>OY728146.1:206738179-209238179 GCA_963277665.1 Viscum album | reverse complement strand
ATATAATTCATTTCATTTAATTTCTTCCCATTATTTTTGATGGGTCCATCACAAATACTAATTACGATGGTCCATAAAAAAATGATTTTTTTTAAAAAATTGGGAAAACTATTTGTGATGGGGGGGGTCAGCCCATTACAATAGGGTTTTTAAAAAACTCACCAAAACTATTTGTGTTGCCCTTTTCTTGAATAGGCCATTTGAGATGGGACCCCCAAAAAATGATCTTTTTCTATGAGAACCCATCCCAAATATATAGTCCCAAATAGCCCATTTCCAATAGTTAAACATGGAAATTTGATTTTTTGAACTTATCTTAAATAATTTAAGAATCACCCTTTCTCAATTACTTAGTTAATTCACCTATGTTCTTGTAACATTTCTCTACTTTCTTCTTTACTTATTTGGATAAAATTGTTTGATGCACATTCAATATATAATACCGAAAAAATTTAATAGAAACATATCATAAAATATTTAATATTCTCTATATTTAGGCATCTTCTTTCTTATACATCAATTATATATTCCAGAGGCTTATCTAACTACAAATGATGAAAATAAAGTCATGTATAATATTTTCCACTTTTTTATGTACATAGTGAGTATTCCTTTGGAAAAACACTTTACATTGGTATTTCTTATTTGTGTTTTAATATTTTCACCCTAATATCTAAATAATAATCTTTTCCTTAAGTATCTATCCTGATATAGAACCTTTCCCAAAAATTAATGAAGTGTTTTCTCTATATTCTTCATTTATATAATCATAAATAAAATTAGAGTTATTGGAAGATGGGGATATTAAAAAGAGATGTATTCAAAGATCATGATACACCTTTTAATTTAAAAATGTTCACTGTAATTATCATATCATTAATTTCTCACTAAAAGTTCTCCTTAAAGACTTCATGGAGTTTATACACCATGTAAAACAATCACTGTCCTAAATGTTTCTCACAACACATCAGAAATTGATGATATCATTTGATATAAACAAAAAATGCATCATCCATGTTTCTCTGGTAAACTTCATTTTTAACCTCACTTCATTAGGCGATTTAACATGTAGTGGTGACTCTAGGACATTGAATTTAATTTCAAATCATAATACTTTGTGAAATTACATATATGAGACATGAAACAGTTTTCTATTTAGGAAATATCTGGTGCCCAAAATTGATCACAATAAACATGTGATATTATAATAAATTGTACAACAAAATTAAAAGTTAAGGGGAGTAGTTATTTTGTATTGATTAAAAGATTTTTGTATCTATTTTTTTTATTATCCTACATTTATATTATTGTTTTTAGAATACTAGTTTCCCTCAACTACATGATTAAGAATACTCAATATCTATGGTATTCTAGAAGGATTAATCCTTAAAATTTCTTCTTCTAGTCCAATATATGGCTATGAATCTACTCAAATATTATCAGTGTAAGATTTTAGTTGGCTAACCACATTAATTGATGACTCCTTGATTTGTTGAGTAGAGTATCATCTCCTACAAATGATTACCCTGAATTACACAATGATTACCTTTAATGTTGCATAAAGCTTCCCATGGAATCTTTTTTGCAACCAAATTTAGTTTTGTTGACCCAATATTCTCAGAATAACTCACTTGTAGTCTTATCCACCCTCAACGGAGGATTAAGATCACCTCGTACATTCATTTTTGTTAAAAACTAAGTGATGGATGGATTTATGGCTTACATTTTTTTTGGGTTTTTAACTTTTCACAAAAAATTCTATCAATTTATATTTAAAATTTATTATTATTTGTGGAAAATTCAATTATTATGAATGACATTAAATGAAAATAATTTACCATTCATGTTCATTTTATCTATTCTTGATTAATTATTATTTTATATGATTGTTTGTAAAAACTACCAAAACAATAAATAAAAATTCATGAATAAATATTATTAGAGGATGTGATCAGGAGATGATACTAATGGATGATACATTTAGTGAATAATGGATAAAACTATACCCTAGGGGTACCTACTTAAGTCAATACAAAAGTGACATGAGATGTAATGCTAACTCAACCAATGTGTCAAAGTCTCATCTGTTGTCACTCTAAGTCTCAATGTGATCTACATTACTTTTCATCATCATCATTATACTACAATAATTTCCCAAAAATGAGAATATCATGAGAATAAAAAATAGTGATTAATAATATTTATATTGGCATGTATACCATTATACAAATAATGACTCAAAAGAGGATACACCAATCATTATTTATTAAATAGTTATTTCTAATCATGTATTGAAATATTCAATTAAAAATAATAATAAAATACCAGACATGAAATGGTTGGTCAGTGGATCATGATCAAATTATACACATTAAAATCATGTAAATAAATTAAAGTTTTTATGAATACAACGTGAGGGTATATTTCATGAATTAAAATAAATTAATATTGAATTTTACTTGAAAAAATAATTTTCGCAGTGTTCAAAATTTTATTTATTTAAATTCCAAATATATTTCAATTTTTTTATATAATTATATATATATTAGAGGTATATACATTTCTTTAATCCCCATATCCTGTAAGGGTTTAACATAATGGGGAAATATAGAAAAGGGTGAGAGGGTTCATGTAGAAACTGTCTCAACTTTCCTAGGGACTGGTCGACTCGGTAAGGGTGTTGGGATGGTGGTTCTTGCACACCCACATTCCATTAACATGGGAAAATTATATTTCACCTTCCATGGGATGCAAAATAAATTTTAAAAAAATTCTATTATTTAAATCTACATATCCTTAGTCGCAATACATTTCCCCAAAAAATGGGCTTCCTTTCATGCTCTACAAGCCCCAATTTCTACCTTTATTTATTTATTTATATTTATTAGAAAGGATCATGCTTATTAGGCCAAGAGTTTGTCCCTATATACTAGATATACCCAACCAAGTTCTTTTTCCTTGCAGGGAATCCACCCCAAGTCACCCTTTAATTTTTTTTAATAAATACTCAAAATCAATGAATATAGTGTTGAACATTTTTCCTTTTAAAAATGGGAAAGTAATATTAACCTAAACTATTCAGAACCTATGTACAAAATTTATATATTTATATATATATTATTTTATAAGTGACTATATATATTAGTGTTCGTATATATATTAAAATGTATTATTTTAATAAAAAATTCTTTAACAAAAACTCCCCCAGTACTATAGCTCGATTAGAAAATCATATATGATTTGGTTTCTGACCATCACTTCCAAAAGAAAGTTGTTTTTCATCAGTAATATTATCCCACACTAGTGAATTATGTATAATAATATGTATCCATAATTGGTTTGAAGCAAAAACAATATTTATTTTGATATTTGGATGACAAGTACCTGGTCCTTCGATACCTAATCAATGTATCAATGGCGAGAGAAGAACTATGGAAACAAACCCTTATCAAATATTTGAAAATTAAAATTTTAATTTGATTTATTAAATTATTGACTCTCTCTAGTACCATTTAAATTAATACGTGGTTTTGTGGAAGTCTAAAAAATGGTGTCTTAAATTTTTCTTGCTCAAATTTATATCAAAACACCAAATATAGTATAGACCAACAAATATTCACCTATAGATCATGTGAAAATTAAAAAATCATGAATACTTAAAAAAAATTAAATCAATTTAATACCTCTCTTTAATTTGATCGAAAACATGTTTCACTCATCATTGAAAATATTCACCCATTTAAACCAAACATAGAACCATCTATATCATCCACATGGATTCTAAAATTGTAATCAATCATCAGACTATATAATCTAGATGTTAGCATAGAGAATGAAAAGCTCTTTAAAGTTGTCATAATAACTATAAATAAATTAATTGATCCTTTAATATGGATCAAATGAATATCAATCTTCTGTTTTTTCTCTCTATCTAATCCTCAAGAGAGATGGGGGAAAATAGAAACTTCAAAAAATAAAATCTACAAAATATATTAGGTCTTAAAAGATCTAATATAATATTTTTAAAACATACATAAATTTTATTTTGGTTCATATCAAAACCAACCCTTTAAATGTACACCAAAAAACATAAAATAACCACAAAATATATTATAGTGGTCTTGAATATTTTACAAAATATATGTAACACCTTAACTGTATTGCATGATAAAATAAAATTCAATAACTCAATGCAGTTTTCCCATTAATACTAAATGAACCTTGAATAATAAATATTTAATATTCATTTTAATCATATTTCTCATTATATTTACGCAATAACATGTGAATATAAAAAGTAATTAAATTAAGTTGTTATTATTCTAAAATCAAATAATACTATATTTTTTATACCTTTTGTAAATGGATAGACAAGGACCTTACACAACCACCACTTTTGGTACCACCATGTCCCTAAATATAATTCACTATAATTTTCCAATATTCTCAATATTCATTTATTGTGACACTATCAGCCAATATTTTGATAGTAGTGAGTAATAATAATAGACTAGGAGAATGTTCTAGCAACCTGTAAAAGGCCCCAATGTTGAAAATGTTCTCTCATAGAAATGAAAACATCATATAAACACACACTACCAAATTTAATCTCTTTATCTCATGATATCTAATAAAGTATAAATCACATTTCATGTCATTTGCATTTCACATATTACTCTTCTTTGTCCTTAATAGATGAATTTACTTTTAATCCTGATGGACTTAGAATAAATTAAGATACTATCATCCTATTTAGATAGACCTGAGACATTTCATCCTTTTGGAAGAAATAAAACCTATCTTGATAATTCAATCAATGTGATACCAATAATGAAATATCAAATAAAAGATAAATCAACATAAAAACTATCATGGTTTCTATCTTGAATCAATTCTTATATTTGAATTGTCTGCATTGATAACAATCTCATGTCCTGAGACAAATTTATGTGTTCAAAGATAAGAACTACGAATGACCCCAAAAACATGAGGTGTTATAATTGGTGATTGTTTTCTCAAGATATGCTCTACTTGAAATCACCATGTGTGAACTTCATGACCATAATTCTCAATGATCATGATTCCCAAACACCTAATTTAATAAATCATCTTTGCCCAATCAATATGATGTATCTACACTATAGGATATATGTTTACTATAAATGTCATAGTATCTACAGGTTATCATTATATCTTTGAACTTCTATAATTTTTTGATGTTACCAATAATATATGGTCAGTGACATGTAAATAGTTGATGTATAGATGTTGAAAATATTATTTTAACTAAACCTCTTGAATAACTCACTGTATAATTTATTTGGTAATCAAACATTACTTTTCATGTAGGGTCTTGGAATCCCACATTTACAATAGAAATTAAATGATCTATCTATCTCAAATATTATGTATTTTCTTATCATATAGTTATCTATTTATAATTTTTACCATCAGTTTCCTCTATTTAAGTACTAATGAGAAAGAAATATTGTTTTTAATGGAAACTGACATTATTTCTCTCCTCAGTTGGAGATATTTTCTTCAATGACCATATTTTCCTTAGTAAGAGTTAAATAAAGTTTTAACTATTATAAAAATAATATTTAAATTAATTTTTAAGAATAATTTAATCTATTAACAATGGTTCAAAATGAATCTTTTTTCCTTTTTCTAAATGAGGTACACTTTTTTTTATCAAAAATATAAAATTATTATTTATTTTAAAATACTCTACATTAATATATTTTCATAATATTATGAATTATCTTTAATTTAAAGAAGAAATTATATGTTTTAAAAGTTATTTACAAAAAAACATCCCACTTAGTATTTTTTTAAAATTTTGATTTTAAATAAGTGATTACAAAATAAGAAGGGAATTTTACACAATAAATGTTACACTTATATTTTAAAGGTATCCCCATATATATATAAACATACTTTTATGTTTATGGTGATTTAATAGGTATATGGATATGTTTTTGTATATTTATTATTTCTCTATATGATTAATTATTATAATGATTAAATATTTGTGAAACCTCTTTTATTTTTCGTAGGTTAAGAATTGATGTAATGAAAAATGTTTTCATGATCTTATGGAAAACAAATAAATGGATAATTATTAAATGATATGTGGATCTATTATTATCCTCCATTGAATTGCTGTAATGTTAAGGTATTATGAAAAAAAGGATATATGAGAGGTTATCCCATTTCTAAAATAGGGTACACCAAAGGTTATCCTAATCTCAAAATAGGGTACATGAGAGGTTCTCCCAAGTTCAAAAGAGGTTAGATGTGGGGTTAACACAAGATCAAAGTATATATAAGGGTTATTATCCCAAGATTAAGTTGTAATGAATATCTTAGTTGAAATAATATTTATATTACTATAATTTTCAAAACATTATGAAAATATCTTAGGACATGATCTTTTTACAATGTTATGCTCTCATTCCTCGTGTTCACTGATTTCTATATGTTTCTTTTCTTATGAATTGATATGATTTATGAAAGGTATCATGATTTTTATCTATGAATTTATTGTTATTATTTTAAAATGTTAATTTCATGTTATAATACTATATTCTAATTATATTCATAAATATGATCAGTGATTGATACCTACCTTTTTTCTCTTACTGAGAATCTTAGCTTTCCCTTTCTTATTTTTCCTTTATTCCAAGATATAATGAAAGGTTTTAAGTCTGATATATCTAATAAGGGTAATGGTGGTGAATAATTTAGATGTAGGCGATTTTGAACTATTATATACAAATTTTTTATAAATGAATGTTTCTAAAGACACTAAACCATTATAGTCTTTAAGAGTGTATTATTGTGAAATATATTGAATATTTATCTATAATGATGGAATATTTATAATTTTAAATTATAGGTTTATACAGTAGGTATTAGAGTAATATTTAGATATCTTTATAGATTGAGATTAGAAAAATTTATTGAGAACCGTTATGAGAAGACAATGTATAAGAGAAAATCCTATCTTCTAATAAATAAATGATTCTAGTTTTCCTAGAAAATACATCAATGTCGATATACTAGAAAGCAGATGTTCCTATGACATAGTTTCACTAGGTGTTAAAAACATAGAATATGGTTTATTTGGTGTAAACCATATAATCACTCTGGCATGATAATTATTCCTAAGATAGCATACCTAACTAGACACTTTTAAGTTATATTACTAGGTTAATTGAAATTTTCTTTATGAACCATTATAAAGGATACCAATAGATGATATCAATAGATGAACTAGGATAAACCTAAGGTTTTATATATTTAAATTCATTTGTCATGATTTATACATCCTATGAATTAATTTGTCATGATTATATGATATTAAATATTTATTATTGTTTCCAATATTATTATTTTTTTTTGTTTTAGTCAATGGTTAGAACATGAAAAAATTGTTTTAATGTTGGATATGATAGATGATGTAATTACATTACACATGGGAAACTAAATAGAATTTTAGATAGGATGTTAAATTGTTACATTATGTCTAAATGGATATCTAGATAAATGATAAACAATTTGAACATAGGCGAGGGTATTAATGAACAAAATAATTGAAATATTGTTCTTCCAGAAGACCATATATGAAAGAAGATTCAACTTCCTACATGTTAAGAATGTGGGAATAAGTACACTGAGAAAGGTATAAAAGGAAAACTAATATGATTTGGGTGTAGAAAATAAGGACAATCATAATAATTTAAGAGGAAAAATGAAAATTTGGGTTAACACAACAGATGTGAATCATATTTTCCATAAGATAACATCTATGGTTAGGTATTATAAATGTGGAAAGTGTGGGTATTGTGAAAATACAATCGCTTTTAATAAATATTAATAATAGTATAAGTAAAGTCTCATGAGGAAAGGTTTTACTATTGATAATGATGAGACTATGACTTTCACATGAATGATATGAATTATTTTAAGAATATTTACTATGTTAGAAGTAATAAACATGATAAAATTGATATTGGTGAACCTTTGGAAATGATTCATATTATATATTTTAGGATGTAAAAATGAAGGAAAAAGATGATAATTCATGGTTGATGGTTTAATAATGAATTTGGATGATGGAAGTTTATTTTTACTGGAATTAATGAGTTACGATGTCGAAATGTTTTTTCAATTATATTCATCTTTTTACTATCATTTAAAATATATGTATTATTCTATAATAGTTTTACTTTAATTATTTGCAATAGTTTGATTAATGGAATCAATAACCTATAAAAGTGATTTAATATTAAGGTGTTATTTTTTATAAATCACATTTTTTGGGATAGATAACCCTTAATATGTGATTGGTGTTGAGATAATAATGTTTAATTGGTATTAAGAGAATATTAATACTGATAAATTAAATTGGATTGAATTGGTGACCTTGTAATTGATTCATAATTTTATGAGAAGGTGATTTTTATTATCTTTTATGTATTTTATTTTATTTTTAGATTTATGGAATATATTTGATATTTAGTGTTTTTATTTAAAGAATATGTATATAATTAATTTTTGGAAGAATATATGTTTTAAGTGAAATTTAACAGTGATTAAAATCATTTAGGTAATGTATTATCATGTTTTATGAGAATATATAGCCAAGTTATTCACTTGAATAGTATTCATCATTAAGAGATAATTTATATTGTTTAGTGATAAAAGTTAAGTTCATTTTTTAAATTCTATGGAATTTTTCTTATTTTTTGTGTTTTCAATTTAGTTATACATATTTTGGAGTTATTTTAGGGATAACATCGTACATAATGATTTATGATGAACGTTGTGTGTTAATTTTAATGTTTTATAGATTATTTCATTATTTAATCATACGAATATTTATCCACATTGGATGACTTGCGATAAACAATTTTGTTTTGGAAATATCTCTATAGAGTGAATGATTGAATTGTAATTATTTTTTTGATCTTATTATCCGTTCAAGGTTAATTTTAGTTCTTCAAAAATGTAAAAATAATGTTTAATATTTTTTTGGAGTAAGATCTAAGAGATATGTGAAAATTGATTGAATAAAAATGAATGAATAAATTATGATTATGAAATAGAAGAAAACAAGTAATTATATTTTCTCATGTTATGTATCATGATTGTTAAAGAATCCCTCAGATATGGTTAAATGGAAATTGAAAAAAAAATATTATCCTTTTACCTTCATTTTTTATGAATTGGTGGTATTCTTCAAACCTCACTACTTTAGTGTTTTGTGTTCATTATATTTCCCCTGATTATGTTCTTCATCAATCTCTATTATTCTTTGGATATTATCTTTCTCTTTATTGGCCATGTATTCACTTCCCACTAATTTTCTCAATATATTGGATCTTTTTTATGTGTATGAATTTTATTTAAGAGAGAGAATGTAACGTCACAAAAATTTAGTATAAAAGAATTCTATTCTAAATATTTTGTTTGACACACTACACTGTGTTTTAAGAAAAAACTATGATATACTATGAAATATTATTATTTAAATACAACCATTATAAAACATCTGTTAAATTGGATGGTATGAATAATAATAACCATATTATAAAAAATATAAAAGTTGTTAAATAATTAAAAAATCTTTATTAATCCCTAATAAAAAGGTATTCAATTTTTAGTAAAGTCATCTTATGATTTAATAATATGTTTTCATCAAAAATAGATATTATTTAAATTTTCACATGGAAAATACAATCAATTTATATGATTTATAAATTTTATTTGAAATTTTATTTTATGGAATTAATATAATTTTTTAAATCAGCATGTAAACATTATATTAGTGTAATGTTTTAGGATTTTTCAAAAAAGTTTTATGGTTCAGTGAATAATAAAAAATAACAATTTTTTTAAAAATATCATTTAATTTCATTAAATAAAGTAATTTATAGGTTATATTTCTTTGTAATTTGATGTTAAATTAAAACCAATATCTTTTAATTATAAATGATATATTAAATTAAATATTTATGAGTAGGGGACTTGATTTTGTAATAATATCATTTTTGGGCTTTAAAAATCATTTTTTAAAACATTTTTCTTTTCACAATGTTATTTTTATTACATTATATAAAATTAATATCTATTTTTTAAGGGATTTATAAAAAATTTTATATTATATATTAAATAAAATAGTTTAAAAATAATTTTACGTTATTTACAATGCATTTAATTGACGTAAATTATGTTAAATACTGAAAATGAATTTGTTTAATATGAGTTTTCGTTATGTTTTGTGTGCTTATGTGAAATTAATTTATTCTATTTATATAAAATTAATCTTGAAAAATTTATTCCATATTTTTATAATTATACTTAATAAAATATCATAGTTTCCACCTAATTTTGGTATATAATTAATCATAAAAATAGTAATATTTTGTTACCATGGTCAAGGTTAAAATTAGTTTATCACGGGTAAACTAAGAGATAAGGGTAAGAATTCCACCTATACCTGAATAATTACTAAATTTTTAAGTTAATTTAACCTCAAATAATTCTTCAAATTAATTTCCATTTGGATCCAATTTCACATAAAAGTTACCTTATATAATTTAAATAATTCGTTTATATTATTTCAAATCCATTTTCTACCACTTTTTCATAAAATGGTGAATAAAAGTATTGTTTCTATGAACGTGTGGACTACAACTTGCACATAACGACATGATTCACATTAAGTCACCATAATTGATGATCAGTTATTGTGATATATATATATAAGAAATTTATTATATAAAAATGTATCTTGAAACGTGAGTTATTATTTACCTTTCTTTTATTCCATCCATCAACAAATGGAAACATCACCCATATGTATGTACAAACTACCATATCCACATAGTGATGCCATTCATTATTCATAAAAACTTTTTATTGATGGTTATAAATATGTATATGATTAATATATTTGATATTTATATTATTATTTACATTATGTATACAAATTAACCATGATTAATGTGGAACGACCATAACTAATGAACCAAAACAGTACATGAAAAACGTAGTTAACACCTGAAATGATAATGACAATGAAATATTGTTAATAAATGTATCATAAGTAGTTATAAGTAAACCATTTATTTTATTATAAGTATTGATATTTTTTTATATAAATATAATAAATTTATATTCCTTATACTAGTTTTTATAGTTCTAACAAAGAATGAAATTACCATTAAAATAGTTTTATGTTACAATTTCATTTTTACAAGGATTGTTTATTCTTAAATCTACAATGAGGAAATAATATGATCTATAATTCCAAGAAATAATATATTTTATTATAATTTGATTATTTAATTGGATTAGATTATTTAATTTAATTTTACTATCTTTAAGTACTCAATATTTCAAAAGAATATTTTTAATCAAAACCAAATTAATCTCTCTCATCGGCCATGATTTTTTTTCCATGTCCATATTTTAATTAATATAGTTTGAAGGATGTTTTAAATATTGTAAATATATTATTTAATGTCATTTTTAGCTATATTATTATTCCTTTCATGGTTTAAAATTAATGTTTTTCCATACAATTTATTTTTTATTTTTACCTAAAATTTGAATGGTATTTTTGTAAGAGACACCAAATGAATGTATTTTTCCATAGTCATGTCTTCACATTACAATGAAACATCCTCTACTACTCTCTATGCTTATTTTTGTATAAATTATTATCCTTAATTTTTATGAAATTTTTATATTTAAAATATTGGATTTGAAAATGAAAATGGTATTTTTATCAGGAAAATTTCCAGTGGTCTTTTAAATAAATTTTTATATAAAAAAATACATTGATGTATATTAAAATTTAATGTGTATATGGTCAAATTTTATCATATTTATTCTTTATCTAGATGGCTTATGGTTATGAGGATGAAATATTGATGAAATCCATTTTTTTCTAAACTTTAAGCTTTGATGTAATGAAAAATGTCTTCATGTGTAAGAGCCCGACCTTATCAAGATTCATCTAGGTTATGTTTTTTTGGTAATATAGGTTATTGTTTTGTAATTTTATAGGAATTGTGTTTTGGAATGAATTTAGTGGGATTTTAAGAATGTTTTAGGACATAGGGATGTTCACGGTTTTTGAATGGTTTGAAAAACCATGCACTTAAACCCAAATAATCACGTGACCCCAGACAGTGAGGTCATCATGGTTTCCCTAATCGTGCACCCCGGCCAGGGAAACCGTGCGTGTGATTTTATTTCTTCTAAAAATTATTTTAAAAAATTATCGATCTCCCAAAATATCTCCATATTCACCTAGTCTTGGTCTTGTCATATTTTAGACAATCCCAAAGATTTCTAAAGGAGTTTTGATGACCTTCAACCTCTGTTATTCAAGATTCACCGCCTAAATCAAAGATATGCTCTTCTCTTAGTAAATTTATTTTATCTCGATTCCTATCAGGATCATTCCTTCTTCTCTTGACCATTTGGTTGAATTTATCCTATGATTATTCAGATATAAATCTATTAGGTGATATCAAGATATAAGATAGTATATCTTCTTCAATAATTATTGGATAATGATATTTTAATATATTAATAGGGGATATAGATTTGAGAACTCAGATCTACGTCATTGTGCTGCTTGGATTTTGGGGGTTTTCATTTGGAAAAAATCTGTCAATGAAACCAGGTTTGTGGTATAAATATAAATCCCATAGTCATGGATTTGATATTTATATTAAATATTTCAGAATTACTATCATCTTTTAGCAATTATTTTTCTGTAATTGGGTTAATTAGATTGATCAATTGATTTATTGATGCTTTGTTGAAAAAGGTGATTAGTTTGGGAATTGATCATGAGATTGATGTGTTTCACTAATAGTTAACAAATTTGTGTAAGTTGATTATAAGAGGTTGAAGTATGTATCTATTTAAGTAATCAGGGGATTAATTATGAGATTTTGTAATAGATAAGTAAAGATAATTAATTTTTAATTGATTATGTTCCCATGATAATATGATCATGGTAATTAATTATGGGATTAATTATGGAAAGTTTATATTAGAATGAGATAACTAATACTAGACAATTTATTATGGAATATGAATTGTGATATTGATTAATTAATTGATGAATTAATTCGTGGTTTGAAGAACATAGTTAATTGTTGAGTGAACTAATAGAATGGATGTGTTTAACTAATTGTTGAATTAGTAATGGGATTGGGTTGGATAATTAATAGGTCAATTAATTATTTGATAAATAATGGGAACTTGGTAATTATAAATTAGGAATTATAAATCGTAACATGGTCATCATACGTTTGATAATAGATAATGGGAGCATGGTCTTTCTAAATTTAGAACTATACATTGTAACATGGCCATTATATTTATGAGTAATGACTATATGAACATGGCCATTCTATTGAGGAGTAAACAGGGTAAAATGTTCATCTTAATTAAATTTGTGATATTGATAACATGGTCAATGTGGCATATAAATGTGAAACTAAATAATGTAAATAATGGAACATCGAGTTATAGACTCACATGAGAATATTTGAACTCTGACATGAGTCAAATATGGGACTGAGATAAAATTGAACCATGAATACTTCATGATTTGAAAAGAAGTAGTTATTAAGACATGATATTACCTAGGGAAAACACTGGGCTCTGGTAAAAGATTAAGACAGTATGGAGTTACTAGTATCCTTGGGAACCCAAGAGTGAATGCAAATAGATAAGAATAAATGAAACTGTGATAAACTATTTCTTATTGTATTTTACTAATTTTTATATAGAATTCAATGAAGTATATTTTTCCAATAATTGTTTTAGATACCATTGGTGGTGGCCTACTGATTTGTACTCACATTATATTTAAGATACCTGATGGGTACCTAAATATTTTCTATTATTAGAAGACTGGGCAAGGGCAAATTACTTGGGATATGTGGTTGATTAGGGATGGAGCTTGGGGGAGTGAACCAAACATGGTTCCAAAACCACATGGGGAGTCTTAGTGTCTTTACTTATAGTTTTATTATTGAAAATTGCCACTTATATTAGAAAATCAGGTTTTATCATTCAATTTAGTATTGTACTTTTTGTTTGGATATCTTATGACATGAGTATTGTCATGATTATATATGATTTGGGTTTCATTATTTATTTCTATTGGTGACTTATTCTAATTAATGAGGGTATTGTCTCTCAAGAATGACATACCAGAACCTCACTACTAGTAAACAACCAATAGTGTATGGGGCGGCGTGATTGAGGTCATGTGGTGAACCAGCTCGGGGCACTGTCGTGTGGCTCCTGGTTCGGGACATCATAAATTAGTAACAGAGGACTAGTTTTGTTTCTTATTTTTTTATCATATTATTTTGGAAAAGTAGACATGATAATAGGAATATTTGGGTCTTGGTAATGATCTCATTCATGGGAGTTTCAAACACATGCATGGGGGGGAACCCATGTACATAGGGTGGGATGCTTGTCATTATTGTTTTCTGTTAAAGTTGAATTTTATTTCCCCTTGGGTGACAAACTTGTGGTGTGATGTGATTATCGTGTATGAGAATTGATGAATATTGATTTGTGGTGTAGAATGGAATGAGATTTGTGTCTGTATGCCTCATTATATTCACTTAGGTTTATTGTGACATGCATCATTTTAGGAACACGTGAAGAAATGGGCTATGAGTAGGTTGATCAAATAGGACTATTTTCCTTTTTTTGATATTAAAATGAAAAATGTTTCCAAAAATAAATTTTAAAAGGTTATAAAAATGACGTGAAATGAGAATAAATGGGTGTGTAACTAAGAAACTTGATTAGGATGGTTTTTTTACCCTTGTTATCCAAAACCTAGTAATAGGATGATTAAGGGTATTGATAGGAACTCAGTATTGATCATGTGGAGAAGTGGGGGAAAAGGATTTTTTTATTATTTCCTCTAACGTGAATTTTATATGTTTTAATTAGGATACTTGGGATGTGTGTTTGGAATTTTAGAGAGTATTCCTCCATGAGACAAGTTGAGTGGGAGACCAAGGGGCATGCTTAAAAATGACTTTCTAGTTTGGGAACACAAGGCATCGATCATGAAAATAGAATAATAAGGGGAGAAGTTTCAATAGAACTTCACTCAATTCATGTAATTTAGGGAACGTTCCCCAGGGAGGGAATTGAAAAGTATGTCTGAGTTGACAAGTGAGTTACAGTTGCAACACCCTTTGACTTTTACTAGAGAGGGTGGACCGGAGGGAGGATAGTTATATGTTAAGTCCATAAAGACAATACATGACTATTTAGAGACTCTATTATAGAAGAGTTTCATTTTCGAAGCTTATATGCTACAGGGTTCAGTGAAGTGTTGGTGGGACATTAAGGTGCTATCTAGATAGACTTATGGTATTTTATGGAAGGGCTTCATAGATAGGTTCTCGGAGAACTTTTATCCATAGATGTTGATACATGATAAAGCATTTGATTTCAATTATCATACAATGGGGAACATGTTGATTATAGAATATAATGGATGCTACATAGTTCTCCAATGCTTTTCCACAGCTTTAGCATGAGATGAGTCGGCTAGATAAAAACATTTTCAGGGTGGACATAAGTGGGAGATTAAGTCCTAGGTGAATATCTTCAGGACGAAAAATTTTATGGTAGTGGTAGATCATTCTATGATAGTTGATGGGAACTTGAGGGAGGCTTCCAGTACTAGACTAGTAGTTTTTATTGGATGATCAGGAGGTGTGACTTATGAGAATAAGAAGAACTATTAAGGAAAACATCTCCAAAAAAGTGGTATGTCTAGTACACAGACTGGAGGGTTGGTTTGAAAAAACCTTACTGGGGTGATCTATCTTCAGTGTGGTAGGTAGGGACAATATCTTTGACACTTTTCTTAACCATCGGGAGATTTTCAATCTTGTGGCAAGATGGGACAACTATTGAAGTTCTGCAGATCACAACGACAGACAGGTATTGAAGGAGTAGATGGAAAAAGATAGAATGTGGGAAGATGATCTTCTAAACCATATAATGATGGTCGTTGGAGCTCTGCTGTCCATGGTGTTAGAGGTAGTGGATGTGGCGATTCTAGGTTGGAGAGTCTATTTCAGCAGAGAGGTTCTACACAGGGGAGTTAGATAGCACTACAAGGAATAGGTGTAACACAATTACATGTAGTACACCATACACTTGTGGATATCAAGGTTTTACCATTAAATGTGAGTGGTTCTATTCTAGTAGATTCCACTTTAGCTAGTGCCTTGTTTGATACTGGTGCCTCTCATTCCTTTATATCTAAAAATCATTTTAATGGATTGACCCTAGAGGTAGAGATTTTGGGTCGGGTAATGACTATAGATACCCTGATGGGAGTACGGTCTTGATATAGCTATCTATGAAAGGTATATTCACTAGATATTGGGGAATAATGTTTCCTATGGGATATCTATGTTCACGATATGATGGGATTAGACTTGATTATGGGTACGGACTCTCTGGTCACATACTGAGACCACATCAAATGTTACCATATGAGATTTATGTTTACATATCATAAGGGTGACCAGCATAATAATCGTGGAGAGTGAGATATCCAAGAAGTCCTAGTAGTGCCAATTACTTAGAAACTAGGAGAGCTCACAACCCAAGTTTCATGTCTCTTTTTGGATGATGAGGGTGTTTTTAAATGATTCCATCCAATAATACTGGATCTGTTTCATGATTTATTTCACAAAGACTTCTCAAGAATACCACCTAAGAGAGATATAGAATTCACTATTTTGATCATTTTAGGGCTGATCCAGTATCTATTCAACCATATACAATGGAACGGACGGAGACATAAGAGCTTAAGGATTAGTTAGAAGAGAATGAGGATAAGGGATTTATCCATATATGTACATAATATTGGGGATCACCTATTTTTTTTACAAATAAGGATTATGGGAGTCTACATTTGTGTGTAAATTATCAAAAGTTGAAAAAATGGATGTGAAGGACTGATATACTCTTCCATATATCGATGATCTTTTTGACCAGTTGATGGGTGCTTTTATGTTCTCGAAGAACAATTTGAGATCAGGGTATCATCATTTGAGAGTATATATATTATTTATACTAAGGAATTCGTTCAGAAGTAGGTATGGCCTTTATGATTTTGTCTAAATTCCATTTGGATTAAAAAACGCACCAATAGTGTTTTCAGATTTAATGAATATGATCTTTAATCTATATCTAGATTAGTAATTGGTGGTGGTTGTTAAATACATCTTGGTGTAATCCAATACTCACGATGATCATTCCCAAGATCTTGACATCATCTTGGGTATACAAAGAGAGTATCAACTATACACTAATATATCTAAGTGTCTGTTTTGGATTGACCATGTAAATTTCTTGGGGAAAATCATTTCAGAGAAAGGTGTGTTAGTTCTCCCATAGAAGGTTTGGGTAGTGGGTTTTTAGGATCATCCCAATAATGTTTTTGATATCTGAAGCTTCAAGGGATTAGTAAGATATTATAGGAGACTCATCTAAGATATTTCCCATTTGGATACACAAATTTTAGTCTTAAATATGAAAGTGAAATGTTTGAGTGGATAGAATCATGTGATAAGTATTTGGATGCGTTGAAGAAGAACTTAACATTGGAACCGATTTTTATCCTAATGAAGTCAGATGAAGAGTATATAGTTTATTTTTACACTTTTGGGATCAGACGTGGAGCTATGCTATTGGAGGGAGGTCAAGTTGTCAGTTATGAGACTTGGCAGTTGAAGCCTCATGAATGGAATTACCCTATTCATGACCTCCAGTTGTATGTACTGATTTATTCTCTTATGTGTTGGTGGAAATATATTTAGGGGAAAAAGTTTACACTCTATACATATCACAATATCTTGAGGTACATATTTTCACAGCGTGATTTAAATATTTAGTAGGATAGATGGGTTGAGTCTTTGTATTATTTTTATTTTGAACTAAAATATAAGCTCGGGAAAGGGAATAGTGTGACTGGTTCATTGAGTTAGAAAAACAAGACTCATATGGTTCCGTAATTTAGTGCCAAATAGAAGATGATGACCATGCTGGAGAAATGCATGTGGTGGTTCAAGAGAGTGTAGAGGTGATGTCTCATTTTTCGGTTGTAGTGGATTCTACTATTTTGAGACTGAACAGGGATAAAAATTTTGAGGATAAAAAGTTCTTATCCTTGAGGAAAATCATTGAAGTCGAGGAGACATCTTAGGATCAGTTTATAAATGAATATGAGATCATATATGTGAAGAATCGAGTTGTGGTACCTGTGAGAATGCAAGAAGAGCTCATGTGACAATTTCATGCCTTAAAATGGGTGGTGTATCCAGTTGTAAAAAAAATATACCACGACCTAAGATGATTGTTTTGGTGCTTAGGAATGAAAAAGGAGATATCATGGTTTGTGAAAAGATGTCTCACCTATCAGAAGGTGAAGGAGGACCATCAATGACCTGTAAGTTTACTACAATCGTTACTTATTCCTTAATGGAAGTGGGATGACGTGAAAATGTATCTTGTGTTGGGTATTCCATAAATTCTTAGAAAGAATTATGTTATTTGTGTCATTGTGGATTGACTGATAATGGAAACATGTGTATTTCCTATAAGGGAATCCTTTACAATTGAATAGTTGGGAGAACTATACATTCATGAGATAGTACCTCTGTATAGAGTGTTAGAGGGTATAGTTTCATATCATGATTCACTCTCTACATCATGCTTTTGGAAAGTCTTGAAGAAAGATCTTGGAACACAAGTATCATTGAGTATAACTTTCCAACAATAGACATATGGGATGTGAGAATATACAAAACAAGTGCTTGATGATATGCTATGGGAATGTGTGCCTGATTTTAGTGAATTATGGGAAAAGTACTAGGCTTCGGTGGAGTTCTCCTATAAAAATACTTAATAAGAAATTATATAGATGGCACCATATGAGACACATTAAGGTAGAACTTTTATATCACTATTATACAAGATAGATCATGGTGTCTTAGAGTTCCTGGGATTGAGTCTAATGTAAGAGACATATGAGAAGGTATAGTTGATTCAGAAATGTATGGATGTGGTCCTGAGTAGACAAAAGAAATATTCTGACCAAAATAGATGACCCCTAGAGTTTTTAGAGGGTCATTGTGTATTCCTTAGAGTGTTTCTTAGGTTAGGTCACCACATGATATGGAGGCTGGGCATGTTGGTGCCCAAGTTTGTTGGACCCATTGAGATAGTGGAGGGAATCAGGCTGATGGCATACTGATGGGCTCTTCCATAGAGATAATATGGTATTAATGATGTTTTGTATGTATTAAAACATCAGTGGTATCACCCGGAACCATCTCATGTGATCGATTTGGATGAGTTCGACATTGGGATAGATGTGTCTATTGAGGATCATATGACATGTGTGTTGGGTTGTATTGATAAAGAGTTACTGGTAGAGATTGTGCTAATAGTTCATGCGTTATGGCAACATGAACGTCTATAAGGGGAAACATGGGAAAGAGAAAAATGGTATGAGGGATTAATGGAATGACATTTTTGGTACATAATAGTAGAAATCCTTAGAAGTGAATCTTGATAAAGATCTTCTATTAACTATGGAGATTGTAAGACCTCAAACTTCTAAGGAGTCATCTCATGAACATTTTTAGGTAATTTTGGTTATTTTTATGTACCATTGTCTGGAGTTATGTTTTGGGGTTCATTTGGGTGGTTTTTTTAAGAATGTTTACGGGGGGGGGGGGGGGGGTTAAAAACTGTGTGCCTAAATCTATGAAACTGTGCGACCCTAGATAGTGAGGTCTTCATGGTTAGCACAAAATTTCCCTAACCATGCCCCCCTTTTAGGGAGAACCGTGCGTGAAGTTTTTTTTTAATTATTTTCAAAATTTCTCAAACCCTCGAAATGACCCAATTTCAACATAGGATTAGGGTTGATGTATTTTGGACCACTATAGATCTTTTAGAAGGGGTTGCAAGCCTGTTTACCTCATTTTCTTAATGATTCAAAGCCCTAATCAAAGATCCGCTCTTTTCCCTATAAGATGATGTCATCTTGATGCCTATCCTGATCATGCCATCTTTTTCTCTTGATCTTTTTTGTGGAGTTTATCCTCCATTTATACAGATATAAATATATATGGTGTTATCTACATCTAATATTGTATATATAGATCTAGATTGATTAGATCATGATATTTTTATTTCTAGGTTTAGGCATTTATCTCTAGAATCATAGATCTATGTCGTTGTGTTGCTCAAATTTAGGGGATTTCCATTGGGAAAATATCTATCATCGATCATAGGAAGGTTTTCTAAATTGAATTCCCTTATTCATGGATTTGGTATGTATATTCATTGTTTTAGAATTTATAGCATTCATTAGAAATTGATTTACTTTAATTTGGTTAATTAGATTGACTTATTGATTTATCAATGCTTTTTTGAAATAGCTGATTAATTAGGGAATTGATCATGATACTATGGTGATTCCCTATTAGATAATTAATTTGGGAAAATTGATAATAAAATGTAGTAGATGTAATCTAGATAATTAATCGGGGGATTAGTTATTAGATATTAAAATGGATAAGTTGAGATAATTAACTTTTGATTAATTACATGCTTATCATAATATGATCTAGGTAATTAATTTTGGGATTAATTATGGGAAGTTGATATTAGAATTAGATAATTAATTCTAGAAAATTAATTATGGAATATGCATAGTAATATTTATTTGTTAATTGATGAATAAATTCATGGATTAAATCACATAGTTAATTATTGAGTTAGCTAATGGAATAGATGTGTTTAACTAACTGATGAAATAATAATGGGATTATGGTGGGTAATTAATTGGTAAATTATTTATGTGATAAAGAATGGGAATATGGTCATTCTTAACTGATAAGTACAAATGGTTATATCATTATCATACTTATGAGTGAAGATAATGATAATATGGTCAATATAAATTGAGAAGTATACATAGTAACATGGTCATTATGCTTATGAGTAAAGAGAGTGGTAAATAAGTCAATCTATTAAGAGGAATCATGGTAACAAGGTCATCTTACTTACATTATTTATATTGAAAACTTCGGTAATGTGGCTTATATATTTGAAATTAAATAATGGAAATAATGGAACTTCGAGTTATGGCCACACATGAGAATATACAAACTATGGAATGAGTCAAATCAGGTATGGAGATATCAAAACCCCTAGAATACTTCGAGCTTCGACAAGAAGTGAGTATAGAGATATGATATTATATTGGGAATGTTTCAGGATCTGGTACGAGATGATGTTAGTATTGAGGAACATGTACAATTGGGAACAATGAAGCTCTTTTAGTTAGATAAGAAAAAAATGAAAATGTGATATATTTTTTATTATCACACTATACTTATTTACATGTTGAACAGAACACACTATTTTTTGAGGTAAATTGTTTCAGAAACCATTTGTGGTGGCCAAATTGGTTGTACTCACTCTCTATTCAGGATGCCTGATAGGTACCAGAATAGATTATATTTTTGTAGTACTAGATAAGGGAAAAGTCACTAGGATAGGTGGATGATTGTGGATGGAGCTTGGAAGAGTGAACCCAACATGGTTCATAACCCACTTGGGGAGTAAGAGCATCTTTACATTCAGTTTCATTATTTACACCAGACTCTTATATTGGAATATCATGTTTTTTTCATTCAGTTTAGTATTGTATATTTTGTTTGGCTATATTGTGACATGATTATTTTCTCAGTTATATATCCTTTTCTATTTTTCTATTTATTTCTACTAATATTTTATTGTCATAAAGGAGGGTATAATCTTCCCAGGAATGACACACTAGACCCTCACTGCTAGTTAGAATCCTTTAGCATATGGATCTTGATAAAAAAATATGAATAGATTGGGATTATGTTATGATTTTTCCCATTACAAACATTTAGTGAAAACAGTAAAGATTAATGTTTTATGATCTAAGATTGTACATGGGAGGTTATCACAATCCTGAAAAGGTTATATGGGAGGTTATTCAAAGCCTAAAAGAGGGTGCATGGGAGGTTATCCATGCCCAAAATAGGGTACATGGGATGGTATCCCAAGCCCAAAATGAGGTACATAGGAGGTTTTCCCATGTTTGAAGCATGTAAATATATGGTTATAAGAAGCATAATATGTGGTGAATATTTTGGGGAGCCTCCTTGACAATATATTTCTATGATTATGATCACTCCATGCTTTATTTCACTTTTTTATGACATGATATTATGC
Organism: Viscum album; assembly: GCA_963277665.1. NCBI lineage: Eukaryota > Viridiplantae > Streptophyta > Magnoliopsida > Santalales > Viscaceae > Viscum > Viscum album. Next base: position 209,215,802 of record OY728146.1, on the reverse strand, counting down.
CAATGTTATGATATCATAGATTATGTTCTTTGATTCCTTTATATTTTAGGCCTTGTTAACTTTTATGATTTATTCCACGATGCATGATTATGATCAATGAATCATTGGGTATAAATTTTAAATGTTCCACTAATGTTTTCTTACCATTATGATCATGATATGCTTGCATATGGTCATTGATTAAAATCTACCATTTCTACCATTGTTGAGATTTAAGTACACCTTTCTTATGTTGTGTTTTCTCCATGAAATTAAGAAACGTTTTAAGTATGATGTGTGAAATAAGGGTTTCAGTGGTGATGAGTTTAGTTGGAGATGATATTAGTATTTTATATATAAATGATTATGTATCTGAGTTTCGAAAGACCCTAAGCCTTTACAGTCCTTGATAATCTATTGTTATGATATGTATTGAATATTCATCTAATTTTTTTAATAATTATATAGGGAAAGGTTGGGTCTTTAAAAATATGATCCAAAAAAGTTAATGATTCACTTTTAGTTCAATTGGAACTCTATTCTCAGAGGTAACCTCTTGTTAATTTCTATGTCTCAGGGTTAGAAGTCTTCATATAATAATATAAAAATCACTACTCAGTCATAAAAAAATACTTCAATCACACAACTTTCTATATATACCAAAAAAATAAAATGTATTAACATAAAAAATGACATGAAAGAATAATTCCTTGGTGAAATACTTATTACTAATGCATGATAGTGGGCTCTCATAAGTTAATCCCATGATGATGAGATGTTGAAAAACCTAGAATTTATTAATGACAATTTTCATTCCCAAATCTCCCGTGTAACTTGAACATAAACATAAATAGGTCAGATATAGACTTTATAAATTTTATTTCATTTATCAATACATCATATCTCTAGGCCTATTATCCAAACCGATGGACCTGGCCAAACTAATACCATATTTAACATCCTATCCTGAATCAATTGGCTTGGGAATGACTGATATTCCAATAAGATTATGTTAGTTCACAAAAAAATTAAAGAAATGTAATAAATGAAAAGTGTACACCATATCATTGGGGGATAATCTATCCTCATACACGACAGAATATTTAATAGAAACATTAAAACAATATAATGAATAAATATTATGCAAGGTTAAATAAAATCAATCCTTTAAAGAATAATAACATCAAAACCGAAGTCATAGTAATAAAAATCCCATATGAGATTAAAATACATTTTCAAAAAATACAATAAGTAACAAATGTAGAACCCTAATGAACTCCACTACATGATCGTCCCTAAACACCACCCCCATCGAAAATGATGGTAGTATGAATATAATCTATTAAAAAAGATTGATATATTTCATATACCTATATCATGATAAAAACAATTTCACACACATCGGGGTTCATATACATGGGGTGAGTGTACATCCCAGTAGGTAATACACAAGACTTCTCACACACACCACTATAATAAGAACAAGTTATATAAGTATAGTAAATACATAGATAAAAGACCTGAAAGATTATTAAGAATGAGAATGTGTGATATAAATATACGAATAATGAATTTATATCATAACATAGAGGACACCCTTGTGATGAACAAACTCACACATAAATGTTACCAAATATTTTTCCCTATTCCATATATGCACTTTACAGTCAAATCTCAAAATAAAAACACATCCCTCAAGACCAAAGTTATCATATGATGATAAAATATAGAGTGATCAAAAATCAACATGATTAAAAATTATGAAAGAACATGGCCTCAGTATGCATCATAAACATGTTCCAACTATTTTATTCTAATTCATCACATCCAAAAACTTTTATTTGAGAACAAATAATTATTTACTCATTTTTTACAAACACATTGTGGGTGTCACACACAACCATTGTTTTAATTTCCAAAAATGTTATTATCATAGGTTATCCAATAAGAAATAAAAAAAATTATTTTTAGAGTACACATGCTTTGAGTTTTAATAATGGATAAAGTGGTAGGGTAGACACATACTTACAAAGGGTTCATCCTAAATATTAATTCTGCAGACATAGAAATCGGGGATCTCCCCACCTTTCATTTAAAAGATCATAAGAAATTATCTATAAAACTAATCTAGTCCAATATAAATTATCATGGAAGACATGGTCTAGGGATTATCAAAATATATAATTATAATAACATGGATTAAAAGGGAACTAAAACATGTACATACAATTCCCTAGTTTAAATGCCCCAAGATTTGATGAAATCAGCCTCCATGTGGAAGGAAGTCATCAAAATAATCCATCATATTCTATAGTTCCCTACTAATAGAAGTAATAATAATTAGTAAGGGGAAAAAGTGGGTTAAAAATATAGTTTTTGGAAACCTTTAATTGTGAACATGGTTTGGAAAAATGGTTTGGAAAACCTTGTGTCATTTATACAAATCATCACTGTACAAAATTTCTTGAGGTCATATGGTAATTGCATAAATTTTACAGACCACAAACAAACTATATACCTACCAAGACTCCCCAAACAGTAATTAATGGTTATGTGGGACTTATATATGGTTTGTCCTAAATGTGAAAAAATCATCAGACACCCAAAACCATACAAACCTTCCAAAAAATCCTCCAAGACTTCCTATAACAATGCCTCATGATTTAATAAATCAATAATAAAATATAAAATGGTAATATACCTCACAATGAGGGTATTGTATCATATATGTGATGGTATCATCACAAATTAACTCCCTTTATCCCATTACTAAGAGACTCCAAGTACTAGGTGTCACACCACTCCACTCTTCCCCCATACCACAACCCTCAACATAATCTAAAAGGTTAGTTGTAGACCCACCTATATCTTTCTAAAATCCACTGAAAAACTATATTAAGAACCCAAAAAAATCAAAAACAAAATACTGAGTATTAAATCATTTTAATAGGGTTCTTACTTGAGATAGTCTGGTGTTTTTCAAGAATATTCAGTGAACTTAAGGTCCTTTCATGAGATCACATGGGGCCCAAAAATACCATGTATTGGCCACTCTCCCTTTATTATACAATGTGCTAAGTCTAAATTTTATTATTCCCTACCTATTCATGCTTTCTTTACTTGTGTCTATTACAAGCTTCAATCTTATCTATAAACCAAAAGATAAAATAACGGCCTATCAAATACCAACCACCCATGGTACCCCTCTTGGGATAATAGAAAAAATGAGAGTGACTCAAAAATCATACATCAAATAGGCCATGGTTTGAGGAATAGAATTGAATGTATATAATTAAAATATATGGGAGAAGTTAGAATTAATTTTTTTATTCTACTAAATGAGATAGGATCCAAAAATCAACATAATAACATATATAAAAATCCAACTAAGGAAATCCCGAAATCGGCAACTCATGTCAGCTAGTGACATAACAATGGAAGGTCCTTGGTCACCCCGCACTATAAACTAGTTCCAAAGAATCAAATAAAAGATCAGGGGAATTATTTCACCGAAATAATACATAATGAAAATATATTCCCACATATAAATCCAACATGCCCATCCCATACAATGGAAGGTCATGTAATAAAGTAATAAGAGACAAAATAAATCCAAAAAAAACATGGAATAAGAGAAACAAACTTTTTCCAAATTGAATATAAATTGAAACCAATTAAATATCTATTTAAAAATAGATACAACCCAATAAAATATTGGATGTTTATATTTTCAATACATCAATTATTATACAAAAATTAGTAAAATAACATTATCCATATCTATTCACTTCCATGCACAAGTGAAATATCACCACTTTTAACCACTATAAACCAATTCCAAAAAAATGATATCATTTTTTGCATCCCTTACAAACTATCTAGACCTGTAATATGATATGTTTTTCTGAAATATTACCTATTTTTATCCTCCCCACACCCCTTACTCGACCGTAAAAATAAATTCATTTCATGATAGTTTGTAATAAATTTTGAAAGGAAGCATTAATTTTCTTTTTTAAATGATGGGCATATCACTTTCCTTTAAAACCCGTTTTTAATGTGAGAGGAAGAATTTATAGAAAAAAATAAAATGGTTGGAAAAAACTATTTTAAAAAAAATCAGGGAATATTATTGTGAACATGTTTTTTTCTGAAAGTTTATAAAATAAAATATATCAAGGATTTTCTAATACAGACCAACATAAAATATGATTAAACCGAAAAACATTGGGAACCTATGAGACCTAGGGTGAATTGGACACATATAAAGGTAACTATATTGAATGAAACTGTGCCAAATAATAATAACCCACCCTTGAAATTTATATTACACTGCCTCATCTAACCATTAAAAAATCTTTAATAATATAATACATTATCTTTAGGGCCACTAGCATGAGCCTGGTTGTAAACAAGTATAGAAAGTGTTTCTAAGTATCCCACAAAACTACCTATTTCTTCCCATAATAAGTACATTATGTGAGAACAAAATTATCTAATATTATTTAATCATATTAAATAAAAAATAATTCTCAATCTCACCTCCAAAAAGAATTTATAAAACACCCTTTTACCAAGAATATATAATCAATATATATATAGTTACCTCTACCAAGACAGTATCATCATGTATTCAATATTAATGAAATTTCATAACAAATAAAATGGTAATTCAGTGATGGGTTTACATGTTGAACAAATACATTTTATTATTTCAATTGGGCATTTCAGTGATGATTTCAGAATTCACGTTCCAAAAAATTCATAGTAACCAAATTAAATAAACCACATCTCAAATAATTTCAATGATGGAGTAGTTTATGAGATATTCTTATGAAGAATACAATTAAAACCTCAATATATTATGGAGAGAATTTACATTTAATTTTGAAATAAAAACAATCATCATTGAACGGGATACCATAATCAATGGCAAGACCTGGCATTTCATCTATCATTTGGTGTGTGAGGGATTTGGAAAAAAATATTTTAACATCATTTTTTAGGAGAAAATTTATGAAATTAAATTTCTTACCCAACCTATATTTTTTTAAGAATAAAAGGATATAATTATTATTATGAAAATACAATGCCCATTATAAGTTATAAATCATAAATATACAATTATTTTATGATTAAATCTTTGTGATGGATGCACGTACCTTAGTAAACTCACATAAAAAAGTGAAATGATAATATAGTTCAATAGGATATAAGGAAGTGATGAAAACCAAGAGAAACCTTAAAAAATACATCCATAAAAATAAATTATCAAGGAACCTGAGGTTCCCAAGACCTTTTAGGGAAATAAGAGAAAGGATAATGGAATGAAATTTAAGTAGGAGAAGACAAAGAATCATTTAATTTAGAGAATAAAATTTTAACCTTAATGATATCCATGGTAGATTGCCTTAGAGCTATGAAAAAGTTATAGAATAGGTGTTCCCAAGTGGTATTAGTCAAATGAGCATGAGGGATGACCCCCAAAGTCTTAAATTCTAGATGGGTAACTAAGTCATTTTATGGTTTTAAAAACTGTGGTTAGATGAATTGTTTGTATGCACAGTTTACAAAACTATGTGAAAAATGTGTCAGCCTCACTAGATCAACCTAGAAACTATGTGTTGTTTTACATCATTATTGGGAAATCTAATACCCAACAATTTTTAATTTAATTTTTATGTCTGTTGAAACACTTACACTGTAACCACACAGTTTCTACTAACAATATACGAAACATTAAAATAGTTCAAAAAATTATTCTTCCCAATAATTTCTAAGGAAAAGACCCAAAAATAAAGAAAAAAATGTTGAATAAATAAATACAATAATGATAATAACAATGGTTGGGTTGTGAAAATTATCCCTACAATAACACCTTATACCCCCCCCAAAAGCACCAGAGGTATCAATTGACTAATGGGGAGATTTAAGGTTGGGATTCTTCATGAAGAAACAATTTGATAGACTAAAATTTATGTAACTATATATTCTACCATCAAAGATAAAAATTAATCCCCATAAAGAGAAAAATTAAGTATACCACTTGTGATATATTTCTAAATATAAATTTTATCCTTAAAGATATGGGACCAACCCATAGAAGGCTTTCCCACTAGTAATGTAATTGTTAGATCCCATTAAGAAATATCATAAACAAAAAACCCTAAACCTATAAAAGATAAAAAAACTATTTATAGAATGATAATAAACTCTCTGAGAATCAATGACATGATCGTCTATAAAAAACTACACAAGAGTGGGGTTGGGGAAAAGAAAGTCACGGAGGCACATGCATCGGGCCCACTGAGGGATTCCTCTTTAGTGGTATCCAAACCATATTAAGAATCATATTTGAGCCGTAATTAGAGTCTTAAAGAATATAATATCCAAAAAATAATTTAATAAATTAAAAAAAAGAGGCATGATAGAATAGAAAACCAAATACTGGCACTCAAATTCATAATTAACCACAATGTATTTCTATCATTAACAGATCCTTAAAAATCCATATGTGTCAATATCAGAATCATACATAAACCACCAAAAAAAAGAGAAGGAAAAATGAGTAATATCTCAAAATATTTCAGATAAAATTTTAGGTTCAATAGGTTAAGCCGTGGGTTTTTCCAAGAGGTATATTGGGTCCACCATTCTTAAGAGTGAATCCTTAGTAGAACCATTATAGATGCACCAAATGCACATAACAAAAATAAGTCTTGTGTTCCATTTCTTCAAAAATGGCGTCACAATAGGTTCTTACTTATATAGAAATATTATAATGGAAAACAAAGTGTTCGTTTAATAATATCACTCAACTGATCTGATATGTCTTGTATCCCATTTCTACTTCAAGAGCCTCCTCAACTAGCTCCATGAACTACGAAAACATTTATCACCATTGTAATTCTAAATAAATATTTATTTTTTATTTTCTGACCTAAATCCTCTTTATAAGTGTCATGGTTATTAAAATTCACTTCCAATAAGAGATATAGTCAAATAAATATCTCAAAATATCTGGATTTTATGGACTCATCCTAATCCTGTTTGGAATATCAGTTCACAAAATCATAAAAACATCATGATTACACTAATTCGAGTAAGTTACTCTGTTGGTTTCCATAAAATTCTCTAGAAATTAATATATTTATGACATCAGGGATGTGATTTTGGATAAAAAAATTCCATGAATCCTTCCCCTGAATTGTTCTTATGTGGTTTAGTGTGCATAATGGACTTCTGCCACTTCCATCCAAGGCCTTCAGGTATAGAAACTTCATATTTGAATTTACGATACCATCTAAACTCAAGATGGATAAAAATATTATCAATATCACTAAACATTACTTCTATAGATTGAGAGTGTTTTTGCCGAAGGAAATGAAGATAGTCTATACTCAAAAATTGTTGAATGAAATCTCAACACTATGAATGAAAAGGATTTCCTCTAGGATTTATATCTCGAGTGGATGGAAGAATTGTCACGGGCATGACATAGTCAACTGGAGGTTTTTCATAAGATCACCCTCCCACAACTCCATCTTGAGAATCAATTCTTAGTGGGCATGAACTCAAAAATATTGAAAGTACAAAAAATTAAGAAAAAATAAAAAATAATAAAAACCAGACAAAAATGAGAAGTCATAAACCAAATATCAAAAAGACTCATCACCTCATAACACACAAAAATCCACTCATAAAATTTAAATACACATAAATTTCCAAATATCTTCTTGGAATATATTTTAGTCATTAAATGAAATCATTTTACAATAAAAACATATCGTGACACATAAAAATTGTATAAAAATCACTAGCAATATTCTTATATTTTTAACTCTACCTCCCTTTTTATAAAAATAATAACATTCATAAAATCCCACTAATTATTTTTGTAAAACAATTTTTAATACAATCTAAATCTTATAAATTATAAATCATTTATAAGAATATGATATGGTTTCCATTATTAAAATAAAAAATAAATCCATCTAAAGACTACTAATACTCCCTTAAGAATACTAAATTTAATCCTAAACTAATATTATGAAGAAAATGTACAACTCATATTATTAAGAAACAAAAACACATCATTTTAGGAGAAATAATAATTTTGATTGGCTTAACCACATGACCTGGATAATCATGTTATAACCATAGGAAGATCACTGGAAGATTTCTATAATGGCATTCATAGTTTGAAAATAGTTTTATAGATTGTGTATAGTAACCATGAATCACAGGATTCCTCACAAAATTTCACAACAATGTTAATATATTTTCAATACTAACTCAAAAATTGTCAATATAATGGATGCAACTAAAATATAATTTAAAACCTGTGGTAAAATTCAACACCCGGGCATTCATTGAGATATACACATCTTGAACTACCATTAAAAATCACGCCTCTTCCCTAAAGATGGTGATCATGCACCTACTTATGAAATATCACAATAATTACAATGATCTTGTCTCTATACTACCAAACATACAAAATAACAAAGGTGACTCAAAAACCTAGTCTATCATGAGAACCCAAGCTTTAATTACATTTTTACCTGAACAAACCCCGAACACCCCTAATCATATCAACCAAGAGAGCTTGTGACATACCCAATGGTCTTCTCAATCTTCACAGGCTGGTAAATAATATTAGGAAATTAGATATCATCTCTTAGAAATGACTTCAAATGAAGAATCAATAACAATAAAATTATTCATATCAAAAAAACATACATGCCCATTTGATATTTTGAAAGACCATTAAAAAGGCATTTAGTTAAAAAATAAATACATAACCAAACATGGAATGAGATAAAAAACAACACTTATAATAAAAAATAAATCAAATAAAAATACACTTCAAAATTAATAACAAACTTTATTAGATAAAAAAAGAGAGGTTGGAGTGGCCGATACATCAATGGTGGTACCAAAATTTGAAAAAAAAAATACAATCCACATATAGCCACCTCCATGTATAATCTGAATATCCATACATTTCACCACTAGAATCGCAAACAAATAAAAATATATAAATCTACCACATCCTTATAAACCTAGCTAAACCTATACTTGTATAGGCATGATAAAAACATATCAAGTCTGTATCTTCCCCAAACCCAATGCATCACCTTTAAATATAAAACCATTTCATGCTAGTTTGAAATACATTTAGAAAATAGAATTTACTATTAATTTTAAAATAAAAACCACATAAAATTACATTGAAATAAAATTTTAAATAAAGAATAAGAATTTCACTGATAATAATCATCTTGTTTCACAAACTTCTTATAAAAAAACAAAGAATAATGTTTTAAAAATGTATTTTATAATGGTTCTTAAAGTAAAATATAAATAAGGCATTAAAATTCACCCAAATATACAAGTAGAATAAACCCAAAAATTATGGTAACCTAAGTGGAATATTATAGACTTTGATGTGTCTAATAAATCAATATATATAAATAATTATAGCATGATATCAAAAACCAACCATAATAATCTATATTTACTTACATGGACTATTTGAGGTGAAACTCCTTAAACATATAGTACTATAACCATAAGTACACTAGCAAGATCATGATCATACACTAATAAATAAATAGTTCATAACCTACCACCAAGATACAAATGAATTCCCACGATAAATAACTTAGGATTGGACAAATAATTACCAAATAATATATAATCATATTAAATAAATAATAAATCACAATCTCACAACCAAACACCTTTCAAAGAAAAAACCATGTTTTAATGATAATAGATAAAAAGTATATTTATATGTTCTTAAATCCATGGGGACAATCACTTTATGCATTCTAAATTCATTGAATTTCTTAAAATACAAAATGGATATGCTTTGAGGGGTTTACAAATTCAATGAAAATATTCAAAGATGACAATTTCCCATTATAGTTCTTTTATTATAAGTATTGTTCCAAAAAAATTTAAGAAAGAAAATAAAATAAACCAAATAAAATAATGAAGGTTGTAATAATTTATAAATGATAATTAATAAGATTCAAAGCACCCCCATAAGATATTATGAAAAACATTTTGAATAAATTTCAAAACACAAAATCCCATAATTAATCGGGTGACTAAATTTCTAAATCCAAACAAGAAATTTATCAATTATTCTTTATTTAAGGGACATAGAAAATAGATTTAAACAACATGTTTTTATAGAAAATTTGTTTCATGTCAATGAATCTCTAACTTAATCCATTTTTGTAGCAAAAACAGATTGTTATACTTATTAAAATCTATATAATATAAAAATTATAGGTTATAAAGAATCACTAAATCATTTTTTTCATATTAATGGATTTGATAGGGATCCTATAAGATCATATGTTTTTTAATGTGGTACAGATCATTTGAAATCCAATTTTATTGCATGGTTTGACTTGATGTCAATTCATTATGAGGATCTAAGAAATTTAGGGGACATTCGAGGGCTTTTTAGACCATATAGGGACAATATTTTTAAATATAAGTTGGTACACATGGTTAGTGGACACCATTCCACCCAAGAAGAAATGTTACAAATAAAAATGTAGTGAATTTTAGAAGGAAACAGAGGGTCAATAGTACACTTTAACTATGAATCTAGGGTCGTGTGCCCATGCGTGAGCGCTTTCAATTTTTTTTAGTTACTAAATGCATTTTTGGTGCACAATTTTATTAACTATGCACCCTGGTCATGTGAGGGGAGTCTTGGAAAATCTAATTTGTCATGATTTATTAATGGTTTTCCAAACCTTGTGAATGAACATTGTGGGTTTTTTATTAAGATAATTAAGGGCACATGGTTGCACATAGTTTGGCCAACTATGCATCTAAATAGAGTGACCCTTTAATTAGAGGGAAATTTACTATTTCTTCCTTAAAAATTATTATAACATAAAACTATTTTCTCTTTAACCTTGAATATATCCTCCTTGAATTTTGGGAGATATTTTAATCCTTAATGGTAGTATTTATTCTAATTCCCCTATATGATGTTTTATTCAAGATTCATATTTCTCATTGGATTAATTCCAATGAGTTCTTCATTAAATGGGAACCTATATTTATTTTTATTCATATCGATTGAGTAATTTTGGTGAGAGATAATATTCCCTATTTTTATGGAATTCATCAACTTATCCTTTTTATTCTAATCCAGGCTTAGTTAGGAGATGATACAAGATCACTATTATTGTATATGTCTATAGTATGTTGTTTATACATTTTCATTAATGTTTTGTATTTTATAAACCTTGTTTCTATTGGTCCACACATCAGACTATAAAAAATTTCTCATATAATTAATTAAATGTCTTGATGATATTTTTGGAACATTATTAGGTCTGCCAATTAGTTCCATTTTATAGTTGGAGGTTTTTATGTAGCACCCATACCCCAGTAAGCCTCTACCCAGTGTCTGCTATAATAAAATTGGAATGATTAAAAGGAATCAAATCCCTAAGGACCATTCAGTTTATAGGTTTTTGAAACCAGATTACATGAATGATGCCAATTTACACTGGGAATAGAAATGAAAGATAATAAATAAAAAAAATTCTCCACATCCTTGAAAAATAATTCAATGGACACATCTACATAACTAGTTGAAAGGAAAAAAGTGTGACATAAAATGCTTAATAAGTGTTAAGTACAAAAGAATCTGTCATGAATCAACAATGTATAATCAATATGGAAAGGTAGATAATCGAACACACATTCCATTCGAATATCTTAACTTCATAAATGGATAATTCATAATCAACATGGAATGGTAAATAATTGGACACACATGACCTTTAATAAACAATTGAGAATGAAATGAATACACATATTTTTTGATTTTGAAAATCTCAAACATAATAACAATAATAACTACATTATAAATAAAGTAAATTATTAAATATCAGATTTTTTGTTTCCAAGTAACATTGACCCCTTACCTTAAATACAATTCAAAAGTTATTTTAAAACATATGAGGTAATAACCATCTCAATTGGATAATTAATTCTTCTCATGAGGCTATCGATGCCTCAAGTGGATTATATTAAACTATCCCAAACCCATGTCACAATATTCCATATAATTACTTATATATTAAATAATTAAATTTAATTAATAAAAAATGTTCCTGATAAAATATTAGTATTGAGTAAAGGATACTGATTTATAAATGCATTCCAAATTAATTAGTATCTTTCAAAATAAAATGACTGAAAATTAATTTTCTTATTTTAATAATCCACTTTTTAAAGGGTAAGGGGGAACCCAATATGATATCAAATGCTGGAAACAAAAACCATGTCTATGAGGAAAAATATTAAAAGACAAACAAACCATTCAAGACTACAGAGAATGTCCCCTACACAGCTTCAACATCATGAAGACCAGTTTCCACTAACCCATCACTACACAACTATCTTTCCTATGAATGAATTTTTGGGCCCGATACTGATGGAAAATATATACCTTCTGTAATATCCAAATACATATAGTAATGAACAGATGAAAACACTTTCACTAAAACTCATCTATATCATTCCCATGTAGATTAACTGGTTCCAAAGGGTCATAAACCACAAATTGTAGGACCGCAAAAAAACACCACCGAAAGACAATTCCAAGAGTAAAAAAAATTTATTACCATAAAGAAACAATAATTAACAGATAAATTCACCATGAAACCTTCATGACCATCTATGCCTCCACGGAAGATAATAATAATCCCTGTCGTGTTCTCACTACCACTGTTTCCATAGAAGCAGTTAGAAGACAATCCAAGGAACATGAAGCCGAGCCATCGTCACCTTGGAATGAATTCCCGACACCGCACTGAAGCAGAATATCCAATGAAGAAATTAGTACCAATATGAACCTGAAACGCCACTCTGGACATGCATTTTCTCGGATCTGAACCACGAATGCACCCTCATTGGTATTTGAAGCTGGAAGTCCACATAGAGTAGGGAGAGTCCAGCAAGGAGCGATACCAGTGATGTGATGCCGCAAAAACATAGAAAAATCCACAAATTTCATCACTAATACAGAATATCAAACACCAAACCAACAATATTTGAAGATACACAAGAGGTAAATAGATTCTCCCCCATACGGACCACTTAGAATCCATCATGATGCCACCCCAGAAGACCATGCTGGAGTTGTCATAGATTCAGGCCATCGCCAAGCAGAGAAAGCTGGAGACCACCTGTTCCACATTAAATCATGTCATAGTCATTGAGGCATGATGAAGCCACTTGGATGCACCAGATCCACATAATAGTGACACGTTAAAGAAAATCGAAGCCACACTGGAACTTTGTGGTCAACGATCCACGCTAGAGACACTAAATCCGCCAAGCAACCCAAGATCCACCGTCGAAGTGCACTGGGGACCAAAGGCACACCGCCTCTAGAATAGGATCCAATAGAATCTTATTCTAATCCATAGAGTAATTCTGGAGGAGGGGAGGAGAAGGTCCCATTGGAGAAAAACCTAGAAGAAAACCAGTAGAGAAACCCACTTCTCAGAGGCACTATCCTCTCTGTCTACCTTTCAATGTAAACACTATATGTAAAATTGTATATGGTTTAGAAAACAATGACATGCACTACACAAGAATGTGAATATTTAAGAGGAATATAATTACAAATGATATTTTTTTAAAAAAATTAAAAATTTCTATATAAAGTTAGTAATCATAAAATAAAGTGATATTTCCCAATAACATTTTCTATTAGGTAATTTTCAAGTAGTAATTCCTAAGAATAAATAATTCAAATTTAATCATAAAATACAATAAAGTATGAGGAATCATGGCATCACATGTCCAATCGAAAGTATATACACCACAAAAAAAGTTATTTGGTGTATAGTAAAAAATGATTCTCAATGTGATATAAATTTACATAAAATCCACTACCTTACAATTCATTTTTTGTTGAAATCCCTTTAACTTCCTCTTCTTTAGGAATCCTTGTTAGGTTTTCACTAATGCCTTTCTAAGATGGATTTAAGACAAATATAAGGACTCTTGGAAGAGGGGAGAAAAGTTTGGGATTTAATATGGAATCTCTTGAAAAACCTAATTGGTTTGAATGTCTAGAGTGGATAAGATAGGGGTGACATTTTATAAGTGAGGAAGAGGGTACACTTGATTTTTTTGAAATGTATTGAGTTATACCACGTTTTGTTAGGTAAAGTGGCTCAAATAATATATAATTCAAGATATTATAAGGTATAAGATCTAAATATGGAAATATAAATCGTTTTGAAAAAAATTTGAGGACATTTGGCCCCTTAAGAACTATGTTTTGTCTCTTGGAAAACTCATTTTTGTCATAATTATTATAATTAATTTTATCTCCTTTAAAAAATAATTATGGTGACAAATTAATTCAACCTTATTAGAATTTATAAATTATCCTTATTCCATAATTACGATTAATTTTTCCAAATTCAAAACATATAAGTGATGAAAATTAATTTAAAATTAACCCCATAGATGAGATATGAAAACATTTTTTAATGTGAAAATGTTAAAACATTTACTTAGTATTTACGTCTAAATTAATTATAAAAATGATTCCAATTAACTTAATTTGATTAATATACAGATAATAGAAAAACTTTACATTTTAACCAATTTAATGTAATATTTAAAATTGTTAATTTTGTAGATGGATAGTCAGTTTTCAATTAAAAATTATTATTTTTCACTATTCATAAAAAATTAATGTTTTTATAAAAATGAATAAAAATTAACCTTATGATTAAGTAGAACATATTTTTATTAAAATTAATTATATTTTTTGAAATAAAATTTATAAATTTTCTAATGTTTTTAAAACTGGTGTCCCATTAGAGGGAAGAAACATCCTTAAGAAAAATACACATTTCTATGGATAAAATTAAATTTTTTATTATCGTATTCTTATCAAATCCATTTTATGAATGTGAATTTTTTTTCATAAAGATGTAATGTATAAAATCAATTACGATAATTCACTAATATTAATTAATTTAATCTATTAGAATATAACACCTTTGATGCATAATAATATTTTTTTCTACATTAACATTTACTTTATATTTTCTTGGTTTTCATATTAATTTAAAAAAATTGCTAATCAATTAATTGACCCATATATTTCTATATGTTATTAATACTATTTTTAAATTCTAATTTAATGGGTATCAGATAATTTTCATTTTAAATAATAATATTTATATTATTATGTAAAACTCAATCATGCATGTAACACAAACAATTGATGAATGTCATCATTGTGTGTAACAAAAGATGACTTAGTGTTGCATGTGTTTCACAATATATCATACATTAATATTATTTAAAATAGTAAATATATTTCATGGTATAATGATTTTTTATTCTATGATAATTTTTTAGTTGTGTTTTATACACGTTGTTGAACAAAATTTTATCCTTTTTGATTTTTGGGGAGTTAGATTCTCCCCACCTTAAATTAATTATCTCGTCATAATTTAATGTTTATATTAAAAGTATAGGGTTTGATATTTTCATTTTAATTTACTGAAAGATTCACATAATATCAATATTTTTTAAAAAAACTTCATATATGATAAGAGGAGGAGTATAAAGGTCATCTCAAACAATGACATAACTAGGTCTCTGAGTACGCGAACATTGTTTGGAAATGAAAACATTCACATGAAAGGGAAAAAATGAAACCAAATACTAATAGATATTTATTGAGTTAATTCATCATAATAAAGTGTGTAATCAATGGAATGTAAAGGGGCTTAAGGCCTTAAAAATGTGATGATCTATAGGACCAAAAATTCAACAAAATGAAGGTATTAGGATAAATTATTCTTTTAAAATCGTTTTTACTTGAGTTTAGGAAGTCTTTCAATCTCTAGGAATATATGGGAATATACTTACTTGATATATTTTGATTTCACAATCAAAATCCAATCATTCTATTTTCCACTATCAATTTATACTTCATCTCATAGAACATGTCACATCATTTGGTGAAGTAATAAATTAATCTCTAATACATTTTCCAAATATCGATATAAACACTTTCATAAATATTTAACCTTATTTCCCATATAAAATATCAAGATTCACATCTTTAGAAATAAGTTCATTGAATTTATAAAAATAAATAATAATCAATATTCAATCAATATGAAGAGCCTTTTAATTGTCACATGAAAAATATGTGAATAATTTCATCTTGTATTTTCATATAATATGGTAATAAAATGAATTTCCATAAAATATTATTGATAATATGAAATTATCCTTATTATATAATTAAAACAAAAGTTACTAGATAAGTTACATAAATCAAAAATATTGTAAAATCCATCAATGATACTATAAACCACTTTTTTTTAAAAAAAAAGATAAGTAGTACCAAGAAAGAAATTATTATCTAATTTAATTTATCCATATCAGTCATTTATTATCCCAATATAATTGTATCAACATTTGGATAATATTATTGGGTTTCTTTCTGTCAATCACTTATTTTCTAAGAAGTTCAACTTGATGCTGAATTATTTTGATTTCTCATATGTATTGTAAAACATATGATATAAAATCCTTAATTGAACTATAATACAGTAAAATATATATATATTTCATTATTATTGTGATGCGAATATCATCAATAAAATAATTTTATTTTATATTCAAATGATATGAATACATATTCACTTAATCAATAAACATTAGGAGTATAAATTGTAATATCATGACCTTGTTCCATTATAATATTCAGAGCTATAATCCCTTAAAGCTTAGGGAATTAATTTATTTAGTTACCTATAAAATTATTTTCCAAACACATAATATCTATGTTTTCTTTATTCTCTTTACATTATTTTTCGAGGTGACCCATTTCAATACACTTTTAACAAACACCCAATCTCTTCAAGGATTTCAAATGGTGATTCTTTAAACCATTATTACATGTGGTAAAATCCTTTTTTAAATTCTTCCATTTATCCATTATTTTATCTTTTTTCATTTTCTTATCTTGATTACGTTTTAATCCATATGACTTGGACATTTATTTCAGTATCTTGATAGAACATTTAAAAATATTCTTTATTAAATGATATTCTTTTCTCTCTCCCCCATAATATTATGGATAAGTGGCCACCATTGGCTAGTATAACCATTAATAAAAAACAATAAAATTGAAACCATTTCCTTTTCCCTACATCTCAATGCCATAAATATATTCTTTGAATACATATTCCATTTCTCAACAACCAATATATTAGAAGTCAAACCAAATTTTAGGGGCCTCAGTTGCATAAAAATATCCTACATCAGATAATATCTATGTGGAATAGGTTTTTCCTTTCATGAATGGTTTTTTATGACATTATTATGTATCCTTAAAATATCCATTATATTCTCATTTGTGATGCAAGTAATATCAGATTTTTTAGTAGGGAAACATCTATATTGGAAACAAATATTAATATGTTTCTTCTTTTAATGTTTCATGTCTAAAGAATAGAATATACTATATTAGCTCATTGAATTATAATTTCATTATAATTATAAATATAGTGTAAAACATGAAATAAATTTATATTTCTTTTTATATCAAATCTCAAAATAAAAAATACAGTTTCTTTTGGGGATTCATTATTTGAAAATCTTTCATAATGGTTTAAAATGAAAATGTGAATTATCCTAATAATATATTCTTGGAGTATCAAACTAGGTGCATTGTAAGGTGAGTTTTCATGTACCTGGTTACTCTTAAGTCAAGATTGACTCACTCTTTTCAGAGATATTACCCCATGGTACATGTATTCCTAAACCATGTTCAATTTTAGTATCCATATAGGGAATAATTGTTTTTAATTCCCGCATAATATCTATCTCGCATACACATCAGGGTGTTATTCAATATTTATACTCAAATTCTATTTATGGTTATCTTCTCTATGAAATGTATTCTTAAATATAGATCCCAGTGTTTTTACTAAACAAACTATGATAACAATAGTAGTTTCAAGACCCCAGTAAGCCATGAGCTGGTTTCTACTACCATTACATTATCTTTCTTATGAAGAATAGAGTCTTTGACGGACCAATTCATTTACTAGTTTTTGAAACCATATTATAGACAAGATACCAATTTTACACTGGGCGAATAAAAATAAACATAATAATTAAAAAAAGAAATGTATTAGTATCCTTGAAAACTCATTCAAAGGGGTTCTCTTCATAAATTGGGGAAAGTAAGAAAAAATAAGGGCGATCTCAAATGCATAGTATGGGTTAAGTACAACCGAATGTATCATGGATATTTATTGAATAATCAACATGATTTGGTAAAAAAACAAATTCAATTTAAAAAACATGACTAAATGAATATAAAATCAATAATAAATATGTAATGCTAAATAATAGAACACATATTCTATTTAATCAATAATTGAGAACAGAATGCATCCATAGATTTTGAAATAGTGAAAATATCAGGAATAATAATAACAACTATAGTCTCTAGGAAGAAAACGATTATATATTGGACACCATATTTCATAGGAACAGTAAACTTTACTATCAATACCTTTTACAAGATGGTTTAAAACATAATAAGTAAAAATACTTCTGATTTGGCCAACTAATTTGTCTCATTAGACTACTAATGAATCAAGGGAATTACATTAATTTGTCCGTAAAATCATTTCATACCAGTCAAATTCATTCTTCATATATTGAATATATCAATTCCATTTATAAAAAACATGACTTACCAAATATCCATATTTGTTAAAGGATATATATTTATAAATATTTTTACAATTAATCAGTATCATTAAATGTAATCACCATATCTAAAATGGTATACAGTTTAGAAAATAATCATATCCTTTACAAAAGAATATAGTTATTTAAGAGGAATTTAAATCACGTTGAGAATGATTAAACTAGATTTATTATTTAATGATAAATTTAACAATCACAAGATAATGTTAGATTGGGCATTGATTTTTTCCATATGTAAATTTTCATGTAAAATATTGTTGGATGATATAATTCAAATTTAAACATAAAATACCATAATGTATATAAGAATCATGACATTACATGTCAAATGTTATGTATATAAAACTCATAAAGTTTAATTTGTGAATAATAAAAAATATTTCTAAGTTGAATATAAATTGGGATTAAATTCCCTACCTTATGATTCTGTTTGGTTGAACTTCGTTTAACCTACTTTAATTTGGGTATCCTATAGAGGTTTGTAGAAATTCTTTCCTAAGTTTTTTTCCAAGTATAAGACCTATAGGATTAAGGGAGGTAATCTAGGTATTAATTGGGTGGGAATTTTAAATATATAAATGGTTTGAAGGATTTAATTGGTGAGGGGAGTGGGAGGGATTTTACAAGTGGGGGAGAGAACACACTTGGTATATTTGAAAATTATTGAGTTCTAACATCTTTTTAGGTATATTTGATCCAAAAGCTAATAAGTTTTTATAATATAAGTTTTATGGTTGAAATATTTTCTTACAATGGGTTTTGGACAAGTAACTAGTTCATTTGGCCTCTTTTTATGAATGTTTACTTCCTTTATAAACATGCTTTTCTCTTCATTAGAGTAATTAATTTTAACTTCTTTCAATAATAATTTGGTAAATTTTTTTTCGCATTCTAAATATTATAACATATGTTGATTCAAAATATGAAATATATTTTTCCAAATTTAAAACAATGAAAAGAAAAAAAATTAAAATTAATCACATATATGGGATGCGAAATCCTGATTCTAATGTGAAAAAGGTCACAATTTTCCAATGGGTTTATATCTAAATTCAATATAAAAATTATTCCCATTTATTAGATTGAATTAATAAATTTAAAATGATATATTTTAATATGAAACTAATTTTAAATATAATTTTACATTATAAATTCGTTAAATGAAAAGCTGTTTTTGAATTAAATTTCAGTATTTTTCACTAAGAATAATAAAATATAAGAATTCTTTAAAAAATACCAATAATTTACCCCAATATAAATGTTAAATTATTATTTTAAAAATTAAATTTATATTTTCAAATAAAAATTTTAAATTTTTTAAAATTTAGTTTTAAAAAATATTTAACTTTTAATGGAAAAAAACAACCTTTATAAGAATACAATTTTTTGTGTGTAAAATTTTATTTTTTCTTATCATATGTATGTAAATAAAAATTTTATGAATATAAATAAATTTAGTTAAATATATAATATATAAATTTTATTAAGATAATTCACTGATAGAAATTAAATTAGTTTATTAGGAGAAAAATCCTTTGGCTCATAGTAATAATTTGTTTATAAAAAATTTTCCTTTACATTCTATTAGTTTTTAAATTTATTTCTAATTAATTTGTAATTAATTAATTCAACCATATATTTTCATAATATAGTTAGACTTATTAATAAACTCCTTTTAAGGCTAGAATATTATTTTTATTTCATATAATAATATTAATAGCTTTTGTTAAAAAATTGTTTTGTGTTTAACTCACGTTATCAAAGAAAGTAATTATTGTGTGTAACGTAAGATATCACTATGTTATGTTCATTTCAAGATATATCATACATTGAATTTATAAAAAATTGTAAATATATTTTAATTTCTAGATTTTTAATATTATCTTATATTATTGGTATTTTGTTTCAAAATTCCATTCAATAAAATTTTATTCATTTAGAATTTTAAGGTGTTACATGTTTTCCCCAACCCAGACCACCAGTGAGAGGGGTTGTTGTATCTTCCACTGTTATTGCACCTGGTTGGTGGTGTGTGAGATCTCAATTTAATTGAGAGAGTTATTTAAATAAGTTATACTTAATGGATTGAATAGGGTATGATTTGTCCTCCTATTTCCTTATGACTACATGTTGTTAAATTTATAAATGTTGAATAAATTAGTTAAATGTGTTTATATTGAAAATATTAAATGGTTTGGATGAATTCATGGATTGTGACTTGATTATGAGATGATGAATTTATTATGGTAGAGGATTCATTATACATTTCTATTCTCTGAATCCTGATTCCATAGGATTCCCTAGAAATTCATACTCAATGGATCTGATTTCCTTTGGATTATTTTGAAATTTCTACCTTTTCGATACAGCTTACTTGGAACACCATGGAAATGCCTCACAAATTTGCTTCCTAGGCTCAAACTAAGTCTTTAATGGGATTTCTGTGGAGACACTCTATATAATTTACAAGGGCTACTTTTCCATTTTATACGTTGGATTCGTCCTTTTTGATCTGAAACTAGATTACACAGAATATGCCAATGTGGATGTTTTATCATGTTTTAATGTTAACCCTTGTTCAAGGTGTTTGATTAATGTTTTTAGAATGGATAATATTTTATTTTATTTACAATTAATTATAGTAATTATGTGTTTAAACTTGCATATTTATAGCGAGTTTTATTTTTTTGGATATTTTAATTCTACTTATTTATTCACTGGATTATAATATATATTGAAAACTACTTATGATTATATAAAGAGACCATAAATATTAGAGATATCGTTTGTGGTGGCCTATTTATTGATATCTCTCACCCTATTCAGGATGGCATGGGGAATCGATGTAGACTTCATGGATGCCAGTATGAACCATGGAAAGTACCATATTTATGATTCATGGTTAGGTCATTGTTTAAGAGCAGAGGGAGAAAGACCGAGCTATGATCATGTTCTCTGACAGAGATTGTTCCTTTTGGTATATTTTTATTTTTATACCTGTATTATAATAAATTCATATTTCCACGTATTTCATTTTATTTTTTATGGAGACATGAAAATATCATAATTTTATATTTGATATTTCTTTTGTCATTGTTTATTACTCCAGCTATATGGATATTATTTTACTAATAATATTGATTTATATTTTGATTCCACTATTGATTTTAAAGATTAAAACATTGTGATACACTCCATTTAGGAATGTATAGTGTATTCTCTGTACCAAATTATACCCTCACTTCAAGTTGGTAGTGTCTGCAGTATGAGGAGTTGAGTATGAGGGCATGTTACCCACCGTCTTAGGGCTCTGTTTGGTGGTTCACTTGTTGGGATGTTACAATGTTGTACCTGAAAACCTTTCTTCTTTTTTTATTTTAATTGGAAAATATTAGATAGGAAATTTGGATGTTTTGTGATTTGGTAATGATATTTACTAGGAGTAGTTAACCCACAAACATGTTAAATCCAAATTTTCGGGGATGGGACATGTTGTTCTATATTTTTCCTATTATAGTTTATTGGATTCCATTGATGGGTGACACAATTGATATTTTATGTTTCTTAGGAATTTATCGCCTTTTTATGATTAGATGATGGAATTTCATATGATGCATCATTTTCGGAACCTTACAAGATTCACATTCCAAGCATATTTCATGAAATATAGAATGTATTACTAGAATTCATGACATTTTTTACGTGTTCCTCATGTCATATAATTATTATCGGCTAATGATTCTTGTATGAAATTGAGAAACATAATTGGTATATAGAGTGACTTTCATAACCTAAATCATTTTTTCTTGCATAAACTAAGGAAGACACCATAAGAATTCAATTATAGAACATTGAGTCATGGACCACTGGTAAAATTGATTAGAACATGTTATGGTTGGGATTGAGTGAATTCCACGATAAAATTTATAAATTGTATAGGACATTATAGGTTTCTAGTGGTGAAACATTTGGTTCAACCATCAATAGAAGATTTTTTAAAAATATAAATTTAAAAGAAATTGAAATTATGAAATTAATGGTCTCAAATAAATAAATTTTCAATTACACTGGACAATCCATATATTGGGACCTATGTTGTAAAATAGAGATCTTGACCTAGTCCAGACTTTAGAGTGGGTTGCAGGTAGTGTCTTTGGTATTCAATGTAATAATTCACAATACATAGTCCTAGGTTTATATAAGGCCCCATCCTTAAAACTTACTTAATCTTGAGTTATTACAAGATTACACATTGAGGATCTTTTCAGGTTTAGAGTTTTAGAGAATTAGATCATGAAACTTTCATTACATTCCACATTTAAACAAAGTGGTTACATAAAAGACAGTATTCATTCTTCCAATCAACGGAAACATATTAAAAATAAAACATGGATTCTTTCTTGACACATCCTTGACACTATCATCCCATCATGTAACTTTCCCTTGACCTATGAAAAACATTTGAAAAACTTGGGATGAGCATAAAAGGCTCAGTAAGGGTTATAAAAATATGGAAAGGAAACATGAGTTCATATATACATAAGAATGAAATCATACTTTACCCATAAAACATAGGAACTTTAACACACCTCATCAAATCATGAATAAATCATAGAAATCATAAGACATAAAAGGTAACTTGAGGTATTGATAACATTCTTACGTAGGGAGTAACCCTATTGGTTACGTTTGGAATACCCACCACAGTATATTCCCTAAATATCTTCGGAGAAACCTTAACGTTTTACTCCTTCTCATTACCCAATTCATTGGAGAGCTATATCGGGCTCACCCGCACTTAGTTTATCACGAAACCACCCGTATTCATAATAATGCCCAATAACCTCAACATAATCGTATCACATAAAACATTCATAAAAGAAGCATAACATTTCCACCTTTCAATCACAAGATATCAATACAACACATTGATATAAAAACATTATGAAAACCATTTTCAATACCAAAATAAATGAAAAATTAAACACGGTATTTATTTTTCTTTTAAAAAAAAGGTATGCCTTGTAGAGGAAGCCGAAATTCAAATAATGGTCACGATGGTAGAAATGTCATTGTTGCCACATACATATGACAAAAACATTCCCTTTTGACATTTAGTAAAATGCTTCGTATAAAGAAAGATTCCTTTTGGATAAATGTAAAAGTCAAAGGGGTTTATACACCATATAAAAGAAGGTTGTGTATAAAACACAATATGCCTCAATGAAAGGATATTGAGACGAAGTCCCATACAAAGACGATATCCTTGGTTTAAGGAAAAATCAATTACATAATTATGTGTGACAAACGAATACAACAAATATATGTGGATATTAAGTGTAAAATAATCAAAGGTCATTCACACATACTCAAAGGATGACATATTCATTAACTACATGTTGAACCCAAAGAAATCGAAATTGGGTTAAGAAGTTCCCTTGACAGCCTAACAGCGTCATATAAAAATGAGCTGATGAGAGATAAAAAGTGTATCTCATCACTTGGACATAAAATTTACATCAATAAGGATATATGAGAACATATCCCAACATAACAATATGTAAATTAAAAGACCCAAAAAAATAAGTCTTTTAAACAGAGGAGGGTGAAAGGTTCCCTTACCGACTTGGGTATCTTTCAAAACATACACCCCATGAATGAAGGAAAATACATCATTGATGTAAATAATCGTAAAAGAAAGTATATTACACAAATAGTAGAATAATGGGCAGTACATACACCACTCAAAGGAAATTGTGGCAAATGTTGCATAAATCTCACGGGAATAAATGTGAGATGAAAAATCTCTTACGAAAACTCGGCAGCCTAACTGCGCCACATAAAACATACAAAAATGGATTGATGAGATCAAATAGGGTATATCATCATAGTAACATAATGTTTATAGAAAGAGGAATATAAAAGAACATCCCCCAACATAACAAAGATGAGCTTAAAAGAAGTGACATAAAGGATAGTACTTAAAAAAAAGAGAGAGGTTAGATCTCTTACGAAAATTTGGCAGCCTAACGACGCCACTCAAAACTTCCAAAATGGATTGATGAGGGAGAATAGGGTCTCTCATCACATGAACATAAAAATTACAGTAATATTAATATAAAAGAACATCCCAATAACAACAAATATGATCTTTAAAAGTAATGACATAAAAGAGTGTACTTAAAAAGAAAGAGAGGAGTAGGATCCCTTACCTCAAGTCCAACTTGTCTTGTTCGTTTCTTTATATTCCTGAATAATAAACTTTGGTCAATTAATAATTTCCTAAGTACCTCCTTTAGAGATTATTATTCAGTTCATATCACAAATTATAATGTTATACTAATTGTTTAATAATGATAGTTCATATCAGACGTTTTTGCCGATGTTTGGTACATGAGTCAAAAATGAACTTGTTTAAAAAAAAGATTGCCCATGTAGTTATAAGTAAATAATTTCCAGAATAGTATTAATGATTAACATATCATATATTTCCAGTAAATATTCATTTTATACTATTACATATCATTTGGAGATAAAAACCAAAAAGCACCATTCATGGAGACGGTAGGTTGTACGTACGCATGAACGCTACATTCATTTTTTGTCATATTAATGGAATTAAAAAAATGAGAGAGATATATATATGTTGTAATTCCAAAATGATATCCATAATTTAGATGTAATATATTACATATATATCCATTATATATATGTACTTATAATATTACATAACATTTTGAGATAAGAAATGTAATGTACCATTCATGGAGACGGTAATCCGTACATACGCATGAATGCTACTTCCATTTCTATTTCATATTTAATGAAATTAAAACATAATGATACATAATAGTATTTTAATTCCAGTATGGAATCATATATAATATCATTAAATATATCCTCTATACGTACCGCATATGGTATTAACGAATCAAATCACTTTGAGGGGGCGGTAGTCCGCACTTCCTTAAATGAAGATATCACATTTACCAATAATGGAAACCATAAAGGTATGCCATAAATGAAAAATACAGAAGATTAAATAAAACATAGAAATATTAGATATCATATATAAATATAGTGTCATCTTAATGGACACCTTTGAAGGTGTTAGAATAATGTTGAACAATCATCGTTTCGGGAGGTAGAAATTCGCCATCCACGGAAACAATATGTTCTTTAACAATTAGATGTAGATGTGTTTAAGTGTAGCTCAAATCCTTCTTATAAAAACATCCTAGTATATTGAAGATACTGGATTTGTTACAAAATAAATTAATAAAAATATTTTAGGGGGTTGGAGAAGAAAAATAAAACAAAAGGACACAAGTGAAGACATTACCTTAAAATCGGGTAACTCCCATTGGTTTGAGCTCAAAGGCTTCCTTGGGAAGACTTATGCCCAAAGTGAGGCTTCAAGGAGTTATAGAGGGAAGTGGAGAGACAAAATGGGTAGGTTTTGGCTGAGCCAAAGGCTTTGGGAGTGTGGGTATGGAGGTAGAGGTGGGGGCCTTTTATAAGAGGAGAGGATGGGCACTCTTGTAAAGTTACAAAATGTTACTTTATTTTCAAAAGAGTTTCAGATTTTAAAGGTCGCACATTGTTTTATTTCGAGGATAAGGTGATAAGGGTTCGAAATCCACTCATCCAATAGGTTTTGGACATGTATAGGTGTTATATATTACATTATCTTTCCATTTTATTTAAATCGTTAAATAATGAGGTCATCGCTGCATCATCATGATGTCATAAATAATTTAATTTATTTAATGTGTCATGACCCGCCCTCGGGGTCCGTGCCGTGACTACCCCAAGCCCGCCTTCCATAGGCCAGGGGCTGGCGACTAGCACCAAGGCGTAAATCCCGGTAAAAAGGGAAGGCATTGCCTTTGTAAAGTATTCAAACACCACAGAGTAAGCAAGCGGAAAGTAAACACTAAGCAAAAAGCAGAGTACAACTGAAAGTGCGGAAAAGTAAATGGGCCAGTATACAAACCCAAACTGAAAGTAAAGTACAACTCAAAATGGAAAACAGCAACTGAAAAGTAAAAGCCGCTACACCGAGCTGTTCACTGGAAATCCCACCTGAAGGGTGGGTACAGATAGCTCCTCTGATCCACGGGTCCCGCCGTCCGCTCCGAGCACGTCCCGCCCAGTGGTCCACCTCCGGGTACCGTCCCGCTCTGCAAGCCTCAGCTAAGGTCAACGCTGTCCGTCGTCTGCAACCAACACAACGTAGTGCGGGCAAAGCCCGTGCAGGGGTGAGTATAAGCTACTCAGTAGGGACCCCGAGACCCCTGAAGGTCTCTCAAATCCACAAAGAATAAACCACGAAGAAAGGTACAATCACGAAG
The DNA here is from genome assembly GCA_963277665.1 of Viscum album. Taxonomy (NCBI): domain Eukaryota; kingdom Viridiplantae; phylum Streptophyta; class Magnoliopsida; order Santalales; family Viscaceae; genus Viscum; species Viscum album. The sequence continues at coordinate 209,188,647 of OY728146.1, read as the reverse complement.
TAACAACTGACACTGCTTAGGTATATGCCCATACATATACCTAAGTCATCAATTTCAAATACGCTCCAACCTCCGAGCCCAAGTACAACTCAGTCCACACAGGAAAGTAAACATATTCCACACAGGAAAGCAAAACGTAATCCACACAGGATAGCACAACACAATCCACACAGGAAAGCAAAACGTAATCCACACAGGATAGCACAACACAATCCACACAGGAAAGCAACAGGATTCAGCTCACACAGGTATACTTCTTCGAAAGATGATAAAGATGATCTCTGATCCATCTAAGTCGTCGGACCCATGAAGGATCGATAGGTAACTAACCCCCGCAAAAGACCCACACAGGATCGGGCCCACACAGGACCTGTAGGCGCTGGTTCACACAGGACCGCTGAGCGCAAATACCCACACAGGATCAGACCCACACAGGATCGGGCCCACACAGGACCTGTAGCACTGATCCACGTAGGATCGCTGAGTGCTGAAGTCATCGTCATCGAATCCACACAGGATCGGGCCCACACAGGACCTGTAGCACTGATCCACGTAGGATCGCTGAGTGATGTAGTCGTCATCGTCGAATCCACACAGGATCTCTGTACTGTCGTCGTCGCAGTCACAGTAGCAGTAGTAGCAGTAGTAGTCACAGTAACAGTCGCAGCCAGCACTAGGGTTCCCACACATAGCAAGCTCGTTCGGAGGGTCCGCTCCACGAGCCGAGAGGCTGATACATCAACTGTCACAAAGTCCAGAGTTGATGTATCCAAAAGTTCCGTAACGTCAACAGGAACTCAACGCAACAGACGGCGCGTCGATCGGACGCCCGGTCTGAGAGTTATTGGCATTTTCGTCCCCGGGGCCCGGTTGGTTTTTAAGGCAAAACCAACCCGACCGTACTCCACCTGCGTCCAATCCTCGGGCGGAGTATGCCAAAAGATCCGTCTCACTAAGAGGAACACAACAAAGCTGACGGCACGTCGATCGGACGTTCGTAGCTCAAGATATGAGCGTTTCCGCTCCGAAGGCCCGGTTGGTTTCGTGAACAAACCAACCCGGCCGAACATAAAGTAATCCGAAACCTTGAGTGTGATAAACCGAAACGACCGCCTCGATCCAAGGATCACATCGCCGCAGACGGTTCGTCAATCGGACGTCCAGTCGGAAAGATATCAGCCTTTCCGTCTCACACCCACCCTGGCAAACTTCCCAGGTGGTCACCCATCCTGATCACTACTCTAAGCCAAGCACGCTTAACTACAGAGTTTTAACCACGTAGGCTACCGAAAAAGAAGGTGCGCCTTGAGTATAGTATACCGAAACGACCGTCTCGATCCAAGGATCGCGTTGCCGCAGACGGTTCATCGATCGGAGGTCCGTGGCTCAAGTTATGGCCAAAAGACCGAAGTCGTCTCGAAAACGGGGGGTCCGGGTCCGGGCTGACCCGGCCCGACCCCCCTGGTCCGACCCGAACCGGGTCGGACCGACCCGGTCCGCTGGACCCGGCCCGGCCGGTGGCGGCGCGGCGGAGCGGCCCAGCCAGCGGCGGCGCGGTCCGGCCCGCGGCGGCGCGGCCAGGGGGCCGCGCATGTGCCGCACGCGGGGGGGTAAACCCCCCCCTTTTTTCGGATCTCGGCCGGCCTTAGGCCGGCCGTTTCTTTCTCATGCGGGACCCGCGGGTCCCGCCTCCTAACCAAACCGGCGGCCGGCGCGGCCGGCCGCCTTCTTCTTCTCCGCCGCGGCCGTAGCCGCGGCTCTTCCTCGATCTCCGGCGGCCGGCGAGGCCGACCGCCTTCTGGCTGCTCCGCCGCGGCCGTAGGGCCGTGGCCTTCCTGTTCTCCGGCGTCGGCGAGGCCGGCGCCCCTGGATGCTCCGCCGCGGCCGTAGGGCCGCGTCCCTTCATGATCTCCGGCGCCGGCGGCCCGGCTGGCCACCGTTCGCCTCCTTGTTCCGCCGCGGCCCGTCTCCGGCCGCGGTCTCTTTCGTAAACAACGACGCGATGCGTCGGCACCGCGTTTCTTCGTCGCAGCTCGCTCCGGCCATTAATTCTTTTGTTCCTGCGCGGTTGCGACGACACCGCGCTGTCTCCGCTAAATTAACACGAAAGAATAGAATGGGGAGGAGAATCGGCCGTGTTCGTGTGGTCCGGTCTCCTCCCGTTATAACGATATCAGTTGGCCAATCGTATAATCACAACAATGAAAGTTTCACAAATTTTTAATAAAATTTGGAACTACGCCCAACGGATTATTCTTTCATGTTCGAGGGAATGAAAACATGTAATTTAAAAAGGACAAACACCCTACCTTGAAAATTGACGTCACACGTCGGTTATCACGGAGGAAGGCGTCGCGGCGTCGGACGTAGATTCCGTGGACGTCGGGGTGCGTCCGAGGAGGGAACGACGTCTCTTCACTTGTCGCTTAAGACGAAGAAGAGAGGTACGTTGTCGTTGGCGATGATTACCACGGTCGGCGACTTCTCCCTTGTCGAGGAGGAAGATGAAGACGGAAGAATCCGGGACGCCGAGTCTCGATGGTCGTGGGATCGATGTTCTTTGTCGGAGAAGAACCGTTTTCACGTTCTTCGTCGAAGACGAAGAAGATCTTCAAGTCTCTCAACGATTCTCCCAATCCTCTCAAGTAACAAAGGAACTAACCCAAAAATAAATCAAGCATACACTTAATTTATTAACACAACCCAACCTTTGGAATTCAAGAGTTTGAATTTCAAAAACTCAAAATTAAACTCACTTATTAATTATACATGAGTTGTATAATTAATTAAAAGTTAAGTTGTCAAGCCTTTAAGAGGGAGAGAGGGGAGTTAGGGAATTTGAGGGGTTTTGGCACATTAAGTGCAAGGGAGTTTAAGGGGGTAGAAGAGAGTTAAGGGGAACGTGAAGGGTTGGGGCTCGTGTGGGCCCCAGCTCACCTTAATCCTCACTTGGTTAGTTAGGAACTTGTGATTCCACCCCAACTTCCACACTTAGGATATAACCACTTAAGAAGATAAAATAAATATTGTATCACAAATTTATTTTACTCTTCATTTCATCCAGAAAATTAAACATCTCCTCCTAGGCAAACGCAACTTCGGAAAAGGTCTTCTTAAGCGAATATCGGTGCTGCGAATTCATCGGTGTCCTCGGATTTCAATTCCGAGCACCGGATCCAAAGTTAGAAATTCCCGCTCGTTCGTTCACTGAACGTACCCGAGCCAAACTTCGGAAATTGATTCCGGGCACACCGGGCCTCGGAATCAGGTGCCGTCAGAAACCGCGCTCTTGTAAAATTCTAAAGAAAATTAAGAAAAAATTTCCCTTGAATTTTATGGGTCTTTACATTACTCCCACCTCAGGGCTTTACGTCCCCGTAAAGATAAATCAAAAACTAGGGAAACAAATGATGGTACTGAGCACGCATCTGAGCCTCCTGCTCCTATGTGCTCTCCTGGAGATTCCCGTGCTGCCATCTGATGCGCACAAGAGGAATCGATCGCCCACGCAGGACCCGCTCCTGTGGATCCTCTATCTCCACCGGAACCTCCGTAAAAGTCGCCCCATCGTCAACGTCAAGCTCCCCATGGTCAATGATGTGCGTCGGGTCGTGCACGTATCTCCTCAGCTGAGACACGTGGAAGACGTCGTGCACCCGGTGCAACTGAGGTGGTAGAGCCAGGCGATAAGCCACCTCGCCAACCCTGCTGAGGACCTGGAAGGGTCCGATGAAGCGCGGAGATAACTTGCCGCCTCGGCCAAATCTCCGAATACTACGTCGAGGTGAGACCCGCAAGAAGACGTGGTCGCCACCCTCGAACTCCAGTGGCCTCCGCTTCCTATTAGCATAAGACTTCTGCCGGCTCTGAGCTGTACTCATCCGCCCCTGGATGACCTGGACCATCTTAGGTCCCACAGGAGCTGCAAGATTTCTTCTTTGCCGATAAGAGAAATCTGGTCTCATCCCCTGGATGAACCACATTCTTCGCCTAAAACAGTCAATCCTAACATGGATGATACTAATCCATACCAAGGATGACGTCGTAAGGCCTTGACGCTACTACTAAGAGATTCAACCGTTACTCTCGCCTCTAAGGGTTGAGCCACACTGTCGGCATCAGTGTGTGGTAACTGGGTCTCCTCCAGTAGATGTCTCACAAGTGAGGGTCAAGTCAACAACCAAAACTGGAACCTCTTAGTAACATCACGAAAGAGGACAGGAACGAAAATATCACAAAGGTATGCGTCTTTTATTATTGCAGCTCATAAAACAAGACGTTACAAAAAAGCAACAAGGAACCAGAAGTACAAAGGATGTATCCACTAGTTCTGCTCCTGCCCACCTGCTCTCGGAGCTCTACTGCCTTGTCCACTACTCGGCTATTGCTCAAGCACTCGCCGCTGCTTCTGTCTCAGTGGTTCCTCTAACACCCACTAATCAATCGTACGAGGAGTCGGACAGTCGCGTGCCAGGTGACCCTTCCCGCCACAGGAGTAACATTGTCCATTTATGGCATGCCTGGCTCTGACCCCACCTCCGGTGCCCCGCACCACCGGTCCTAAAACCCGAGATCGTCCAACTGCTAGTCTGGTCCTCCTGGACCTCTGCATCATCTGTCTACTGCCCACAGATGACTCGGCTACTGATCGAAAAACACGCGGCAAAGGCAGAAGCTCCTGTACACGCTCGGGGTGTAGAGCTACTGGCACAAACTCCACCCTGAAGAAGTTCTCGAAGTCTTCCCATGCGAAGGTCATCCCATCGCAGAACTGAAACAAGTGGCTCCACCACCTGCCTGCTGCTGCCTGAAGGAGGCTGGCAGCAAAGATCACCATGAAGTCTGCTGGCGTCCTCACTAGCCTAAACACACGTACCACTGCCTCCAGCCATTCCTCTGCTGCCTGGGGATCCGTCTCCCCGCGAAGCCTGAGTGGTCGCTGGCGCTGAAACTCATGCAGTGCGCTGAGGCGACGTGCATCGTCAGCGGCTGGCGCTGGAAGCATCGGGGGCTCGGCGGGTAGTGCTACCACCGGTGCCACTGCTGACAAAGGGCCCTGCACCGAGGCCTCGTCGCTCGGTGGGTTGCCGTCACGCTCGAATCTCGGAACCCTAGCTGGCTGCCGTCGTGGGGCCATCCTGAAAGGAAACAGGCGCGCCACGGTCAAACAGTATACCTGGTGAGCTGACACAAATAAATCACAAAGAAAACTTTGAAACACACACGCAATCAATGTTTTCGTGCATTAAGTCGGAAATCAGAAGTCAGGGTCCTGGTGTACGGATACGTCGGCCGCCGCACCAACACTGGACTCCCTGGACTGATAACCACACTCAATACGCTAAACATTATTGCTTCACATAGAAAAGACCAGAGTTCGCGGTAGAACCGAACTCCTCTGATACCAATTTGTCACGACCCGCCCTCGGGGTCCGTGCCGTGACTACCCCAAGCCCGCCTTCCATAGGCCAGGGGCTGGCGACTAGCACCAAGGCTTAAATCCCGGTAAAAACGGAAGGCATTGCCTTTGTAAAGTATTCAAACACCACAGAGTAAGCAAGCGGAAAGTAAACACTAAGCAAAAGCAGAGTACAACTGAAAGTGCGGAAAAGTAAATGGGCCAGTATACAAACCCAAACTGAAAGTAAAGTACAACTCGAAAGGGAAAACAGCAACTGAAAAGTAAAAGCCGCTACACCGAGCTGTCCACTGGAAATCCCACCTGAAGGGTGGGTACAGATAGCTCCTCTGATCCACGGGTCCCGCCGTCCGCTCCGAGCACATCCCGCCCAGTGGTCCACCTCCGGGTACCGTCCCGCTCTGCAAGCCTCAGCTAAGGTCAACGCTGTCCGTCGTCTGCAACCAACACAACGTAGTGCGGGCAAAGCCCGTGCAGGGGTGAGTATAAGCTACTCAGTAGGGACCCCGAGACCCCTGAAGGTCTCTCAAATCCACAAAGGATAAACCACGAAGAAAGGTACAATCACGAAGTAACAACTGACACTGCTTAGGTATATGCCCATACATATACCTAAGTCATCAATTTCAAATACGCTCCAACCTCCGAGCCCAAGTACAACTCAGTCCACACAGGAAAGTAAACGTATTCCACACAGGAAAGCAAAACGTAATCCACACAGGATAGCACAACACAATCCACACCGGAAAGCAAAACGTAATCCACACAGGATAGCACAACACAATCCACACAGGAAAGCAACAGGATTCAGCTCACACAGGTATACTTCTTCGAAAGACGATAAAGATGATCTCTGATCCATCTAAGTCGTCGGACCCACGGAGGATCGATAGGTAACTAACCCCCGCAAAAGACCCACACAGGATCGGGCCCACACAGGACCTGTAGGCGCTGGTTCACACAGGACCGCTGAGCGCAAAGACCCACACAGGATCGGACCCACACAGGATCGGGCCCACACAGGACCTGTAGCACTGATCCACGTAGGATCGCTGAGTGCTGAAGTCGTCGTCGTCGAATCCACACAGGATCGGGCCCACACATGACCTGTAGCACTGATCCACGTAGGATCGCAGAGTGCTGTAGTCGTCGTCGTCGAATCCACACAGGATCTCTGTACTGTCGTCGTCGCAGTCACAGTAGCAGTAGTAGCAGTAGTAGTCACAGTAACAGTCGCAGCCAGCACTAGGGTTCCCACACACAGCAAGCTCGTTCGGAGGGTCCGCTCCACGAGCCGAGAGGCTGATACATCAACTGTCACGAAGTCCAGAGTTGATGTATCCAAAAGTTCCGTAACGTCAATAGGAACTCAACGCAACAGACGGCGCGTCGATCGGACGCCCGGTCTGAGAGTTATTGGCATTTTCGTCCCCGGGGCCCGGTTGGTTTTTAAGGCAAAACCAACCCGACCGTACTCCACCTGCGTCCAAACCTCGGGCGGAGTATGCCAAAAGATCCGTCTCACTAAGAGAAACACAACAAAGCTGACGGCACGTCGATCGGACGTTCGTAGCTCAAGATATGAGCGTTTCCGCTCCGAAGGCCCGGTTGGTTTCGTTAACGAACCAACCCGGCCGAACTTAAAGTAATCCGAAACCTTGAGTGTGATAAACCGAAACGACCGCCTCGATCCAAGGATCGCATCGCCGCTGACGGTTCGTCAATCGGACGTCCAGTCTGAAAGATATCAGCCTTTCCGTCTCACACCCACCCTGGCAAACTTTCCAGGAGGTCACCCATCCTGATCACTACTCTAAGCCAAGCACGCTTAACTACGGAGTTTTAACCACGTATGCTCCCGAAAAAGAAGGTGCGCCTTGAGTATAGTATACCGAAACGACCGTCTCGATCCAAGGATCGCGTTGCCGCAGACGGTTCATCGATCGGAGGTCCGTGGCTCAAGTTATAGCCAAAAGACCGAAGTCGTCTCGAAAACGGGGGGTCCGGGTCCGGGCAGACCCGGCCGGACCCCCTGGTCTGACCCGAACCGGGTCGACCCGACCCGGATCCGACCCGAACCGGGTCGGACCGACCCAGTCCGCTGGACCCGTCCCGGCCAGTGGCGGCGCGGCGGCGCGGCCCGGCCAGCGGCGGCGCGGCCAGGGGGCCGCGCATGTGCCGCACGCGGGGGGGTAAACCCCCCATTTTTTCGGATCTCGGTCGGCCTAAGGCCGACCGTTTCTTTCTCACGCGGGACCCACGGGTCCCGCCTCCTAACCTAACCGGCGGCCGGCGCGCCCGACCGCCTTCTTCTTCTCCGCCGCGGCCGTAGCCACGGCTCTTCCCCGATCTCCGGCGGCCGGTGAGGCCGGCCGCCTTCTGGCTGCTCCGCCGCGGCCGTAGGGCCGCGGCCTTCCTGTTCTCCGGCGCCGGCGAGGCCGGTGCCCCTGGCTGCTCCGCCGCGGCCGTAGGGCCGTGGCCCTTCATGATCTCCGGCGCCGGCGGCCCGTCTGGCCGTCGGTCGCCTCCTTGTTCCGCCGCGTCCCGTCTCCGGCCGCGGTCTCTTTCGTAAACAACGACGCGATGCGTCGGCACCGCGTTTCTTCGTCGCAGCTCGCTCCGGCCATTAATTCTTTTGTTCCTGCGCGGTTGCGACGACACCGCGTTGTCTCCGCTAAATTAACACGAATGAATAGAAGGGGGAGGAGAATCGGCCATGTTTGTGTGGTCCGGTCTCCTCCCGTTATAACGATATCAGTTGGCCAATCGTATAAACACAAAAATGAAAGTTTCACAAATTTTTAATAAAATTTGGAACTATGCCCAACTGATTATTTTTTCATGTTCGAGGGAATGAAAACACGTAATTTAAAAAGGACAAACCCCCTACCTTGAAAATTGACCTCACACGTCGGTTATCGCGGAGGAAGGCGTCGCGGCGTCGGACGTAGATTCCGTCGACGTCGGGGTGCGTCCGAGGAGGGAACGACGTCTCTTCACTTGTCGCTTAAGATGAAGAAGAGAGGTACGTTGTCGTTGGCGATGATTACCACGGTCGGCGACTTCTCCCTTGTCGAGGAGGAAGATGAAGACAGAAGAATCCGGGACGCCGAGTCTCGATGGTCATGGGATCGATGTTCTTTGTCGGAGAAGAACCGTTTTCACGTTCTTCGTCGAAGACGAAGAAGATCTTCAAGTCTCTCAACGATTCTCCCAATCCTCTCAAGTAACAAAGGAACTAACCCAAAAATAAATCAACCTTACACTTAATTTATTAACACAACCCAACCTTTGGAATTCAAGAGTTTGAATTTCAAAAACTCAAAATTAAACTCACTTATTAATTATACATGAGTTGTATAATTAATTAAAAGTTAAGTTGTCAAGCCTTTAAGAGGGAGAGAGGGGAGTTAGGGAATTTGAGGGGTTTTGGCACATTAAGTGCAAGGGAGTTTAAGGGGGTAGAAGAGAGTTAAGGGGAACGTGAAGGGTTGGGGCTCGTGTGGGCCCCAGCTCACCTTAATCCTCACTTGGTTAGTTAGGAACTTGTGATTCCACCCCAACTTCCACACTTAGGATATAACCACTTAAGAAGATAAAATAAATATTGTATCACAAATTTATTTTACTCTTCATTTCATCCAGAAAATTAAACATATCCTCCTAGGCAAACGCAACTTCGGAAAAGGTCTTCTTAAGCGAATATCGGCGCTGCGAATTCATCGGTGTCCTCGGATTTCAATTCCGAGCACCGGATCCAAAGTTAGAAATTCCCGCTCGTTCGTTCACTGAACGTACCCGAGCCAAACTTCGGAAATTGATTCCGGGCACACCGGGCCTCGGAATCAGGTGCCGTCAGAAACCGCGCTCTTGTAAAATTCTAAAGAAAATTAAGAAAAAATTTCCCTTGAATTTTACGGGTCTTTACATTACTCCCACCTCAGGGCTTTACGTCCCCGTAAAGATAAATCAAAAACTAGGGAAACAAATGATGGTACTGAGCACGCATCTGAGCCTCCTGCTCCTATGTGCTCTCCTGGAGATTCCCGTGCTTCCATCTGATGCGCACAAGAGGAATCGATCGCCCACGCAGGACCCGCTCCGGTGGATCCTCTATCTCCACCGGAACCTCTGTAAAAGTCGCCCCATCGTCAACGTCAAGCTCCCCATGGTCAATGATGTGCGTTGGGTCGTGCACGTATCTCCTCAGCTGAGACACGTGGAAGACGTCGTGCACCCGGTGCAACTGAGGTGGTAGAGCCAGGCGATAAGCCACCTCGCCAACCCTGCTGAGGACCTGGAAGGGTCCGATGAAGCGCGGAGATAACTTGCCGCCTCGGCCAAATCTCCGAATACTACGTCGAGGTGAGACCCGCAAGAAGACGTGGTCGCCACCCTCGAACTCCAGTGGCCTCCGCTTCCTGTTAGCATAAGACTTCTGCCGGCTCTGAGCTGTACTCATCCGCCCCTGGATGACCTGGACCATCTTAGGTCCCACAGGAGCTGCAAGATTTCTTCTTTGCCGATAAGAGAAATCTGGTCTCATCCCCTGGATGAACCACATTCTTCGCCTAAAACAGTCAATCCTAACATGGATGATACTAATCCATACCAAGGATGACGTCGTAAGGCCTCGACGCTACTACTAAGAGATTCAACCGTTACTCTCGCCTCTAAGGGTTGAGCCACACTGTCGGCATCAGTGTGTGGTAACTGGGTCTCCTCCAGTAGATGTCTCACAAGTGAGGGTCAAGTCAACAACCAAAACTGGAACCTATTAGTAACATCACGAAAGAGGACAGGAACGAAAATATCACAAAGGTATGCGTCTTTTATTATTGCAGCTCATAAAACAAGACGTTACAAAAAAGCAACAAGGAACCAGAAGTACAAAGGATGTATCCACTAGTTCTGCTCCTGCCCACCTGCTCTCGGAGCTCTACTGCCTTGTCCACTACTCGGCTATTGCTCAAGCACTCGCCGCTGCTTCTGTCTCAGTGGTTCCTCTAACACCCACTAATCAATCGTACGAGGAGTCGGACAGTCGCGTGCCAGGTGACCCTTCCCGCCACAGGAGTAACATTGTCCATTTATGGCATGCCTGGCTCTGACCCCACCTCCGGTGCCCCGCACCACCGGTCCTAAAACCCGAGATCGTCCAACTGCTAGTCTGGTCCTCCTGGACCTCTGCATCATCTGTCTACTGCCCACAGATGACTCGGCTACTGATCGAAAAACACGCGGCAAAGGCAGAAGCTCCTGTACACGCTCGGGGTGTAGAGCTACTGGCACAAACTCCACCCTGAAGAAGTTCTCGAAGTCTTCCCATGCGAAGGTCATCCCATCGCAGAACTGAAACAAGTGGCTCCACCACCTGCCTGCTGCTGCCTGAAGGAGGCTGGCAGCAAAGATCACCATGAAGTCTGCTGGCGTCCTCACTAGCCTAAACACACGTACCACTGCCTCCAGCCATTCCTCTGCTGCCTGGGGATCCGTCTCCCCGCGAAGCCTGAGTGGTCGCTGGCGCTGAAACTCATGCAGTGCGCTGAGGCGACGTGCATCGTCAGCGGCTGGCGCTGGAAGCATCGGGGGCTCGGCGGGTAGTGCTACCACCGGTGCCACTGCTGACAAAGGGCCCTGCACCGAGGCCTCGTCGCTCGGTGGGTTGCCGTCACGCTCGAATCTCGGAACCCTAGCTGGCTGCCGTCGTGGGGCCATCCTGAAAGGAAACAGGCGCGCCATGGTCAAACAGTATACCTGGTGAGCTGACACAAATAAATCACAAAGAAAACTTTGAAACACACACGCAATCAATGTTTTCGTGCATTAAGTCGGAAATCAGAAGTCAGGGTCCTGGTGTACGGATACGTCGGCCGCCGCACCAACACTGGACTCCCTGGACTGATAACCACACTCAATACGCTAAACATTATTGCTTCACATAGAAAAGACCAGAGTTCGCGGTAGAACCGAACTCCTCTGATACCAATTTGTCACGACCCGCCCTCGGGGTCCGTGCCGTGACTACCCCAAGCCCGCCTTCCATAGGCCAGGGGCTGGCGACTAGCACCAAGCCTTAAATCCCGGTAAAAACGGAAGGCATTGCCTTTGTAAAGTATTCAAACACCACAGAGTAAGCAAGCGGAAAGTAAACACTAAGCAAAAGCAGAGTACAACTGAAAGTGCGGAAAAGTAAATGGGCCAGTATACAAACCCAAACTGAAAGTAAAGTACAACTCGAAAGGGAAAACAACAACTGAAAAGTAAAAGCCGCTACACCGAGCTGTCCACTGGAAATCCCACCTGAAGGGTGGGTACAGATAGCTCCTCTGATCCACGGGTCCCGCCGTCCGCTCCGAGCACATCCCGCCCAGTGGTCCACCTCCGGGTACCGTCCCGCTCTGCAAGCCTCAGCTAAGGTCAACGCTGTCCGTCGTCTGCAACCAACACAACGTAGTGCGGGCAAAGCCCGTGCAGGGGTGAGTATAAGCTACTCAGTAGGGACCCCGAGACCCCTGAAGGTCTCTCAAATCCACAAAGGATAAACCACGAAGAAAGGTACAATCACGAAGTAACAACTGACACTGCTTAGGTATATGCCCATACATATACCTAAGTCATCAATTTCAAATACGCTCCAACCTCCGAGCCCAAGTACAACTCAGTCCACACAGGAAAGTAAACGTATTCCACACAGGAAAGCAAAACGTAATCCACACAGGATAGCACAACACAATCCACACCGGAAAGCAAAACGTAATCCACACAGGATAGCACAACACAATCCACACAGGAAAGCAACAGGATTCAGCTCACACAGGTATACTTCTTCGAAAGACGAAAAGATGATCTCTGATCCATCTAAGTCGTCGGACCCACGGAGGATCGATAGGTAACTAACCCCCGCAAAAGACCCACACAGGATCGGGCCCACACAGGACCTGTAGGCGCTGGTTCACACAGGACCGCTGAGCGCAAAGACCCACACAGGATCGGACCCACACAGGATCGGGCCCACACAGGACCTGTAGCACTGATCCACGTAGGATCGCTGAGTGCTGAAGTCGTCGTCGTCGAATCCACACAGGATCGGGCCCACACATGACCTGTAGCACTGATCCACGTAGGATCGCAGAGTGCTGTAGTCGTCGTCGTCGAATCCACACAGGATCTCTGTACTGTCGTCGTCGCAGTCACAGTAGCAGTAGTAGCAGTAGTAGTCACAGTAACAGTCGCAGCCAGCACTAGGGTTCCCACACACAGCAAGCTCGTTCGGAGGGTCCGCTCCACGAGCCGAGAGGCTGATACATCAACTGTCACGAAGTCCAGAGTTGATGTATCCAAAAGTTCCGTAACGTCAATAGGAACTCAACGCAACAGACGGCGCGTCGATCGGACGCCCGGTCTGAGAGTTATTGGCATTTTCGTCCCCGGGGCCCGGTTGGTTTTTAAGGCAAAACCAACCCGACCGTACTCCACCTGCGTCCAAACCTCGGGCGGAGTATGCCAAAAGATCCGTCTCACTAAGAGAAACACAACAAAGCTGACGGCACGTCGATCGGACGTTCGTAGCTCAAGATATGAGCGTTTCCGCTCCGAAGGCCCGGTTGGTTTCGTTAACGAACCAACCCGGCCGAACTTAAAGTAATCCGAAACCTTGAGTGTGATAAACCGAAACGACCGCCTCGATCCAAGGATCGCATCGCCGCTGACGGTTCGTCAATCAGACGTCCAGTCTGAAAGATATCAGCCTTTCCGTCTCACACCCACCCTGACAAACTTTCTAGGAGGTCACCCATCCTGATCACTACTCTAAGCCAAGCACGCTTAACTACGAAGTTTTAACCACGTATGCTCCCGAAAAAGAAGGCGCGCCTTGAGTATAGTATACCGAAACGACCGTCTCGATCCAAGGATCGTGTTGCCGCAGACGGTTCATCGATCGGAGGTCCGTGGCTCAAGTTATAGCCAAAAGACCGAAGTCGTCTCGAAAACGGGGGGTCCGGGTCCGGGCAGACCCGGCCGGACCCCCTGGTCTGACCCGAACCGGGTCGACCCGACCCGGATCCGACCCGAACCGGGTCGGACCGACCCAGTCCGCTGGACCCGGCCCGGCCGGTGGCGGCGCGGCGGCGCGGCCCGGCCAGCGGCGGCGCGGCCAGGGGGTCGCGCATGTGCCGCACGCGGGGGGGTAAACCCCCCATTTTTTCGGATCTCGGTCGGCCTAAGGCCGACCGTTTCTTTCTCACGCGGGACCCGCGGGTCCCGCCTCCTAACCTAACCGGCGGCCGGCGCGCCCGGCCGCCTTCTTCTTCTCCGCCGCGGCCGTAGCCACGGCTCTTCCCCGATCTCCGGCGGCCGGCGAGGCCGGCCGCCTTCTGGCTCCTCCGCCGCGGCCGTAGGGCCGCGGCCTTCCTGTTCTCCGGCGCCGGCGAGGCCGGTGCCCCTGGCTGCTCCGCCGCGGCCGTAGGGCCGTGGCCCTTCATGATCTCCGGCGCCGGCGGCCCGGCTGGCCGTCGGTCGCCTCCTTGTTCCGCCGCGTCCCGTCTCCGGCCGCGGTCTCTTTCGTAAACAACGACGCGATGCTTCGGCACCGCGTTTCTTCGTCGCAGCTCACTCCGGCCATTAATTCTTTTGTTCCTGCGCGGTTGCGACGACACCGCGTTGTCTCCGCTAAATTAACACGAATGAATAGAAGGGGGAGGAGAATCGGCCATGTTTGTGTGGTCCGGTCTCCTCCCGTTATAACGATATCAGTTGGCCAATCGTATAAACACAAAAATGAAAGTTTCACAAATTTTTAATAAAATTTGGAACTATGCCCAACGGATTATTTTTTCATGTTCGAGGGAATGAAAACACAAAATTTAAAAAGGACAAACCCCCTACCTTGAAAATTGACGTCACACGTCGGTTATCGCGGAGGAAGGCGTCACGGCGTCGGACGTAGATTCCGTCGACGTCGGGGTGCGTCCGAGGAGGGAACGACGTCTCTTCACTTGTCGCTTAAGATGAAGAAGAGAGGTACGTTGTCGTTGGCGATGATTACCACGGTCGGCGACTTCTCCCTTGTCGAGGAGGAAGATGAAGACAGAAGAATCTGGGACGCCGAGTCTCGATGGTCATGGGATCGATGTTCTTTGTCGGAGAAGAACCGTTTTCACGTTCTTCGTCGAAGACGAAGAAGATCTTCAAGTCTCTCAACGATTCTCCCAATCCTCTCAAGTAACAAAGGAACTAACCCAAAAATAAATCAAGCTTACACTTAATTTATTAACACAACCCAACCTTTGGAATTCAAGAGTTTGAATTTCAAAAACTCAAAATTAAACTCACTTATTAATTATACATGAGTTGTATAATTAATTAAAAGTTAAGTTGTCAAGCCTTTAAGAGGGAGAGAGGGGAGTTAGGGAATTTGAGGGGTTTTGGCACATTAAGTGCACGGGAGTTTAAGGGGGTAGAAGAGAGTTAAGGGGAAGGTGAAGGGTTGGGGCTCGTGTGGGCCCCACCTCACCTTAATCCTCACTTGGTTAGTTAGGAACTTGTGATTCCACCCCAACTTCCACACTTAGGATATAACCACTTAAGAAGATAAAATAAATATTGTATCACAAATTTATTTTACTCTTCATTTCATCCAGAAAATTAAACATCTCCTCCTAGGCAAACACAACTTCAGAAAAGGTCTTCTTAAGCGAATATCGACGCTTTGAATTCATCGGTGTCCTCGGATTTCAATTCCGAGCACCGGATCAAAAGTTAGAAATTCCCGCTCGTTCGTTCACTGAACGTACCCGAGCCAAACTTCGGAAATTGATTCCGGGCACACCGGGCCTCGGAATCAGGTGCCGTCAGAAACCGCGCTCTTGTAAAATTCTAAAGAAAATTAAGAAAAAATTTCCCTTGAATTTTACGGGTCTTTACATTACTCCCACCTCAGGGCTTTACGTCCCCGTAAAGATAAATCAAAAACTAGGGAAACAAATGATGGTACTGAGCACGAATCTGAGCCTCCCGCTCCTATGTGCTCTCCTGGAGATTCCCATGCTGCCATCTGATGCGCACAAGAGGAATCGATCGCCCACGCAGGACCCGCTCCTGTCGATCCTCGATCTCCACCGGAACCTCCGTAAAATTCTCCCCATCGTCAACGTCAAGCTCCCCATGGTCAATGATGTGCATCGGGTCGTGCACGTATCTCCTCAGCTGAGACACGTGGAAGACGTCGTGCACCCGGTGCAACTGAGGTGGTAGAGCCAGGCGATAAGCCACCTCGCCAACCCTGCTGAGGACCTGGAAGGGTCCGATGAAGCGCGGAGATAACTTGCCGCCTCGGCCAAATCTCCGAATACTACGTCGAGGTGAGACCCGCAAGAAGACGTGGTCGCCACCCTCGAACTCCAGTGGCCTCCGCTTCCTGTTAGCATAAGACTTCTGCCGGCTCTGAGCTGTACTCATCCGCCCCTGGATGACCTGGACCATCTTAGGTCCCATAGGAGCTGCAAGATTTCTTCTTTGCCGATAAGAGAAATCTGGTCTCATCCCCTGGATGAACCACATTCTTCGCCTAAAACAGTCAATCCTAACATGGATGATACTAATCCATACCAAGGATGACGTCGTAAGGCCTCGACGCTACTACTAAGAGATTCAACCGTTACTCTCGCCTCTAAGGGTTGAGCCACACTGTCGGCATCAGTGTGTGGTAACTGGGTCTCCTCCAGTAGATGTCTCACAAGTGAGGGTCAAGTCAACAGCCAAAACTGGAACCTCTTAGTAACATCACGAAAGAGGACAGGAACGAAAATATCACAAAGGTATGCGTCTTTTATTATTGCAGCTCATAAAACAAGACGTTACACAAAAGCAACAAGGAACCAGAAGTACAAAGGATGTATCCACTAGTTCTGCTCCTGTCCACCTGCTCTCGGAGCTCTACTGCCTTGTCCACTACTCGGCTGTTGCTCAAGCACTCGCCGCTGCTTCTGTCTCAGTGGCTCCTCTAACACCCACTAATCAATCGTACGAGGAGTCGAACAGTCGCGTGCCAGGTGACCCTTCCCGCCACAGGAGTAACATTGTCCATTTATGGCACGCCTGGCTCTGACCCCACCTCGGGTGCCCCGCACCACCGGTCCTAAAACCCGAGATCGTCCAACTGCTAGTCTGGTCCTCCTGGACCTCTGCATCATCTGTCTACTGCCCACAGATGACTCGGCTACTGATCGAAAAACACGCGGCAAAGGCAGAAGCTCCTGTACACGCTCGGGGTGTAGAGCTACTGGCACAAACTCCACCCTGAAGAAGTTCTCGAAGTCTTCCCATGCGAAGGTCATCCCATCGCAGAACTGAAACAAGTGGCTCCACCACCTGCCTGCTGCTTCCTGAAGGAGGCTGGCAGCAAAGATCACCATGAAGTCTGCTGGCGTCCTCACTAGCCTAAACACACGTACCACTGCCTCCAGCCATTCCTCTGCTGCCTGGGGATCCGTCTCCCCGCGAAACCTGAGTGGTCGCTGGCGCTGAAACTCATGCAGTGCGCTGAGGCGACGTGCATCGTCAGCGGCTGGCGCTGGAAGCATCGGGGGCTCGGCGGGTAGTGCTACCACCGGTGCCACTGCTGACAAAGGGCCCTGCACCGAGGCCTCGTCGCTCGGTGGGTTGCCGTCACGCTCGAATCTCGGAACCCTAGCTGGCTGCCGTCGTGGGGCCATCCTGAAAGGAAACAGGCGCGCCACGGTCAAACAGTATACCTGGTGAGCTGACACAAAGAAATCACAAAGAAAACTTTGAAACACACACGCAATCAATGTTTTCGTGCATTAAGTCGGAAATCAGAAGTCAGGGTCCTGGTGTACGGATACGTCGGCCGCCGCACCAACACTGGACTCCCTGGACTGATAACCACACTCAATACGCTAAACATTATTGCTTCACATAGAAAAGACCAGAGTTCGCGGTAGAACCGAACTCCTCTGATACCAATTTGTCACGACCCGCCCTCGGGGTCCGTGCCGTGACTACCCCAAGCCCGCCTTCCATAGGCCAGGGGCTGGCGACTAGCACCAAGCCTTAAATCCCGGTAAAAACGGAAGGCATTGCCTTTGTAAAGTATTCAAACACCACAGAGTAAGCAAGCGGAAAGTAAACACTAAGCAAAAGCAGAGTACAACTGAAAGTGCGGAAAAGTAAATGGGCCAGTATACAAACCCAAACTGAAAGTAAAGTACAACTCGAAAGGGAAAACAGCAACTGAAAAGTAAAAGCCGCTACACCGAGCTGTCCACTGGAAATCCCACCTGAAGGGTGGGTACAGATAGCTCCTCTGATCCACGGGTCCCGCCGTCCGCTCCGAGCACGTCCCGCCCAGTGGTCCACCTCCAGGTACCGTCCCGCTCTGCAAGCCTCAGCTAAGGTCAACGCTGTCCGTCGTCTGCAACCAACACAACGTAGTGCGGGAAAAGCCCGTGCAGGGGTGAGTATAAGCTACTCAGTAGGGACCCCGACACCCCTGAAGGTCTCTCAAATCCACAATGGATAAACCACGAAGAAAGTTACAATCACGAAGTAACAACTGACACTGCTTAGGTATATGCCCATACATATACCTAAGTCATCAATTTCAAATACGCTCCAACCTCCGAGCCCAAATACAACTCAGTCCACACAGGAAAGTAAACGTATTCCACACAGGAAAGCAAAACGTAATCCACACAGGATAGCACAACACAATCCACACAGGAAAGCAAAACGTAATCCACACAGGATAGCACAACACAATCCACACAGGAAAGCAACAGGATTCAGCTCACACAGGTATACTTCTTCGAAAGACGATAAAGATGATCTCTGATCCATCTAAGTCGTCGGACCCACGAAGGATCGATAGGTAACTAACCCCCGCAAAAGACCCACACAGGATCGGGCCCACACAGGACCTGTAGGCGCTGGTTCACACAGGACCGCTGAGCGCAAAGACCCACACAGGATCGGACCCACACAGGATCGGGCCCACACAGGACCTGTAGCACTGATCCACGTAGGATCGCTGAGTGCTGAAGTCGTCGTCGTCGAATCCACACAGGATCGGGCCCACACAGGACCTGTAGCACTGATCCACGTAGGATCGCTGAGTGCTGTAGTCGTCGTCGTCGAATCCATACAGGATCTCTGTACTGTCGTCGTCGCAGTCACAGTAGCAGTAGTAGCAGTAGTAGTCACAGTAACAGTCGCAGCCAGCACTAGGGTTCCCACACACAGCAAGCTCGTTCGGAGGGTCCGCTCCACGAGCCGAGAGGCTGATACATCAACTGTCACAAAGTCCAGAGTTGATGTATCCAAAAGTTCCGTAACGTCAACAGGAACTCAACGCAACAGACGGCGCGTCGATCGGACGCCCGGTCTGAGAGTTATTGGCATTTTCGTCCCCGGGGCCTGGTTGGTTTTTAAGGCAAAACCAACCCGACCGTACTCCACCTGCGTCCAAACCTCGGGCGGAGTATGCCAAAAGATCCGTCTCACTAAGAGGAACACAACAAAGCTGACGGCACGTCGATCGGACGTTCGTAGCTCAAGATATGAGCGTTTCCGCTCCGAAGGCCCGGTTGGTTTCGTGAACGAACCAACCCGGCCGAACTTAAAGTAATCTGAAACCTTGAGTGTGATAAACCGAAACGACCACCTCGATCCAAGGATCGCATCGCCGCTGACGGTTCGTCAATCGGATGTCCAGTCTGAATGATATCAGCCTTTCCGTCTCACACCCACCCTGGCAAACTTCCCAGGAGGTCACCCATCCTGATCACTACTCTAAGCCAAGCACGCTTAACTACGGAGTTTTAACCACGTAGGCTCCCGAAAAAAGAAGGTGCGCCTTGAGTATAGTATACCGAAACGACCGTCTCGATCCAAGGATCGCGTTGCCGCAGACGGTTCATCGATCGGAGGTCCGTGGCTCAAGTTATGGCCAAAAGACCGAAGTCGTCTCGAAAACGGGGGGTCCGGGTCCGGGCTGACCCAGCCCGACCCCCCTGGTCTGACCCGAACTGGGTCGGACCAACCCGGTCCGCGGGACCCGGCCCGGCCGGTGGCGGCGCGACGCGGCCAGCGGCGGCGCGGTCCGGCCAGCGGCGGCGCGGTCCGGCCAGCGGCGGCGCGGCCAGGGGGCCGCGCATGTGCCGCACGCGTGGGGGTAAACCCCCCCTTTTTCGGATCTCGGCCGGCCTTAGGCCGACCGTTTCTTTCTCACGCGGGACCCGCGGGTCCCGCCTCCTAACCCAACCGGCGGCCGGCGCGGCCGGCCGCCTTCTTCTTCTCCGCCGCGGCCGTAGCCGCGGCTCTTCCCCGATCTCCGGCGGCCGGCGAGGCCGGCCGCCTTCTGGCTGCTCCGCCGCGGCCGTAGGGCCGCGGCCTTCCTGTTCTCCGGCGCCGGTAAGGCCGGCGCCCCTGGCTGCTCCGCCGCGGCCGTAGGGCCGCGGCCCTTCATGATCTCCGGCACCGGCGGCCCGGCTGGCCGCCGGTCGCCTCCTTGTTCCGCCGCGGCCCGTCTCCGGCCGCGGTCTCTTTCGTAAACAACGACGCGATGCGTCGGCACCACGTTTCTTCGTCGCAGCTCGCTCCAGCCATTAATTCTTTTGTTCCTGCGCGGTTGCGACGACACCGCGCTGTCTCCGCTAAATTAACACGAAAGAATAGAAGGGGGAGAAGAATCGGCCGTGTTCGTGTGGTCCGGTCTCCTCCCGTTATAACGATATCAGTTGGCCAATCGTATAAACACAACAATGAAAGTTTCACAAATTTTTAATAAAATTTGGAACTACGCCCAACGGATTATTCTTTCATGTTCGAGGGAATGAAAACACGTAATTTAAAAAGGACAAACCCCCTACCTTGAAAATTGACGTCACACGTCGGTTATCGCGGAGGAAGGCGTCGCGGCGTCGGACGTAGATTCCGTGGACGTCGGGGTGCGTCCGAGGAGGGAACGACGTCTCTTCACTTGTCGCTTAAGACGAATAAGAGAGGTACGTTGTCGTTGGCGATGATTACCACGGTCGGCGACTTCTCCCTTGTCGAGGAGGAAGATGAAGACGGAAGAATCCGGGACGCCGAGTCTCGATGGTCGTGGGATCGATGTTCTTTGTCGGAGAAGAACCGTTTTCACGTTCTTCGTCGAAGACGAAGAAGATCTTCAAGTCTCTCAACGATTCTCCCAATCCTCTCAAGTAACAAAGGGACTAACCCAAAAATAAATCAAGCTTACACTTAATTTATTAACACAACCCAACCTTTGGAATTCAAGAGTTTGAATTTCAAAAACTCAAAATTAAACTCACTTATTAATTATACATGAGTTGTATAATTAATTAAAAGTTAAGATGTCAAGCCTTTAATAGGGAGAGAGGGGAGTTAGGGAATTTGAGGGGTTTTGGCACATTAAGTGCAAGGGAGTTTAAGGGGGTAGAAGAGAGTTAAGGGGAAGGTGAAGGGTTGGGGCTCGTGTGGGCCCCACCTCACCTTAATCCTCGCTTGGTTAGTTAGGAACTTGTGATTCCACCCCAACTTCCACACTTAGGATATAACCACTTAAGAAGATAAAATAAATATTGTATCACAAATTTATTTTACTCTTCATTTCATCCAGAAAATTAAACATCTCCTCCTAGGCAAACGCAACTTCGGAAAAGGTCTTCTTAAGCGAATATCGGCGCTGCGAATTCATCGGTGTCCTCGGATTTCAATTCCGAGTACCGGATCAAAAGTTAGAAATTCCCGCTCGTTCGTTCACTGAACGTACCCGAGCCAAACTTCGGAAATTGATTCCGGGCACACCGGGCCTCGGAATCAGGTGCCGTCAGAAACCGCTCTCTTGTAAAATTCTAAAGAAAATTAAGAAAAAATTTCCCTTGAATTTTACGGGTCTTTACATAATGTCTTAAAATTATACAAAAAATACTATGATGTAGGAAATCTTTTTAGATTTCCAATGACTATTTATAGTCAATAATATGACTTGTATAACCCCATGTAAAAATTGTTTTAGTAAAACATCTAATGTTTGTGTCATTTTTACTTTAACATTAAATAAAAATATATTTATGTCATTTTCCGACCAAAGTGGCTCCATGGGGTCCCCAAGTTGACCCATTGATTTTATTGGTCGGACATGACACATCCAATGAGGGTAGGACATGTGTCTAGGTCATTTAATTTTATTAAAACATTATTCTTACCATAAACTACACTAATAACCTCTAATCGAGATTAAAAACTTAATAAGTTACAATTCACAAAAAAAAATTTTTTATCTCATTGAGCCACATTTTACTTCTTAATGAAAACCATGTAGGTCGGATTTTTTAAATTCAAAACACAGAGATGGAAAAGTTTCATTTAAACGGAAAAATCAGTTTTTATAAGTACCACTTAGTGGTTTCACTATTCATAAAAAATTGAAGTTTTTCAGAAAAATCCCAAAAATTAACCCTAAGCTATATTTTATATTCCTAAATCAAAAATGAAGTATTTTTTACAAAATTAAAAACATATAAGTCACATTAATTAATTTAATAATTAATTCTCTTTGTCAGAGCAAATGGCGTGTTTTTATGAAATAATAAGTATCAAAAGATTGACACTAGTTTAAGTCTGATTTCAAAGTGAAATTAATTCCAACGACCACTATTGGATTTAATGGTAAAAATATATTCTAATTTCACTTTAAATGTAATTCATAAGATAATCTAATCATATAAAAAAATTAGATTAAAAAGCGGTTTTGAATTGAAACACAACATTTTACACTATTCATTAAAAACAGGAACTTTATCGGAAAGATACCAAAAATTTACACAAAGTAAATTTTGATGTCCCAATTCTTAAGAAGATTTTTATTTGTTCCAATAGAATGTATAAGAGTGAACAAAACTATATTTAATGATGGTTCGCCATCAAAAGGCGATAAGTGAACCTTTAGTGAAAACTAGGGCATATACGCCTAATATTGAATTCTTTACGTATTTTAAGCCTTTATATTTTATTGGATAAATGTAAAAACATTTAAAAACATATATAATCATATTTTAGTTATTTCTATCCATTACCACCAATACAATGGCTACATGTTAACTACCATTTAAAATAATATTATTTTATTATTAGAGTGCAACGTAAGATTCCCAAGAAACTCGTTGTTGCGTGTTGGGTACGCCATCGAGCATAGAGTCACCTTTAAAGTCATATTAATATTTTATTCACAAATATGGATAAATATGAAAATGTCATATTCTTTATTTACCTGGGGTGTTACATCCTTCCCCCCTTTTGGGAATTGCGTCCTCGCAATTTTTAAAACTGAGCTTGGAAACATCCTTGAAAGTCCCACATCGGAACAAGAGTCGGTAAAACAATCACTTTAAAATAAAGGAAGATAAGTATAGAGGTCACCCGAGTTAACCCATACTAGGATTCCATGTAGAAAAACATGGACATGGAAGAAAAAACAAAGGTCATGTTCTTGAGGGAGTGTCATAGTAAAAATGTCTAGGAGAAAGTTAACCATAAGAAAATCACAAACTTGTGATGGGTTAAACGGTATTCGATTCCCCAGTAGGAAAAGTTAACAGACAACATTTTTGTTTTAAGTTACTTTTCATTGAGGAACTTATTTTTGATCTTAAGGAAACATACATACTTGTCATGTTGACTTTCAACTTTTACTGGATTTCTTACACAAACTCATACTTTCCCCAAAAGATGAGTATTTAGGAAGACTTGTTCACATTAAGAGTACTATAATCAACTTCTATAGAATCACCTAATCCACAAAAGAGAACTATATACTTTCCATGTCTTTATACTTTAACCAAAACCAAAACCAAAAAGGTTAGTACAAGAACAGATAATCCAGAAAAGGATAACCCTTTATAAAAAGAAAATCTATTCTTAATCTCCAAAATTTGTCCAACAAAACCCAAAGTTCAATGACTACCATTCGATAATAAATTTTTCCATAAAATTATTCAAAGTAAATCAAACTAAGATTGAAACCCAAATATTTGAAGGATTTCGTCACATAGTCTTCCAAGTTAAATCGTAACATTTATCTCCAAACAACATCAGTTGCTCTTAATGTCTTGTATTGAAAAGTAATTAACCTAATCACATATCCTCCATGATAGGTTAATAAATATCCATAGATAACCCAAAATCAACTTACTCTTAATTCATAAAATCATCTAACTAAAAAGAATCAGTCAAACTAACTAGGGACTTCACGTAGTCCAGTGGTAGGAGATAAATACCAGTCGCACTTTGGTAGTGGGTTCGATTCCCGCAACATTGTCCGACACGACGTGTTGTCACACAGTCTGCATGTTGTCCTTTTTCCAAAACTATATAATTCTAAAATCATTCCCCAAAAAGATATAAAATCATCAAAAATAACCATAACATAATTTAACCTCAATTTTATCTCATGCCTTTCACTTCCATCATAACATATATTAACCCATAATTACCTCAAAAGTAAGGATCATATAAACCCTAATGTTTACCTTTATAATTATTACCTGAACTTACACATCGATTGGTCATCTCGTACATGATGCATTAAAGATCATACCAAGGTTCAAGTGGTTGATCATGACTCCTTGATAGTTGGTTTAGAACAACCATGAGTTTCCTCATTGAATCCCCCATTTTATCTAGTATCTTAATCATAGAACCACCACAATTTCCTTCAAACCTGTTGTCTCTTTTGTTCCTGCTAGATCCATCCATTCACTAAAAACAGAAATGTCAGTGTGAGTATATCAACAAAACCATCATGTACTAATGAGGAAGGTAAACACTAAGATACACTTACTCATTCACTTTATCTAAAACTAGGACTCTTTCTGAAATCCTAACCATTATGGTAATGCCACTTATGCTTAAAGAATACCCTAACCTCTAATGTTTTCTAAACCGACCTTTGATACCAACTATAAGGCCCCAGCCTTAAACCTTACTTAATCTTGAGTTATTACAAGATTACACATTGAGGATATTTTCAGGTTTAGAGTTTTAGAGAATTAGATCATGAAACTTGCATTACATTCCACATTTAAACAAAGTGGTTACATAAAAGACAGTATTCATTCTTTCCATCAACGGAAACATATTTAAAATAAAACATGGATTCTTTCTTGAGACATCCTTGGCATTATCATCCCATCATGTAACTTTCCCTTGACCTGTGAAAAACATTTCAAAAACTTGGGATGATCATAAAAGGCTCAGTAAGGGTTATAAAAATATGGAATGGAAACATGAGTTCATATATACATAAGAATGAAATCATACGTTACCCATAAAACATAGGAACTTTAACACACCTCATAAAATCATGAATAAATCATAGAAATCATAAGACATAAAAGGTAACTTGAGGCATTCATAACATTCTTATGTAGGGAGTAACCCTCTTGGTTACGTTTGGAATACCCACCACAGTATATTCCCTAAATCTCTTCAGAGAAACCTTAACATTTCACTCCTTCGCGTTACCCAATGCATTGGAGAGCTATATCGGGCTCACCCGCCCTTATTTTATCATGGAACCACCCGTATTCATAATAATGCCCAAGAACCTTGACATAATCGTCTCACATAAAACATGCATAAAGTAAACATAACATTTCCACCTTTGAATCACAATATATCAACACAACACATTGATTTAAAAAAATTATGAAAACCATTTTCAATACCAAAATAAATGAAAAGTAAAACATGGTATTTATTTTTCTTTTAAAAAAAGGTATGGCTTGTAGAGGAAGCCGAAATTCAAATAATGGTCACTGCGGCAGAGAATTCGTTGTCGCCGCATACGTATGAAAAAAACATTCCCTTTTGTCATTTAGTAAAATGCTTCGTATGAAGAATGATTCATTTTGGATAAACATAAAAGTAAAAGGGGTTTATACACCATATAAAAGAAGGTTGTTTATAAAACACAATATTCCTCAATGAAAGGAGATTGAGACTAAGTCCCATACAAAGACGATATCCTTGGTTTAAGAAAAAATCAATTACATAATTATGTGGGACAAAAGAATACACCAAATATAAGTGGATATTAAGTGTAAAATAATAAAATGTAATTAACACATATTTAAAGGATGACATATTCAATAACTACATGTTGAACACAAAGAAATCGAAATTTGGTTAAGATGTTTCCTTGACAGCCTAACGACGTCACATAAAAATGAGTTGATAAGAGATAAAAATTGTATCTCATCACTTGGACATACAATTTACATCAATAAGGATATATGATAACATATCCCAACATAACAATATGTAAATTAAAAGACCCAACAAAAGAAGTCTTTTAAAAAGAGGAGGGTAAAAGGTTCCCTTACCAACTTGGGTATCTTTCAAAACATACACCCCATGAAAGAAGGTCAACAAATAATTGATGTCAATACTCGTAAAAGAAAGTATATTACACAGATAATAGAATAATGGGCAGTAAATACACCACTAAAAGGAAATTGTGGCAAATGTAGCATAAATCTCATGGGAATAAAAGTGAGATGAAAAATCCCTTACGAAAAGTCGGCAGCCTAACGGTGCCACATAAAACATACAAAAATGGATTGATGAGATAAAATAGGGTATCTCATCATAGTAAAATAATGTTTATAAAAAGAGGAATATAAAAGAACATCCCCCTACATAACAAATAAGAGCTTAAAAGAAGTGACATAAAGGAGAGTACTTAAAAAGAAAGAGAGAGGTTAGATCTCTTACGAAAATTCGGCAGCCTAACGGCGCCACTCAAAACTTCAAAAATGGGTTGATGAGAGAGAATAGGGTCTCTCATCACATGAACATAAAAATTACAGTAATATTAATATAAAATAACATCCCAATAACAAGAAAGGTGTGTTTTAAATGGAATGACATAAAAGAGTGTACTTAAAAACAAAGAGAGGAGCAGGATCCCTTACCTAAAGTCCAACTTGTCTTGTTCATTTCTTTATATTAATGAATAATAAACTTTGGTCAATTATTAATTTCCTATGTACCTCCTTTAGAGATTATTATTCAGTTCATATTACATATTATAATTTTATACTAATTGTTTAATAATGTTAGTTCATATCAGACATTTTTGTCGAAGTTTGGTACATGAGTCAAAAATGAACTTGTTTGAAAAACGATTGCCCATGTAGTTATAAGTAAATAATTTCCAGAATAGTATTAATGATTAAAATATCATATATATCTTATAAATATTCATTTTATACTATTCCATATCTTTTGGAGATAAAAAACGAAAAGCACCGTTCATGGAGACGGTAGGTCGTACGTACGCATGAACGCTACTTTCATTTTTTGTCATATTAATGGAATTAAAACAAAATGAGAGAGATATATATATGTTATAATTCCAGAATGATATCCATAATTTAAATGTAATATATTACATATATATCCATTATATATATGTACTTATAATATTACATAACATTTTGAGATAAGAAATGAAATGTACCGTTAATGGAGACGGTAAGTCGTACGTACACATGAACACTACTTCCATTTCTATTACATATTTAATGGAATTAAAACATAATGATACATAGTAGTATTTTAATTCCAGTATGGTATCATATATAATATCATTAAATATATCCTTTATACGTACCACATATGGTATTAACGAATCAAATCACTTTGAGGGGGCGGTAGTCTGCACTTCCTTAAATGAAGATATCGCGTTTACCAATAATGGAAACCATAAAGGTACTCCATAAATGAAAAATAAAGAAGCTTAAATAAAACATAAAAATTTTATATATCATATATAAATATAGTGTCATCTTAATGGCCACCTTTTAAGGTGTTATAAGAATGTTGAACAATCATCGTTTCGGGAGGCAGAAATTCACCATCCATGGAAACAGTATGTTCTTTAACCATTAGATGTAGGTGTGTGTAAGTGTAGCTCGAATACATCTTATAACAAAATCCTAGTATATTTAAGATACTGTATTTGTTACAAAATAAATGAATAAAAATAGTTTAGGGGGTTGTAGAAGAAAAATAAAACAAAAGGACACAAGTGGAGACATTACCTTAAAATCGGGTAACTCTCTTTGGTTTGAGCTCAAAGGCTTCCATGGGAAGAATTCTGCCCAAAATTGAGACTTGAAGGAGTGAGATATAGAAGTGGAGAGAAACATTGGGCAGGGGTTGGCCGAGCAAAAGGCTTTCGGAGTGTGGGTAAGGAGGTAGAGGTGGGGGCCTTTTATAAGAGGAGAGGAGGGGCACTCTTGTAAAGTTACAAAATGTTACTTTATTTTCAAAAGAGTTTCGGATTTTAAAGGTCCCACATTGTTGTATTTCTAGGATAAGGTGATAAGGGTTCTAAATCCACTCATCCAATAGGTTTTGGACATGTTTAGGTCTTAAATATTACATTATCTTTCCATTTTATTTAAATCGTTAAATAATGAGGTCATCACTGCATCATCATGATGTCATAAATAATTTAATATATTTTAATGTATAAAAATTATAAAAAAACTACTATGATGTAGGAAATAGTTTTATCTTTCCAATTAATATTTATAGTAAAAAATATGACTTGTATAACCCCATGTAAAAATTGTTTTAGTAAAACATCTCATGTTTGTGTCATTTTTACTTTAACATTAAATAAAAAGAAATTTATGTCATTTTCCACCCAAAGTGGATCCATGGGGTCCCCAAGTTGACCCATGGATTTTATTGGTCTGACATGACACATCCAATGAGGGTAGGACATGTTTCTAGGTCATTTCTTTTTATTAAAACATTATTCTTAACATAAACTACACTAATTACCTCTAATCGCGATTAAAAACTTAATAAGTTACTATTCACCAAAAAATTATTTTTATCTCATTGAACAACATTTCACTTCTTAGTGAGAACCATATATGTCGGATTTTTGAAATTCAAAACACAAATATGGAAAAATTTCATTTAAATGGAAAAATCAGTTTTTATAAGTACCTCTTAGTGGTTTCACTATTCATCAAAAATTGAAGTTTTTCAGAAAAATACCAAAAATTCACCCTAAGATATATTTGATATTCCGAATTCAAAAATGAAGTCTATTTTAAAAAATTAAAAACATATAAGTCACATTAATTAATTTAATAATTAATTCCCGCTGTTAGAGCAAATAACGTGTTTTTATGAAACAATATGTATCAAAAGATTGACACTAGTTTAAGTCTGATTTCAAAGTGAAATTAATTCCAACGACCAATATTGGATTTAATGGTAAAAATATATTCTAATTTCACTTTAAAACCAATCAAAAGATAATATAATCATATAAATATATTATATTAAAATGTGGTTTTGAATTAAAATACAACATTTTACACTATTTATTAAAAAATGAACTTTATCGGAAAGATACCAAAATTTACACAAAGTAAATTTTGATGTCCCAATTCTTAAGAAGAGTTTTATTTGGTCCAATATAATGTATAAGAGTGAACAAAACTATATTTAATGACGGTTCGCCATCAAAAGGTGATAAGTGAACCTTTAGTGAAAACTAGGGCATATACGCCTAAAATTGAATTCATTCCGTATTTTAAGCCTTTATCTTTTATTGGATAAATGTAAAAACATTTAAAAACATATATAATAATATTTTAGTTATTTCTATCCATTACCACCAATACAATGGCAACATGTTAACTACCATTTAAAATAATATTATTATATTATTAGAGTGCAACGTAATATTCCCAAGAAACTCATTGTTGCATGTTGGGTACGCCATCGAGAATATATTCACCTTTAAATTCATATTAATATTTTATTCAAAAATATGGATAAATATGAAAATATCATATTCTTTATTTACCTGGGGTGTTACAGTTTAGGAGTAGGGAGAGGATTATGACTTTCTTATAAGAAGGAATTGAAATTTCTTATGATTTTATCTATGATTTAGAATTTATTCATTCATTAATAAATAATGTACTTGTCATTATAGAGGCATTCCATAGGAGCAACCTCCAATTTTGACCCAAGACAGTGATGATGACCATGATTTGAAGGTAGTGGGATGTGAGACACCAGTAGAACCTATTATAGTTCCTCTTTAGGCACAGATAGTTGTATTGGATACATGCACTTATGCCACATTTTTCAATGGTTTCATAGGATTTATGTATACCACTTAAGGATCCCTATAACCTGGATTTTCTATAGTAGTTCTAAAACATGTTTAGTAGTAGTCGAATCCACCAACGTTTATGGGAATGGCGGTACAGATGATTGTGAGCAATGGAATGAGACAATTTTATCAATTTTTGAGCATACTAAGACAAATTTTAAGAGGAGAGTGAAGTTAGTGATATATATACATCAGGAAGAAGCTAAAAACTATAAGATTGTTTTTACACAGGATGATAGGCATTGATAAATCTCTTGAAGGTATTTCCAATCAAGTTTCTATGACTATTTTTTTATGATACTTTGAGGGCTGAGCATGATGATGAATTTATGCTTCTGGAGTAGTTTACGATGACTGTTAGGGAGTATTAAACAATATTTATAGAGAATCAATGATTTTTACTAAATTAACTTTCTGATGACACATCAAGGGTGATATGATTCATGGAAGGTAGAAATAATGTTGTTCAATCATATGTCCCCATGTTTCAGTTGAATTCTATTTCTGAGATAGTGAAACATGTGCTGAATACTGAACGAAATTTTAGAGAAGATGGTTTCCCAAAGCATGGTAGTGAATATTCTCTACCAAAATTTTAGCATTTAATGGATGAAAATGATTTTTAAGGATTTTTGTAAGGAGAATACCAACCAGTATGCGAGAATGGGTAGTGGTTCCTTATTTCATCCATATTGTATATGGGGACATACAATGAGGCAATTTGACAGAGATTCCATTATGTGTCGAGCTTACAGTTAGACCAGAAATGTATAGTGATTATATAAGAGTTTCCCTCAAGCAGTTAGTTGATGGGTTAAACTTTAACTCTTGTTTTAGGAAAGGGATACATAGCTCTATATCAGGTTTGGAGATAGTGTAGTTCTAAACGTTCAGGATGAAGTGGTGTTCATGCCTGGCAGAAATGTATCAGTTATACCCCAACAACAAAGTAGAATTTCTCTAGGTTGTGAGGTTATTTTACATGGTTGTGGTTTATGCTAGATATATTCTATAGAGTCTGTCACTTAGGATAAAATTGTCAGGATATCTTCGACGAGGGGTATGATCTTAGTATCCTCTAATTTAGTATCTTCTATTTTCGATACATGTTCTTCTCATTCCATCATATCTACAAATATTTTGATGTTTCTTGGACTTTTTGTTCAGTTTTTTGATGGAATTATAAGACTTAATACTTCATAGGGTATCATATCAATGGATATACAATAATGTAGAGAGTTCCCCATGAAGTCAGTGGGTTTATCCTATTACAGGATCTCATTATCCTTATAATGATGGGGTTTTTATATCCTACATACGATAGATGGTCTAGTTTTTCACTATCCGTTTGTTATGACAACGATACATTTTAAACTTTCCAACATACCTTGTACAACATTCCATAATAGGTACTGTCTATATGATTTTCTGGTTATGTGATTCAGTCATATGAATGCACCTATAGTTTTCATGGCACTGATGAACCAATTTATTCATCTATATATGGATTCAATTGTTATGGTAGTCATGGTAAATATCTTGATGTATTTTCATAATCAACATGAACCTGAAAAACATCTTTAGTTTTTATTGGATACACTATGTGAGAAACAATTATATGCTGAGATCAGAAGGTGAGTAATTTTTTTATATGTTTCTCTTCTGGGGATATTTTATCATAGATATATGAGTGTCTGTTGATGTAGATTAGTTGAGAGATGTAGTTTCCAAGGGGTATCCCAAGAATGAATTTTACATATATAGTTTATTGGGTCTAGATGGATGTTACATGTGTTTCATAGGATATTTTTCATTCCTAGAAACACCTATTTTGGGATTGAATATGAAATTTGTGAAAATTATATGGTTAGACAGCTAGGAGACAACCATTTAGGAGATGAAAGGAATAAAAAATTCAATGCCAGTCCTGATTATTCCAAATACATAAAGAAGTAAAACTATGTATATTGATGCATCTTGTACCGAGATAAGATATTTTCTTATCTCGTATGATAGAGTCATGGTGTATGTGTCTATTCAGTTGAGACCACACAAGATGAAATACCTAATTCATGATCTCGTGTTAGCCATTGTTGTACATTCCTTATATTGTTTAAGGAATTATTTTTTGGGAGGACTTTGATACCTATAGTTCATGAGGTTCATTATGAGCAGTATCTTAGGTAATTATTCATAATGATGAACTTTTAGTTGTATTATAGACTTTTATAGACTTTTATGTCTTCCCTAGAAGTGACTTCAACTCTTCTATATAGAGTAAGGATGAGGAATTTTTCAAATTCAGATGGAATAGTCCTAGAATAGAGCATGGAAGGAGAGAAACAACCTTAATTTTAGAAAATGGGATAGGATGAAATCTATATATTAAAGGCCATGTTTGGGTTCTATCTAATATAAACAAGTATCTAATGTTATTTTTTCTTGCCTCATATTGGGTACTTCAACTTGTTGTGACTAGGATATATAGAGATTTATGCCTCCAGTTTTGGTGACTAGGTATGAAAGCTGAGGTAGATGGTTTTTTCATGAGGCGTTACACTTGTTATAAGGTGAAGGAAAAACATTGGAAACTCTTTGTAATTTTATATTATTTTCTAGTTCTTGAGTGGAAATAGTATGATTCTGAAATAGATTTCATGATTGGGTTTCAATGATAACCTTAAAGTAGTGATGTTGTATGGGTTTTTGTGGAATGTCTCATGAAGGTTTCTCATTTCATGTCGACTAGGGTGACATTCTCAGTAGATATTGTTGGGAGACTTTATATGTGTGATATTTTGTGCTTTAGGGGTTCCTCATAATATTTTATCCGATAGATATGATCATTTTATATCAAATATTTGTAAATTATTGTTGAAGGCGTTGAGAGAAAAGGTTCTTCTAAGAATGAAATACCACCCTCATACTAATGAGTAGTAAGAGTGAAAAATAAAACCTCTAGATGACATTATTATATCATTAATCATTGATTTTATGAGCTCATGGGAGAGGTATATCCCCATGGATGAATTCTAATAGGAATATTTATTATGAGACAACACAGTTGGAACCCTATGAGTATTTTTATGGTAAAACATTCGAATGCCTCTATGATGGATATAGGATGAAGGGGAAATGTTATGTGAACTATGTATTACATGGAAGATTATGGAGTGGGTATAATTGATAAAAAATAGGATGGATGCAACACATTCTAGATATTAATCCAACCCTTATTTCCATCGATGAACAAAAGACTTCAATTTCAGGGTTTGGATATTTCTATGGATAACTTCGAGGTTGGGGAAGGGACATATTTGGAGATGGTAAGATTACATGGAAACATGTAAGGATGTTCAAGATTCTAGAGAGAGTCCAGCCAGTAGCCTATTGGTTGCAACAACTTTGAGGTACTAAGAAAAGATAAAAGTCTTCATTGTATCGCATTTTAACTTTTATCAATCATATTTGTATAATAATATTTGTATTTAATAGGTTGAACTATAGGTAGATGCATCCATCTAATAGTGTCTTATTTTTATTGTTTACTATAGTACAAAGGTGCTCTGAGTCTATTCATTTCAACTATTATGTGTGATACGGAAGCATATATATGTATAGGAGAATACATTTGAGTGGGAGGACGATGTACGTGCACAAAGGCTGAATATGATCTCATTAAATTCATAAACAACCTTAGAAGGGAAAATCATGGATGAATTTATTTAATGGAGATGATTGTATGAACTCAAGGTTTTATATGAGGTCCCTATATTTTGAATTTCGTTTTAATTTCTTAGTTTTAACAAAATTTGAATGCATAATGAGGTCATGAGAGTTTTAGGGGTGTGTGAGGATTTTTTATATCCCGGAGGCCAAGTTTTTGGAAAAATATGTTTTCCCGCATGGTTAGTAGAAATTGTATCGCCCTACACAAAAACGTTACTACTAGAGGTTTTAAGAATATCAGAAGAAAGATAAGGGGTGTATGGTTTTTTCTAATCATGTGCCGAGGGCTTCACACCCATGCATGAGAACCTAAAATGTTTAACAGAGGAAAAATTCTTGGTCATTCCATGGTATATCAAACCATGAATGATGACCATGTGAGGGTAGTCTGGGAATATTTCATGAGGAATGGGTTTTTAAAATTTTTACAAAATGTATGCATAAACCATGTTGGTAGACTATTTAGTTAGGGACGGGTGAATAGTTCTAGAAAAAATTGGAAAAATGTACAGTAAAAAAATGAAACTCAGTAATTAGAGATGATTTTACACTTTTACCTAAACAATTATTTTATCCTAAAACCATTTTCCATTTCACATAATAGAAAGCCTCTTTTTATTTTGGGAGATTTTTAAAAACCATCAATGTATAATTTTATCTGATTCGTCTATAAAACATCAAATTCAAGAGACTTTCATCTCATTGGATTTACAACAGTGAGTTCTTTATTCATTATGTTACTTTGATAATTTTTATTCATATTTAAGGAGTTATTTATGTGAAATCTAATACTCTGTATTTTTAGGGAGTTCATACACTATCAATTTTTCATTTGATCTGGGTTGGATGGGGTGATAATACTGGGTGGGAGGTTATACCATGGGTATTCATTAGGTGGTCTATACCTTTACCTAAATGTTTTGTGTTTTAAATACGTTGTTGTAGTTCTTCTACATGCCCAAAATTCATGAATTGGTCCTAAAAATTTAAAAAATCTTATTGATTTTTTGGAACTAGATTAGGATTCCCACATAGTTCCATTTTAGGGATGGAGGTTGTTAAATCCCACAAGAACCATCAGTGATGTGGGTTATTAAATATTCTATTATTGTTCCACCCCATTGGGTGTATGTGAGTTCAACATTTTATTATAAGTCTTACTAAATTATGTGACAAATAATTGACTAAATAGGATAATGTTTTTATCTCATTTTTCATGTGATTACATTTTGTTAAATGTCTAAATTTAGAATGAATTAATTAAATGGGTTTATACAGAAAATGTGAAATCGGATGGCTGAAGTCATGGCTTGTGACTTGATTATGCCATGATTAATTGATTATGGAAGAAGATGACATGTAAATTTATACTCATAGGATCCTGATTCAATATAAATTTATACACCATGGAACAAGTTTACATTTTATTCCAAGGAAATTTCTAGTATCTGGATCTGGATTTCTAGGACCACCTTGGACATGCTCTGTGGATATGCTCCTTGGGCTCCAACAAAATATTTACCATGTTTACTATACTGGTGATCAATGTAATTTATGAGTATTTCTTGTTCATTTTATACCAAAGATGTGGAATTTCATGTCGGACATTGGATTACCCATAATCGTCTAATTTAGATGTCTTATCATGCTTTATAGTTATCCCTTGTCATTGTGTGTCATTATAATTGTTAGAATCGATAATATTGCACCTTTATTATAATTATTTATAGTTAGACCATGTTCACAGTTTCTAGATTATAATCTGTCTTTTTGGATTTATAGTTTACTCTTTATGATTTAATCATGTGAATGTTATACGTATTTCACACTAATTATGATTATATATAATGAATGAACATGTTATATATAGAATTGGTGTTGGCTTATTAATTGTTATATCACACCCGATTTGGGCCATCAATGGTTTCCTGAATAGAATTCTTGGACATAGGAAGGGACCCTGGAAATTTCCAACTTTAAGATTCTTCTTTTGATAATTTCTTAGGATCAAGGGTGTATAGGACCAAGCTATGGTCAAGATGCTAGCTGGAGATTGTTCCTTTTCATATATTTATATTTTGATACATGTATTGTACTAGTTGTCTGTTTCTATGTATTTACTTACATTTTGTAAAGAGACATGTCATTGACATAATTTTTTATATTATATTTATTTTGGAATTGTATACCAATCACACTTTATGGAAGTTCATTTAATAATGCTACTAATTTATATTATTCTTCTACTATTTATTATTTTGACGAAACCACTGTAATATACTGTGACAATGAGGGTATAATATCTTTACTATACCACCATAGACCCTGAATAATATTCATAATCCTTTACGACATGGGGAAGAGTTCAGGAGTTCATGTTACCCACAGGTGTAGGTCACCATTTAGTGGATCCTAGTTCAAGCAGTTATAGATGAACCTAACATAATATTATTTCTTTCAGAAGATTATGTGATAATACACATTAAAGGGATCTAAGGAAGAGAATATGACCAATATATACCTTAAACACCCAAAAAACAATGAAATATCATGTATTAAGTAACCCTGTGTCTTTATGACCTTTATTTAGAAATATAATAATGGAGATAAGAGGGAAAATCAAAGATGAAGATATTCTGAGGAATTTACCTTGGTGAATCCCCCATGAAACATAAATAAATCCATGGGAGATGACTTGTAAGAAGAAAAAATTATACGAGAGGTCGGGCGAGGTCAATGGAGTCAAATGAAAGTGATATAGGACCTCAAAGTATCCTAATTAGAGTGGGTTAAAACATTAATATTATGTTTTTAATAACTTTGATAGGATGCATAGTTTGACCACATGGTTTGACAAACCATGCACTAACTGTGAGAGCTTAATTTGGTAAACCAAAGAATTCTGTATTATTTTTCTAAATAGTTAATAATACTATGAAAAATCTATGAAAAATTTATCTGATAAGTATAATGATACAAGAAAAATGTTTCTACATAGTTTCTATGAAAAACATGCCAAACTGTACGATATGTAAAAACATTATTTTCTCAAAAAAATTCAAAGGAAAGGACCTTAATCTGATGAAAAAAATAAAGGTTAAGGAATAAATTAAATAATTAGGATCATAAGTATCATGGTGTGATGAACCCCGTTATATTTCCAACGAGTCTCTACCCTAGTGGTACAGGCTCTTGCTTGGCATCCAAAAGACCAATGATCAAATCCGGGAAGGAGTGAGTTTTCAGTGGTACTGTAGTAGGGCACTGTAGCAGTATTGTTGCAGCGGTGGAACTGTAGCAGTGATAGTACTGTAGTGGCGGAGGGACTATAGATGGTACTGTAGCATCGGCTATACTGTAGCACCGCGGATACTGTAGCAGTAATGTTCACCGAGGAGGTCCTTAGGGACAAAAAATGGGTTTTCAGGCCTTGTATTCAGGCCACTTGGCCTAGGGCCATCAGGATATGTAATGGGTCTCCCTCTAACCAGTCTAAAGAGGTATTTTCTTTAAATAATAAAATGAGGATTCACACCCAACATTTAAAAAAAATAAACCCCATTATATTAAATTTTATAATATTTAGAAAAAAATATAAATAAAACAAATAAATCCATGACATCAAACATGAACTCAAACAACAATTTAATAATATCCACCGGGTTTCAAATCCCATCTTTATCACTCCCTCACACCAAAAAACTTGAGAAAATATTTGATATAGTGTTCTTTATATAGTTATAATTACTGAGATCTTAAAAACCATCTTATGAAAATTCGAATGAAATGTACTGTAACCCCATTCGATAAATAGTTTAAATCAACACATTTCTAACGGTGGTACACTATATCCAATCCATACTAAGTCTCTATCAACTTATAGGGCATAGAAGTGAGTAACACATTTTTGAAAACAAGTATATTCATAAATATACCCTTCTCCTATTTTCCCACAGAACTAGTCACAATAAACTTTGACATATCACGTCTTGGCACTCTCATCCCTTATATAAGTCATATTGTAAATTAATGAAAACATGTCATAGCCACACCATAATATCATAATACACCTCATTGAAAACACACCATAGCCACATCATCATTATACAGCCATAACCACATAATAAAACCATGATCCATCACCACTCTATGTTTGTATGAAATATACCTTAAGGTACTATGTCATGTTAAAAATTACAAATGTAATAAGAGTATATGTTATAACCATAATCCACCATATATTTCATATAAAGGTATGTCATAATGGAAATCCACTAAATTATATATGCGAAAATAAATTGTAAATATATTTCATTTAATCCTATATATTCCTACATATTAGGACATATTTTGAGGAGATAATGGAGTGGGGGAATTAGTCAACCACCCAAATCTAAACTATAATAAATTTCGGGAACACACCCGAAACCCTAGGACAAACTGGGTGTCAGCTACCCTAACTGACTTGTGTTGTGTTGTGTAATAAATATAATAATATAATGAATATAACATAGAAATCGATTCCAGGGGATACTATATATCATTAGAATTATATTTCAGTTATATTCCCACATAAGAACCTTATTAACATTTATATGGAATAGGACGACTGATATCATGTAATCATAAAATAATCAAGATATATCATCAATAGTCATTTCATAATTATAAATTACTATTAATTTTATAATCCATATCGTTAATTATGGTTTAAATATCAAATCACAAGTTGATTTCAAATTCAACATTCTATTTTAAAGATTTTTAATCCATTATCATAGAGAAATCATTCTATTCAATCCATGGATTCCATTTAATATGACATTTCCATTATCAACCTTCATTACCATGACTTAAACTATTTTCCATTATCCTTCCATGATATTGGGTATTCTAAGACAAATCCAAATCCTTTTTAGGGATGAGATATATGTTATGGAATCAAGGAAGCTTTTGTAATGATAATAATCACAATACCTATGTAAGAAGTAAAATATCCACCCAACAAGGCTCTCAATCTAATCCAAACATCCTATAATAAACCCAAAACATTCCACATAATCCATTATATCCCATAATCATAGGAATCATTAAAATTTCCTAACAAGTTAAAAAAATACCAATCCCTCACCATATCAATGACCCATATGAGGTTTCATATCAAATCATATAACATGTTCTAGCATCCCAAAATATAAATGGTATAAAATAATATTTATACCACAATAAACTCTTAATTAAATAAAATTTTAACCATTTAATTAGATAATATTTATGGAAATATTGATTGGATTTATAGAGGCCCTAGACATTTATTTCCATAAAAAACATTTTTATTTAGTTTATTTAATTAACCAATTCATTATGAGAAGATTTTATCAACAATGAAATATAAAACAAAATATAATATCACCTTCAATTAAATTAGAGTATTTGTTTATAGAAAATATGTTTGAACTCATGTAATAATGTAATTATCAATTTTATAAATCATTTATAATTTTAAAAATTGGATTATTTGACGCAATATATAAAGGATTAAAGAAACAAGAAACTAAATTAATAATAAATTTATAAAAGACATAGTCATTCATTAGAAAATCCCATAGAAATACGTTATTGTGATAAAAAATTGAAATAAAGAGTTATAAAATTCAGGGAATTACTCATCCATTATATTCCTTACCATACCATATTAAAATTGTTTAATAATTTTTATTATGTTAAATATGATATAGAAGAATGTATAATCACATCATCAATCATTCAGACATTCAAAAAAATCATATAAGGAACATCCTAAAGAAAGTCCCAATCAAAAGAGAATAACATCACCCTTATAATATTTATAATTATTTATGTTAAATTAATTATAATAATTAGAAATACATTTACCATTTACCCATTGAAGAAAAAACATGTTAATCATATAATTGAACACAAACAAGGGAATGGTCTCTAATACCCAACCTCGATTTTAAGTATCAAAGAACACCACCTAATAACAGAGGAACATGGAATAAAAATATTAAAAAATCTATGGAAACCACCCCCAAAAACCCAAAACAACGAACCATAAAAAACATTTCCTAAATATAAAACAAATTTTTAGAAAACCTCACAACCCTAGCCTCTGTGTAAGATGAAATTGAGAGGGAAAAAAAGGGGGAAATAGGAATACCTTGGATTGATAAAGATCAATCCCTATGTACAAGCAATTAATATAAATAAATGGAAGGGTGAAAGGCACCAATGGGTCTAGGGGTCTGATAGTGTTCATGTATCATGCCATGATTTTGGAATATATTTTTCTATATTAATACTATATTTGATATATTTCATCAAATCCAACCCCAATTTAAAATGAGAATCATTATATAAAAATAAAATTTATAATAAAATTTGATAATAATAAAATATATAAAATATAAAAAGATTATATTTATTTATTAATTCATACAAAATAATAGAATAAAACATCAATTCTTAAAATAATATTTTTCATCAAAAGAATATATTATTTATATATTATACTTTCATCTAATATAAAAATTTATAATTATTATAATTATTTTATTCTAAAAATAAATTTCATTTTTTCATTCAAAATATCAATATTAATTAGGTAAATTTTATTTATAGGCATGAAAATAATATTACAATGTTTAGATATAATTATAGTGATAATGGTGAAACTTTTATTTTTAAAGATATGTTTTTATAAATATTATTTATTTTTTTCAAATATTTAAAATAAACATATTTTAAATAATGACTATAATATTATTTTTAAACATTTATATAATTATATTAATAAAAATTTAATTTTTAACTATTAAGAAATATTATTATGAATAAATAATTGTTAAAACATCATTTTTTTTACAAAAAATATGTTTTTCTACATATAAAATGTTTTAATATAAATGAAAATTTCATATTACATACCACCAGAATACTATTAAATTAATATTAAATTTAATCCATCTGAACCAAATTTTTAAAATGGTTTACCAAATATTTTTGAAAAATATAAATAACTTTGTGAAAAATATTTTTCAAAGGTACAAAAATGGTATAATTCAAAAACCTAACAGTAATTATTTTGATTTTTTATATGTGTGTGAATTTATGTTTGAGGATTTATAGAACTTATATCAACCAAAACCCATTATTTTTCACTTTTTGATGCATATACCCTTTAATAGTGTCTCACCATTATTGAAAAAAATGGGTGTTTACAAGAGTGATATTTTCTTCACTAATAAAATGTGACACTTCCACCCCTTCATAACAAACCAATTAATTATAAAATATTAATGAAAATATGAAATTGTTATCCTACTATAGTCCTGTATAATTTTATGAAGAATTTACTCCTAATTATTTAGCATAATCCATTCATTTCCAAGGAGACTTTCAAGAGAATGATCATTGTCTCAACTTGAGAATTACTAACATCCTTATCATTTTATTGTTATTTTTTCCGTTCCAAACCTATAAAAAACATAATTATACAGTGAAATAATTACCATTAGTATAAATAAATTTTATTATATTAATGTAATATCATTATTTATTCTTTAAGATCAAAATAGAAAAATAAAACAGTATTGATCTTGCGTTTTCCAAACTACCTCCTGCACGTAGTGAAATTTTTCATCTTTCATCTTGATTTTAAATATTTATAAAGAAATTAAAAATATAACTAAATTAATAAATAATTATATATAATATCATTATGATTATTTTATCAATATATAATTTCAAAATAAACAGTTTCTTAACCTCACACACACATCAAATTATAGTATGTTCATGTTTGGGTTAGTTTGACCACAGACATGATAAATGATGTAAAAAATTATCATTTAGGAATATAGGAACCTAAAAAATAAAATTATATGAAACTAATTATTCTATAACTAATTTTTAAGGATATATAATTTTTTGACATATTATTAGAATATCAACTTTGATTCGTAAAATTATCGAAATAAGACGACACTAATTCAATTTGCATACAAACATAAGAAAAAACATGATAAGAAATAAATTATATGTGATGATAAATGGTATATATTAAATGAAATATAGATTATTAAGTTTCAAAAAAAAGTCCTAATAAATATAATTTTATTATTCAGGATGTAAGGATCATCCAAAAAATTAGTTGGGGATCAGGTGTGGGCCTCTTATTTAAATTTACACCCCGGGAGAAATATTTCTTATTATACAAAATGTATTGATTAGAATGGTGTAACTATTAAACCATTAATATTAAAAATCACGATTCCATTATAATTAATAATTTTTAGGTTATGTTATAATTTCTTTCCTTCATAGGGTTTTGACTCAAAATTTCAAATGTTATAAGGGGTTTTTTGTATTGATTTCTTTGAGATATATGTGTTTTATGTACATAATTTATTTTTATGCTGCATATACTTATCATTTAATCAATTAAACCATGAAATATCAGTTATTAATGTTATTATATGTTATATTTCATTCTATCTTTCATTAAATGGGTTTTTTTAATCTGACCCAAGCTACAATAGTTTTCATTGTTGAAATTGGTTATCATGTAGTCGCAAATTTGGTACATGAATATGATATTATAACCCCATTTTATCCTCCCAGTTTTATTTACGTATTTAATTTTATATTTTTTTCAGAAAATTTTATTATTTTCATCAATATTGTCTTTTTGAGGTTTTACCTTCTCAAATGAAAGTTTTATATTGGAATGAATAACTACCATTATTCGAAATGGATCTTTTCATCCATGTTCATATTTTTCTTCCACAAAAGTTACCCATATATTTTAGAACAATAATATGTATTATATTGTATGAATCCCATAATTTTATTTAATTATATTATTAATTGAAATTTAATACACTTTTTATGATTGGGGTTTTCAATAAGGGTATTTCAAAATATTTTAAAGGGTTTTCTATCCTTTAAATATCTAATATTTAATCTTACACTACACATTTTATCTATATATATAGTATGAAATTTTCAAGCTTCCATTATTAGAGATTTATTAAAAATAAAAATGTTAATTTATATAAAAATATTTCATTCCAATATTTTTGAAAGACTTTTAATTGAATATTTTTAATTGGTCACATATTATTTATAGAAATAATAATAGAAAATTATTTTCAAAATAATTAAAAAAATGGATTTCCCATAAATTTCAATCATAAATAACAAAATTCATGGTTTTACCAATTAATTTTACCCTTATTATATGAGTTTTTATTTAATTGTTTATTCATGGAAATATATTTATTTTAATCATGAGTTTAAAATTAAAATTAAAATATACACCTAAAATTATCCTTCATCTATGAGTTGTTCATTACCTTTGTTTAAAAAATGAGAAGTATAAAAAATATATATATAAATGATCTATCACTGCATTCTACTTTACTAATAATATTTTAAAAATAACAATAAAAATTAT
Organism: Viscum album; assembly: GCA_963277665.1. Classification (NCBI taxonomy): domain Eukaryota; kingdom Viridiplantae; phylum Streptophyta; class Magnoliopsida; order Santalales; family Viscaceae; genus Viscum; species Viscum album. The sequence continues at coordinate 209,145,780 of OY728146.1, read as the reverse complement.
TCCAATGAAATTCCTTTATCAATACCCTATTTTGGATTATTATGATTGTTGGGTGTTCACCTAAATGACATATAGAGATTGATTGGGGAAATTATTCAATTAACTGTATACCCATTATTTATATGGTGTAAACAATGTTTACTCTATTATATTGATTGAATGTTATTTAAATATATTGATAATCAGTATATTTAGATACGCATTTATATTATTTTGGTATATCATGTTACGATTATAGATGGAATTATGAAAGTTTACCTTATGGGATTTCATTTGAAAAGGAAGTGAAACCGCTTTTCACGCCATGGGATCATTATGGTCATGATTTTTGGACACATATGAATGAATAATGATGGGTGAGGTCCTATATAACACTCTAATTAATTATTTTAAGTTTATATGTCATTATATCAATAGGAATGGACATAATTAGTTTGTTCATATTGGTGTCACTATAATGAGTTTTATCGCATTCTCAATGATGGACATATTCATTTCACATTGGACTGGTCATAATGAGTTTGTGCACAATGGTGTTCCTATTTTTATGTTTTTTATAGTTTTATTCTAATTATTATTAAAATGTTATTCTCTCATAGATCATGTCTATCAACTAAGGTTTCCACACTATCTTGATTCATTTCTTTTGTTATGGAATTCCATATTCCATGACTCATGTTTTATGATCTATGGTTTATGGGGTATGATTTTCTTTTATATATTGATTATAACAATATTCTTATGTTATGATCACTTTTGATTTCTAATTTTATCTCCCATATTTACTCATTCAGATCATACGAGAACACCCTTTTCATATGGTTATTTTTTAATAGGATATGAAAAAAATTGATACATAAAATGTTTCAAGGAAAGTATAATATTTGGATGATTTGTGTGATATGGTGAATTTTTTTAGATTATGTTGTTTCATTTATATTTTTGAAAATGAAAATTTTATTCAAAGTACCTCAATTAAACTAGTTAATTTTTTTCATACTTCTCTAAAACTAAAAAACTAAATATTTCATTAAAATGTAAATGTTATGTAATGTGAAAAATATCTTGTAATTAAGGATTTATCTCAAAATATTTTGTAAAACACATTATTTATAACACCAGATCATCGAGTGTGGCTATAGTATGCCACTATTTGTATTAGATAAGGTTTTTGATAAACATATAGGCTATGATTTTAGTTATTAAAGATAATTTATGAGTAAGGAAGGGAATTAAAGACTAATAAGTTAATTTTGATAATAGTTTGAAAGGTATAGATAAACCATTTTTTGTTATTCTATGTATGTTATTTTTTTTTTGTGATTTGGATGAGAGAGCATTAGATAAAATATTAGATATAATTTAAATTATATGTTGTATGGTTATACTAAAAAGAACATCGATATTTGGATACTAATAGTGGATCCATTATCTAGAGTTGATATACCTCGGGGTAATAATTCAAAAAATTTTGTGTCTGTAATTAACTCATCTTTCACATGGTGAATGATGAGGAGGACTCACCACACATTTTGTTTGAAACTAATGGGGGATTTCTTTTGGTCAATTCCAATTTTCTTTATAGACAATTATGAAGGAATTGGAAGTATTTTGGGTTGAAAACCTACTAGGGAATGACTATAGATTACATAGATTAAAATTAATAGATTCATGATGATGGTACATATTATTTATTATCTCTATATTTTTATAAAAGTCATGTCATATTTCTTGATCATATATTTCAATGATTTATTGGCATATAATATTATAATAATGCTCATGATAACTTTAGGCTAAATATTTTTGGGAATAGGATAATAAGTATAAGATAACCAAACATAAAAAAAAGTATATTGAACTGAACAATTTAAAGGATGAAGTAAATGTTTCATTAAAGAATACATATTATGCTTGATGTTTCATTTTCAGATGATCATTTACACTAATTTTTTTTACCATTTTTGATTTAATTATTTGGTTAAAAGATGATCTGAAAAATGAATCAAATAAAGGTATGTTTAACAAAAATGTTATTTAGTGTAACTTAATAAGGGAGAATACATAAATGGATGATAATATTTCTATATATTTTTTATGATAAAAAATATGAGTTTTATAGACGTACCTAAGGCAGTGAGGTTGATATAATAATGGAAATTATATCTTGATACTCTTATCAATTCACATTAGTGAGTGATGTTTATTTATGAGATTATGGTATTTTAAAAATTGTTTGAGGAATATGTGAAAAATATATGGAAATATATTTAGTATATTTTCTTTAATAGTTTGAAAACATATATTAACTATAATCAATAATATTAAATAGAGATTTTATGAAAAGGTAATATATTGGAGATAATTATTGGAGAACAGATGATTGTGGTATGGATATATATTAAATTTAATATGTAATTGATTTTTAGGTAATAAAGGGTTGATTGATTTGGAGAAATTTTTTTTAGATAGTATTGACCGGTATGAAATTGATCATTGACTTGATGAAAAAATGACCTATGATATTTTTGGTGATGATTATCTCATTTTTAGGATTTTGACATATATTTTATTTGGAACCATGATTGTTCAATGCCGAAAATGGATTATGGTTTGTGTTTTTTGTCAATTCTCATTTGATGTTTAGAATGTTTGATATGAAAGCGATCATACAATTCATGCAGGGAAGAGTAATGACAGTGGAACCATTCTACATAATGATAAAAAAATAGTGAAATTATGATGGATTTTTTTTTCAAAAAATGTGTTTCGGGGTCATAATTTTGAAAAATAAAAAAGGCATGAGCTGTGCAAAAATATGGAGATGGGCATGGAAAACGGTTCCTACCTAAAAAGGATTGCCTGCATAATGAGAGGTTTTGTGTGACATGGTGGATTTTTCATAGGGGGTTCATAGATGCATATAAATAATAGGCCACCTCCTCATTTGGTATGGCTGAATACTTAGAGAAGATTAGTGTTTTGATGCATGGAATCATTTTGTTAAAAGGTAATTGTGCAGAAAATTTGAAGTTGCGCAGAAAATTTAATGTTTCCCGGAAATGTTAATGTTACAGGAAAAAGATCAAGATGCATGTAAATTTTAAAAAATATATAGTTTCACATAAATGGAATTGTTGTGTTAATTATTTTCCACATGAAAATAAAATCTTGCATGAAAAAGTAATATCTAGTGTGAAAAGGGCAGCTTTTGAGCATAATTGTCAGTGTAGGTTGATTACATGTTCTAATTAGCTGGTTCGGTGGTTTAGTGCTTTTAGGTGCATTAATCCTAGAATTCAATGAAAGTAGTGTCGCTTGCTGAACAGAGATAAAGACTTTAATAAAAATCTATTGAAGGGACCTTCACATCCATAAAATGAGTGTGACTTCACCCTGGGCAGTGATCATGGGGGAGTCAATGAAAGTGTTCTTAGGGAAGCAATGAGCTATCCATGAACTTTTGTAAAGACAGTGTGCCTAGGAATTGAGTGACTATACCAAAACATTATAATCCAAAATAAGGGAAGATTAGTGGAATTAGGTATAAACAGACACCAATCACCATATGATCCTTGGATGTATCCTTTAATGGTGAACCAAGTAAAAGTGTTGTGTGGTCTCTATTCATGTAATTGTTTTCTTTATGTTCTAAAGAATCTTACAGGTTTAATGAGTTCCTACCAATATGGAAATAAGATCCTTGTTTTAGAAGAATAAGATGACACCCTGACTCACCACTCCCCTCTCAGGGTGTTATAGGGTCCTACATTTACTAGTGTACAACTTTATAAACAATTGGTTAATACATTTTAGGGTAAAATATAGATATAAGTTTTTGATTTATATATTTTTTTGGTGTAGTTAAATTTCATAGAGATTCAAATGGTTTTGTTAAATATATTTTATGGAGAATATATTATCAGTGTATATACATACTAGGGTTGAAATTTTATGAATTATTTTTGTTGTGTAATGATATGTAACTTGATATAGCATAAGATAACAAGGTAGATATCATATTATAGGTCATATATCAAATGAGGAATTTGATAATATTACCCTCACATTATTTAATTAATGATTAATAATTAATATTAAGAGTAAAAAATTTATTTATGAGATAGAATATAAAATCCTTAGATTTGGGAAAACATTTTTAAAAATTCACAATATGTTTGATAGTTTCTTCCACGTGCCACACCAAACTGAAATGATCTTGAAAATATTAGTTTAATATTATTATTAATATTTATTAATATTAATAACTATATCTATGAAGAAATTAGTAATAAATTAAAAATTCACACAAAATAGGATTAAGAAAACATAATTTTTGAAAAAGAATTTTTCTATAAAAAATGTATTTTATTTATATATATTTTATTTTAAATTAATTTTTTTTATAAATTATATAAATTTATTTTTTAAAATGAATTAATTTGTTAGTTAATCATAACTTAAGATTTGGTTTTCATATTTTCTAAAATAAATCGTTTCTTAGTCAAAAGTGAATAATATAGATTTTGAAAAAACCCACTCTTTTATGAAATTATATTAACATAATAATGAATTAAAAATAAAAACACATCATTATGTAAAATATGCATATTTCATAAGTATTATAAATCATTTAGAAACACTTTTTAATAATTATTAAACTTATCTTTATTGTTTTTTTAAACTTATTTAGTATTTTTTCGTAAAATGAACTTTTGTTCAATTATATTTAAAATAAATTTTTCATCCCTTATAGAAATTAAATTTATAATAATGGATGTAAAATTTGAGATCAATATAATTATATGATTTAATATGTTTAATTTATTTTTTATGGATAACAATTATTTTACTAAGAATAATATTAATTACATGGTAATATTGAAAGTACTATTTTTAAATATTTCATTATTAATATTGTATAATTATCATCTAAAAAAATTAAATAAAAAAAAATATTTCTTTATGTTTTTAAACCAATATATAATTATATTAACCATAATTTTGTTTTTAACCAATTATAAAAAATATTAATAATAAAAAATGTTTAAATACCATTTTTCTATAAAAAATGATTTTCCATATATAAAATATATTAATTTAAAAGTTTATTATCTATCATTTAGATATTAAATAAGATTAAATATATATGAAATTTTTTTAAAATTCATAAATTTTTTAGTAGGGGTTACCATGATTTTTTAATAATATATCAATTGCTTGGTTAGAAACTGGTTTCCCAGGTAGAAATAAAAGTGAAAAAATGAAGAAAAACAAATAGAAAATGGATTGAAACATGTTTAAAAAATTTGTGGAAATTTATCAATGAGTCATGAACGACAATAGAACACCCAACACACAATTATTTATCAATATTTAAAACATTATCCCTTTAATAGTTTCATTCCATTATTGAAAAATAATGGGTTCTCATAAGAGTACTCGTTTCATATCATATAAAATGAGACACTTCCGCCACTTCATTCCTCACACATTACTTTTAATTTCAACCTAAAACTATTAAATATTGATCCTAATAGAAACCAATATCATTTTTATAACCATATTTTCTCAATTTGTTATCTTAATACCTTAATTTCTAAGGAGGATTTCGAGAGAAAGATCAAGGTCCCAAAATGGGTTTTACTAAATCATTTTATTTTTATTACCATTCCATCTATACCAAAAATATCAAAACGATAGTTATAAAATTACTTCATTATAATTAGTGTACTGAATTATTATTATATTACTATAATTATCTCTATTTATTCAATCTCATCTAAATTTAAAAAAAGAACTTTGATTATGAATTGTGTGGACAATCACCTCTACGAAGTGACAATTATAATTTTTCATATTTATTTTCATTAATTATAAAAAACTATTAAAATATAATTTGATCCTATAAAATTATAAATAATAATAATATTAATATATTATTATGATATTATGTCAAAATAAACATTTTCTTTGCAATGTTCACCCATCGACTTATGTTATGATTCTATTTGGACCAGTCTACCCACTTAGGTGAACAATTCTATAAAAATCTATCACAGATGACTATAAGAACCTAAGTACCTAAATTATAAAAAATATATATTGATTTATATTTCTATAATTATTATATTTAATATTTATCTTATTATCAAAATATCATCTCTGATCACTTGAATTACTGAAATAAGTTGATGAGGATATGATTTTCACCTAAACATTAGAAAAAGATAAATAATAATTAAATTGATTGTGAAAATAAATTTTACATATTAAATTAGATATATATATATATATGGTTTAATGTATAATTTATGAAAAATTAATTCATTTTTCAGGGTGTTAGGAACATGTGTATCAATAATCTGCGACAATGTAAGGGGTTATTATCTAAATTTTCACCTCTTCAGACATATTTCTATTTATATAGATTGATTTATTTATAATTTTGTATCTACTACCTATTTAATATTATTGATAATTATTCCATTATATTTCATTATGTTTAATTTTGTTTTATTATTTCATTGTCACATGTGGTTTTGACTCCAAAATTGCAGAATGTGTAATGGTTTGTTGTACCAAATTCCTTTATTTGTGATACATATGTTTTATTAAAATGAAATTTATATTGTGTAAATTATTAATTTGTTTTTATCGCACCATGAAATATATTACATTATTGGTATTCTAATTTCAATTTATATCTTACTATCATTCAGAGGTTTCTATATAAATGTTACACGAGTTGTAATGGATTTATCAACTCAAATTCTTTATCCTTGAGTCATTAATAAAATATTTATTATGATCTTCTCATACAATTTTTACACCTAAATCCATTTTATAAATTTTATTTTCCTATTTTTTAGGAATTTATCATATTTTCAACAATATAATATTCCTTGATGAAATGAATTCCCAATTAATGTTTGGCATGTGAAAGAATAACACTCATTATTTACAATAGATCTTTTATTCCATATACATATTTTAATTACCTTAAAATACCTCCTATATTTTCGAGAACTATGATATATATTACATTATATTAACATCATAATTCCATTTACCCATTTTCAGAAAAAAAATATAATAATATTTTTACAATATCAGTTTTCAATAAGGTTATTTCAAAATATTTAAAAATGGTTTTCCATCCTTTAAAAAATGTTTTATATTTATATTAATTTTTTTCTATATGACCATTATAATATTCAAGAGTCTAATACATGAGATTTTGTAAAAATATATATTTTAATATATCTCAAAATATTTATTTTCAAACATTTTGAAAACCAAATTTAAAATGAAAATGGAGTGTTTTTTCATAGACATTATTTATAAAAATAAGAAACAATAATTCATTTTAAAAGTTTTCACAAGAATAGATTTCCTATAACTATTAATATCCTCCTTAAATATTTAAATTTATCAAAATTAAATTATTTTTAAATTACTCTTTAATATTTTTAAATTGAATTTCATAAAAATGTTAATTTTCATTATGATTTTTAATGTATAATTTCATTATTATTCTATAAGTTTCATGTATCTACTTCTTGATTTATTACCTCTATTTTCCCAAATAATGAATTTTAGATAAATATATGAGAAATAATCCATCACTTCCATTTTATTCCTTAATAATATTTAGTCTATGATCATAATTATTCATCCAAATCCTATCCTCTATGAATAAACTATTTTTTTATCCCTTTTATTTAATGGTGTTCACTTGGATATTATACATTTATTGATTATGGAAATTGTTGACTTACCCTTATACCCATCACCTATACGGTGTAAATACCATGTGCTCTATCATAATGATTAAATGGTATTTACCTAAAAATATTACTAAATATGTTTGTATACTAATATATTTTCCATGGGTATATCATGTAATGATTATTGATGGAATGATGATGGTCTTCCTAATCTGATTCCATTTGAAAAGAATATAAAAACAATTTTCATTCTATGGATTCTTTATGATGATAATTTATTTTATATGTCAGAAATATATAAGGTTTATGAATATTGGTGTTCTATATATAAATTTAATTAATTGGTTTGTGTTTATAACTTAAGAGATATTCCAATATGGATATAATAAGTTTGTTCAAATTAGAGTGGATATATTGAGTTGTCTCATATTTTCTGATGTGTACTTACTGAGTTTATTCACATAGGAGTTATAATAATGTGTTTTCACACAAATATGTCATTATTATTATTATATTCCACAAATTTATGCTAATTGTTATGAATACATTTTTCTCTCATTAATTAGGATTATTGACTAGTGTTTCCACACTCTCTGAATTCAATTATTATATTATTCTATGTTATATGGCATGATTAATGTTTTTTAATCTATTACTTATTTTGTATTATTTTCATATATATCTTGATAATCCAATATTATCATATTATTCTAACATAGGATCATTTATTATCATCTCTTATTGTTAACATTATTAATAATTTGATATCATACCATTATTATGTTTCTTTTCCCCCATGTTATGATGAAAAATAATGTGTAATATTTTTCCAAAAGAGTGTCTTATGTTTAGGATTTTGGGGATAAATAGAATATTTTTTATGAATTAATTAATTACTTATATAGTGGAAAAACATCCTTCAAATATACTGAACATGGGTTCTATTAGTTAAATATATATCCAAACACTGTTAAAATATAATCCTAGAAAGGTCTTTAGGATGTAAATGCTTCATTATGTGTAAAATTTACACTAATTAAGGTTGTGTGTCAAATAACACACTTAATTATATTTTTTTATTACTGGATCTTAGATTATGGGATTAGGGAACCACAACTACCTTTAAAATACCTCGACGACATTGATGAGTTCCTCTCATCTTTTCTAACTCAATGAAATGGAGGACAAAGTTTGTAGATGCCATTCTCATTTTTTATATAATCTCTACAAAACACAAAGTTTCCATTTCACAATACAACAACGAACACCAACTACGATTTTCAGCCTTCTTTATTTTGCGTAGATAAATATCCAAAGTTCCAAACCCATTAATCAGACATCCCAATGTCATAGAGAACTCCACACAACTCAATATAATAATATAAAAATTGAAAACTCCAAAAAAAACATTCAAGGGACACTCTCATAAGGGGTATGATATGTAAGATCATTAAAAACAAGAGTATGATAAATTCCAAACCACAAATGACACCAAATCCTTCACCATAAATGTTTTACCATTCCCTATACTAAATAATAAAATCAACAATCCAAATATCCTTCTTAAATGATAATTTCACCCTCAAAATTTACCGAGTACAACAATGGACAACTCCAATTAACACAACCCCAAAACATCATCCAATATGGGTTGCAACACAAGAGTTTTACACTGGATAGATCCAAAACTCTACTCACCAACACCCGGTACCCAAGAATATATTATAGACTCCATTAATGCATGAAAATTTATGGAATTCAGAGAAATCAATCCCTCAAATCAAGAGTAAAAAAAGTTTATATTTATAATTAGATCATTTGATAATCATTCATATTTATTCAAGATATCAAGACCAAAAAAAAATGTTTAAAAAATTAAATTCTCAAAATGGTATTCATAGTGTTCAAGGTCAATAATGTTTACAAGAGGGGGATTTGTGAATGTTTACTATTTTTTACCTTAATATTTTATTAAAAATTGAGGTATATTTATATGATAAATGAGGTAGCATAGAATTTGTATGAAATTAAATAAATTTGGAATCACTTTTTTGATCATGTATTTTAAGTAAAGGATAAATATGTTTTCATTAAGTTGATGGGATATCAGGGGTATTAATATAAATAAATATTATTCATGTTAGATCTCATAAATTTTATGTGTGGTAATTCTCATGGGTTCTTCTACTAAAAATTTATGCAAACATTACAATTTTCATAATTTTATCTAACCAGGAGGTTAAGAATTAATATAGTCAAAAAATATTTTATTTTATAGGCATACAAATATTGAATTATATAGTAATTAAAATAGAACATTGGTTATCCATATTTCAATGTGGTAATGGTTAATATATTGATTTTAAATAAATAATTGTGTGTCACAGTTATGTTATTCACCATTCTCCTGTTACATTAATTTTAATAACACAGCCAGTTTCAAAATAATTTAGAGTATTCATCAATAATGGGATTATAATTTTCAACAAAAAGTAATTTTTAATTATAGAATCATTTACGTGAGGTATCATTACATGTGAAATTTTGATATAAAATATCAAATATATTTATTACAAGGGAAATTTTTAAATGTTTGTGTTTGTAAACACAAATAGATAATGAATATTAGTGACAGAAAAAAGTAATATATATAGACGATTAGAGAACTCATAGTGGCATGTTTTACCAGTCATTGATACACTATTGTTGAAGGGTATTAATGACTCATAATAATGATATTTAAAACTAACATTACTTATTACGAATGATTTCTATTTAATATTTTATAAACAATTATGAAAATTTTATAATAACCAGCACTGGTGGACTTTATATAAATAATAATTAATGCAAACTTACTTAAAATAATGTTACTATTTTTAAATTTTTTATATTACTACAACTATAGTTCTACAAAAAATAGGAAATTTAAATTTATATCAAGAATTATAAAAAATAAAATATAAAATAGATTTTCATGATTGCAATAAAATATTTAAAAGTTTTTAAGACCTATGTGTAAATAACCTTAAATAACTCAATTTTTATACTACTCCCACAAGTTTATTTAAAATATAATTGTATGTAAAATTCCATTGCAGTGCAATATAAAAATAAAATAAAAAATTAAAACATAAAATTGAAAAATAAATTTTTACTGTGTCTAAATAATGTATTTTAGAAAATAATTACATTACCATGAAAGATGATATTTTTGAAAATTTTCAATCCATAAAACATAAAATTTATGCGTGGTTGATATCTATTAGTAACAAACAACTCAACACTTGTTTCAGTTATGTTTTATTTAGATAAAAAGTTATAATTTTCAAAATTTTAATTATTTGACGTATGTTTTATAGTAAAAAATGAAATTTTATTATTAAAAAACATTGTATAATTATTAAAACATGAATTGTAATAATTATTTAGGTTATTCCTTCTATGATAAAAAATGACACTATTAATATTTTTTGAAATATACATGACAACCCCATTCCATTTTGTTATTTTCTGATCATTTAATAAATGATTAATACAATGAAAATAATTTTATTTAAAAATTACATCTTTTTATAATTTTTAAAATATAAAAATAATATTGATGGAAGAGTTTATTCCACAAGGTTATTTAAAAATTAATATTTTGTGAACTAATGTTTCCTTCAAACTGAAAATGACACCTCAATTACTAAATTGTTTTGCTCGTTTTAAATTAAAAAATAATTATTATTAAAAATAACTTATAATCATTTGATTCATGTTATATATGTGATACATAAGTAATTTGTTACTAAAGTTTTAAAATGAATGCAATATCTTTTCTATATTTTTTTACAATGAACCAACATAATTTTCCTATTTTAATTTTTCGATGCATGATACAAACATTGAAAAACAATTTACTTATAAAAATACTTTTCTTATAACTTTTAACCAAACACTTGAAAAATTGAAACAATGCATATTGGTATAGTTCATAAATGAATCAATGACCATTATCAAAAAAATTCTAGACAAACCATAGTTTTTTTCATAGTTTTTTCCATCATAAACTCACTTACAAGTTAAAATTATAAATTTATGGTTAAAAGGAAATTTTTATCATTAAAATCAAACCAAGAACCCAATTCAAGTGAGGTTTTTTAAGAAGTAATAAATTACTATTGGACCGTGTTAGTATTTATAAGGAAAATAAAACATTATTTTTTCATTTTTTCTCATTTAATACACATTTGATATGATGAAAATAATTTTTATTTCCAAAAATTAATTTTTGATCATTTTTAGAATATCTAATATTGTATTGAATCATATTTTACACAAACAAGTTTACAAATAATTTATTATTAAATTCATCTATTTTCTGAGAAATAAGATATTGTTTTCTTAGTTTTGAACATTTTAATGTCATTTTCAGGTAAATTTTATTTAATTATTAAATTACACTTGTGACCAGTATAAGTATATCAAATTAACAATCCATTTACAATCCATTCATATTTTTTATAAATTAATATATTATATATTTCTAAAATTATAATAATAAACCATCCACTTTTATTAATATTTTTTAAAACAAAAAATTCACACACATGTTTTTTTGAAATTCAAAAAAATCACCATTGATTATTCTAGAACACCAGATATATGATTCATGCCTGTTTTGTTTGAAAAATTTGAAAGAATTATCTAGAAAATTTTTTAATTATTTTTTTCAATGATTGGTCATTTTTGTATATTTTTTTCCATTTTTATGTTCATTTTTAATTTGAAATGTTAAATTATATTTTCTATATATTTGAGCACATAAAATGTTTGAATAATGAATAATTATTATCTTAAGGATCCAAAAAGAATCAATGAATGTTGTATTGATTTTTTTGATGAATAAAAATAGTTATCATAATTTTTAATATCAAAAGGTTTTTTTAGTCAGAAACTAATTTTAAATCTTAAAATACCAATTTTATCAATTTTTACAAGTAAGATATTTGAATAATATGAATTTTTTATCGATGGGTGAGAAATTACATAAGGATGTGATATTTTTTAGATTTAACTAAAAAGTTGGTTCATTTTTTAATTTTTAATCTATTGAAAGAGGTTAATGAGAAGGTTACTCATTCCTAATCCATGAGAATATCCTTATCTAATTCTTGATTATATTGGGTTGATTTATTCAAATATTCCAATAAGTTATTACTGAAATGGAATATCTAAACTCATCAAAAATCTTAACTCTAATCATTTTGAAAATAAAGTCTACACTACATTTGATTTTTTTATGGTCGAGTTGGTGTTGTCCCAACAGATTCTCGATTTATACTTGTAGTGAACTTCAGTAGTGGAAACCTATACCTTTATTTCAGTATTAAAACCATATAATTTATAATATTAACCTTTTTCTTGATAAAAATCCTTGATGATGATAATATCTTAGTCTATTTTGGAGTATGTGATGATTTCTACGAATTATTATGGTGAATTTCATTAAAAATATTTAGTTATTTCATATTTTATTTTAGATATGTTAAGGAGGGTATATTCTCTTCAATATAATATATTTTGGTAGAATACAAACTTCTTATCTCCAACCCTTTTTACATGAATTTATTTTTATAAATTTATAGATTAACATGTACTCAAATTATAATGTCTTGGACCTAATTCCACTAAATGTTTCAATAAGATAGTGGGTCACATGGCCTTAGGTGCTCCTCCCCATACAACTGATGATTTTTACATGAATCAAGGGCCCATGGTTTTTTTGTGGGTAGACTATTCTCTTATGTTAGAGTGTAACACCATCGTAGTATACATAACAACCTATATTAAAAGAAATTTATAAATTAGACCAAAGATAAACATCTAAGATAGGAATATATAAACAATTACAAAAGTAATTTCATATAGAATATCATGCATCTTTTCATGTGTCTCAAAAGATGGAAAATATGTATACACACATCTAATACAATACATATATCAAAATACAAAAAAAATTGAAAGACCACTATCTCAAGATTTCATCACGAGCCTAGCTTGGTCTTGAGACCAACTACTCCTAATCAAAAATAAGATTAATAATTGTATTGTTGTAACATTCCTTGGTCCCGACCTAAATCCATGAAGTCTTTATGGGTAACCACCAATGGATTGAGTAAGTGGTGAGATAATACTCAGTTGGCCACTACCAATGGTGTCTAAAAAATACATACTTTGTACTATAAACAAAATAAATGTTCAATATATATTATAGGAATATAAAAAATTAAATTAAAGTGTGATCCTATCCAGCCAAACATGGATATATATAAACAAGTATCATGCAACTATATACAAGGTCTACTGCAAAATATAAACTAATAAGTGATACATTCTGTTCTACCCACTAGAGTCAAATAACCATACCAGGGCTATCTATAATGAATAAAAAACAATATCCACATTTTTCATGTAGTGTAACTATGATTAAATATCATCACATTCACATAATATAATCAAGAGTGTATCATAATCACCATTTCCACACTGTATAATCAAATTCATCTACAATGGTCTCTCTATGTAATCAAATGTGATAAAAAATTAATGGAAAAATCTAAGGTATAAAAGGCCAATGCATACTCATCATGATTAGAAGCAACTATATGGAATATATATAAGTACGTGGGTGTTTTCCAAGGAGAATTCCGACATAACATGTCCGTTACGAGCCCGTGAAAGCCGGATCCAATAGGTAATAAGGGTAGATAAATTCTATGGAATCAATACCCAAGGATGAAAAAAGTCCAAAAAATCCACCACCACAATAAATATATTTGGGAGAAAAATCCATAAGAACCTATGGAATTATGATCCAAGGTATACCAACCATATAATCCAATACAATAATCGAATTATATTTTCATTAATTTCTTCATGTCATGATTATACACACTCCAGGATCTCATGAACCCATTTACATAATTTTTATAAAAGTAATTTTTCAAATTAAACCAATAAAATCATATAAACACATGGAATGGATGTTATTAACTCTTTTATATTTATTTAATACAATTTCATCATATAAAAAAAGGGATTCCTCGGACTTTGAAATCCCACATTTCCCCCATAGGTGATATAAAAAATAAAAATTCAAGGGAACACCACATTGGTGGCCTAGGTTTCATAAAAAACCACTAATAAAATCAGAAGAAATATTGGGAATCCTTAATAAGTTCCAATTCACCAAATCTAACCATTATACTATTTTTTGGAGTACGGTTGGAATGTTTTCAATGCGTAACAACATAAAAATTTCTTATAAAACACCAAAACCTGAGGGAAAGATATGGACCACCTACCATAGGTCCTTAGTATAGAACTCATCTAGTATTTTTCATTGATTGTGTCCAGATTGAGAGAAAAAATGAATAATAGATGAAAATACATAGAATAGTGAATAATATATTGAACATAAATAATTATGTGGATACCAAGAAAAATAATTAACAACACAAGAAAAATTAATAACATAAAATCATGAATCTAATGAGGAAAATGATTCTCTGATTAGATATTAGTTGATGAGATTGTGGACTTTCCTATCTTTAGAATTGAAAATTTATCACACAGGAGAAAGTAAACCCCTTCTATCGATTTTATGTGAAAGGGGTAAATGGGTTTAAGAGTAAAAATCATTATAGAAAATATGGTAATTTCCCATTGAAATAATGGGTTGTACATTTTGGCTCCCAAATTATCCAAATAGTGTTCCAACCATTCACTGTTCAATGTGATAAGGTGGTGTCACATTATTTCATATACATATTTTGAATAACCATGTGAAAAACATGTCTCATCCAATTTCAAAATAATATACCACCCCCCCCCCCCCACTTGGGAGATCACCTAAGGTGGCATGGATTCCTAAAACTATGTGACATACTACACCCACTATCATGCCCCACATAGTTTATAATAACCATATGGCCAATCAAGAATGGATTCTACTAACCATACAACCTACCATTTTTTTTCAATGAATAACAGGGCTTCAGGTTCTGAACAGGACTTAGAAACCCCCGATATGTCCATGATCTCATTGGGAAATCACATTAGGCTATAAAAATGAATTTTAATTAGAAAAAATATCCACACCCAAAGGAAAACCCTAGATTGTACAATCATCCCCCCTTAATGAAATTCATCCCTGAATTGCACTTCCAAGGCTGGTTAATAATCATATGAGAATACCTCTAGCCAATGAGAACATATATCGGCCTCCCACTCCCATGTCATATCCGATAAATAATCATACTAACATAACCCAATGGTATTCTATAAAATATGTTCTTCAATTTCATCGTCATGATCTCCCTGATAATATTATGTAGATAATTGATAATCATTCGTTTTCCCCTGATGGGGGCTTCCAGGTTTGGGAACCTGCCTCTAATGGTATTCTAGACTCCAAAAACATTTATAAGGAGAATTTTTCTCACATTGATTCAAATTATATATGGGTGAGCCAGTTTAATAAACCTTGGATCAAACCCTCCAGGATCACTCTCATTTGGCGTATTTCCCATATTAGATTGCCTACTGATACTATTCTCTAAAATTTTGGTATCCAACTTTGTTCTAAATGTCTCCTATGTAACCAACATAGGGAGGATGCAGATCATCCTTTCCTGTCTTGTGCGACTGCCTCTGCCTTATGGTATTTTGTTTTTAATCTATTCAATTACAGATGGTCTTTTACTGATTCTATATCTGTGTTTCATAAAAACTGCACTAGATCTAAACTTTCTTTGAAGATCAACAACATCTGGCTGGCGTAAGTGGCATAGCTCATTCACGAGATCTGGTACGTTAGAAATGACCTTATGCATAATAATCATTCTTTCAATCGTAATGCAAGAAAATCTCGGATACTTGTTGCGATCCAGGAAGAAGCATTTATTCAGAAAGATTGCTGCAACAACTCAGTTGGAGACTTTGAGATCCTTCACCATCTCCGAGTTCCTGGCAATTATCCAAATCCAAACTGCACCTTCGAGGTTTTCTGGCAGGTGCCAATGTCGGGATGGATCAAAGTTAATGTTGATGGTGGATACAAAGGAAATCCAAGTCCTTCCAGTTGCGGTGCTATTTTCAGAGATTCTGCTGGTCACTGTCATTGTTGTTTCTTCATTGGATGTGGACACTCATCATCGCTGGAGGCAGAACTGTTGGGTGTCATCCATGCTGTTGATTTTGATCTCCAAAGAGGTTGGAGGAAGCTATAGATTGAGAGTGATTCATCCACCATCATTCATGCCATCTGGAATGGCAGCATTCATTTAGCCTGGAAGCATACTTCTCGTTGGATGAACTGTCTTAACTCGCTCCACGGGATTGATTTCATCACCACCCATACCTACCGTGAAGCGAACTCCGTCGCTGGTGCTCTTGCCAACAAAGGAGTTCACCAGCGCATGACTTGGATGGACTCCCTGCCTACTGATTTATTTGAGATTTTTGATAGAGATTGTAAAAAATCCCCTATTTCAGACTCTTGTAACTTTCTTGCTTTTTTAATAACAATTTGTGCTTTGTTCTTTGACCAAAGCATTACCTTTTAATAAAAATAAAATAAACCAATACAAGAGTAATTTATCCACCACATAGAACATTCATGATCCAGTAAATAACACAAATAGGATACTTCTCGAAGGAGGAATCTACCTATAACTCCACCTCATCTAGCTGTATAATTTGAGGCATTTATGAGTGATAATGGTGAAAAGAAGATACATGGAAGATATTGCACATTTCTCAATACCTCTGAGGTAATTGCAACTGATAGACTATTGGCCCAACTGTCTCGATAATAATGAACACCCAGACATATCACGGTGAATGCTTACTCTTTATTTTGATCCATCTATGTCCCAATGTCAGTGAGAAATTTAAAAATACCCAATCCCTGAACTCAAACTCTAGAGTCCATATATGGATACATACAAATGATTTCTATCTGGACTTTGCAGTATCCATCTATTTTTGAATCAAATTGACCTACACTGATGTCTCTATAACAATACAAAGTCTATGAACCACTACCTCACCAATCTGTAGATAGAAAAATGATTATCAACGTAGCATACTATACTGACCCTCTAAAGGTTACATTCGTATATACTCATAATTTCTATTAATGTAGGAGAACTCAACTAGTTTTTTATTAATCTGTGAAGAACCTCCAAAATCTAAGACACTTTCTCTCAGCAATTCCTCGTTCATTTGAAACATGAAGACTGACTAACCATTGTTGTGGGTGTGGTATGATCTTCCAAGAAGCAACTATATAACCAATTCCCTCTGGATTCTCTATAAAAAATGTGATGTATACTAGGAATACCTATCCAAAATCATCGTATGAGAGACCCCTTGAAGCTACACTATCTCTCAAATATACAGCCTTCTAATCTCATCAAATGAGAAGGAGTCCATGATTGAAAGGAAATGGGGAACCTTCACGATTCTTTCCGCAAGTACCCAAGCAACATCACAATTATAATAATAACTCAACACACTAGTTAATAAATCCATCACAATATCATCCCATTTATGCTCAAAAATTGGAAAATACTGAAATATTAATAATCGTTTCTAATTTCCATCCTTCACCTGCAGACAGGTTGAACATCATGTGAAAATACAAGCTACCTCAAACTTTGTCCTCAGCCACCTATATTGGTGATGTAAATCAAAACACATATTGGTAGCATAGGGATGTTACTCCCAAACTAATGCATGAAGCTCACACATCATCTCCTCATGTATTTTTACTTGAATCCATACATGACCATGAATATGTAGAATCTCACCCTCTCCAGTAGTCTAACCCTAATTTGGGTCATCACATTCCATAGTTTCTAATCAGAATAAGACTAAATAATTAAGTATAATCCATATCCTCACACTATCCAGAAGTACATAGGTCAAAAATAAGGATAAATGAAATGTTTTTCCCTCACTATCTTGTACCACCAAGTCCATCTCTAAAACCATGTCCCTAAGCTTCCACTCATTGTTGGCCTGATAAACAGTGAGTATAAGATTCCTCCTACTCAGTTAATTGGAAAATACATTTCCCTTTCTGGACATGTAGGCAAGCTCAAATTCAAAATACTATAGGTAATCAACACATGTTCACCACCCAATATTAATATAACACTTTTTTATTATATTCATATAGAATTTTGGTATGTGTACACCATAAAATACTCTCCAAGCAACTAATGTCGCAAAAAAAAATGAACATTCACAACTAAGTCAAGATCGTTCATCAAATTATTCCTTTCATTTGACCCCAAATGATGAGGCCCACATGCCATGACTCTCTACCCATGTACCAAAACTGATCCTATCTAGATACATTATGATTTTAATAAAAAAAATTCATCTCTTACCCATCTCTAGAAGAATCAGGATGGAGACTGAAGTTTTTATCCCTTTCATAGCATAAAAGATTGCCTCGCCAGTATATGACCAAAAACAATTCACACCCTTTTTATTGAAGCCTGAAAATAGAACATATAAGTGCAAGAAATATTTCTTGAAATGATAGTAATATCAATCTATCCCATTAAAACATGGTATATTAAATAGGTTATTGGGTTTCTCCGAAAAAAATACTACTCTCAAATAATATGGGTCAACTGATAATCCTATAATTTAGATAATATGACCCCTAAAGTGAATCAAATTCCATATAGAAGTTAAAATTTTTGAGCTTATCATATAATTTATTCTCTCATAGTGTATCCAAAATGATCTTAATTTGAACGGAATGGTCATGTTAATTGAGTGAATACACCAAAATATTGTCCCTGAAAACCACCACAAACGAATCCAGATAAGTATGGAAAACATAGTTCATATGTGCCATGAAATATTCTAGTGTATTAATGATAACAAATGAGATAACCAAACAATCATATATACTATACATACTATGAAAATATATATGAGGAATGTCTGCATGTTGAACACACAAATGTTGATATCTAGATCTCAAATCAATATTTATGAGAACACTCAAGCTCATTGAAGCTGATCAAAAAAGAAAATATATATTCAAAAATGGATAATAATTCATAACCATAAACTGGTTTAATTTCTGATAATTCACATATAGACTGAGTGTACTAGCTGACTTTTTGAGAACAATGACCAGTGAACCCCAAAGAAAAGTTTTAGATCATATAAAACCCTTTCCCTTCAAGTCCAATAGCTGCCTATAGAGATCTTAAGACTCTATAGTAGCCATCCTATAAAGAGGAATGGATATCAGTTTAGATATAATAACTAGATTTATATAGAACTCCACCTCTCTCTCATGATGTAAAACAAATAATTTTTCTACGAGTTGTTCATGAAATGATCAACCAATAGAAGGAAATATGATGGTTTGAATTATTTCTCATCTAGATATAATATATAAATCTTGGATGTAATCCCATCCATCCAATGATTCTATAAATACCCAAAATTTATGTGGAAATTTTTTCTTAAATACATGGGAATTTTACGAGTCTACGAGAACTGAGGGAATGTGATTCTGAGGCTCGGTGTGCTCGGAATAAATTTCTGATCTTTTGTTAGGGTACATTCTGTAAACATACGAGCGTGATTTTATTACTTTTGAATCGGAGTTCGGAACTGAATTCCAAGGGCACCGTTGAACTCACAGCGCCAATATTATCTTAAGAAAACATCCACCACGGTGATAGTTGTTCAAGCATGAAAAATAGTTTTGGGGTTTTTATGAAAAAATTAAATAAAAGTAAAGATGTAGCTTTATTTTTTAGATGGTTAAAACCACCAAGAGGAGGGTGGAGGTGGGGCCACCATACCTTCACCTCCAATGAGAGGTTATGGTGGTGGGGCCCACCCGAGGTCTAAACCCCTATTCATGTGGGGTTAATGTGGTCGGGACCACCCAAGACCACTTAAACTCATGAACTCCCCATTAAGTGGGGAGAGAACTCTTGAGATAACCACATAATGGTGCCACCATCCTCCACATTGATTAAGTAAGGATAGCCTAATTAATTCTTTAATTTTAATCTTTTTGAAATGCGTGCCAAAAACTAAATAATAAGTTAAATCTATAATTTTTTGGAGAGTGTTGTTTTATTTTTCGTGGAGATTGGGAGAGTGGAGAATTTGTGGAGAAAATTGTTCTCTCCAACGAATAATGCTCCGCCCAATGAAGGACTTTTTCCACCAACGATGAACAACTTGTCATTTGATATGCAACCAGAACAAGGGGGGAAGTGCTGTCCTTGTAGAACACCGATCACATTGTCCTCAACTTCTTCATCTTCTTTCCTGATGTCAACGAATCCGAGGTAGGGGTTCGAACATTGTTTTTGTTCTTTATTCTACGTTTTCCATCATGGTATAGAATTTGATGCTGCCTGATATCACCCTAATGTGGAGGGAGTAGGCCGAACAAAAATGGCCTTAACCCTCTACCTTCATTGTGGAAATTTATGCTAAATGTGGCCTGAGATAGAAATGAGAAACTCTTGTCAATGATGTTTTTGGATCGAAGGAAATCTCCCGATGTGTCTGTGGCTTCTACCGGAATGGGAAACTGTCCACCGGAAATCGTCCAGTGACTCGAAGAAATATCACCGGTGGATGGAACTGATGAGCGTCCGCGCATGGTGGCGGTGGTGCAACTGCGCTGCCAGAAGAGTAGTCGCAACCCCTGGCCGCGGTAGTGCAGCGTAATCTCGCGCAAGCCCTACAACGAATGAGATCGACTGGTCGAGCTGCTATGTTGCAGAGGAGAGAGAGGTGCAACCGCGCCATGCGGTGGACCGAAAGGGGGGCTGAGACGGCCGGGGCAAGGCCAGCTGCAAGGAAGAATGACAGCCCGAGACGCTGGGCCACCAGAAGAGGTGCGGCACAACCGGTGCTACGTGGGGTGTCGGTAGGATGCTCGACCAGCTGGAAACAGCGGGACCCCACTGGGTCCCGTGTGACAAACCGACACCCGCTTGGCGCCGGTTCCACCTGCTCGAATGGCTAAGACATTCAGGAACAAGGGGAAGCTGCCTCCACCCTGGACACAGCTACGGAAAACCCCCATGGGGTGCCGGGCTGCCGGGCCGGACCCAGTGCAAGCCAGACCAACAGCATGGGTCGGGCAGCCTACACAGGCCAGCCCGAACTCGCGGGCTGGGCCGCCCCTGCGGACCGGGTTGAACCCACATACGGGGTCAGACCCATGGACCAGGTTGGTCTGACTGGGCCAGACCAGACCCGGACCAGTTTTTACCTGATTTCACCTTTTCACCCATAACATGGGCTACGGGTGTCTGATTGACAAATAGTCTATAGTGACGGAAATCATAGAGCAAGAAGGTACTTTTGGAATACCCAACATGGAGTTTAGATGAATTTGGGTTATATTTAGTTTTGATTGAACCTAAATCAAATCGGACCCTCGGAGCAGAAATGCGAATAACTCTCAGACCTAGCGTCTGACCGACGCACCGTTTGTCACATTGTGTTCCTTTTGAAGAAAGAAAACATAGAGATACATCAACTTCGGACTACATAGTAGTTGATGTATTGAATCTATTCTTGGGGAGTAGACCCTCCCAGAATCTAGCATGCTTTGTGGTAACCCTGTGGCTGGCTATGCTCCAAATTCTATTCCTGGATCATGTGTTGGTCCTAAAGAATAGCTGGTCCTAGATCCTATGTGGGTCTGATAGCTTAGATGTTTTAGTGGATATATCTGATCATCTCTATCTCTCTACATAAGTTGTATACCTATGTGAGATGATTCAGGGACTTTTGAGTTTACCTCATGATTGAGATGGTTTACTTGATAACTTAGGTATATGTATGGACATATACATAAGTATTGTCTATCTATTGATTTCATAATTTGTGGTTTATCCATGTTGGATTTTGAGATACCATGTGGTTCTCGAGGTCCCTATTGAGTAGTGTTATACTCACCCCTACTCTGGCTATGTCCGCACCTCATTATATTGGATGTAGACGACAGACAAAGCTGACCGAGGCTGAGTGTATGAGGATTGGACGGTACCCAGAGGTGAAACTCATGACGAGTTGCTACCTGGAGGAGACAGACATACTAGGAGTGCTGATGAGGCTATCTGTACCTACCCTTCAGTTATGATACGTGGTGGATGATCTAGGAGCTTCTCTTCACCTTTCAATTGTTTCGTACTTTCAGTTTCCTAGTTCTTTACAGTTGGGAATGTATTTCTGGTCCATTTACTTTTCAGAACTTCTTTTGTATACCATTTTACTTAGTTTATGGCTTCCATCAACTCATTTGTGTGTGTTTATAACTTTTAAAGGAAATACCTTCCCATTTTTAGGGATTTATGCCTTTGGTGCTAGTCGCTAGCCCCTGGCCTATGGAAGGCAGGCTTGGGGTAGTCACGACACGTGCACCAGGGGATGGGTCATGAAAAATTGATATCAGAGGAGTCGATTCTCCAATAGAACTTAGGACTCTGATCGTTCGTTTCTGTGAAGCAGTAGTTTTAAGGGTACTAAGTGTCGTTCTCAGTTCAGTGAGTCCAGTGTCGGTGCGGTGTCCGACGTATCCATACAACATGACCCTGACTACTGATTTCCGACCCAGTGTAAAGGGTACTGTGTGTCATTCTCAGTTATATCTTATTGACTGCGGCAAACCAGTTCTTTTTAGGGTGCCTCCATGCAGACAACCATCCAGGGTTCCAAGAGTTGGATGTACGGATTTCCCACTGAGGGACGAGGCCTTGGTGCAGGTCCCTTTTCCAGTGGAGGCATCAGCGGTACCGCTACCCATTGGGCCACTGATGCCACCAGCCCCAACATCATAGAGTGCACACTTCCTGAGAATGTTTCACGATTTCCAGCATCAGAGTCTACCTAGGTTCATGGGTGAGACAGACTCACAGAAAGATAAGGATCGGCTGGAGGCTATAGTGAGAGTCTTCAGACTTGTAGAGACACCAGAAGTCTTTGCAGTGATTCTTGCTTCTAGTCTTCTACAGGCAGCGGTAGGAAGATGGTGGAGCCTGATGCTCCAGGTTCACGATGAGGCGACACATATCTGGGCTGACATGGAGAGCCTGTTCTAGGAAAATATTGTCCCATACACCCTGCATGCAGTGTAGATACAGAAGCTACTTCATTTGCAGTAGGGTAGTATGATTGTATCTCATTACTCAGCGAGGTTCACCGACCTCTCACGCTACTCCACAAATATAGTGAGAGACCCATTCTTCAGGTCTTGAACATTATATAAGGGGTTCAGTAAAGTGATCAAGGCCGTAATGATCGCCCTCAGTATCCCAAAATAGGTGGGAGTGTTAGAGAGAGCCCTCATAGCGGAGAGTTTCCCTACTGAGCAGTCTCCAGTAGTGATATCCACCACTAGTCGACATACAGCGGAGTCTTCTACAGTTGGCAGTAGACAGATGTCACAGAGTTTCAAGAGGACTAGACCGTATGGTGGACGACCACAGGACACATTTTCAGTTGTGCGGGGCACACGAGACAGAGCCAGTCATGCCAGGAGAGGGCACTGTTACTCTTGCGGTGGGCAGGGACACATGGCTCTTGACTGTCCGACCCACCGTACTGATGATCAGAAGACAGTTGAGGGACCTCCCAGGTAGAGGCAGAGGTTTGATCAAGGTTTACCGCAGGGAGTAGGCAGACGTGGTAGAGGATCAGGTAGTGCAACTAGTGGCTGATGACGACTCGAGGTGTTACCACAACCACCCCTGGATATCAACCCCGAATGCATGGAGTAGGTGGATAGGTGATAGATCAGCTCCAGGAAGCTGACGCTTACGATCACGATGCTCCAAAGATGATTCAAGTTACGATCTGTGTCTAATCCACCTTAGCTGATGTTCTTATAGACACATGGGCTAGTCACTCTTTCATTTCCACTTCCCTCATTCGGATCTTGGAGATTCCGACGGAGCCGTTGGATCGATCCTTACTGCTAGAGACTCTTACGGGAGTAGACTCAATGATTACGCACTAGTTCCAACAGTGTGATATTACTCTAAGAGGAGAGATCTTCAGCTGGGATCACCTCGTAGCGGCGTTGAGGCCTTACAACGTCATCTTGGGTATGTATTGGTTATCTACAGTCCATGCTCAGATAGAGTGTATTAGATGGAATGTGTGGTTTTTCCATAGGGATTGTACTAGGTTCAACTTCACTAGCAATAAGGGAGCCTTTGCATCAAAGGACAGACTTACTCAGAGGAGGGTGTAGCTGATCACTCATCAGTTGGCCTACCTTAACCTTGGAGCAGTTGATGTGGAGAATCTGAGCTATCCTGTAGTGGTGGATCGGTACACAGATGTTTTCCCTAATGATTTCCCAAGACTACATCCTCATATAGAGGTGGGATTCTATATTTACCTGTACCCTGGGAGGGCATTGAAATCTACACCAGCATATCATATGGCTCTCGCTAAGCTTTGAGAGCTGTGGGTAAAACTAAAGGACCTGCAGGAGAAGGGGTTCATCTGGAATAGTGTTTCTCCCTAGGTAGCCCCGATTTTGTTTTCCAAGATGGTGGACGGGTGAATGAGGCTCTATGTTGACTACCATCTCCTGAATCAGACGACTGTGAATAACAAGAACCCACTCTCAAGGATCGAAGACCTTTTTGATCTAATGAAGGGAGCACAATGATTCTTGATGATAGACCTCATATCAGACTATCACCAGCTCAGAGTTCGAGATGGGTATGTGGAGAAGACATCCTGTAGGTGTCGGTACGACCACTATGATTTCTTGGTTATTCCCTTAGGCATAACCAATGCTCCCACAGTGTTCCTGGGACTCAATAACAGGATCTTCTAACCATACCTTGATATCTTTTTCATAGTTTTTATTGAAGACATTCTGATCTACTCGACTTCTGAGGAGGAGCATGCCTACCATTTGTGGGTAGTGGTGGAAACCCTCCAAGAGCACCATCTTTATGGTAATCTCTCTAAGATCCTGTTTTGGATCCAAGAGGTTCCCTTTTTGGGAAATGTAATCTCAGAGGCTGGATTTGTAGTGGACCCAGAAAATATTGAGGTGTTACTTGCTTGGGAGCTACCTAGGAGTGTGATGGAGGTACAATGTTTCCTAGGTTTGGGAAGTTATAATTGGAGGTTCATACCATAATTATACTCATTTTCAGCACCACTATCATCCTTGATGACAAAGGGGATACCCTTCGTTTGGTCGGAGAGATTCCAGTAGAGATTGCAGGAGCAGAGGCTGAGGCTGACTAGTTCCCCCATCTTGAGGCTTCTATAGGAAGGTGTAGGGTATGTAGTCTACTGTGACGCATCCGGGACTGGAATCTGGTGTGTCCTGATGCAGGAGTGAGCAGTGATCACATATGGTTCTCGGCAGCTAAGATAACTCGAGAAGAACTATGCTTCCCATGACATAGAGAGTGAAGCAGTGATCATCGCCTTGAAGATGTGGTGACACTATCTTATGGGTGAACATTTTACCATGTACTCTGATCACCAGAGTCTCAGCTATATATTCTATTGGAAGGACCTGAATCTGAGACAACAATGTTGGATTTAGTTCCTCCAGGACTATGACTTCGAGATAGTCTATAATCCTGGAAAGG
Source organism: Viscum album (assembly GCA_963277665.1). Classification (NCBI taxonomy): domain Eukaryota; kingdom Viridiplantae; phylum Streptophyta; class Magnoliopsida; order Santalales; family Viscaceae; genus Viscum; species Viscum album. Next base: position 209,119,361 of record OY728146.1, on the reverse strand, counting down.
GGAACGTTGTAGCAGTTTCACTCAGCAAAAGTTCTGGTATACAACTTCTAGGCGAGGTGATAGAGATGTTGGATGCTTTACAGATATCCATCGTGGATAGAGATGGAGCAGTTTTCCTTCAGTATCTTACAGTCACTCCCCCACATCTTCAGCGGGTTAAGGAGGCACAACATGGGGATATTGACTGCGATACGTGACATGCTCATATATCCACAGGGTAGACAATTGATTGATTTTCTGAAGGTGGATAGCATGTCATCCTCTTCAGAGGATGTAATATAGTGCCACTGTCACATCAGGAGGCATTGTTGAATTATTTTCACACATACCCTCTAGTGGTACATCCAAGAGTGGCGGAGAAGGACTGGGACCATCGATGACAACACTGGTGGCCATGTATGAAGAAAGTGGTAGTAGAGTTTGTCTCTCATTGACTCACTTGTCAGCAAGTGAAGGTAGAGCATTAGGTTCCAGTAGGCTTGGTACATCCTTTAGAGGTTCAAGAGTGGAATTGGGATAAGATATACATGGATTTCATAATGGGGACTCCACGTACATCTAGGATTCATGATTCGATTTGGGTGATAATTGACCGACTCACCAAGTCGGCCCACTTCCTGCCGATCAGAGAGAAGAGTTTAGTAGAGATATTGGGACACCTCTATGTGCAAGAAGATTGTGAGGATACATGGCATACACATGATTATTATCTCCGATCATGATTCATGATTTACTTATGAACTATGGAAGGGGTTGGGGGAATCTTTCGGGATGCAACTTCGCTTGAGAACCGCATTCCATCCTTAGATGAATGTTCAGACTGAGCAGACCATTCAGACCCTCAAAGACATGCTCTGAGCATGTGTCCTCAACATCGATCACATCTGGGAGGATCACTTACCCTTGGTGGAGTTTTCCTACAACAATACTTATCACTCCACCATAGGGATGGCACCATTTGAGGTGTTGTATGGACAATCATGTAGATCGCCCTTGTTCTTGAAAGACCTAGGGGAGTCCGCACTAATGGGACCAGAGATGGTACAAGCTTACACATAGAAGGATCAGATCATTTAGGAGTGGATGAAGACTGTAAAAAGCAAGAAGAAGTCGTATGATGACAGGATATTGAGACCTCTAGAGTTTGGGGATGGCGACCGCATCTTTATATGGGTCTCACCTTGACGAGGTTTATAGATGTTTGCCAAAGGTGGAAAGTTATCTCCGAAGTTCATTGGACCTTTCCAGTTCCCCAATAGAGTAGGCGAGGTGGCTTACTTCTTATCTCTTCCACATCAGTTGCACTGAGTTCCCGAAATCTTCTATGTATCTCAGCTGAGTAGATATTTGCACGACCCTTCACACATCATTGACCATAGTGAGCTAGATGTTGATGATGGGGTTAATTTTACGGAGGATCCATTGGAGATTGAGGTTTGATAGGAGAAATTCTTATGTGGATGGTCGATACCTCTGGTTCACATACTCTTGCAGCACGAAAACCTCCAAGAGAGTTCATTAGATCAGGAGGCTCAGTTCCATGCTCGGTAACCCCATTTGTTCCCTTAGTTAAAGTTATAGCTTATGAGGATGTAAATCTCTGAGGTGGGGAGGATGTAAAGACCAGGAAGTTATGTGTAAATTTTTTTTCTTAAATACATGGGAATTTTACAAGTCCGCGAGAACTGACGGCATGTGATTCTGAGGTCCGGTGTTCCCATAATCAATTTCAAAGTTTTGTTCGGTTACGTTTAGTAATCCTACAAGCATGATTTTATAACTTTTGAAACATAGATTGGAACTGAAATCTGAGGGCACCATTGAACTCGAAGCATCGGTATTCGCTTAAGAAGACATTCACGTTGACAACATTTGATCGAGAATGAAGATAGATTTCTGTTTTTTTTTGAATAAATTAAATAAAAATAATTTTGTAGCTTTATTTTTATTTTTAGTTGGTTAAAACCTCAAAGAAGAGGATGGAGGTTGGGAAACCACCCCTTAACCTCCCATGAGAGGGTATGGTGGTGGGGACCACCCATGCTCTAAAACCCCTCTTCATGTGGGGTTAATGTGGTGGGAACCACCCAAGACCACTTAAACTCTTGAACTCCCCATTAAGTGAGGAGAAACCTCTTGAGCTCACCACTTAATTTTGACACCATCCTCCACATTGATTAAGTGAATCTATCCTAATTAATTATTTAATTTGAATCTTTTTGAAATTTGTGCCAACAACTAAATAATAAGTTAAATCTATATTTTGTGGAGTGAGTTATTTTTTTTGGTGGGGCTTGGGAAGAGTGGAGAATTTGGGGAGAAACTTGTTCTCTCCAATGAAGAATGCTCCTCCCAACGAAGGAATTCTTCAACTAAATATGAACAAATTATCCTTAGATCTCCAACCGGAACAAGGGAGGAAGCGTCGTCCTTGAAGAACGCCAATGACGTCGTCCTCGACATCTTCATCTTCTTTCCCAATATCAAAGAATCTGAGGTAGGGGTTCTAACTTTGTTTTTTTTCTTCATTATTCTTTTTCGTTCGTGGTTTTGAATTTTATGTCGCTTGATATCACCCTTATGCGGTGGACTTGGGCTGAACAAACAGAACCCAAACCCTCGACCATATTTGTGGAAATTGTTGTTAAATGAGGCTTGAGACTGGAATGAGTGACTCCTATCAACGAAGCTTGAGGATCAAAGGTAACATCCCGAGGAGTGCTCAAATTCTACTAGAATGAGAAATGGGCCACCAAAACATGTCCGGTGACCTGTGGAATGATCATTGGTGGATGGAACAGAAGAGCATCATCATGTGGTGGCAGTGGAACAACCTCACCTCTAGAAGAGTAGCCATGGCCCCTAGTCGCGGCGGTGCAGCGGCGGCTGGTGCAAGCCCATCCGTGAAGGATACCGACGACACGAGCCGCTGGGTTGTCAAGGAGGGCGCAGCGCAACCACACCGTTCGATTGACCGAAAGGGGGGCCACGACCCCTGGTCGCAGCAGAGCAGTGGCTTCCCGCTCAAGACTGAACGTAAGGAAGACCAGTGAACAGAGCTGTCGGAAGAGGCGAGATGCAACCGGTGCCACGCGAGGAGTCGGCAGGCCGCTCGGCCTATCGAAAATAGCGAGACCCTGCTGGGTCCCGCGTCACACACCGGCACTAGCTTGGCGTCGGTTCCACCCACCCGAACAGCTAAGACATTCAGGAACTAGGGGCATGGCCCCCCTCCACGTGGCTAGGGCGGACCCCCGTGATCCATCGGGCCAGACCCAGCACGGGCCTAACCCAGCGCGGGCCAGGCCACCCTCACTGGCCGGGCCACCCCTGTGGATCAGGTCGGACCCGCAGACCGGGTTGAACACGCAGACCAGGTCAGACCCCAGTCCATACATGGTCTAGGAGGGTCAGTCCAACTGGTCCGGACCAGTCCCAGACCCGTTTTGACTTGATTTCATCTTTCACCCTTAACTTGGGTTATAGGTGTCTGATTGATGAACCATATATGGCGACGGAAATCTTGGATATGGTCGTTTTTTTGGAATACCCCACATGAGGTTTGGATGCGGTTGGGGTAGGTTGATTTGGATTGATCCTAAATCCAACTGGGCCCTCGGAACATAAATTCCAATAACTCTTATATTGGTCGTCCGATTGACGCATTGTTTTCCTTTTGATGAAATAGAACTTTGAGATACATCGATTTTGGATTATGTGGCAGTTTATGTATAGACTCTTGGCTTGAGGAGCAGAACATCCCAGAATCAAGCATGCTTTGTGGAAACCCTATGGCTGGCTGTGCTCTATCTTCTGTTCATGGATCATGTGTTGGTCCGATAGAATAGCTGGTCCTAGATCCTGTGTGGGTCCGATAGCTCAGATGATTCAGTGGATACATCTGATCATCTCTATCTCTCTACATACATTGTATACCTGTGTGAGCTGAGTCAGGGACTTTTTATTTTTCCTCGTGATTGAGATGGGTTACTTTATTACTTAAGTATATGTATGGGTATATAACTAAGTATTTGTTGTCCGTTGATTTCATACTATGTGGTTTATCCTTTTGGATTTTGTGATATCTTAAGGGTCTCGGGGTCCCTACTGAGTATCGTTATACTCACCCCTACATGGGCTATACCCGCACCTCATTGTGTTGGATGCAGACGACGGACAGCACTGACCGTGGCTCAGTGCACGAGGACTGGATGGTACCCGGAGGTGGACCTCATGATGAGTCGGTACCCGAAGGAGAAAGAAGGATGAGGAGTGCTGAGGAGGCTTTTTATACCTACCCTCCAGGTAACATCTATGGTGGATGATCCAAGAGCTGCTCTTCTCCTTTTAGCTGTTTTGTACTTTCAGCTTCTTTGTACTTTACAGTCGGGCTTGTATTTTCGGTTCCTCTACATTTCAAAACTTCTTTTCTGCACAGTTTTACTTAGTGTATTGCATCCAGCTACATATTTGTGTCTGTTTATAACCTGTAAAGGAAATTACCTCCCAGTTTTAGGGATTTACGCCTTTGGGTCTAGTCACCAGCCCCTGGCATATGGAAGGCGGGCTAGGGGTAGTCACGACACGAGCCCCGAGGGATGGGTTGTGACAAATTCTCTAGACTAAATCATCTATCATGAACATAAAATTCACCATTTTGAATAAAAACTCTTACCTCTCAATATTTTAAAGCCACCCTCCAATTATAGAATTCAATGTGGGCTTGATAATAAACTATCCAGTCCATCCATAGAATGGAATCATACCCTATCATCTAGAAGAAAAAAAGATCCCATATGTAGTGACACCCAGTTATCTCAAGGGGTTACTCCCTACACTAGCATATACCCTCTTCATGGATCCAGATAGAGTACCCAAGTTCATATTTCCCAAAAAACATAAACAGAAGACTATGGAATTCCACCATAGCCACAGATATGAAAATATGTGAAACAAATGTATCAAAAAGTGTAGATAAAATATTAAAGGTGACTACGTCCATACCTCACAACATATATGGCCCGACGCTAGGCTATTCTTTTGTAGGATGTATAGAATATATCCTTCCAAAACCACAACCCCAAGAAACAACATTACTTTGTGGATTTGGACAGCTCTTTTGTCTAGCAACAAGGGGTTCCCAACTGCCTCATCAATGAAAACCACCTCTTCTAAACTGGTCAGTACTTCACAAAATCCCATCATGATGTGGAGATATTAATATCATTCCTGAACCTTAAGTCAGAGATGACTCTATTCCACTAACTTTTGGATGGACATTTTTGTAAAAATGAAACATGTGGCCCATCCATCCATAGGCTTGACACTCGACTGGTTACCAATCACAATGATTCCTCATATTTCATTATCTTCCACACATATGATAGAAAGCAGAACTTCTAGAACAAAAATCATTTCTCTTACTATACTCAAAAAAATTCTCAAAATGACGTTTCCTACTCGAATTATCTAAACCATAGGGTTGACAGAATAATCTTCCCTGCTATGATCCCCAAGCTTCCCTCCAATTTGACTTAGTATTAAGTTTAATAATAACTATATCAGTAATATTTTCAACGTAAACATGTTAACCTGAAATCATGAAAATCTTCCTTTAAACTCTCAAGTTATTAGGAATGAACGAATTTTAAAAGATAGATTTGAAATCCCTATAAAACATATCTCATAGAATATCAACTTGGTAAAAAACAACCCAAAGATTCATAGATACTCCCAGATGAATATAATTCATAGTCTTGAAATTCATCTCAAGATGTATCTCTAGATACTCAAATATCATAAAATAGTCTCAATACAAATAACATCATTCTATTAACCACCATCCCCTGGAAGCATTGGATGATTCTACTATTGGAACACACCCGTCTACTCATCCATATACAAGGTAGGTTTTAGTTCTCCCTAAAATGTATGCATATAGCATATAAAACCATCATGGAAATGTGGCTTGACACCCATATCCAGAACCACTATCAGTGCTTTAGTTTATACTGTAAAAGGATCTATTGGAATCCCATAGATGAACACCTCTAGAGAATTGTAATTACTACCCTCCCGGCATACGACTAGTGGATTTCGTGGTGGTGTGTATCTAAAATTCCAAACACATGCCTCACAAAATATTGATAAATACAAGGTCACAACTCAAAAAATTCATGATAGGTCAAAACTATCTAATATAAAAACCACAACCCTCTTCCTACTCCACAAGCTAGGACTAGGTAAAAAGTAACTTCCTTAACATCATTTGATACTTTTTCTTCTTCCCCCTCTAATGTTGGGTCTATGAAAAGTTCTCTATTTAACAATTTTAGTTTCCCTTTAAATTCACATTTATCCCTTGGTTCCCTTTTAATGGTTGAACCAAATAGTTAAAAACATCCTATATTTAAGGCCCCATACAACTCCTGAATAGAGATATGCTATCCACTGAATCCATATCATTACATGTTCCAACCCTTGAAACCAATGTTCTGTTACTCAATGTGCCATAATTGGATTCTTAGGATTTCTACTGAATCACAATAAGAAAAATACTAAATAGAATATGGAATTAACTCTATGAACAACATTCGATTCTCAATTACCTATAATAACATGAGAAGGATAAAATATATACCAGAAAACACACATCACAGAGCTATACATTCAATCAATTCGTACTATATTGCATGGCATAATGCATGGCATGTGAATCCAGTAATGTTCCTAAAATGATTCATGAGATTCATACCCCCATTTCATTAGAAATGATAAAAATATCTTAAATAATATCAATGAAAGAAAATAGTGGAAGTATTAAATCATCCAGACATAAGATAAACATCCAAGATAGAAATATATAAACAATTCTAGAGGAAATATCATATAAAAAATGATGTGTAGTGATCTTATCTTGGTTTAATGCTCAAGATAGCATCATGAACCTTGCAAGGTCATGTGCTATTATTCTCTAATGTAGTTACTATATCGATAAATGTAAAATGGGTTCCTTCCATAGTCCATACCACCATCCACGAAGTCTATTTAGTTACCCAATGGTGCCTTGAAAAGTTTGATATAACACCTAGTATTCCACCACCATTAGGGTCTATAATAAACCAATAATGTGTAATAAAAATAGAAAGTAGTGTGTAATATATATCACATATATAACAATTTTGAATATAATGTATTATCACATCCAACTATACATGGATCCCTATAAAGAAATTGAAAGGAAAGAACACAAGGGATACTGAAAAATATACACTAATAAGTGATACTGTCCTGTCTACACTATGGAGTAAAATACCAATACTAAGGCTATATGTGATGAATATCAATAAAATATCCACATAATCCTTATGATGTAAACATGTTTTAATACCTTCATTGATAAATCGTATTATAAAAAGTGTATCACATTCACCAGGGCCACACCATTTAATTAAAATAATCTATAATGACCTCTATGTTTAATCAAAAGTTTATATCTATAATGGGCCAGATCCAAGATATATAAGACCAAGTGATCCTCATCAAGTCCCAGCAACATCTTGATGGAAACTTGGTGAAGTCTTCTTTGGGGTCGAAGGACCGCGTTAAAATACCATGTCCTTTTTGAGTCCAATCAATCCAGGTCTAACGGTTATAAATACTTAAGGAATCCTATGAAATCAAGACCCAAGGGAAAAACATGTCCAAGTAGTCCACTACCACAATCATGATCCATGGGAGAAACGTCTAGGGAATCCTATTGAATTGGGATCCAATGTATACCAATTGAGTCATCGACTACCTAATCAGATCATTGTTCCATCACATTAATCATTTCATGGTCATACACATTCCTTGGGTTCATCAACAAATTTCTACAATGGATTTAAAATACATTTGAACAATTAAAAAATAAAATAATGTAAACAAATTATAAATGAGGAATCCACTTTCTCCTATTTATTCAATTGAATTTCATTATCTTAAAAATGGAATGCTCTATCTAGAATGGAATACACACAAACCATAAGTGGTATTAGAGAAACAGATACATGGTCACACCACATTGGTGGCCTTAGGTGGATAAATAACATCCAATAACTCAAAGAAACTAGTGGTAATCCTTAATAGGTATAAATTAATCTAATTAATAAATTAAATTAATTAAAGGGGAATCAATGGAATGTACGATATGTAGAACAACATAAAATATTCATATAAAACACCATACCCTAAGGGAAATGTACAAACACATATCGTGGATCCATTATAGAGCACTCGTCAAGTATCGATCGTTAATTCTATCACGATTAGGAGAAAAATGATGAATAGATGAAAACGTGAATGCATGGAATATTACCTTTCACCTCAACAACTCCACTACCACCAAGAAAAATAATTAACAATACTAAAAGAATCAATAATTTACCATCACAAACCAAATGATATAAATAGTCTCTTGATCAGATGTTGGGTGAAGTATCAGTGGTCACTATTAGCTTTATGATTGATAATAGATCATAATGGAGAAAGAGAACCCCTCCAATCCACTGGAAATAAGGGAGGGATAGGTTCATGTTTAATCTTTATTAAGGAAAAACTGATAATTTCCCCTAGAAATACTGGCCCAAATGGTTTTTTGATATATTTTTCAAAACCATTCTCCAACCATGTTACCTTCTCTGATTAAGGGGGTCTCAAATAGTTTCATGAATATGGTTAGACTAATTGTGAACAAACTGTGTCTCAATATCTATAAAAAATTATAGATTCCTCTACATGGACATGCACCAGAGGTCGCATAGTTTCCTCAAACCGTGAGACCTACTACACCCCATTATCACACCATTCACAGTTAGAAGTATCCATGTGGACTATCCTACATGGTTTCTAATAATCATTCGACCAGTATTGTTTTCCTAAAAGAATGGATTTAGGCTCCAAAACAATACCTAGAAACCCCATATACACCCTTGATTTGATTGGGAACTCATATTAGGCCATAAAATGAATTTAAACCAAAAAATACATATATCACATAGGAAAAACATGGATCACACTCCAATAAAGGTTGATTTATCCACTATCTCCCTATAAATACACTGTATGATAAATGTATTCATTAAATCTAAAATTAGTGGGTGAGATTGTATAATTGGTATAAATATAAATTTAACAAGACTTCTATTTAAAACATGTTTTTTTGTTAGAGAATATATAATTATAAAAATATACCTTTACTAGCATGGCCACATCACATATAAAATTGATGTGTGGTTTGTTTCTGTAGAAAAAAAACAAATCGGTGATTAATTTCAGAAATTTTAATGACAATGAGATATTTTAATCCAAATTATAAATATTATATAATCATTTCCGACTTTAAATAAATTTTAACTACTAGATAAATTTTTCAATAATACCATGAATGTTTGATATCCAATTAATATATAGTTTTTTCTTACTGTTTATTAGTTAAATGATTTACAATTTTATAAATTTTAATATTAAGTTAATATATTTTTATTATTTTCATAATTCTACACCCATTTTACTTCTAATAAAATTAATTCTCAAAAAACTAATAAAATCATTTAGATAATACTGAATATTTTATTAACCTTATTTTTTTCAAATTGGATAAAAATTAATAACAGATTATCTTCCTAAATATTCACCCAAGGAAACTTATTTTATATGTTTTAAATGTTTTACACTTTTTTCCATGTTAACAGAGAATTTTGGTTAACAAAATAAACTTTCAATTGTTTCAAGAATTCTAAAAAACTTTATTCACTTTTGGTTTATTAAATAATGTAACAAGGGACCATGTGAATATTTATGTTTCCATTTTTATGATAAAATGAGCTCATTAGTTCATTTCATGACCATTTGATGTATGTTTGACAAAAATACATTTTTTTTCCCAAGTTCTAAATTATACATCAACCATTCCATGTGGTCATGATTTAATATGTATATATCATTTTATTTTTTTTAACAAAAAATGACTAGATCATAGTTTTTGGATGTTTTTAATAAAATTTTGCAGGTTTTATCTTTTTTTGACATTTTACATTAACTTTGGAGTAATTTAGGAAATTTTATTCTAAAAATTATCTTTTAGTCATTTTGAGATAATTATGGAATTGAAATATTTATTCCACACACTTTTCTTTGAATTCTATAATATATACCACAATCAAGAAACATGATTTAGGTATGGGTATGAATGAATATAAATGTATAGATAAGAAATAAATGACATCTCCATGATTGAAAAGACTACTCACACTGTACAGGATAAGGATTCATCATAAAAATTTATTAGTCTTGTGATACTATCATGAGAACCACCCCCTATTAGTAGGCTATTTAGTTCTTCTATTATTGATGAAAAATGGTTCTGAACCCATAAAACCAATTTTTTTGCTTGTATGGACTTTGTGACCTTATAATGAACATTTAAATGGGGGAACTCCATATATATGTTAGTATCTCATTTTTAAGCCTTGAGTTTATGACTTGTGGAGACAAAACAGACATATTGATTAAAAGTTAAGGATGTTTGATTTTGTAAAGAGTTTTGTTAACTTTTATTTTTATTAAAATAATAACTCGGTGTGTTCACCCTAGTCTTTCACACCCTTTATTTTATTCCTAGATGAATTATTTTTTGTCATGCACATAGGTCCATTCCCCTAGTTTATGTGTTGTGGACCATGATCACATTCTCAATTCCCCTTTACGAAAACCAATTTCAAACTCGTGTTTCACATCAAGGTTTCCATGCACTAAACATCATTCCTTGGTCACATTCTATCAAAACATATACCATTATGCTATTATATTAGAAAAAATATAGAAGAAAAAACAAGGTATGATCCTTGTTCAACCTAGCACCTTTGGAGCCCCCATAATAGCATGACATGTGCCTTATTCATCTCAAGGATCATATAACAGTGTGTAAAATGCCTTAGTTATCCTAAGAGAACTGTCTCTGAGCATGAAATAACGTAGGCCTCTTACCTGGGCATGAATATTTCCCAATCCTTCTACCTGGGTTCCCATTATCCAATGTGTCTCTACCAAGGTACGGTTTCACCCCGGTCTCCAATTAGGGTGACCCTATACCTAAGGAATCTAATCATGGATCCTATATTCCCAAGACATCAAATTAGGGCATCCCTTCACCTGGGACATCCAATTTGGGTGACCCTTAAACCAAGCCTATAAATTAAGGAGGCCATTCATCCATGTCTTTAATTAGAGATACCCTTCACCTTGACCGTACAATTAGAGAGACCTTTTTCAAATTCCATCTGATTTGTGTTACCCTTCACCTAGTCTATCCCATTAGAGAAGGCCTATACTCATCCCATAAAATTTTGTATATCCCTCACCGGGGATATTAAATTACAGTGACTAGTCACCCAAGTTATCCTTTTAGGGGATAAATTATCCCACATATTCATATATCATCACACATTATCCCATGAATCTACACCTAGTAAACCATTCACCTAGGATTCTATATCTAGTCCCCAAAATACCCTATTCCATTGAACACTATCCACTTCACCCAGAAAGAGAAAAATGGCACCTACATAGCCCAAGGTTCTATTCACGGTGCCTATCCCTACCCCATGATCCTAATGTTTAGATACTCTTATTAGTTTTCCCATATACTTTATGTTGATATTACCTTCATGGTTTCTTTAATACACATATTTTCAAATCCATGTCATGTTTTTACAATGCATTACCATCTCCAATGTCAATTACCCAAGAATGAATCTGTTGGAAACTTATGAATATGCCCTACATTTGTCCTTTTCACTATTAATAAGGTCATGGAATACCCATGAGTAATAAAAAACTATTCCTAACTGAGCTATATGATATATGAGTATATTCCTACTTCTATATCATGTTACCAATAAATAGGATATAGAAATTTATACATGTGACAAATATTTTTTGAATTCACCATTCTTTGTAGCCTTCCTACCTCATCTAGATACCTACAAACAAGCGGTAGAAATCCATATATGGTCTACCAAACAGATGTAATCCTTGAACACACCATCTCCCCATTAGTTACTAAAACATAAGAAGAAGAATAAATGGTTACTCATGCATAATCCATATACCCATCATTTATTGGATCCGTTGTCCATGACACCGAATTCATAGGAACTCATGTCAAGTGAAGGACCAAGAAAGACAATTCAATTTGCCAATGGTGAAAAACCATAAAATGGATACCATTAGTCATTTATAACTATCCTTAAAGGGTTGATTTGACATATAAATTGAAACTGAACTATGAAGGTTCTAATTCCATTTATTGGGATACATAGGAACCCCTTTTCACATTCTTGATCCCAACTCCACAAAATATACCATCTCCATAGATAGAGAAAAAAAATATAGTATTCTAAGATTCATGGATTTGAACTGTGGAATAACTAGTTAATAAGAGAAAAAAAATATATGATATATATTAATGTTCACATCGATTCATGATTTTGATTGGTAATATTTAAAGTGAAAATTTTTATTAAATTTGGATTTGGGAAGGATTCATGAACATATCTTAAATCTATAGGAGAGTATTATAGTATGTAATAACCCCAAATTGACACCAAGGTGAGGTGATCTTTATCTCATATATTTTTAACCAATTCATATTATAATGCATCATTTTTAAATTCAAAGAGATCATCTATGTTTTTACATAAAACCTACAGTGAATGAATATATATGTGATTTTAATTAGTGTTGAAAAAAATGATAAACATTATAAAAATCCTTTACATATGAATGTGATTGATCAATAGTGATATTAAATTTGATACTATATTTCTGTGTTTTTTAAATTACTTATATAATCTCAAGATTTATCTTAGAGTTCTATTTAATTAAAAAGAAAAAAAATCACATCCTGAATTGACCAAATTCTGATGCCCTATCCTGATGCATGACTTAGTCATGATAAAAATGATATCCCCACAATACAAGTGACAATCATCACCATCACAACACCTCTAATCCTATATTATGGTGCTATAGTATTGGATTACCAATTCAATGGCGCCATATCGACTATAGAGGTAGTTCATGAATCCCTCTTGGAGATGGGACCCCAAGCGACATCCAACCAATGACGGGCTACAAAGAAACAACTGACTTCAATGACCACATCTAAATTATTATTTATTTTCTCTTTGGAACAGATAAATTATAACATTCTATATCTCATATATTTCAATGTGAACACCCATCACATCTAGAAAACTATCCTAGAGTTTCCCATGAAGGTTCATTTTTACTATAGTAATTGATGGAAATGTGTGACCTAAATTCTATATGAATATATAGATTAAGATATGATAGACCTATTCATTCTGACTAGGTAACCCATAATGGGAAACCATTGGGGGGAACCAACTATAGTTATCCAATATTACAATTATAAATATTATATTATTTTAGATGAATGTTAAATATATTTTCCAATAATACATATTTGAGGACCACAAATGTTTAGTTTCTTTGTATACTAGGTAAATAATCATTATTATTTTGAAAGATAATAAAAATTACCCATAATGTATTATCATAGAGTGCACTTATTATTTATACCCTAATGAGGAACATTTTTTTAAAAACATGGGAGATATGAGTCAATGATTATAATTGGGAATAAGATATGAATAACTGTGTGAGAGACTAAAATAAACATTTGAATGTTATAGCCTAAAATCAATAGATCTTAAATATAAATCATGGAATAAATTTTTTTTTGTTTATAAGTCATGAATCAAAAAAGAATCAAAGATACTGATCCATGAGAATACTACATTTTCATAAGAGGATGTCATAAGAGAGTAGAAAAATGTTTATCATAATGGAAATGATAGATTTGTTTTTCAAATATACCCATATAGATATTCATTGCATTTGAGGTTTGGTATAGTAAACAATTTAACTTCGTTGGGCATGGGATAACCTCCCATCTACCCTTTTTTTTCTTGGGATAAACACGTTTGTAACATATTTTGGGCTTCAAATAACCTATCATGTACTCTTTGAGCTCATAAAACATATATATTTTCCTAATTCATGAGATGAATATAATTGGCCCACCATCACATCATCATAATTTAATTATATGTATTCTATGAGATCATGGAAATATTTTCCGTTTTATCATATCATAAATCATGGAAAATGAAACATGGTTCATAGTGATTTCATCATTACAAAAAATAACCATCCATATAAAAGATAAGTATGGTATAATTGGATCATATCTTAGTGAATCATAATTAATTTCAAAGGATTTCATCATAAATAAAAAATTCCTATAAAATATAAGTGGAGTATTTTATAAGGAAAATATTAATTAAAAATTTTGAAAAAATATATTTATATTTTATAAAATTACGAAATAAAAAGATTTTTTTTTTAAAATAACCATTTATTCTTATAAACAAAACATCACAGAAACAATTATTGATAAAGGAAAGAAATTATTCAATGTTTGTATGAAACAAATGGATTACATTCACATTTTTAATAAAATGTCAAAATTTCCTTTTTTAGAAAATGATAGGATGATTAATTTAATAAATTATAGAAAATAAAAAATGGGTAAAAACAGCATTAATAAATCTATGGAAAATAATTAAATATTCATGGAAACATTTTAAATAAAATATGGACATGGAGGAAAATATATCTGACCAAAGAGAGAAATAAATTCAGTTTACATTAAAAATTATTTCAATTTCTTGTGTTCATGAAGAGAGGAAAATAAAAGGAAATATTGTGATATCTAGGAATAAAAATTGGAGAAGAAAATATATATGATTGGGGATAGATAGATTATATAATTTTACCAACAGAAATTTGATGCTAAACAATCCTAGTAAAAAATAAGATTGTGACATAAACAAATTATTGCATTGGTATCATTCGAGTCATAAGTAACATTAAATAAACATATAAAATGAATAATTGAATACCATAAAAATTTATATTAATGATAAAACAAATCAAATTGGATGTATACACACCCCATAAGAGAGAATATGTGAATTGAATAACATATGTCGAAATGAAGACAATTTGAGATGGTAAGACCTTACCCCTTTGAAATATTTGAAAAAAATAAATTTTCATGATAAAAATTGAATTTTATCTTTAAATAATAAAAATTAATTAGTATTAATTTTGAAATTTTTCAAAGAAGAATTATATACACTATATAAATATAAATTTGTTCTTTACTTCAAACTTGTTTGAACGAAATAATATATAGTCAAAAAATCCTTACCTCATATCTATCTTGAATCATAATATATATAATCTATTAAATAATGAATATATATTTATTATAAATATATTAAAAAATTATATTTAAACTTTTTAATCATTTATGTTCCAATTATAAAATTTCAACACCCTTTTATTAACATATCTCTTTTAGTGTCTTCATTTATGGTGTTAACTATTTTGTTTTTCATATATGTTTTGTTTTCAAACATCAAGTCATTGTAATTGGATCATGGTTCAATGGTATCAAGAATAAAATCCATGTTAAAAGTATAATATTTAATCATTATATTCAATTTAATAACGATTAATATAAATTTTTGTTGAAAATGGGTTATATCACATTGTAGAGAGGGTAATCATTACGTACACACAAGCGATGTTTCCACTTTTCAATGGATGTAATGAAATAAAGGTAAATGATAATTCTAATTTAAATAATAATAATAATTATATAATTATAATATATATTCATTAAATATATCATTATTAACATCCATGTAATGAATAAATGAGAAATTAACAACATCACTTCATGAATGTTTTAGTGGAGACGTACGTATAATCGGTGTTATTATTTTCCCTCAGATTATTTGGTGTGAAAGTTGAAAAGATATTTTAATTAAAGAATAATAATTATGTAAAAATAATAATATATAAATAATAAATCCATAATAATAAAAACCATGTAATATGATGGAAAATGATTCATATCACAATGTGAAGAGGTTGTCTACACATACACACATACATTACTTATATTTCACATTTTATAGAAAAGTGGAGTAAAATGGTAGTTAAGTCATTAAAATAACACCAAATTATATTGTAATACTATACTATTTATATTTCTATGTATACGATAGATTTATATAAGGTGTAAGAACAAATAAAATTTAAAGATATTGGTTAAGATTGATACATATATTCTTCGAGAGAAAACATTTTTCTAGACCATAAGCCATAAAATATTGATATTAGGAAAAACACATGAGATATAGAGAAAATACAAGTAAAAAATTAATTTTTATAATAGGTATATTATGAGATATAAGTTGTAAAGTATTTGAATAATTTCGGATAACAGGTTCAATTTTATAAGTGTGTTGAGAGACACACATGGAATTATTTAAATGATTTCAATAATATGAAGAAAACTTCATGTGAAGGTGGATAAAAATGGAAATAAATATAATTTTAGATAATATAATGTTGAAATAAATTTAAAAAAAATAGTTTCTGAGTTTATGTGGAATTATTAACCTTATCACTTAGTTTAACCACCTAGGTAAACTCGTTTTAACATAAATTTTGGTAACAAAATTTCACTATTTTTCACTACTCATTATGAACAATAATTTAGTCGATCATATTAAATATTATTAATTATAATGATTAAAAATATGGAATCTATTTTAAAAGATTAAATTTTTATAATAATAAGAATATAGTTTTAAATAAGTGTGTAAAATGCAATAAAGGCCAATTTTTTGAAAAATGCATTTTAAGAATAAAACTGAATTTTCTTTCATTCCATCACTTATAAAGACTATAATATGACTTTTTAAATAATTTATTGAATATATAATCCATTAATTTCATAAAAAATATTACTCAATATTAGTTAATATAATTTATTAAGATAAAACCATATTTAATTCATAATAATAGTTTTTAGTAAAAAAACTAGTTCTTAAGCCCAAAAATGAACTTACACCAACGTAAAGTATAATAGTGATTAAAATTTAATTAATTATTTAATTTATAATTATAGGATAATTTATATTAATTAATATTTTGAAACAAAATTGTACTTCTAAATTACTTGATTGAATGAAAAGAAATGATATTTTTCTAAAAACAGTTATTTCTTTCTATTTACTAAAAATAAATTATTTTTAGAAAAATCCTACAAATTTACCCTAGGATAATATTATCATTATGATTTAATTAAATATATTAGATTCCTAAAATAATACATCGAAAATTTTATGAACTTGTTTATAAGTTTCATTTACAAAATGCAATAAAACCAATTTTTTATGAAAACGTATTTTTGAAGCATAAAATGTATTTACTAAAAATTATGTACTTATCTATTATACATTAATAATTAAATTCAAATTATTTTAACAGTCTATAATTTTTTTCCATAATTTGGTTATTAATATTTAATCTGTCCAATTGAATGTCTAGGTTACAATATTCACATGTAAACAATCGTATTCATATAGTATATCATAGTTCATTTGAATCACTGTGTTACTTGTTTAGAAACAATTGAGAATTTTCTTATTTCAAATAATATTTCTGGGGTGCTTCATTTTCCCCTCACCTAAATAAATTGTTCTCTTTTAATTTTTATCTTATTAATTAAGGGTTCTATATTTTAACATATGTTTTTTTAAAAAGTCACATTGTACCAAGGGACAATAATACTAAATTTGAAATGGTGAAGTTGGAAATATAATAGTTACATGAAATAATACATAATTAGGTTCCCAGATAAGAAGAATAATAATGGGAAAATAAAATATAGAAATTTAGGAGAACCATAATGTCTATAGAGTAGTAAATAGTGATATAGAGCATGGTCCTAAGAATTTTACTGACCAAAAAATCAGATAATAATGTGGGTAAAAATTACAGTAAATTATTTAAAAATAATTGTAAAAAAGGAAGACAATTTCATTTTCAAGGTCCTATATCCTAGATTTTTTGAAATATTTTACCCAAAAAGAAAATGAAATATAATTGCTTTATTTCTTTGAATCTATAAATGCAATTTCATCATTTCTTTGTGTGTTTTAATTATTTTCCAACCCTTTTCATCATATATTTCAATGATGAAAGAAAAATTTGATTCTTTATGACTGAATCACTAAATTGAAATAGTAACAGAACATGAGATCTATAAAATTATAGAAATTTATTCCTCGCATCTCAATTAATTACTAAAATCTAAAGAAAACCTATTACATGCTAAGATAACTAATATGGAAAAATCTATAATTTGAAATGTTAAAGTGATTGATTTCAATAATAAAACCCAACGTTCTACTTAATTAATTCCACAAATATAGAAATTCATAAACTCTTCTAACCATGCTTAAAAAATATTTAAATACATTAAATTTTTAAAAAAGGAGAAAAATTTATTAAGTCAAATTATCTTTAATCCTTAATCAAAATATAGTGAATCTTAATTTCATATATGAAACATTTGAATACACTGATCATATATTCTCCAAATATATTATAATAAAATGAATCAGTATAAACCCACAATGAAAAACAATATAATTCTAAAAAAACAACTTTTTCATTTTTACTCAAATATAATCATATATTGTTCTCCATATTCCATAAAACAATGTTTTTAATAAAATTATTCACATAGAAGTTGAATTTCATATTCATCAAACCACTTATCAATAAAAATGTCACCAATTATATCCAATTTAATTTATCAATATCACAAATCTTTTTATTACAATGGAACATTATTATCACAACATACGGCAGAAGTCAAGGGTTATCTTTTTCTCAATCATGTGTTCAAAAAAAAATATTACCTTACAACTAAATCACTATTCAGGGTTATTAGTACTATTCAATATGTTCTTGAAAATAATTAAATAAAAACAATTGAAAAATTATACATGGATGTTTCATGATTCTTATTACTAGAATATCATTGATAAAATGGTTTTGTAGTATACATCTAAAATTACAATACACAGAAACTCCAATCATTACTATTCCATCATATGAAATTATCTAAGATTCATCATCTTACTCAATTATTCATAATTATTAAAATATAGAATTTGAATCATCTCCTAAAATTCACCAATATCATTTTCATCCTGTTTTTTTAATTCTAATATACGAAACAGGGTTAAAATAATTCATACCTTTTATATGTTATTAAAATCCACTTAATCATCAAAATTTAAACTTTTACTCAATTTCTTGGGTCCTATTTTCGATATTCCCCATAGGAAATATATTTTAGTTATCCATATACATTAAACATTTTAAACTTTCAATTTCTTATCAAACATTATAGAAACCAGTATTCACATCCATTTTATAACCAAAATTTTCAATTTTCATAGAATATCACATTATCTACTTCAAAAATTTCCAAACAAAAAATATGTCCCCTTTCCATTGATTCAATTATTCTAGTTCTTATTGATAATTCTATGATATGTAGGAAGTTAAATCTTATTTACGTCATATTCGTCATGAAATAATGATTTTACTTTTTTGGTTTCATTGATACACTTACTTATGTTGATTTTTTTAATCATATATAAATATAGTTGGTTAAATATAATAAAAAAATTTCAAATTCAATCTCTCTTGTTTTTAGGTGAGTAGCGTCATTACACCATCTATCAAATTTAGAAATAGAATTATTCCTCATGGTACAAAACATTGACTAAAAGAAAAAAATATTGTGACGAACAATAATCTGTATGAGAAATCATATAATAATGATAAATTTATTCATAGGATTTTTAAATAATTACACATTGCATTCAATAAATTATAACATATTTTTAATCTATTTCAACCATGGTTATCAAATTATTTAATAATTCATAACGGTTCATAAATAATATACAAATTAAAGCAATTATATACTTTAGGAGATTCTTTTTAGGTGTTCAGTCTTAGGACCAATCATTATAGACTGAAAATGATCATGTTAATACCCTATATTCCACATTTAGTGTTATTACGCCTTGTAGAATCTACGAGTGAGTCTAAACCACTTTATTGTATCTACAAAGTGATGGGTTTTCAAAGAAAAACACACTATTTTAATTAATATGAGTTAGGGTGTTCTCTTATATATGGTATTCTCTTAAGGGTTATCACAAATTTTTTATAATCCTAGTATTCAAAAATTTGTAAAACACCATATAATACCAACTATAATGAACCATAATTAATTACAAATCTATTACATCATTGTAATGAATATTTAATACATTTCACAAAAAAACATGGCTAGGGACCATAAGGGTTCATTGTATTTAGAGACTAGATACATAATTATACTATTTCAAAAATGATCTTTAATATATCCCAAAAATTTTTCACATAGTACTCATCTTAGATATATCTTACCTAAATTATTTCCTCATAAACATTTGAAATTAAACCTAAGAATAGGTGATCTCAGATTCGTTGTAATGGTAAACAAGGGAGACATGATTTAATTATTATAAGAGGGTATAACATAATAATATGGTTGTTAAAAATTCATTTAACATTATAAAACCATACCTGAAAATTCATATATCATAAAAATGAATTTAGGCCCAATTATATAACAATTCATATGAAATCAGTCATATCAGATTCAATGATAACGATCATTGAGAATATAACATTGGAATAAGAACATGACATAAGTTAGTGAACTATAGTTTCGAATAATCATAATAATATAAATCTTATTTTTGGGATACCCTTGAATAAATTCATCACATTTTAGGTTTGGTGTAATCACTCGTGTACCTTGTACGATCTTGGGATAACATCTCAAGTACCCTCATTTGGAATAGGGTAACATCCCATATACCATTTTAGATCATTAGAAATTTATATTTAACAAATTAATAGGATGTATATAATAGATACACCCATCATATAATCATAATCCATTCATATGTATGTTATAATATCATGAAAACATTTATCATTTCATCATAGCTAAAATAATTGATAAGAAAAAAGATTTTATAAAGAGCTAATCGTAATAATAAATAATCACCCATATAAATTACAATGATGATGTCATTGGATCCCATAACTAGTAAATAATATGTAAAATAAATGGATGTTATCACATATGAATAATTTCTAGAAAATATCACTACAATATTTTATGAGGAAAATATCATTTTTATTTTTGGAAATAACTTGTTAAAAATATAAATGCTTTAAAAATAATAATGATATAATTTCATTTTAAAAACCATATAAACATGTAAATGATTCATCAAATAAAATATTATTCATGAATCTGGGAAAGGTCATTAATCTTGTGTATACAAAACAAGGATTCCTTTAAGATTATCATTAAAGAGTCAATAGTACATCATTTGGAAAACAAGGAGATGATTTATATTAAAACATTTATAGGGAGTAATAAATTGGTAAAAATGGTCTTAATAAATCTTTATATAAAATTGAAAATATTTTTTAAATAATATATGATCATAGAAAAAAAATTTATCATTCGAAGAGTGATTTTTTTTTTTGTTTTAATTAAAAACATTTTTTCAGTCACTTGAGTTCTTAAGGATAGGATAGTGAAATGAAAACTATGTAATATATATATAGTATAAGATTAGAAATTATATTTTTTTATAGATGGATCATATAATTTTATCATTGGAAATTTAATAATAAATAGTCAAGATAAAATATGTGATTCTCATGTAAAACTCTTACTACTTAGGTATCTTTTGAGACCTAAGTACCATAAAATAAATAAAATTTAATTAAACATCACATAAAATAAAAATAGGAAAATTAATGATAAATCATATAAAAGGTTCAAAAAAACATATAAATGAAGACAAGGTTATAACATACCATTTATCTAAAAGAATACTATTTCATATGTTAAACACTTACCACTTGGTAACATTTAAATCAAATCCCCTCACATGAAATAATTAAAATTATAACATTAAATGAAACTAATTATTATGTATACATGATATGAAATTTATACAGTGGAGTTAATAAACATCATAAACATAAATAGGTGTATAACATAAATCATGTCTTAATTGGGAAATGTTGATATGAAGAACCCTTAACTTATATCTGACTTGATTATTAAGATCTATAACAATTTATTTATTAAATTTAGATTTATTATATTTATCTAAAGTAAGTATATTCAAAATTTTAAATTAATATATCATCCAATTATAATATGTTAACAAATTTTTATTAATAAATCTCTATTAATGACGTTATTTCATGTGAAAGTGTGTTGTTTCTCATGTATGTTTTGTTTTAGAAGTTCTGAACCATGTAAATTTATACTGGTTTCATAATATACCTAATATTTATAATGTAATAATTATAATATTTCATCATTATATACTCCTTTATAATCATTCATATAAAGTGGTGATGAAAAATGAATTACATTACATTGTGGTGATGAAAATCTACAAGTACACACGAGCGACGTTTACAATTTTTGATGGATAAAATGAATGAATGGTATATCAGGAATGAACTTTGTATAATCAATATTATTTCATAAATATAATATATATTAAATAAATATATTCTAATTAAAATACATTTATAATTTATTTGGAAAAAATAACATCAACTCATAGAGGTGGGTTCCACACATATGCACAGATGACATTATTGTTTTCCATTCAATCAGATGGTAATAAGGCAGAAATGATATAATAATTATAGAAGTATAATTATTTAATAGATATAATATATAATTATACAGTCCAAAATAATACAAAAAATTGAGAAATGGTGCTGGAAAATTAATCATATCATTAACTGGTGGAGGTAGTCCACACGTACTGAGGAGTTATAATTTCATTTCATATTTGATGGAATGGAAATGGGAAATGACTATTCCGTCATCATAATAACATATAAGTATGTCAATGGTTCTATATTAATTATTTTTATATAGATACAATATGTTTAGAGAAGATCAATGAATAAAAAAATTGAAATGACTTTGTTAAGATTTATAACTATTATATGAGAGACCTCAATTGGATTATATCATACAACATGAAATACAATTCATAGTAAAATAACAAAACCTCATGGATTATTTAAAATATATATAGGAACCTTTATTACAAGTTTTTTCTAGGATTTAATAATCAAATTATGTGAATAATAGAGTATATGTTCCATTTTTTAGTGATGCGTGACACAAACATATAATTACATAAAAGATTTCATTAATATAAGGTCATATTCAAGAGATATTTGATCTAAATTGAAAAAATTGAATATAAGATAACATAAGGTTTAAATAACTTCAAAAATAATAATTTTACATGATTATGTGGCATTATGACCCTTTATCATAAATAATATGTTCGGTAAACAAGTTTTAACCCTAACTGTGGAAGTTTGTTTTTAATATTTTAAAAATACATTACGACCAACAATTAAATTGAACCTATAATATTATATTAATTTTGATTATTATAATTAAATAATATATTTTACCAGATTCAATTTATATATGTGGAATAATGTAATTTCAAATAACCATGTAAAAGGAAATGAAAACCAGTTTTCATAAAATTGTTTTTTCAGCGTAAAACTGAACTTACTTCAACTCCATGCCATGTAAAAACATAAAAAGAATATTAAAATTAATTATTGAATATATAATTTATAAATTTAATTAAAACCATTAATAAATATATATTAAAAAATTATTGAAATAAAAACACACTTTCACTTATAAATATACATTTTTTTCAGAAAAGTGTTTTTATCCCAAAAATGAACTTATGTGAAAATATATAATAATATAAATTCAAAACTAATTAGATTATTTATAATTAAAGCATACTTATTTTATATTTATATAAATTTCAAAAAATAATAGTAATTATATGTACATTTATTTCATTAAATTAAATGGTATTTTTATATATAAATTAGTATTTCTCCAGTATTCACTGATAAATAAATTCATTTAGAACATTTCCAAAAAAATTTCCAAAATATAATTTTGGAAAGATGATATAAAAAATTATATTTACCCCCCGAAATAATTTTTTATAAAAATTGTTTGAAATTTATGATAATTTCCAAAAATTAATTATAGGAAAAACTATTTTGGAAGGAAACATATTTCGAAAACATAAAATGATTTTACTATAAATTGCATAATTAATTATTATCAATTATTAAATATATTTTAATTATTAAATCTTTTATAAATATTATTTTTACTATGGTTATTATTATTTTTACCTATCAATTTAATATATTTATTATAAATTTAACACTAAAATAATAAAAATTTTATAGTATATAGGAGTTCCATTATTGATCTGTGTTGCTTTTTTAGAAATTTGTTGAGAATATAATTATTTTAGTCTAAATTTTTAGGGTGATACAACAATGAATAAAATTTATTTATTGGTCAAAATCATTACTGAAACTAATACATTTTTGGACCATTAGTACATCCCAATAATGGCTCAAGGGAATTACCATTTCACCTTTATTTATAAGTATTATAATTTTGGAAATATAGTCATAGTGACGAAATCAATAAATCCCTTACAAATAATAAAAACCCGTAAACCACATAAACTCCCTAATTGCGGTATCCTACCAAATCCATCACTAAACAAAATATAATCTTAAGAAGTGTGGAGAGCTATATCTATAACTAAAACATCCCATAAGCAAACTCAACCGATAAGAATGAGGTAATTTAAATATTAGAGTCATCTTAGGTACCATCCATCAGGTGGGAAAATAACCTTATAACTGAAATAACTCCTCTAAAAAAATATATTTCATGGAGAAATATTGTCAATGATAAATTTTCTCAATGCTTACCCAATTGATTCTGAAATCTATGACACTTTAATTTATATTCATGGAACCATGTATAGATGAACTACCTATGGAGTTAATAAAGTTTCATTATGATTTTTCTATTCCCCTATGTTTGTAATATCACAAACACATTTTCATAAGGAAAAATAACATTCTCAAAAGATATTTTTTATTATGAAAAAAATTCCTTTTTCTAAAAAAGTTTTTATCCTTGACTTGTTTTTCAATGAATTATTCAATGCCTTCTCCTAAACAACTCTAATTTTTTTAACTCAAAAATTTGATCCTTATCTAAATCCTTATAATAATGGATATCAAGTCTCTTTGTTCTCTAAAATTCAGACACTAAATTCACTGAAATTCAGAATCCAAATTCTCTAAAATTCAGACTCTGAATTCCTTGAAATTCAGACTCTGAATTATCTAAAATTCAGACTCAAAATTATCTGAAATTTAGACTCTAAATTACTCATAATTTAGTCCTTAAATTCCTCTGAATATGGAATCTGAATTCCTTTGAAATTCTGACTCTGAATTCTTTATAATTCAGACTCCAAATTCCTAGTAATTTCAACTCCAAATTCATTGAAAAATTGAATTTGAATGTATATTATTTGAGAATCTAATTGTTTATAAGATTAGACTCTGAATTGTTTTTCAGATTATAATTATAATTTTTTTTAATCTAATTAATTTTCATTACATTATATTGATTATTAAGCATGAAAATTCCTCACAATACTTTCTATTATGAAATAATGTTATAAAATTTTTTTCTAACCAATCGTTGGCTGAGTGACACGTGACATTCAATGAAAAATATGACCATTGGTGGAGGGATCCGACAATTAATGGTTTTCTTATAAACAATATGTGATTCACATGATCTCATTATCTATGAAATCAATCCATGATCCTAGATATCACATGCTGTGAAGTGATTTCTAGTGATAAAAATACTCTCATGCCTTTTTTTTGAAGATCTTGTTCAACTGTGAACATGTTGTTCAATAGTGAACATCTTGTTCATCTTCCTTTTTGTGAATTCTATTGTTACTAAGTACAATATATGGATTCTATGGATATGTAGTCAAAGATTCTAACTACCTTAAAGTTTGATAGATTGCAGGGATTACAATACAACCTCCTATATTTTTATTAAGGGCTTACCCTAGTGTTGGTACGAATGAATTTCTTGAATGTATAAATCAAGGGACCTTTATCCAAGGTTTTTTATTCCATTCTATTTGGGATAAAATATTTCCAACATTTTTTCTTTATTGTTGTTTAATTTTTTATTTATAATTTATTTTGATAAAGAATGAATGTATAACTTTTTAATAATTTCTTGTACTTTTACTTACTCAGATAAATATGATTATATATGCTTTAAGGTAGAATATTTCATTAAGAAAACTATTCTTATTTTTCATTTCTGGATCCATATTTTCAGACCCTAAGAATGTTTTTTCCTACTTAATAACTAAATATGATTTTTGAATCTTTCTTGTTTAACCTTGTTATATATAGTTTTTCTTTATGGTTAAAAAAGAATGTTTTTAAACATAAAATTCACCCCCTCTTGTAATTGAACATGTACATACACTATTTCTACAATTCAATTGGTATTAGTGGAAGGTATCTGAAATAATTATACGTACATATAAGTGTTCTTTCTCATGTTTTTCTTGCTCAACCTTTCTTGTTCACTATTTTTGTAATGTTTATTTAATTTTCTTTAAATAAATCTTTTTGAAGAATATTTTCTTATAGAATGGTAGGTAAAAATGTTGGTTTCATTGACAACCTTACTCCTACCAGACAACCAATTTTTGATTGTAATGATTATGAGTACTGGAGATATAGAATAAATACTTTTTCATTAACAATAGAGTAGAAAACATTGTTACTTTAACTAGAGATTAAAAAATTCTAGACTAGGATGTCAGAACATTCACCAATCAAGAGATATAAGAAGATCAACTAAATTACAGGGTACAAAATACATTTTTTGTTCTTTTATATGAAATATTTGTAGTCAGATATCTTATTGGGATTTTCCAATTGTATTTTGAACAAACATGATGTTACACATTTTGGGACATCTAAAGTGATTGGAAGTAGAAGAGATATGTTAATAGTTGAATATCATGGATTCTTATTTCCTTATGGATTACTTGATTGCAACACAAAACAATAATTTATGAACATTTTTAGTTGTCTTCAATCTGAAGGATAGAAAGGTCTTGATGATATATATATTTTGGATATGATAATTGTTATCATGCCTAATGAGTGGGAATCTAAAAGGACAACTATTGATGATAATAGACAAGTATCTGACATTACTCTTAGTGAATTATTTTAAACTCTTCTTCAGTATGAAACAAGAATGATTAGAGTTCCTAATTTCAAAAAAGAATAAGAATAGTAATGAAAGTGTACCATTCACTAGTACGTCTAAAGTCAAGGCTCCAGAAAGGGTAACTAGATAGAAAGCAAAGAATGACATTGTTAAAATAGAATCCAGTGGCAGTGATCATTCATAGAACTAATTAGCAAATATTTCTATAAGAATAAACAAAATTCTGGGAAAGAAAGGTTTTTTATACAGATATAAGAAGGAAGATAGAATGTACCAGAAAGGTTCTGAAGTAACCTGTAATGAATGTAAAAGGGTTAGATATATCAGACCTGATTGTCCCATGCTTAAGAGAAAGTAAAGGACGAAAATGCATTTTGAATGAAACGAAAAATATATTAAAAATCTAAGGCTAAGAAGGTCCTAAAAGAAAATGACACCCGGAGTGCCTTCGGTGGTGACTATTCAGATGAATCCTCAGAATTTGAATCTTCTTATCTGAAGAATATTAGTTTTATAACCAGAGTACCCATTAAAAATCATTGTTGTATATCTAATGTACGCAATGATGAATCCTTAACCAATATTTCATTAAATTCAAATTTGCCAAATGAATAATATTATCAATATTCAAATGATTAATCATCCTCATTAGAAGATAATACATTACCTTCATTTGAAAAAGTTTCTATATTTTTTATAATAGTTTAGAATGAAAATTTAAGGATAAATCAAAAGTTAGAGAAAGAAAATTCTAGAGTTTCTATTTTAACAAAAGAAGTATCAAATCATTATAAGGATCTTGATCAGAAACCTTTTGATATTGAAAGTGTTTCTAAAAACTATAAGGATGTTAATTATAAGAAGGATAAAATTTATTTGGATGTTATAAATGTTATTTCTAATAATTTTTTAGATAATAACTCATGTTCTAAAACAAATGACTTTGAGGAGAAGTAATTATTAATTATACTAGAATCTAAAATTTATGTCATAAAGAATGTTTTTTCAAATTTTACTTTAGTAAGGATGGAATTTGATAAAATGTATTCTAAAATTCATCCTCAAGGGAATAGTTCTGGAATTGGTTATACTAACTAAAAAATAGTTTTCAGTCAGAATTACTTTCCTCCCCAAAGTTATTCCTTTTGGACTATGTTCCAATGAGGTGGACATTGGGAATAAAATTTCTCCTTAAGTAAAACCCAATCCTTATGTTTTCATAAATCCTATTTTTTTTAACAAAAATTTGATTCCTAATATTTTACTTTCTAAAATTTCAGGATCGACGGATGTTTAGATTCTGAAAGTAAAACTATTTTATTTTTGTGAAAATAAATATTGTAAAAACATAAATACAAGGTACATAGATAGTAGATGTTCTCGTCACATGACTGGTAACAAAAACGTTTTTGAAAATATTACCAAGGTGAAAAGAAGAAAAGTAACATTCATAGATAATGCTCAGGGTGAAATTGTTGTTACATGTAAAATTGTTCTTGAAGAAATATTTACGTCAAATATATTATTTGTTAAGGGTAAAAAACACCAACTCATTATCAAAAGAAAATTATGGGATGATGGTTACCTTGTGAATTCTAAGAATGATAAATTCATAGTACATAATTCCAAGGAATAATTTATTCTTTCTGCCCATTGGCATGAGAATGTTTATACAATAAACAAAGAAGACCATATGAGCCAATATATACCTTTCCTTAGTGTAATGGGAGATCAATATTGGTTATGGAATAGAATACTAGGACACTATAACCTTTGAACCATATGAAAACTCTAAAAGAAAATATTGGTTAAGGATCTACCGAATCTTATGTTTTATTCTTAAAAATATTATGATCCTTATCAATATGGAAAGAAACATAAGTAAAGACTTAAATAAATCGGTGAAGTCTCAACTTCTGGTTCATTACAGTAAGTGCATATTTATTTTTCTATTCCAACAAAAACTATAAGTACTGGAGTAAAATATTATGTATTTGTTCAAGTTTTTTATTACACCATATTTACATGGATCTATTTTCTAGAAAATAAATTTAATTAATTTTTATATTTTAAGAAATTTAGAGCCCAAGTTAAAAATTAGGAAATTATTCCATTTATAACTATTCAAAGTGTTCATGGGGGATATTTTCAAAATTCATATTTTGATACATTTTTTTAGTAAAAAAGATTTTCTCATAACATATCATCCCAAAGAACTCCTCAATATAATGGTTTTGTTGAATGAAGAAATATAATTCTTCATTAAATAACAAGAACCATGTTGATTGAATATTATTTTTCTAAAAAACATCTGGGATGAAGCAATTATTATTGGTTTTTATACAATAAATTGAGTTTTAATTAGAACTTTTCTTAATATAACACCTTCTAAATTTTAGACTAGTGGAAACCCAAGACTTTCTTACTTCAAAGAATTTGGATGCAATGTATTCATTATAAATATTAAATATAACTAACATAAAGGTTAACCCAAATATGATAAAATAATTTTCTTACGCTATTCTACTATTTCTAAGGCTTATTATGTTTTTAACAAAAATGCTTGTATTGTTGAAGAAAAAGTGCATGTTAAATTTGATTTAACGAATCCTTTTATTTTTAAACAACCCCAACCTACATCCTTAGATGTGATTTTAAAAACAGATAATCAATTTTTGATAGAATTTTATTCTAATAAATAAAATACACAAGAATTTATTTTCGAAGTATTTACCCAATAATGTTTTCTACAATATGTTGATGAATAGGTTTTCAAAAACCCAAATCAGTAGTTTCATAAGAATATTCCTAGTGATATTATCATTGGTGATGTAAATCAACCTATAAAGACTATAAGTTCTTTAACAAATGAAGTACTACATCTATAATTACATTCCCAATTAGAACCAAAAAGCACTGTTGAAGATTTAGGTGGTGATGATTGGATTATAGAATTGAGAGAGGAGATAAATTAATTCGAAAGGAAAAATATCTCGAACTTTGTTCAAAGAAAAATGGATACATCTGTAATTTGATTAAAATGGGGTTTCATAAGTAAATGTGATGAAAATTGAATCATCGTATGAAAAAAGCTATATTAGATAGTAATGTCTATAATCAAAAAGACGGAATAGACTATGAAAAGACCAATGCTCTAGTAGATTGACTTTATCTATTTTTATTTTACATTCCATTACAGTATTATTTCATAACAAAATTTTTCTAATGGACACGAAGTGTTCTTTTTTTAGTGTATATGACTAGTAAGAGGTTTATGCTGAAAAACCTCATGTATTTGAAGACACAAAACATCCTAAACATGTTTTCAAACATAACGAATATTTCAATGGACTTAAACAGAACACTAGAGCCTCGTATGATAGACTAACATGATTTTTGTTACATAACTATTAGGTTAATGTAAGATATGATCCAACTCTTTTTATAAATAAATATAAGAAACGTGTTTTAACTATTAAAATATATGTTTATGACATTATTTTTGGATGAACTCAACAATATTTAACTGATTCATTTTTGAATCTCCTGAAAACTGAGTTAGAAATTATTATGATGGTTGATTTAACACATTCCATGGTGTTGAAATATCCTATAAACTATAAGGAACATATATACCTTAACATAAGTATATTAATTATATTCTTAAAAAGTATGGATATGACAATAATAAAAGTATAAGTACTCCAATTGGTACCTCATATTCTATTGATATTGATGATGTTGGGAAACTAGTAGATCAGAAAAAATTAGAGGTATGTTAGAATGTTTATTATACTTAATATATAGTCATCCAGACATAATTTTTATATCATTATTATATTAAAGATATCAATCTAATCCAAATGTCATCAAATTTAAATGAAGTGAAAATAATTTTTCTCTATTTAATGGGAACCAAAGATTTAGGACAAATCTATTATTCTAGAAATTGTATTGTTTTAAAAAGTATTCAGATACTTATTTTTGTTGAAGTAAAAGGGATAAAAAATGTAAATTTGGAACATGTCATTTTTTTGGAGATTAATTAGTTTCATGGTCATGTAAGAAGCAACAATAAGTATAACTTTACACTACTAAAGATGAATATGCAGCTGCTTGAAGTTGTTGTGCACAACTGTTGTGGATGCAACACACACTCACAGACTATAGAATGTGTTTAAAAAAACATAGATATTGTGTGATAACACAAGTTCCATTTCCATAAGAAAAAACCCTACCTATCACTATCATGCAAAAAATATATGTATTATGCATTCCTTTCTTAGGGAACAAACACTGTAATGAGATATTATTTTAAAATTTATTGGAACGCAAGATCAAATTGCTGATATTTTTACCAAATCATTACCCTATTATATATTTGAATACATTAAACAAAAGTTAAGAATGATAAACATAAGGTAATACTATATATTAACTTCTTCTAAAACATGTCTCTTTAAATTATGAAACATTCATTCAGAAGGGGAGTAAATTTGTTTTTTGTTTTACAGAAAACATTCTTTATTAATAAAATTTTTCAAAACACAAATATTTATTTCTTATTAATTTTTTTTTGAAAACCAAGTTTTTTGGAATCCACATATCCAATATCAAAAATTTCCATTCCTTACCCAAAATATCTAAAATATTAGAAGAAACATTTCACATGTGATAATTATTTCTATGAAATTCATATGGTATGTTTCATTACGTAAATCTTAATAATTTTATTTCCAAATTCTTGGTATTTTTATATTGTTTTAAGATAAAAAATATAGGTTTAAATTTATATACTTATGAATTTTCCATAAAACCTAAATAGATCAGAACCTACCAAATTCCTCTTTAGATTTCATCTCAACTGTCAGATCAAACTGTGAATATTTCAAAGGTTAGATCGAATCAAGAATTTGAACTTCCCCCTCAATACCTATATAATGGCCCTCTAATCCTTTTAAAATATTTGTTTTTCATGTATTTTTGTTCCGAAGCTCTGCTTCTCATCAAATAGTACAATTCAATTTTCCATGTTTTCTTACTTTTTTGGGTGTCTCTTGAAGTATCCCCGGATAATCAGATGTCTTCGAACAAGAAAAAAATGATTATAAAATCTACAGGGAATGGTTGGATGACCAAAATTTCTTTTCTAAGTATAATTCATTGATTACTAAGAATATATTGTTGAATGGATGTGAGAGTTTTTGTGTTTCCAAGATAAAGAGTCAGGATCCTATTTATCCTGACCTTCTCATAGTGTTTTATGAAACAATCATTTTTTATAAAGTGGGGGGAAGGAAAAAATTTTCATTTAAGAGAAATGGTAAAACCTATTCTTTTACGTTCAATATGGAATAAAATATTCATGGTAATCTATATGTAGGTTAGGAAATATGTTTCTATCACTAGTTTCCTGACATGTCAAGAAGCTTTGAGAAGGAAAATAAAATTGGGTGCCATTGACTCAAGGGAATAAAATTAGAAAATATCAATTATCAGTAAACAAACTTTAGGATGTTAGATTTGTGGGTACAAGGTTTTCATATTCCATGAAAGGGAGACAATGAAACCCTAATGAAAAGTGATGTGTTTATATTGGATTTTTTGGTTAGCCTTAGAAAGTTAAACCTGGTGAGGTACATCCTTCTAACAATCACCATTATAAATAAGAGAACTCTCAAGTCTCAAATAATCATGTATCTGGACATCTTGAAGAAGATCATAGTGCTTTGTTTAGAATATTTCAAAATTCTCTATAGTTATAAACCTAGAACCTTCTAGATAATGTTGCTAAGTTATAACACATTGAAAAGAATGAAAGGTGGATTCAATGCCAAATCTATGAAATTATATGATCTTTATGAATGTGAATTTCATGATTTAATCAAGAAAGGGGAAGTAGGAGAAACTTACGAGATACACCAGATGACAGGAAAAGAGAAGGAACTAGAAACCAAAGAAAAATCTACAATTATGGAATCTCAGTCAGCTCCACCAAAGCCGAAAAAGAAAAAACATTCTTTGATGAAGTGGTAGCGAAGTAGATGGAGAAAATAAAAAGAAATAAGGATATCCTTGATTTGGTATAGATCCTACTGATGCAAAGGCCCTGAAATTCCAAATTGTAGAAAAATAAAAATGTAAGAAATATAAAAGAAGATAAAGAAGAAAATTTCCGAAGCAAAAATTTTCCAAGACTTAATCAAAGATATAGAGAAGTACTCTAAAAAAATTTAGGTACAAAAATCCTTCCTCCAAAATTAGTTCATTTAGAGACTCTGGGAATGAATGTTTCAATTCCAGAACCTGTTGTGGATGACGATATAGTTTAACAAGAAGAAGTAGAAGAATAAAATGTGGAAGAAGGAAATGAAAGTGAATACATGATAAAGAAAGTGTAATAATATCATGAGAATGAACGATATTCAGAAAAGCATTCAATCTGAACTTCCCAGGTTGAGTTAAAAAAATGTTTCTCAAGTTAATGATGATTATGGAGAATATTAAGTTGATAAACTTACTGATGATGAGAGTAGAAAACATGATTTCATCTAACCTAATGATTTTAAGGAAGATTTTGAGAAATAAGAGGTTGATGAAGATAAGATAGTCCATACCACTAATAATGAGCATGAGTTTATGAGGAATTAGAGGGTTATTTTTATAGTTGTTAAAGGAATATAGGTGGCTAGTGATACACCTAAAAAGGAAGTGGTTATAAAAGATAAGGAATATGTTGGTGGAAAATATAAGAGGAAATATGATGAGTTATATAAAGTTTCTTCACTAGAAAAAGAATCTGATTCTGAATCCTTTTCTTCGATGGTTCAGGATTTCATTGTTCAGTCTTTCAAAAAGATTAGTGAATACAATACATTTGCTTCCCATTATTGATTAGATATGTAAGTTGCTTCAACACTCTTTCAATATGAAATCTAATTTTACAAGCATGATAATGGATGTGTTTTTCATGATTGAGGAAGTCTTTCAATCATTCCTTATTTTTAATGATGATCATAGGAGATCATGTAAGGAAATAAGAAATAGCCAAAAATAATTATTGAGGACATGATAATTTTAGATTACTTCAACGATTCAGAAAAATATGCTTTTTATAAGCCATATGATGGAATTAAAAACATTAAAAAAGTTTTTTTTAGAAAATATGAATCTTGATCAAGTAGCCTAGAAGTAAGAGGATCAAGATCTGATTGGGATGTAAAATTTAGTTTCCTTAAATTTAAAGAGAGAAAGGGAACTTCAGGAAGAGTTCAAAGAAAATTTCAAAAACAAAGGAGAGATAGTAAAGTCTCAGTCATAAATTCTAAATTCTCAAGAATAAAAAATAAAGGCTTTCTAAAAGAAGAATCCAGATCAAGATCATTTTCCCAAGAGTTTTGAGGATTGTCACAATGATCTAATGAAATTAAAGGAAAAATTGAGAAATACCATGCCATAATGAAAAAATTGATTAATTGTTTTCTTGAAAATATGATATTTTGTTGTATTTTCTCTATAACAATTATTCATAACATAACGAAAAAATTTTTAACCTTCAATTTTCTTACCTTATATAATCCAATAACTTTTCAGGTAATTTTTTTTTCATTCTCTCTATTCCTTTTTGAAATTCAGAAACTGGGATAAAAGAATCATCAAATTAATTCTAAGTATAAATAAAGGAATTCCCTATTAAAGGGGGAGATTATATATGGGGGATTCTTTTTAAAAAGGATTTTCTTAAGCAAGAGAAATTAATTTCTCTAAGAAGGAAATGAATACAATCATTAAGGATTTCAAAACCTATGGGGGAGTTAGTTGTGTTTATCATGGTTCATAAGTAATGGGAGATGTGTTTTTATTTTATAGTTCACAAAGAAAATTTTTTATTCCGTATATTTATTTTTGAAGGTTTTTTGTGCTTTCTGAAAAGGGGAAATTTTTGAGACAATAAGATTTCCTTATGACTTTTCCATTCCTCTATGTTTTGAAAATCACATACACATTTTCTAATGGAAAATTATCTTTCTCAATGAAAAATTTTATAATGAAAAATTTGTTTTCTAAGAAATTTTTTAGTCTCACATTATTTTTCAATGACTTATTCATATTATTATAATAACCAAGTCTATTTTTTTGAATATTCAAAAAATAGGATCCTTATAAAAAACATTAGAATAATGAATATCGACTCTTTTTGTTCTATGAAATTTAGAGTCCTAATTCTATGTCATTCAGACTCCAAATTCTATGAAATTCAGACTACAAATTCTATGAAATTCAGACTCTGAATTCCCAAAAATATTGTCTCTAAATTACTCATAATTTAGAATCTGAATTCCCAAGAATTCAAAATCTAGATTCCTCATATATCAGAATCTGGATTCATCATAAATCATATTCTGAATTCATTGTAATAAAGGATTTGAATATCCCCGTGTCTACAATCCAATTGTTTATAAGTTTAGACTCTGAATTCATTTTTAGATTCAGAATATTCAGTTCTAGTTATTATACCTTATTTTTCATAAATTTTATTGATTCATAAGAATGATAATTCTTCTCATTATTTTCCTATATAATATGACGTCATAAAATTTGTTTCTAAGTAACCTTTGGTTAAGTGACATGTGTATATGTCTGTCCATGATTCATGGAAAAATATAAATTTTAGAGGAGGTAGCCGACTGTTTAAATTTTTCTTATAAATAGGACCACCTTGAAATGAGCTCATTATATAAGAAATTGATCCAAGATCCTAGATATTACATGTTGTGAAGTGATTTATAGGGTAAGAAAGACTCTCACGCTTTGTGCATTTTATTAACATCTTTATCAACCATGAACATCTTTTTAATCATACTTTGTGAAACTCTGATTATTTATGAGTATAATCGAGGTCTTCTGATGACATGAAGACAAATCTTCCTAATAAATTAATGTTCGAGGGCTTTTAGGGATAATAAGACAGAATCTAATATTCTTATCAAGGGCTTATGCTGGTGTGGGTAATACATACTTTTTTGAAACTATAAATTAAGGTACCTTTATCCACGGTTGTTGGATACCCAACTCTTTGGGTAAAAATAATTCCTACTTGTTTAATTCATTATTATTTTAAGTTGTATTTCAGCTATATTTCTGATAAAGAAATAAATTATAACTTTCTTATTCATTCTTGTACTTTTACTTACTCTGATAAATAATATTCTTTACACTTTATGGTAGAAATTTTCTTTAAGAAAATTGTTTTGATGTTTTATTTCTCCATCCATCCAAAGTAAATTTTTTATTAAGAGAAGAAGAAAATACACAAAGAAGATTACAGAGGTCTAAAGTAATGCAGACCAAGGGCATACCCTCTTATTTAATCAACACATTCCGCCTTCAAACTGTTAATCCAGAAGATATGCGCGTCTATGGAACTGTGGTCAGCCATGGAGGCCAAAAAATCTGCAACCTTGTTCCCCTCTCGATATATGTGAGAAAGATTAATGTAATGACCAAGAATATGGAGACAGATCCTGATCACATACTCTATGGACCACGGTGTAGGGTGATTATCTTTAAGGGAGTTATGTAGGACATGTGAGTCCACCTACACTTCTGAAATGGCAACCTCCTTTTGAGTGCGCAAAGAAAGTCTTGTGAGAAGAGCTCGGGCCTCTGCTAGAATGGCATTTACCCTGCCCAGAAAATAATAGAAAGCCAGGATCACATCACCCTTATTATCTCTAAAACCCCCCCTCCAGATATCACCCCTACTGTGCAAGCTCCGTCAGTATTGAGCTTTTATCCTACAACAGTGGGGTTCCATCAAACCCACTTCCCAGATCCTACTTCCTCAGGAAGGGAAGGATATATGTTTTTCTTCTGCATGCATAGGAAAGGGAAGGACCACTGCTGCTCTTTAAAGAGCCACGACATGTCAATAATCTGGAAACGGATGCGCGCAAGGATAGATCTAGTTGAAGGTCTAACTCCTTCATATCGGTCTTGGTTTCTGGC
Organism: Viscum album; assembly: GCA_963277665.1. Lineage (NCBI taxonomy): Eukaryota > Viridiplantae > Streptophyta > Magnoliopsida > Santalales > Viscaceae > Viscum > Viscum album. The sequence goes on along the minus strand of OY728146.1, from coordinate 209,082,025 downwards.
TTTCCAGATGCACCAGCACCCCACATTAAAGGAGACAGCACAGGAAAGGAGAGTCTTCTCCGAACCAAGCACACCTTCAAACCATCTTTCCATAAACTCATACTCTGTCTCCTCAGAGCTTGGAGACCTGAATCTCCCAAGAAAGGAACAAACCTCCAATGCCCATTCACTTTTGAAGAAAAGGTGATCCATGCTTTCCTCTATTTGCTGCTTGCAACATTGGAATCCTGAGGCCAAACTGATCCCTAGTTTCTTGATGTTGTCATCCGAAGCCAAGGCCAGATTTTTGATTCGTCAGGTCAAGAAGATCATTTTGGTCGGGATCTGGCGACACCAGAGAACACCATTCCACCGATCCTGGGGCCTGGTGTGTACCCTCCACCTTTGGAAGTCTCTGTTATTAAATAACCCCGAGGATGATGGAGTGAAGACACACCTGTATTTCGATGAATTCATCACGATCGAATCAAAGACACCCTGTTGGTCTGCATTCAACACTGCCTTGATAAATCGGGGATGGCATTGGGCTTCCTTGAACGAGATCAAAGGCGCCGGACATCCTAGGAAAGCCAGAACAGAGCCTACCCAGTTTTTATTCCAGAAGGAGATATCCCCTGTACCAGAAATCCATCAAGATCAAGAAGACAAGGAAAGAACCAGAGGTTGGAATTTAGCCCATAGCAGGGAATCTGGTCCACAAATTACCTCTTCATTACCTATAAACAGAGGTGAAATGCATCATCCCAAAATAGTTTTCTCTTCCATAATCTCCCATGCGAGCTTTTCATGGGCCCCTTCTATAGTATAATGGAGGATGCAACAGTTGATCCCCCCTTCGGGGTTGGGTCTTGCCAACCTCTCCCACTTTGTCCAGTGTCGTTTACCTTCAGACTTAACATCCCAGATGAAGTTACAAAGAACTACGTCCACTTCTTTGATGACTCCTTTCGGAACGTTGAAAGAAGCTACGACATGAATGTGAATGGCTGAATGTACACTATTAACCAGAGCAATTCGTCCTACGAAGGAAAGAAACCGATTCTTCCAGTTAAGAACACGTCCTGAAATCCTGCTTAAGATTCCATCAAAGTCACGAATCCTCAATATTCTAGAAGACATGGGAGTGCCTAGATAATCCATTGGGAACTGCCCAAGTTGCATGTTGAGCCTGTTTTTGAGGGATTCCAGATGCTGAGACGAGCTACGGTTGGAGATGAAGAACTAACTCTTATCCCTACTCAAAACCTGACCACTCCAAAAGCAATAGTCCTTCAGAATCTCCATCAGACATTGGATGGATCTCCTTCCCCCATTAATGAATATCATATTATCGTCAGCAAATATAAGTTGGGAGATAGTAGGGAGGCTATATTTCCTCCAGAAAGGAAGTAGGTTCCCTTGGAGTATGCTCCTGTCGATTGAAGCACTCAAAGCGTCTTGGGCTTGAATGAACAGGCTGGGGGAAAGAGGGTCTCCCTGCCTTAGACCTCTATTAGCCTTGAAGAAACCGTGAGTTTTAACCATAAAGGGAATTCCCATCCAAGAAGAGCTCACACATCTGAAGACATTGTCCACCACCTTTGCCGAGAACCCCATCGTTGTCAGGGCTCTGTTGAGATAGCTCCATTCAATCCCATCATAGGCTTTGTTCATGTCAACTTTGATGGTGAGGTTGGATCCATGAGTCTTGTGGTTAATATCCCTCACCATCTCATGTGCAAGGGCGATGGCCCCCTGAATTGATCTTCCTCGCACAAAGCCATGATGTTCAGGAGAAATCCATGAAGGCAACCGCGCAGCAAGTCTTAGGTTGATGAGACAAGCAAGGATTTTGTATGGGAAATTATAGAGACTGATCGGCCTATAATGGGATAGGGAGTTGGGGTGTTTAACCTTGGGAAGAAGGCAAAGTGTCATGGCAGAGGCCACCCTCGGTAAGGACCCCCCTTGAAGAAATCCTGAATAGCTTCTATAACGTCGCCTTTGACCACCTCCCACGATCCCCTGTAGAAAGATCCAGGGAACCCGTCTGACCCAGGGACACTCTCTGGATCCAGCTTCTACATTGATTGAAATATCACATCCTCAGAAGGAATGGATTCCAAAGAATGATTCTCCTCCTCTGAAACTCTATTCTAGATCGCCTCCCACAGCCCCAAGGTGCCAGTCGGATACCCACTAGGCATTCTGGGGTTCTGACCAGCAAGAAGATCCTAGAAATATTGAAGAGCCAACTTCCCAACCTATTCCCTGTCGTTCACATATGAGCCATCCTCCTGTAGGATATTTGGTTTTCCCAACTCTTCCATTCTGAAATTCATGCATGGAAGAACGCGGTATTTTTGTCGCCCTCTCGGAGCCACTTCACTCTGGACCGATCCCGAGCCTGTCTCTCTTGCTAAAACATCTCCTCTGCCCAACTTTCCTTCTTAGTTTCCAATTCTATGGCGGCTTCCTCACTCCAAGTTTCCTCCAGACTCCGTTCAAAGTGCTCCACCTCCTGATAAAGAGACACATGCTTTCTAGCATTAAGGGAAATGCTTCTGCACCAGACCTTTAACCCGTTTTTAACACTTCTACGTTTGTTATGAATGGCTACCCATGAGTAACCTTTGGTGGGAGAATTCCATTGATCACGTACTACATCATGGTAACCCTTGTATCCGGGCCAGTAGGGGTAGAACCTGAAGGAATCTTGAGAAGGCTTACTGGGTATGATCGATATCTTCAGCGGTGAATGATCCGAAATACCACGGGCAAGATGAGTGACTTCGGCCTGGGGAAAAGAAGCCAGGGCATTGGAGTTAGCTAGACAGTGATCAAGCCTGCTCCAACACCTCTTTTTTCCACCCTGGTTGTTGCACCACATAAAACAGTCCCCTCAAAAACCCAGGTCGAGCATTCCACTTTTTTTCATACAGGAAGAAAACTCCAGACTGGCATGCCTCGGAAAGGCTCCTCTCCCCTTCTTCTCCTCCGGGTCACTGATGATGTTGAAGTCGCCCGCCACGAACCACGGAATGTTCATCGGCCTCAATGCTTAGAGGTCATGCCACATTCTCAATCTTCCCTGAGGATCGCAACTTTCATACACAAAGGTTGCAAAGAACAAGTCTTCTCCCTTCTTGACTTTCACCTTGAGGAATTGGTCTCATACATCAATGAAATCCACTGAGACATCCTTCTTCCAGAACACCCAGATGTGGTTGTTCATAGAGCCCGCGTGCATGTGGCCATGCATCCTGTCATGACGAAATAAAGAGTTAATTTTCCTAGGGTGTTGTTTCGGTTCCAAGATAACCACGAGACATGCTTTTTCCCCCTTGATTCTGAAGCTATGAAGTCTGTCTTTAACCAAGCAACAAGTCCCCGAGCATTCCAGACTATAATGTTCATCATCTATCATGGGAGGATCCGGCTTTGGCCACGAACTTCTTGGTCTTTGTTATCATGAGAGTAGCACCCTCCAGTTGAAGCCTTACTTGAAACCGAGTGCGGGCACCAGGGATCTGTACAGAGGGCGAGGAGGCCTGTGCCAAAGAGGAAGAGAAGAACATCACAGACTTTCCTTCATCCCTTCGCTGATCAGGCACACTACTGCTCTCCAGACGAGGGACCTCAGGTTGCTTCAGACATTCCCCATGACCATAAACCGTGGTATGAAGACATAGTAAAAAAGAGGGAGTGTTGCTGGTAGAGGCTCTCTTATCCCCAACTAGAAGTCCTGCCTCATGGAACACATGAGGACGAGGACAAAGTATCCAAGAAGGATAGACCAAATCCACCAACTGATCCCAAAAACGCTCTAAGTGGAGGGAAGGTACCTTCAGTGCGACCCTCGACCCCTGATCTTGAGAGATCGAAGGAACATGAATCAAGTCCCTGATCTGTGAGGGAGGGACTATGGCTGGAGAAGCCTCAGGAGACTCCGGGACTGGGACTGAAGGACCAGGGTCTCCAGTAATTGGACCCTTGGTTGAACGGAAGTTGCTCCTCGAATGGTTCCTGCATTGAGGCCTAGAATGACCCTGTAGACAGAAATCCGTATAGAAACGGGGGAAGACAGGGTAAAAGATGTCCTGGTTACAAGACTCCTCCGGCCCCACAATGACCATGGTCTCGACAATTACAGATGAAAGAAACATGTCCACACAGATACGTGGGCATTGAACGTATTCACAGGAGAGGGTACGAGCGTTAGCACACAAGAAGCCTCCCAGGGAGTCACCAATAGATCTCAGGAAGGCCTCGTTCTAAAAGGGAAGGGGTAGGCCCGGAAGGCCTAGCCACACCACCGCGCGAGCACTCTCCTTTCCCCGGTGCGCGTCCGTCGACCAGGGGGCGAGGATAAAATGCCAATCCCAAAACGACCGTTGGGCACAACACCAAGCCTGTATAAAGTCTGCCTCAGAAGATAGGACTGGACTGAAGGAGTTTCAGGGAAGTAGCGAGATCCGAGCCTAGGAAGAGAGTCCCCATGAGGAAAAAAAATTCTTGAAGGCGTCCAAGGATGGCTTCGCCACACTGAAACGCGCCACCAGGAACCAGCGAAGACAGGCAGATGCATCCTCATAGACTCCCGAAGGAACTTCCATCGAGACAGTTGCCCCGGAATGGGAGACCAAAGGAGATAACGAACCTATAGTCGGGAAGCAAGGAGACTGGGAGGCCCGTGATGATCCCCAGAGAGCGTCGTGGAAAGAAACCGGCCGCCTATCCAATGATCCTACATCAGGGAGGCTAGGGGCGGACGGTTCCAAGGCCGGAGGTGCCGGAGGCTGAGCGCCTGGAGGAGAAGCAACGGTCGGCAGGATTTGAAATCCCGGAGGCACTTCCTGCGCGTTAAATACGAGCCTCATTCTTTTTCCTTTAGTTGTTAGTTTGATGTTTTATTTCTCAATCTATATTTCAGGACCCTAAGAATGTTTCTTTCAAAGCTAATATCTAAAAAAGATTTGTGAATCTATATTGTTTAACCTTTTCAAATATAGTTTTTCTTTATGGTTAAAAAATAATGTTTTTAAACATACAATTCACCACCTATTGTAACTGTGCACCTACATACACTATTTCGATCCTACACTACCACCCAATATTGGTGAGACTATCATAGAAAAACGGAATATTTCTTAACTCAAGGATAGAATATAGAATAATAATTAGGTTGTTATTGAATTTCATTGGGGAATCATACCCACTACATATGAATTTGTTAAAAAATTCTATAACCACATTGAATGATACTCTTTAATAGGGTGAGGTTTTTTGACCCACACAAGCATAATCAGGACACCCCCTAAACAATAAATATCATCAATTAATCTATTTTATAGAAGAAATGATTGATTTTATGTGTTTCCACCACTTGGAATACATAAAACATAGTTTTAGTAAATTCAACCAATGAAAACTAAAGTAGTATCAAACTAGGAATTACTATATTCTCTTACTTATCATATAGTTTCTCTTGAAGGATAAGGTGAAATAATTACACCAAATAAAAAGTTGTATCCTATGTTGGTGAATTTGGATCCTTCTCTATCCATATTTATGAATCTTTACTTCTTAATATTCAACCAAACGAGGGATATCAAGAATAACTCAACCATTATTCTTCTTAATGTGACCTAATGTTGGGAACTATATAATATTAAGATGAAACAAAAATTAGATTCTTTGTTGAAACCTTAAATGTTTATAAATTTTCATGATACCATTACCCTGTATCTAGTCCTATTACATATTTGGAAGATCTAATTAAAAAATTACTTAAACAATTTAGATCTACGCTGAGGAAAATGGTTATCCTCGGCCACTCCAATAATGGTATGAAAAATAATTAAAGATTCATTATTATCATTGAAATATGGAAGGGTTTGACATATTTCCTTGAAAAAACGAGTTTCTCTGTAAAAATTACTCAAGATATATCTAGAGTACCTATTTTAAAATTTGTAACTATTCTCATCCACCTGAGCTATCTTGGTGTATTATGAGTGTTTCTAACCATAGAGAAATATATTCAAAATGTTATTTAGTGATCCAAGGAAATATATAATCAAGAAGAACCATCATTATTGAGAAACATAGTGGAATAAAATGAAACTATTGAAATAATAAATAAAAATAGGTTGATGCAAAATGACATAGAAAATAGGGAAAAAAATTATTCCTTCCATAATGATCTTGTCCCAGGGTACATTATTTATTCATAAGACATAAAAATAGATAAAAATGCAAGAAATAAATAATCCTTCTGAATAATGAAATTATGATTAATAAGATTACGTCTCATACCGTTATATACATGGTTACATGATCTATGAATTATTCATCTTTACAGATCTGTGAAAAAATTATGTTTATGGTGGTCAAGTGCCTTTTAAAAACTAAATGAACAATTCCATGGATCTTGTTCCATATATATTATCCATTATACCTAAATAAGAAGAAGAAGAATATGATATTAACAATTACGTGGTTATGAAATAGATTGGAGAATATATTATCATTAAATAATTTGACCACACACAAGGAATTATTAATGAAAAAAGTATCAAATAGTTGTGACCCTAATTCCATCTATAAAAAATACTGTTGTACTTTCTACTTTTCATGCTAAAAAATATGGTGTAATCCATACTATTGAGTAAAATTAAAATATGATTACCAAATTATTTTTTATCCAGTCTTAATTTTCATAGACTACACACACACAATATTGTAATAATGAGTGTCGGCTGACAATATGGGACAATGGTAACTTTAAAAGGGTAGATAAACCAATAAATGAGACAATACCTTGATTATAAGCAATAATTTCCCTCACTCAAAGTTATTCCACTGAAGAAAAATAAAATAATGGAAGAAGATAATTATGAAATGGGTGGTTTTAGTTCCATCAACAAGGTATTAGAAATATTAGGATAATATTCTACTTGTCACGATGAGACCACTCTCAATGAATATTATTATACACATGGAAATAATATAATTCTTAATAGTTTTTCCAATATTCTACTCTATGTGGTTGTGAATAACCATATTGTGATGCCAAACATATATCTAATTAAGTTGTCTATAACCATATTGATTCATAAGAATGTAATGTCTATAAAACAAGTGAACAATGTGACTTGTAGATCCATTCACTACGGTCAACATCAAGACTCCAACCATTATCCACCCCCATTACATAAAAATTGGAAGAGTTTTTACTACATCATCTATTCTGGACCTCTAACTTTTAAGGGATATATTTACTGATGAATGTATGTTCAGTTATAGTGTGAATATAAAAATACATGGAACATAATTATAGAGTAAAATTATATTTGTTTACCCATGGTTAAATGAATGAATCCCACAATAGAGGATCTCTTTCTTGTGAATTACCCCATCCTATATGACTGGATTCATTTTAATATTTCCTCCCCCTTATTTAGAACATTTAGGATATCATTCGACCTCAATTATCACCATGAAATCATCAAAGATAGTTTGAGTTATTTATTATGTGGGTGAAATCATTGTTGTTAGATTCATCAAAAGAATAAATATCTATACTAAAAATGTTTGTAATTATGTAACATCAAACTATTTCACAAATTAAACCATGTAATCATGATGATAAGTGAATTTTTAGTAAATAGAATAAATGATGTTGTTATATGATACATAGTGATAGATTACGAATGGTATATTCCTCCTTAATAGTTAATGTTTCTGGGTATTCACTACAACCATTGAGAAAATTTTGATTGATATCCCAAGGATTAAGAATTATAAGGGGGAATATTTGAGAGACTATTCCATATTCTTACCCTTTAACTAAATGGTGGTCTATAAAATCATGGGGTGTTTCATCATTAAGTAGTAGATTTAAATGCAGATAGTTGAGGGGATAATGTAGTTAATGATACAATAATCAACATATAAATAATGTGAGATCATTGGGAAAAATAAAATTATGTTTATGGAAGATGTAGGTTCACCAATCTCTTGGTGATATTCAAAATATGTTCTATTTCTTTAGGACCTAACACTTACCTCTATATTTCTCCTATTCATTTGATTATAAATGTTACACCCCGAGATTTTTTGAAAAATATTCTTTTTAATTTCATTGATGTATTCTGTGGAACGCTACACCAAAATGGTCTTGCACTAAATTCATCCCTGACTTGTCTTGCATTACACGCAATCACAACCTTCCACGATAGTGTGTGTTGTACTTAATACTGAGTTTTGCTAAACAACGATATGTTATATAAACTAGCCATTATGAATAGTAATACCCACTTTTTTGATTTTTATAAATTTTATCTTTCGAAATGGACTTCATTTTTGGATTATGAATATCGAAATTAGCCTAGGGTGAATTTTTGATATTTTTCTGAAAACTTTCAATTTTTGATGAATAGTGAAAACACTGGGTTACTATTTAAAAACCGACTTTTTACTTAAATAATTATATATTTTATTTAAATTTATTTTAGGTCAAAATTGATACATAATAGCTATATAAGTTAAAATTAATTCATTGGAGTCATTTTATAATAATTTTTGATATATAAAAATTTTATTGAACTTTTCACCATCCTTTACCCACCTCCAATGAGAGTTTGGAAATTTATATGAAACTAAATTTTACTGCTTCTGTGAGTGGAATATCTAAAACTTGAAAGACCTGGTTAAAATCAAGGAGTAAAATGTTGTTCAATAAGATAAAAACAATTTTGTGAATAGTAAATTTTTACTTTTATTTACCACAGTAAAAAGTAAACAGGACAATTAAGGGTAAAAATGATATTATTATTACCCTAAAACATGTCATAAATATATTGGATAAGTGTAATTCGACCAAAAACAACCTTAGGAATAAAATATTACCCTTTAGGTCCACTTGAATTAGATTAGGACACATATTATTATTTTATTTAAAGAAGAGTTAAAATGGTTAGAATCAAAGTTTAATAACTGAAAGATTTATAATATAGGGTTATACAAAAGATAAATTCGACTATAAATATTAATTAGAAATTTAAAAAGATTTCCTACCTAATGGTAGTTTATTTATTATTTTTAGACATTAAAATTTTTAATTTATTTTTGACACAATGGTGATGCAATAAATACCAAAATAATGAAATATTAAAATAGTTGATATTATAAATACCCAAATAAATGTAATTTGAGACTTTTTATAAATTACACTAATTTTAAAGGTTAATATGACATGTTATTATTTTTTTAATTATATTTTTTCGAACTAACCATTCTGTTATGATTTTCACAAAAATCAATTACCAAATAGTGTCAAAATTGATATAAAATAGTTTTTAAAACAAATATTATATTATTAATTTTTATTTTATTTATAAAAATCTAAGGATTGGAAAAATGACTTAGATAAGATTATATATATTAATAATGAACAAATTGGGGTTCGTTTGGCTTGCTATAGTATGTTTATTAACCACATATTTTAAGAAAACCAGAAGACACCGTAAAAGTTAAATTATTTAACTTAGAGTTAAATCTAAATTATAAGGTTAAAATAGTAACCTAAACATGTCTAAAACCAATTGGTTGATATTATTTCGACCCATACCCACCTTATCCTTGAAATAAATCAGTTTGTAGCTATTAAAAACTGAATATGACTTTATTATAAAATAATATTTTAAGTTTTTCTTAAAGTGCCCCTCTCCTCACTTATAAAATTGCACCTCCTCCCTCTCATCCTCACACCAATTTGAGCCTTCAAGCTTGGAAAAACCCGGAATATTTCTCTTCTCAACTTCTCTATAAACATCTTATAGGTCTTCGTAATCTTTAAAGACCATCTTCAGTGACCTAAGAGGAGGTTAAGAAGAGGCGCTACAAAGAATAGGTAAAGTCAGTTACCGATTCTTTCAACATTATTTCTTCTTCTACTTCTTCTTATTTAGTTGTATAATTATGAAGCAATAACATCAGTATCCCTCATATACTGATATGTTATTATAAATACGAAAAAACACTATTTCAACTTCTATCGATCCTATGAAAAACGAAATCACCGCGCGTGCGTACGTACGGAATACCATCTCTACACCATGGTGTAATATGTTTTCCACCACCACCGTACATGGATGGGTATAATGGTGTAAATAAATAAATATATATGGTTATATTAAAGTGATATTGATTTTGAAATATTATACATACACTTCAATACAATTCCATGATCATGGTAATGATATCATCACTCGTGCGTACGTACGGACGACCATCTCCACGAACGCGATGAGATTCATTTTCCATGAATAACCATTCAAGAATGATTATAAAGTATATATAATGAATAAAAATGAAATATATGAAATAATTAAGCTACTGGATTTATGTATATATATATATGTCATCTACTTACTTCCATTCAAGTCAATAAGGAAAAGAAAACAGTGTTGCTGCATATGTAAGACCTACCGTCTCCATGAACGGTGTATTTCATTTCATTTATCTATCTTTTATATATATATATACTGAATATATATGATATATAAATCATGATTTACATTCTTTAAGTAATTAAATCATGATATATGTAGTAATAATATCAATAACAATAAGTCTAAACACATTCGATAAATTAAACGTTTTACCCAAAACGCTACTTTAACATGAAATATACAAAAGAACGGTTAATATAAAGTCATAATTGAACCATATATGATATCATAACAATGAATATGATTCTTTAATAAGTCAATGAAATTATTTAAATCATTATATAAGATTTTTGGATACGTACGAAGCATATCCTACCTAAGGTAAGAGATAAGTTTTCCAATCTCGTTTTTATCCGAGATTGTTTGTTCGTATGTATTTACTGCGGTTATTATTGTCATCCATGTCCATGTATTCTAAAAATGTTTTCATGTATTTTTAAAGTCCTTTTTACCCATTTTTGACTTTTACTAGATAGTATGTAAGGAATCTTCTTTTTTTTACCATATGAGGTACTTTTTGACATTTCCGACAAAAGTACGAGAGGAATGTTTTTTTAAATTATACGACACGAACTGATTTTTTCGGTTTCATAATGCATAATTTTCAGAAATCTTCCATTACAAGATTTCATGATTATTTTCAACAAAAGTCCTTTTCTTTTAAAATGACATGGAATTTTTTGAAAAAAAAAGATTTTGAAAAGAAAGGATATTTTTCTCAAGAATTCATTTCAAGTGTTTTATCAAAACCAATTTCCATATAAGATGACATTATGTCATATGTGTATGTTTCGAGTATAATGTCTCTATGATTTACATGGTTTCAGTTTTCTTATGATGAAATATCCATTTGTTTTATATGGATTATGTTATGATGGAATGATGTTTATGAAACCCATTTTATTCATTAGGTTATAATGAATGATGTATGTTTATTTTGTGGCACACGAAATAATGATTTCATTATGAGATGGGTGGGACCTATATCTCCCTACAATGCATCGGGTAAAGATTAATATCTCATGATATAGACATGGCTAGAATGGTAAGTTAATTCGGTTCAGTGATACGGGACTGGAACGAGGAGTGAACTCGATTCATAAAGGGACTTTGTCCACTAATATGGACTTGGCAGCAATGCCTTGGCTATTATGGAAATTATATCATGTGCTTAATGTTTTTCCACAATTAATCTTTATGAATTATTAATTTTATGCTCTATCAATTTTCAAAACCATGAAATGATGATATCTTATCATGTGAAGAATTTAATGGTCCACCATTAATATTTATGAATTCTTCATTTTATGCTTTATCAATTTTCAAAACCATGAAATGATTATATCTTATCATGTGGAGAATTTAATGTTTAATTCTTCATTTTATGATCTATTAATTTTCAAAACAGTGAAATGATGATATCTTATCATGTGGAGAATTTAATTTTTATAAAGTCACCAATTGTGGGTTTTAACCAAAAATCCTTTTTCTATTTTTTTATTTGTACTTTAAAGTCTTCAAATATTCAATAAAAGGGTTGAATTTTATGTTCATACATCTTGGAAAAATGGTTTATAGTGTTTATGGTTATAAATATTTAAAAAAAGGCTGAGGAGATATATATATCTTATTAAAATAAAACCCTAAATGAATGGATACACCAATACATATGTATAAAACTTCATAAAGAAGGGAATAATGATTAAGGACATAATGATAAGAACGCTAAATGGGAGGTAAGTGTGTGATTGTACCTATGACTATAGATCTACATGAAACTATGTATATGTGGGTAACATGAATCTAGACAAACATATTTTTGGTTATGATATGTTATCCCATATTGAGTCTATCATTGAAAATCATGATATCAATGGGTGGACCATATAGTATGAGGTGTTGGATATTGGTTGAATTAGTTATGGGGATGAAGATACATAGTTTGGGAATGAATAAATATATCATTTCATGGGTAAAAATCCCCACATATATCATATCAAAGATTATATCTATATATATCTATCCCAAATATAGAGATGATTAAATTTTTTATCCTGGTATAAGATCGGAAGGTGAATAATCTCCATGTATTATACCCAAGATTAGAGTTATTTTTTGTATTATGAATGATTAATTTTATCCTATCATAGGATGATTGTTTTATTTTTTTGTAAGACACCCTTACATTTGTCCATCATATAGATAATTTGGGCCATACAATATATACCACACTATATAGTTTAATGTATTGTTGGATGAACGATATGTTGTGCAGTTTAAAATAATGAAAAAATAATTATAAATCATGAAATTTAAGGTCGTAGATGGAACATATCTAAGTTTTTTATAGGCATTTTTAGTGGAATATTGGTTTTATAAAATTCATGTTCATATGATGAGTATATATAGTATTTGTTTTAGATCTATCACATGTGAAAAAAATAAAATGGAGTGTTTTCTATTATGGGAAAATATAGGGAAACCATGTGTGAATTAGTGGGTCTAAACATTATGATAAATCATATGTTTTATTAAAATTTGTGGTTGAGGACGGGATAATAGACCCAGACATCGCTACATATTGTAAAAGGATAATAATAAAGGAAATTGTAATTGTTATAAGACCACCTCACAAATCTTGAGTATATATAAGATAACCGGGAATGTTTTCATGATTTATTGTTTGAGAATATAGAAAAATCATGAAATAAATTATGAATGGCCATATCATGAGAGTGGGACCCTATATGGAAATAGAAGATGTAGTTGAGACTCAGATGGGAGATCTAGGATTCATAATAAAACCTATCATAGAATGAATCTATGACATAAAAATACACCATAAAAAGAATATTTCGTGTATAATTTAGGTGAACTATAAAATTATAATTGGATAATATATCCATAACCATTGGATTACCATGGAATGAAAAATGGCCCCTATATTTATCAAGCAATTACATTTAAGAGGGTAATTTTTATATTGGTTATATAGTAAAAACCTTTCTATACAGTTTAGTGTCTTACAAGATAGATCACTCCAAACAGTTTAATTTCATGTCTGATGGAATATATGTAACATAGTTTGAAATCATGTGACACAGACTATGTAATATCTATCTTACAGTCATATGTAATGGAATATTGATTATTGATGTTTATGGTCTAAAAAAACTGACCAATGTTTCATAAATGTTTTACTCATGTGACATTGAAAATCATCAACAACATTTTTGTGGATTTTGTTTATAAAATATAGTTATTTTTTATCAATTTGTACATAGATAATGTGTATGAAGTATATCATGTCTTTAAATTCATGATATAGATATAATAAAATGATGACTAGAGGGAATGGGTTATCCATTTGTAATGGATATACTACAACTAAATTATCTTGGGATAGCTCAAGGATATTAATGGTGACAATAAAAACTAACCTTAGTTTTAACATCAAGGATCAAAGTAAAATGTTTTATTCACCATTTAATGGGGGTTCAATTGGATAAGTCAAGAACTCGATTATGAGTTTACATTAAAGGGAGGATCAAGATGATTCTCTCAACGTTCCCACCAAGACAATAAGAGTATCATAACATATGTTGTTTGGGTATAATTCTAATTTATACAATAAATGGTAGAAATTATGTTGGTTTCTTGAGGTGACCTGCAATATGGTTTACAATAAATTACATTTATACAATCATTTGAGACATAACAAATTTTGGGTAATGGGATAAACCATAATATAGGTGTAATAATGTGAGGATCTGTGATATAATAAGGGGAATCTTGGCCATTGTATGTGTGAAAAAGTGAGTTTTATGAAGAATATTCTCATATGAAAATAACGGGGGAACAAATTTAAGGCCACCTTTTACAAACTATTCTAAGAAGTTTAAGGACATATGGTTTTTTTAACGCACAAAATTGTTTGATTTCATGTGGTAAAGACCTAAGTTCATGTAGTTTAGGGTCTTGAACAATTAACATATTTAATATAGTTTAAGGTCTTTTGATGAGGACCTTACACTATATAGTTTAAAGTCACACAACAAGGAATTTATCTCTCTACTTTGGGGTTGATGTGTTTAAATCAGGTAATTCAAAGAAATAAAAAAACCTCTATGATCATGTTAATCATTCTTGATAAAAGAAAAATTGTCATTTGAATACTACTCATACCACATTAGAGAACATAATAAGTATTTATTAACTGAGGTCCAAATGTTACATCGACCCCTATGTAGCGGGCCTGTGAATATAGATAACTAGAAAGATAAAATCGAAAACATAGAATTTTTCCTACCAATGTGATGAGATATATAATGGTACTATAACGCCCTGACCCCAGTTACCCAGAGTCGGTGCATTATTACATAACATTGGCATGATCACAAGAAAGATCAAATCTCTAAAGGACGATTGGTTTAGTAGCCTTGGAAACACTAGATATATTCATAAAGTTTTACATTACATCATAAAGTGAAAACTACAACAACATAGTCTCCATAGTCCACACTCTTATCCCCTCACACTATCTGTGTAGGTCATTCATAAATTACTTCTTCACATCCTGGGAAAAATAAAACATAGAAAAGGGGTGAGCTCAAATGCCCAGTAAGGATAAGAATATAGCAGAGACTTTCATAAATAAGAATAAACATTTAAGGCAATTTATAACTAAAAAAAATCCTTTTAAACTTGAACATCAACATATTATGGAAAAAGTAAAATGAAATAATGCCATTTACTTATTCATATGGATATTATACTAATCTAATAATCACATACAATATCAATAACCACTTTCGTAATGATGGAATGCATAATGCCAGACTATCATAACCACATAGCCAAGGCCTCATGAAAAGACTACAAATAATATTTTTCCAAGGCCTTGTGCCAAGACACTAGTTTGTCCCATGAGACCCACTGATTCATCGAGGAGCTATAGCGGGCTCCACCCGTCACATATTAAGTCCAATGCATTCCCATATGAAAAGGTTTAAACATAACATAATCATTCGTATTAAAACTAGGATACGAAATGTCAATAATTTCACCATAAACTATGAACGGTATAAAAATAGCACATCCATAGTCAAACATATCACAAAACCTTCAATACAATATAGACGTTTTGTATCATAATAAATCAACTTCAAATAAGCGTAAAATCCATCAAAGGATGTTGACATAGATGAAATCAGAACTCTTTTTAGAGAAATATCTCTTTCTATTTTGAAATCATTTAAGAGTCATATATTTATAAAATAAAATATTTTCTTTGAAAATATTATTATAAGATTATTAAGGAAGATTCAAAGATTTTATTACAGCGGAAAATAGCCGCACCTACCGTATAAGTAAAAAAAACATTCTTACCATAAATCAGTCGAAAAGGTTAAAAAGTACCTTGTTTGGAAAACGACAAAAAGATTCCTTTATAAAACTCTTATAAAAAGTAAAACAAGGGTATAAATGACTTTAACCCATATTCTTGTAAATATTAAAAATGTTTTTAAATACATTTTTAAGAAACATGGATGTGGATGATATAGAGATCCCCGTAGATTATTATGTATAAACAACCTCGGATAATGAAGAGATTGCGAAATAAACCCTTACCTTGCAATTTTCCTTGTTTGAGGGTAGGTTAAACTCCTGTATAATGGTGAAATAATTTTTATTAAATTATACAAGAATCATATACATTAATATGATATCATATATGATCTTTTAACATTGATTTGTTAATAATATCTTTGTATTATTGTTGTTTTGGGTGTTAACTTACTCATTTGTTTCTATATGTTTTGTTATGTAAGACATGTTTGTAATGGATAAGTTGTATATTATTCATATCCAGAATCATATCAGGTCTTTAAACATCATTTTTAAATCATCAAATGACAATTATACTTGAATGGATACGATGGAGAATGAATCTCATCGCGTTCGTGGAGACGGTAGTCCGTACGTATGCACGGGGGACAATATCATTATTTTGATATAAAAATAATATATAAATGGATGGTATATCATATATACAGAATCCTTATAATGTTATATTTATTATTTACATGAGTTACACATCATTATTATACCCATACAAATAATAATTTAGTGAATAACAATTACACCACGACGTGGAGACGGTAAGCCGTACGTACGCACGTATGGTGACATGTTATTCAAAGGATGGATATAATAGTGAATATGGTTGTACGATATTTATAATAACATCATAGTATATATATGATACTGGAGTTATTATTTTATAATGGTAACAACAAAGGAAGAAGAAGTGGAAGAAGAAAGGAACTTGGAAAAGGGTGGTGAAATCATTACCTCTTCTTCGGGTTCTTCCTTTTGATTTGATCAAAAAGGCTCCATAGATTGTCTTTATGATCAAAATAAGGCCTCTAGGTTTTAGTGAGGGAAGTTGGGAGAGTATGTGGGCCGAGTTTGGCTGAACCAAAAGGCTTTGAAGGTGTGAAGAAATGAGATGGAGGAGTGCCCTTTTATAAGAGGGGTGAGAGGCACCTTTGGAAAAGCTAGAAATATTAATTTATAATAAATTCATATTCAGTTTCTAATGGCTCCAAAGTTTATTATTTAAATGATAAGGTTGGGATAGGTCTAAATCCACCCATACAATATAATTTAGACAGGTTTGGGTCATTATATTAACCATATCTTTAAGTGTTAACTCTTAGTTAATTAGTTTCACTTTTACAATGTCTCTTTGTATTTTTATATTATATGGTTAATAAACTTACTATATACATCCAAGAGACCCACAAGTGGTCCATTAATGATATAAATATCATGATATAAGTCTTTTGGCCGAGCCTTAGATTTTTAGGAATTTAATATCAATTAATAATATAATATTTGTTTTAAAAACTGTTTTATGTCAATTTTGACACTATTGAATAGTTGATTTTTGTGAAACTCATAAAAGAATGATTAATTCAGAAACATTTAATTAAATAATTCCTAACATGTCATAGTAACTTATAAAATTAGTTTAATTCATAAAAAGTCTCAAATTATATTTATTTGTGTATTTATAATATCAATTAATTTAATTTTTCACTATTATGGTAATTATTGCATCATCATTGTGTCATAAATAAATTAAATTATTTATTGTCTAAAAATTATAAATAAACTATCATTATGTAGGAAAGCTTTCTATATTTCTAATGAATATTTATAGTCAAAAATCCAACATATATAACCCTATGTAAAAATTGATTTTCTAAAATATATATGCTTGTGTCATTTTTGTATTCATTTTAGCTTAATTAAAATTAAGTGTCCCTATCACCTACAAGTGGCTCCATGGGGTCCCAAAATCGACCCAAAGATGCCTATGGTCGCACATGTATCAACCAATGAGTCTAGGACACATTTTAAGGGAATTTTTAATTATTATGATATTATTTTTTAACCCTTATTTAGAGGATTTACCCTTAACCATGGTAAATAAAATATTTACCGAAATAATTATTCAAAATGTCTAAAAATAAAAGTTACATATTTACAAAATTTGAACATCCTGATTCCAAATATGGAATCCATTTATCCAAATTCAAAAGACAGATGTGGCAGAAATTAATTTAAAATTAATTCCCATTGTTAAAATAAAAAGCGTGTTTTTAAGAGATAATAACTATCAAAAGATTGACAGTTGTTTATGTCCGGTTTGATTGTAAAATTATGTCCAATGACCAAAATTATATTAAATGGTAAAAATATATTCAAAAATTAATTTAAAACCACTAAAATTCATAATTTATCAATATAAATTATTTCGATTAAAAAATATTGTTTTAATTAAAATTTGGTAATTTTCACTATTGATCCAAATATTAAAGTTATCCGAAAAGTACCAAAATTTCACCTTAGGATAAATTTGATATTATGAATCTAAAAATAAAGTCCATTTTGAAATATAAAATATATATAATTTCAAAAATTTGGTATTACTATTCATAACAACTATTTTGATTGGTTTTGGTGTGTTAGAACTCGGTGTTGCGTGTAGTGCAAGTTATTGAATTATTTTGAAGAAATAACAAACTATGAAATATTGGGGTGTTACATTCACCCCTCCCTCAATAAATTGCGTCCTCTAAATTTTAATTTGTTCTTTGAAAATAAAAGGTTTAAAATATTAAATATCTCTGTGGGAAAACCCACATCAGAAATTAGGTTACTAAAATTTAGTCTTAATATGAGGAAAAGAGAAATGAAAGGGTCACCACCAAATTATGATCTCTATTAGGAGAACATTGGTTGCAATTAGAGACGTATAATTGGAGGAAAAACTTAAATATTTATAAGTAGTGATTGAGTTCATCAATCACAAACAAGTGTAATATTGAGGTCCTTAAATTCATCAATCTATGATGATTTGAAATAACATCGGTTCAAAAAAGCATAGGGTATTAGGATAACACATTTTTGGTTTTAGGATTCCTTAAATAAAGTATAAGAGTTAATTTCTTCAAAGAATAAGATAAGAAGAAAAATATATTCTCGACAAGTAGAGTTCCATCCTTTAACTAATTTCTACCACAAACTCATCTTTCACTCTAAAAGATAATAGAACGTAAAAAAATATTCTATTTGTCTTATTCGTATAGGGTTAAAAAACGAATTTATAATTCATCTACCAGATCTTTTAGAAAAAATACATTATTTAATCTCGGACATCATGTGGGTCAGTGGTAGGTGATACACCCTTGTCTCCGTTCGGTTGTGGGTTCAAGTCTCGCGGCCTTTCCGGATGCGAAGGGTTGCCGCCGGACCTCCGGGTTGTCCTTTTATGGCAATCCAAAATAATCCAAACTAGAACTATCCAAAATACTTCAGTCCAAAATTTACAAGGGAGGTAGACACAATGAAGATCCCTTTTTTTCCGCGTAATAACATGTGATCACCTTCATCATGTATTCTTTTAAAACACTGCAACATCATGAATTATCATAAAACCTTATTGATTAAATTCATGATCCCTTATTCCTTATAGAATAATAGATATACTCCTTCAATCCAAAAATATTGTAAACCCAAACAATGATGGAATATACAAATCATTAATCAGTTTTAAGGTAGTCAATAATTTATCCAAAACAATCATGTATTATTCTAAAATCACTACCTCGGTATCAGAACCATATTATGGTTTATCTTTCTCTAAACCATATATTTTCCAAAAAATTAACCTTCTATTGAGTCACTTTTCTTTATTCCACACAATCTCAAGTCCATAATGAAATAGTACTACAATACAATCCTTATATATTCCATAATTATTATAACAAGTAAATTGTTGATACAACACTCAAATGACATAATCAACATAAGAACTCTAATCATTCCTCTTCATCTGTGGTAGTATCATAACTTGATTATTATCCAATAGCATCATTTGTGGCATAGTCTGATGACTAAAAAATAGGTTCGCGTAGTGTCCAGACTCCTTGAAAATGAAGCATTGTACATTTGAAACCATTTTCTTACCCTTGCAGTCATGTACTTTGTGCCCTTTTCCTCCACACTTATAACAAACTCTCATTCCTTTCAGTCAAGTTCCAAGGTGTTTCTTCCCACAGTTATCGCATATGGGAAAATTATTCTTTTCCCTCTTCCCTTTATCTATCTTTCCCTCTTCCATCCGTTTCTTCTATTGCTTCCCTTCAAAGCCATATGACTCAGTAAAATCTTTACTTATCTTATCAACACATAATATTATGTCTTCATAAGATGATAATACATGGGAGAATATTTATCTTTTAAATTATAGCTTAATACCATGAAATATGTGATCATTCCTTCTCTTTGGATCATGTGCATTGCTGGAGTTCTCATTCCTTCTACTGGGCGCCATTTCTAAACAATGGCATACACTATATTAGTTTATGAATAAAAATACCTAATCACAAACATGTAAAACACATAAAATAAATTAAATAGTTTATGGATATAATCCATAATCATAAAAATGTATCCTTTGAGAAATTATATACTCATAAACCTTTCATAATGGTTTGTAAAAAAAATGAGAATTATCCAAAGCATATCCCCCGGGAGTGTCGTAACCAAGAGTGCAGCAAGGCACATTGTCGTGCACCGGTTCCCGTTCGAGTCTAGCTCAAAGTGGTGTTTTTGGATTTTACCCCTAGGTACATCTGTGCCAGAGCCGCCTCTACCTGGTCGTATCCAGACAAGGATGTGTTGCTCGGAAAACTCACAAAATCTCTACAATACCAAAATTCTAGGAAGTTCTTCTATACTAATCTTCAATGTCCATCTTAAATCTATGTTCTCTAATCAGAGTTTATCTGTATCTAGCGTTCAAGGTTTGTACTAAACATCCTTTGATACCAACTGTAACGCCCTGACCCCAGTTACCCAGAGTTGGTGCATTATTACATAACATTGGCATGATCACAAGAAAGATCAAATCTTGAAAGGCCGATTGGTTTAGAAGCCTTGGAAACACTAGATATATTCATAAAGTTTTAAATTACATCATAAAGTGAAAACTAAAACAACATAGTCTCCATATTCCACACTCTTATCCCCTCACACTATCCTTGTAGATCATTCATAAATTACTTCTTCACATTCTGGGAAAAATAAAACATAGAAAACGGGTGAGGTCAAATGCCCAGTAAGGATAACAATATAGAGGAAACTTTCATAAATAAGAATAAACATTTAATGCAATGTATAACTAAAACAAAATCCTTTTAAACTTTATATTCAACATAGTATGGAAAAAGTAAAATGAAATAATGCCATTTACTTATTCACATGGATATTCTACTAATCAAATAATCACATACAATATCAATAACCACTTTCATAATGATGGAATGCATAATGCCAGACTATCATAACCACATAGCCAAGGCCTCGTGCCAAGACTACAAATAATATTTTGCCAAGGCCTTGTGCCAAGAAACTATTTTGTCTCATGAGAGCTACCAATGCATTGAGGAGCTATAGCGGGCTCCACCCGTCACATATTAAGTCCAATGCATTCCCATATGAAAAAGGTCAAAACATAACATAAACATTTGTATCAAAACTAGGATACGAAATATCAATACTTTCTCCATAAACTATGAACGGTATAAAAATAGCACATCCATAGTCAAACATATCAAAAAACCTTCAATACAATATAGAAGTTTTGTATCATAATAAATCAACTTTAAATAAGTATAAAATCCATCAAAGGATGTTTACATAGATGAAATCAGAACTCTTTTTAGAGAAATATATCTTTCTATTTTGAAATCATTTAAGAGTCATATATTTATAAAATAAAACATTTTCTTTGAAAATATTCTTATAAACTTTTTAAAAAAGCTGCAAAGATTTTGTTACGGCCGAAAATAGCCGCACCCACCATATAAGTTAAAAAAACATACTTACCTTAATTCTGTCGAAAAGGTTAAAAAGCACCTTGTTTGGAAAATGACGGAAAGATTCCTTTATAAAAATCTTATAAAAAGTCAAACAAGGGTATAAATGACTTTGACCCATATTATTGTAAATAGTAAAAATGTTTTTAAATACATTTTTAAGAAACATGGATGTGGATGATAAAGAGATCCCAGTAGATTATTACGTATAAACAACCTCAGATAATGAAGAGATTGCGAAATAAACCCTTAAATTGTACTTTTCCTTGGTTGAGGGTAGGTTAATTTTTTTTATAATGGTTAAATAATTGTTATTAAATTATACAAGAATCATATACAGTAATATGATATCATATATGATCTTTTAACATTGATTTGCTAATAATATTTTAGTATTATTTTTTGTTTCGGGTGTTAACTTAATCGTTTTATTTTATATGTTTTGTTACGTAAGCCATGTTTGTAATAGATAGGCTGTATATTATTCATATCCATAATGATATCAAGTCCTTAAACATCATTTTTAAATCATCAAATGATAACTATACTTGAATGGATATGATGGAGAATGAATCTCATCGCGTTCATGGAGACGGTAGTCCGTACGTACGCACGAACGACAATATCATTCTTTTGATATTAAAATAATATATAAATGGATGTTATATCATATATACAGAATCCTTATCATGTTATATTTATTATTTACATTAGTTAAACATAATTATTATACCCATCCAAATAATAATTTATTGAATAACAATTACACCACGATGTGGAGACGGTAAGCCGTACGTACGCATGTATGGTGACATGTTATTCAAAGGATGGATAGAATAGTGAATATGGTTGTAACATATTTATAATAACATCACAGTATATATATGATACTGGAGTTATTATTTTAGAATGGTAACAACAATGGAAGAAGAAGTGGAAGAAGAAAGGAACTTGAAAAAGGGTGGTGGAATCATTACCTCTTCTTCAGGTTCTTCCTCTTGATTTGATAAAAAATGATCCTTAGGTTGGCTTTCTGATCATACTAAGGCCTCTAGGTTTTAGTGAGGGATGTTGGGAGAGTATTTGGGTAGATTTTGGCCGAACTAAAAGGCTGTGAAGGTGTGAAGAAATGAGAATGAGGAGTGCCCTTTTATAAGAGGGGTGAGGGGCACCTTTGGAAAAGCTAGAAATATTAATTTATAATAAATTCATATTCAGTTTATAATGGATCCAAAGTTGACTATTTAAATTTTAAGGCGGGGATATGTCGAAAACCACCCAACCAATAAAATTTAGAGAGGTTTGTGTTATTATATTAACCTTATATTTAAGTATTAACTCTTAGTTAATTAGTTTCACTTTTACAATGTCTCTTTGTATTTTTTTATTATATTGTTAATAAACTTACTATATACATCCAATCGACCAACAAGTGGTCCATTAATGATATATATATCATGATAAAAGTCTCTTGGCCGAACTTTATATTTTTAGTAATTTAATATCAATTAATAATATAATATTTGTTTTAAAAACTCTTTTATGTCAATTTTGACACTATTCAATAGTTTATTTTTGTGAAACTCATAACAGAATGATTACTTCAAAAAAATTTAATTAAATCATTCCTAACATATCTTATTAACATATAAAATTATTTTAATTCATAAAAAGTCTCAAATTATATTTTATTTGTGTATTTATAATATCAATTATTTTAAATTTTCACTACTACAGTAATTACTCCATCATCATTGTGTCATAAATAAATTAAACTATATAAAGTCTAAAAATTATAAATAGAATATAATTATGTAGGAAATTTTTTTATCTTTCTAATGAATATTTATAGTCTTAAATCAAACATATATATCCTTATGTAAAAATTGTTTTTTCAAAAAAAAAATGCTTTTGTCATTTTTGTATTCATTTTAACTTAATTAAAATTAAGTGTCCCTATCACCTACTAGTGGCTCAATGGGGTCCCAAAATCGACCCAAAGATGCCTATGGTCGAACATGTATCAACCTATGAGGCTGGGACACGTTTTAGGGTAATTGTTTATTATTATAATATTATTCTTTAACCCTTATTTACCAGATTTACCCTTAACCATGGTAAATAAAATATTTACCGAAGTAATTATTGAAAATGTCTAAAAATAAAAGATACCTATTTACACAATTTGAACATACTGATTCCAAATATGGAATCAATTTTTCCAAATTCAAAACACAGAAGTGGAAAAAATTAATTTATAATTAATTATCGTTGTTAAAACAAAAAGAGTGTTTTTATGAGATAATAACTATCAAAAGATTGACACTTGTTTATGTTCGGTTTTATTGTAAAATTATGTCCAATGACCAACATTATATTAAATGGTAAAAATATATTCTAAATATACTTTAAAAACACTCAAATTCATAATTTATCAATATAAATTATTTCGATTAAAAAAGTTGTTTTTAATTAAAATTTATTAATTTTCACTATTCATCAAAATATTAAAGTTATCCGAAAAGTACCAAAATTTCACCTTAATCTAAATTTGATATTCCGAATCTAAAAATTAAGTCCATTTTAAAATATGAAATATATATAATTTCAAAAAGTATGTATTACTATTCATAACAGCTAGTTTGATTGGTTATGGTGTGTTAGAACACGGTGTTGCGTGTAGTGAAAGTTATTGAATTATTTTGAAGAAATAACACATTATGAAATATTGGGGTGTTACATTCTCCCTTCCTTCAATAAATTGTGTCCTCGCAATTTGAAACTGTTCTTCGAAAATAAAAGGTTGAAAATAGAAAATATCTTTGTGTGAAAACCCACATCAGAAATTAGGTTACTAAAATTTAGTCGTAATATGAGGAAAAGAGAAATGAAAGGGTCACCACCAAATTATGATCTCAATTAGGAGAACGTTGGTGGAAATTAGAGACATATAATTGGAGGAAAAATGTAAATATTTATAAGTAGTGATTGAGGTCGTCAATCACAAACAAGTGTAAAATTGAGGTCCTTAAATTCATCAATCTAGGATGATTTGAAATACCATCGGTTCAACAAAACATAGGGTATTAGGATAAAACATTTTTGGTTTTAGGATTGCTTAAATAAAGTATAAGAATTAATTTCTTCATAGAATAAGAGAAGAAGAAAAATATATTATTGACAAGTAGAGTTCCATCCTTTAACTAATTTCTACCACAAACTCATCTTTCACTCTAAAAGATAATAGAACGTAAAAAAATACTCAATTTATCCTATTCGTATAGGGTTAAAAAAATGAATTTATAATTCATCTACCAGATCTTTTAAAAAACTACATTATTTAATCTCGAACATCACGTGGGTCAGTGGTAGGTGATACACCCTTGTCTCCCTTCAGTTGTGGGTTCAAGTCTCGCGGCCTTTCCGGACGCGATAGGCTGTCGCCCGACCTCCGGGTTTTCCTTTTATGGCAATCCAAAATAATCCAAACTAGAACCATCCAAAATACTTCAGTCCAAAATTTATAAGGTAGGTAAACACAATGAAGATCCCTTTTTTTTCGCATAATAAGATGTGATCACCTTCATCATGTATTCTTTTAAAACAATGCAACATCCTGAATTATCATAAAACCTTATTGATTTCATTCATGATCCCTTATTCCTTATAGAATAATAGATATACTCCTTCAATCCAAAAATATTGTAAACCTCAACAATGATGGAATAGAGAAATCATTAATCAGTTTCAAGGTAGTCAATAATTTATCCAAGAAAATCATGTATTATTCTAAAATCACTACCTCGGTATCAAAACCATATTATGGTTTATCTTTCTCTCAACAATATATTTTCCAAAAAAATAACCTAATATTGAGTCACTTTTCGTTGTTCCACATAATCTCAAGTCCATAATGAAATAGTACTGCAGTACAATCCTTATATACTCCATAATTATTATAACAAGTACATTGTTGATACAACACTCAAATGACATAATCAACATAAGAACTCTAACCATTCCTCTTCATTAGTGGTAGTATCATAACTTGATTATTATCCCATAGCATCATTTGCGGCATAGTCTGATGACTGAGACATAGGTTCGCGTAGTGTCCAGTCTCTTTGAAAATGAAGCATTGTACATTTGAAACCATTTTCTTACCCTTACAGTCACCTACTTTGTGCCCTTTTCCTCCACATTTATAAAAAACTCTCATTCCTTTCAGGCAAGTTCTGGGGTGTTTCTTCCCACAGTTATCGCATATGGGAAAATTAATCTTTTCCCTCTGCACTTTATCCATCTTTCCCTCTTCCATCCTTTTCTTCACTTTCTTCCCTTCAAAGCCATATGACTCAGTAAACTCTTTACTTATCTTATCAACACATGATATTATTTATTCATAAGATGATAATACATGGGAGACTATTTCTCTTATAAATTCTAGATTAAAACCACAAAATATGTGATCCTTCCTTTTCTTTGGATCATGTGCATTGCTGGAGTTCCCATTCCTTCTACTGGGTGCCATTTCTAAACAATGGCATACACTAGATTAGTTTATGAATAACAATACCTAATCCCAAACTAGTAAAACACATAACAGAAATTAAATAGTTTATGAATATAATCCATAATCATAAAAATTTCTCCTATGAGGAATTATATACTCATAAACCCTTCATAATGGTTTGTAAAGAAAATGAGAATTATCCTAAGCATATCCCCCAGGAGTGTCGTAACCAAGAGTGCAGCAAGGACCGTTGTCGTGCACCAGTTACCATTCGAGTCTAGCTCAAAGTGGTGTTTTTGGGTTTTACCCCTAGGTAAATTTGTGCCAGAGCCGCCTCTACCTGCTCATATCTGGACAGGGATGTATTGCTCGGGAAACTCACAGAATCTCTACAATACCAAAATTTTAGGAAGTTCTTCTATACTAATCCTCAAAGTCCATCTTAAATCTATGTACTCTAATCAGATATTATCTAAATATAGCTTCCAAGGTTTGTACTAAACATCCTCTGATACCAACTGTAATGCCCCAACCCCAGTTACCCAGAGTCGGTGCATTATTACATAACATAGGCATCATCACAAGAAAGATCAAATCTCGAAAGTTCGATTGGTTTAGTAACCTTGGAAACACTAGATATATTCATAAAGTATTACATTACATCATAACATGAAAACTACAACAACATAGTCTCCATATTCCACAATCTTATCCCCTCACACTATCCCTGTAGGACATTCATAAATTACTTCTTCACATCCTAGGAAAAATAAAACATATAAAAGCGGTGAGCCCAAATGCCCAGTAAGGATAACAATATAGCGGAAACTTTCATAAATAAGAAAAAAAACATTTAAGGCATTGTATAACTAAAACAAAAGACTTTTAAACTTGAACTTCAACATAGTATGGAAAAAGTAAAATGAAAAAATTCCATTTACTTATTCACATGGATATTCTAATAATCTAATAATCACATACAATATCAATAACCACTTTCATAATGATGGAATGCATAATGTCAGACTATCATAACCACATAGCCAAGGCCTCGTGCCAAGACTACAAATAAGATTTTTCCAAGGCCTTATGCCAAGAAACTAGTATGTCTCATGAGATCTACCGATGCATCAAGGAGCTATAACAGGCTCCACCCGTTATATATTAAGTCCATTGCATTCCTATATGAAAAGGTTTAAACATAAAATAAACATTCGTATTAAAACTAGGATACAAAATGTCAATACTTTCACCATAAACTATGAACGGTATAAAAATAGCACATCCACAGTCAAACATATCAGAAAACCTTCAATACAATATAGAAGTTTTGTATCATAAAAAATCAACTTCAAATAAGAATAAAATCCATCAAAGGATGTTGACATGGATGAAATCAGAACTCTTTTTAGAGAAATATCTCTTTCTATTTTGAAATCATTTAAGAGTCATATATTTATAAAATAAAACATTTTCATTGAAAATATTCTTATAATCTTTTGAAGGAAGATTCAAAGATTTTATTACGGCGGAAAATAGCCGCACCCACCATACAAGTTAAAAAAACATTCTTACCATAATTCTGTCGAAATGGTTAAAAAGAACCTTGTTTGAAAAAAGACGGAAAGATTATTTTATAAAACTCTTATAAAAAGTCAAAAAAGGGTATAAATGACTTTAACACATATTCTTTTAAATATTAAAAATGTTTTTAAATACATTTTTAGGAAACATGGATTTGGATGATAAAGAGATCCCAATAGATTATTACGTATAAACAACTTCGGATAATGAAGAGATTGCGAAATAAACCCGTAACTTCTACTTTTTCTTGGTTGAGGGTAGGTTAAACTCTTTTATAATGGTGAAATAATTGTTATTAAATTATACAAGATTCATATACATTAATATGATATCATATATGATCTTTTAACATTGATTCTTAATAATATCTTAGTATTATCGTTGTTTCGGGTGTTAACTTACTCGTTTTATTTTTTATGTTTTGTTACGTAAGCCATGTTTTTAATGGATAGGTTGTATATTATTCATATCCAGAATGATATCAAGTCCTTAAACATCATTTTTAAATCATCAAATGATAATTATACTTCAATGGATACAATGGAGAATGAATCTCATCACGTTTGTGGAGACGGTAGTCCGTACGTACGCACGAGCGACAATATCATTCTTCTGATATTAAAATAATATATAGATGGTTGGTATATCATATATACAGAATCCTTATCATGTTATATTTATTATTTACATGAGTTACACATCATTATTAAACCCATCCAAATAATAATTTATTGAATAACAATTACACCACGACGTGGAGACGATAAGTCATATGTACGCACGTATGGTGACATGTTATTCAAAGGATGAATAGAATAGTTAATATGGTTGTACCATATTTATAATAACATCACAGTATATATATGATACTAGAGTTATTATTTTATAATGGTAACAACAAAGGAAGAAGAAGTGGAAGAAGAAAGGAACTTGAAAAAGGGTGGTGAAATCATTACCTCTTCTTCGGGTTCTTCCTTTTGATTTTATCAAAAAGGCTCCATAGGTTGGCTTTAGGATCAAACTATGGCCTCTAGGTTTTAGTGAGGGAAGTTGGGAGATTATTTGGGAAGTGTTTGGCCGAACCAAAAGGCTTTGAAGGTGTGAAAAAAATGAGAAGGAGGAGTTCCCTTTTATAAGAGGGGTGAGGGGCACCTTTGGAAAAGCTAGAAATATTAATTTATAATAAATTCATATTCGTTTTCTAATGGCTCAAAATTTTATTATTTAAATTTTAAGCTGGTTATAGGTCGAAATCCACCCAACCAATAGAATTTAGACAGGTCTGGGTCATTATATTAACCTTATCTTTAAGTATTAACTCTTAGTTAATTAGTTTCACTTTTACAATGTCTCTTTGTATTTCTATATTATATGGTTAATAAACTTACTATATACACCCAAGAGACCCCCATGTGGTCCATTAATGACATAAATATCATGATATAAGTATTTTGGTCAATCCTTAGATTTTTATGAATTTAATATCAATTAATAATATAATATTTGTTTTAAAAACACTTTTATGTCAATTTTGACACTATTCAATAGATTATTTTTGTGAAACTCATAACAGAATGATTACTTAGAAAATATATATTTAAATCATTCCTAACATGTCATATTAACATAGAAAATTAGTTTAATTCATAAAAAGTCTCAAATTATATTTATTTGTGTATTTATAATATCAATTATTTTAATTTTTCACTATTATGGTAATCACTACATCATCATTGTGTCAAAAATAAATTAAATTATTTAAAGTCTAAATATTATAAAAAAAATATAATTACGTAGGAAATATTTTTATCTTTCTAATTATTATTTATAGTAAAAAATCCAACATATCTATCCCTATGTAAAAAGTGTTTTTCTAAAAGATATATGCTTGGGTCATTTTTGTATTCATTTTAACTTAATTAAAATTAAGTGCCCCTATCACATACTAGTGGCTCTATGGGGTCCCAAAATCGACACAAAGATGCCTATGGTCGAACATGTATCAACCAATGAGGCTATGACACGTTTTAGGGTAATTTGTTATTATTATAATATTATTTGTTACCCTTATGTACCGGATTTACCCTTAACCTTGGTGTATAAAATATTTACCGAAGTAATTATTCAAAATGTCTAAAAATAAAAGTTACCTATTTACACAATTTGAACATCCTGATTCCAAATATGGAATAAATTTTTCTAAATTCAATGCACAGAAGCAGCAGAAATTAATTTAAAATTAATTCCCGTTGTTAAAACAAAAAGCATGTTTTTAAGAGATAATAACTATCAAAAGATTGACACTTGTTTATGTCTAGTTTGATTGTAAAATTATGTCCGATGACCAAAATTAGGTTAAATGGTAAAAATATATTCTAAATATACTTTAAAACCACTCAAATTAATAATTTATCAATATAAAATATTTCTATTAAAAAATTTGTTTTTAATTAAAATTTAGTAATTTTCACTATTCATCAAAATATTAATGTTATTCGAAAAGTACTAAAATATCACCTTAGGATAAATTCGAAATTCTGAATCTAAAAATGAAGTCCATTTTGAAATATAAAATATGTATAATTTCAAAAAGTTGGTATTACTATTCATAACGACTAGTTTGATTGGTTATGGTGTGTTAGAACTCGGTGTTGCGTGTAGTGAAAGTTATTGAATTAATTTGAAGAAATAACACACTATGAAATCGTGGTGTGTTACATTCTCCCCTCCTTCAATAAATTGTGTATACGTAATTTGAAAGTGTTCTTCGAAAATAAAAGGTTGAAAATAGAAAATGTCTTTATGGGAAAACCCACATCGGAAATTAGGTTACTAAAATTTAGTCTTAGTATGAGGAAAAAAGAAATGAAAGGGTCACCACCAAATTATGATTTAGATTATGAGAAAATTGGTAGAAATTGGAGACATATAATTGGAATAAAAATGTAAATATTTATAAGTAGTGATTGAGGTCATCAATCACAGACAAGTGTAAAATTGAGGACCTTAAATTCATCAATCTATGCTGATTTGAAATACCATCGGTTCAACAAAACATAGGGTATTAGGATAACATATTTTTGGTTTTAGGATTCCTTAAATAAAGTATAAGAATTAATTTCTTCATAGAATAAGAGAAGAAGTAAAATATATTCTTAACATGTAGAGTTCCATCCATTAACTAATTTCTACCACAAACTCATCTTTCACTCTAAAAGATAATAGAACGTAAAAAATATATTCTATTTATCCTATTCGTATAGGGTTAAAAAACGAATTTATAATTCATCTAACAGATCTTTTAAAAAAACTACATTATTTAATCCTGGACATCACGTGGGTTAGTGGTAGGTGATACATTCTTGTCGCCCTTCGGTTGTGGGTTCAAGTCTCGCGGCCTTTCCGGACGCGACGGGTTGTCGTCCAACCTCCGGGTTGTCCTTTTATGGAAATCCAAAATAATCTAAACTAGAACTATACAAAACACTTCAGTACAAAATTTATAAGGGAGGTAAACACAATGAATATCCCTTTTTTTGCCGCGTAATAACATGTGATCACCTTCATCATGTATTCTTTTAAAACAATGCAGCATCCTGAATTATCATAAAACCTTATTGATTTCATTCATGATCCCTTATTCCATATAGAATAATAGATATACTCCTTCAATCCCTAAATGTTTTAAACCCCAACAATGATTGAATATACAAATCATTAATCAGTTTCAAGGTAGTCAATAATTTATCCAAAACAATCATGTGTTATTCTAAAATTACTACCTCGGTATCATAACCATATTATGGTTTATCTTTCTCTCACCCATATATTTTCCAAAAAATTAACCTGCTATTCAGTCACTTTTCTTTGTTCCACAAAATCTCATGTCCATAATGAAATAGTACTGCAGTACAATCCTTATATACTCCATAATTATTATAACAAGTACATTGT
Organism: Viscum album; assembly: GCA_963277665.1. Lineage (NCBI taxonomy): Eukaryota > Viridiplantae > Streptophyta > Magnoliopsida > Santalales > Viscaceae > Viscum > Viscum album. The sequence goes on along the minus strand of OY728146.1, from coordinate 209,050,025 downwards.
TGATAGAACACTCAAATGACATAATCAACATAAGAACTCTAATCATTCCTCTTAATCTGTGGTAGTATCATAACTTGATTATTATCCAATAGCATAATTTGTAGCATAGTCTGATGACAGAGACATAGGTTCGCGTAGTGTCCAGACTCCTTGCAAATGAATCATTTTACATTTGAAACCATTTTCTTACCCTTACAGTCACGTACGTTGTGCCCTTTTACTCCACACTTATAACAAACTCCCATTCCTTTCAGGCAAGTTCCAGGGTGTTTCTTCCCATAGTTATCGCATATGGGAAAATTCTTCTTTTCCCTCTTCCCTTTATCCATCTTTCCCTCTTCCATCCTTTTCTTCTCTTTCTTCCCTTCAAAGCCATAGGACTCAGTAAACTCTTTACTTATCTTATCAACACATGATATTATTTCTTTATAAGATGATAATACATGGCAGACTATTTCTCTAATAACTTCTAGCTTAAGACCACAAAATATGTGATCCTTCCTTCTATTTGGATCATGTGCATTGCTGGAGTTATCATTCCTTCTACTGGGCGCCATTTCTAAACAATGGCATACACTAGATTAGTTTATTAATAACAATACCTAATCCCAAACTTGTAAAACACATAACATAAATTAAATAGTTTATGGATACAATCCATAATCAAAAAAATGTCTCCTTTGAGGAATTATATAATCATAAACCCTTCATAATGGTTTTTAAAGAAAATGAGAATTATCCTAAGCATATCCCCCGGGAGTGTCGTAACCAAGAGTGCAGCAAGGCTCATTGTCGTGCACCAGTTCCCATTAGAGTCTAGCTCAAAGCGGTGTTTTCGGGTTTTACCCCTAGGTGCATCTGTGCCAGATCCGCCTCTACCAGATCGTATCCATACATGGATGTATTGCTCGGAAAACTCACAAAATCTCTACAATACCAAAATTTTAGGAAGTTTCTCTATACTAATCCTCAAAGTCCATCTTCAATCTATGTGCTCTAATCAGAGTTTATCTAAATCTAGCATCCATGGTTTGTATAAACATCCTTTGATACCAACTATAATGCCCCAACCCCAGTTACCCAGAGTCGGTGCATTATTACATAACATTGGCATGATCAGAAGAAAGATCAAATCTTGAAAGGCAGATTGGTTTAGCAGCCATGGAAACACAAGATATATTCATAAAGTTTTAAATTACATCATAAAGTGAAAACTACAACAACATAGTCTCCATTGTCCACACTCTTATCCCCTCACACTATCCTTGTAGGTCATTCATAAATTACTTCTTCACATCCTAGGAAAAATAAAACATAGAAAATGGGTGAGCTCAAATTCCCAGTAAGGATAACAATATAGCGGAAACTTTCTTAAATAAGAATAAACATTTAAAGAAATTTATAACTAAAACAAAAGCCTTTTAAACATGAACTTCAACATAGTATGGAAAAAGTAAAATGAAATAATTCCATTTACTTATTCACACAGATATTCTACTAATCGATTGATCACATACAATATCAATAACCACTTTTATAATGATGGAATGCATAATGCCAGACTATCATAACCACATATCCAAGGCCTCATGCCAAGACTACAAATAAGATTTTGCCAAGGCCTTGTGCCAAGAAACTAGTTTGTCTCATGAGACCTACCGATGCATCGAGGAGCTATAGTAGGCTCCACCCGTCACATATTAAGTCCAATGCATTCCCATATGAAAAGTTTTAAACATAACATAAACATTCGTATTAAAACTAGGATACGAAATGTCAATACTTTCACCATAAATTATGAACGGTATAAAAATAGCACATCCACAGTCAAACATATCACAAAACCCTCAATAAAATATAGAAGTTTTGTATCATAATAAATCAACTTCAAATAAGCATAAAATCCATCAAAGCATGTTGACATAGATGAAATTAGAACTCTTTTTAGATAAATATCTCTTTTTTTAAATCATTTAAGAGTCATATATTTATAAAATAAAACATTTTCATTGAAAATATTATTATAATCTTTTGAAGGAAGCTTCAAATATTTTATTACGACAGAAAATAGCCACACCCACCGTATAAGTTAAAAAAACATTCTTACCTTAATTCTGTCGAAAAGGTTAAAAAGCACCTTGTTTGGAAAACGACGGAAAGATTCCTTTATAAAACTCTTATAAAAAGTTAAACAAGGGTATAAATGACTTTAACCCACATTCTAGTAAATATTAAAATTGTTTTTAAATACATTTTTAAGAAACATGGATGTGGATGATAAAGAGATCCCAGTAGATTATTATGTATAAACAACCTTGGATAATGAAGAGATTGAGAAATAAACCCTTACCTTGTACTTTTCCTTAGTTGAGGGTAGGTTAACCTCCGGTATAATGGTGAAATGATTTTTATTAAATTATACAAGAAACATATACATTAATATGATATCAGATATGATCTTTTAACAGTGATTTGTTAATAATATCTTAGTATTATCGTTGTTTCGGTTGTTAACTTACTCATTTTATTTTATATGTTTTGTTATGTAAGCCATGTTTTTAATGGATAGGTTTTATATTATTAATATCCAGAATGATATCAAGTCCTTAAACATCATTTTTAAATCATCAAATGATAATTATACTTGAATGGATACAAAGGAGAATGAATCTCATCGCGTTCGTGGAGACGGTAGTCCGTACGTACGCACGAGCGACAATATCATTTTTTTGATATTAAAATAATATATAAATGGATGGTATATCATATATAAATAATCCTTATCATGTTATATTTATTATTTACATGAGTTACACATCATTATTATACCCATCCAAATAATAATTTATTGAATAACAATTACACCACGACGTGGAGACGGTAAGCCGTACGTACGCACGTATGGTGACATGTTATTCAAAGGATGGATAGAATAGTGAATATGGTTGTGCCATATTTATAATAACATAACATTATATATATTATACTGGAGTTATTATTTTATAATGGTAACAACAATGGAAGAAGGAGTGGAAGCAGAAAGGAACTTGAAAAAGGGTGGTGAAATCATTACCTCTTCTTCAGGTTCTTCCTTTTTATTTGATCAAAAAGGCTCCCTAGGTTGGCTTTCCGATCAAACTAAGGCCTCTAGGTTTTAGTGAGGGAAGTTGGGAGAGTATTGGGGCAGAGTTTTGCTGAACCAAAAGGATTTGAAGGTGTGAAGAAATGAGAAGGAAGAGTGCCCTTTTATAAGAGGGGTGAGGGGCACCTTTGGAAAAGTTAGAAATATTAATTTATAATAAATTCATATTCGGTTTATAATGTCTCCAAAGTTGATAATTTAAATTTTAAGGTGGGTATAGGTCGAAACCCACCCAAAAAATAGAATTTATATAGGTTTGGGTAATTATATTAACCTTATCTTTAAGTATTAACTCTTAGTTAATTAGCTTCACTTTTACAATGTCTCTTTGTATTTTTATATTATATGGTTAATAAACTTACTATATACATCCAAGAGACCCCCAAGTGGTCAAGTAATGATATAAATATCATTATATAAGTCTCTTGGCCGAAGAGTAGATTTTTAAGAATTTAATATCAATTAATAATATAATATTTGTTTTAAAAACTCTTTTATGTCAATTTTGACACTATTCAATAGTTTATTTTTTGTGAAACTCATAACAGAATGATTACTTCGAAAAACATTAATTACATCATTCATAACATGTCATATTAACTTATAAAATTATTGTAATTCATATGAAGTGTCAAATTATATTTATTTGTGTATTTATAATATCAATTATTTTAATTTTTCAATATTATGGTAATTACTACATCATCATTGTGTCATAAATAAATAACATTATTTAAAGTCTAAAAATTATTAATAAAATATAATTATGTAGGATATTATTTTATCTTTCTAATGAATATTTATAGTCGAAAATCCAACATATATAACCCTATGTGAAAATTGTTTTTCTAAAAGATATATACTTGTGTAATTTTTGTATTCATTTTAACCAAATTAAAATTAAGTGTCCATATCACCTAAAAGTGGCTCCATGGGGTCCCAAAATCGACCCAAAGATTCCTACGGTCGAACATGTATCAACCAATGAGTCTATGACACGTTTCAGGGTAATTTTTTATTATTATAATATTATTTTTTAACCCTTATTTACCGGGTTTACCCTTAACCATGATAAATAAAATATTTACCGAAGTAATTATTCAAAATGTCTAAAAATAAAAGTTTCCTATTTACAAAATTTGAACATCCGGATTCTAAATATGGAATCTATTTTTCCAAATTTAAAACACAGAAATGGCAGAAATTAATTTCAAATTAATTCACGTTGTTAAAACAAAAAGCGTGTTTTTAAGAGATAATAACTATCAAAAGATTGACACTTGTTTATTTCCGGTTTGATTGTAAAATTATGTCCAATGACCAAAATTATATTAAATGGTAAAAATATATTCTAAATATAATTTAAAACCACTCAAATTCATAATTTATCAATATAAATTACTGCGATTAAAAAGTTGTTTTTAAATAAAATTTAGTAATTTTCACTATTCATCAAAATATTAAAGTTATCCGAAAAGTACCAAAATTTCAACTTATGCTAAATTCAATATTCTGAATCTAAAAATGAAGTCCATTTTGAAATATAAAATATATATAATTTCAAAAAGTAGGTATTACTATTCATAACGTCTAGTTTGATTGGTTATGGTGTGTTAGAACTTGGTGTTGCGTGTCGTGCATGTTATTGAATTATTTTTGAAGAAATAACACACTATGAAATCTTGGGGTGTTAGAGGTACACAATTACATATGGATTGAACTGGTATAATCCCCGATTGATATATAGTTTAAGGTCATATAACTAAGTTTTAATTGGTGAGATATTTTATACAGAAATTGGTATAGATAATTCTAGAAAAGAATGAAAACCCCATGATAACACAAAAACAATTGGGTAGTGTGAAAATTTTTTTTGATCATGATTCATAGACCCAGTGAGGTTATTTTATGTTCATTCATGTTGGACCAATGAGTGACTATGAAATTTTACATTAACTATCTAGGAAACAAAAAATGTAGATTATCATTGTATGGTGATTATGGTGGCTTTTCAATTTAACATCATATATGGAGGATGATCTGTTAGGTGATATTAAGTTGTATAGCTTTAAATTTATTCCCATAACATGTTATATCATATATTGTACCAATCATATAAGGTGAGAATGACTCATGTAAAATTTTCATGTGTTTTAGTATTCTCTAACTCAATTAGTACTTTTTTTATCAACATATGGATCCAATATTTAAGGATAAATAATACATTAATTTTATTTCCCTACAATCAGTGATATGGATCAAAATTGGGATTATATTTTATAGGTACGTACCTTGATCTCTTGATAATTACATGCTCATGAAGTTTATTATAGAGACCTGAAGCTTGACATACGTGGATATTATATTACTTTTTATGAATACTTAATACATAACAAAAACAAACACACAAGGACCGTAATAGTTTAGTGTCTTTGGAACCTTGGAAAAATAATCTTCGAATCACTGTGAAAGATCTTCAACATATCACATAAAGATCTTCTCCTTTTGTTTTCTTACCTAAAACCTTTATTTATATCCTAGGTAAAAGAATACATTAAAAGGGTAGGCTTAAATGCTCAGTAAGGGTAAACATAGAGAACATAGAACAAACCATAAACATTTGAATGCTGAAAATTGAACATAAAATCTAAACATCAAAATCGTGAGAAAAGACATAAATCTTGGAAGTAAGTAAGAAATACATCATAAAAGGAGCATAAATAATGATAGAATAACATGGTAATAACAAATTTAATTTCGGAAACCATTAAGCACATGTTATTATTTCCATAGTAGCCAAGGAATTGTTGCCAAGACCATCTTAGTGGACAATGTCCCTTTCTGAATCGAGTTCACTCCTTGTTCCAGTCCCATATCACTGAACCAGATTTACTTACCATTCCAGCCTTGTCAATATCCTGAGATATAAATCTTTACACAATGAATTTTAGGGAGATATAGGTCTCACTCATCTCATAATGAAATCATTCTTACTTGTGTCACCACATAAACAAAAATCATTTATCATAACCCAAAGAATAAGAATGGGTTTCATATACATCATCCCATCATAACATAATCCATATAAAACAATTGGATATAATTTCATCATAATAAAATTGAAACCTTGTAAATTGTATAAATATTACACATGAAACACACACATATGAGACAATTTCATCTTAGATAGAAAATGGTTTTGTTAAAACACATGAAAAGAATTCTTGAGGAAAATATCCTTTATTCTTAAAAATCATTTTATTTTCACAAAATACCATGCAATTTTAAAAGAAAATGATTTTAATGAAAATAACCATGATGTATTGTAGAGTAATCTTCATGAAGTTTTGGAATTATGAAACTGCAAAAATCCATTCATGCAGTATATGTTAAAAAAACATTCTCCTCGTACTTTTATCGGAAAAGTCCAAAAGTACCACGTATGGTAAACAAAAGAAAGATTCCTTCCATAGAACAATGTAACAGTCAAAGAGGGGTAAAAATAAAATTACACATACATGTAATAATATTAAACACATTATAAAAAACATTTTTATGGACATGGATGAGAAATATAACCCCAGAAAATACTTACGTATAAGCAATCTCGGATAAAAATTAGATTGCAAAATTATCCCTTACCTTTTGTCCAATTTCTTCCATATTTGTTCGAGACTTCTATATAGTGGGATTAAACATATTATTAACTTGTAATATAAGCATAATAATATTTATGATGTCATATATGATTCACTTACGACTTTATATTATCCGTTCATTTGACAATTCCATGTTAAAGTAGTGTTTTGGGTAAAATTGTTTCATTTATCATCCATGTTTTGATTTGTAATTATTCTTATGATTACATAGATCATGATTAAATAATTATAGAATATAAAACACGATTTATATATATATTCAAAATATACATATATATAATAGATCGATAAATGGAAAGAAATACACCGTTCATGGAGATGGTAGGTTGTACGTACTAATGAATGCAGTTTTAATTTCCTTATTAAATTTAATAGATGTAAGTAAATAACATATAAATAAATACAGTATCATTAATATGTAATATATTTCTTGATTAATTATTATATATACTTTATAACCATTCTTTAATTGTTAACATGGAAAATGAATCTAATCACATCGTGGAGACGGTAATCCGTACGTATGCACAACCGATGATATCGTTCCCATATTTATTCAATGGAATTAGATTGGATGATATAAAATCATAGAATCAGTATGTTGTTATAATAATCATATATAGTTTTTTACACCATTATACCCATCCATTTAAGGTGGTGGTGGAAAAATAGATTACACCACGGCATGGAGACGATATTCCATTCGTACGCACGCGTGGTGATTTCATATTCCATAAGATGGATAGACGGTGAAATGGGGGTGTTTAATATTTATAATAACATATCAGTATATTATTGATACTGATATTATTACATTATAATGAAACAACTAAAGAAGAAGAATTTGAAGACGGAAGAAACTTGAAAGAGTCTGTAGAAGAGATTACCTCTTCCTTGACGCATCTCTTTTAAACTTCTTCTTAGGGAACTAGATATGGTATTTTTAAAAGACCAGAACCTCTATGATATAACTAGAGAGGTTGGGAATAGGAATTTTCCGGGGTTGGACGAACTTCAATGCTCAAAATGGTGTGGAGAGAAGAGGGAAGGGGATCCCTTTGTATAAGGGAGGAGAGGGGCACCTTTGGTAACATAAGAAATATTAATTTATAATAAATTCAAACTCACTTAAAATCTTCCAAAAATAACTCAAATCCGAATATTAGATGATATAGTGTTTTAATGTCATCAACCAATAAAATTTATACATGTTGGGAATTTGTTTTAAACATTATCAACTTGATTTATCCTTATTTAATCTATTTAATTTTATTTGTGGTAATAAGATTCTAATATTTAAATTGTTATAAATAATTACTTATGTTTTAAGAATTGTCCATAATTGGATAATTTATGACATTTTAGACCATATAAATTTAAATTTATAATTTTTAAATATTTATGATATTTTTAAACAATTTTATAATATGTTATTCTTATAAAATAACAATAGTGTCTATTTTGACATTATTCAGTTATTTTAATTTAAATAAAATCCAATAGAAGATATATTCTAACAAAAATATTTAATAGATTTATATCATGTCACATTTGTCAAGAAAATTCACAGAGAACATTAAATAGTTAATATAATATTTATGTTAATATTTTTAAAACCATTTATATGGTATATCTCTTAATAAAATAATTAGTACAAGATTTTTGTATAATTATATAATATACTTATTTGTATCATAAATATTATAAATAAAATCCTATGATGAATATAAATATCACAAATTTTATAATAATACTTTTAATCGAATTTATCATCTAAAAATCCCAACATGTGAATTCTTATATTTATTAAATTATGAAAGTGACAACTTTGGAGTCATTTAAAATAAAATAATATAAGTGTCATAATCATCATTATAATGATCCAAATGGTCACCAATTCGTCCATTGAATGAATAGGGTTTATATATACACTACCAATAAGCCTTGGTATGGTTTTGGGCCTCTTGATGTGTTATATTATTTTAATAAAAACTATATTATTGATTTTTCACTAAATAAATATTTTCTGTATTAGTAATGTATAATCTAATATGGTAAATAAATAATTCATAAAAATTACAAATAAATTAAAATGATAAATAAAAATATTTTATCTTTGATATGAGTATTTATAACAGAATTTATATATTGTATAACTTTATATTAAAAATAGTTTAATTATTAATGTTTGAGTGAGACATATTTCACTTTCATTTAAATAAAATAAAATATGTGTCCTAATAACATCCTTGTTGGTTCCAATGGATTCCATTTCGACCAAAATATGACATATAACGAAATATTATCATAAAATTATATTAATACAAGTTTTAGGGTAATTTTATAATATTATATGTACCCTTAATTAACAGATTTACCTTTAACTATGGTAAATAAAATTTGCCGTAGTTACTATTCATAATGAATAATAATACAAAATATCTTATTAAAAAAAATTTGACCTACTGATTCCAAATATGGAATCCATTTTTCCAAATTCAAATCACAGATGTTTCAGAAATTAATTTAAAATTAATCTCGTTGTTAAGAAAACGATTTTTAAAAGATAAAACATTGCAGAAGATTGAAATGAATTTACCTTTGAATTCAATGTAAAATCAATGATAATGACATAAACTATATTAAATGATAAAAATATATTATATTTATACTTTTAAACCATACAATATTATATTTAACCATATAAATTCTTACGATGAAAAAAGTTGTTTTTAATTAAAATATATCGTGTTTTTACTGTTAATTAAAATATGAATGTTTTCAGAATAATATGAAAAATCTATCCAAAGTTAATTTTTATATATTTATTCCAAATAATAATTTTATTTTGTCAAATTGAAATTATAAACATGTAAAAAACTAGATTTAAAGTGGGTGCTTCATCAAAATTTTGCAAACCTGAATTTTTTAAAAAATATTTATTTTACTCGGAAAATATATTTTGTTCTCACACGATGTTCAAGAAATGTGTAAGATTAATAATAATGCTATAACATTCAAAATTTAGTTAATACTATTCAAAATGTCTAGTTCATAATAATATTATAACAGTATATCATTGTTTAGCGAATCTCGGTATTGCGTACTACACAAGCTATCGAGGAAAATCGCGATTGCGTGTGATGCAAGCCATGTCAGGGTTGCGTGTTGTGAAAGACTCCTTTGTTGTTTCATATAACAGAATACAACCATTTTTCATTTAAACATTCAATATTTATATATATACACACACACACACACTCAATGTTGCGTAGAATAACTACTATCAAACGAACTTGAAATTGTGTGTAACATGATCCAAGAATAGTGTTGCGTATACTACAAGCTAATACGGTGTTGCGTATAGCGCAAGGTAATATTAGTGTAGTGTAAAACATAATATATCTCATAAAATCTTGGGGTGTTACAAATATTATATATATATATATATTAAAATTCAATTTTAGATGCATTAATGAAGTGAATATGTAAAAATTAACCATCATCAACCACATCGGTAGTTTCAATCTACCATGAGATAAAAATATTTTTCTAATAGAGTTTAAGAGAATTTAAAAATTAAAAAATATTTGAGTTAAAAATATATTAGTGTATAATTGTAATAATTTTTAACTCTAATTAAATGATTTTTATGTTCTTTAGGGGATAAAAGTAAATTTTATGTTGAAAGTCATGGGTTTTGAAACCATTACCATACTATATAAGTCGAATCATATGGAATTAATATAAATCCTTCAAAGAAGTGACATTTGTTGGGAATAATGAATTGGGAACTCATCTATAATATTTTAGAGAGGTATTTTATATGAAATTTTCAATGTGAGATGTTATTAAAATGAGGAGAAATATTTTGATGAGGGATATTTTTTGAATAAATTGTTTAGTTAATGTTTTATTTGGGGTCAAGAAAACAAATAGTTTTGATTCCACTGACAATTAATTAAATTTTATTGAGAAATATTTTTTATTATTTTTAAGCTTAATAAAATCCAAATCACATTTTGGAAATATTTAATCCAGTTAAAATAATAAAATATAATTTTTATTAGATTAAAATATAACTTTGGGATTAAATTTTATTTATGGATTAGAAATAATTATTATATTTTTCTTTGATTTATTTTATACATTAAATAATTTTTATTTTACTATTATTTTCATAATTATTATTTCATATTTTTAATATAATGATGTCAAATAACATACCACATATGAAAGAAAACAAATTTTCACTACTCATGTACAAATAAATTGTATTTTTTTCAAAAACAAATACCAATACATAACCCTAAGATAATTCCAATTTGATAAACATAAAAATGATTTCCATTTTATTAATAAAAATTATTAATTAGATTATTATAATCTTTTATTTTTTTAAAAAAAATAATTTTTTTCAAAATACGTTAATACATACTTATTAAAAAATAAAATTATACCTAATTTATGTAGTGTATTTTGAGAGATGTATTTATATATTTTTTATATTTCGATTTAAATATTTCAAGGTTTCTAAATATGATTTTTTAGTACTTTTACTACTTCGAGTGGTCATGTAACTATTTCAATGGTTGGTTACAAGTCAAATGATTATATAATTATTAAAAGTGTTATATAATTAATATACTTCCTATAAAGAAATTTAATTCCGTTCATAATTCAATCACTCATTTTTCTATCAAATTTGATTATATTTAGTTTAACAAAATTTAATCTTGTTTATAGTAGTGTTTTTATTTTTTTAGTTTTTTTGACACTATATTATTTATTGGAGATCACTATCCATTAGATTTAAAATTTTTAGTTTTATTAATTATTCTTTTTATCAAATTTTACTTATATGGATACAAAAAAATATATTTATCCTTTATTTTTAATGATATTCTATAAAATAATTTTTTTCCCAAAACTACTTGGTACATATGATAATATAACAATTAAATATATAAATTATATAGAAGAATAAATGATAAAAAATTTTGGGATGTTTAATTCCCCAAACATAAAATTCTTCCTTGAAATTTTATTTCAAAACATAAGGTGAAAATAGATGAGGGATCTTTTTCTTTGATAATTTATCAATTTTCCATATTCACACTAAATAATTTTTATTTTAGAATTGTACATTAACAAATTTCACTAATTAGAAATATTGTGCTTCATCAATATAAGGATAACATTCATTACATGTGACTGGACTAGTATGTACTTGTCTACGGGGGATACATGGAAAATATTATATAATTATGCTAGTTTTGGTGAAATCACAATTATATTTTCCAAAACCGTAACAAAATAAATAATTTAAAAGTGGATAATATTCAAAGGAGTTAACTCCCCTTATTCCCTAATGCAATTACATTATTCTATAGAGATATTATAATGAATATTTTTCCCCTTCCTCAATCAATATGACACAATAATGATTTTTAACATCGATATTTTGTATAATTTTTTACAATATAATATATTTAAGAATGGATTTATCCCTCTCTATCATATATTATAACAATTTTAATCACAATAATATAATTTCACTAACTTCCCCCAATATATAAGAGTTATATATTTATTTCCAAATATATATCAATATAGAACCACAAAAAGTCTGAGTAGAATATATTATTATATATGAAATTTAATAGTGTAATGTATTGATACTAGTATTATTTAAATTATTTTGATCAATCTCTAATCTTATCATCCAGAATATTAAGGTACCTATCATATTTTTAATCTACTTATTTTTTATAATATGTTTTTAAATACAAATTATGTTTAATAAATTTTTTTGACTCCTCAAGAACACTATAGTAAACAAAGAATCTGTATCAGAAACAATTGATAGTTACTTTTGTATATATATATGGAAAACATCTTTAATATATATCTTGGTGATATTATGAACTGAGTAGTCTTATCAAATGTAAATTATGTGAGTAGTCTTCATATGATAGTTCATCAAAAAACACAATGAAATATTACATTTATATGTATTAGGAAGACGTATGATAACCTTTATAGTGAAGTTTTCCAATTTTTGTGTTGGTTTTAGTAATGGTTAAATATCCCCTTGGACTTATTCCATTATTACTTTACTTATGGAATTGAAAGAGCATTAATATATAAAATTAGAAATATAATTATGGAAGTGATCTTGGGATTATTATTATATATCATTCACTTGTTCTTGTGAATGTTTCAATGTTATTAGGCGAAGATAATGATATGGCTGATGGAGAGTGTATCCAACCAATACATGGAGCATTGAATTTTCTTCCCTTAAATACCATTCAGGATATATTCATGTGGGCAGAAAATACTTATATAAAATGACTGAATGTTATTATATTAATAGAAGAAAACTAATACTATTGAAGGAGTAGTTATGATAATTTCTAAAAATGTTTTCACAGAAGAGATGTTAGATCATGAACATATATATGGTAAGCCTATATAGATTTGGAGTACCAATTCAATCTATTGAGATGATCTAGTTGTTGCAGGAGAAGCCAATAATAATTTAAAAATAATGTTTGTTTTTGGGATGCAATTGTGTGTACACTTCCTGGTAATGGGGGAAGTTATCATAGATGGGTCATTATTACTTGAGTTGGAAGATTTATTTATGGGAATAATCCATATTGAGTATTTTCTGTAATAATATTACGTCAAAATGAGTTAAAATTATTTTTTATATTAATAAAATTATTCTAATTTTCTTCTAAATAAGTTAGAAGATGATTTATAGAAGTTGGATAATCCTAATAAGAAATAAAAATCAATTTTAAATTTTAATGTAGAAATATATTTTTGGGAGTTCAGGAAAAATTTTGAATCCCTGAGTGCCTGTTTTTTTCTACATATTGTAATAATTTGATCAAAAAAAAAGAAATCTTGTGATGAACTTTAGGCTTTATAATATGTTGTGGATTAATAAATTCATTCGCATAGGACTTCATACACATCATAAGTACTAATTATAGGACTCATTTAATGGAATTTTATAACACCATATAACTTTATAAAAATATAATACATTGATCCAATATAGATCCAATAAATTTAATACTGATCATAAGTCTCCATTATAATAATTCAAAAACATAAGACTCAAAATTTACAACAGGAATAATTTGAATCTGTAAAAATATTTAATACTTCGTGAAATTTTCATAGAGTTCCTAGATGAAATAAGAAACTTTTTAAGAATATTAATCATTGTCATAAGGCTTTTTTAATGCAATTCATAAAATTCAACAGTATAATACTTCAACACATATAAATTTTCATAAATTTTTCTAGAAGAGAAATAGAGCTACTATCTTCTAAATATGATGAAGTTGAAATCATTTGTGATTTTTAAAGGATTATTTTTAGGGTATAATAATTCTTATTGGTGTATGATATAATCACGAGAAGAACTATAAGATCATAATCAACCTTTTAAATAGATAATCAATTAAAAAATAAATAGAGGAGTTTCCTTAATAATTTACTTGTATAAAAATAAAATATTAGGAATTTGAAACTATATTTTTTATTTTGGAACATCATGATTCTTAGATAAGAAAATAAACAATCATAATAAGTGAAATATAAAATTAAAGGTTCCACTTCATAAATTATTTGATGATGAAAATGAAATCATCTTTTTTAAGAATAATCGAAGTAAAGAACCATTGAAACTCAATATACTATTCAGAAAAGAATAAATTCATCATGATATGAGGTTTTTTTAGTGATAATGAAGAAGGGATATGTTTTTTTCATGTACATATCCATGAGAAAAGTATGATATATTATTATTAAATGTTCTAATGTTGGAATAAAATTTTTATTACACCAGAAATGATTACAATATATTTTATACAACGGTAATAAATGTATGATATGGATTTTGGTAAATATATGTTCAGTAATAAGAGTATGAGAGTAATGGTAATATAATATGTAAATATTCTCATCAAATCCAGTAAAAAGGATAAAGAGATGTTTAATTATACTATTAATGAAGAAATTAAAAAGACACATATTTTTTGTATTGTGATGTATCTGCTGTAGTGCTGAATCTTTAAGATATAGATTTCTATGAAAATAAAATTCTATAATATATCAAGGATGATGAAAGAATATATATTATTTTTACATATAAAATATAATTGAAAAATCTAAAAATAAAATTTTAGGAAAAAAATGTAATTATGTAGGACAAATCCATTTGATAGGAAAAACGAATATTCAAGAGATTTTGAGGTATGTTTTTGAGCCTAAAGAAATGAAAAAATAATGGGGGGTTTTGGTGTATGTTTTAGTTGAGAAACTATTGGGTAATTCAATAAAATAATTTTTTTATATATAGTTAATATGGAATCCATTATTTTATTTAAACGATCCATAAAAGGTAAAAATTTGGATAAAGATGAGTAGTTTGAAATTATATTGAAACTGAGAGCTGTTGGGTTGTATAAAATTTTAAAGATTAAAATTAAAGAATATGAAGTAAAATATATGACAATATTGAAATTATAGATATATTGGGTATTATATTTTATGAGGTAGTAGAATATGGTCATCATTGACATGAGGCAGTGAAATAAATAATAGTGAATTACTCTCTATGTCATGACATTTTCATCAAATGTCAATCCTTTCAGTGGTTTAACAGAGATCATTCTTGATGACAACATTCTAAATGTACGTGTTTATGGGCTTAAATAAATTAATGAGATGAAAAGTATTCTTAAAGATCATCTGGAATTCAAATAATTTTTTTTGGTGTGAAATAGGTTTTATCTTATTGATACAGAACAATCCTTTGAAGATTATTTAATCAGCTTATAATTAGAACATCAAATCAACCACTTCAATATATTTGGTGGGGATATAAAGACCCTTTGGGAATTTTTGTATGCATATAGATGATATTTTGACATTTTCAACATAAAATGAATCTATTTAGATATGTCATTCGTGATATAATAAATTATACTTACATTGAGGATATCCTAGTATAGGTTTAGAAAACCGGCCATTGTAATAAAATTTATATTATGGAATAGAATCATTTTATTTGGTAAAAAACCAATCATTGAAAGAAGTAGGTATTTATGACAATAATTGAATTTTTTTTTATTATTTTCTACTTTATTTGAATACTTATTGTTGACTGTTTCAATGTAAAATATTATTAGATCATGTTTCACTAACTAGAAAAAAGAAGATTAATTTCAAAGGGGGTAAATTATCAATAAATAAATTAGAATTGATAATAAAGTTTTATCCCTTGAATCACCCCAACTCTTAGATGTATACACTAGTCCACTTGGTGAATGAATAGTTATGTCATTGATATTACCTTTGATTGTATATAAAGTGTATAATTGTTAAATTTCATTATTATTATTGTTGTGAATATATAAAATTTTTATCAAAAATTGATCTGTCTCAGATCAATAAGACTGGTTCCACTTATATTTATTTTGTATTAGATTCCTCTTTAGTGACTATAAAAATTAGATTTAATGAATGGGAAATTACAAATATAATGAATTTTAAAAATAAAAGTGAGAAACCATTATTTGATGGGCTGTGGAATGGTAGTGTACATCAATTGATTCGATTGATAATGATCCATTTGATGATATTAGAACAAGATGTGAGGAGCTTGAGGAGATTAAATTAGTGGGTCAATATTAATTTTATTTCAACGGCTATATAATGAATTATGAAGATGAATTTATTGTATTCATATTTAGTTTCATCAAGTATCTCTTTGATGAAAAAAACAATTAGAGGAATAATCACATTCTACAAAGAGAGCATTGGTTGATTAGGTTTGAAGATGGGAAATCTACAAAAATATAGCAAGATAAAAAAATGAAACTATATCAAATTAAAATGATGAATATTCACAACTTGTTGAAGATTTCAAGGTATTTTTTTATAAGTATATTTTTGATGTTGTTTTCAGTGAAGCAATCCATGCATTAGAGATATTTTATAAATTCAAAGAGAATATCGATAAATCCTAGTTAGATATGATGGAAAAATATTTAAATAAGGTTAAAGTTCACTGTAAAAAATTAAAACTATAAAATATGTACAGATATATAAAATGAAGTGTTTTTGGGAATCTAGGTCGATATCTGTTAAGGATGAAAAGAATATACACAACTCGAGGTGTCTTAGTCCAGAGATTAAAAAAACAAAGAATAAGTCCATGTTGGACATTATCAAATATATAAATTTAGAAACTCTACCATACAAGTATTGGTGTTTATTTTTGCACCAAATGATAATCATGTCAATGGTAATGCTTGATTTAGAAGTTTTTGGGAATCATCCACCTGAATCACAAAATAGAAGAACACCCCTAATCCAAAATAACATACATTTAGTGAATCTATTTTATCAATAAATATATATATATATATAATAAATTATATAGAAATGTGGGTTAGTAAAAATATTGAGCAACCCACCATTATATAAAGGGTGGATGTAAATGATGACCATACTATAAACCCCAAAACAAACATCAAAATATTATAAAACTTCTCAAAAAATATTTCAAAAGTGAAAAATCTAAACATCCATACATAAAATTCAAAATAATGTGGTTTGTAGGATATAATTTGTGCTTATAAGGGTTTGGGAATATGTATTAAATTTTTTTCATGAATTATCAGTCTATAAAAGATAGAAAATCCAAAGGGATATGGTAAAAAATATGAAAGTGAGAAAAAAATATGGTACAAATCATGAAGATTTTTCTGAATGGAAATATCTTCCTTATAGGAACCTATTTGAATGTACGAACAACTACTATGAGTTAGAAAACTTATATGACCCGCTTTTGAAGGACTTTGGTATTTCCCTACTATCCACATAACTCACTTTTATTTAAGTAATATCCCACAAAAAAATGAAATTGAATAGTAGAATGAAGGAAATATCTACCTGGGGAGTGAAGATTGATCCAATGAAGTCATGGGTCGCATTCTACACTGTAAAAAAAACAAAGAAGCCAAATTTTCAATCTATGAGTCACGCATCAATTACCCTAGGCTCATTCAACTAATCATGTAATAGAACATGTTCATATGGTGTCACATTATATATTTTATAGAATTCTAGATTCCCTCATAGAACAAACCAAACACATGGCGCATGTCATTGTTATGCACATTATCACCCTTCTTCATACATGTCATTTCATAAATACAAGGTGGTTTATAATATATCCCCCTTGTACAAAAATCACATTCAAAATATATATTATTGATTATATGAATGATCCAACACTTAAAAACTATCATAGATACAAGTAACTGATACTAAAGCTGTATAACCCGAATTCCATCATCATTTGAAAGAAATGTACATGTAACACTCCCATAAAAAGAAGCGTCAACCATTAATCACATTACTAAAGGAATTAACCCAAATAAGATGACCCTATAATAGGTTACCTTAAAATATCCTTATGTGACGAATCACTAAATCAAAAGTCATGTTTAAGAGGTCACTTGGTCTTCCCTCTACGCCCATCAACCTAGCCCCTCAATGAAGGTCTTTCTATGTGTAGAACTCATGGGATGGCACTAGAGAGACATGGGTTTTTCCTTATAAGTCTTTTTAATGGTTCTATATTTACATCTATAGATAGGTACTGAGACGACGGACAATTCGGAGTCCCGATTTGACTGAGATTAATTTTATAAAAATATTATATATATTTGATATGGCGCAGACACGATTAACTAAAGAAAATGGAATAAATCATTAAAAGATGATTGGATTTGAAATCAGAGAGATCTATTTTGTTAGGAACATGGTTTTTACATTAGGCGCGACATAAAAATATTCGTCACAAGATGTTAAAATCATTCACTCATTGGCAGTGCATTTAAGTGAATTGATTGATTAATTTAAATAATTACTTAATTAGTACTTGACCTAAAATGATGTTATAAATACCTCAATAAAGGATTTTTTCAAGGTTGGGATCATTATTCACATTCTTCAGTGAATCTATCATCCCCTCATAGTTTTATAAATCATGATTGAGTGATGAAAAACCTCTGGATAAAGAAATATTGACACACGATGGATGCATTAACTTCTTCCAATCATTGTGTAATCACATTGTAAAACCACAAAAATCCAAATATAGGTAGGGATCATCTTTTTATGTTTTAAAACTCTAGATTAATTACTTAGTTTTTTTTAATTTCTCTTCAATATGTTCCCCTCCCTACTACCTTTGTATGTGCCAATGTACTAGAATTAATTTATTTTCATTGGTTTATCTAACCCTAGAGAATATTCCTGGTTGTTGGCCAATTATCATTTAAATTTTTTTTGGTCATTTGATGCCCAAAAACCTTGCATTATTAATCGTTGGAATCCATGTGGTTCTATTTTGGTAATTTTTGGGTGACCCGAGCTTGATCGGGAACATAGATTTATGGCAGATAAATAAAACAAAATCAAATTTACGAGAGAAGCAGAAATCTGTAATCATTACGAGGAATAATTTTCCAATCCCATATTCAATCTCCATGATCACAATGATAAAATAAACGAAATCATGTGGTTAAAATGGAGAAACCATTATGAAACATGACAATTGATTTTTGATGAGCATCATCCCAAAATCATGATTTCCATGTAGATCAACCTTTTTCAGCCTTAGATACCACCAGATGTGAAGTGGTGTTACTATATTCAAATCACAGATGAAGATCCAAAAAATATTAACTATATGGTGAATTCCCAAATATATCTTATTGTATCATGAAGAACACACATCATGAAGCCTCCATTAGTAGTGATGCCTGGGTTTTGGAAATGTTAAGAATGACATAGTGTGTTATCCTCCCTCCCTTCCATAAATCAGTTTTCCAGTTAGAAAACCCATGTGATGGACCACACAGGAAGGGGTCCATGTAAAAGTACACAAAGAAGAGTTGACCACATGGGAAAAATTCAATGTGACACAACACATCATTTATAATTGTACACAGACACATGGTCCGAGTATAGGGGCATGGCCACAAGACACGACCTCAGACCCGGTTAGTCAGGACACTATGTGTAGTCCACCTACACAGTGTGTTCTAATATAAGGGCTACATTCCTATGCAGGCCAGGGACATAGTCAGGATTTGGAGTTAGACCATTCATCGTGTGGGTCCCCTCACATGACATGTATGCCTTGATGTCATTTTAAGGGAAATCAAACATCTGTATCTCCTTTGTTTACATTTTGATTTTGTTTCATGAATTTCTTATCCTAAGATTGTTTCTATGTAGAATGCGATGGTGTATTTTGAGATATTATTTGAAATTTTCCATGTTTTTCATGTGCTGAGGAGACACCCGATGGTGGTAGTAACCATACAGAATAAACAGAATAGTTCCAGTTATAACCCTCTAGTAGTGATGGGCTGTGGAGTTCCACAAAGACAATATGAGTGTTACCCTTTAGTAGGGATGGGAAGTGTAGTTCCTCAATGATCTTTTTAATTTAGCCTATAGTAGGAATGTGCAGTGGAGTTCCTGATATTCCAGTATTCCCCTATAGTATGGGTGGGTCGTGGTGTTCTATGATGAAATTCTTGGGCTTACCTTTCAGCAGGGAAGGATAGTGGAATTCCATGATGACATCATCCTGGTGTAACCCTCCAGGAGGGCTAGGAATTTGAGTTATATGACAACTCACTAGTCTTACCCTATAGCATGATTGGGTGGTGGCATTCACTGATGAAATTCCCAAGTATAAATATGCATCTGGACTGGTTAGTGTATTTCCTCAGTGACTATCTGAGTAGGGACCTCCTATTATACCAATACATGAGATCCTTTCCTAGAATTTGTGACACATCAACTATGTGGCATGGTGAAGAGACTTTTTTTGAAAGAGCTTTGGACTCATGAGTAAGAGGATCACTTTCCCCACTGAGATGCATAATGGGGATGTGACCTAAAACTGTGATTGCGAGTTAGTGCCACCAAATTTAGAAAGTATTAGAGTGGGGTGATCGAGTTCCTTATACTTGAGTGTTTAGGGAACACATTTGGGATTTTGAGCATCATTGATGAACATTATTTGTTACTGTTTAATACTCTTCTTCTTATGTGATCATTGAGATTGAGATTCCCTTACTCTCTCATTTAGGATTGTTTTATTGAGAATATGTATATATATATCCTAATTAAGTACCCACTCCTTGGATATAGTTACTATCATTCCAGGAGATCCGAAGAGACGTGGGGTATGCCACATGATTTGTGTGTTCATATTATTGTGGTTAGATGAGCCCCCTCTTATATTATAGGTAGTAATGACTTGATGAGATGTTCATATTCTCATTATGTCGATATACTTATTATTAGAGGAGATAACATTCACTCTATTATTGGGTTGAAATGTACTATTTTACTGTACCTTGTTATATCTAGTCCTTCCACTTCAGTTATATATTTTACTTCCCCAACCCCTCTTCACCATTTTGGGGAGTTATACTAGGTATGTATATACTCACCCCTACATGGGATTCTCCCAAACATGTCGTGTCATTTATAGATGATGAATAGGTCGACCATCATTTTAGAGGAGCTTAGAGGTATTGGGTTCTTGGACCATATATAGTGGTCATAGTTTGGGAAGTAGGATCTGGGATCCCTCAGTTGTTTACTATTTTCTAGTTTTGTCAGGTTGGAGAATATTTCTAGTTTGGGCATGTATTTTCCCCTTTAAATTTCATTATACACTAAAATACTATTACAATGTCTAGAGGTTCATGCAGGTATGGTTTTATTTAAATTGTTGTTTCGTCTTCAAATATTTCCATATAATATTTTTCATTTATTTGGCAATGTGTTTGTAAGGGTACACTAAAAAATTTATCCTCGAGTTATTTACTCCTTCAGATATTCTCTCCAAAACCTATCCATTCGAGGCAGGCTTGGGGTCATTGAGGATCGAGCCCCGACTTGGTTCGGGTCATGAAATTTTGGTATCAACGGTATTTTGATCCTTGGGAAATTTCATAGAAGTTCCCAAAAACAGATTTAGTTGGGATTTGGGAAATATTGCCAAAGTGTCTCAATTGTGGATCTCAGGTTTGGGAGTCTAGTGATGGTATGTGAATTTGACATATCTAATCACAAGGGCCTTCACAACCTTCTTGTTGACTTGGAATGCCATGACATGTTTTTGCAGGGAATAATGGAATACAAATCATATTGTATTGAGACATTGGCTAGCCTTCTTAGGAAATCTCCACATTTTTTTGATATATATATATATCTGCTTATTTTCCTACAGTACTCCTTGATAACTTTTAGGATTCCTCCACGATGAAAACTAGCTAGGATACCATCTCTGGTTCATGAAAATGAATTTATGAGTGTTGATCCCTCAATTCAGGTTCCATTATAAAATCCCATTCATCTTATTGGGTAGGTAGCAGCACCCCCACCTATTGAAAAGTAGATCATCCCTATAAATTATGCTAAGGACGTGTGCATGCTTAGCGCACTCCATGAGTTCTAGCATCAAATATGGTTGAGGTTACATGGTGAGCCTGCTCCCTAGGTGGTAGAGGACTGGCTAGAGTTAGTGGTTTGTATCTTTAAGGATATCCTAAAAACGATGGATCGTATGGTCGACATGGAAGCCATTTTTTCTAGAGTGTATCTAGGCATTGGTGAAGCTTGGTCACTCAGATTCCTGATGAGTCGACACTCTCCTTGTATAACTTCCAAAAACTGTTTCATGTGGAATACTTCCCTTAATTATTATGCTCAATCTCGATTGAAAATATTTTAGAGATTTTATATCGAAGGATGATAGTGGATGAGTACATAGATGGGTTCAATTACATTAAATGCTACTCTCTCTACATGATCCGAAATGGATATTTCCAAGAATGGAAGTTTGAGCAGGGATTTTGTAGAGAGATTCAAGCCAACATAGTAACCTTTTACATCCCCTCCTACATCGGAGTGCATGATCGTGAAACTATGACAGAGAGTTTTATATCATAGGAATGAAATATAGCTAGATATAGAAGTGGGCAAAAAATATATGAGTCATCTACCACAACCAGGAAGTGCGAAAGATCTCAGAACAAGAGACCCTTCTACCCGAAGGTTCACGAACATTGTTTTATGGGTCCAAGATAGTGAAATGGAATGTTGAATCCAAAATAGGGGTTATGATTTACTCATTGTGGGTGAGGTCACATAGCATGGGACTGCCCAACGATGTGTCCTGAGTAGCGAAAGAATATAGATGATAGATTGAAATGGTAGAGACATCACAGTGATAAAGGTGGAACCTATAGAGGTAGAGGTTTAAGAGGAACTAGTGGAGATTTAGGTGTCGATGATGGTATGATATCCTTACAACAGCACCACCAGGAGGCCGACATCAGGCTCAAGGAGTTGGCGTCAAGGGCTATAGACAGCTGCATGCTTTGGATGTCTACAATCCTCCAACACAGAAGATGATTCGACGTATAATCTATGATGATTTCACTCTTACCTCACTATTAGTAGACCTAGGTGTAAAAATTTATTTTATCACATTGTATCTTAGTTTGAGAACTAGATCTCCCAGTAGTGATAATAGCACTACAGCTTCGTCTCGAAGTTCATATAAGGAATGATTCTTCGATTTCTTTTACCTGTCGACAATGTGAGCTATCTCATGTAGTGGATAGGTTCATGTGGGGCATTTTTGGTGATCATGATAGAATTATATGACTTCATCTTGGTCATGGATAATATTTCCATGGTTCAATCCTAGATCAACATTCATCAAATAATATTTGGATGCTTACACCCTGATGGGACATCGTTCCTCTTTTTTATAAGAGAGACCTTGTAGGAGGATTAGTGGAAACTGTGAGAAGGACGTTGCTACCTATCAACCATTAGTTGGTTAGTGTAATCCTTATGGTAGGAGATTATTTATGAATATGGGTTCCATTATTTGTAGAGGATTATATGTAAATCTTTCCTAAGGACATTCTGGGACTACTTATGTGGTGAGAAATGGATTGTTTCATTTATTTTCATCGTGGGACTACCTTGATATCATCTACATCATATCATATGGCACCTAACAAGCTCCAAAAGCTTTAGTTATAGTTGGAGGACCTTTATCTGAAAGGTTTCATCAGACCCAGTTTGTCTTACTGGGAAGCTCTGACATTGTTCATGAAAAAGGAGGATGGGAGCTTATGGCATTGTGTTAATTATCCCCACCTAAATTGGGATATGATAAATAACAACTACCCCTCCTTGACCATTTAAAAAGTGTAATATGGTTATCAAAGATGAATATTAGGTCAATCCACCACCATTTGAGGGTTTGTGAAGCAGATATTCCAATGTTGTCATTCTGATGTCCATGTGGACACTTTGAGTTCATAGGTTTTATCATTGGTGTGACGAATGCACCAGAAATTTTTATGGCTTGATGAACCAAGTTTTACCTCTATAACTAGACTAGTTTTTTGTTATCTTCATCGATGTCACTCTTTTAAAATACTTTTCATAGGTTGATCATTCATAGAATATGAGGATGGTTCTAGAATTTCATCAAGAACACCAATTTTATGGAATGATCTAAAATTTTCAGTTCTGGATATATGATGTTCACTTTATGAGGATTGTTAGATCTGAAAAGGTTTTGGAATTTGTCCAGAAAATACTGAACATTGGTTACAAAGGATCCACCATAGAATGTATTAGTGGTGATATGATTTCTCGGTTTGGCAGGGTACTACATGAGGATTGTGGAATAATTATACAAGATCTTATCCCCTTTGACTGCCTTGATGCATAAAGTGAATTTTTTACCAGGTCTTTTCTATAAAAGAAGGACTTTTAAGAGTTGAGTTAGAGTCTGATGAGCACTCTAGTATTGAGAGTACCAGAGTAAGTCATTGAATTTTTATTGTGTTGTGATTCTTTAAGAGCTGGGAATGGTTTTGTGTTGATGTAGAAAAAGGTTGTTATCACTTATGGGTCGAGGTAGTTCAGACCCCATGAGAAGAACTACAAAAACAATGACCAAGATATTGAAAAGGTTATATATACCCTAAGGATTTGGAGGAAATATCTTTTGGTAGAGTGATTTTTGGTTTAGTCAAACCACCAGAGTCTCATTTACGTCTTCACTTAGAGATACCTAACCTAAGACATAAATGCTGGTTGGAGATCCTGGAGGAGTACAAATTAAAGATAGTTTATGCCATAGGGAATGAAAAAGTTGTGGAATATTTCCTTATCATGAAGTCAGAGGCTCACATGGTGAAGAAAGATTTAATGTATTTAGCTTCCATGTAGTATACCTTTATGGAGTAAGAGGGTACATCTTTTCTTCAGTTGATGGTTTTAACTCCTTCATTCCTTGAGTGTGTGAGAGAATCCCAATAGGGAGACATCAACTATGAGGTATTTTTTGATCAGATTTATCTAGTTGACACATCAAATGGATATTATAAATGAGGGAATACTATGATCATGTTCCGGGGCTAAATAGTGCTTTCAGTCACGATGTGGGAGGAGGTGATGTCAGAGTTCCACTCTTATCCCCTAAATGTACATCTCAGTTTAGGGAATACATATAGATACCAAAAGTCTTAGTTTTGGTGGTACATAATAATATGATGTGTAAATGAGTTCGTATCATGGTTCCTCACTTGAAATTTGTTGAAAGCTATGTACCATGTTATGGCGGGGTTTATTTCAACCTCTTGAGATCCTTGAATGTTAATGGGATGAAATATCCATGGGATTATTTACAGGACTTCCAGCACAATGACGGTCCATGATTCCATCTGGGTCATTGTAGAATGACTGATGATGTTGGATTAGTTACCTGCTATTAGGGAGTATAATTAGATGGAGTGTTTTGGGAAGTTGTAGTATGGGAGATCATCCACCTTCACAAGGTACCCACCACAATAGATGTTGATTGTGATGTAGGTTTTAAATCAAGAATATGGATAGTTCTCAAAGAGGAATTCATGACCTAATTGTGGATGAGTACAACCTTTCACCCCCAGACAGATTGGAAGAGTGGGCACACTATCTTGGCGGGAGAAGATATACTGAGGGATTTACTGTTAGACATTGGTCGTAGCAGGGAGGATCTTCTTCCCTTGCTAGAGATTTTGTACAACAACTGCTACAAGTCTACCATCAACATGACACCTTTTTAGGCCCTACACGAGAGACCTTGTAGGTTACCCTTGTGCTGAATAGAGATTGGTTAGTCATCTTTTGGGGGCTCAGATTTTGTATAGGTGACAATAGAGAATGTTCAGGTCATCTGCGAGAAAATGAGGATATCTCCAAGCAGATATAAATCCTATGTCGATCACCGCCATTGACCTGGGAGTTCAATAAGGGAGACCATGTTTTCCAAATAGTCTCTCACAGATGTTGAATTTGGATGTTTTCTTCAGGTAGGCATGATATTACAAAGGTTCATTGGGCCATTCTAGATCATCTAGATGGTTCGAAATATTTCCTATCACCTCACCCTACCCCAACAACATGAGCGAATGCATGGAATATTCCCAATTTATTAATTGAGGAGATACATGCATGAACCCGCGCACATAATTGACTGGGGACTAATGAAAATTCAGGATGGATCCACTTTTTTAGATCACCCCATGGTGATCAAGGATAAAAAAAGGAGGACCTTACATTAAGGTACCATACATTTGGATTTCATTCTATGGTGGCATGGAAACCCGATGGAATGTTTTTGGGAGTCGGAGAGCTTGATGCATGCTGATTATACCAATTTTATTCTTTATTTTCAGGGATGAAATTGTAAAAGGACAAAATGATATAGTGATTTTTTTTAAATTTAAGACATTCAACTATTTCCATATATATTTGAAGAGCTAGGAACTGAGATGAAATGTGATTCTAAGGCCCGATGTGCAAGGAATTAATTTTATAAAAATATTAAAAATATTTTATATATAACACATGAAGTAAATTAATGAAAATGAGATAACCCTTATAAGGTAGGTTAGATATGAAATTTGAGACCATTGTTGTGTCTTGAATTAGGTGTTTATCCAAGGTGCTACATAAACTGTTGTGGCATGGTATGTTCAGATAGTTCTCTCAATGGATGTGATTTTTAGTGAATATATTTATAAATTTAAGTAATGAATTAATTACATCATTCCCTAAAATGATTTCATAAATACATCTGTTTAGTATTTTTTTTGGATTGGGTCATTATTCTCTTTCACCGGTGAAGTTATCCTCCCCACCTCTTTTGAAGAATCATGATCGGGTGATGAAAAACCATGAGATCAAGGTGGATCGAAGAATGTTGAATGAATAAACTTCTTCAAAATGTTGTGTGATCTTGTTCTTCACAAATGACCTATAAAAAGAGGGTTAGGGCTCATCTTTTTGTGGATATCACCTCTACATTAAATTTAGAGTTGATTGTTAAATGTTCTTTGATCTTTTCTCATTCAGGCAACCTTTTTACATTTCTACATACTAGAATTATTGTATTTATATTGGTTTACCCATATCAAGAGAATGTTTTTTATTGTTGTCCAAGAACACTTTTAAAAACCATGTTTAACATTTTTTGTGCTTTTGTCCCATAATTCATTGCGTTCTTCACCATTTGAATCCACATGGTTCTCGGTTCGACAACTTTGGTGTGACCTAAGCTCGATTGGGAACATAGATATGTAGATCATCAACGAAATATTATTGTATTTTGATCAAAGCGAAGATATGGAATCATTGTGAGGTGATGAATTGCAATCCAGTGTTCAATATCCAATAGTGTAACTAACGAGTCCATGGAATCATGCAGTTAAAACGGTGAAACCTCATGTGCATGACTATGATTGATTTCTAGTGAGTCACTACATGAAAATGTGATTTCTGAGTAGATCCATGTTTTTCAACCACAGATTATGCCAGATCCAAATAGGATTTACTAAATTCGAATTAGAGAATATGATCTATTAAATCTGAACATTCTGAAGAAATCCCAATATATTCCATGTATCATGAAGAACACATGGCACATATCTTCTCTCAGGGGTGGTGGTAGGTTTTTGGAAAAGTAAATTATAACATGACATGTAGTCCTCTATCACACACCATGAAACCCTCCCTGGTTGGAAAACTTGTGTGGGGGACAATATGGGCGGGGGTCCATGTAAAAGTACATGGACACATGTTGACTACACGAGAGACATCCTGTGTGATCAGAAACACCATGTACTATAGTACACAGACCCAAGGCCTGATTATAGGAACATGACCTCTACACATGACCTCAGTCCCACTTTTTTAGGACAAGGCATGTAGTCCACCTACAA
Organism: Viscum album; assembly: GCA_963277665.1. Classification (NCBI taxonomy): domain Eukaryota; kingdom Viridiplantae; phylum Streptophyta; class Magnoliopsida; order Santalales; family Viscaceae; genus Viscum; species Viscum album. The sequence goes on along the minus strand of OY728146.1, from coordinate 209,021,799 downwards.
TGTTATTTCTACTACATGTGGTTGAGACGTGTGCCATTTAGAGACATAGTTAGGCTATGGAGAGGGATCAAATGTTGTGTGGGTCCCCTCACTCAGATTTGTACCCAAGAAAAGTCTATGTTGAGTAATTTTCTACAGAATCAATTAACCAATTTTGGGAATAACCCTCCAATAGGGATGTGCAATGGATTTCCACAAAGACACTATCAGGACTACCATTTATCATGATTGGTAGTATCATTCCATGATGATCTTTCTAACTTAACCTCTGGTTGGACTGACAATTTGAGTTCATCAACCACTTGGTCTTAACCTCTTGTATGGCTGGGAAATGGCCATCCATGATAATAGTTCCATTATTACCCTCCCATAGGTCTAGAAAGTGGAATTCCCTGATAGAATCTTCTAGGAATAACCCATTTTTATGGTTATAAGTTAAGGTTCCTTGAAGACACACCAATATTACCCTATAGTTGGACTATGTAGTGGAATTCCCCAATGAAATTCTCAAGCATAACCCTCTATCTGGGCTGGGTAGTGGAGTTTCTCAGTAACTATCTCATACCAGCGCATGTGTAAAACCCCATGTTTTTGTGGACCTATATTTCTTTGAATAAAGTTAAATTTTAATTTATATCTTAAAAATAATTATTTCAATGATTCCTCTCACACAAAACATGGACTTGGTGTATTCTCTATGCAACACCAACTCGGCATATGATGAACACAACAATGAGCAGGCATATGATAGAAAAAACATTGAGTTTATATGAAATTTTTTTATACTATTTTAATTATTTTAATAATATATTTATAATATAAAGTGTAAATATAGTTATATGAATAGAAATAACTGATTTTGAAATATTTTTTATATTTTTATATAAATAAAACACATTTATAATAAAATATATGTTTTTTGGTAAAATCTTTTTTATGTTTTAAAAAATAATTTTCTAGAATGAAAAACTTATAATAATGAAAATAATTTCATAAAAATATAGAAATTTAATTTGATAAAATAAACTAAAATTTTGTATTAATATTGTCGAAATTATCTTAGGGTGAATTGTTTGGATTTTTTTGAGAAACTTAATTTTTTGTTGAATAGTAAAAAATAATGCTTTTTTAGTTTTAAACTGCCTTTTCATTGAATTAATTATTAATGATAAATTATATTATAAAATAGTTTTATGATAAAATTACTTGAATATTACTTATACTAGTTAAATTAATGAGATTATAATCAATTCCACTTTGAAAATGAATATAAAATCTTAACTAGATTTTGATCTTTTTCCAACTTTAAAACCACATTATTTCAAGCCACTAGCGGGATTAACACGAAACTTATTTTTTTCATTTATATGATTGGATATAAAATGGAAACAAAACCATTGTATATAGTATAATTTTTTTAGTATAATAATACCATGTTAATTTTGGATTAAAATGATTTGTAAATGTGATTAAAATTAATCATATCAATTAAGGGAAAATTAATCTCAATTAGAGACTAAAACATAATATTAATGGCCCAAATTATCTAGAAACGTGTCCAACACCCATTTTATGTCAATATTCAGAAAATATAACTTCCATTTGTATATTTTTTTTGGTTTGGAAATACTTATATTATGTACGAACAAAGGTACACATAATGTGTTCTTAAACATTCAATGTATGTCCCTTTCCTTCTTTATAAAAGGCCACCACCGCTACCAATTCCTCATACCTCTCAAGACCTTTACATTATAACAATACCTGAAAAATTTCTTCCCTATAAATCATACCTTCATCTTTGAATCCCTCCTTTGGTTATAAACCCTCTCAAGGAAATCTTTTGGCATAAATGAAAAGGAGTAACCAGATTTAGTGGTAACTTCTTCTTTCATGATCCTTTACTTCATTTTCCATATTCACCCCATCCAATATATTTATTATCATATTGTGTAAAAAAAATATTCCATATAATATAATTTCTTTATAAAATACTTCTGATCAACACATAAACACCCCACAATTTAATTGATGTTGAACATATTATTCTTATGTACGGTGAACTACTGCCTCACAAAACGATGTTTGTTCATTTTTTCCTTTCCACCAATCATGGTAGAAATTATGATAGAAAAAAGATATAAATATAAAATATATTATATTTATTATTTATTTAATTTTATTAATTTTTTTATAAACTTAAATCTTTTTACCTTCCATTTGGTTTTAATACGATAATCCCTTTTGAGGAAGTGTGGACTACAACCCCCTCAAAGTGACATGATTCACTCACCCACCACATGGAAGGTATTAAGGATTGGTTTATTTGAATTATATGATATATATGATATATTAATAATAATGAAATAATTATATATATATATATATGTATATATAAATATGTCTATTACATATTTTCTTTCAAGACGACAATAAAAACAGAGACAACATTCATGCATACGTATGGCATACCATCTCCATGAATTGTTTTTTCATTTCATAATTATATATGATTTAAATTTATATAATATGAATATAATGGATATAAATTATATTTATATAATTATCTAAATTCTGGAATCATTATATAAGTATAAGTACCACCGATATATCAAATTAAGACACATGTGAAGAACAAATAAATTATTAGATGAAGTGAAACTCTAACATATGATCATTAAAAAGATGGTAATATAAGGTCATAATAAAAAAATATGGAATTATGTATAATAATATTATTCAATAAAATATTTATGATAAACCTATATTTATTATACAGGAATCTCATATGAGTATGAAGAGAGTCAAGACAAAAGGTAAGAGAATTTCATTTAACATTTAATTTCATTAAGATACAAGCTATGCTAGACACCCTCTTCTTTGGTGTGGTGTATTTATTTTCAATGATTAAATTATATTAATATTATAACTATATTTATGGGTATTCTAAAATCCATTATATAATCTTTCTTTTATGGGTTTTAACTTTTAAAAGTTACCAAATTGTTAAAACAGTTTTGTCTCAATTTCCTTCTATGAGGCTCATGTTTTGTTATGCACCTAAACTCTCTTTAGAGGTGTACATAATTACATTGTACATGTTATATAATTAATATCATTATTTTATTGAAATATTAAGCTTCATTTAATTTCTGTTTCTTACATGGATAGTATGATCCCTAGTAACAAAGTTTTATGAGGATATTAAGACAGTCTTTTCATTTTTTTGAGTTTGTTTATATTATACTTATTTTGATGATATATCTCAAGAATATTTATTAGTTTATTTATCATTTATTTATTAAAGATGTCATCATTTTTAGTACCATTTTTTCACTCTTTGGGACTTAAGATAATGGTTTTAGTAAATTCAGATCATCTCCCTCTTCAGTCGGAAATCCATAATATTCAAAAACAAGTTTTTCAAATATGTTTTCAAAATATCCTAGATGAAACTTTTAAAGGAAAATGATTTTAATTTTTTTTATTTTAAAATTTTCCTATATATATTCTCAAATCAATTTTCAATGAAAAATGTTTTCAAAGGTTTTTATGTTATAAAAATAAATTTTCAACGAAAAAAATGATATTTTCTTTAAGAAATGTTATTAAAAGTAATTTAAAAATTAGTTCCTATCTAAGATAACAAGCATTTGTTTAACTAAATAATTTATGGAGAAATTAATTAATTTCTCTATTCATATTATTTCGCTTAATGGATAATGTTTTCATTGAATGATGTTATGAAATTTTTTTCTCTTTCATAAGTTGTATTATTTTGAAACCTGATTCTTTTCATAGGGTTTTTAAGATGGAATTATTATGAAACTTATATCATTAATTAGGTTATGATTTGTTTACATTTTTATGATAACCATTTAATTTCATGTGTAATGATATGTTTTTTGTAATGTTTTGGAAATTTTATGAATGATTTCATTATGTGATGGGTGAGACCTATATCTTGTTCCAATGCATTGGTAATGATTTATATCTCATGGGATTGATTGGGTTGGAAGAAGGGTTTACTCGGTTCAGTAAAATAGTACTAAAACAAGGGTTCACTCAGTTCAGTAATACGTGACTGTAATGATGGATTACTCAGTTCAGTAATACATGGATGGAATGGGGGATCCCCAAGTTCAGAAAAATACTTTTCCACTATGATGGTCTTGGAATAGATACCTTGGATACTATGGAAATCAATTTATGCTTATGTGATTCCACAATTCCTTTTCTTTCTCTTATGTCATGAGATCATGGATTATGTCCTTTAATTCCTTTTGATTCATGTCTTATGTACTGTCAAGCTTTATTCCATGATTCTTGAATATGATCTTTTATATGTATGGTATGATTTTATATTTTCATGATCATGTTATCATACCCTAATTCTCATGTTTATTCTTACATGTATCCCTTGTTTACCCTTACAGAGCATTTGAGATCAACACTTTTTTTTTGTTTTTTACCAATGTTATGAAGATATTTATTATGTAAGATGTGTCTAATAAGGGTTATATCCAAAAATATCGTATTGGGAGATAATCTATCTCACATAAATACCAGTTTTTATGTTTACATTTTTCCAACGTAACTATGCCAACTACGGTCTTTGAGTGTCATTTTGTATAATGTTTATGTATTCCAAAAATTCTAGGTAATGTTAATTTTTTAAAAGTGAGAGTCTCATAGCTGTTATCAGAGAAAAGGTATAATTAACCTTTGGAAACATGAATAAGAAAACCTTAGTGGGAACCCTAAGGACATGTGTAAGGAAGAGCATAGGACAATTTCCTTATATTTTCGTAAAAGACATAGTGATTGGATTCCAATCAATACATCCCATTCTGGATACTAAAATTTGATGTGGATCTAGAACATATGTACATAAGGGTGACATATATGACAAGATGTTCCAAGCTTGAGTCATGGTAATATGGTACACAATAATAGGTCTTGATGCGCACGTGGTTTGACACTTATGGGGGATATTCATCAGGAATTCACAAAATATTTAGAAAACACTATAAATGATTTAAAAATAATTTGACTATGAATAACAAAGGATAAATCTTAGGTGTCATAGAATAAGTAATATATCATAAGTTAGACATTATATAAGTGAGTTTTCAAGATCATGTGGTTCCTCAGTATGATAAATATTTCTTAATCTATGATTTTGGTTTTAGTCAATGGATGGAACCCAAAGGAACCTCATAATTGGATATTTCAATGGAAAATTAAATGACTGACCTCTTGAGTAACCTAAAACTATGGTAGATAGAATAATAACATGTTGATATACTCATGATGATTTCTCAAGCTATGAATCATGGTCTACTTCAAAATGAGTAAATAAAAGAAAATATTCTGTTGAGTCTTTCCTCCAGCAACGTCCACCATCTATCAGAGGGTCTCCTGATCCATTTGTTGCTAAAAAATAGATTAGAATCACCAAAAATATATTTTCCATTATTCAGTGTTTAGAGCCTCAGAAAGTAATTCTATATATCTATCGATTGGAAGGTGAATCAGATCAGTGGTGGACTCTAATCACGAATATGCGATGACCTGATGAGATTGAATCCATGGTTTGAGATGAGTTCGAGTACATATTTTTCTATAAGTACTTTACAAAAATTATCTATACCAAAATGGAGAAATAGATAGTGGAGTTGAAGAAAATGGTTGATTATTATTTTGGTTCCTACAAGGCTAATTTTAGGAGACTTGTGAGTAATGCTTCAGGAATATCATCCAACCCGAATGTAAAGTTGATAGGTTCTTTTTTGGTTTAAAGCAAAGTCACGGAGAGAAGTAATCCATAAGAGAGTTCAGTAGAAATGAAGATATTGTGTGTTGACAAATCAAGGATGAAATGGAGGTGGGTGTCACATATCAATCTCATGGATTTGACAATTATGAGAAGATAGAGTTCAAAGGAGACTCTAAGAACCTTGGAGAATAAATATGAACATTCCTTTATTCTCTAAGTTTGTGAAGAATAATTTAGAGAATTTATTTATGGGGTATAATAAACAATTTACGTGCGGAAGGTAAGGATATCAAGCAATTAAATTTCAAGGCGATGGGAATAAGTTTTCTGAAAATTCTAATAGAGAAAAAGCCTCATAGAATGCATCTCCAACTATTCAGTGCTACAAGTGTAAGGAGAATTGGAATTTTTAAAACCAGTTCCCAAACCCATGGGTTGGTGATGATGATCGACATTAGTAGCCTCTTAAACCGAGGGATAAAGGGAAATATCATGCAATCTATATATATAATTAGGGGTTCAATAATAATGTGATGAAAAGTACACTTACCAACCACTCTAGAACTACTAATGTCATATTTGATTCTAGATCTACCCACTTCTTAAAATATAATTAATTTTACAAGGGTGTTATGATTCCTATGAAACAGTTAGATGTGGAATAAGTTGTGAAAACCCAAAATGGTATGATTATTTCATCTAAAGTATATGATTCATATCTAGTTGAAGTTTGAGGGAATTGTTCTTCATGAATATAATTTATTTATTCCTTTGGTTAGATTTGATGTCATATTAGGAATGGATTGGATTTATATGAACATATCCCACATAAATTATCAAAGAAAGGAAGTTATGTTTGATATTTCAAACCCTGTTATGATCATACATCATTATGATGATAAGTATGAATCTCATTTAGAGATTATAACTAGTGCATGGGTTTAATTCCCCTCCAAAAGGGTTGTTTATATCTAATGGTTGGGGTGACGATTGACAACGATGATATTAAAATTGTTCACGATTGCATGGTTGCCTTCCTAGAATATTTTCCCAGTATTACACCAATATGTAATGTTGAGTAGTTAATAGAACTTATACCTAGTCACACACCAATTTCAAATATCCCTTATAGAATGGCCTGGATCAATTTGTAGGAATTGAAGAAGTAACTCCATGAAAACCATGATAAAGGATTCATTCAGCTAACTATGTAACCTTGGGGTGCACCTCTTATTTTTTTGGTAAATAAATATTGATTAATGTGACTCTACATTGATTATTTGGAATAGAACATGGTCAATGTAATGATCAAATATCATCATCGCCATATTGATGAATTTATTGATCAACTACAAGGAGCTCAATACATTCCCAAGATTGTTTTTCAGTATACATATCATCAATTGAGGGTCCAGAAGGTTGATATAACTAAGAAAATATTTCATACAAGGTATGTTCACTAGGAATATATAGTGTTGCCTTTTTTTCTTACTAATTTCATTTCTATCTTCGTTGATTTAATTAATAGAGTCTTTAGAAATGACATTGATATGTTTGTTGTAGTCTTTATAGATGATATTATTATCTATCCAATGATAAAGGATGAGTATGAAATTCACATGAGAATTTTAATAAAGACCCTAAGAAAATAAAGTTATATAAAAAATTTACAAACTCTGAATTTTGGATACTAAAGGAATCCTTTTTTCCCTCACATAATCTCAATTGATGGTATAATAGTAGATCCATCAAATATGAAGGCTATTGTAAGATTTTCTAGACCAACCACGGGGATCGATATCCATACATTTCTTAGATAAGTTGGATATTTTCATTGGATTGTGGTGAATTTATCAGGACTATCTAATCTTATGACCAAGTAACACAAAAGTGTGTGAAGTTCCTCTAGACAGACAAATGTGAGGAAAATTTTAAGGAACTAAAGAGAAGGTCAGTCAGTGGACCTTTCCTTACATTGACCTATAGTGGAGAAGGGTTCGTAATCTATAGTGATTCAACCAATAAGGGATTAAGATGTTTTCTTATTATAAATTACATTGTTATATCCTAATCCTCATGATAGTTGATGATTCATAATCAATATTACCCCACTAAGTATTTCGAGTTATCAATGATAATCTTTGAAATAATTATTTGGAGGGATTATAATTATTGGGAAAAGTGTGATATATATACCGATCATAAATGTATAAAATATATATTCAACCCAAAGGAGTTGAACATGAACCAGATAAAATGGTAAGAGTTGATAAATTATTATGACATCACAAAACATTACCACCCTGGGAAAAAGAACAAGGTTGTTATTGCTTTGATTCGGAAGGATCATGCTAGCATATAAACGATGAGGATCAGAAAAGATCTAATATTTCTAGATGTTAAAATTATGGATCTAGAAATTGTTAATGAAGGGAAAAATAATATCTTTATTGAATGGATGTCGATCAATATATCCATGTGTAGATTAAGGTGGAGCTGAAGAAATATGAAGAGATATAAAATAATGTTTGCAATGATCCTGAGTTTAACCATCATTAGGATGAAATTATAAGGTTCAAGAATATTATATGTGTTCTTTAAATACCATACTTAATAAAGGGTATATTAGAGGAAGCTCGTAGTTATTTATTCTCTATTCACCATGGATGTACGAAGATGTATAGGGACATAGAGGAATACTACTAGAGGAACAACAAGAAGAGAGATATCGTAGAGTTATGGATGAAAGACCCAAGTCTAATGGGATGTGGCATCCATTATCTATACCGAAATAGAAATAAGAGAACATCACTACAGATTTTTTCATTGGAATACCCAAAATAACTAATGGGTTTAATTTTATATTTGTGGTAGTATATTTCCTTAATAAGTTAGCACACCTCATTGCTATCAGTGAATATTTCACTCTTGATCAGCTTACCATGATTTAAATTAAGAAATTGGTAAGGATGCATGGATTACCATGTTCAATTTTATAAAATCAGGATCTATGGTTTACCTAGAAGTTATAGAGAAGTCCTCCGAAATCACTTGACACAAAATTGAGTTTCAGCACTACTTATCGTCATCAAACAGATGGTTAGTCTAAAAGAACAATTCAAACCCTAGAGGATATGTCAAGATATTGTTCCTTGTATTTCAAATGTGGTTCATATCAAATCCTTCCTATTGTAATGTTATCTTAAAACAATAGATTCCACTTAATAATTCAGATAGAACATTATGAAGCCTTATATGGTAAGAAATGTATATATATGACGTGATGGGATGAAGTTAGAGGAAGAAATCTATTAGGGCCATAGATCGTTGAAGAAATAGGTGAGATGGTTAGAACCATTTAGTATTATATCAAGTCTAATCAAAGCCAGTAGAAAAGTTATACTGGAAACCATAAGTAAGATATAGAATTTGAAGATGGTGAAAAGCTGTTTTTTACAAATCTCACCATGGAAGATAGTTACAAGATTCATTAATAAGGGATAACTAAACTCAAGGAATATCAACCACTTTGAAATTCTTGATCGTATCGGGATAGTAGACTATCAGTTAGAAATTATTCCAAATACATAGCAATTACATGATGTGTTCCATGTATGGTTCATGATGTAGTTTATACCTGAACCTTCACAATTACTGAACTTAAAGGTCATATTGCTATAGCAAGATCCTTATAATGACGAGTAACCAGTTGAAATTCTGGACCAATCAGATAATGTTCTAAGAAATAAGACCTCTTGCTTGGTCAATGTTTATTTTGAGAAACCACAACTATGAGTATGCTATGTGGGAACATTGGGATATAATGAAGTAAAATTATCCTCACTTTTTTTTACTAGAGTGACCAATTTCAAGTGAAAAAATTATTTTAAAGGGGGAAAAATGTATCACCCTGAGTTTTTAAAACCAGTTTTTTTCTAATAAATTTAAATTTTCATTTATATATTTCAAGGAAATAAGTAAAATATTCCATTCACACACATTACCAACTTGGAGTATATTTCAATCAACACCATCTTGGTTTACATTGCACACAACACTAAGTTGGCGTACGATACACATGACACTGGGTTTCAATGAAGTATCTATTTTTATTGTATTAATTATTTAAATAAGATAATTCTAACCAAGATGTTAAGTATATTAATATTAATAGTAATAATTAATTTTCAAATAATGATTATAATTTTATTTATAAGTAAATCATATTTATAAAAAATGTATTCTTTTTTTCTAGAATCATTTATATGATTAGAAACATCATTTTCTCAAATGAACTGCTTCTAATAATGAAAGTAATTTTTGACACATTTAGAAATTTAATTTTTTAAAATGAAAATAATTTTTTAATTCAGATCTTTAAAATTATATTAGGGTTATTTTTTTGGATTTTTCTAACAAACATCATTTTATAATGAATAGTGAAAAATATATCTTTTTAGTAAAAAATTCATGTTTTTATAATTACATATTCATAATAATTGATATTATAAATTAATTTCAATGTCACATTAGATTAATATTGCATATACTAATAAAAATAGATCATTAGAATAATTCCTACTTTGGAACTAAACATAAAATCTAAACAAACATTTGAACTTTTTCCCACTTTAAAACCTCGTTATTTCTACTCGTCTACAAGATTAGCACTAATAGTAATTTTTATGATTTTGTGATTAGAATTTAAAAAACACTACAGAAACCATTGTATTAATTATAATTTATAGAGTCTAATTAATAAATGTTAATTTTTTACTGAAATGATTATTAAAAGTGATTAAAATTAATTCCAACAATTAAGGCCAAATATAGAAAAATTAGGGGATAAAATTTAAAAATAAGGGACCAAATGACCAATAAAAATTTCATAAATCCATTGGATGTCCATAGTTCATCATTAAATCTTTCATGAATTAGTTTATTTGGTTATTTATGACTTTTGTTAGGTAAGAACATGTGCACACCTAATTTGGTTCTAAAAATTCTATTTGAGTCATTTTCCTTCCTTATAAAAGTTCACCACCACTACCTGTTACTCTGATCACTAAAGCCTCTTAGGATCTAAAAATTCCTGAAAAACAATATTCTAAAAAATACTACCTATACCTTGAATCCTACCTTTGGTTATAAAACCTCTCAAGGAAATCGTTTGGCATAAACCAAAAAGAGTTACCTGATTTAGAGGTAACGTCATCTTTCAAGATATTTTACTTTATTTTTCATATTCAACACTAAACTATCTTAATTAAATTATTGTTTGAAAAAACAAGTATAATAATCATAATATATTTTTTTATAAAATGGTTCTGAACTAAACATACACACACCTCCATTTAATGGATGTTGAACATACTATTTCTGTGTATAGTGAACTAATGCCTCACAAAACGATGTTTGTTCATTTTTTCATTACAACCAATCATGGTTGAAATTATGATGGACACTCTATTTATATTTTTAATATATTATATTTATTATTTAATTAATCTTCTTATTATTTTAGTAACAGAAATATTTTTACTTCCATTTGTGTTATTACAATAATGCCTTTTGAGGAAGTGTGGACAACCACCCCTCAAAGAGATGTGATTCATTCACACACCAAATAGAATGTATTAATGATTTATTTAGTAAATTTATAGGATATATATGATATATTAATGCTACTATAATAATTATATACACACACACACATACACACACACACACATATATATATAATTTTCAATTACATACTTGCTTTTTTAATACAATTATAAAATTGAAAACAATGTTCATGCGTATATACCGCTTACCATCTCACGGAACGGTGTTCCCACTTCATAATTCTATATGATATAAATTACTAATAAATTAATATAATTTATATAAATGATATTTATATCATTATCTACATTTGGGAACCATTATATAATTATTAGGACCAATAGTATAACAAATTAAGACACATGCGAAGAACATAGAAAATATTACCCATAGTGAAACATTGACATCAGATCACTAAAAAGAGGGTAATATAAGGTTATAATAAAAAATATATGGAATTATGAACAAGAATATTATTCTATAAAATATTTATAACAAACATATATTTATTATATAGGAAGCTTGTGTGAGTACGAAGAGTGTCAAGACACAAAGTAGGGGTTTTCATTTAACTTTTAATTTATTTGAGATTCAAGCTATGTTCTCTGCTCTATCATTTTGTGTGGTGTTTATACTGACGAAGATTTAATTATATGAATTTTATAACTAAATTTATGTGTATTCATATATCCATTCTATTTTCTTTCTTTAATGGGGTTTAACTATTAATAGTTACCAAAGCGTTTAAATTCTTTTGTCTCAATTTTCCTTCTTTGAGACTCATGTTTTGTTATGCACCTAAACTCTCTTTTAAGGTGTATATAATTCCATTGTACAAGTCACATCCTGAATATAATTATTTTAATGAAATATAAAGCTTTATTTAATTTACTTTTCTTACATGGAGATTATGATCCCAAGTAATCAAGTTATAAAAGTTTATTGAGAAAATCCTTCATTTTTTTGAGTCTGATTAGGTTTATACCTCTTTTTATTAAATATCCCATAAATATTCATGAGTTTACTTATCCTCTATTTATTCAAGATATCAAAAAGTTTAGTACCAATTTTTCAACTATTTTGTACTTAATATAATGGTTTTACAAAATTCAAATCATTTCTCTCTTCTATCGTAAGTCCATTATATTCAAAAACTATGTTTTCAAAAATGTTTCCAAAAGATCCTTGATGAAAATTTTCAAGGAAAAAATATTTTAAAAAATGTGTTATTATTTTAAAATATTTCATTATATATTTTAAAATGTATTTTCAAATAATTTTTTTTCAAAAGGTTTTATGTTATAATAATAAATTTTCAAAGAAGAAAGTATGTTTTCCTCAAGAAATGTTTTTAAATGAAATATAAATATTATTTACCATCTGGTATTAAAATAATTGTTTTTACTCATTCCTTTATTGGGAAATTAATCAATGGTTCCATTCATATTATTTCTGTTTATGGATTATGTTTTGATGGAATGATGTTATGAAATCATTTTCTCTTTCATAGGATGTATGATTTTGAAACCTAATTCTTTTCACAGGTTATGTCTATGATTTAATTATTATGAAACATATATCTCTCCAGTGGTTATGATATGTTTTCATTTTTATGATAGCCAATTCATTTCATGGGTTATGACATTATTTTTTATAATCATATCGAAAATGAATATGTGGTTTCATTATGTGATGGGTGAGACCTATACCACTCTCAAATGAATTGGGTAAATATTTATATATTGTGAGATAAAAAGTGATGGAATGAGGGTTTACATAGTTTAGTAATATAGGTCTAGGAGAGGGTTTACATTCTTCATTAATATATGGCTAGAATGGGGGTTCACTTGGTTCAGTAAATGACTTTGTCCACTAATGTTGTCTTGGCATTGACACCTTGGCTACTATAGAAATTAGTATATGCTTATGTGTTTCCATAATTCCCTGTCTTAATCTTATGTTATGCTTTCAAGGATTATGAGAATTACTTTTTTTGATTCATGTCTTATGAACTTCCATGTTTTATTCCACGATTCATGTATATGATCTTTGATATGCAGGGTATGGTCTTCTATTTTCAGGATCTAGATCTCATACTGGTATTTTCATGTTTATTCTTACATATCTCCCTTGTTTACCCTTACTGGGCATTTTATATCATCACTTTTAATGTTTCCTTCCCCTTTTTATGACGATATGTATTATATCTAATGTGTCTAGTAAGAGTTCTAGTCATGAAGAACCTAGTGGTAGATAATGTAGCTCACATATGTAATAGTATTTATGGTTCCATGTTTCTAAAGGTGTTATACCATCTACAACCTTTTTTGGTCTATTTTTATAATGTTTATGTGATCCAGAAATGTCATGTAATATTAATGTTTGAAAATTAGGGGTTTTTATAGTTGGTATTAGATCAAATGTATATTTAACCATTGGAAACTTTGTTGAGAAAAGCATTGTGAGAACTATAAGGATATGTCTGAAGATAAGTCTAAGTATACGAAAAAAGTAGGAAAATGTCTTGGAATTTTGTTAAAGGATAGAGTGAGTGGTTTCCAAGAAGTACATCCATGCCTGGATACTACTAGTGGATGTGTCTCTGGCATAGATATAACTATTGGTAACAACTACAACAACATGTTTCATTCTTGACTCGAGAAAATATGGTACATGAAAATGGGCCTTACTGCACACCTCATTTGACACAACCTAGGGATATGCTTTGGGAATTAAAAAACTCTTCAGAAACCATTATGAAGGATTTAATCCAATTTTAACTATGAATAACATATGATAAACCATAGGTTTCATATATTAAGGAATATTTATTAAGTTATAAATCCTATAAGTGATTTTTCGTGATTATGTGGTTCCTTATTATGATAAGTATTTCCTACTCTATGCTATTGGTTTTAGTAAATGGATGGAACCTGAAGGAACCAAATTAATGGTGATTGTTATGGGAAATGAACTGATTATCCTCCTATGAAACCAAATGCTATTCGAGTTGGAGTAAAAAAATATTTTTCTTATGTATACGTATATTTCTCCGGCTATGAATCATGGTGGACTTCTAAATGTGCAGAGGAGGGAACAAATTTTTTTTGATTATATCACAAGGAAACATCCACTTTCTTTTAGAAGGTCTTTTGATCCACTCATTTATGAACAATAGAATAGAACCAATGAAATTATTTTCTCCGTTTTTTATGTTAAGAGCATGATAAAGACATTCTTGATTTTTTATCACTTGGAAGGAATGATATATTCGTGGTGGACTGTAATAATGAATATGAGGAAGCATGAAGAGATTGAATCCTTGGTTTGGGATGCGTTTATGAACTTATTACTCAATGAGTAATTTCCTATAATTATTCATACCAAGATGGAGAAAGAGTTCCATGTGTTTAGGGAAAGGTATACTGAGTATATCATTACCTATAAGGATAATTTCAAGAGACGTGGGTGGTACATTCTAGGAATTTTCATCCAACCAGAAAGTAATGTTGAATTTTTCTTTTTTGTTTAAATCCATGTCTTAGAAGGCCATTGGTCATAAAATACATTAGTAGTTATGAATATATTGTGAATTGGGAAATAAAAAATGAAATGGAGGTAGTATTCATATATCAATCTCATAGTTTTGACAAGATATAGAAGATGGAGTTCAACATAAACTCTAATAACCATAGAGAAAAGAAGATTAACATACCTTTATGCTCTTTGTGTGGGAAGAATAATGGAGGTAATTTCATTATGGCATCTAATAAATGTTTTAATTATGGTTGGTAAGGCCATCTAGAAAATGATTTTAGAGTTGATGTGATGATGTTTTCTCAAAATGGTAATGGATAGAAATCCACAAAAAATGAACCTCCCAATATTAAGTGGTAAAAGTTTAAATTTAATGGTAATTTTTATAACCATTGTCTAAACACATGTGGTATTGGTGATGATTGACATCAGTATCCTCTTTAGAGAAGGGATAATGAGAAATTTCATGTAATCACTATATCTGATGTGGGGTGAGATAACGACGTGATAAAGGGTACACTTACCATCCAATCTAGAACTACTAATTTCATTTTTAGTCTATATCTACCCACTATTTAATATCTAATTAATTTTTATAGGGCGTTATGATTCCACCAAAACAATTAGATTTGGAATTAGTAGTGCAAACCACCAGTAGTATGACGATTTCATCAAAATTATGTGATTCCTCTATAATTTATGTTTGTGGGAATGTGTTTCCTTCCAATATTTTCATTTATCCTTTAATCTTATTTGATTTCATATTAGGCATGGATTGTATTTCTATGCATAAATCCCACATAAATTATTAAGGAAGAGAAGTTATGTTAAATATTTTAAACCCTCATTTGACCATCCATCAATGTGATGATAATTACGAACCTCCTGTAGAGATTACATCCAGTGTGTGGGTCCTAATTTCTATTAAAAAGGATTTTCTCTCAAATGGATGGGGAGAAGATCAAAATCGATAATATTCATGTTGTTCAGAATTATGTGAATTCCATTCATAGATATTTTTCTAGCCTTCAACCAAAAAGTGAAGTTGAGTTCTCAATATAACTTATTCATGGTTCCTCACCAATTTCAATGAATCCTTATAAAATAGCCCTAATTGAGTTGTATGAATTTGAGAAGAAATTACATGAAAAACTTTAAAACGGATTCATTTGGCCTAGTGTGTCACCTTGAGGTGCACCGATATTTATTGTGAAAAATAAATATGGATCAATGTGACTCTTCATTTATTATCAGAGGTTAAACAAGATCACAATAAATAAAAAATTTCCTCCTTCCCATATTTATGACTTCTTTAAACAACTACCCAAAGCTGAATACATTTCCAAGATTGAATTTTATTCTATAAATATTTAATTGAAGATCATGATGGAGGATATACCTAAGAAATCATTTCGTAGAAGGTATGGTCACTATAAATACATAGTGATGCCTTTAAGTATTTCTAATTCCCCTGTTATCTTCATGGATTTAATGAATATAGTCTTTAGAGAGTTCATCGGTATGTTTGCGGTAGTCTTTATAGATAATATTCATATCAATTAAAAGAGAAAGGAATAGCATGAATATTACTTGACAATTATACTAAAGACCCTAGTAAGGATATGTTTAATGACAAATTTATAGAATGAGAATTTTGGATACAAAAGGTTTCATTTTTTTAACACAATCTCAATCGATGGAATAATAGTAGATCCATCAGATACAAAGGCTATTGAATGTTGAGCTAGGCAAACCACAGTGGTTGAGATCCATATCTTTCTTGGTTTAGAAAGATATTATTGATAGTTTGTGGAGAATCTCTCAAAGCTATCTAATTCTCTGACCATGCTAACTTGGAAGGGTGCGAAGATCCTCTAGATAGATGAATGTGTGGAAAATTTCAAGGAATTGAAGAGAAGGTTGGTTAGTTCACCTATACATACATTACCCTAGAGTGGATAAGGGTTTTTAAACAATAGTGATGCATCTAGGATGGGATTGGTATGTATTCTTAAGAAAATTAACTCGGTTATTTCGTATTCCTCATGAGAGTTGAAGATTCATGAGTAAAATTACCCACCTCATGATTTCGTGTTAGTGGCGGTAATCATTTAATTAAAGATATGGAGGAATTATATTTAGGGGGAAAATTGTGATATATATATTGATCAAAAAAATGTAAAATATATATTCAAACAGAAGTAGTTTAACATGTTCTAGAGAAGATGGTTATAGTTGGTAAATAATTATTACTACTCAATACATTACCACCATAGGAAAGAGAATAAGGTAGCTGACGCATCGAGTCAGAAGGTTCATGCAATATTATCCATGTTGAGGATCACATAAGATCTGATATTTCTAGATATTAAAGGGATTTATCAAGAGATTGGGAAGGAATTAGAAAAATCATATCTTTCTCAAATGGTTGTTCATCCCTATATCCAAGTGAAGAACAAGGAGGCACATTAAAGAGATGAAGATATAAACGACGGGTTAGAAATGTTACTATATTTATCCTTGATTAGGATTGAATGATACGGTTTAGGAACCCACATGTCTTCCTTAAATACCAGTTTTAAAGAAGGAACTGTTAGATGAAGCTTGTAGTTCATAAATCTCTATTCACCCTTTAAGTACGAAGATGTATGTGGACTTGAAGGAATACTTCTGGTGGGATGGCATAAAGAGAGATATCACAGAGTTTGTTTATTGGTGTTTGGTATTCCAACACGTTAAGGAAAAAATAAAAAAGTCTAATGGGATATTTCATCCATTTCCTATACCAGAATGGAAATAGAAGAACATCACTTTCGATTTTGTCATTGGACTACCGAAAACCTCTAAAGGGTTTAATACTATCTGGGTGGTTTTTGATCAACTTACTATGTCATAACAATTACTTTCTCATAGAGAATATTTCTCTCCTGATCATATTTCTAGGATAAACATTAAATAAGTGGTAAGGTTTCATGGAGTACCACGTTATATTGTATCAGATCGAGACCCGAGGTTTATCTCCATGTTCTAGTGAAGATTTCAGAAATCTTATTGTATGTAATTGAGTTTCATCAATGATTATCATCCTCAAATAGATGGTTTGTCTGAAAGAACAATTCATACCCAATAGGATATGTTGAGATCTTGTTATCTGGATTTTGAAGGTGGTTGGGATCAAAATATTCCTCTAGTTTAGTTTTAATACAACTATAGATTTCACTCAAGCATTCATATGTCACCATATAAAGCACTATATGTAAAGAAATGTGGACATCTAATGTTATGGTCTATGTTTTGGGAAATAATTCTATTAGGGAATAAGATCTCTCAATAAATGGATTACAATTTTAAAACCATTCACCAGCATATCAATAAAACTCAATGTCGGAATAAATGTTATTCTAATAACCATTAGTGTGATATAGAATTTGGAAATAGATAACATTTGTTTTTACAAATCTCACCCTTGAATAAAGTTATTGGATTCAAGAAGAAGGGGAAACAGATCCTTAGTTATATCTGCCCCATTGAAATTCTTGATCATATCAGGAATGTAACCTATCACTTAGAACATCATCCAGATATCTCTCAAGTCTATGAAGTGTTCCATTTATCATTACTGAAGAAGGACATACCTGACCCTTCACATGTATTGAACTTAGAGGTCATACCTCTAGAGCATGATATTTCTTATGAGGAGAACCTATTTAAATTCTAGACCTATTAGATAATGTTCTAAAAAACTAGACCACATGCTATGTCAAAGTACTATGGAGAAATCCACAGTTAGAGGGAGATATGTTAGAACTTGTGGAAATATTGATGCATAAGTATTCGCACTTGTTTTTTCTCGAGTGATGAATTTTGATGGATAAATTCAATTGAAGGGGGTAGAATGTTACAACCAAAGTGTCTATGGACAATTTGTTTTAAATAAATTTAAATTTCCATTTATATCTTGCAAAGAACTATGTTAATTATTCCTTTCTCACCCAACACTAACGTAGAGTACGTTCCACACATCACTTACTTGGTGTACTAAGCACACAAAATTGAGTTGGTAATGATAAAACATAAAATATATCAGTATTAATTCACTAGAAAACAGTTATCCCTTTAATTATTCCTTAAATTGAGGGGAAAGTGATGTATGAGGTGATAGGTGAAACATTAGAGTGGACATGTTTTTATTATGAGGAATTTCATAAGAACATCTCAAAGAGGGGAGTTGTGAAGAGGATATGTTATCTTTCATGGAATTTTGGGTTATACTTGGTGAGTGGTTACTAAAAAATTTGACTCCAATATAACATTAACTATTAATTTTCTGATCAATTAAATGGAAATAGGTTTCTCTCAATGATTTAGTTGTAGTATGAATATTTTCAGATGAGAATAATGATAGAATATGTTATAAATACAACATTTTTGTGTTGTTATTGACAAGTGGTGTTCATGAGGAAGCTTTAAAAACTTATTAATTCCTCAACCACATTAATGGGGTTGACAAACATATTATATCATGTGTTCTAGGATCAATTTTTTGTTTCATTCATTAATGAATTCTTTTTAATTTGAGGTTAAAGGGGGATCATCTTTTGTGTATCACCAAAAACTCAGAAGCCTAGAGTCTGTCTGTTATTTTATTACATTGGAATGATTACATGAAATTCGATTCCCGAAGGACCAATTAGTTTAGTAGTTTTGTAAATCCATATACATACCTAGGTTCAACATTACTAGTTTAAATGAAATACAACATATATATTTCACTGGGAACATCAAAAACTCTATTTTTCCCTAAAGGTCAATCGTAATAAACTTCTTCATGTACTGAAAAAATAAAACATAATAAATAGGTGATCATAGATGATCTGTAAGTGAATGAAACACAATGGATGATATCATAAACATAAACATTAGACATGGGAAATTACTTGAACACATTACTTTAAAAATATACATGAAAAGATTAAGATAGGATTAATAGATGAATAAAAAATGTCATGAAAAAGAATAATCATGGGTATTCTGCTAGTAGAATAACCAACTGATCCTTCAATTAATAGATTCATAATTAGGGAAAAACATATTATAGACATCATATCCATACCTTCAAGGCCTTGTGCCAAGACCATAAATATCTATTTTTTATTGGCCTCATGCAATGACCGTAGTTTCTCTCATAAGACCTACGATGTATCAAGGGGCTATAGTGGGCCCCACACATTACATAATAAGTCCAATGCATTCATCTTATGAACAATGATAGAAATAAACAAAATATAGATGAATATTGAAACTAACATGTGAAATTTTAATAACATTCCCCATTCATTAAAAATAAAACCTCTCTATTTAGAGAAATATGGTTGATGATATCAAGATAGAATATCCACATTCAAACTAATCAAAAAACATTCAATAAAATATTTTATATATTATTTCATATAATATAAATCTATACAAAATAAAATATTTATCATTTTATTTTTACATAAAAAAAGATACATTTAAATGAGACCATTGAAAAATTCTTGATTAAATAATCTTTAATCATTCCATAGTGTCACATACCACCTTGATACATTAAAATCATATTACTTTAGAATATCATAAGAATAATGAGACTCTTGATATGATATACCAAAGTGAAGTACCTAATCCCCATGAAAAAATAAGTCGTGAACCGGGCATATATATCATAATAGTTAATGTGAGATGAGAAAAATCCTTTTTACTTTGGAAAAAAGAGTTTTTTTGGAAAATCATTTGTATTTTTCATAAAAACAAATATTAAACATTAGTATCCAAGAAAATAAATTTTCAGGTAATTAAAATTATATTATAGTCCTAAATAATTTCATATTGAGGTAAAATAATTTAAAAAATGTTTTAAAGTAGTTATAGAAATAAAAAAAATTTAGTGTTGTTTAAGGAAAATATTATTGGAGTTTAAAGCAAAAAGGGATGTTTGCTTTCAAAAAACCAAGAATGAAAAAAAATAACTTCTCCATGATAAAAATTTTTATTTTAGGAATGCATGAATTGCTTTAAAATATTATATAGTTAACTTCAAAATACGTAAGAATTCTAGAAGATCCATGAATCAGGCTTGCATATCAGAACAATATTTTTTAAAGATTCCTTTAAAATATGAAAA
Organism: Viscum album; assembly: GCA_963277665.1. Classification (NCBI taxonomy): domain Eukaryota; kingdom Viridiplantae; phylum Streptophyta; class Magnoliopsida; order Santalales; family Viscaceae; genus Viscum; species Viscum album. The sequence continues at coordinate 209,000,713 of OY728146.1, read as the reverse complement.
TACCTATAACATAAATAGGAATTAAAATTTGTACAAATATATAGGGAATTAACACACAATTTATGGTGATTAAATATGAATAAATATTTTTTTCATTGATGTCATTATAGAATAAGAGCAACCTAAAAGGAAATGGAGATTCGGGTAGAAAACCCTTACAAACATTTTGACATTGTAAAAATAGTTCTTGTGAGGGTTTAATGAATGGTAAAGTTGTATCACATTATTTATATATCTTAAGTTCCGCATGGGTAATGTGAAAACGTACAACATAATTGGTATTTAAAACTAAAATAACACAATATAGGGGGTTTCTTGAATAAAAGTAAGAGAGGGGATCCCTTACCTTAAATATGAGGGTGTTCTTTTCTTGATCTCAATAACCTGAGTAACCAAGTTAGGGTCATTAAAAAAATAATATAACCCTTTATAAAATTATTTGGTTTATTATGAATTTATTAAGTTTATTCATGTACTTTTATATGGTTTAGGGGTTTCAGTTTCATTGTTCGTGAGTGATCGTTTTCATATTATTCATGATCATTTTTCTTATAAAATAGTATGGTAGTTCATCAATAATTTGAGTTGATTTCAAAAATAGATTTTAAATTTTATTAATAAAAATTAAAAACATTACATAGTTATAAAATTTTTTTAGATATTTTTAGTGAAGGTGAATCATTATATAATACATTAATGACAATAACTAGGATTATTTGGGAAATATTTCTCACAATTACCTCGTTTTGTATTATTATTTTACATCATGAGTGAATATGGATTCTGGAACATTAAATAAGATAAAATACATATATAATAGTCTTTTTCAATAATAATCATGATTTCATGACCAAATTTAAAAAGGTAAATCAAATTGGAAGCACCATTGTCCATGAATGTGAAAAATCAACACATATCCGATGGCATTTCTTTTTTAGCATAAATGAGGGGAAAGGATAGATAAAGAATAATTATACCATTAGCATAAAAAAATTCTAGTACATGCATGATATTGGTGCTTTCATAACATGTGTATGTGGAGATGTTAGAAAATAAAATAGAACACAGTTACATAAAATGAAAGGAAAGAAAAGTGGAATTTTACCTCTTGAATTATCCTTCCTTGAGAGCCTATTAATGGAAGAGTATTTGGTTTTTTTTGAAACAAAGGTATTCTGGTCATGGTGGAAGATATTGGAAAGATACTTGGGGAGAATTTGGAGAAGTCACAATGATTTAGTGTAGTAAAGAGAAGAGGGTGGAAGAGGTGGTATTTATAATCGAGGGAGGGGGTTTTTCTTGATATTTTGATCATTAGTTTATTGTTTTTCCATTATACAATCCATAGTGATGATTCTAAGATAAAAAATAGTATTATTTGAATTTTATTTCTAACCATTAATTATTACATCATAATAAAATAATAAATTATTCAATAAATCAATTATTTAGCATTTATTGTAAATAATCTTATTTTACTATTCACCAAAAATTCAAGTATTTCATAAAAAACCAAAAATTCACCCTAAAATTTTTTCAACATGTAGAATCATAAAATTATGTACATTTTAGAAAATTAACTTCCAAAATATAAATAATGTAATTTTTAATTAAAATCATAATTTACATAAAAAATACTGTTTTTAAAACATTTATTTATATATTCCAAAACATATATACAACGGAATTTTAGATAAATCTGAAATATATACAACAATTAATGAGTTTACTATTAATAAGGTTATTTAATTATTCCTAAGATTAAGTTTACTATTCATAAGGTTATATTACTATTCAAAAAACAATTATGTTGGCCATATCACACTCGAAATAACTTACTCATTGTAACTCGGTTTGTCAATTGGGGGTGGTAAAGTTAGGTCTAATGTCTAGGTTATAACTTAGCGGTGTCTTTTATATAATCAATGTTTCATACATTCAATATTAAATTTATTTTTAAAATCATGGGGTATTGCATTATCCCCTCCTTAAAAAAAATTCATTCTCAAAATTTGATATTTCAATTTTAAAGTTATTGGTTATTTCTTGAAAATATACTTGTGAAAATACCCATATATAAAATTGGGATAATTAAATATCCTCCTTAAAAAGGTTAAGGGAATATAGGTGGTCAATATAATAATAATTATAATAATAAATAAATAAATAATTAAATTATCATTTCGAATGGAGTGACATTTCTTGGAATTGAAAAACTGGGCATAGAAGAAAAAACAAACAATGAATTTATAGTGATAAAAAATAGGTTTAGCAAAATGTAGATTACCACAAAACCATACAATATAGTTATGAAAAATATCAATAATGATATAAAATATTATGATAATAGAATAAAATTTAATACTCTTTTAATAGAGTTGAAATATTAGTAAACTATATATGTTTATAAATATACATTTATATTTTATAAACAAGATCTTATACTTTTATTTTTCCTTGAACTACATATAATTTATCTCTAAGAATAATTTGAATCATGTGCTGTCATTAACCACTAAAACCTCATAAAATGGCCAATTTCAACCATCTCATAAATGGTTTATCAATCCAAAAGATCAAGAAACAATACCATAGAATCATTATCACAATAGTTAATACTATCCAATTTACTTTATCTATATATAATATCTATATATTTTGAAATTGTCATCTCATTATAATTGACATAATCGTGGTTTTACATCCCTCGACCATATAGTTTAAAAACGTTTTACCTACTACTATGTCAATTTTTCAAAGTACCATTAATCATATGATATCAAATACTTAAAAAAAGAACTTTATTACAATCCTCATATATTCATTAATTCTTATAACCAGTACATTAATAATAAAATAATCAAAAGGCATGCATGTTGACATGGAATACTAATCATTGCAGTTCATCTATGGTAATATCATAATTTCACATTTATCTAATAACATCATTTGTGGTATATTCTCTTAACACTTAGGAGATTGATTCACATAGTGTCCCATGTCCTTGAAGTTATAGTGTTGTACATTAGAAAACTTTTCTTACCCTTGTAATCATGAAGTTTGAGCCCTTTTTCTCCACATTTATAACAAACTCTCATTCCCTTCAAACATTTACTAGTGTTAGTATTTCTAGAGTTATGACATGTGGGAATACTCTTCTTTCCCTTATTCCATTTATCCATGTTTTTATCTACCATCCTCATCATTATTCTATACCCTTCAAATCCATAGGACTCATAGATTTACATACATACCTTGTTAAAACATGATACTATTTCTTCATATGTTGAGGATACTTGGGAGACTATATTATAGTGAAATAATTTATTAATACCATTATAGATATGATCCTTCTTACTCTTTTCGCCATGGTAATTGGTGATGTTCTCATTCCTTCAGCTAGGTACCATTTCTAATCAACTCTATATAATATATTAGCTCCTAAAATTATAAACTCTCTATATATCTAAACATGGTATAACACATAAAAAAATTTATTCATTGTAAATCATAGAACCATATTCTTTAGTTACTTTTAGGGAATAAATTCTATATAATGGTTTGTAATATGATTATAAATTCACCAAAGAATATCCACTGGAGGGTCAAAATAGGTGCACAATAAGGCCTGTTGTCATGTACCAAGTTACCTCAGGTTAAGCCCAAGACTCCATGTCGGTGTTGCTGGTGCTGTGTACATCTGTTCTAGAACAATGTCCACTTATAGTATCTGGAAAGATTTTTATTTTCTATAAGGATACACATAATATATTTCTTACCAATGTTGTAGGATATTAATGTATACTAATCCTCAATGACTATATTCTGGTTTTTTCTCATTTATATATTTTCAAATTATAGTTTCCCACTTTCCTATTAAACGTTTTCTTATAGAAACTATCATACCACAACCCAGATGTCTGGAGTCAGTGCAATATTTCATTACATAGGCATGCTTACAAGAAATTGTTATTCCAAAGGACTAAGTAGTTATGTAATTTTGGTAATTCAGATTGATACATAAGTTAAACATTTAAAATTGAAATGAAATACAACATATAATTTTTATTGGGAACATCCACAACTCTATGTTTATCCCTACAGGTCAACAATAATAAAAATGATCATGTCTGGAGAAAAAAAATTATGAAAGAGGTGAACTCATATTCTCAATATGGGTAAGAAACAAAGAAAAATATATCAAAAACATAAACATTATACATGGTTAAAATCTAACACACATTCCTTTAAAGATAACCATTTACACATTATGGTAGAAATAAGAGATGAATAAATAATCTCAGGATAAAGCATAATAATGGATATTCTACAAATCGAATAACCACATGAAATTTCAATTTATAGTTTCATAATGTGGGAAATTAATATTCAAAACACCATAACCATACTATCAAGGCCTCATGCTATGACCATAAATATCCCTTTTGTCATGGCCTCATGCTGAGACCATACTTTGTCTCAAGAGAACTACTGATGCATCGAGGCGCTATAGCAGGCACCACTCATCACACAATTAATCCAATTAATTCCTATTATGAATATAGATAAACTTAAACAACATATAAATTCATATTGAAATATACATATGAAATTTAAATAACATTCCCTAGTCATTAAACATAAACACTCCCCATTCCGAGTAATATGGTGAATGGTATCGAGATAGAACATCCACATTAAAAATTATTAGAAACCCTTCAAATTTTTTTTATAGATTATATAATAGGGGATAAATTATATATTAAATACAAGAACTTTCAAAATATGTTGACATAAATAAATATACTTTTGAATGAGACCGTTGAAAAAATCTTGAGGAAATAATCCTTAAACATTACGAAGTGTACCATAAAACCTTGAAGCATTCAAATCATAATCCCATAGAATATAAAGAGAATAAAAAGACTCTTGATATGATATACCAAAGGAAAGTACATACACAAAAAAAAATAAATAATTGGTTAAAAATGCATATATCTCCTAAAAGATAAATTGATATGAGAAGAATCCTTTTTTACTTTTGAAATAAGTGTTCTTTTGAAAAAATATTTGTATATTTCCTAAAATCATAGTATAAACATGTTTATACCTGAAAATAAGAGGTAAATACATTGAAATTATATTTTAGGTTTAAATTACGCCTTATTTAGGTAAATTAATTTAAATTGTTTTTAAATAAGATTTAAAAATAAAACATTTTTGTGCTGTTTGAGAAAATATTAATGGATTTTAAAGAGAAAAGGAATATTTGCTTTCATAGAACTAAGAATGAACCAAAATATATTTTTAAAATTAATAATTGTTATTTTAGAAAGTTAAATATGGATTAAAACCAATTATAGAGTGATATTAAAAATTGGTAAGAATTTGAGAAGTTCTATAAATTGGGCTTGCATTTCAGAACATTTGTTTTGTAATATTATTTTAAAACAGGAAACTCCCCATAAAATAAAAAAGGATTGGAATTGGTATACATATATTGAAAATAAAATAATAATTTATCAGTTGTACATATAAATATATAAGAATTTAATTGAGGTGAGTAGATAATAAGTGAAACCCAAAAAGAAATGGTGATTCAGGTAGAAAACCATCACAATCATTTCATTATGGTAACTGGTGTTCTTGTGAGGGATTAAGTGGAGGTAAAACGGTATCCCATAATTAATATACTATAAGGGAAGTATTTGGGAGGTGTGAAAACATACACCATAATTATAAATTAAAAATAAAAGGAAATAACAAAAGAGGGGTTCTTGAATAAAAGCGAGAGAGAGGATCCCTTACCTTAAATACGATGGTGTTCTTCGCTTGATCTAAATTACCTGAATAAAAAAATTGGGATTTTTAATTAACATTTAAAGAACCATTTATAAATTTATTTTGGTTTATTATGATTTTATTAAGTTCATTAATGGAATTTTATACGGTTTAAGGGATTCAATTACATTGTTCATGAGTGCTCGTTTTTATAATATTCATGATCAGCTAACTTATAAAAGAGTACAATAGATCTTGATGGAGGGATTTAAAGTCCGGAGTTTCTTTATATATTATTAATGAAAAGTCATAATATTATTCTGGTATAAAATTCATTTGGTTATTTTTAGTTTAGGTGAATCATTATAAAAAACATTCATGATAAACTCTTGGATTAATTTGAATAATTTGCGGACAATTTCATTGTTTTGTATTATTATTTTACATCATGAGTGGATAAGTATTACCAAACATTAAATAAAATAAATTACATATTTAATATTATGGTTCATCAATTAAAATAGTTTCATGACCGTATTTGAAGAATGTAAATCAAATTGGAAGCATCAACGCCCTTGAATGTGATAGGTCAACACATCTCGGATGACATTTCATTTTTAGCATAAATGAGGGGGAAAAGAGAGAGGAAGATGAATTTTCCCATCATAATAACCAAATTACAATAAATTTATGGTATTGGAGTTTTAATACCAATTTTATGAGTAATTTTTAGGATAGAAAATAGAACAAAAGAACATTAACATGACAGAAAAGAAATGAGGAATTTTACCTCTTCAATTAACCTTCTTGAGAGCCTCTTAAGGGAAGAGGGTTTGGTATTTTTATTAGAAAAAGGTCTTATAGTTTTGGTGGAGGATATTTGAAGGATAATTGGGGAAAATGTGAAAAATACAGAAGGATTTAGATGAGTTATGAGAAAATATTGGAAGAGGTGGTATTTATAGTTGATGGGAGGAGGGTTTTTCATGATATTTTAATCATTGGTTTATTCTATTTACAATGGAAAAGAAATAGTGATGATTCCTTGGACAAAAAAAGTAATATGTCAATGTGATTTCTAACCATTTTTGCATAAATCAGCATAAAATCATCAATGACTTAATAAATCAATTATTTAGCATTTATTGTAAATTATCGTATTTTACTATTCATCAAAATATTATGTTTTCAGAGAAATCCCAAAAATTCACCATAACCATTTTTTTGACATGTAGAATCCAACAATGTGGTCCATTTTTTGAAATTACGTTTATAAATATGATTAATTCAATTTATAATATAAATCACAATTTAATTAAAAAATATAGTTTAAAGCATTTATTTACGTATTCCAAAACATAGGTACATCATACTTTTACTTAAATTTTATATATATACTATCATTGGTGAGGTTAATATTTATATGTTTATGTCATTATTCATAAGGGTAAAATTATTATACACAAGGGTGCATAACTGTCACAAAAAATTATGTTGTTCATATCATACTCTAAATAATGTACTGACTGCAACAATGTATGTCATATTATTAAAATTCAAATCATAGGGGTGGTAAAAATATTTTTAAGGGCTAGGTTATAAAAAAGTGGTGTTTTTTAGAGACTCAGTGTTTCATGTATTCAATATTAAATTTATTCAAAAAACATTTGGGTGTTACACTTTGTATTTGGGGGTTTTCCTTGTTGTTATTTGAAGTTAATAACTATAAATGAAGCTATGAAAATGTATTTCATGAACAAACATGGTAGATACTATTAATATGGGTTTTATATAGAATATATGGTGATTAAGGTAGGTATTTTATATGCAACACTAAATAATGTTGCAATAGTGCATAGTTTACATTATATTATAGGATATTATAAAAGGTTCATTCTATATTTATCATTAATTATGGTTCCTTTCACAACATTAGCTGAGAATAATTATGGATATATATTTTCACATTATTGTAACACAATATTTGAGTTCATAAATGAGATGTATTATTTAGTACTGTTATCCTTATTAACAAGAGGGATGATTTATGTTAAAAATATTATTGTAATGATTTTAGATGTGGGTTGGGTTGTGTTGTGAAGCATGAAAAGGTTATGATTTCCCATGGGTGGATGATTTTTTAACCTAATAGAAATTATGGTATGACCAATTATTTGAAGAATATGGAGATTTATTTTTTAATATAGTGGAATTATTATCTTATCAGTTAAAACATTTTTTTATTCATAGATCATAAGAGCCTATGATATATTTTCTCCATATAGGATGTGTATTCTCATATGTAGATAATTGTGGAGATCTTGAACGATTATGGATTCAATGTCTCTTATACTCTGGGAAAGGTAATTTGAAATGTGATGTTATGAGTAGGATATTTTTTTTGAGGTTTCTTGGGAATTTCTATAAATTTATAGGATGATATAAGATGTTGAAACATAATATTTATATATGGGGGAATTTAGTGGTGGAGTTTTATTTTATCACATCATATTGTATTCTTTATTTTTTTAGTAGGTAAAGGCATATTATCTTATAGGACATAAAGAGGAAGTGTAGGTGTAGATATATCATGTTATATTAAGTTATTTCTCTAATATATTTTCAGTGGATGGTTAATATATTTTATTATTTTAATAGAATATATTTATTCAATTGGAGGTGTATTAGGATATGATGGGTGAGTTTTATATTTTTCCAATAGTTGTACATCTTAGAGATTATGAAATGCATCAATCATTGATGGATTAGTACTTTTCATTGGGAATGGATATTTTGGTGGCTAATTTCATGTATTAGTGTCTAGTTTTTTGTGTAAAATAAATTCATGGAGTTTCATCAAGTCTGATACATCGCTTTTAAGTTTTTTGGTGAAAATAATTGGATATATCAATTTATTTGATGATCTATTTTCCTTGAAATTTGGGTGGATATGACACCATCTAGGTGGCATTGGATCAGTTGATTAATTCAATCCATTTCATGGAGATTGAGGAGTCGTTCTTTGTGAAATATCTGGTTATGATTTATGTTGATAATGTGCTATTGTTTTAGGGGGTTCTAAATATGATTATCTTTGATAGAGATTATTATTTTTTTAACAAGTGTAAAAGATTGTATAAAATTATTTTGTCACATATTTATTCCACTAAACAATATTTCATCCTCAAAGTGATTGGTTAATGGACGATATAATCAAGGAAATATAAGACATATTGGGTGCATATTCTCTTGAAATAATTGGATCACGGGATATGAATTTTTTTGGTGACTCTTATAATAATCAAATCCACCACATATATGTTGGTATGGACCCATTAAATGAGTTTTATGTTAAAACACAGAGATATAAATTATTATAGATAGATTTTGGCATTTTTATGATTCGTGGACCAATTTTTTTTGAGTATAAATGTTTTTTTAAAGACTGTTCCTATCTTGATAGAAGCTGGTCGAGACCATCTGAAGTCTTATATATATTAGAGATGGATATAATTTGAGTTCAAGGATATTCATAATATACATCATAAGGTTTCCCTTAATGATGGGAAGAATAATTTTGATAGAGTTTGTAAGATTTATCCTTGATTTTTGATACCATTAGAAGTGTTAGAAAGAGTTAGTGAGAACACACATCAGTTGTCACTTACACAATGATGAATCAAATTAATGGAAACTTTCATTTAATGTAGATTAAAAGGAATCTAAATGGTGAATATCATGTGATTTATTTGGGGGATTAGGATAATTAGCAGGATATACCATTTTTCGAGTATACAAATTATATTTGAATTCTCGATCATTTAAAACTTTTATCAGATTGAAAGTCATTGTAATTAAGAACAAAATTAATATTTTGAAAACTAATATATGTTTTTAAACTAAAATTATAACAATAAAAATAACTATAAATTAATGTATTGAAATTGAAAAAAGAATAGATTATTAGCTTTCAGAGTGGAAAGTGTCAACTATATGATTAAGATGTTGATTTTTATTTCTATAAAATAAACTATGATTATCTTTAAGAAAAATAAATATGATTGGTTTTTATGAAAACAAATTATGATTTTTTTGTAAGAAAAAAATTATAATTTTTTATTTAGAAAAATAATATTGATATTTTTTAATATAAAAACTAATTATGAAACCTATTTAAAATATTAAAAATTTAAAACAAAATATTTATCTAGAATATTTATAACTATTTCTAAGTCCAGAATTATATTTTAGAATTTGGACTCTAGGAATTAAAAAAAAATGATGTTAGAAAACTCTTTATGAAATTTTTTCTAAAACAATTACCATATAAAAACTAATTTTTTTAATAAAAATTTCATTAAAAAAATGTACTTCCCATATGAAATGTGTATATTAATTTTATAATATGGGTAAAAAATAAGTAGATATAAATAATCACCTTACATAGTTCATTCCTAGCTTCTGTTTAACGTATTGAAATCTATTAGAACTAAGGTGTTAGTAATAATTTTAAAATTTTGTTTTTTCATTCAAGTTAATTAATCATTTATATCCCATTTAATGGTGTGATCCTAAATAAAATGGAGACATATATCTATGTTCATAGCACATGAGAGACGTTATGGGTTTTTACATAAAGTGATTTCACTTGTGTTATTACATAATATTTCATTAGTTTTTTGTAAAACTTGTTCCATATTTTTTGAGTTTTTGATTCATCCCCAACACTTGAGAGAAAAAACATCCAACTACTATATATTCTACTTTAGTAGAAGAATGTTCTACTGTGTTTTGTTTGTTACATGAAAAAAATATCACATGAAACGACATGTTCAGGATGTACATTTCATATCCATTCTATATCCACCAATGTTAGCATCCGAATAACGTATTAGTTCAAAAACCTATATAGAAGAATAGAATAAGCCTAAAACCAAAGTTACCTTATGAAAAGGAAAAATAATTTTTATATCTTTTATATGTGATACCTTTGTATTGGCTAGATATCTTTTAAAAAATAGTAATAAAGAAATTAAATTCGTATGACTATCAGTAAGGAAAATTTAAATTCCCACCATACATCAAAAAGATTTCTGATCAACTTGTTTCACAGCCTCATCAAGATCTAAAGTATTTGAGGGGCCAATAATAATATTAATACATTTAGTATTTTATATACATCTTTATTAAGAATATATTTTATATAGTATTGTTGAGATATAAAATTTCTTTGTGGTTTTTGTAAAATTATAAAAGAATTGAAATATGTCAATTGACCTATCATACTCATTTCAATGATAGACTTCATAATATTCAAAAATAAATAAGTTTAATATTTTTTAGTAAAAAAATATAATTTTATGAACAAAAATATGTACTGTGATAATATTTTTTTGACCTTATTTTATAAAATGAATCGGATCTACTAATTTCTTAATAATTCTCTTTTCTAGAAAAAACCTGTTAACCAATCATACAAAGCTTTATAGACATGTTTAAGTCCATATAAATCTTTGGTATGTTTATAAATATTTTTTGGGCGTTTTTTTTTCAAAACTAGGTACTTATTCAATATAAACTTCCTCATGGGAAATTCCTTTATGAAAATCATGCTACATATCCATTTGAAATATTTTCAAATTAAATAATGATGCAAAGGAGAGAAGTATGTGAATAAATTAATGTCTTTGTACTAGATCGTATATTTCTTCATAATATATTCCCTCTTGTCGATTATATCCTATAGAAAAAAACCTATATTTATTTCTAACAATTAATCAATTTTCATCACATTTATTCTAAAAAACATTTACTCCAACTATAGAAGGTTCTTTATGTCATTTAACTAAATAAAAGACTTTTTTTCCTTTAAAACACAATAATTATATCTTGAATTACATTAATGTATTCTTAAAAACATAAAACCACTTTATTATTCTTAGGTTCAAATTAGGCAAATAAGTCTATTTGTTCAATTTAATTTCTTAACTGATTTCTTGTCATATTTGGTTGATCTACAACACCAATGATAAATTCACTATGACGATAACTAAGAAACAACTAATTTCTTGTGTTTTCACAAATAATTTCATTAATAATAGGTAAAAATATATTCTTGAGTAATAACTGTATAAAATAATTCCTGAGTTATTTCTATGTAAAAATAATCTTCTAACAAATATTGAAAATCAGTTTTAGAAATAACATCTAAGGATGCAAGTTTGGGTTTTTTTAGAAAAAAGGGGTTATTTTACTAAAACATTACATGTAATATTTCCTCAATAGTACATGAATTATTATTAAAAACTCTATGAGCCTTATAATAAGTGGACTAACAAAAAATATTCCTTCATCATATTTTGGAGAAACTTTATCTAAGATATCATTGGTATTTAGAATGTATACTTTTCAACCAAATACTTTAAAGTATGTGATCATTATGTTCTCTTCCTATCCACAAGTCAAAAATATATTTATTCATATGATGAACAATTAAAACATGATTTATAGTATAGCTAGAAGGACTAACTGCTTTTCCCCAAAAAAAATTGCAACAGAGTATTCACTCTGTATAGATCTAGTAATCTCATGATGAAATATATTTCTTCTTTAAACTGCACCCTCTTACTAGGGAGTTCCATGTACTAAAAAGTTATGTTCAATACATTTTCCACTACAATAATTTTCAAAATAAAAATTTTCAAATTCTCCACCATGATCACTAAAAATAGTAATCAATGAGAGGTTTTTCAAAAAATTTACACCATCCAAAAAAAATTAAAATAAAAACATGATTTATATTTTTTTTGAAATAAAGTAGACCCAATTATATATATATTGTAATCATCAACTAAGAGATATAAATAATATCTTTCACCCATAATTTCAGTTTTTTGTAGGACCAAATAAGTCTTTGTGCTCTAACTGCAAGGCATGAGACGTTGAGAATTTATTAATATATCTGAAACTTGACTTAGGTTTCTTATAGTATTGATAAGGGTCAGAGAGGTTTGATGTAGGAAACCTATGTTATAGTATACTCATAACATGTCCTTTCCTTGTCAATTTAGATAAGTTTCTAATGATAAAATTTCATAATATTGTATTCCATAACAATGAATGAAATTCCATTTCACTAATTTAAGGTATGCCCTAGCTCCTGATATACTATAAATTTAGTATGTAAACATTTTCAAGATGATTGGAAGAAAGAATAAATTTATCCTTAGAACTATGTACAATGCATTTATCATTCCTAAAGACCACAAGTTAACCTTCATCACAAAATTTAATTTTTATTTAATAGTTGTGATTATGGACTATAATAAATAAAACATTTAAATTTATAGCATATCCAATAGAAACAATGTTACCTATTCCAATAATATATCAATGAGATTTATATTCAAAAGTATCTTTGAAAACATTTATCTTGATTATCATTTTGAAGTTATCTTTCTTCCAGTCATGTTTCATTAAAATCCACTATCAATATACCAATTTTTTTTTTGTCGGTACTATCATTGTTTTCCTTAAAGCATAAAGATTAGTTTCCTAGAACCCAAACATTATCGGGTCTCTTATTGTTAGAAAAAATTAGGTTACCATATTTGACTTATTTTTTGGGAAATAATATTTCCTTAGAGAAATAATCCTTATGAAAACATAAAAAATTTACTATATTTAAGGAAACATTAACCTTCTAGTGCCCACCACATGGACACTAATTTCAAAGAGGTGCACTTTTAGTAATATAATAATTATTTCTAAAAACCCTTTTTATTTGTAAAATGAATTCAAGAATTATCACCATAGGGTTTATTTTTTTATACATTTTTAAAAGATTCCCTTATAAGGGTCAAACTTTCATAAATGTTTCCTTAGACTATATATTTCATATTTTAGTTTTTGAACTAAATATCTATCATCATCCGTATTTGTTTTAGAACCATGTTTACCTTAAAAAACATTTATCACAGAAATAAAATTTTTGAAATATTTTTGAATAGAATATTTTTTAGAAATATTTTAATCTAGATATTATGAAAGATCTGATATTTCATTAGTCAAAATTATTAATCTCATATCTTCCTTATCATGTTCTTCTTTAGACTTCCATTTTCAAAAATATTACAATCTTTATTTTCTAAAAAAATTCAACGCCTAGAATCTTCATAATAAGTAGGTATTATATTCTATTTTTCTTAGCAATATTATATATATAATGATATCCAATTTTTTTCATTATCAATTTTAGGGTAATTTTAATTCAAAGATAAATTTTAAAGGGATTATTAAAATTGAACCATAGACTATAGTCATTTAATTTCCATGGGTACTATAGAAAAAAGAACAATATTTTCATTCTTATATGATTCATTATCTGATGACCATTCCAAAGAATCTCAATGAATGGAACTCTACATGTTATAAGCATTAAAAAATTATTTCTTTTAGACTTATATTATTTCATTGAATTTGTTTCTATATTATTTTTGTTTATTTCTTTCCTTCCCATATTTGGAATGCCAGGCTGAATATTTATAGCTTTCGTACATTCATAGAAAGTGAACTCAGAATATTTATTTTCACATTTACCCTTATAAAATTTCTTATATGGGTATTTAAAATATTTATTTCTATAAATATATTTTATTCTTATAGATACATTAGATAACTAATTATCAGAACATTCTAAAGTACTTGTATCGAAATGAACAACAACTTTAATCTTCCTAATATATTTAAAACCATTCTTAGCTAACTAAACATTAGACGATACAATAAATGTTTTTTAAAAAACAACACAATTTTTCCTTTTATATTTCTCATTATCACTTTTAGGTAATACCTCATACATCAAAATAGTACAAAAAAATCATAAAGAGTAGGATTAGTTAACATCTTTGTATCACCCACATCTATTATTTTTTTATACCCACTCATTAGGGAAAAAATAATATTTTTCACTAGAATATCATCATCATATAATTTTTCACCACGAGACAATATACTATTAATAATGGTCTTGAAACTTTGGCACATATTTGAAACTAATTATCCATGTATTAGATAAAAATATTGGTAATCATCTGTAAGAAAAACATGTCATGTTTATATAACTATAGATGCACTAAAATGGGTAACATCCAATTTACTCCAAATACCATTTTTAGATTTACTAGATGATATCTAACTGTATATATTCTTTATCATAGAACACTATATAGTATTTATGACTTTGTAATTCAACTGATATTCATATTGATTATAATTCATAAAAGTAGAAATATCCTTATCATGTATATTGTATTTTTCACTAAGCTTCATGAAATTATCATCTCTTGTATAGATCAAAAAATACTTCATTCTATATCCCCAATATTTAGAGTCATCCCCATAATAATGTGTTCGACTATGATTCAGATTGTCAAGAGATACAACATTCATACCTGCAATTTTAAACAATAAAATTATTTTTTAAAAGTAAATGTTTGTCTGAAAAAGTATATTCATAGGTTGTTTATATCAAAACATAAACAACTAATAGTATGTAAAGAAAGTGAATGCTCTTAAATTGTATAATAATTAGAAACCAAACATGATACCAATTAGAGGATCATAACTATTTATTAGATGTCTATATATACAATAGTTGGGGGGAGGGGGTAAATTTCAGTTTAAGAAACATTTAAAATAAAAAAAATAATTCTACATCTTAATGTAATCTTATCAGGCTCAGACATAGTTTAATAATCAGAGTAAAAACTAGAATAAGAAAACATACAATTATAAGAGTGAAAATAAAAATCACAATGGATCAAATTAATTTCATAGTATTCTTTTTTATTGTATTAACAATCACACCAACAAAACAAACAAAATAAGAAATCAGTATGAAGACTACATTTCTATTACTAGAAGAGTGGAATAAAAACATGTAAAGACAGGTAATTACGTAGTTAGTAATAGTATTAATGAAATTAATTTTATATTTAAATAATTGAAATATTTTTAACTTAAGAGTTATATAGCCAATAACATTGAAAAATCTTATTCATGGTTTTGTTATTACTATAATGTATGACTTTCTGTACTAGGAAATCCCTTGATATGATGATCAGAATAATATTATTATTCTTATACTCAGAATAAAAAAATTATGGGATCTCTATTAATCTTCTAATCCTCAAAAGCCAACAATCTAATGGATCAGTTTCACGATCTTCCTATACCTAGAATACCTTGATCATATTAATGATGACACATAGAATAAAAATGAAAAATCTCTAAAGGAAACAGACTATCAAGGATTCCTTTGAACTAAAACTCTATAACGTATTAAAATGACTTTGAACATGATATTCACATAGAGAAAACATTAGATGACTTTATTTTTGAAATATATATGCAAAAATATAATAAAATGACTAGTTATTGATACATAATGCTCTAAGGTTTACATTTTTGAGTTTATTGCAATGGACTTGGATAGTTGGTGCTTGAAATATCATAATGATTTAACATTACTGAATTTATGAAATCATATTGATTTAGAATCATTACAATGATAAAATTATTCCTTATGTTAGAAATAAATCTTCAATATTTAAGTTTATAATCATTAGTTAATCTAATGGGCTTCCTTATCATTTTTTAATATAATAATCCTTATGTAGATCAGTCTGATTTTCATGGTACCAAAATAAATCTAATATTCATGAATTTTTTCAATATGATAGAAAATATAAATGTCTAACAACTAGTCAGATTAAGGTTAAGTTTGATGTATTGTATTCATACCCAATCGAATGATTTTAAATAATAAGGATATGTTTATATTATTAATACATTATATCCTTTTCTATGTATAGTAAAATATAATTTTCTCTATAGAAACATATGAATAATTCATGGAACATAAGATGTTATTAATTTTTTAATAATGTTTTTATGATAACCAAAACAAATGGAATAGAAAATTAATTAGTACATCTTTTAAATCAATAATAATTTCTCTAATCTAAAAAATATTTCAATTTGTTTTGTATACATTCATGAAAAATTTCCCATCATTCAAAATTATGATGATATAAGAAGATTACATAAAGATAACTTTATTTCAATTATCATCATGTTGAATAACCCTAAGTGGTTATTTTGACCAATCAACATATAGTACATTTATGTCTTTTAATTTCTATTCTTCAATCTATATAGTTCAAATTCACTTGATTTTTAAAGAACTATAATTTTTAAAAGTTACTTATCTTATTTATTTATCATCAATATCTTTAAATATATTAATACCACCTATCATATATAAGGAACAACCACTATTAATAATGCATTTTTGTTCCTTTGAAAAGATTTTAGAGCTATATCAGTAATGAAGTATCTTTCCTCAACTCTATTCTTTCAAAATTAATTTTATTTCATCATGAAGGAGTACTATGATGAAAAATTTGTCAATTATTATCTAGCGAAGTTATATGATTGTTCATATCATCCATAAAATCCCTCCAAGAAATGAAATTGGTTTACTCATTAACAAATTTCTTGTATATTATGAATTTTTTATTTCTTCATATGTCTTAGGAATGTTACACTCTTTTATTACGGTATTCCCCTCCTTATTCAATACCCATTGGAAGTTTGAGAGATTCTATGGAAAAAATCAATGGAATTATTATAAAATATTTTAAAGAACCAAAAATACCCACTGAATCTTAATCATTTAGAAATATAAGATCATTCTCCATATAATGTTATTTAGGATCATAACATGTTATTATAGCTGTTTCCCCTTGTGTGGGTGAAATTTTTTACCGGGGTTAATTTGTAATTTTGTTGATGTTATTTTCATTCAAATTCCTTATCAATATAATCCTTCCCAACATTGTTTCCAACACCTTCAAGATTTTAGTAATAAGATCAAATTTTTTATTTAGTGGGTCTGTATTTCACCTTGTTCTTTGAAGGAGTTTTATTATTAGATTATTAAGTTTCATCATTTACTTATAGAATCTTTTCAAAAAAATCTCACCTGATTTAGGTTACTTTCAACCTCAAGGAATCATTATTGAGTTTTACAAAACTCATATTCCATAACAACATGTTTATTATAAATATCCTCAACCATATTTCTGTGTTCTAAAACTAACTCTTGATATTATTACTTTCTCAATGTGAACACATTATATTTTTGAAATTTTTTCCATTCCAAGATTCTTTTTCTCACCATCATTCCTTAAAATCTATGTTTTTCCTTGAGTTTTTTGTTTTTCTCATGACATGTCAAAAGTTTTAATCTTATCTGTTAATCTTTATAGATCTATTCTACCTCTTCTTATTCTCTATTTGAGGAATAATATTTTTCACAACATTTGAAAATAATTTTCGAATATTCCCAATATTATTATCTTTTGAATAATTGTTTCCATTATAGTCATACTCAACATTATTAATCAATAGACATATTCTATTTGTTGTGAAGTTTTTTATTATGTATATTGTATTTTTTATATTCCTTGGAATATTTTCACGAAATCTTTCACCTTGTTTTTTTTTCAAATTAATCATTATATTATACATATTTATTCTTAGAAAAATTCAACGATGAATTAACAATTCCTCTACAATAAAAAAATTTGACTCATATTTTGCCTCTATATTTTTTCCTACCAATTCAATAATTTTTATAGATAAGATAGTTTTTTTCATTAACATTATCATCTTAATCGTATTCTGAATCAATGGGGTTAAAAATATAATTATATGGGGTTTGCAATTTTCAAATTCCTACAAAATTCATTTCATCCATGATACTATTTTTAAATGATTTAAATTTTTTCATCAAATATTGAACTTTAAAATTATTCAATTAATCAAGATAGAAGTCATCATTTTCATCTAAGGTAGAAAATTTATAGTCCAGTATTTATGAAAAGTATCTCATGATTTTATTAAAAATGGTATTATATGTCAAGACATATTTAAATCCTATTTGATTTAAAAAATTTCCTTAAATTCAGTGAAGTACTTATCAATAGTATGTTCATATTCCTTTATGATATGTTAAAAAATTCTAGGCAAGATTTTTAGATTTTATTCAATCATTTTTTGTTTCCCATGATGAAAATTTTTCTTCTATAAAATGTTTCCTTAACTATTTATAGAACAATCAGATTCTAAAAAACATTTTATAAAAACAAAATTTCAGTAAAATATCTATATTTCTTATCAACGACAATATTTATTTTTTCAAAAAAAATCATAGGAGAATTTTTCTCAATTAGTGGAAAACCAAATATTGCTTCACCAATTACCATTAGGCCATGATAAAAAAGAGTGGTTATCATTCTACTTTTTAAATGATTACAATTTATTCCATCAAAGTTAGGACTAACTATGATGTTAACTCATTTGAGTTTTTCGATGATGAGGATCTAATAAGAGAATCTAGGTTCTAATATCAATTTATGTTAATTGAGATCATGATAAAAATATATAATGTTGAATGAATCAGTGGTGATATTTTATATATTAAATTCACTTGAATTTATACCCTTTAAATTAATAGAGTTATTATCCTTACCAAAATTTATATAAAAATATCAAACTCAAGAAAATATAGGAATGTAATCTATGGAATAAAATATTTACATAGTCCACCCCTAGTGTAGGTGACTACATAATTATCATTGGGATTTCCATGAGTCCATGGAATTTGATATAATATAAATGTGAATATAAAGAACCAACACTTGTTAGGATCTTTCAATCTCCAATATATATGATTATACTAACTCTCGTTAGTTATAGAATTTTTCTTATCAATTGACCCAACATTAAATTGTGAAACTTTTTAAACATCCCTAATAATATATTTATGAAATTTTCTACGTAATTCCTTAGGTCTGGTCAGTGCCTACAATGTTTTCACTACCATTTTCCAATGTACCATGCCCTATGTGTTCCACAACTTTGTTCAGTATATCTATCTAATAAAAACTATATTCTTAATCGGACATAATCTATCTATGGAAATTGTATTGTATCACTACTCAAGATATCAATCTGATAATATTGAATGAAACACTCTGTCCTCTAACTCTTCCAACTAAATATTTTTTATTTTACATCAACATTAACCAAATCTTAACCTGGTAAGAAACTCTCAGAACTTAATTAGTTTAATATGTCATATTTCTTTACTTCTGAACATTATATCTTCATATTGTACTTACAACCCTTCTTTATAGGTTCACTCTAAAAATAAAAGGTGTGAACCAAAAATTATTTTCCCACTCAATAAAATTTATTGGAGATAATAAATAATTTTAGAGTCTTCTTTAATATTAGTGATTATTTATGACCATTTTGAATCAAAAAATTTCCTTGAACTTAATTAAATTCACTCTTAAATAACGTCTCCAACTATCCTTTTACTAGATAAGTAATTATGAGTTGACAGAATAATATAGAATCATCAATGTAAAAGTGATTTAGAAATTTAGGTAATGGTCCTAAAATAATATACTTGACATATTTGTTTTCTGATGAATACATTCATAACACTTCATTTAGCTCTTCTAATTCTTCCTCATGTCCGGTTATCTTGCCTCAACTCAAAATCTAGTAAATCAAATCATCTCAGAATCATATGTTTAATGAAATTGTGATTTCTTTTCTAATTTTTTTCCATAAAATAGATTTTTTTTAGATGAGTATTCATCTTATGTACTTGATATAATAGCATAAATTATTTATTTCTGGCGAACATGGGTCAATTAGTGTATGATAACATTGTTTCCATATCTAAAGTCCAATGCCATCATATTTATATATATTCATTACATTAATCCATTAATTATTTCAACTTTAAATTTATACCATGAACTGAATATAGATATTTTCACACCATTTTACCATTTTGCCAATTGGATTTCTTATACTATGTACAAAAGTGTAAAAACTCGGCAACACCTACTTATTAAAAATCGTCATCTAGTAAGATATACAATATTCAATATGGTATATCCATCTAGTTTCATTTTCCATTGGAAATTATTTACTATACACATTTAGAATACAACCCATATTTAGTTCCCTTTGTAATATTATAGAACCTTCATAAACCTTGGGTGACACATACATAGGATTTAAAAGTTTGGGGTGACCCTGTCACAACGTTTGTTCTTATTGTCTAATTTTATGCAAACTTTTTATACTGAAAACCTCATCATGTGAGACTATATCAATGATTTTAACTCTAGATATTCCAAAACAATAACCTGATCACTTAAACCATTATCTATTTTGTGATCCTACGATAGTTTTCTCTCTTTGTATGAATATGTCAAACTTAATCTTGGATCATGAAATACATCATGATGTTTGGAACTTGTGATCATTCGAGAATTGTCTGGCATTTAGAATGTTTTCTAGACATTATTACGGAAAAAATCCTTTACTAACTCCAATACTTCAATAGAATGGTTTCCTAAATATTATAAGATAATAATTCTCAAAAACTTTAGAAATATTATCAATTATTTATAAAAAAAATCCACCAAATGAATAGGTTTATTGAAAATAAAATAAAATAACATGAACATTAAAAATGGTCTCGCAATATATTTTGATATTGGGATCAGTTGTTAGTGGTGCCAGTTCTAGAACATAGTATGACCTGATGGTTCCGGTAATAGCATATGTGTGAGGTCGTGGGAGACATATTAAAAGTTAATTTAATTTTACATGCCTGAAACATTCAGAGAAGATCATTCAGGTCAAATTTAAAATTAATTTTTTTTTATATATGATGAAATGGATAAATAGGATTAGGAATTATATGTTGAGGAATGTAGGTCATTTAAAGGGACTATTTTGTATTTCCTTCATTTCAATTTAATGATCGAAGGATAGAAACCATCGAGCTGTGATCCACTTGTTCTCCTTTGATCTCTATGAAATTCCACTAAATCTACAAGTGCTAGTGCGGTGAATCAAATGTATTTTTTTTGTTTCTTCTTAATTGATCAATCTTGAGTGTCAATTAAATATCTCATAAGTTTTTCATTCTTGAGAGGGATAGAGAAGAAGTATTCGATCATTTATTGATTGTGCGTAACTATTCACTATTTTTTGATTTCACACTATTGCTCCACACAATAGATATAATTTTGTATATAAAAATCTATGGTGTCGGTTAAAATAAAATTTTATTTTCATAATGGCCATTAAATAATATTATATCATTTATTGAAACCACATTCCATATAATAATAATATGGTTATTTTTTCTATGCATAGACTTCTGTAAATTGATAAAGAAAATTTACCAGCTTGTAAATAATTATTTATCAAAAGGTGTGATATTAGTCCATTCAAAGACCCTGAAATTTATTGAATACCCAAATGAATATTTTATTCATAAATAAAAATTTCCTTAACTTACCAGTGTATAAATATTTATTAAATATTCAATAAAAAAGTAAATGTATTTGTATTCACATGATAGTGAATAACTTCTTATTAAATTAATGATATCAATATAACCTGAATAAAATTATTCCTCGTTCTTGGGAATATTATATATTATATTTAAAAATAGAATATATAATTTAACAATATCATGAAAAAAATAATTTTTGACCCCCTAGGATTCTTTCTTTAGGAATTGGGAAGGATTTCATAATGTCTAAAATTACTATCTAGAAATGTCTCAAAAACCCAATTGAAAGAACTTGGGGTTGCAACATAAACAAACTCATACAAATACTTATTGTACTATATAATAACTTTGTGACAATATAAAATCAATAATTATTCACCACGGTTTCATCAACCTATATGTTTAATTATTTTCTCTTTGGCTATCTGAAATAAACGCATCATTGCACTATGTAAATAGAATTTAGGGAGATGAATATTTTCCAACCAAAGTGTAGAGATATCTTATTCTAAAAATTTATAGGTTAGAAATATTTCCATGGAATTTCCATTAATTATAGGTCAATAATAATTCACCCAATATTCCCTACATTCCAAAAATATATGCCATGACAATTTTGGACAGTAAATCTATGTATGGTAGTCATGACATGCACTAATGATAATCTTAAAGCCCGAGGACTATTAAATACACTATCAAATAGGAATATCTGAAAACACCAAAATATGAAGAATTCCTACAACTTAGTTTGTCCTAATAATATACTATAATAAAGATTACAATGTTTTAACTACATTAGAAAAACCCTCATCCACTTACGAGTACTCTCACCTAACTCTCTAAATATTACGTGTCACATCATAGTATATTATCCAATCACATAACTATATTATGAATATTTTTATCGTAAATATCATTTAACATTATAGTGGGGAACTGGAGTGACCATAAAAATGGGATAAATACTATAGAACATTATAACAAACAATACCTAAAAAATGAACAATATATAATAGGACGTTTATTTAATACATAATACATTAAATATACGTGTAATCAATGTAAAATTATTTGTTCATTGGAGAAAAATAAAATAAAAAACACTATCTTTTACTAGAGACAAATACATATGGATATGAGTCTACTACACCTCACATGAAAATCATCATTCTTTTGAGGTAATTATTTGATAAAGGGGTTCTCCATATTGTAGTTCATGGAAATTCTTCTCACAAAAACCTTACATCTTTGAGAAAAATCTCTGAAGAGATGATACATATGAAGTATGTGCTTTATCCAATGATGTGATATCCAATCATTTGTGAGATCCACTGCAAAAGTATTATCACAATATAGTGTCATAGGATATTTACTTATACGTACAATGTTAATTTATTGTATGAAGATACATATCCATAATACTTTAATAGATGCCTGAAGGGACACAATATGCTAAAACTCTATAGTATAATATGCGAACATAACCTCCTTTGAGGTCTTCCTTATCACAAAGCCTCTTTTCAAGGTTGATATGTATCTAATTTTTTGACATCATGTAAACAAGATTAGTTTGGAAATTATAATCAGAATATCCTTTAATGATAAGTTTCTCATCTCCTCCATAAACCAAGAAAATATCTTTATTATGAATAAGACACTATAGGACATCCTTGAGGACCATCCAATAGAGGTCACCTGGATTAGCTTGATATCTTCATAATTTTCTCAATATATAGGAATCATCAATCATAGAACATAGAATAACATATATGATTGACCGAACCATAGATGATAATGGAATCCTTTCCATTATGTTTATTTACTCACGTTTTCATGGAAACATTTTCATGGAATGATGAACTCCATGATATTCTGGAAGTACTACCCTCTTAGATTGTTACAAATTGAGTATTTTTAGTATATTTTTAATGTATGTACCTTAACATAGGCTGAGAAGTCTCTTGGATTCATCGTGATGGATCATGGTCCAAAGAATATATGCAGTGCCACCTAATTATTTTATAGAGAGGAATTTATTCCACCACATGAAAAAAAAATTTTAGGACATTTATTTCATTTCCTATAAGAAATATTTCATCAATATATAATATTAAAAAAGTGACCACACTCCAATCAATCATTTATATACACAAGTATCACCTTATTTATATATGAAATGTAATTATCTATATCCACATCCAAATGAATGTTCCATGAACTAGATGATTACATTAATCCACTGATGGATCATTGCAACCTGAAAAACTTTTTTGAATCCATTGGAGTCACAAATCCTTTGGGTTTTGTTATATAGACATATTCCTAAAGGTTGCCATTAATGAAATCTATTTTAACATTAATTTTCAAAATCTTATAATCATGGAAGGAGAAAATGGAAAGTTTAATTCTGATGTATTTTGGAGTTGAAAATGTTTATTTTTTTTCATCGTAGTGAATGACTTGATGCTACATAAACCGTTTTATAACCAGTCATGTTTTATAGGCACTGAATTACCATTCCATGTCTAGTTTCGTCATGAATAACCATTTTCATCTAATGAGATTTATATCAATTAGAGGGTATAACAAAATCTAAACATGGGTTTGGAACATTTAATCCAATTAAAAATTTAGGGATTTTTTTTTAATTTGGAATCATTTTTTCCACGTAAAATTTATTTATATGTTATAGGATCCTTGTTATCAACCAATAATTTGTAACAATAAATAGCGACTAAAAAAATCTGACATTCTAGTTCACTTACCTCTTGTGTTCTCCTACACAATACTTGTGTCTCAAGAATAGTTCCTTCTTTAGCATAGATTTAGATATGTTTTTCATGTTCTAACGTTAGTATACGATGAACCTAAACATCATCAAATTTCATCTTCTACTAACTATAAATTTTAGATATGTGATCCCTATTATGCAATATATAATTTCTATATAATCCATCATTTTTGTATATGGTTTAGAGTAGGTAATACCCCCATGATTCCTCTGGATATCCTATAAAAGTAAACTTTATGCCTCATGGGGTAATTTTATTACCATAAGATGCCGTAACAAATTATATTCTTCCCCAACTAATGTAAATTCCTTAATAGGTTTTTTCCCACTCTAAAATTCATTTGGAATAATATTTTTCAGTTTAGTTGGTACTTGGTTTAGTATCTGTGAAACTATTTGTAATGAAAATCCACAAAAAGATAATTCTATATTAACATGACTCGTCATTGATATCACCTCAACAAAAAAGTCACAGTTTATCCTTTATCTTACATCATTTCACTAAGCCCTCAATGTTGGAGTGATTTGGTATATGACCCAAAACTCTAATAAGTAATCAATATAGTCCTAAAAACAATATTATCCACAATTGTTTGAGGGGAGTTTATTAATATTCTTACCAAGATGGTTATCAACATTAATCCCATATTATATGAGTTTTTAAAATGAATATGGATTATAAACCATTAATTAAAAATATACATATCTTCTAAAATTATTATTAAATGTTATTAGGTATTAGTACCCACTCCATTCTTAAATAGGAAATTTTCCAGACACATTGGTATAAAATAATTCTAGAATACAATTAGCCATTTTACATTACCATTATACGGGTATTTAATAATTTTTCCTTGTAAACAGGCATAACATACACCAAGATGATTTAGTTAAAATGAATCTAAATATCCATCAATATGTAATTTAGTCAATCTCTTTTATTTTACTTGACTAATCTGCTAATTCTAAAGTTGGGTGTGGTAAGATTCATGTCATATAAATTCATTACTGATTTCTATTTTTAGGTTCTTTTAATACAACACATAAATACCTTCATTTGAATTTGTCTTACCCTAAAAACTATAATTAAAAAAGATGCATCATTTATTACAAAATCTGAAAATCAATACAATATTATCAGGTTTGGATATATAAATAATTTTTTTGGTAATATATGGAAGATAAAATAAACCGTTCAAATCCAAGATCATTTTCGTTAGAAACATCTGGTGGTTATCCCTACTAGCTACATAATCATGTTTTTATCCATTGGATACACTTAGATCTACCTCTCTTCAGTCAATCCTTCTTACTATAATCAGTTCTTATAGTTTAATATATAAATGTATGTGAGAACCACAAGATGTATCTAATACCTGATTTTTAGAAATAGTTAAATTTTACTATATAATAAATGATCATGATTCTTTCCCTTGGTTCTTTAGATAGATTCAGTTTCTCTTCAAGTAGCCCTTCTTTCCATATGAAAAACAAACATCACCCTAATCCCTTGAATTCCCCTTGATCTTCCTCTTCATGGAAGAGATTGAATCTTTTTTTGTCATAATGATATTTACAATCCCTTTATATTTTTTTCACTATAAGGATGGATGGATTTTGACACTTTGTATCCTTATATACATGTAGATGAATAGTGATAATATCTGGAAGAGACATATTAGTGTTTTTTTATTAAAATTCAAAAACAAACTGGAGAAGATCAATGGGTGTAAATTCAAAATGAGTTCGATGCCCAATTAATCATGGGGTTTAAGCTCGCGAACCTATAGGAACTCAAAGTATCTAATGAAATTGTCTACATGAGGCCTATCTAGGGATCCCTATCCATTCTAGCTTGAAATAGTGACTTATAAATCTGAAACCATTCTTGGGTAGATCTCATCTTTTAGATACCTCATTGGTTTTCAAGCATTCTATACACATACATATTTTCATGAGACTTAATGAGCTTACAATACATTGATGAAAGTGTTAAACATTGAAAATCAACGATGTAAATCTTATTTTTATGATTGAATAGAAACTCTTTATCACTTTCCTCTTGGGTAGGTATATTGTGAAATGAGGATTCTAGAATATATTATTTCTGTTTATGGAACAAAACAACCCGAAGGCATCTGTACCGTTATTGGAAGATACTACCATTTAAGAGGTTATTTTTATGCAATATATGTTGTTGGGATAATTTTCATGAGAATATATCAATTTTCTTATTAAATTGTGACATCATATTAGCAGTAATGTTATAGATGAAAAAATTATCTGAGGAATAGTAAATAAAGTATTTTAGTAACTATTAAATTTTAAACTATTTGAAGAAGTCCAAATGGCCCTCAAATTTTAAGGTATAATGTCTAGTTTCATGGAATTTATAGTGGAAAGGATCCATATTTCCCTTCACTTAACCTATACAAGGGTTGAAAAATATACATGTATGTATTTAGATTTGTAGGTTTTTCCTATCTATAGGCCAACCACTCCTTGATATGTTGAGTGGACTCCTGTATCCTGAAATAATTACATGGATTTACTTAGCACCTAAATAAAAATCACTACATGTCTAGCATGGGGAACTCATGTTGATTTAAAATGGTTAATTCAACCCAAAACCATTTGAATTTATTCTTAATTTTAAATATATGTTAATTAATTAATTAACTATGTTGGATAAAATACTTATTCATAATTCCTTTATTTAATTCCACTGTAACATTAATTGGTTTAATTTTATGACCAATGACTCACATCAATAAAATAAGTCAATTCATAGAATGAAATAAATAATTAATTATTTCACATTCATGATATTTTTTTAATTGTTGAAATAATTAGAGAATATTAATTCAACCTATAACCTATTGGAAATAACTCTTCTTTGTTGTCTTGGGATGAGTTACAAAATTACACCGATACATCTACATATCATTTCAGTTGTTATTATAATGGAACCATCTAGAAATTCCTCCAAAATCCTTAGGATACTCCATTAATTGCATGTTTTTATGACTCATACATAGGTTAGGGGAACAAAAATGATTGGTTAAATGGGGATTACATAAATATTCTTAAACGTACAAGTGTTATATAGAAATTATGAGAGGGATTACTCACGTGAATAATTTTTAATTTAATAGTAAATAATTTAAAATGAATGAAATAAATTAAATTAAATCATCCAACACATACACAGTCCTTGATTATGCATATGAATATTCATACATGAAATCAATACAGTAATGTAAATGGAAGTATTTAATTTCATTATTTCCTTATTATTAAGATGAATGTGTTTTCATTAATTAATTAATTAAATAAATTAATTTATCCATTTTAGCTTAAGTATCATTCAAAAATTATTAGTGAAACCTATCATTTATTGTTTTTATAGAAAATAAATGGTAGAAACAATAATGGAATATTAATTACAATAAAATAATTGAACATTAAATTTTTTTAAAAAACATTATTAAATTATCAAACACAGAATAATGTTTCAATTAAACAATAATAATATTTTAATTCTACAATTTTATAATTTTTCATATTTTTTAATTCTCTTCACTGATGAGAGACTACACTCTGTGCATATCTAGATACACACTACATGTCCTTGGTTCCATGTATCTAGGGTATATTCTTGGGACATTGGTGTGTACCATGGACGGTCTAGACAACACAGAAATACCAGCTACACACCATGTGTTCCACTAGGATTTTGATTAGGATGCATGCTTGGATATTCTAGATGTGTTTCAAAGGACTACATAGCGTGTACAGGCTAGCTACAAGCATTATATCTATTTTATTTGTGTACAAATTTTCTTTTTGAGTGGCTCAATGTATTCATTAGATTTTATATTTGATAGACTACATGTTATGTACAACACATACACTTAATGTTTAGCATGAATTCTATAGTTTTTATATCCCATTTAGTTTTGAAAATGTATAATGACAACATATATTGTGTGATTTATGCTATTAACCTATATATACTATATGAAATGTATAATGGTACACGTCGTGTAATCCGAAAACTAGGTTCTGGGTTTGTTGGAAGACATAAGGATTACACTGTGTGTAATTATTGTGTGGAACATCCTGTATCCCTTTGCACTTCTCGATGTAGCGAATTGCAGTACACAACATATACACTTATGTACATGTTGTGTATCCTTCCTTACCAGAAAAAAATTTGTACTTTCCCAATGGGATCATTATTTGTGCTTCATATATTCTAAATCCACTATTGAAATGAATTAATGATCAAATCATGATTAATATATCAAATCATGTTAATTAAAATATGATTAAATAACGAATATCATGAAATAAAAATCTATCCAAAATTTCATATATATCAACAATCAAATAAATAATTATAAATTTAAATAAGGCAACTCGAATACCCAATGTTGGTTCTAGGTGTAGCAGAATCATATTGTGATAGAAAATATATTTAATTTGTTTTGGATAATTGTTTCACAAAGCTATGACCAATGATCATGAATATTAAATTTATAATTAATTTTTTTATTATCCGAAGAAATAAATATCCAGTATTAATAAAATTATTCATTTATGAATTTTGATCATCTAAATATAACCTTCCATATTTCCATTGTTCTGCTATGAGGATTTAAGGATAGAATCCCTCTAGTGATGATCCAAATGTGCCCCAATGATCTACAAGAAACACCACTTGATCTTCGGGAGCTGGCACGGTTAATAAAATGTAATTTCATTTCATTTATTTATCTATTTTTTTATTCCTGAATAAATATATCATGTGTTTCTTATTTTTTTAGAGGGAGAGAGAAGGAGGATTTGAGAGAGAATTTGTTTTGCATAAAAATTCTATAAACTGAATTTTTGATGCAATACACAATAGATATAATGGTGTATTTATAAAGATATGGTTTTTTATAATATATTATCTAATTTCAGTACATCCATTAAATAACACATAGAACCTAAAATAAACTCCATACCATATATCAAAAATAATAATATTTTTTGGCATTTAAACTGTTTCAAATTGATAGATTATATTTTTGATCATGTTAATTATTATTTTATCCCCATACACGTTCAAAGTATTTTTTAACTAACCCTTATTTATTGAATATCCAGATAAATATTTGATTCATAAATTAATAACTCACACACATACTATTGAATAACGATTAATAAATTATTCAATAAAATAAAAAAAATTCATTTACAGACTGGTGAATAAATATTTATTTAATTTTTATGATCAATATGATTTGAATAAAATTATTCTTTAGTATTGAGAATAAAATACATTCCATTAGTTATATTCATATAGAATTTAATCATGATCAATGGAAATCCTTAGTCTGAGATTATCAAGGATTATTTCTCATTGGCATCAGGTGGGGATGCCTAAAGTGAAAGATTAATATCGTTCAATGGGAAAAGGAACCTAAGAAAAAGGAATTAATGTTGAAATGATGACAACAAAATAAGAACAATCATTGTGTAATATAACCCCTTTTGTTACTATATCTCATCAAGTAGGTTTCATGATGTTGTCATCAACATATTTTCATTATTTGTATTTATTTGATGATATAAAATAAAATTTTCGAAAAACCATGCCTTTGGAATTTAGGTAACTGCCATATTCAAATAAATGGGACATGATATTAACTCCCATAAAGATTGAAGGGAAAATACTCCATTGACTTATCCATTAATGAAATGTCAATTATGACTCACCCATTGTACGCTACTCCCCTTCAACTTATTGTGTGACCGTTTTTGTCATTATATATAAGTGTGTGATTCATGAAATGCATCATTGTTAATTTTAATGTCTAAGTTCCATCATACAGACTCATGGATGGGAATATCTAGTGACACCAACATAAGAATATTCTATATTAGTGGTAATGTCCTCATAATCAACCACCATGTAGATTACCAATTGAAAACATCATGAGATGAAGCTCCATGTGATTACTAGTACTTGAACCAGATGGTATAAATACAATGTGTCCCATGAAAGTAGGTTATCCAACTGTAGGACTATATTAAGAATATTATCATACTAATTTAAGGTTCTCAACATAGTGGGAAATTCTATGACCTTGTCAATGTGGAAAATACTCTAGGACATTATTATATTCACTTCAAACATAATAACAAACAATGGGTTAAAATTTGTTAAATTACTATTGAATAAATAAAATATAAAATTAATCAAAGTAAAACCAGTTTGTTCTAGGTCACCAACTCTAATAGGAAGTATAATTTTTTTATACTAAAACCACAATTCTCTCACTAGGTTCTTTTCATTAGTGTTAAAATATCATTAGTGGATTTTACGATCTCTATATCTGAGAATTAGTTCTTCTTCATTAGGATCAGTCTTTAATTTATTGAATAATATCAATAGGTAAGTATGGAAGCTGACCTACCTTATAAATATTATAAAACATCCAATGTATTCATGGGATAATTCAAGCACACACCATCCTTTTTTATTATCAAATAAGATCCTATAGTTGGTCAAAAGAAAATTACTTATCTTGAAATAGATGATAAAGTGGTCCAAAACAATTAAATATTCAAGTATTTCTCTTGAATACACTAGTTATATCATCTTACACAATTCTAAAATCATAATCATCAATAATTTTTATTTTCATTTTATAATATATATATTTTTAATAAAAATATAAAATGAAATATTCTTTATATTAATATATAGAAAACCACATTTAATTTTGTTAATCTTATCTTTCCATTATTCTCTAAATTCAAACAATGAAATAGTTTCATAATGAAGATGATTTTATCATGATAATGATGTTAAAATATCCCATTTGAAATTTAAAAAATTTCACCCCCTAATATTGAAATTTAGTCTTTATTCATATCGCAACATGAATCCAGATGTAATTAAAGGATCATGATATTTTGAGCTTGAAATTATATAAAGGAATTTTCTAATTTAAATATGATGAATAATATTCTTAACTGGAGACCCTTTCTAAATTAGAAAATATTAACCTTATGATTTCACCAAATGACAACATCAAATGAATGCCTATTACAATTAATACAAAATAACATTGACCCATAAAAAATTAATTTTTCTAAAAAAATCTAGATAACAAAAATATAAAAATTGTAAATGAAAATTATGAAACAACTGTTACATTTTTGAAAGAAATATTATGCGAAATGTATATTTCCCTTACAGGTTTTCAAATGACAATGACATAATGTGAAATAAATTTATCACGTTTAACAGATTTCCATTTTTTTGTATATAGATTAAAAACGATAATTACAGTTTTTAAAATGGACCTAAATAGATCTAAAAATGACCTTCACAAATATAACCATTACCAAAATTACTATATGAAGATGTATAAAAAATATTATGATTCTTCAAATGACCCTTATGTGTTATACCAAGGAAAATAACACATTTAATACCTTTATAATTTTATCCAAATCAAGAAATAAAAATTGTTTAGAATGAAATATAAATTATAAAAATCATATTAAATAACATCTAAACATTTTAGGTGGGTTCTATTAAAAAAACTTGAAGTCACAATAAAATATATATAATCCCGAATTACAAAGTAATACAACACAATTCACCAATTTATGGGGGATTTTCTATATCCACCTTTGGATTTGTTTTCATTGTGATAAAATAAATCTATGAAGTATCAAATAAAATACATTATTGTATAAAATATTTTGGATTCCATAAAAAATTATAAATTAGTGTTTTAAAGAGAATTTCACCAATTGATGAAAAAAGTGTTTAGAAAAGTGACTTAAATTCTCTCCCAAACAATCCAAACACCCACTCATATTTTATCCCCCTTATTAAAAATACAAAACAATATATTAACATAAGTAAAGGTATAATGTTTTTACTTAAACTAAACCATTTATAATAAAATTAAAACCATTTTTGTGGGGTTTTCCAAAGTCCCTAAAGTGGACATGATATAAAAAATGATCATGTTCCACCTCAAAATCTCAAATCTATCCTTTTTAATATAAATAGTGATGTTATCAAAAAGTTGATCTGTAGTGAGAATAAATTCAATCATTATATATTTATTGATAAATTAATCATTAATAAAATGAATTTTTTAATATTCTTTATATATAAGTTGTTTCACTAGATTTAGAGAGAAATATTTGAAATTGATTATCACATGAAATTATGAGTGATTTCCTAATCCCTACCATAAAATCTTATAAATTTTAATTTATTAAGAATATCTGATTCATCACACCTTGATGTCATTTTTATTGGTTATAGAAATAGTTTATGGATCTGATAAGGCATTACCATATTTTATTTTCTTCGCGATCAATGATTAATATGATATTTACATGATAGTAAATGTTGTGATCAATGATATTTATTCATAGAATAGTGAAAATGGATATACTTCATAACCAAGGATCTTTATCATCACATATTATTTATAATTATTTTTGTAAAATAAATAATTACAATGCAATAAATTCTTTTTCATTTATAGATCATCCAATGTATCTATATTGCACTATTATAGTGTTGTAGGAATAAAGTTTAGAATCCCTCCAGCAATGATCCACATATGTACCAAAAATCCTTGAACATCACCATAGGAATCTATGGGTGATACAATGAATGATACTAACTCTTGCATCATTATCCATTGATCTTTATGAGAATTAGTTTGATTAAGGGTTCTCATTGATATATCTTGTCTTGAGAGGTGTGATAGATGAGGATCTATCTCTATTCATGAGATAATTCATGGAGGGGGATCTCTCAATGGATTTGAGATTATTATTTCCAAATATCGTTGTTCATAACCCATATGAATTGGATATTTTATGAAAATAATATAATATAGTTTATACATAGCTATGGTTAGAAAAAAATAATAATTTTATTTGTGGATTTAATATTTCTATCATCCATGTGGAACTCCACATATATAATAATAATAATAATAGAATTTTTTGACTTTTGATAAACATGCGAGTTAAATAAAATATTATTTATTCATATTGTATTCAATATATATTATTTATCACCATACCATTATACTCAATTTTCCAACGCTCGAAAATAATTATTGGGCCTTGTGTAATAACTATTTATTTAATAAATAAATATAATTCAATTATTCACTAATAAAAAAATAAATATGATATTAACTAAATAGAAAATAATTATTTATTAAATATTATTCGCAAATAATATTTTCTCAAATTACATGTGAAGAAATATATGTGACCAATAAAACATGAATAATTATTAAACCTTGTGGGGGAATAATATTTATTCAACTTATTAAATAATAAATAATAATATATTATGTAACGAAGATTATGGATACACATAGTGTATAACCCTATAGGCCTTATTATCTGTGGAGTTAGTTAATGAATACAAAAGTTAAAGGTTAGTATCTAACAACACACCAAAGAACCCATATAGAAATATTTTATTGCTGAAATGACATAATAACACATGTGGACACTTATTGTGTTATATTATCATTTTATTGTGATATCTATAATCAAGAAGGTTCCATGATTATTCCATTAACCTTTTTTCTCGATGTCTCTTTCTTTGGAGATTTTGGAAGTTGGACATACCTATTGAAAACCAGGAATATGGATTTATGAAGGATATATTAATTCCATCAAAGAGTTTGATATATCAAAATACATGAATGAATTGGAGGAAAAAATCCATTCTCACATTATTCATTAATGAAATATTACTCATGACACACCCAATGTATCCTACATTTTAGTGATCATATTACGTCACAGTTCTCATTAAAACATAAGTATATGGATTATAATAATCGTAAATAATATTCATAATGTCTAAGGTTCAATAAACACAAATTAAGAAATGAACAATCAATGAAACATTTAAATATTAATTTCCTACAGGAGGATACCATTCTAATAGTATCCTACAATAGATATTACAAAGGGATTATACCATGAAAATTTTCCAAGGAGTAATATGAATATCCAACCTTGAAAGACAATATAATTATTTCCCAAAAATTATTTCATCTCACTATAGAAAATATATTTAAGAATAATATTGTGACGCATTGGGGTTCTCATCATATCATGGAATTAATATGACCTTTTAGTGTGACATATACTCTTAAAAAAATTATCACATACAATATTACATAGAAGAACAATCAATACGTGATAAATAGTGCATTAATAATAATAAAACGAATTCATGTTACCATAAATTATATCTAAGTTCATTATAGGGTACTAATTTCAATAATATTCTACTACATAATTCATAATTTTATTTACTTGTTACTTTATTTCTTGATGTTAGTACATTTTTTGGAATTTTATGAATCCTTATTTATAGACAACTACAAGTGATGTAGTGAAAAATGTATGTCACATTGTGTTTTATCCTAAATAGTGGTAACGTTTTTTCTTGGGAGGCACGTTTCATCATGATAAAGAATGGTCATATTGGGATGTCACCCAAGCAATGAACGTTTATTCTATGGAAGTTAGTGACAACAGGATTTTGGGATGTCATGTCTTGATGTGATCTGGTTAGAGGGTCTATTTTTTGGGAGTTTTATCACATGATTATGATGCAAGGACTCCACATGACCTATACTACTGTGATTTTTAAATAGTGAATTTACTCTTTTTAACTTATGTGATTTTAATCCTATCCTTATCTTTTCTTCTCCATTCATACGGCCTCACTCCCCCAATAATGTGTCTATCATCTTTTTTTCTTAGTGATTACTTCTTGAGTTTATGTGGATTATTTATGTTAAACAAAAAATTTCAAAAATATTTATCCTCTTATCCACCACCAACTTGTTATACATAAATTTAATCCATGTGCTTATAAACTAGGAAATCATGGTGGAAACATATATTTCTTGTTTTGGTTTGTAAATTTAATATCTTCAGATACTAGTCTTTTGAGGATCTATTACTACCTATTCTTAGGGTTCCTAGAGATGGTTATGACTTTACACTATATTTATTCTTGGTTTCTCAATGTAATCAATCATTACATTAGATTATCTTTAATCCTTATATTTCTATTGGTTTGAATTATTAAATTATGATTAAAATTTATTTTTATTGATAAATTAATGTTTACCTTTTTAATCTCTGGACATTACATTGAAAAAATGATGTTCTACTATGTTTTCATATTGTTTTCTATTGATTAATTTATTTTGACAGAAAATGTGTTTGATTAAATGTTTTATGGAATATTATTGTAATAAATGGGTTTTGAAAAGATTATTTGGATGAGGGTTGATTTTAAATTGTTATTTTTATTTATTTTAATGATATAAAATTATATATGGTTTTTTAATTATATAATTATGGATAATGTATTTTAATAGATTTGGCTTATATATGTTTCATGTTGAATGACTTGAGTATGTATTTGGGAAACCTTGTTATTGTTCACTATATATTAGATTGTGTGTTGGCTAGGGGTCATTATAAGTGAAATTAATAGAGACAAAATGATTTTTTTGGGATCACATAAGCCATCTAGTGTTCTTTAAACTGAGTCCTCGTTACTCTCATCTATTTGACCCAGAGTTAAGATCCCATGTTATATGAGTTATATATTATAGAAGTATATATATTTTATTTATATTATAATATCTTATTTGGGTATATGTGACGACTATTTTTCTATATTTTTAAGATTTATATTTTCTATTTTCGCATGTTTACATTAAAACATAGTTTGTTGTAGTACCAAAGGATTTCTAAATGGTTTTCCACTGATCGTTTTGAAAAAACATGTCATCTTAAAAGTATTATTTTTTCTATCCATAAATAATGTTTTTAATTGAAAAAGAAATTATATAGATTCATGGTGGTATCCTAATGATATTTACCTCGCACGTTATATATATCTTAAGGAATATTCCAAATTGACATGGAATAATATAGTAAAAGGGAAAGAATATACATTTTATGGAGGTGCCTCTAGATACATTAATCATTATTCTTAGTATGGAATTGATATTGAGAGTGTTTCACTTCTGTAACACCCCAATATTTCATAATACATTATCTCACTAAAGTAAGTCAATAACTTACACTACACACAACACTGAGTTTGAGAGCACCACAACTTACCAAACTAGTCGTTCAAAAAGCGGTTATGAATATCATTAACTTGATTTTGAATCTTATATACTCTATATAATTTTAAATTTAATATTATGTTCTTATTAGACATAATATAAGAACAAATTCATTTTCTCACATAAAAGAAGAATTTTTTAAAAAATGCAATTTTACAGAATTTTAATGGGGAACCCTTTTTGTAACCAATATTTGATAAGATTATATATTCAATTTAATGAAATTAAATTCTTCTTTATATCGGGACATAAAAATTTAGTTATGATAAATTTTTGGTACTTTTCTAATAACTTTCATATTTTGATGAATAGTGAAAAATAATTTGTTTTAATTGAAAAAAACTTTTTTAATCAAAATAAATTGTAGTGTTAAATTAAGAATTTGAATTGATTTTAAGTATAATTATATTATATTTTTAAAATTTTATAAAATTTTGAACATTATAAGTGATTTCACATTAAAATTTGAGATAAACATATGTCCATCTTTTGATAGTTTTTATTTCTTAAAAACACGCTTTTTGGTTTTGACAATGGAAATTAATTATAAATTAATTAATGAAACTTATATATATTGAATTTGGTAAAATAGAATTAATTTTTGAATTATGAATATCAAAATTATATTAGGCTGATTTTTTGGTATTTTTCTGAAAACATTCAATTTTTTATGAATAGTGAAAAACACTGTGTTATTATTTAAAACCATGTTTTTATTTAAAAAGTTATTTATTTTATTTAAATTTAATTTATGTTAATATAGATATATTATACCTATAGAAGTTAAATTTAATTCGTGGGAGTCATTTTATAATAAAATTTGATATATAAATATCTATTCAACTTTTACCGTCTTTCACCCACCTTTTAAGAGCATTTGAAAATTTTCATAAAACATAATTTTACCACTTTTTATGTTTAATTTAAAAAATCAAAGAGGCACAATTTATATCAATAAGTAAAATTTTGTTTAATAAGATGAAAGTAATTTTTTGTGAAAATTAACTTTGTTCTTTTATTTACCACCGTTAAAAAGAAATAGGGTAATAAAATGTGAAAATGATATTATAATTACCCCAACACATGTCCTAATTCTATTAGATAAGGGTATTTCAACCAAAAAACCATAGTAATATAATATTATTCTTTAGGTCCTCATGGATTAGATTAGGAAAATTATTATTATTTTATTTAAAGAAAATTTAAAAGTGTCAAATTCATAGTTTAATAAATAAACTATTTTTAATTTAGGGTTAAACATAAGATAAATTAGACTATAAATATTAATTAGAAATATAAAAATATTTACTACATAATGAAATTTTATTTATTATTTTTAGACATTAAATATTTAAATTTACTTATGACACTATAATGATGGAGTAATTACCTTTTCAATAAAATATTAATATAATTGATATTATAAATATGAAAATAAATATATTATGAGAATTTTTAAGAATGAAACTAACTTTATAGGTTAATATGACATGTTATGGTTGATTAGATAAATTTTCCTCGAAGTTATAGTGTTGTTATGGCTTTCACAGAAACAAAATACCAAACAGTGTCAAAATTGACATAAATTAGTTTTTAAAACAAATACTATATTATTGTTTTATATTAAATTTATAAATATATAAGGTTCATAAAAAGGGATTTAATAATTTTATATATGTCACTAATGAACCACTTGAGGATATCTTGGATGTTTAGAGTTTTTTTATTAACCATATTCTGTAATAATACAAGAAGACATAGTAAAAGTCAAACTATTTAACTAAGAGTAAAATCTAAATGATAAGGTTAAAATGTTATCCTAAAGTTGTCTACAACCTATTGTATGATATAATTTCGACCAAAAAGAACCTAAGACTCGAAATAAATTCATTTGGAGCCATTATAAACAGAATATTTTATTATAATAAATTAATATTTTAATATTTTCCTAAAGCGACCCTCGCCCCTCTTATAAAAGGGCACTCCAACTTCTCTCAAAATCACATCTCCAAATCCATTTGGCTCAGAAAAACACTACCCAAATATCTTCCCATCTTCCATAAAATTAACATAGAGTCCTTAATTTTATAAGAAAGACAACCTATGGTGACCTTTTGATCAACTCAAAAGGAAACATCCGATGAAGAGGTAATAATTTCACCACCGTCATTCAAGTTCTTTTCTTCTTCCACTTCCTCTTTCATTGTTGTTTAAATACCAATATAAAAACCCCAGTATCCTATATATATGGTGATGTAATTATAAATATTGTATGACCATATTCATTATTCTATCCGTCCTATGAATGATAATGTCACCATGCGTGTGTACGTATGGCTTACTGTCTCCACGCTGTGGTGTAATTTTTTATTCCACAATATGTGATTTGGATGGATATATTGATGAGTAATATGTATATAAATAATGAAAATAATATGATAATGTCTCTATAAAATTAATATACCATCAAATTCCACACCTTTTAATAATTAAGGAAATGACATCACCGCTCCTGTGTACATATGGCTTACAGTATCCACGACGCGATGAGATTAATTTCCACATTAACTTTTCAATGAGTATTATAAAAATATATATTATTAATAAGAATGTAAAATATTAAATGATAATGCTATTGAATATATATATATATATATGTATGTATGTATGTATTTATGTAATTACGAATATCTTATTTACTTATTTATATTCAATACGATATGAAAACGGAAACAATGTTTAAGCGTACGTACGACCTACCATCTCTATAAATAGTGTTTTAAATTTAAAATATCTATCTAATATAAATATTTATATTCTAGCTATATATGATATATAAATCTTGTGTTATATTATGTAATTATTCAAATCCTGATCTAAACGATATGATCAATAATAACAAGTTAAAACATGTACGATAAAGAAAGTGATTACTAGTCGAAATGTTAATTTAACATGGAAGTCATTATTAAATGGATAGTATAAAGTCATAAATGAATAATATATTATATAATAAATATGAATATGGTTCTGGTATAATTTAATAACTTACTATGGTCATTATACAATAGGTTAAATGTACCCCCGACCAATGTAAAGTGCAAGTTAAGGGTTAATTCCACAATCTCTCCATTATCTGAGGTTGTTTTTACATTATTACCTCTTGGGACCATTTTGTTATCCACATCTATGTTTCATAAATATATTTTCAATAGGAACATTTTTTGGTTTTATGGAATGGACTCAACAACTAGATCATCATTTTAAATGGTTTAAATATTTATTCTTCCAAATCATTCTCATTAATGTCCATGTTTCCAAAATGGTTTTTAAAGATTTAATTATATGGACATGAATGTTTTTAAAATGTTAATTCCTTTCAAAAGTTTCAATGTGGTATGGTACTCTTTGTTTCAAAAATATCATTAAATGTCTTTCTTTCTAAATTGTGTAACTTTTAAATATTTTCATGAAAAATGGATATTTCTGTCAAAGAGTTTTACAAATAATTTTCATCTATATAAACATTTGTTGATGGATTTTAAACTTCATTAAAGTTTATTTTTTATGATACAAACCATCCATCTTGTATTAAATTTTTTTTGATATATTGGTCTATGGATGTGTTATTTTTATACCATTCATGGTTTATGGATAAAGTATTGACATTTCGTATGCTAGTTTTAAAACGAATGTTTATGATATGTTTAAATTTTTTCATATGAGGAATGCATTGGACATAGTATGTAATGGGTGGAGCCTGCTATAGCTCCTCGATGCATCGGTAGGTCTCATGAGACAAACTAGTGTCTTGAAAAAAGGCCTTGACAAAATTTTATTTGTAGTCTTGGCACAAGTCCTTGACTATGTGGTTATGATGACTGAAATTATGCATTACATCATTATGAAAATGGATATTGATATTAAATGTGATTATTAAACTATTAGAATATCCAAGTGAGTAAGTAAATGGATTTATTTGATTTATCTTTGCAATTTTATGCTGAAGATTATGTTTAAAATGCATTTGTTTTAGTTCTATACATTTCCTTAAATGTTTATATTTATTTGTGAATGTTTCCTATATATTGTTATCCTTACTGAGCATTTGAGCTCACCTGTTTCTTATGTTTTATTTTCCTAGGATTCTAAGAAGTGTTTTATGATTGATGGGAAAGGTTATACTAGGGGATTAATGTAATTTTCAAAGGA
This sequence comes from Viscum album, assembly GCA_963277665.1. Lineage (NCBI taxonomy): Eukaryota > Viridiplantae > Streptophyta > Magnoliopsida > Santalales > Viscaceae > Viscum > Viscum album. Next base: position 208,959,249 of record OY728146.1, on the reverse strand, counting down.
TCATTTATGTTGTGTTTTGTTTTCTAATGTGTAATGTAACGTTCATGTATGTAATCTGTTTTCCAAGACTACTAAACTAGTCACTTTTTCAGGACTTGGTTACTTGAAATCATGAAAATGTATTAAAATAATGCACAAAATCTGGGCTTCTGGGGTCAGAGCGTTACAGTTGTTATCAGAGGATGTTTAGTAACAACCTTGGAAATAGATTTAGATAAACTTTGATTAGAGAACATTTCCCTAAGATAGACTTTGAGGATTAGTATAGAGGAACTTTTTAGAATTTTGTTAATGTACTAGTCTTGTTTATTTTCAAGAAACACATCCATGTCTGGATATGAGCAGGTAGTGGCGGCTCTGGAACAGATGTACCTAAGTGTGAAAACTCTGACAAGGAGTTTCAGGGTTGACCCAGGGTATCCTAGTACACTACAATGGGTCTTGTTGCTCTCTTGGTTATGACACTCTGGAGGGATATATTTAGGATAATTCACATTTTCATTACATGCCATTATGAAGGATTTATGAGTAAACACTTATTTAATGAAACTTTTTATTATTATAGATTATATGAATAATATTTTCAAATTAACTTAGGTATTTTAAAAGTATGGAATTATGAATTTTTATTCATAAACTAACCTAGTTTATTCCATTGTTTAAAAATGGCACCTAGTAGAAGGACTGAGAATTCTAGCAATACACAAGATTGAAAGATTATGAAGGATCATATCATTCATGTTATTAATATAACAAATGAAAGGGTAATAGTCTCCCATGTATTCTCATCATATGAAGAAATAGTATGATGTGTTAATAAGATAAGTAAATAATTATTTGATTCCTATTTCTTTTAAGGGAATCAAGATAATAAAAGGACATAAGAGAGAAAGATAGATAAAGGGAAGTGTGGAAAAAGGATTTTCCCATATGTGATAACTATGGAAAGAATCATCTACGTAAATGATTGAATAGAATGGGAGTTTGTTATAAGTGTTGTTAAGAAAGACAATAAGTATGTAATTCCAAGGGTAAGAAAAAGGTTTCAAATGTACCATGCTTCATGTGAAATGAGTTGGGAAACTTTTCAAATCCATGTCCAAATCATCAAAGTATACACCAAATGCTGCTGTTGGATAATAATCAAGTTATGATACCACCAAAGATGAAGAGGAATGACTATATTTCTTATGTTGTTATTAAATTACTGTGTCATTTGGGTATTGTATTAATGATTTACATGTTATAATAATTATAGAGTATATAAGGATTGTACTGAAGTACAATTTCATTATGGACTTTTGATTGTGTGGAACCAAGAAAAGTGACTCAATAGTAGGTTAAATGTTCTGGAAAATATATGGTTGTGAGAAAGATAACCCATAATACAGTTCTGATACTGAGGTAGTGATTTTGGAATAATATATGATTGACTTGGATAAATTATATTGGATATTGTTGACTACCTTGAAACAGATTAATGATTGGTATATTCCATCATTTTTGGAGTTTACAACATTTTGGGATATAAATATTATATCCAGCATTCTATAAGGAATAAAGGAGAATTAATGTAATAAATATTGTATTATGGTAATTCATGGTGTTACTGTGTTTTAAAAGAATACACGATGACGGTATTCACGTGTTATTACGTGGAAAAGAGAATATTCATTGTGTTTACCTTCATTATATATTTTTCACTGTGAATTTGGAAAAAAGTATTTTGGATAAGACTGAAGGTTGGGATGATTTATTTTTTACATTGGATACAATTATTAAGGTTAAATCATTTCTTAAGATTATTTTTGGTTTTTTATAAGAAGGATAACCCGAGGGTCGGGCGACAACCCGTCGCATCCAGCATGGCCGCGAGACTTGAACCCACAACTGAAGGGTGACAAGGGTGCATCACCTGACACAGGCCTACGTGATGTCCTAGATTGTATAATGTAGTTTTTTTAAATAATCGGAAAAATGAATTATAAATTCACTATTTTTGCAACCCTATATGATTAAGATAAATATAATATTTTTGATTTCTATTATCTTTTAGAGTAGAAGATGAATTTGTTGTGGAAATTAGTTGAATGATAAAACTCTACTAGTCAAGTATATATACATATTTTCTTTTCTTTTTCCTTTTTTTCTGTTATTCTATGAATTTTAATTCTTAAACTTTAGGGAAGATATCTTAAAACAAAAAAATGTGTTATCATAATACATTATGTTTTTTTGAACTGGTGAAATTTAAAATAATCACAAATCAATGGCTTTGAGGCCCTCAATTGTAAACCTGATTATGAAAAATGAACTCAATCACTCCCTATAAATATTTACAATTTTCCTCCAATTATGTGTCTCTAATTTCCACCAATGTTCTTCTAATCGAGATCATAATTTGGTGGTGACTTTTTCATTTCTGTTTCCCTCTTATTAAGACTAAATTTTATTAACCCAATTTTGATGTGGGTTTTCCACCAAGGTATTTTTCTATTTTTAACATTTTAATTTCAAAGAAAAATATCATATTTCAGGGATGCAATTTATTTAAGGTGGGTAGAATGCAACACCCCATGATTTCGTTGTACGTTTTCTCACTAAAGTAATTCAATATCTTACATTACATGAGACACCAAGTTCAAGCACACCCCTACTTTCTAAACTAGTTGTTCATAAAGTAGTTATGAATAGTAATAACTTTAGTTTTAATCTTATATACTCTATATAATTTAAACTAACATTTTATTTTATTCTTAGACATAATATAAAAAAATTCATTTTTTCTGATAAAATAGTATTTTCCAAAAAATGCAATTTTACCATCTTTTAATGGAAAACCCTTTTTAAAATGAACATTTGACACTTTTATGTATTCAATTTAATGAAATTAAATTCTTATTTAGAATCAAGACTTAAAAATTCAGTTTGTATAAATTTTTGATACTTTTCTGATAACATTAACATTTTGATGAATAGTGAAAAATATTATGTTCTAATGGAAAACAACTTTTTAAAAGAAATAATATATAGTGTTAAATTATGAATTTGAATTGTTTTGAAGTATAATTAGATTATATTTGTATCATTTAATACAATTTATGTCTTTATAATTAATTTCACATTTAAAAATGACACAAACACATGTCAATCTTTTGATAGCTTTTACTTTTTAAAAACTTGCGTTTTGGTTTTGACAATGATAATTAATTTTAAATTATTTAATGAAACTTATACATTTTGAATTTGGTAAAATAGAATTTATTTTTGATTTGGAATGTCAAAATTAGATTATGGTGAATTTTTTGGTATTTTTATGATAACATTCAATTTTTGATGAATAGTGAAAAACATTACGTAATTATTTAAAACTGACTTTATATTTAAATATTTATTTATTTTATTTAAATTTATTTTATGTAAATATATATATATATATAATAAATATATATGTTCAATGTAATTAATTGGAGTAATTTTATACTAAAACTAGATGTGTAAATCTTTATTCAACTTTTAAAGTCATTTACCCACATTCTAGGAGCGTTTTCAAATTTGCATAAATCTTGATTTTTCCGCTTCTATCAGTTGAATTTCAAAAATATGAAGGACAAAGGTTGATATTAGTAAGTAAAATGTGGTTCAATAAGATGAAAATAATTTTTTGTGAATAATAATTTTTGACTTTTATTTACCACGATTACATGTAATTAGGGTAATTAAAAGTTAAAATGATATTATAATTACCACAACACATGTTCTAATTCTATTGGATAAGATAATTTCTAACATAAACAACCTTATGAATAAAATATGATCCTTTAGGTCCACTTGGATTAGATTAAGACATTTATTATTATTTTATTTAAATAAGAGTTAAAAGTGTCAAATTCATTGTTTAATAACTAAATAACATTTAATATAGGGCTACAAATTAGTTAAATTAGACTATAGATATTCATTATAAATCTCAAAAAATATCATATATAATGGTATATTATTTATAATTTCTAGACATTAAATATTGAAATTTATTTATGACACAATAATGATGTAATAATTACCTTCTTAACGAAATATTAAAGTAATTGATATTATAAAAATCCAAATAAATATAATTTGAGTTTTTGATTAATTAAAATTACTTTATAGGTTAATATGAAATTTTAGGGTTGATTAGATGAATATATTTCGAAGTGATAAGGTTGTTATGACTTTCAGAAAAACAAAATACCAAATAGTGTCAAAATTGACATAAATTTGTGTTTAAAACAAATACTACGTTATTGATTGATGTAATTTTTATAAAAATATAAGGCTCGGCCAAAGGGTTTTAATAATTTTATATATGTCATTAATGATCCACTTGAGGTTCTCTTGAATGTTTAGAGTAGGTCTATTAACCATATTGTTTAATAATACAAGAAGACACGGTAGAAGTTAAACTATTTAACTAAGTGTTAAATCAAAACGATAAGGTTAAAATGGTAACCAAAACATGTCTAAAACCTATTTGTTGATAGTATTTCGACCCATAACCCCTTAAAGCTAAAAATAAATTCATTTGGAGCCATTATATATAGAATATGAATGCATATTAAATTAATATTTTAATTCTTTTCCTAAAGGGACCTTCACCCCTCTTGTAGAAGGGAACTTACCATTCTCTCAAAATAACACCTCCAGAGCTATTTGGCTCGGCGAAACCATTCCCAAATATACTCCCAACATCACTCACATAAACCTATAGTCCTTAATTTGATCATTAATTCATCCTATGGATCCCTTTTGATCAACTCAAAACGAAACACCCGAAGAAGAGGTAATAATTTCACCACCCCCTTTCAAGTTCTTTTCTTCTTCCACTTCCTCTTTCATTGTTATTTCCATATCAAAATAATAAATTCAGTACCATCTAAATACTTTAATGTTATTATAAATATTTTACAACCATATTAATTATTATACCGATCTTATAAATGATAATGTCACTATGCGTGCGTATGTACAGTTTACCGTCTCCAGGTCGTGGTGTAATTTGTTATTAAACACTATGTTATTTGGATGGATACAATGATGAGTAATATGTATATAAATAATGAAAATAACATTCTAATTTCATTATAAAATTAATATAACATCTAATTTGACACCTTTCAATCATTAATTAAATGATATCGTTGCTCGTGTCTACGTATGGCTTACCGTCTCCACGACACGATGAAATTCATTTCCACATTCACCATTCAACGATGATTATAAATATATATATAATTAATAAGTATATAATATATTAATTAAAAATACTACCGAATATATATATATATATATATATATATATTTTTTCATGTGTTTTTGTCTGTCTGTATATTTTTATGTGTGTAATTTCATATATCTTATTCACTTACTTCCAATCATTACGATATGAAAACGGAAACAGCATTTATGCGTACGTACGACCTACCGTCTCCATAAACAGTGTTTTACATTTCATATATCTATATAATATACATTTTTATATTCTAAATATATATGATATACAAATCATGTGTTATATTCTGGACGTATGTAAACCATGATCTAAATGATATGATCAAGAATAACAAGTTAAAACACCTTCGATAAAGAAAGCGATTATTACCCAAAATGTTAATTTAACATGGAAATAATTATTAAATGGGTAGTATAAAGTCAAAAATGAATCATGTTTGATATAATAAATATGAATATGGTTCTGGTATAATGTAATAACAACCTTGGGTCATTATACAATAGGTTAAACATACCCTCGACCAAAGGAAAGTGCAAGTTAGGGGTTAATTCCACAATCTCTTTATTATCCGAGGTTGTTTTTATGTGAGTATCTACTGGGACCTTTTTATCATCCACATTCGTGTTTCATAAAAATATTTTCAAAATTAATATTTTAGGGTTCTATAGAAGGGACTCAATAACTAGATTACAATTTTAAATGGTTTAAATGTTTATTCTTGTAAATCATTCTCAGTAATGTCTGTGTTTTCAAAATGTTTTTTAAGGATTTATATATATATACATGGATGTTTTTAAAATTTTAATTCATTAAATATGTTTCAAAGTTTAATGGGACACTTTGATTCAAAAAATTTAGTAAATTTCTTCCTTTCTAAATTGTGTGAATTTTAAAATTTTTCATGAAAATAGATATTTCTCTCAAAAAGTTTTACAAATCATTTTCATATATTCCAACATCCATGGATGAATTTTAATCTTCTTTGAAGTTCATTTATTACGATACAAATCTTCCATATTGTATTGAAGGTTTTGTGATATGTTTGACTGTGGATGTGTTATTTTTATACCATTCATGGTTTATTGATAAAGTATTTTCATTTCATATGCTTGTTTTAATATGAATTTTTATGTTATCTTTAAACCTTTTCATATGAGGAATGCATTGGACTTAGTAAGTAAAAGGTGGAGCCTGCTATAACTCCTCAATGCATCGGTATGTCTCAAGAGACAATCTCGTGTCTTGGAATAAGGACTTGAAAAAATATTATTTGTAGTCTTTGCACAAGGCCAGGACTATGTGGTTAAGAATTCTGCATTATGCATTCCATCATTAGAAAATTAGTTGTTGACATTACATGTGATTATTGAACTAGTATAATATCTATGTGAAAATGTAAATTAAACTATTTGATTTATATATTCCATATTAGGATGAATATTATGTTTAAACATCTTTTGTTTATGTTTTATACATTGCCATAAATGTTTATGCTTATTTGTGAAAGTTTCCTCTATATTGTTATCCTTACTGAGCATTTGATCTCACCCCTTTAATATGTATTATTTTATAATGATTCCAAGAAGTGTTTAATGATTGATGAGTTGGGTTATGATAGAATATTAATGGAATTATCAAAGGATAATTTATGTTATGTTTTAATATATAATTTGTAATGTAACGTTTGTGTATGTAATCTATTTTCCAAAATTGTTAAACTCATCAGTCTTTCAGGACGTGATTCCTTGTAACAATGAAAATGTATTAAAATAATGCACTAACTCTGGGCTTGTGGTGTCAGGGTGTTACAACATGGGGATAGATAACATAGAGGGTTTTGAGGGTCCCCTAGTGTTGGTTATGTTTGTTTGTTTTTTTTGTAATAATACTAACATAGATTTTATTTTAAATGTCATGTGTAGTTGATGTCATGAATACTATACCATTAGTTTTATAAAGTGATTTGGGATGTTTTTTATTTATTTTTCTATAGATTTATACAATTTTTATATGTTTTTATTATTGAAACCAAATAATTTATGTGATTGGATGTTTGAGGAGTATATACATTATTTAATATTTCTATGTAGGGTCTGTGACGTTGTTTATTGGATTCCAGGAGTGAAATCATTCCAAATAGTAATAGTATTATACCCTAGATATAGTGACTATAAGGGGGATAAAGAACATTACATGGGGATTATGGTGGACCAAAATGGGTGACATATCAGGTTTACCAAATATGGTTCATTGCAAAATGTTTCAAGAGAACTCTTGTTTCTTATGAAGTTTGGTACTCTAGAAATATTATTGTTAGAACTCAGGACGTAAGTCATGGGAAGGTGAATGATAACCACATTTTATGATAAAACATTAGATTGAATCATTAAATTTGTAATTTTTCATGTATTTGGATTTGGATTGAATGTTTTCATGGTATTTTAAATCCCAATGAATTATATCAGATACATAGTGGATAATAATAATTTATGATAAATTATGGTGGATCCAATGTATCAAGATTAGATAACACTATATTGGAGACCACATGGATTGCATTAATAGTGTTTTGGATATACCTCAGAGGCTTCCACATATTTGGTTCATATTAGGAAAAACCATGTCGGTAAATTGTCATAGATCTATATCCCCATGAAATCATTTTTAGACCTCCTTTGATTTACAAGGTCTCTAAAATTGGTTTCCACCTGATGTGTGATGTTTCTTATATTAAAATTTCAAAATCTATTTTTTTTCCAAATTAATTTCATGAAATATATTTATTCTAAATAAAAAATTTTAAGGTAATTTCTTGGAGTCATTGTTTTTACTGTTTTTTTGGAAATGTTGTTTTTCCATTCATGTAGTTTTCTTAAAGAATTTGATTCCATTATAGAATTTAGTATTTCCATGAATATTGTATGTATTTTATATAAATTTGTTGAAATTAATGTTAATTTTATTAAAGGTTTCAGTCTTATGAAGAAATTCATGGATTATTTTAGGAGAAAATGAAATTATTTTTGATATTCATGGGGGATTATTTTTAATGAATTTTATTGTATTTAAATATATTGTAAATTAATAAATTATATAGTTGGGAAGTCAGTTTTAACATGGTATGGAGTAATGAAATAGATTAATATTTTTTCCTTAAATTAAGTAGATTGTTTTAAAAAATGGTTGGTATCATGATAAAAATCAGTGTGTATATCGAAATTAAATGGGATTTTATGAACACTTTATATTTTGACTCTCGATTAGTTTATTTAATATGATAAATAATACAATGAAAATTACTAATGAACTTAAAAATAAATATTATTCATTTTTAAATAGTCATTCCTATGAAAAATGAATTTCTGGAATCGTTTTTTAATGGTTCTGGTTGATAAGGGGAATTTTTTACGTATGAATAAATTGGTGATTTACGTTTTTGGATTCACCCCACAAATTTTATTGGGGTTGTTTGATTTATGCTGTGAAGTATGAATAGGTTAGGATAATGGTTTGTGTTATTAAAAATTTTCTCCCAAAAATATCTTAATGAAACATTGATGTCCTATCTCTATGGATGACCCTTGTAGGGGATCCCCCTTTACCATTAAGGATCAATTTTTTTTCAAATTTTTATATAATAGAAACTTTTTACCTTTTGGGAATGTGGATTTAGTAGGGTTTCAAGTGACATTAGTGTAATGCGATAGTTTTCAATGAAAAAATAAGGTGGTAATTCATGGTACTCGGTTTGATATCATTAACCATATTTGTAGTGTGGATTGAATTGTGGGAAATGTAACACCCCGAGATTTTATGAAAAATATTCTTTTTAATGTTATTGATTTATTGTGTTGTACGCTACACCAAAAGGATCTTGCACTACAAACATCCCTGAATTGGCTTGCATTATATGAAATTGTGACCTTCCACGATAGCGTGTGTTGTACGCAATACCGAGTTTCACTAAACAACGATATGTTATTAAAATATTATATAAACTAGCCGTTATGAATAGTAATACCCACTTTTTGAAACTTTATATGTTTTATATTTCAAAATGGACTTCATTTATGGATTAGGAATATTGAAATTAGCCTATGGAGAATTTTTGGTATTTTTCTGAAAACATTCAATTTTTCATGAATAGTGAGAACACTGGGTTACTATTTAAAAACCGACTTTTAATTTAAATAATTATTTATTTTATTTAAATTTATTTTAGGTCAATATTGATACATAATACCTATATAAGTTCTATGTAATTCATTGGAGTCATTTTATAATAATTTTCTATGTATAAAAAGTTTATTGAACTTTCACCGTCTTTTACCTACCTCCTTGGAGCTTTTTGCAAACTTACATAAAACATAATTTTACCAGTTCTGTGAGTGGAATTTCAAAAATCCAAGAGACACGGTTAATATCAACGAATAAAATGTGGTTCAATGAGATTAAAATAATTTTTGGTGAATAGTATCTTTTTACTTTTATAGGATAATTAAGGGTAAAAATGATATTATTATTACCCTAACACATGTTCTAATTCTATTGGATAAGTGTAATTAGACCAAATACAACTTTAGGAATAAAAAATGACCATCTAGGTCAAATTATATTAGATTAAGAGATTTATTATTAATTTATTTAATGAAAGGTTAAAATAGTTAAAATCAAAGTGTAATAACTAATTCATTTTTAATATAGAGTTATACATAATATAAATTCGACTATAAATATTAATTATAAAGATAGAACGATTTCCTACCTAATGGTAATTTATTTATAATTTTTAGACATTAAATAATTTAAGTTATTTAAGACGCAATGATGTTGAAGTAATTATCTTATTAATGAAATATTAACATAATTGACGTAATAAATACCCAAATAAATGTAATTTGAGACTTTTTATGAATTCCACTAATTTTATAGGTTAATATGACATGTTAGTATTGATTTAATTAACTGTTTTATAACTAATCATGCTGTTATGATTTTCACAAAAATCAATTACCAAATAGTGTCAAAAGTGACATAAAATAGTTTTTAAAACAAATATTATATTATTAATTGTTAATTTATTCTTAAAAATATATGGTTCAGCCAAATGACTTAGATACGGTTATATATATTAATAATAAAAAACATGGGGTTCGTTTGGCTTGTTATAGTAATTTTATTAACCTTATAGTGTAAGAAAACAAGAAGACACAGTGAAAGTTAAATTATCTAACATAAAGTTAAATCTAAATGATAAGGTCAAAATAGAAACCTAAACTTATCTAAATTCTATTTTATGTGAGGATTTTGACCCTTACCCACATTAGCTCTAAAATAAATCAATTAAGAGCTATTAAAAACCGAATATGAATTTATTATAAAATAATATTTTATGTTTTTCGAAAGGTGCCCCTCTCATCCCCTATAAAAAGGGAACCCCTTCCCTCTTCTCTTCACACCCTTTTGAGCCTTGAAGCTTGGACAACCCCTTCCCATTTCTCTTATCCACTTCCCTAGAAACATTCTATATGTTCTGGTCTTCTCAAAAGGCCAACTCTACTTCCTTAAGAGGAAGCTTAAAGGAGGTGCGTCGAAGAAGAGGAGGTTCGGATACATACGAAGCATATTAGACGTAAGGTAATGGATAATTATTCCAATCTCATTCTTATCAGATATTGTTTATTCATAAGTATTTACTGGGGTTATTTTTATTATTTATGTCCATATGTTCTCAAAATGTTTTCATAAAATTTTTACTTTTCTTCCATGTATGTTTAAAGTCATTTTTCCCCTTTTACGACTTTTACCACAAGGTTTTAAAGGAATATTGTTTTACCATACGAGGTACTTTTTTACTTTTTTGTCAAAAGTCTGAGGAGAATGTTATACATAACTTATATGGCGTGAGCAGATTTTTACAATTTTATAAATCCTTGTTTTAGTGAACCTTCCTCCAAAATATTTCATTACTATTTTCAAAAAAATCTATTTCTTTTTAAATTGCATGACGTTTTGTGAAAAGAAATTGATTTTGAAGAAGAAAGGATATTTTTCTCAAGAATTAATTTCAACTATTTTATCAAAACCATTTTTTCCATCTAAGATGACATTATTTCATATGTGTATGTTTCAAGTATAATGTCTCTATGATTTACATGTTTTCACTTTTTTATGATGAAATGATATCCATTTGTTTTATATAGATTACGTTATGTTGGGATGATGTTTGTGAAACCCACTTTATTCTTTGGGTTATAATGAATGATTTATGTTTATGTTGTGTCACATCTAATAAATATTTCATTATGAGATGGGTGGGACCTATATCTCCCTACAATGCATTGGGTAAAGATTTATATCTCATGAGATAGACATGGCTGGAACGGTAAGTTAATCCGGTTCAGTAATACAGGACTGGAACGAGGATTGAACTCGATTCAGAATGGGACTTTTTCCACAAAGATGGTCTTGGAAACAATGCCTTGGATACTATGGAAATCATATCATGTGCTTAATGGTTTCCCCAATCACATGTTTTATTCCCAAGCTATTTTATCATTATTAATGTTTCTTTATGATCTATTCCTTATGTACTACCATGTTTTATGTCATTGATCAAGGTTTTTATGTTTAAACATTATGTTCATGTATTTAAGTTCAATTGTATATGATTTGTTTTATTTTATCCATGCTTACCCTTAATGATCATTTGAGCTCACCCTTTATATTTTTTCTTTTCCCCAGGATTTATAGAAAGGTTTTAGGTAAGAAAACAAAAACGGGAAGATCTTTATGAGAGATGTTGAAGATCATTCACCATGATTAGAAGATTATGTTCTGAGTTTCCAAAGACACTAAACAATTACGGCCGTTTGGTGTTCGGTTTTGTTATGTATTAAGAATTCCGCAAAATTAATTTAATGTCCATGTACTTCAAGCTTTGGGTCTCTACAGTTGGTATTATAGGAAAGGTTTAGTTAACCTTCGGAAACTAGGATGCAAAAACATTAGTGAGATCCCTAGAGATATTTCAAAGTATGTCTAGGGATGTACCTAAGGATTAGTATATGTATAGGTTATAGTCCTAGAATTATGGTAACAATATTAGAATTAAACCTAAGATGTTCTATATTGAAGGCACTCCGCCTTTATTATGTTGTTTTCCTAGCATGATCTTTGCTTCTCACACTGTTATTTTTGGTTTTTAGACGATGGATGGAACCCGAAGGAACAATGTTGATCAATGTAATGGAAAATGCAATGATTGTCCTCCCGAGCAACCAAATTTGATGGGAGATGGAGTGAAAAATCTTATTGTTATACTTACACAAACTATGAATCATTCTGGATTTCCAAATTATCAGAGAAGGGAACAATATTCTATTGAGTCCTTCCTCGGGAAACATCTACCATCTTTCAATGGGTCTTCTGATCCACTTGTTGCTGAACAATGGATCAGTACCATTGAAAAGATATTTTCCATACTTCTCTGTTCATAACATTAAAAAGTCATTTTAGATGTTTACCGTTTAGAAGGTGAAGCAGACCAGTGGTGGACTCTAATTAAGAATACAAGGCCCCAAGATGAAATTTAATCCATGGAATGGGATGAGTTTACGAACGTGTTTTTCAGTAAGTACTTCCCTCGTATTCTTTGAACAAAGATGTAAAATGAGTTTCCTGAGCATAAGCCGAAGGATGATGAATATGTTGGTATATATGAAGCGAATTTTACAAGAATTTCAAGGTATTCATCTGGCTTTTTCATCCAACCTGAGATTAATGTTGATCGATTATTCAAAGTCTTAAAACCAAGTCTTCGATGGGAATTATCTATAAGAGACTTCCATACCTATGAAGAAATTGTACATTTTGCTATCAAGGTAGAAATGGACGTTGGTTTTACATATCCATCTCATGGTTTTGACAAGAAATGAAAGACGGAGTTCAAGGAGAAATCTCAAAATAATGGTGAAAAGAAGATAATTGTTTCTTTATGCTCAAAGTGTGGAAAGAAGCATGGTGGAGATTGTCTTAAAGGGACTAGAAAATCTTATAAGTGTGGAAAAGAAGGTCATCGAGCAGTTGATTGTCGAAGTAATGGGAAAAAAGGTTGCTAATGATGTTAATAGTGAAACGAATATAGAGAACACTCCACCAACACTTTAATGCTTCTTGTGCAAGGAAATGAGGCATTATTCTAATCAATTCCCTAATCCAAGTGTTAATGATGATCATCCTGAGCAACCTTTTAAGGAAAATGACAAAGGGAAGTCACATGCAATCACTATTAGAAATTTTGAGTATGAAAACGATGTGGTGGAATGATTTTGTGTTTATGTAAAGGGATTCCAAAATAATGTTGTGGAATCTCATTTATAGTATTATAGAACATTGGAAAATCTATGTAATGGTTTATTGTGGTTTCTGATAATTATATTGTACCAGTAACCATGAAAAGTTATTCCAATATTTTGGAAAGCAGATGATATGCGCATAAAAAAGGGATAAGGAGATAATGAAATGTTTGATAGTATTAATGAGCTCATGACTAATTTAAGAAAAAAGTGATATCATGGTTTGAGTATATAAAATTTTTGGGATTTTGGTATATGGAAAGAGTAACCTTGTGATAGTATTCATGTTTTCACTATGGTTCAAGAGAATACATGATTAAGTTATTCAAATGTTTGGGATGTGACCAAGAAGATATATCGTATGATATATGGGGGATAAATGATGGTATTCACATGCTCGGTAGATGAAATTTCTAGTAATTGTTTTCTTTATACTATGAGCTTGGACAGAAGTATTTTGGATAAGACTAAATATTGAAATAAATTAAGTTAGACATACGATAGTATTTTATTTTATTTTATTGTAGGAATGTTATTATATAGTTTTAGAGAAAGGTACAACCTGTAGGACGGGAGACAACCTGTCGCGTCAGACAGGGCTATGGGAATCGAACCCGCAACTGAAGTGCAATAGGCCTTTATCTCCTACCACTGGCCTACAGGAAGTCCATGTTTAGTAGAAACCAGTTTTATTATGTTAAGCAGTATGATATATGAAGTATAAGTCCATTTTAGGAACAATATACGATTAACCTCACTATAGATGGACTTATGTATTTTTGATAAAATTTTCAAACCATTGTTTTGAGATAGATGGAATGACCCATCATTCTATAACATGATCTTCTAACACTTCATGAATAAAAAATTCAACATAATTTCTTTAAGAGATGAATTGGAAATAGTCCAAGGAATGACCAATGGTGACACTATACCAAAATAAATAAATTGTTTCTTCTAATTCAAATTTATTTAACTTTCGGGAAATCATCTTGAAAAAAAAAATGTTTCCCTAGTGACCTTATATCTGATGATTCAGATGGCACCTTATATCATCACAAATCTATGGCTTTGTGTTTGTTGGATTTTTCAAAGCCATGTTCTCTACCACTCTCCATCAGAACGTGATGGTTAGATTTCTCTTCCATATCCATATTTTCACATTTGTTCTCCGATATGGAAACCCAGTGTTTAGTTAATTTGGGTAACTGTTACATTTCATAAATTAGTTTTTAATGAATGGTTTTGGTATTCCTTTTTACGATGTGGGTTTCTATTAAATAAACTTTCATGTAGTAAACCATTTATAACCCCGACGAATTTCGAGGGATAAATTCATTTTGAGGGGGGTAGAATGAAACACCCCGAGAATTTATGAAAAATATTCTCTTTAATTTTATTGATTTATTGTGTTGTATTCTACCCCAAAAGGAGGTTTCAATAAATACATCCATGACTTGGTTTGAATTACACGCAATCGTGACCTTCCACGATAGCGTGTGTTGTACGCAATGCCGAGTTTCACTAAACAACGATATGTTATTAAAATATTATATAAACTAGCAGTTATGAATAGTAATACCCACATTTTGAAATTTTATAAATTTTATCTTTCAAAATGGACTTCATTTTTGGATTCGGAATATCGAAATTATCCTAGGGATAATTTTTGGTATTTTTTTAAAAACATTCAATTTTTGATGAATAGTAAAAACACTAGGTTACTATTTAAAAACCGAATTTTTATTTAAATAATTATTTATTTTATTTAAATTTATTTTAGGTCAA
The DNA here is from genome assembly GCA_963277665.1 of Viscum album. Classification (NCBI taxonomy): domain Eukaryota; kingdom Viridiplantae; phylum Streptophyta; class Magnoliopsida; order Santalales; family Viscaceae; genus Viscum; species Viscum album. The sequence goes on along the minus strand of OY728146.1, from coordinate 208,943,832 downwards.
AATTTATACATAATACCTATATAAGTTCAATGTAATTCATTGGAGTCATTTTATAATAATTTTCGATATATAAAATTTTTATTGAACTTTTCTCCGTCTTTTACCTACCTCCTTGGAGATTTTTAAAAACTTACATAAAACTTAATTTTACCACTTCTGTGAGTGGAATTTCGAAAATCAGAGAGACATGGTTAATATGAAGGACTAACATGTGGTTCAATGGGATAAAAATTATTTTTGGTGAATAGTAACCTTTTACTTTTATAGGATAATTAAGGGTAAAAATGATATTATTATTACACTAACGCATGTCCTAATTCTATTGGATAAGTGTAATTCGACCAAAAAGAACCTTAGGAATAAAATATAACCATTTAGGTCCACTTGTATTAGATCAGGACATTTATTATTAATTTATTTAAAGAAGGGTTAAAATAGTTAAAATCAATGTCTAATAACAAATTCATTTTTAATATAGAGTTATAAATAATATAAATTTGACTATAAATATTAATTATAAAGATAAAAATATTTCCTACAAAATGGTAATTTATTTATAATTTTTAAACATTAAATAATTTAAGTTATTTATGAGACAATGATGATGCGATAATTATCTTATTAATGAAATATTAACATAATTGATGTTATAAATACCCAAATAAATGCAATTTGAGACTTTTTATGAATTACACTAATTTTATAGGTTAATATTAAATATTATTATTTATTTAATGAACTTTTTTAGAAATAATCATGCTGTTATGATTTTAACAAATATCAATTTCCAAATAGTGTCAAAATTGACATAAAATAGTTTTTGAAACAAATATTATATTATTAATTGTTATTTTATTCATAAAAATCTATGGTTCTGCAAAATGACTTAGATAAGGTTATATATATTAATAATAAACAACTTGGGGTTCGTTTGGCTTGTTATTGTATGTTTATTCACCTTATAGTGTATGAAAACAACAAGACACGGTAAAAGTTAAATTATCTTACTTAAAGTTAAATCTAAATGATAAGGTTAAAATAGAAACCTAAACTTGTCTAAATTATATTGGATGAGAGTATTTCAACCCATACCCACCATAGATTTTAAATAAATCAATTTGGATGAATTAAAAACCGAATATGAATTTATTTTCAAATAATATTTTATGTTTTTCCAAAGGTGTCCCTCTCCTCCCCTATAAAAAGGGCACCCCTTCCCTCTTCTCTTCACACCCTTTTGAGCCTTAAAGCTTCGAAAACCCCTTCCCTTATCTCTTCTCTACTTCCCTAGCAACATTTTTGAGGTTCTGGTATTCTCAAAAGACCAACTCTACTTCCTTAAGAGGAATCTTATGTGAGGTGCATCGAAGAAGAGGAGGTTCAGATACATACGAACCATATCAAATGTACGGTAAGGGATAATTATTCCAATATCATTCTTATTCGAGATTGTTTATCTGTATGTATTTACTAGGGTTATGTTTATTATCCATTTCCTTATGTTCTCAAAATGTTTTCATAAAATGATTACTTTTCTTCCATGTATGTTTAAAGTCATTTTTACCCTTTTATGACTTTTACCACAAGGTTTGAAAGGAATATTTTTTTACCATATGAGTTACTTTTTGACTTTTCCGACAAAAGTATGAGGAGAATGTTATTTTTAACTCATACGGCGTGAACATATTTTTATGGTTTCATAAATCCTTATTTTCATGAATCTTTCTCCAAAATATTTCATGACTACTTTCAAAACAATCTCTTTCTTTTAAAATTGCATGACGTTTTGTGAAAAGAAAATGATTTTAAAGAAGAAAGGATATTTTCCTCAAGAATTCATTTCAACCATTTTATCAAAACCATTTTTTTCCACCTAAGTTGACATTATTTCATATGTGTATGTTTCAAGTATAATGTCTCTATTATTTACATGGTTTCACTTTTCTTATGATGAAATGACATCTATTTGTTTTATATGGATTATGATATGTTGGGATGATGTTTGTGAAACCCAATTTATTATTTGGGTTATGATGAATGATTTATGTTTATGTTGTGGCACATGTAGGAATGATTTCATTATGAGATGGGTTGGACCTATATCTCCCTCCAATGCATTGGGTAAGGATTTATATCTCATGAGATGGACATGGCTAGAACGGTAAGTTAATCTGGTTCAGTAATACAGGACTGGAACGAGGAGTGAACTCGATTCAGAATGGGACTTTGTCCACTAAGATGGTCTTGGCAGCAATGTCTTGGCTACTATGGAAATCATATCATGTTCTTAATGGTTTCCACAATCACATGTTTTTTTCCCATGCTATTTTATCATGATTAATGTTTCTTTATGATATATGCCTTATCTACTGCCATGTTTTATGTCATTGCTCAAGGTTTTGAAGTTTAAACATTTCGTTCATGTTTTTAAGTTCAATTATATATGATTTTTTTTATATTATACATACTTACCCTTACTCAGAATTTGATCTCACCCTTTATATTTTTTATTTTCCCCAGGATTTAAAGAATGTTTTTAGGTAAGAAAACAAAAATGGGAAGATATTTCTGGGAGATGTTGAAGATCTTTCACCATGATTAGAAGATTAGGTTCGAAGTTTCCAAAGACACTAAACTATTACAGTCTTTTGGTGTCTGGTTTTGTTATGTATTAAGTATTCTACAAAAGTAATGTAATGTCTATGTAAGTCTTGATTTGGATCTCTACAGAAACAGAGCTATATTTTAAATACATCTATATGAATGTTTTGTTCATTTATATTTATAGTAACATTCATGCCTTACTAGGGGAGTAAGATCTATGATTGGGTCGGAAAGAGACATTCTTCCAGATATATGATCAAAATCATGTTACATATCTATTTCGTTCTTGAATTCTATAGAATAATGTTGATATTGTTAACTTTTTATAGGGGTGGACATATATAATGTTTTTTTCTACTAGAGTTTCATTTTCTTACCACCCCATTAGGAAATATGAGTTTATTATTAAGTTTTTTATCCATATGAATCCCCTATTATTTTCATGAATTTTTTGAATAAAGTGATCCACAGATATATTGAAACACTATTTATGGAATTAGTAGATGATATCTTGGTTTATTTGGAGAAAACAATACGATTATGGTGTCCCGAAAAGATTTTTTTAGAAATTGTAAAGGACCATAACATATATTCTGTGTTATCTATAAGATTTTTTGGATCCAATGAGTGATATTGACATTTTATCCCATTCAGGTTCATCATGATAGTAGTAAATTTTATGTTCTTATTATGATTATTAATTATGGGGTTAGGGTGTGTTTTTTGTACAATTAAATTTTGTAGAATATAGATCCATATAGTTATTCCCTTAAGAGAAGTATCACCCAACTCATGACCACAAATTAATGGCAGTGAATTTTTATTTGGAATATTAATTCTACTACCCTTTTAGGTAAATGATGTCCTTTTATTTTAATAATAAGAGTTTAAATATATTTTTAATTTGAGGGATATTAATCTCATGGAAAAGTTATTTGGTGATTTTCTCTAGTATTGTGATATTAATTTGGACTATAACTGAGATAAATGAAAGATTATGGTTGATTCCTTGAGTATTATGTTTCTGAATCAATAAGTGAAAGAATTAGTGGATGATTAGAATATGAAGAGACTATTTTTATTACTTCTTATCGATGTTGAATATGAGTATAAAAACACATTTTTTGGATAGTGTGAAAGTCACAAACTCTTTGTATGATTAGATTTGTCTTGAGAAATTATGAAATATGGGTTATTAGTCGATTAAAATAATTCAAAATGGATGGGAGACTTGAGAAGATTATTCTTGGTGTCCTAAGGGTGACATTTACATCAAAAAAGTCTATTAATTCATTATAATTTGATGAGGAAACTATTATGATTTTAAAATAATTTTATAATGTTTTTTCATCTCAGGTTTTCCTAGATGTTTAATCAGTTTAAATGTAGATTTTAGTGGGCTATTTCAAGGTGGGAAATTACTGCATTTCATTCATGAAAATCATGGTTGGTTACCATAAAACTATATATTTATTTCATCTTATTACGATTATAACATGGAAGTGTGATGAAATTTTAATGGATTTATTTATTGGCCAACCTTAGTATATTTTTGGGAATAAGGCTATTTGGTCAATTAATGACCATTTTATAGAACTATCCCACATACTTTTTTATAATGAGTGGATAATGGTGGATGAGCTTAGACACTTTTATGTTAAGGGGATTATGAAGAATCATGGATTGCCTTTAGTGTTTTTTAATTGTTAAAAACAATTTATATCTTATTTATGGAAGTAAATATAAGAAGAAATGGGTTCATATTTGAAATTAGACTCGACCTATCATCCAAATATGGATGGTCTCATTCAGTGGGACCCTCAAATTATTGATGATATGTTCCAGGATTTTGTGCTATATTTTGTTGGATCATGGGAGAAGAAACCATAATTTGTATATTTTTATATTTTTAATATTTATCAATCATTAATGAAGATAGATCTCCTTAAATCTCTGTATGGATGGATGTCTTTATTGGTCTCCCCTGAACTAGTAGGAATTTGGTGATGATTCTGTGTTTGGAAATAACATCATCCATAAGATGATGATTAAGGTTCAATAGATTCATAAAATATAAAAAATGTATTAGTACCACCAAAAATATATTGTAAAATCACATCATAAACAATAGTAATTTACCATTGGTGATCAAGTTCTTTTAAAAGTTTCTCACTGACTATTTCATCATCAGTTTAGATAGTAGGGTTTTTTGGTGTTTTTTTGTTTGGACATTGCTTATTGAAGAGAGATCAAGTATTTTGTAATAATTTATTGATATACCATCTCATATTACATAAATTCTTGATGACTTCACATTTCTCAATTGAAAATGTTTCATCCAAACATATCATCTATGGTTGAATATGATGATTTTGATTAAGATCCTCACACCACTATTGTTGAGCATCCTATTTATGTCCTGGATAACTATAAAATATTGTTTTCGGTAAAATATTTTTTTTAGTATGTGTGTAACCGTATCATTGTTTTGATCACTAGGAAACATGAGAGAATGATTAATAGGTGTTAGATCAAAAACCTTGCATTTTATTTAAATATATGAAATGATAAAATAATAAGGGTATAAAGTTGCATGGTGGGGAAAATTATGACACCCATAGGGTCATTTCCATATTCAAAATTTAATATTAATTCATATTTTCTAGAATTCCATTATATATTAAATTTAATGGTAATTTTTTTTAATTTTTGGGATGTACTAGTTTTGAACTTTTTTAATTCATTCTATGACCATGTTAGGTCTCATTGTGACACTACCTAGGTTGTGTGAATGTTTTTTTGGGAATGGGAATCAAACAAGGATTAAAGAGTTTGGTGTTACGGTTTAACCTAAGAATTGGTGTTTTTAGGAAATGTGAGTTCTATCATTATGAGGGGAGTTTATAATGAAATATAAACCATGTATTAGGGTTGTTATTATAGGTGGTCTCGCCACCCCATGATAAAGTTTTTTCATATTATGACCAGTAATGTGAATATTTTAGAATTGTGAATTTAAATTTTCCCCTTATGCTATTATAAACCCCACCTCCCTATTTTCATCCACATTCATGAGGAATATCCCTCTATGACTTTGATATATCATTACTCTTACTTCATGGTGATCCCTTAGTGAGTTTTAGTAAATTCTTCAAGGCCAAAACAATATTTTTATCTATTTATCCTCACATATCTTAATGAACTTTAGGATCCCCTATTCATTATTTATGAGGTGTCTAGAAAAAGGGATGAGTATTCAATGAATCTATTGTATATCTATATACAAAATGGATGATTCCTTTACTATAAATTAAGTTCTAAAACTTAATTTAGATTTAATTTATTTATTTTTATTTTGAAAATGATGACTGTGGACTGATTTATGTTTACCCTATTATGATAATGAATTTTCATTTAAAATGCGAGGTTTTTTTTTCAATTGGATTTCCAATTTTGAGGGTTTTATTTATGAACATATACTGTTTGGAAATTTTTTTAAATAATATTTTAAATTTAGAAGGGTTTTTAAAATTTGATTAAGAACATGGTTCAGTAATGGATGATTTTTTCTTTATTTTTAATCTATATTCTTATTTAATTGATATTTTTATGAGATTATGAATTGTTTCTTTGTTGTGATATTTGGATTGTATGTGACCTAGATAGAAAACCATATGTATGTTATTGGGTAACATGGAAGGGGTAACCTTACTTTATTAATGAACTAAGTTGGGGGGTTTTTGGTGATATTGTGAGAGTTACCAAGATTTAGTTTTTTAAGTTCACATAACCCAAATAGTGTTTTATCTTCATTTATTGTTCTCAACGGTTATGTCATACATTGAATTAGTTATTAATTAAAGAGGTTTATTTTTTATTTATATTACATTTTTAAATTTTTATTGTGACCATGATAATTCCATGTTGGTCCTTGTTATATATTACATTTTCATTGTTCATGTTTACATTAGATCATGGATTTTTTTATAATAAAATCATTTTTAAATGGTTTTATAGTGTACATTTTATTAAAATGGAATTTTTGAATAATTATTTTTTAATATATAAATAATTATTTATATTTATAATATATTCATGGTGGTATCATAATAAGTGGTTCCTAACACCATACACATGCCTTTGGAGAAAGAAGAATTGATTATTTTAGATATAATAAATTTCAAAGGATATCAGTCTTAAGGCCCCCCTCATGATGAATTCATATTAATTATTTATAAAATATTGTTTTTGATCATAGATCATATAGAGATGGATTGTGTGAAATAGTTTGGGGGTCCAACTATGTTATTTTTTTTGTTTATACATTCAGCAAGACATCCTTGAATTTGTTTTAAAATCTTGTGAATGTTATATCGTACTCACTTTAAAATTGGTATTTTAAAGTTATTTTGGATTTAATTTATTATTTATTTAGATTCACTATACTTTTTTGTAAGTTATAATAGCTTTTTTATATAAATTTTGATCTTGGGTGTCTGAGGTAGGGGAACGTTATATCATATTTTTAGTAGTATTCATTGTTGGGTTTTTTGATTAAGAGGGTTAAATAATTTCCACTAGTTATAATTGAATTTTAATATAAACTACTTCATTAATAGTGTGATATATGTCAATATGCGAACCTTGGGGATCATTTCAGGCCTGAAAATCACTATATTTATTTGGATCCCTCTAAATGAGTTCATCAGTGTTTTCAAAATATCATTCAACTAGAACATTAATGTTTGGTTCATTTTCATTCATTTTAACATGTTAACAGTCAATCACATAATGATGCATTTTATTCCAGCATCTATTTCCTTTTATAAAGGGTAAGTGTACCTAAATTAGGCCTTCCATATCTTTCTCATCAAAATTTTCATGGTTTATGCTCTTAATATTCCTCAAATAATGACTACTAAACACTCTAATGTTGTTCAAAATTGGTTCATTTTAATAAAAACTATCATAGGAGGTCATAATATAACATAGTCTTAGAAAATAAAAATTTATTAACATGTTAAACTATATATATATATCCTTCCTATAGAAATTATTTAAATGATTGAACTCAACAAGAATAGATCTTCCCATTTCAACTAAACTTATATTAATTATTTTTTAAACACTATTCAATTGACTTGTGTATGGAGTACAATACTTATATTTGATACCATTATTAGAATGGTTGGATTAAAATAAAAAAACATTAAATATTCTTCCATGATCCATTCTTAGACTTTTGATATAATCTCTCAATTATCTCTTTTATTTCATGCTGATAATTTTAAACATCTCCACTACCTCATACATCCACATTATACATATCACATTATTCATTATTATAAATTCATTTATAAATTTACTGAAATAAAGATCATTTTTTTTGGATTTATGCCTCACTACCCAACATAATTCTATGTAATTAAAATTAATGTGGCATGGCACATTATAATTATACTATTTCATATCATTCTTCTATTATATTCCACTTTTGGAATAATTTACACAAAACAACTTTTTTTCTATATAATTTTGGTACATATCTCACCCATTTTATTTAATTTTTTCATAAAAAAAGTTTAACATGATACACCAATATTCGGTCCAAAATATTATATTATTATATTTAAATATGGTATCATTAATTACATGGATCACCAATATGAAAAATATTCATAATTGTTATTACATTTTGTGATGATCCTTCAATTTTTAATTTTCTTCATAGTGGAAGTGTTTGTTTTTTAAATAATGGAATTTAATTTATTATGGAGTTTTATCAGACTAAATGTTTTATGTCTAATCCCATGAACGAACAAGAAATATGTCGACATAAACGTTTGAGCTTTAATTATAGCTGTTAATATTCAATTTATGTTCAGGGAGCCCTAATTCCCAAAGGTATGAGTACAACCATTGTATTTATCAATGTTCACTAAAATCACAATATATAATATCACATGTGATGATCATCCACTATCATGAAGCCATTTCCTACTGCTCTTACTTGATTTATGATCCACATCAATAATATGTGACATTTTTTGTCACCTACATGAGTCTTCATATCTTCAACATAATATTAAGTTGTTTCCAAGATGTATTGTCATATAATACTCTTTACAATGACATTTCTAGTCACACCTTCTACATATTTCTTCTGAAAAATAAAATTAGTTTATTTTCATCGACTTCCTTCTTCTTCTCAAAAATATTCCTTTTATTTAATGAATAGTTCCTATTCAATTGTATCCTATTATAATTTCCATAAAAGAGGCATATTATACTATAATATATAATATTTATACTTAAATAATCCACAACTCTAGAACCCCGACCCAATTCACCACTTGAATAATGATCTGGGATGGTTGGAAACTATGCCTTAGGCACACCTCCTCATATGAAAAAGGCCTCTGAATAAGAGTGATTGTCAGATTAGGGGATAGTGGTAAGAGTATATCCTTTAGAGGTGATACTAATAGTGTTTTATACATTTATGTATATCACAAAGGAATAAAAATCTATGGAAGAAATATAACAGGAACCCAACATATGCATACTATAAATTTAAGATAAATAAAAAAAAATCCCAAGAACAAATCATTTATTGACAAAACATCCCAATTTAGTCATAAAATAGGTAATATAGGTTTTACATGGCTAACCATATCTGTACATACATATATAAGTCATGAGGAAAACTAAAAAGAAAGCTACAACTGATACAAGAACCTCCATGGTCCCATTTTGTCTATCCCTTGTTAAAGGTACCACTTGATAACTATGTTCCATCTCCTAATCCAGACCCGTTACATGATCATAAAGACAAAAAGTCTATTATAATTATGAGGGAAATGTGTAGGGTGTGAATATAATATCATTAGTCCAGCAACAATGTTTATCTTCCATAAATCAATAATTTAAAATTTTTTTAGAATATAATTTAAAATCATCACATACACATTTAATAAATAATATGTTTCCCTTGTGCTAAAAATCCATAAGGAATAGATCACATGATTTTTCAATCACCTTCATATGTTTGAGAACATTCCAAAATTATATATATAGATTGAATCATGTATATTCTTATAAATTAATTTATAGTGAAGAAGATCTCTTGGTTATCTCCCAAGGCATCCCCCGGTGAAAGTCAAATATGGTGAACCCTCAGGTTCCACCCATAAATATATAACAAGAGACCCCATGCCAATCCCAAACCTCCCATTCCACCAAAAAATTAACTGAAAGCACAAATGAATTCCCAATATATATGTAACTAGTTTCTTAGACCTCTACTATGAATTCTCGATTGGCTCTTAGACTGATTTTTAATGGCATGTCCATATCTATCCTCCAATATATAATCACCACTGGCTTAAAAAGACGAAATCTCAAGGATTGTTGATATCATTAATCATAATATCATGACCCAATTTACTCATGTGTAATGGTTAGAATTGTCTCCTAACTAGTGGTACGGACACCATTAACCTATGATCCATCACCATCCAGGTGGCTTTCTATAGAGGGATCTAACAACATATCTAATGGTAAACACCATCACCTATGCTATATAGCCTATAGGGGCCTCCACCAACAATGAGTGGTCAATAGTATGTGAAATGAGTAATATATTGTAAACATGACCCAAATGGAATGTTGAAAAACATAGTGATTAGAAATCAAAATACAACCTATGAAAATCCATTTGACACATCATTCTCGATGACTGCATCGCTAGTCTAGAGGGACAACACCATTTCAAATCACATGGGCCAAGACCTCATCTCGAGGACCCTAATTCCATTTCACCTCAAACTAGTGATCATCACAAACCTATATGTCTCAGGATATTCCCAACATAACAAAGTATTCCACCCTAGTCTAGGTGATTAATATCACCTCAATCCTCATGCCATGTATGTCACGTTAACATAGAACCTCAATCATTATATAAAATTTAATTAAATATATTTTCACACCTAGATAAACTTACCAATTTGGATCAAGCCACATACCTAGAATAACCAATTATAGTGAAGTAATTTCATTCACATAAGCATTTCATATCATAAAATATATTTATAAAATAAATAATTAATTAATTAAACTCGCACTCAAAAAACCCACAGGGGAATATTTAGAATGCACCACAAAAGAACTACAAAATCAAGGATAAATATAGGTTCCACCTAAAATGTTATAGTAGGATATCTCTCATATTATATTATCGTCTACCTCGATTTTAATCAAGATAGATCAGAGTTATAGATGAACTACATTCAAATGGGGTAAAATTACCCGCCCATATTTAGAAATCCGTATAAAAAGATAAAAAAATAATGAAATGGAAGTGGACTGAAGGATTTACCAATGAACATATAAAAAGACCAAAAAATATCAGATCAGAGCTTTGATGACGAATATCCCTCAAATTGTAACACCCAGTGATTTTGTGAGATATTGTTTTTGAAATAATTTATCTTTTTTATATATTTCATTTCATGTGATAGTAGAAATATTTCTTTATGAATATGTATATAAATAAATGTTAAAATTGTATTTAAAATATTCCTTTCACATAACCCTGACATGGAATGTGCTAAAAGAATTACCAAATTGTCACCCACTACATGCAATACTAACATGTATTTCTCTACCAACAATAAAGAATTAGTTTACAGTACATGCAACACCAATGTTTCTATGAAGCATTATTTTATTTTTAAAATTTCTTAATCGAGATAATTATAGACTAGATATTAAACATAGTGATATGAATATTAATAAAATCTTTTAAAAAACTATTTATAATGTTTTGATATAAATAAAAAATATTGATAACAAATAATATAATTTTATTAAAGTCCTAATATGTTTAAAAATACTATTTTCTCAAATGAAATACACTTAATTGAAAACAATAAATTTATTTTCAGAAAAATCTAGAAATTGAACATGGCAAAATAATCTTCATTTTTTAATTTAGAATACTAAAATTATATTACGGAGAATTTTTAGGTTTTTTCTGAGAAACATCATTTCTTGATGAATAGTGAAAATAATACTTTTTAGTTTATTTTCCCATAGCTATGAATTGTAAATAATAAAACCAAAATAAATCATTATAAATTGTATGATATTTATATTCTATTAATATTAAAATAATTCTTGTCCCAAAATATTAGTAAAATTAAATTAAAATTAATCATAGCTATTATGGTAAAATTAAGATTAATTAAAGACTAAACATTAATATAAGGGGCCCCAATGACATATACACTTTTCCAAAATCTATTTATGGTCCATATTTCTAAAAGAAATATTTAATTATGTAATATTTTGGTTTTCTATGGATTTTTTTATTTAATAACTTGTTTACACCTAATTTGTTTTCTAAAATTCCATTTGAGTCCTTTTCATTCCCTATAAATGGAAAACACCACTCCCACTTCCTCACATATCTCAACCCCTTGGATTGAAAACAATATTCTAAAATAATGTCCTAACTTCCCCCATTCCTCTTTGAAACATACCTTTGGGTATAAAGTCTTCAAAGGATGTATTTTGTCACAAAGGAAAAAGAGATACCTAATTAAGAGAAAATGTCTTCTCTCAAAATATCTAGTTTCATTTTCCATCTACTCACCCGAAAATCTGTTCATTTAGATGATTATATAAAAAATAGTATCGTAAATATAATAGTATATTTTTATGTATATATTTTTACTTGAACTTAAATACACATGCATCTAATGGGTAATGAACACATTGTTTCTGTGTAAGGTGAACTACTGAATCACAAAACAAAAAATTGTTCATTTTTCTTTTACCACCTATCGTGGTGACCATAATGATGGAAAATATATTTATATATTTCATATATTATATTAATTATGTATTGTATATTTTTTCTTCCTTTGAAGAATAAATATTTTTTACTTTTCGTTTTGTGTTAATACCATAATTTCATTTGAAGAAGTGTGGACTATTGCCCCCACAAAGAGATATGATTCGTTCCTAAGATAAATGGATGTATTAAGTAAGGGTTTAGTGAATATATAATATATATCCATTATATATTCAATATATATTAGTATTGATAATGATATATATATACATATATATACATATATTTCATTTACTTCTTTCCTTTCAACATGATAATTAAAACAGAATAACATTCATGCGTACACACGACCTATCATCTCCATGAACGATGTATTCCGTTACAGACTTAGATATACACTAAATCATTAAAATACACATTTACTATATATAAATGATATTTATATCATGTTTTAAAATGTGGAAATATTGATATATTTATAGGGATCAAATATATAACAAATTAAGACATATGTGAGGAATAAAGGGAATATTACCCAAAGTGAAACCTTAACATAGGATTGTTATTAAGAAGGCTATATAAGGTTATATTAAAAAAAGTGTATTATATATTAGAATATGGTTCTGTAAAATTTTTATAAAAGGATTTATATTCATTATTCATGTGTTTTGAAGGAGTACAACAAGGGCCAAGACAAAATGTAAGGGGATTTAATCTCACTTTTTATTTTTGCCAGATAAATGCTATGTTCACCACTCTTTCTTTTGTTTGTTATATGTAATTACTATGATTGTGTTCTGTGTATCTCATACCTAAATTTATGGGTATTCACATATCCCTTATTTGATCTTTCATTCATGTGAATCATGTTTCAAAAGTTAGAAAATTTGTGAAATAATTTTTCCCAATATTTCTTCTTTGATACTCATGTTTTTTTATGAAACTAAATTCTATATCGATTTTTATATACTTCCATTTAACAATTAATATCTTGAATATCCTTATTTTCATGATATTTGTAACTTCATGTATTTTTATTTTATTACATAGATAGTATTATCCCATGTTACTGAGTGATAAGAGTTTATTGAAATAATCTCGACAATTTTGGATATTTTTTATGTTTATGCTTCCATTTAAGAATTCCAATGTTACATATCCTAAGGAATTCATGACATTTTTATCCTCTGGATATTAATGGAATATTTATGTATTGGTTCCATTTTATACTCTTTGGTACATAATATAGTAAAGAAATTGTTTCTTTGAAAGAAAAATTTTACCCTCTCTTTGGTTAGAAATTCCTTCAAAACCATGTTTTTTAAAATAGATTTTCAAGTATATTATACCACTATACTATAATATTTAAATCTAAAATTTCCCCTTTTATTATTTTACCATCCTCTTAAAACAAATATAATTTTCGATTTTAAAACAGGAAGTTTTCAAACATTTTTACCATTAAAAAGGAATGTACTTTTTATCTCATATGACATGTACCTATTTACCCATTTTCATGAAATTGATGGCTCCTTTTAAATTTCAAACGGTTAATCATTGAAATTTTTTTAAAAAAAATAATTTTCTATTAAATTTTTTATAATTTTGTTTTCAATGTTATGAATTAAAATTATTTTTAAAATGTTTTTAGACATTATTTACTAGTTTTCAATGTATTTTCAATGAAATGGCTCTTTTAAATGTTTTCATGTAAAAAGGTTTTAAAAACATTTTCAGAATATCATTATATGTTTTAAAAGTGTTTTCAAAGAAATTTATTTTAAATTTTTCTGAAGTATATTTTATAAGTTCTCAAGGAAAAGTATTTCAAAATAATTTCAAGTCTAATTTATAAGTTTTCAAGGTATTTTCCAAGAAAATAAATTTTAAATGGTTTTATGTATTAAAACGAAATTTTCAAATAATAAAGGATATTTTCCTCAGTAAATGTTTTTGAAATATGTTGCAAAATTATTTTAAATCTACGACTAAATTCATTGATATTACTTTTTAACTTCTTGGAAATGGTCTACATGTTTTATTCATATCCTTTATATGAATGGGTTATGCTTATTTTCAAGATCCTTAAGAAAACCATTTAACTTCCATGGGTTATATGTTTATAAAATCTATTTCTATTCCATATGTTATATGTTTATGAAACCCATTTCTCTTCTATGGGTTATATTTTTATGAGATCATATTCTCTCCCATAGGTTATTTGTTTATAAAACCTATTTATTTTCCATGGGTTATATTTTTATGAAACCCATTTCTCTTCCATGAGTAAAATTATTGTGAAATATGATTCTATTTTATGGTTTAAATGATTTTAAAAGCAAATTTCATTCTTGGTTTATTCAGTGATGAAATGATTATGATACCTATATCTTTTACATAGGTTATGACATGATGAAATTATATTGATACCCATTTAATTTTGTGGGTTATGATTTGATTTTTATAGAACACATATCTTTTCATGGGTCATGATATGGTGAATTTCATGTGGAGAATGCATATATTATTTCATTATGTGATTGGTCTAATGTACATCTCCCTCAAATGCATTGGGTAATGAGAAATATTTTATGAGATAAAAGGGTACATTGGAGGGAATAACAAGAGAGAAAAAAGATGGTTAAAAATATTTAATCTCAATATCAAAAAAAAAGTTGAAGAAGAAATGGAATAACATTCATGAAACAAGAGGGTAACCGGGCAGAAATCCCAAGCCCAGAGTAAGAGGGATAATCGAATGAAATTCTAAGCCCTTGAAAAGAGGGTAAGCAGGAGGCCAACCCATGCCCAAAGAAAAGGGGTACCTAGGAGAAAATCCCATGACCGATAGAATAGTGTACATAGAGTGGAATAAAAATCCAGAAGTAGGAACATATGTGAATAACCCAAGCCTAACATGTTATAAAGTCGTTGGTAGGCCAAATTGACTTGGTTTTTTTATTTGTGTTTCCACAATTCTTGGTTTTATTACAATGTTACAATTTCAAGGATTATGTTCACAATTTATTTATTATTCATGTCTTTTGAACATCCAATCTATAATAAGATCATTGATATGAAGAGAATGATCTTAAAAATTTATTTTCATGTTCCATGCACTTTGGTTCATGTTAATCTTACACATTTTTTTTACCATTATTTATCATTTATTCTAACCCATTTAATAACATTTCTTTGTCTATTTTATGAAGGATGGTTTTAGGTAGATGTAATAAAGGTGTAGATCTTTATAAGAGTTGTTGAATATTTATCACTCGTATAGAATATTTTTTTCCATCTTTCCAAAGACACTAAACGAATATGGTCCATAAGCATGTATTTTTTTAATGTGTTAAATATTCATCTAAAATGATGTAATATTTATGTATGCCATTATTAGGTCACTATAGTAAGTATCAAAGGAAAGGATTAGTCAACCTTCAAAAAATAGGATAATAAAAATTTATTGAGATGCCTATATATATTTCTAAGGATAGGCTTAGGTGTGTCTCTAAGGTTAAGTATAAGGATGATTTAACATTTAGGAATATAACCTAGAATTTTGGTAAAGGATATAGTGGGTGATTTCAATTAAATAAATCCATTTCTATATACTAGAAGTTTATTTGGGTCTAGAATAAATAAAAATATGGGTAACAACTCCAACAATATGTTCAGGCCTGACATATGGTAATCTGGAACACAAAAACAGGCCTTACTACAAACCCAGTTTGACACTTTGGGGGAAATATTTTTTTATGTTCACAAACTCTTGACAAACAATATTAATGAATTTATATATAATTTGGCTGTGATTAACCTTGGATAAAACAATGTTTTCATATATTAAAAAAGTATGTGCCCAACTTTAGACATCATATAAATAATTTTTCATGATTATGTGGCTTTATTATATGATATGTTTTTATTACCCCATGTTTTCTGGTTTTGTTCTGTTAAGAGAGTTACAAGGAACATAGTTAAAATTTAATGTTTCATATATCGAAAGTATGTAAATTATGTGAATCTATTTACAAATTGTAAATATAATAGAGATAATAAGTCTGTTGGTACTAGTATTGGTTATACATCTAAAGATAATGATACTGTAAATGGCATGTCAAATGTATGTTATGTTCTTCCAGTATTTTTTATAATAAAAATAATATTCATTATTTGATTGTGGATAAGGAACCTTAATACTTGATTCATATTTCTTATTCTAGAAAATAGATATTAAGGAATAGGTTTATTATTGATGTGTAATTCTTTAAGAATAATGTTATATTAAAGAAGTATTTATGTTTTAGAATGTAATGTTTATGTTATATGAATCATGGAATATGTAAGTGTTTTCATTATATGTTTTAATAAAGGATTTAAAAGGAAATGTTAAATGGTAATGTAGAGATTGAAGAGTGATTCCATGGAAACATGATATGTTTATTAGGTTTATGAAACCCTTAATTATTGACTAAATTTGAGATAATGATCTTTGCATAATGATATGTTTGATATGAATAATAAAATTGGATGGTACCGATTACTCTAGAACTAATTATTGAAAATGTTTTTTATTCCATCAATAATGAAGTATAAAACATCTTCGATTTAAAAAATATATCTATAAAGAATTTGAAAAATAAATCATTCATTTTATTCAAAAGGATTTATTATAATTTACCAAGAGGGTATACACATGATTGGAATGTGAAAACGAATAGTTACTTTCTGATATATGGGGGAATAAATGTTATGAAAATTTTGTGAATCTATTACTAATGTTTTGGATTTTTATATTACATAAGGGTTATAGGGATAACCATTCATGAAATGTTTCAGTTAAACATCCATGGAAGTATTTATGTAATGAGTTTTTATTGAAAACCATGGTGAAAAGGCTATTTGGTGATTAAACATATTTCAATAATGTACATTTTATTTTTTTGGAAATTATTTTAGTGTGGTTTTAGAAAAGGGCATCGTATATGTCGGTTAAGAACCAATAAAGTATGGAAAGGTCATAGGTCATGGACGCATTATAGAATAATGATAATGATTTCACATCTACCACTTTCCAATGTGATTTCACGTCTATTGTATAATTATTTTCAATGAATAATTATTTATGATAAAACAATAGTGTCAATTATTATGTTTAGAGATTAATATATTAACCATGTTTATTGTTTTAAGAATATTAATAGATATATTGTCAGGATTTTAATTCTTTTTATGGTCCTTAAGATCTGCCAAAATTGAATTTTCGCACTTTGGGCATCAAAGTTGATTTTAGAATATAGGATTAGGATCAGAAGGAAAGGTGTGGTCCTAATACTTTATTTTTTGTTTAAATTATGGCCTTATAAATCAACATAGATTTATTACTTAATAGACCAAAAATTTTCATTCATTAATAACTTGTTTATGATTGATGACCTCATTCAATCACTAAAAAAAAATTTTCTTTTCTTCTATGTTTAATATTCACTTCCAACCAATGTTCTATTTATGGAAATGTAGTAATAAATAACATTGGGTAACTTTTTTGTTCCAACATTCCCTTTTTTAGGGATGTTTTAGTATTAACATTTATGACGTCGGTTTATAAGAATGAAAAAATTATTTATTAAACCATTGATAACCTAGAATAATTTTGAGGGTAAAATTAATTTTAAGGGGGGTATAATGTAACCCCCAGAAAATTTATTAATTATATATATTTTCAGTTTAATAAATCTTTTGGATATTTTCTATTTCATGTGACCTTAAAATTTGTTATATATATATATATATATACATATATTAAATAAAAAATTCAAATACTATTTTCAAACAACACTAAAATGTACTATTCTATAGGAATTACAAATTTTTTTTATCGCTATACCGAATACCAACTCGTCTTTTGCTAACCGCAAAATCGAATTTTCGTATGTTAAACACAACACTGATGTTTCTAAAAAAAATCATTTATTTGTTAATTTTTTTTAATAGATATAATTATAAAATCTACCTTAATCATTGTAATATTAGTATTAATAACATATTTTAAAATATTTTTTATAATGGTTTTATATAAATAAAACATATTGATAACGATTGATAAAGATAGATATAATTTTTAGTAAAGTCCTTATATGTTTAAAAATGGTATTTTTTCGAATGAACTACATAACATTGAAAAAATATATTTTTTAGAATAATATAGAAATTTAATTTTATAATTCAATATTTATTTTTTAATATATAATTCTAAAATTATCTTAGGCTTATGTTTTGGGATTTTTCTGATAAACATCACAATTTTATGAATAGTTATAATACTGCTTTTTAGTTAAGAACTTTATTTTTTTATAACTATTAATTTTAATTATATATTAAATTTATTTTAAGGTAAAATAAGATCAATTATAAATATCATACAAAATTATTTCATTATAATTAATTTTAATTTGAAATTTAATATTCAAACATAATAAACATTGGAACATTTTACATTAAAAACCTGCTTTCTCGCCACATCTGCAGGACTAACATTAATATTAATTTTCCCGCTTCTATTAATGGAATATCGAAAAAACTAACACAAATTATTGTAATAATTATTATATTCATAGTCTAATATTATAAACATAATTTTTCACCAAAATGAATAGTAAGAGTGATTAAAATTGATCACAGTGATTAATGTAAAATTAAGCTTAATTGGGGATTAAAAATTAATATTAGGGGTCCAAATGACATATAAACTTGTGAAAAACCAATTATATAGACATATTTGTCATATAAGACATTATTTAATTATTTATGAGGGTTTTTATGACTTTTTTTAGAAATAACAAGTGTACAACTAACATGTTTTAAAAAATCCCAAATGAGTCCTTTTTCGTCCCAATAAATACTCATCACAACTCCCTATTCCTCACAACACTCAAGACCAATGGATCTTCTAAACTCAGATAAAATAGGATCATAATTACCTACATTCTTCCCTGAATACTATATTTGTGCAGAATGTTTCCCAAGGAATCCTTATGTAATAAACCAAAAAGAGTTACCAGATTAAGAGGTTATGTCTTCTCTGAAGATATCTAGTTTCATTTCCATTGTCCACCCCATAAAATATTTTAATTTTAATTATTTTATATAAAATAGTATCCAAAATATACTATGCTGATTTTTTGGTTAATATTTTTATCTAATGTTACACAAACCATTATCTAATGGGTAAATAACATATTGTTTCTATGTATGGAGAACTACTCCCTCATGAAACGATGATTGCTCATTTTTCATTTTCCACTTATCATAGTGGCCATTATGATGGAAAATATTTTTATATATGTTATATATTATTTTTATTATGTATTTTTGCCTCTTAATTCCTTTTTAAAACACATTAATTATTCTACTTTCCTTTTTTTATTAATACGATAATTGTGTTTGAGGATGTATGGACAACCACCCCCTCAACGTAATATGATTCATTTATACAATACATGGATGAGTTAAGTATAGTTTTTGTGAATGTTAAAGATATAAATATGATATAATAAGTTTATTTTAATATATACATATATATATTTATTTATTTATTTACAAATATTTATTTTACTTTTTTCCTTTCTACACAACAATTAAACGAAAATAGTGTTCTTGCGTATGTACAACCAACCATCTCCATGAATCGTGTATTATGTTTTATACATGTATATTTTATATTTTATAATAATAAAAATATAAAGTATAAAAATATTATTTGATTACTTTTTTAAATTTTTGATAACATTATATATTCATAAGGACCAAGGATAAAACAAATTAAGCCACATGCAATGAATAAAGAGAATATTACCCTAAGTTAAACCATAACATATTATTGTTAAATAGAGGGTAATATATGGTCATAATAAAAAAAATATGGTATTATATATAATAATACAATTATGTAAAATGTATATAATAAATTTATATTTATTATACATGTGGCTTGAATGAGTAAGAAGAGATTCAAAACATAATGTAACGAGATTTCACTCAATTTTTATTTTGGTGAGATTCATGAAATGTTCTCCAATATTTATTTTTGGTGGTGTATATAGTGCCCACCTTTGTAATATATATATATATATTATATACTTTGATTTATGGGTATTAAAATATTAATTTTGGGATCTTTCATTCATGGGTATCACGTTTCAAAATTTACTAAATCGGTGAAATAGTTTTGTCTCAATTTTTCTTCTTTGAGACTCATGTTTAGGTATGTACCTAAATTCTATATTGGGGTGTATATTTTTCTATTTAAAATAAAATATCATAAACCCAATTATTTTCTGTATATTTCAATAATATTGTAAATTTCTTTTCTAACATGGACCGTATGATCCCACATAAACAAGGGATAATAGTTTGTTAAAACTATCACATCTCTTTTCAAGATTATTTATTTTTTTTCTTCTGTTGACAAATTTTCATGTTCTATATCTCAATACATTCATGAATTCTTTTCAAATATAGTTATTTATGCAATATTCACATATTGGTACCATTTTATACTATTTGTTATAGAATATAGTTAATAAATAATTTTTAAGAAATCCCAACATTACCATCTCTTCATCCAAAAATCTATGTTACTAAAAAATCATGTTTTCTTAAAACGGTTTCTAAGAATATTATACCGTTACCCAATAGTATTTAAAATATAGTTTTACCATTTATTTCTTTTACTAGTCTTTTAAAAGGAATCATATTTTCTCTTTCTGAACAAGGATTTTTTTTCATTCTTTCTAAAAAAAATGGATTTTTATTTTATGTCATATAGCATGTACTCAATACCTTCTTTCATTCCTTTTAAGAATACTTTTCATTTTTAAAAGCTTAATCATTACAAAATTGTTTTTTAAAATTAATTTTCAAGGAATGTTTTTTTAATTTTTTTTCAAGCTTTATTTACATGTTTTCAAAGTATTTTAAATTAAATGGTTTTTATAATAATTACATACTTCATTCATAATTTTTCAAGTAGAAAGGTTTTCAAAAAAAATCACGATTTAATTAAATGTTTTCAAAGTGTTTTCAATGAAAAGGGTTCTAATTTTTTTTATGATTATTTTATAATATTTCATGGAAAGTGGGTTTCAATATTATTTCAAGAAGTATTTATAAGTTTTTAAGTTAGTTTCTAATAAATTAATTTTTAAATAGTTTTATGTATTAAAATTTATTTATAAAAAAAGAAAGGATATTTTCATAAAGAAATGTTTTATAAATGTATTTAAAAATTATTTTTCATCTAATATGACTGTGTTGATATTTCTTACTCCCCTTTAATAGATGATATAAATGTTCCATTCATTTCCTTTATATTAATGGGTTATTGTTAATTTCATGTTCTTTATGAATATTTTTTCTCTTATATGGGTCATAAGTTTATAAAATCCATTTCACATCCATGGGATATATTTTTATAAAACCCATTTATCTTCAATAAGTTATATGTTGATGAAATATTTTTCTCTTCCATGTGTTATAGGTTTATGAAAACCATTCCTCTTCCCTGGGTTATATATTTATGAAATCCATTTCTGTTCCAGGGGTTATATGTTTATGAAATCCCTTTTTTTCCATAGGTCATATACTTTTGAAACACACATCCATTCATGGTTTATGATTTTATGAAATGATTATGAAACCTATCTCTTTCCCATATTTTATGATGTGAGGAAATGTTTTTCATACCCCTTTAATTTCTGGGGTAATGATTTGATATTTATAAAATGCATCTCTTTCCATGGGTGCTGATATGATAAATTTTTTGGGGGCACATTCATGTATGATTTATTTATGTGATGAGTGGGACATATATCTCCCTAAAATTAATTGGGTAATGATAAAAGTTTTATGAGCTCAAAAAAACATGGGAGGGCATGCCAAACCCAAAACAAGAGGGTAGATGGGGTGAAATCACAAAAAAAAAACAATAGGGTAGGTGGGATGTAATTCCAAGAATGAAACAAGAGGGTAAACAAGAGGATATACCCTTTCTGAAACAAGAGGGTAAATAAGAGGAAATCCCATTCCTGAAAACCTGATGTAGGAAAAAAGTGATTAACCCAAGCCTAACATGTTATAAAGGCATTGGTTGGCCGTATTTACGTAGGGTTTATATATGTGTTTTCTATAATTCCATGTTTAATTATTATGTTATTCTTTCATGAATTATGTTCATTATTTCTTTATGATTCATTTCCTATTAACATAAAATCTATATAACGATATTTGATATGTAGGATATGTTCTTTAAATGTTATGATCATGTTCTATATAATTTTTTTCATTTTATGATTAATATATTAATTATCTACCATTACTAGGCATTTGAGATCACCCCATTATTATGATATTTTTTCTAGGTTATAAAGAATGGTATTACATATAAGTACTAAAGGATTAGATATTTATGGGATATGTTAATTATTTATGACCATGATAAAATATTTTGTTTCCATGATTCAAAACTCACTAAACTATTTCAGTTCTCAGGGATGATTTTTTGAAATATTTTAATATTTCATATGATATGATATAATATCAATGTATTTCAATCTAAGGGGCTATACAATAAATAAGGGGTGAAATGGGAGATACCCATACAGTGTGTAAGGGAAAGGTGGGAAAGGATGTGGAAAATCAAATAAAGGGGGAGGGTATTTTTATTAATTGTTCCCTAATAAAATAGTAGAATAGTTTGGGCATATATTTTGGCTACCTATGAACCAACAATATGGTAATCACTGTCCAAGAACTATAGTCACACTATCTAGGTGCATGTACTTCTAAACCATTTTCAATCCCGGAAAATCACCTATATTAAAGACACTATAATGATATTAAATCCTGCACCCCAGCCTTTATGGTTTCATAAACTATGTCCAGTACCTGATATGGGATGAATGGTTACTCCTGGACAGCTATATGGTGTTCCCAAATCCTTTTTCATTGTCTGTTCTTTCCGAAAACAATGTTTTTGGGTTTCAACACACCTAAAACTCACTCGAAACCCTGACCAAATTTATAGGCCACATAACAATTCTAAACATGGTCATTATGTCAATAAATCTTCTATTATTAGGTCTCTAAGATTAAGAAAAGTGTTTTTCTCACCACCAAACTCAAAAAGAAAAATAAGGTGGGGATTTCAAAAGAATAAATACCCAGGATGTTACAACAATACAGATAGTATCCTTCAAATCTAGTTTTCCCATGAATATATTGAGTTTATTTGTGAATTAAAATTTATTTTCTTTATTATATTTATAAACTCATAATGTATTTTTTTAGAAACATTAATTTCTAGTGTTTTTCTTAAAAATACTATGAATTTTGGGTAACCTCAGAAGTGGTTTTATCAACCTAATATTACTCATATTTTATCTAAGAACATGTACTGTTATATAGAACTAGTTTGACATTATTATTTTTTACAGATGTAGTTTTTATCAATGTTTGAGTACAAGATCTCTCAATATCCTATGACTACTCAATATTTTTTCAAAAACATATTAATAATAATCTTTCATTCATCAATGGGTCTTATAATCCATATGACATATTGATAGAGTCATATTAAATTACTTTTCCCTTACAAAAAAAATTCTTCATAAATTCTTTTATCATTTTATTATTCTCAACAACATAAATTTTAAGAATATTAACGTTCTTAACATAATTATTATAACTTTTTTAACTTTATGATTTTTTATTCATATTTATAACCTCTTTCTTTATGGATTATATTTCTCGATTGTGTTATGGGCCCCTCTCAACACATACATTAAGCTTAGATTTTAGCATGGGTCCAATGAATGTTTCTTGTCTTTCTTACTCACTATTTATGGTTTTTTAATAACATTAAACATGAGATATTAATTTAAAAAAAATTCCATAAAAATATTATTTATAATGACAACTTGGTGTAGGAAAATCATTCACTTCCTTGAACAGAATGAAACTCATATATATTTTTGAGAGTTTTCTCTTCTCTAAATATATTTCATGAAATGTTCAGAACATATTTATATAGTTGATCCTTACCACATTATTCGATTATGTTTTGATAATTAAAAATAAATAAAATATTAAAAAGATATTATTTTATAACATCAAATATGTTTAATGAAATTTTAATGAATCCTTCACTATTTATAAAATAAAATAATTGTGTTCAATACATTTTTAAATCAATATTCTTTTATTTATCTTTTTTTTATCAATATATTTTTATTATGTATTTTTTTCATATTTCTTATTAAGTAATTTAAATGATAAATATACTCTTTTATTAGTTTTGATATGACTCAAAGTGTAAATTACAATTTCTAAAAGCATTATTTATTTGTTACATTATCGTATTTTCCATGGTCAGTGTTATTCATTATTGTTTAAGAATATTAAAATTATTGTCTTATGAAATTTATATATATTATGAGTTTTTTTAATAAAAAGATTCCTAGAATCAAATTAAACAAACCCACTTTAGAATGAATTATACAATGACTCATATATAGTTAAAAAATATAGATATATAAAGAATTAAATTACACATACATATTTCAAAAACAATATTATGCATGTTTTAATGATGTGTAAATAAGAAAAAGAAGACTCAAATTCTATCTATATTTAATGACATGAAATCAACTCTTTTATAATTTAGTGTTTGTAAAAGTAATTATTTTATATTTGAATATTCTTTAATACAACCAATTTTTGTTACATATAAAATATTTGTGTTTCATACTTAGATTTATTCATTCATATGTGAATGGTTCTCTTTCATATGATGTGATGATATAATTAATATAATGTAAAAAAATATTCATATGAAGTTATAGTCCCTCTTATATATATTCTAATTCATAAAAAAACCCTTTCATATTGTAATATATATATATTTTATAAATTTCATATCTTATAAAAATTCCACAATATAAATAACTAGATCTTATAGTGATTGAATATTTTTATTATTTTTATTATTTTATATATGGATAATTATTATTATAAATTGATTTATAATTTTTTTATAATTTTTTTTAAATTTAATGATCTTATTTTATGAAATTTTTAATTATTTAATATATTTTTTAAATTTTTTATTTTTCCATGTATCTTCATGAATAAATTTATAATGTATTTCAAATTTTAATTTAGAGTAAGGAAAAAAATTGACATTTATAGAATGTCATTGAGAATTTTTTTGGAGATATTTTGATGTGGATCTGATTGATTAGAAGTTTTCTAAGACTAGATTATGATTTTTGTACAAGATAGAAAAAGGCAATGGGATTCACTTATTAACTGATAAAACCAAATGAAAAATACCTTTAATGAATTCGGTAGAGGTATCCCTGAATGGAATCCTATAAAACTATTCTACAAGTTTGTTTTCTAAATTGTTTCATTGATGATACAGTCTTCCATAGAGCTAATTGGTGATTCATGATCATTATTGATGACTCCATTTAAATTTGTTTAAGTAATTTTTATTTTTATTATTTTTCTCAACTAAAAATTCAGAAATATTTTTTATGAATTAAGAAACCATGGATTAGGTCATTATCACACAGTTGATATTTTCTAAATCTTGATTGAGTATTATAATTTCATTATCAGAAGTGATATATAGGGAATATTTTTTAGGTATCATTATTTTTATTATTTTGAATTATTTTTACAAATTGTTGACTTTTTAGTTTTTCTAACTTCTATTTAATGGATTTAATGTTTCTTAGAGGAGATACATTTCATGGACCCCTCCCTCCAGATGAACAAATGCTAGTCTAGAAATGAAGGAAGAGAGATAAAAACTCACAAGCCCTACCTTCAGTTCACCCTGGGATATTGAAAAGAAACAAGGGTATAAAAATCTCACATTTTAAAGGAATTAACTTCTATAATAATATAAGATCTATAGATTGGTTAGAAAACCATGATGTAAACCTAAAACTATCCGAAAATGAACAAACAATGTAAAAACATAATAAAATGTATCCAAGTAAATACTAAAAGAAGAGTCCTATGACATCAACTTAATAAGAACTCCTAAACTAAATATAGTAATGTCCACCTATGTTCCCAAGTCCTTAAAGAAACTTGAAAATCAATTATATGCATTCGGTGATGATAGTATGTATAATTAGTAATATCACACCAAAGGTCTCAATTGAACATATGATGAGAGCATACCAATTATTCCATAAAAAATCACATAAAAAACACGAATATAAATCAGACAACTAACTAATAACATCCTCACTATGGGTCACTCACAAAATCATGAGTCCAATATAGTAACATAGTGTCAAGAATAGAAAAGGCAAACCACAACTACTTCCCCACATATTTTCCTCTCTTATTCCATAACATTCATTTTCCTATTAGAACATAACTTCCATACAGATCACATCACATATCGAAACATCTTTGATATGTATCAGGATATATCCCTCCCCACCCTACCCGTGCTTGTTCTAGAAATTGGTTCTAGCACCAGTCATCATAACATTTTGACCTCATCACCTCAAAACTGCATCACACCACTAGGGATGTAGGTTATCCTAAACATCAAAGAGATCTACATCAAGACCACCAGCCATGCATGACTCCCAGCATATATCACATATTTATTTCCATTGGGTTATTTTAAAAACCAACCCATATCATCTCTATGGATAGAAGAGAGGATTAGATGGTGTAGGAAACCATATGCATCACCACTATCATGTATATAATAGAAATCACAAAAAACCCAAAATCATTTGGAATCGGTTTGGTTTTCCAATTTGAGTGAGGCATGTTTAGAAATAACATAAAATAAATGATATATAGATAGCACACATCACCAAACCTTTAGGTTCATATCAACAGAAAAATTTTACACTAAAACACCACCATTCCACCACACAAAATCTATCACAACTTTTACAATAAATTTTTTTTTCAGACCACATAACCACCACACATAGTCACATAATTAAAAATTAAATTATAGCATTATTTATTTTACATATTTAATGAGTTTAATCTAACTCCCATCTACTTATCCATTTATTTCACATTAACATAGCGTATTCATCAATCATACAATTTATTTATGCCAAGTAACTAACATCAATTCCAACACATTGTTATTTATCTTCCAACCGATGATATATTATTTCATAATTACAATTAGAAACTAACAAAACCACACCACAGAACATATTTCCCATATCAGATCAACCATCACCACAAAACCACATCAACTAGGTCATCTCCTCAAAGAACCCCACTTCTCAACCACCTCACATACCCACCACAGAAAAAAAACACGACCACAAACCCACCCACATAGATTCTTATACCAACCAACGATCACATACCATACCATTTATTTCAAAACCGATATGGCTACCACCATCCTCGCACAACATCCAAAATCAAAAAAGTAAATATAATATAAACAAAAATAAATAAAATAAAATCACAGATTCAAAAAATTATGTCCAAGGGATTACATTACTTTACATAATTATTTGGAATTGGTAAACTCACAAAAAACCTAGAATTCCATGGAAAACCAATTTATTATCCATGTAAAGCTTTTTCAACCTTTTATTTAGGTTGATATTAAATATTATAATAAGTAAGGCTCATCCATACATATCAACTAAAACACAATCAAAAATTGTAATAAACATTATTTTTGAGAAATGGAAAATGAAATTAAATATTAACAATAATAACATCAAAATAGTAAAAAATTAGATTTAACACCATTATTTTCAATTTAAGATTTACCTAATTCATTATCTTTATTAGTACAACCCTCAATATCCACCAAATAAAATTTAAAAAGATAAAAAATTCCCACACATGCATATAAATCTGGAAAAAGAAAGGATCTCATGCCTCAAATATGTAATTTTAATCTATGTGGGAATCATGGCGAAGAAGAAATTACCAAATTTTCACAACCACATAAGGAAGCCCTAGATCATCCAAGATCACATCAAGGGATTATTAAAAAAAAAATCTTAATGAACCTTGGACTAGAAGAACATCACCACTATGAATCCTAAAATTATGAATAGATGGAAAATAGTGAATGATGAAAATAAATTACCTCAAATTGCCATCAACCTAACTCAGAAATTCAAAGAACAATGTATAAGGGGAGGGGATGGATAATATCAAAAAATAGCATAAGTCTTACCATTGTTTTAATGGGAATGATAGAGTTATAAAATAATTTAGATGAAGCCTGATTTTTATAAACAAACTAGAACTTGAAACATTTAAATATTTAGTTACATATTCATCATGTGGGTTTTTAACAGACCTTATAATTCAAGACATGAAACAAATTCAGTCCAAGGATCTTATGTGAATAAAACCTTAAGAACATTTTCCAAAATCCATTTTACACAAGAATTGATTTAATTCATGACATGAATTTTTCTTTAATGTTGTGATTTTATTTAGAACAGGGCTTATTATTTGAAATTAAATCATTTATCAGAAAATACCTCACCATAAATTACCCTCTAATGATGGGAATACATATTTAGGTCTTGAACCACCTTTTGCAGCAATCATTCAACCCCAAATCAACTAAACTTTCCTTGACCCACCTTCAAATATCCACAATTACCAAATTTTCCATGTAACGGGTTGAGAAAGAAGTGAATGTCACAATATGTATAGATAAATATTCACTAATATGATATTCATGAAATAAATATTTAATATTTGTGACAAATATTTTCACTCTAATGGATGAATCTGAGGGAAGAACATGAACTGAAAAATCATTACATGATGATTTTGACTGATCCATTTATCAAGAACCATTTTTTCTACTTCAACTATTCAACATAAAATTATGTATACATTACTACTTTATTCTCTATTCATAATTATTTTAATTTTATTCTCTTATTATTAAGATATAATCTTTTTTCTGTGTTTTGTGTACATAATAATTATTCTTGTAAGATTTTTACTCCCAAGGTGAAAATTCATGGTTGAATTGCATAACCCTTTAAAATTTGCATGTTGGTTTGAATCTAGCTAAAATGTGGGTTTTGTAATGGGTTATAATTACAATTTAAAATTTAGGGTCTTGGTGTTGTTGTGATTCCCCTAGGAAGGTTATCTCAAAATAAGGTTGTGACTCCTCTTCAAAAATAAATTCTTATCCTTCGAACAATCCATCTCAAGGATTAGAGGGGTGTGGACATTATATATAGTATACATTTGGTCTGAACTTATATAATAATGTCCAGTTTTATTAGTATATTTTTTCACCACTTGTACACATTCATGTTTTCTCAGATTTAATTTCATAAATTGTTTAATCGATCTATTAACCCCACCCTCTAGACCATCGTCTATCTTGATTAAAACATATATATTGATATGAAATAATATTCCATCTAGATATTAAGATATTTTATTATATTTTGTTTACAATCTTTTTCCTACACATAACTATTTAGGGAAAAGATCTTTATTATGGAGGGAACAAGTTAAAATGATGGAAAATTTCTACAAAAATCGCTTTACTTTGGTAATAGATACTATGGATATTAGAAATATTTAATGGACATTTATATTAGGAAAATTCACATTTATAATTATAATAATATAGTAATACCATACAAATTTCTGGATTATGACATGCGAACTCTTACAGGATGTGGTGGAGCTAAATATATTTGAAATCATAATGTTATAAATATTATTTAAGATATTATTAATAACATATAATAAGTCATATTTATTTATATAAAACAACTCAGGAAAGTTTAGAGAAGTTTACAAGTTACTAACCATTGATCAAATGTTTTGATAAGGAAAATCATGCAATTATCGTCATTGAATGTCCATTTTACATAATGGGTGATGATGAAACTGTCAACCATCTATTACAATGTTTTACTAGAACTAAAAATGGATTAAGTTATCTAAGATAATCATTTGATAAATCAATTATTATTGAAAGAGTTTTGATTGCTCTACCTAAGAGGTGAAAAGTAAATAAGGTCACTATTTATGAATTCAATATCTTCTTGGAATATACTCTTTAGGGATTTATTGGTTTACTATTTCAAAATGTTTTAGTGTAGGGGAACATAAATGAAAAAAAATGAAAATTGAAAAGGTGTATTATTCATATTTTTTTAATATTGTTTCTTCAAAACCTTCTACGTGCAAGCTACTAGAAAATATTAAGAAGATATGGATCAAATTATAATGTGAGTTTACAAAATAATTAAAAATATATGTTTAGAAAATAGATCATGAAGTAACTCATATAAGGATAATAAAAATGTTTGAATGAGATGTAATACTATGTTTTTTAATTATACTTCTGATGGTATATGTTTTGAATTTAAAAATAACAGAAATAACAATACTGACGTCCCAAGATTGAAAAAATAAAATAATAATAATAAGAAAAATGATAAATATAAAAATGATTTAATTATAATGTGGAGTTGTAATAATGAATATAATTTTAATGTAGTATCTGAAAATTAAAAAATATTCCCAAAATTGTCTTT
This sequence comes from Viscum album, assembly GCA_963277665.1. NCBI lineage: Eukaryota > Viridiplantae > Streptophyta > Magnoliopsida > Santalales > Viscaceae > Viscum > Viscum album. The sequence goes on along the minus strand of OY728146.1, from coordinate 208,912,752 downwards.
TATAATATTAATATATGTGGTTATTATTTTCTGTTTTTATTCTTGATGTTATGATGATGATTTTTCTTTTTATAAACTTGATGCTAATGTATTCAATTATAAAGTTGATAAATTACGAAAATATATTTTTATATTTTATGATTTATATAATAAACTCAAATAAAATGTCCCCATCGCCACACTCATGGGTTCAGTGCTTGAGTCACATTCTTTAAACTTTTTATTTGAAAAAATGTGAGATAAAATAAGTTAAACAAAAAAATATTTTACAAAAAATATATATTCTAAATATTATATCTCTTTATAATTATGCAATCCCAAAAATTAATATTTTAATTTCAATGAGGAGTTTCTAAATGAGCAACATATTTTACAACACTTGAAAAATTTATCCACAATTAATCCACAATAGATTAACTTATAGAATTATCATAAGTTATACTCACATTAATTACACGAGGAATGAAAACATTAGAAATAGGTGAGATCAAATGCTCTGTAAGGGATAAACCCATCAAAATTTCATCATGGGTTAGATCATAATAATTTTAGATAACATGAGTAGGGAATAAAAAAATATTAAAAATAACACAGAATAATAAGAATTTTAAGCAGTCCATTCGTGAATGAGTTTTTAAATACCTATGTCCCATTAGTATCTCATGTGATGATGAACCTTAACCAAATCATTGGAGGGTGATATGTGACACTCTATTAATTATCTATATAGTGTCTCTCATATTATATCATTAATTCATCATATCATGAACCCATGGAAATACCAAATGATTTCACATCAATTGACTTCAAGGATTAGATCAATTTATACACACATTAAATCACCCAAAAGGATTATTCCATTGAGTAATTTGTACATTTGTTTATAAATCTTTACACTGTAGTATTTGAATATTTGAATTATGAAAATTTATGAAAAATATGAAAATATATTATAGAAAACATTTTCAAACATTTTTATAAATATACAAAATTATACATCATATTCCAAAATTATATTCGGGAATGTAACCTGAATAATTTTTTAAAAAAACATTAAAAGAAATAAAAATAATGGGTTCCTGAAAAATATATATTGGTTTTACATAAGAATTGTGGAGTGGAAGATAAAAATATAAAATTCAATTGGAAATCATATATATTATTTTCTATATATATTTATGAAAACCCATATCATATTGAGAGTGATGAATCTATAATTTTAAAAGAGTCAATGATATATTTTAGAGAGGAAGAAAACTTTCATATATTTATGAACCTTATTTTTAATATAAAAATCCATTAACTAACACTCAACGATTATGAAGACTAGTGACTCTAGAAGACACTGATCATAAAATATAAATGTGAGACTAAAATAAAAATTGGTTATTTTATTCTCTAAAACATGCTTTTAAATACTTTCAAGCCCCTCAAATTGGATGAGATATCCTGGGAAATACATAAAAAATGGGTGACCTAAAAAGATAATTATGGGAATAAACATGACAATTAATAATAATGATTGAGTCAAAGATATAACATGGCCTCATAAAAGGGCAGGCATATAAGGTATAACATGAGAGAATAAAATAAATGAAATAGTGTCATAATTTCACGAAATCCTAGGAATTATTGTAGTAAAATATAACATGATATAAGCATGGGTTGAGGTTATCTACCTTGATAGTATCACATGGGGAACAAAGTCACAAATTGATCAGGTTTACTCCCTAATCCCATACATGATGTCTTATGTGACTCAATATTTACCCAATGCATTGGATCGTTATATAGGAACACCCATCCTAAGATGTTCATGATTTATGTTTTCTATAAAAACTGAATCAATAGTAAGACACAACATAATAATGAAAAATAGAAATAAAATGGGTTGCATAATCTTTCCTCATGTCAAAATCAAAAGAATTATTATTATAAAGATATTTCAAAAATGAACATAAGGAATGAATTAAACCAAAACATTAAGGAATATTAAGATGGTTTTATATATGAGAGGAATTTATATAAAATTATTAACCAATCTATATCATCAATGGATCTCATCATGGCTGAAAATTTATTTAAATGATTACATGGAATATTTAATGAAGAAAATACACTTTTTAATTTGAAATAACTTTTTCAAAATATAAACATTTCGAAAATAACATAGATTAAAATTTCATTAATACTAAACCGGTAAATATATAAAGTAATATTTCAATAATTGAGTAGTCATTATAGTGATAAATTTTATATATAATATATAAGTTAATAGAAAACAATGTTTCCACACTTTTGTAAAACGTCAAAATGTACATTTTCTGTAAAATTACATAAATATTAATTTTTAACCATGAAGTAAAAATTCAAAGTGGTTAATATTTTTTAAAATTATTTTATAACATTAATTATAATTATAATTTTTTATGGGAAATTGAGATATGGAAGAAAAATAATTTTTGAATGAAAATAGAAAAAAAAAATTCATTTCTTAAAAAATATTCTAAATATTTTTAAGAAAGGGTGGAAAACGGTACTATTATTTGAAAATTAATAAATTAATATTTATGATTAAAATTAAATTGTTTTACTATAAAATTATAAGGTAATTTCCATCAATTTAAATTTGAACATAGAAAATATCGAATAATAACATGATTATGAAATAAAACCCTACCACTTTAGTAACTTTTCAATCATTACCCCCACGAAGTAAATAACATTCAATGAAACATTAAATATAATTTGGATAAATATATTCATGATATAACATATCAAATGTGTATTATATACATTATATGAAATAAATGATTGTTTAATATGACATATGACTCTTGGGAATAAAAGTGAGATGAAAATCCATTGAATACATCATGTCGTTGAAGTCAGAATTAATCATTAAAGTTATGATGTGTTTAATATTTAAGGAAACATGAATTTTTTTTAAATAAAACATACAATAATAAATTTTAATTATACACATAATTTTATCATATAAAATTCAATGATGAAGTAATTCAACCAAATGAATGATATTGAGTTATAAAATCCCTTACCATGATTTTGACTTGGAGCATATGTAATATATTTTCATGACTAATAAATTTATTTAATTTATTTACTTAATTATGAATATTTTTCATCTTTATTAGTCCTTTATTTTATTTATTCCCATTTCATATATATTTTCTCAATCAATTGAGTTTAGGTCACATGTTTTCATGGCATTCAATTCGTCTGTCTAAAATTACATCAATAGGTAGAGTATGGTAAAAATATTCATTGATAAATAATATACATAATAATAATTTGTAAATAATTATAATTTTCTTAAACCAATTATATTTCTCATACCAACCAAGAAATATGGTTTTGAAAAATGAACTACGTTGCAATCTTAGAGATGGTAGGTTGTATGTACGCATGACTGATGTTTCTATTTTTCAATAATCATGATGGAAAGTAATAAAGTGAAATTTTATATTTAAATATATAAAAATATATCTTATATATAATATTATTTATTTAAATACAGTTATATATACCATCCATGTTACACGATAATAGAAAATGACTCACATTGCTTCACGAGGCGGTAATCAGACACGAACGTCATTATAATTTTCCAAAATATGTCAATGTTAAAATTTATATGATAAATTAACTTACCACAATGATTAATATTTAATTAATATAAAATATAAATATTAAATAAATAATAATTATTAGTTTTCCAAAGTGATGAAGGAAAAAAATTACAAGGATTAATGAGGCGTTAGTCCATTATATTGATGAATGATGGACTCATTTCCCTTTTGATTGTAGAGAATATGGATGAAGGTTATTTCATTAACATAATTACATATTAGTATATGTTATGTAATTATGTTATTATAACATCATTAAGGAATATTATTTTAAATAAGTTGAATAAGAAATAAAATAATTATGTTCGATTAAGAAATATACCTCTTGTTCAGACCACTTTTTGGGATTACACATAAAGCCTTGCTAGATTGGACATGTAATCAGAAAATTCATCTAGGATATTGGTATGGAGGTATTTAATGTATATGGGAATATATTTTCTGATCCATATGAATTTTTAAGGGTGTAAATGAGATAATAGAAGGTGAAATTTTATAATTGGGAGGGAAAATGTTTTAAAAAATGGCTAAAACTAATTAATATAGGTAAGCGATTTTAAAGAAAAAATGCCTCAAGAAATGAAAAAAAATGGATGTTAAGGTTTATATGGTCTATAAAAATATATAAATCAAAACAAACACATTTTAAACACCTTATTCCATTTATAATTAAGGTTTCCAACTTTTACCATTTTATTTGTTCACAACAACAGCTGGTTTTTTAGTATTTTAACAATATATTATTTCCAAAATTTAGTTAATTTTTTTAAATAGTTGTAATTAGAATTATTTAAAATAGGTATCTTCATTTATCACATTTAAATCAAATAAGCGTAATTATTCAATTTATAATTAGCCCCATAAAACCAGTCGAAAAAGGTTTTTTCGTGAAAATAATTTTTGAAGTAATAGATGATATTATATTAACTATATGAATAGATATAATAATTATATGAATGTAAATTCATATAAATAGATATATTATATAAAAATTTTATTTAAAAACTCACATAATAGTGGGTATTTCAATTAAATATGATAGATAATATTTATTCACCAAAAAACATTTTTCATAAAACCATGTTTTTTTGAATAAAAATAAAATTATACCAAAATTATGAAAGTTGATGATTAAAATGTGATTATTTAGATTATTACAACTAATTTGGTTTATAAGTAAATTTTATACCAGATAAATGATTTAGTGAAACTATTAAATTACAATACAAATTGAAAAATATGATCAAATTTGAAAAATATATAAATCCCTACTATTCAATGAAAAATCATGTATTTTGGATAAATATAAAAATTGGTCCACTAGTTAATTTTAAAATGATTATTTAAAATGTTATGGTAAATTTATTAAATATTATTTATAAAATTTCCATAAATTAATTATAATATTTGATCAAAAAAATATATAAAAGTTATTTTTGAAGGAAACATATTTTTTGTGCAACAAAATATATTTATTCAAAGTTTAGTGCTTATTTCTTAAAAAGTAATCTATAAATTTATAATTAATTTTTAAATTTTATATATTTGATAATGAAGTTAATTTAATTTGAACTTTTTCATTTAACTTCTTTGTTACCTGCAAATTTATCGGCTTGGTTATAAGAGTCATATTAATATAATTATATTTTAATGGTATAACCATGTTCATTTATTAACTTTTTTTGTGTTTTATACACTATCAAATAATAGTTTTATTTTTAAAATATTGTAATGTAATATATTTTATTATTAAAAGAAAAAAGTAGTTCAATTTCATAATAATTAATGATAAAATACTCAGAATATTGGATTCATTTTATGAAGAAGAAGCAATTATTTTTAAATAATGTGAATTATTATTATAATCATAAAATTTATTGAATAAATAGTTCCATAAATGTAATTATAAGTAAATAACGTGTAATGGAATTAAAATACCATTATAAAATATAACAAAACCATCTTTAATAAAAAATTGTCAAATATGAATCATAATTATTGAAAAAAATAAGTTGAGTCAAGAAAACCCCTTACATCATCGTTATGTTGGGAATTAAAAAAATGAATGATAGAACATGAAAAAGATTTTTTATTTTATTTTATTTCATGAAAAATTATGATAAAATAAATTCATTTCCAATATATTTAGAACAACAAAGATACATGTGGTGAATATTCATCATATTAAGATGAAGCAAAATTGAGATGAAAGAATGTGTATCTTTAATCGCACTAATCCAAACATTCTCGGAAATCCTATATAATAAAAAAAATAATCTTAATACCCTATTTTAAAACCTTATTCATATATATAACCATTTATAAAATTAATTTATTATCAATTATTACAAATATATTAGTTGTATTAATAACACCACAAGATTTTACAGTATGTATCTTCTAAAATAAATTCAATTCATTCAATAAAATACATTGTACAAAAAATTATTTCATATATTATAAGTAATATAAAAATACATTGATAATTTAATATTACATTTAGAAATTATGAAATAATGAAATAAGATGATTTTCTATAAATTAAAGAACATATTCCAATAAAATATTAACTTGGCGATTGAAATTGTATTGTGAACCTTAGGAATAGTAATTCATCCAATATACATGAAAAGTCACATTTGAAAGTGTAAATTAAAAATTTAGGAATATAATAAATTAAAATATAATATAATTATATCATATTATAAGTAAATATTTTTTAAATGACAAATTGTGTAGTCATATTTTTATAAAACATAAATGTTCATTAAAATTTTATAAATAATATAAATATTTTACAGAAATTATTTCTATAAAAATGAATAATAAATTAATATTTTTTTTCTATTAATATATGATAATTTCATGAGACCTTAATTAATTTCTCAAAGTGTTATAAAATCAGTTATAATTTTTAAATTGGTATTTTTTAAGTAAATGATGATTTTAAGTTAAAATTAAATTTCTAATGTTTATAAAATTATTTTCATAAAATGATGTTAAATTATTAATTTCACACACTGGAAAAATTATAAGGATATGTTTTAGGATTTTTCCAAAATATTTTATTTTTAGGTGAGTAGTGAAATATGACAATTTACAGTATTTTCTCAATTCATGAATTATTGAGTCATAGATTAATTATGGCTGATATAAAACCATAATATAAAAATTTAATTATTTATATTTATATATTAATTAATAAGGATAAAACCATTCATAGTCTAGAGCCACAAGAATTAACAAATGAATAAAATAATACAAAAACTCCTCTCTAGTCCACTATTATTACTACCACTCACCACCTATTCTCCTCAAACCTCCAATGCCTGTAATTTTGAACAATTTATTCATAATAGTCTTCTGATGTCCCTAACCCATGTCAATGGTCCTTTGGACTCAATAATAGATTATATTCAAGGGCCTTAAGTAGGTTCTCAAAGGGAAAGATTCAAGAGGTAAAACCCTTAATCATTCTCTTTCAATTTATTACAATTTCTTTTATTTTAATATCTTAACCTAATTTACTATATCTAAATATGAATTATAAATAAAATATCTTAAATATAATATACATTTATTATGATAATGTACAATCCATCATCAAAACCATTCTCCTCTTCCATTTATTATAAAAATGAATATGTCTTCTGTGATGTTTCAATTAGCACCATCATGGAAAATACATTTTCATTTAATAATATTTCCTAAAATAAGGTTCATAAAACAATTTTAATGGTTAAAAAATAATTCAAAATTTATATTACAACATATTTACTATTTTTGAACTTGTATATATACAAAATATTAATTAATAAATAAAATATGTTCGTGATGATCGATTAAAACTCTAAATAATTGAAACAGTTATTATTATGGTTTTATCAAATGTATAATCCTAATTATAAATAACCAAATTATATATGATACCATTTAATATTATGTAATCTCATTATTAATAAATAATTTCACATTTGGATTTATTTTCATCCATTTTACAAAAATTTTTATAATTATACACAAGAGAACCAAATTTTAAAAACCAAGGAAATAAACACTTTCGAAGGAAAAAATTTAATTTTATAATTAATCAAAAGGCCATAAAAAACATAATAAAATTACAATAAATCAGATAAATGTTTAATATGTTCCAAATAAAATTATTTATGAATCTAATTTCATTATCTAGGACAAAAATCACTTGTTCATAACACTTTCATACATAAGGTATGGGATTCCTCCCAAACTTCCATTTTTTCCTTCAGGTTACTCTTTCTCCCACTTTACCCCTATTTATTTATTAATTAATTATAATTAACTTACTAAATTTTTTGTTTATGTTGCAAATGTATTGACCTTGAACAATCCCATTTTCTTTGATGGAGAGATACATGTTTTATAAGGCTCTCTTTTCAATTCAACATATACGGAATCCCGATTTGAGGGAACCGTCAAATTTCATACATCATTTTATGTACACTCCATAATAGATTTTAATAGAACAACATTTTTTGAAAGAAAAAATTATCATTAAAATATATCTTTTTTCATTTATGGTTGTATAAATAATTATTCTTTTATTTATTTTAAACAATCATTATTATTTTTCCCTAAACCTCACTAAAGTGGATCATTTATAATGTTTCTTAAAACCTTTTTTACATATTTAATTTAAGTTAGATATCATTTTTCAGGATATATACCTATTTCACATTATGAATATCTATGTGTTATTTATATATAATATTTCATGTAAACCATTCCATTTGATGATTCTTCCCTTTTGTTTAGTGTATGTATAATTTCCTTCTATTTATTATCATCATTCATTGAATATTTCATTAAATATCCATATTTCTTGTATCACTAATAAATTATTTTTAGTCAAACACCATTTTTATATATGGTGTTTCCTTTGGAAATTTTTTTTTAAATGAATATACGTATTAATAATTCTATGGACTTATCGTGACAACTGGGACCTAGTTATAGATAAACCCTTGATGCATCAACAAGTCTCATGAGAAAAAATTGGTATAAAAAAACCCTTCTTTTTTATTTCAAAGAATAATAAATTGGGGTTTCCCCCATATTGAAATTTTATTGATGGTATAATGGTTCATGTTCTAGATACATGACTTCCAATAAATAATATTTTTCTTTATTCAGTATTTAGTTTGTACTTTCCATGATATTTTCACTATAAAAAAATAGATGGATGCATATTTAATATTAGCTTATTGATGGAATGTGTTTTTCATTTATTAACATTATCATATTCCTTATTTCTTATTGAATTTAGAACACTTATTATTGATTCACATAACCCTTACTAATCATTTGATCTCACCCTTTTCATTTTTTCCTTCCCTTGGCTATGAAGATTGAATCTTTGAATAAATGTCGAGGAATCATTCTATTTTCCACTGATTTGTTTAATGATTAATTACTAAAGTAACAAGGTTATAATGTCTGTAAAAAGTTCTTTATGACAACTAGAATGATATATACATGGTGATATGATCTCTTTTATTTATTACATTATAATAAAACAACCACCGACTCTAGTCTATAGGGGTTGGGGATGTTACAGTTGGTATTAGGAAGCGTCTAATAGATACATTAGAAACAAGATGTTAAATAAATATTAAAATTATAATAATTACATAGGGTGATTTTTAATCTGGGTACTCATGATAATTATGAGGTGACTTAGTGTGAGGTATTATTCAGTGGTGGTTCATAATGGAAGGAAAAGAATCATTACCCGTAGACAATGTAGGGATTTCCCTACTAATCAGGTGAACATAGTTTGTGTTGGATCCGATCAGATCATGTAAATATAATTAAATATTATAAAAGATATGATGCATAACCTTAATACACAAATGTTATGTAATTTCATGCAACATAAGCCCCATATTTTAGTTGGATCACTAATCCAAATCTAATTTCATTGTGGATCGAGTGACTTGAAATTATATTTCAAGCATTAGGATGCATTGAAAACAAAAATGCAGTACATGTAGTATATTTTCTTATGGTTTTTTTGTTCAATGGTGGTGATAATCCAAAATAATAAAGATTAAAATGAAATACAAGACATCAAATAAAGAAATTTCATAGAGACAATCTTGAAAAAATATTTCCCTCGCCAGAAACAAACTGAAAGGAAGAGAAAATTCCCTAACATAAAGAAAATGAAAGAGTATAGTGTTTTAGAGTACGAGGACACAATTTAATGAGTATATGGTATTATATGGATTATATACATGTTTTAGAAGGCATAGTAGATCATTTTGTTGAAGTTTTTATACTACGTCTCCAATGGGAATTAACATCTCAAATACTTCCATCATATGATGATATATTATTCAGTTCCATAAAAACATAGAAGAAATTTTATAGATATTATATATTCAATGGGAATCAATAGAAGAAGGTATACTCTGATAACCATAGAAAAGGTGAAGCATAAGAAATAATATGGGAATGAAGAAGTTACAATTATGTAGAAATTATTGATTGAATCATCCTTAAAAATTCTTGAAAAGAATAAGAGTTTCTTAATAAATGTAGAGAAGAGGTTCATCAAGAAAATTAACTCCATGGTATGAAATAAATAATCTATGTTCAATGAATCAACTATAAAAATGATGGGGCATTATTAAAACCAATTTCCAAAGCATTCGGGGAATCTATCATATAAGAGGCCAAGGGGATATGGCCAAGCTTATTTAACCACCAATATTGAAATATGATTACCCAACATTGTGATGTAAGGTATAATAAAAATATATTCACATTAATCCAATGGTTTATTTTATTTTGGATAATAACACTCCTTTATATCTACAAAATATTCCAGGAAAATTAGATATTTCCTGTAAGAACCCATTTTTTTTTTTGCAAAAGACTTTGGAATATTCTTGATATTATTCCAGAGCATCGTCCTCAGACGGTGTGTGATTCTGAGCCCCAGTGTGGCTGGAATTAAATTTTCAGTACGGTCACACTGTAAATTCCAAATAAATTGGATAACTCCTAAACAGCGTTTCAGATAAGAGATTTGAGTGTACGGATGGGTCCAGAATTGGGTGTTTTCCTTAGAAATGACATAAAACATGTCGGTACAGGATGTTTGGACCCCTTTCCTACTTTCGGAATGTTAAATAGATAATTAAATTAATTAATTTATTCCTTTAAAGGCTTAACTCAAATATATCTTAAACGGTGGATCAGATTATAAAACCGAGGGCACCATTGAGTTTGTAATGTGCTGTTTACCCTAGAAGTGGTATAAATTTTGTGGGCGCGGGCCGTCAGTGAAAAATGGCCCCAGAGGCGTTTTCGTAATTTTGCAGCTTTGGGAATTCAGTTTTATAACTTTTGAATGGGGCCTCAGATTAAAATTGTGAGACCTCCGTTGCGATTAGATTATGATTTTTAGCCTAGGGGAGGCTTAATCCCGACCCCGTCGGGAGTTCGGGTTCGGGCCGATGGGCGGGTGGTTAAGTGTTTTCTATTTAAACACTTAGCTCACCCTCCTCCCTCTTCTTCTTCCTAGCCTGGATAGCAGCAGGCGGCATCCCTCCCTCTCCTCCTCCACTCCGGCGGTCTGTCCGTGAAGCGTCGGGTGAAGCCCAACAAGGTAGGATCATTGTGGTTTCAATTTTTATTCCCGCACCTACATTGAATTTGATTATATGCATCAATTTGTTCTTTGATCCTCGAACAAAGTCTAGAATATTGTAGTATAATATATGATCTTTCCAACGCTTCTTTCAGTTTCGAATATGGAGTTCTGAGGCCTCCGTAATCTCCCACCGATGTTTGCGGGTTTTCGGTTTCCGGGGGGTTAGAGAGGCAGCACGACGACCCTAGGAGGCAACGGCGCGACTCTCGGATGGCGGCATGGCTAAGGCGTTGGGCGGCAAGGTGTTCGGCTTCAGTGGCTGGCGCGGCGGCCTTCGGCTGGGCAGTCGGCCGTGGGCTCCAAGTGCGGCGGCGGGCGCGATGACCCCGGGGGCACGGTTTGCGACCCCCGTGCGGGGACAAGACTCGTGAGATGTGGGTATTTGAGCAGGCGGGACGACCGAACCCATGAGGGTCGGCAACGGTGGTCCGCGGCTCAGCGCCGGGCCGGCCGGCGCGGGCCGGCCCAGGACGGCCGGACCAGCCGGCCTCGGCCTGTCCAGGGCGGGGAATCTGACTCTCCTCTTCGGACGCTCGTAATTTTCATTACGGGTGTCTGATTTGCATGTCATCTGTGGAAGTGGATCCGTATCGACGAGACGGAAATTTTGAGATGGTTTCGGGAAATTTTAATTCCCAAAAAGAGGGGCTCGGAGGCGCGACACGTCTTTAAGTGAATTGATGTTTTCTTCGGGGGATCTTGTTTTGGACGGCGCAGATGCGTCCAACATCCGTTTCGAGCGTCGTCAGTGGCATTGGGACCTTGGTGCCGAGGCAGAGTTTTCCAGTGTGGTTTTGGGCGTCAAAATGGAGTTGACCGTGTGCCCAACGACCCGTCTTTTGACCTGCATGCAGCTTTTTTTAACTTTTTAATCAGACATCTGTTCGGGGTGTGCGATCAGTCGATGTTGGGTGTTTTTTTGAGGGAATCTCTTTGGCGTAGTCTTCCCACTCTAATTCCACATGCTGGTGCGGGCACCACAAGGGTCGTTTGTGTGTAAACGGTGATTTTCCATCTCTATCACCGAGCGACCATTTTGGACAAGTGAATACTGCATCTTGTGTACTTTTTCGAGTGGATCGAAATGGTGCGATCCGTTAGTTCTGTTTTTGGACTGGGAGGCAGGTCCCACATAGCCCTGCTTGTGCGCGGTAAGCCAGAATGTATATTTTTCTCCGGATATCCATTCTACTCAAGTGGGTAGTGCTTTTGACATGTTTTTTCAAGAGCATTGCGATGGAGCAGTTCGCCCGACCTTTTTCGGGAACGTGGTGTGGGTCCCACCCGACCTGGCTATGGTTAATATTACCTTTTTCACTGGGTGACCATTTGGGGTGATTGAGTAGTCAATCCCATGTGTTTTTCCAAGGGGATCACAGTGGGGTGATCCGTTTGTTTAGTTGCAGGATCTTGTGGTGGGCCCCACACGGGTTGGTTACAGTGAATAGTATATTTTTCACTGGTTGACCCTTTCGGGCAAGTAAGTAGTCTCCCTCAAATGTTTTTCCACGAGGATTTCGATGGTGAAATCCGTTGGGATGTGCAGAGTCTCCTCTGTGATCTCATCAAATGTGGAAACATGAAAGGCGTACTGATGGTTGTTCTTTCTGTGATGCTTATAAAGAACCCTTGGCACGTGATCGCGTGCACTCCCATGTGAGTCAAGTAAATACATAATGAGATGTGGTTGGCCATGCATGGGCCGATGACGTGGCAAGTTGGTGAATTAAGGTTTACGCCCTTTACGTTGACGTTGGGGTGTCGTGTGCACGTTAGCCTTAGGACTGGAGACATGGTATACTCTGGGAGTATACGAGAATGCTTAGAGGTACACATTGGGGATGTTTGTACCCAAGAACGTTTGTGTGCTTGGTTGGGGTTAACGTGGGGCCACACGTCGTGTGGGCCCCAGGTGCGTGTCGTGTTCTAATTTACATAATTTTGACCTCTCACGACGCATAGGGTTCCTAGGTTCTCATCTGTTGACTAGCATGGTTGAGTTTTCCCATCTCTCTCTTCTCGTTTGGTTTAGATCAGCAGGGTTGAGTGGTTTCCACTTGTTTTGTTCCAGATTCGGGTGGTTGCATGATACCCACTTCATGTTCGGATGGCCAGTGTTGTACCATCCGGTAGAGATGGCTAGAGTAGTTCTGGGTTTACCCTCTAGTAGAGAATGGGCAGTGGGTTGCTCACTGACTTCTAGGGTTTACCCTCCAACTGAGACTAGGCAATGGGTCACCCGACACTTAGGGTCTACGCTCCATCAGAGACTGGGCAGTGGGTCACCCAACGACCTCTTAGGGTTTACCCTCTAGCAGAGACTGGGAAGTGGGTCACCCGAAGACTCTCGAGAGTCTACCCACTAGCAAGGCTGGGCAGTGGGTCTCTTGTCATCTTGATTCAGGTCTACCCTCCTGCAGGACTGGGCAGTGGGTCGTCTGTCGACTTGTTCCAGGTTTACCCTTCAGCAGGGCTGGGTAGTGGGTCACCCGTCGACTTAGTCCAGGTCTACCCTCCAGCGGGGCTGGGCAGTGGGTCACCTGATGATGCATTAGGGTTTACCCTCTAGTAGGGCTTGGAAGTGGTTCACCTTATATCTTATTAGGGTTTACCCTCTAGTAGGGCTGGGAAATGGTTCACCCTATATCTTATTAGGGTTTACCCTCCAGCAGGGCTGGGTAGTGGGTAACCCGATATCACATTATTAATTACCATCCAGTAGGGCTAGGCAGTGGGGTTCTCGTTGACATTCTAGACTCAGTCATTTCTACTAGGCTAGTCTGTGGCTTTCCTGCATGATTACCAGAGCGAGACCCTTGGTTGTATAATTCAGTAATAGAATGACCTTGAGTTCGAGGAGACCTCTCGACTACGGGGTAGTGACGAGGTGTGGTTTGACTTAAGCCAGAACACTCAAGTATGAGGGGTGCTTTCCCTGATGAGATGTGTCCATGTGACGAGACCAAAAACCATGTGGGTGAGTCAATGCCACCCAAAGCGGATTGTGTCGTGGTGCAGTGATTTGAGTCCCTTGACTTGCAGTTCGAGACAGCCGTGCAGGATGCTGGGTATCGATGGTGTTTACTTCTGGGACTGTTGGGGACTCACTTTCTTGGGCTGAGCTACAGGAAGAGATCCCCTTACGACATTGTTCAGGATTCTTGTTGAGAATATGTATATGAATATACCTTGTTCTAGTAACCTCTTCATGGGTTCGGTTACTCTCCTTCTAGGAGAAGCGAAGACGCCTGGGGTATGCCACGTGCTTTCCATGTCCAGCTTCTCATGGTTGGATCACTTTACTCTCCTGCTATAGGTATCGAAGAGTCGATATGAATTTCATCTTCTCACCGTTTCCAGCTCCCTGTGTCTGGACGAGTCTACCTTCTTTCCTCTTATGGTGTTGAGCTGGACTCTTTACCGTACTATTTACTACACTCTCAGATGTACCTATTTACTTTCCACTGATTGATCTACTGCTCACCCTTCGTTACCTCCTTTGTTGCTCCCTTGAGCCTTCGGGGTATCCTACTGAGTATTTTTATACTCACCCCTCCTTGGGCTTAGCCCGCACTTGGTGTGCCCTTTCAGATGACAGACAGGTTGGTCATGACTTCAATGGAGCTTAGGAGTTCAGGAGCTTGGACCGCATGCAGTGGTCGTAGTCAGTTTCAAGGTGGGGGACCCTTCCAGATGTTTTTGCTTTTGATTACCTATTTCCAGGTTTTGGCACTTTCTGGTTGGGCTCGTGTTTTTCACCTTTTCTTTTCAGTTTACATTCAGCACTTGCTTTGTACTGTTTGAGGTCGATGCACTTTTGTGGTTATATATATATAGTAGTTTCCCTTTTTCATTACTTTTATTTTTTATTTTACTGTGAACTTTTTCATTGAGTGTGTTGTGTATGTTTATACAGGTACTTAGGCAAAGTCCTCCCAGAGTTATTGTTCCTTTGGTTCTAGTCGCCAGCCCTTGGCCTATGGAGGCGGGCTTGGGGTAGTTGCAGCGCGAGCCCAGGAAGGGTTGGGTCATGACAAAGTGGTATCAGAGGTGGTTTGTTCCATGGGACGTTGTTCGAACGTCCCTAAAAAGGAATTGGTTGGTATTTATGGAAACAGTGTTAACGTGTCTCGAGAGTGGCTCTCATGCCAGGGAGTCCAGTGATGGTGTGGCAACCGACGTATCCATTCACCAGGACCTTGATAACCCACTTGTCGACTCGGCATGCTGAGAAACTTGTTATAGGAAAAATTGGTTTGTGCATCACATAGGATTGAGTCTATGACTTTCCTTCTTGAATCATCTCCCCATCGTTGTTATTTGTATATAAATATATGCTCATATGACCACGGCACTCCTCGATAATATTCAAGATGTCTCCACAAAGATAGCAAGCAAAGATACCAGCTTTGGTGTGTGACGACGACCCTGTGAGCTATGAGGCCTCAGTCCAGGACCTATCATGTGTGTCCCTTTCTCCGCGTGGTCCAGTAGAATCACCACCACCTGTTGAGCAGTAGACAGCTCCAGCAGAGCAGGCTGAGTTTGTGCACATGTTGCAGGTTGAGCGCGCTTCGTGAGTTCTAGCAGTGGAGACTGTTGAGGTTCAGTGGTGAGCCAGACCCTCAGGCAGAAGAGGTTTGGCTAGATACATTGCTTCACCTTTTCAGGCATGTGCAGACACCGACAGATCAGAGAGTGGCCTTTGCAGCCAACCTTTTTATGGAGCATCTTGGCATTGGTGGAGTCTAGTGACATAGTTTCTTGACGAGTCGTCGCTTTCATGGGGTGACTTTTTGTTGTCATTTCGTGAGGAGTTTTTCCCCTCCTGCTTCTGCTCCATTCGAATTAATGAGCTCCTGCACTTTCAGCAGGGAGGGATGATGGTGGTTGAGTATGCAGCTAGTCTCACAGACCACACACGCTTTTACCTGGACTTGTTCCATGACGACAATGTCCAAGCGCGGAAGTTTGAGCAGGGTCTCTACTGAGAGATTCGTGCTGTTATAGTACCCTTGGGAATTTCCACATATGTCATGGTGCTAGAGTAGTCACTAGTGACAAAGAGATTCCTGTCACATTCTAGAGTTATTGGTGGCATCCTGCGCATTGGAGCCGAGATGTCTGCCACAGCTACTGGGCACCGGCAAGCAGAACCTCGACGTAGGTGGCTTTCTGACAACTAGACTCAAGGGCATGGTCATATAACACAGTGGCATCAGAGAGCACCTGTGTAGCCGAGAGAGAGTCGGTGTTATGCCTACGATGGGTGAGGTCACCTGGCACGGGACTGCCTGACCAGGTATGTGGAGAGTTTCAGGTAGGCAGCAGGTGCACCACCATGATGGAGGCAGTTCCATGATCGGAGTAGTAACCAGATAGGTGGTGCTAGCAGAGGAGCGGGAGGAGCTGGTAGTGGGGGACGATTTTACGAGATCTTCCCATCACCACTAGGTGGTCCACGTCAGGCTCTGGGAGCTGACAGTTGGGACCGCGGAAAACCACGAGCTTTGGATGTCTACAATCCTACAGAGCATGAGGTGATTAGAGGTATGCTCTATAACTCTTCTACTTCATGCATTAGAATTGTTAGACTCTCTGTGTGGAATTCTTTCCTCCCTACTCCTTGCTTGTGGTGTTACCAGGGTGGTGCAGGGCATCTGTATAACCCTATGTTAGTATGATAAAAGGTCTGGGACCTTTTTCCTTAGTCGATGGTGTCGACTCCATCGCTTTCCGAGCATGTAATGGAGTCTTGGTTGAGAGACATCGACTATGAAATATTGCATGACCAGATATCCTTGGGTGTTTCACCATATGGATATTCTGAAGGAGGGAATCATCGGGCCTTGTTCCAGGTGTGGGAGGTGATTCTAGTCGCGATGTGCGACGTGGAGGTTTTTTCGGGGAGGTGAGCTACCCCTGAGAGCGTTCGGGCCGTTTGAGACCGTGCAAAGGGATGACGAGGTTCCCTATCGCATTTCCCAAACCCCAATGTCTGGAGTGGGTGCACGATGTCTCCCGCATGGTTTAGCTGAAGAGAAGTGTGTGTGCTCCTTTGCATGATATCGGAAAGGGACGACATCGCATGAACAGATCAAATCTTTTTGTCTGTGTGCTGTGACGTGGGACTGTGCAGGAGTTCTTCTGGGTATGGAAGAGATAGGTGCGGGCTGGGTACCCTGAGTTGTTCCCTAGTTTTGCTTTTTGGGGATGAAAAGCTTTAAGGAGGGAATGATTTAAGAACCCAGTTTTTGCTGCTAAAGACTTTGAAATATTCTTGATATTATTCCAGAGCAGCTCCCTCAAACGGCATGTCATTCCGAACCCCAGTGTGGCTGGAATTAAATTTTCAGTGCGTTCACACTCGAAACACAAAATAAATGGGATAACTCCTAAACAGTGCTTTGGATAAAAGATCTGAGTGTACGGATGGGTTCATAATGGGGTGTTTACCCTAGGAAGGACATAAAACTTGTCAGCAAAGGACGTTTAGAACCCTCGCACGCTTTCGGAACGTTCAACGGATAATTAAATTAATTAATTTATTCGTTTAACGGCTTAACTCAAGTATCTCTTAAATGGTGGCTATGATTGGAAACCGGAGGGCACAGTTGAGTTCAAAATGTGCCGTTTACCCTAGGAGGAGTATAAGTTTTGCGGGCGTGGGCCGTTAGTGAAAAATGGCCCCAGGGGCATTTTCGTAATTTGGCAGCTTTGGGTATTCATTTTTATTACCTTTTAATAGGGCCTCGTATTAAAATTCCAAGACCTTTGTTGTGTTCAGATCATTATTTTTAGCATAGGGGAGGATTAATCCTAACCCTGTCGGGAGTTCGGGTTCAGGCCGACGGGCGGGTGGTTAAGTGTTTTCTATTTAAACACTTAACTCACCCCTCCCTCTTCTTCTTCCTCACCTAGACAACAGCAAGCGGCATCCCTCCCTCTCCTACTCCACTCTGGTGAGACAGCTCCGGCGAGGCGCAGCCACTCCGGCGGAGAGTCTGTAAAGCGTCGGGCGAATCCTAACAAGGTAGGATGGTTGCAGTTTCAATTTTTTTTCACGCACGTACTTTGAGTTCAATTATATGCATCAATTTGTATTTTGATCCTCGAAAAAATTCCATAATCCTGAAGTATAATTTATGAGCTTTCCAACACATCTTTCGGCTTTGAATTTTCAGTTTTGAGGCCTCCGCAATCGCCCGCCGATGTTTGCGGGTTTTCGGTTTCTGGCGGGTTCGAGCGGCGGCGCGGTGACCCTAGGAGGCGCTAGGGGTGCCCACGAACGGCGAAGCAGCTAAGGAGCAGGGCGGCGGGGCGATTGTCCATGGCGGACGGCGTGGAGGCCTTTGGCGGGGCGGTCAGCCAGGGGCTCCTAGCGCAGCAGCGGGCGCTCCCCTCAGCAGAGCTGGCCGGGCGCGACGACCCCGGGGTCGCAATGTGTGACCCGTGCTTGGGGACAAGACCCGTGAGATGCGGGTCTTCGCACAGGCGGGATGACCGACCCCACGAGGGTCGGTCGGCGATGGTCCACCGCTCAGCACCGGGCCGGCCAGCGTGGGCCGGCCAAGGCCGGTCCAGCCGAGGGGGATCTGTCCCCCCTCTTCGGATGCCCGTAATTTTCGTTACGGGTGTTCGATTTGCATGTCGTCTGCGGCAGTGGAACCGTATCGACGAGACGGATATTTTGAGATGGTTTCAAAAAGTTTAAATTCCAGAAACGAGGGGCTCATAGGTGCGACACATCTTTAAGTGAATTGACGTTTTGTTCGGGGGATCATGTTTTGGATGACGTGGATGCGTCCGACGTCCATTTCGAGCGTCGTTAGGGGCGTTGGGACCCTGGTGCCGAGGCAGAGTTTTCCAGTGTGGTTTCGTGCATTGAAACTGGAGTTGGGGCGTGGGCCCCATGACCCATCTTTTGAGCTGTGTGCAGCGTTTTGTAACTTTTTTCATCGAACATCTGTTCTGGGTGTGTGAGCAGTCGATGTTGGGTGTTTTTATGAGGGCATCGCTTCGGTGTAGTTTGCCCGCTCTAATTCTGCACGCTGATGTGGGCCCCGTGAGGGACGTTTGGGTGTTGACGGTGATTTTCCATCTCTATCACCAGGTGACCGTTTTGGAGAAGTGAATAATCCCTCTTGTGTACTTTTTCGAGAGGATTGCAACTGTGCGATTAGTTAGTTGTGTTTTGGGACGGGGAGGTGGGTCCCACGTAGCCCAGCTCATGTGCGGTAAGCCGGAACATATCATTTTCTCCGGATATTTGTTCCACTCAAGTGAGTAGTTCTTTTGACATTTTTTTCTGAGAGAATTGTGATGGCGCAGTTCGCTAGACCTTTTTCGGGAACATGGTGTGGGTCCCACCTGACCTAGCTATGGTGAATAGTACCTTTTTCACCGGGTGACAATTTGGGGCAATTGAGTAGTCAATCCCGTGTGTTTTTCTGAGGGGATCACAGTGGTGTGATCCATTTGTTCATGTGCGGGATCTTGGGGTGGACCCTACATGGGTTTGTTACGGTGAATAGTACCTTTTTCACCGGTTGACTGTTTCGGGCGAATAAGTACTCTACCTCATGTGTTTTTTCATGAGGATTTCGACAGTGCAATCTTTTGGGATGAGTGAATTTTCCTTTGAGATCTCATCATATGTGGAAACATGAAAGGCGTACCTATGGTGGTTCTTTCTGTGATGCTTGCAAAGAACCCTTGGCGTGTGACCGCATGCACTCCCGTGTGAGTGGATTAAATGCTTAATGAGATGCGGTTGGCCGTGCCTAGGCTGATGAGGTGGCAAGTTGGAAAAGTTGCATTTACGCCATTTGCATTGACATTGGGGTGTTGTGTGCACGATAGCCTTATGGCTGGAGACGTGGTATACTCTGGGAGTATATGGGAATACTTGGAGGTACACATTGGGGATGTTTGTACCCAAAAACGTTTGTGTACTTGGTTGGGGTTAACGTGGGGCCACACGTCGTGTGGGCCCCAGGTGCATGTCGTGTTCTACTTTACATACTTTTGACCTTTCGCGACGCAGAGGGATCCTCGATTATCGTCTGTTGACTAGCAGGGTTGAGTTTTCCCCTGGCTTTGTTCTCCTTTGGTTTATATCGGCAGGGTTGAGTGGTTTTCGCTGGTTTTGTTCCGAAGTCGGGTGGTTGCACGATACCCACTCCGGGTTCGGCTGGCCAGTGTTGTACCGTCCAATTGAGATGGCCAGAGCAGTTCTTGGTTTACCCTCCAGTAGAGACTGGGCAGTGGGTTACTCACTGACTTCTAGGGTTTACCCTCTAGCCGAGACTGGGCAGTGGGTCACCCGACACTTCGGGTCTACCCTCCAGCAGAGACTGGGCAGTGGGTCACCCGATGACCATCTTAGGGTTTACCCTCTAGCAAAGACTGAGTAGTGGGTCATCTGACGACTCTTGAGTGTCTACCCTCCAAAAGGGCTCGGAAGTGGGTCGTTCATCGTCTTGATTCAAGTCTACCCTCCAGTAGGGCTGGGCAGTGGGTCTCCTGTCGAATTGTTCTGGGTTTGCCCTCCAAGAGGGCTGGGCAGTGGGTCACCCGTTGACTTATTCCAGGTCTACCCTCCAGCGGGGCTGGCAGTGGGTCACTTGATGATGCATTAGGGTTTACCATCCAGTAGGGTTGGGTAGTGGGTCACCCGATATCTTATAAGGGTTTACCCTCCAACAGGGCTGGGCAGTGGGTCACCCGATATCTTAGTAAGGTTTATCATCTAGCAGGGCTGGGCAGTGGGTCACCCGATATCATATTATGAATTACCCTCTAGTAGGGCTGGGAAGTGGGGCACTCGTTGACATTCCAGACTCAGTCCTTTCTACTAGGCTAGTCAGTGACTTTCCTCCGTGATTACCGGAGCAGGACCCTTGGTTGTACAGGTCAGTGATGGAATGACCTTGACTTCAATGAAACATCTCAACTGGGAGGAAGTGACGAGGTGTGGTTTAACTTAACCCGGAACTCTCAATTACGAGGGGTGCTTTCCCCACCGAGACGCGTCCTTGTGATGTGACCTAAAACCGTGCGAGCGAGCCAGTGCCGCACAAAGCGGATAGTGTCAAGGTGCAGTGTTTTCATTCTCTTGACTTGAAGTTTGGGTAAGACGTGCGGGATGCTGGGCATCGATGGTGTTTACTTTTGGGACTGTTGGTGACTCACTTTCTTGGGCTGAGCTATGGGACGAAGATCCCCTTACGACCTTGTTCGAGATTCTTGTTGAGCATATGTATATGAATATACCTTCTTCCAATACCATATTCTTGGGTTTGGTTACTCTCCTTCCAGGAGAGGCGAAAATGTGCGGGGTATGCCACGTGATTTCTGTGTCTAGCTTCTCCTTGTTGGACGAGTTTACTCTCCTGCTATAGGTAAAGAAGAATTGACTGGATGTTCATCTTCTCACCGTTTCCAGTTCCTTTTGTCTGGATGAGTCTACCTTCTTTCCTCTTGTGGGGTTGAGGTGGACTCTTTACCATACTCTTTACTGCACTCTCAGTTATACCTCTTTACTTTCCCCTATTCGATCTACTGCCCACCCTTCTGTACCTTCTTTGTTTCTCCCTCGAGCCTTCGGTGTATCCTAATGAGTATTTTTATACTCACCCCTACTTGGGCTTTTCCTGCACTTGGTGTGCCCTTACAGACGACAGATAGGTCGGTCGTGACTTCAGTGGAGCTTAGGAGTTCAGGATCTTGGACCACATGTGGTGGTCGTGGTCAGGTTCTAGGTGGCGGACCCTTCCAGATATTTTTGCTTTTGTTTACCTGTTGCCAGGTTCTGGCACATTTCTGGTTGTGTGCGTGTTTTTCCCCTTTTCTTTTCAGTTTACTTTCAACACTTTCTTTGTACTGTTAGAGGTTGATTCACTTTTGTTGTTTATATATATAGCAGTTTCCCTTTTTTGTTACTTGTATTTTCTCTTTTACTCTGTACTTTTGTATTTAGTGTGTTTCATGTGTGTATACATGTACTTAGGCGAAGGCCTCTCTGAGTTATTGTGCCTTTGGCGCTGGTTTCCAGCCCCTGGCAAATGGAGGAGGGCTTGGGGTAGTTGCGGCTCGAGCCCGAGTAGGGTCGGGTCATGACATTTCCCTTTTGATTTCGTTAGGGTGTTTTCAGTTAAAAACCCTAAGGGAAGACACATTAAAATAAAAATGTTTTGGTACATTCTCATTATGGCATTTAAATGTGATTTATTTTATAACCTTTTCTTCATACATATGGTTAAATTTTATTTTCTTCTTAGTATGGACTAGCTTTCCAAAAATGAGGAAAAAATTTATTATAAGATGAATGAAATTATTATTTTTGAGTAAGATGTAGAGTCCTATATATTTAGAGAAAACACTTCATTTTGATTCTTATCAAGATCCACCCCTAGTATCTCTATTGAATTATATTCTTTTAGAGTAAGAGAAAACAATAACTAAGTATAAGGAATTTTATCTCCAAATTGAGGATGTACCAATTTTTTAGGAATAAATTGATATATTTCCAAATTAATAACCTTGAAACCCTCAAGAGCATGAACTTGAGATTACCACAAATCTAATCCCTGATGCAAGACCAATATCGGATCCTTATAGAATAGACACTATAAAATTTGTGGATCTAAGGAAACACTAGAGTATTTTAGTAGTAAGATATTTATTCAACCTAGTGCATTCCCATGGGGTGGCCATATTCTTTTTATTTATAAGAAAGAGTGATCTTTGAGACTATGAATTTACTATAGAGAAATAAATGTTATTATAATTAAGAACAAGTATCATTAACATCACATTGAAAATTTATTTGATCAACTTCAAGGATCTCAATATTTTTCAAAGATTGAACTTTTTTCTGGTTATCATTAGTTTCAAGTAAAAATGGTATATATTCTGAGGAAAACTTATTATTTGTGGTATGGAAATTATGAGTTCATATTAATTCTATTTGGATTGCCTAATGAATCCTCTATTTTCATTGATCTAACAAAAAAAGTATTCAATGAAATATCGTTACCATTTTTTTGTAGTATTCGTTGATGATATTCTAATTTATTATAAAAGCTATAAATAATATGATAATAACATGCATATTATTCATGATAATTTTAGATTGAAATAGTAATATGGTAAATTTATCGAATGTGAATTATGGAATGAGGAAATTCGTTTTCTTGGTTGCATTATCTTTAAGGATGAATCTTTGTTGATCATGTAATGTGTAAGGAAATCAAATAATAGACTACACTAATGAACATAACCATGGTCTGCTGTTTCATTGGTTTAGCAGGTTACAATTGACATTTCATTCAGAATTTTTCTCGATTGGAAAACCCCATAACCAAGATCACATATGAAGGGGTTATGTTCATATGGAAAAAATAATAAATATAATATGTATATGAATTGAATAGAATATTTGTTAACTCAATGATAATTAATTTAACATTAGGATATTATGGGTTTGAGATATATAATGGTGCATCAAATAAATGAATGGGTTGTTTCATTATGAAAAATGAATAATTTATTGCATAATTATCAAGGCAGTTGAGAATTAATAAAAAAAATATCCAACTAAAGATCTGGAGTTATCATCCATAATATTTTCTTTTAAGATATAGTGATAATATATCTTTTGTGAAATATTTAAGATATATAAAGATCAAAATATTCGTAAATACATAATTACATAAAAAGTACCCAACATGAAGAAAATATAATGTCTCAAGTTACTTAGACATTATGATTCATAAATTCAAGAACATCCAAGAAAAAAATAAGTTTGTAGATACATTTTGAGTGAAAGATCATGGCCTTATATTGGAAATGAATATTGAGAATGATTATATATTTAGGGATTTTCTAAAGACAAATATGGGAATTTTTGAGTAAAGGGAAACATCCAACCGTTTTCAAATGATTGAGAAACCATATTAACTATAGAAGATAAAAATCGCTCAATATGATGATGGAAATTTTTAGAAGAAAATTAAATCCATTAAGGATTGAAGACTGGAAGAATTCAGGTGTAAGGATGGAATTATAAGATTTAGAAAAAGTTTATTCATTCCAAAACTAAATGATTGGAAATGAAAACTATTAGATTATTCTCATAGATCAAATTTCTCTATACACCATAGTAGTACAATATGTATAGATATTTGAGGGAAGACTTTTGGTGGGATAATATGAAGCATGACATGGAAGCCCATGTATCAAGATGTCTAGTTTTTCAACATGTTATGGATTGTAGACGACATCATAGAAGAGTCAACAAACTTCTATATGTTCTTACGTGTATGTGGGATGAAACTGCTATGGAATTAGTCACTATATTACCAAATACTCCCAAAAATATTTATTTAATAATGGTAATTGTTGGTCAATTCACTAAATCTTCACATTCCCTCACTATTAGGGATGATTTTCAACTATATATTGATGAGCAAATTTTAAAAATATTTTTATCATAGGGGTATTATGGTTATTTCTCCTAAAAT
This sequence comes from Viscum album, assembly GCA_963277665.1. NCBI lineage: Eukaryota > Viridiplantae > Streptophyta > Magnoliopsida > Santalales > Viscaceae > Viscum > Viscum album. The sequence continues at coordinate 208,887,880 of OY728146.1, read as the reverse complement.
ATATTTCCAACTTTTTTATTCAATTTTTTAATAAGGTGTATTTTATATAATTTAACTTTTTCTTCTAGACAAGGGGTTGATTTGAGCATCTGGAGGCCTAAAAATCAATGAAGTTGAAGACTTTTCTGGGCATACAGTGTTAACCCCAAATCATAATAGAAGAACAATTTGGTATACACACCTCTAAATGAGTTGATCCCATTAGAGATGAAAGTGGTCCCAACGGCGCATTCACTACAAACATTTCATAGAGTGTGGAATCCATTATGGGGTCCATTGAAAAAATCCAAATGAAGGAAGTTTCAGGGAACCTTCATCCAGAAACAAATTTAATTACATAAAAATACATAACTCCATCTAAAAGCATCAAAAGAAGCTTAAAGTCTGAATATAGTTGGTGGATAAATTATGGAACAACATTTATGAATAGAAATATTACAAATTCTATTGTATAATGGAACATCTATGTGGAAACTGTTGGATTAAATTTTTTTAGTGTGAATTATTCATCGCTTCTCCCAAAAAATTTGTGTCCCTTCCCCCAATTTAGGATATCCATTTTCAAGGGATAAGTGTGTTTTTTATTATTGTAATTGTTCACTATATTTTTAATATACATTAGTTTATTCTAATTCTTCATATATCACTTCTTCTATTTTATTTATTTTATGTATTCTCCCAACATCATTCCCTTCTCAACTCCATTTAAAATGGATGACTATAATCATCTATTGTTCAAGGGAGGGAATAGTGAATTGATTGAGTTTTATTATTATTTAATTTATAATCTCTTTATATAATTATATCAATTTTGGTGATGGGTAAATTGATTATGTGAGCGGTTGCCTCATTTTCTCTATCATTCGAATTTTTCTTATTGTTTATCATTTTCATTACCCTTATTATTTTTGTCGTGCATACGATGTATCGTGTAATTGATTCTAATGGTCAACAAATATATCTCCTCATTGTCTTAAGGAAGATAATTAACATGTATGATGAGGTCTTGGTTTGGGGTGACAACATTTCAAACAATAAGGTGTAGTGTGACAAGTCATGATCACTGCATTGAATTGAATATTGAGAATTATTTTAAACAATGATTTCAACCACCAAAAACTATAAGGCCCCAGCCTTAAACCATACATAATCTTGAGTTATTACAAGATTACACATTGAGAATCTTTTCAGGTTTATAGTTTTAGAGAATTAGATCATGAAACTTGCATTACATTCCACATTTAAACAAAGTGGTTACATAAAAGATAGTATTCATTATTCCCATCAACGGAAACATATTTAAAATAAAACATGGATTCTTTCTTGACACATCCTTTACACTATCATCCCATCTTGTATCTTTCCCTTGACCTGTGAAAAACATTTCAAAAACATGGGATGAGCATAAAAAGCTCAGTAAGTTTTAAAAAAATATGGAAAGGAAACATGAGTTCATATATACATAAGAATGAAATCATAATTTACCCATAAAACATAGGCACTTTAACATACCTCATCAAATCCTGAATAAATCATAAAAATCATAAGACATAAAAGGTAACTTGAGGCATTAATAACATTCTTTATGTAGGGAGTAACCCTCTTGGTTACATTTGGAATACCCACTACAGTATATTCCCTAAATCTCTTTGGAGAAACCTTAACGTTTCACTCCTTCACGTTACCCAATGCATTGGAGAGCTATATCGGGCTCACCCGCACTTAGTTTATCATGGAACCACCCGTATTCAAAATAATGCCCAAGAACCTCAACATAATCGTATCACATAAAACATGAATAAAGGAAACATAACATTTACACCTTCCAATCACAAGATATCAATACAATACATTGATATAAAAACATTATGAAAACCATTTTCAATACCAAAATAAAAGAAAATTAAAACATGGTATTTATTTTTCTTTTAAAAAGAAGGTATGGCTTGTAGAGGAAGCCGAAACTCAAATAATGGTCACGACGGCGGAGAAGTCGGTGTCGCTGCATACGTACGACAAAAACATTCCCTTTTTTCGTTTAATAAACACTTTGTATAAAAAATATTCCTTTTGAATAAACTTAAAAGTCAAAGGGGGTTATAAACCATAAAAAAGAAGGTAGTGTATAAAACAGAATATGCCTCAATGAAAGGAGATTGAGACGAAGTCCCTTACAAAGACGGTATCCTTGGTTTAAGGATGAATGAATTACAAAATTATGTGTGACAAACGAATACACCAAATATATGTGGATATTAAGTGTAAAATAATCAATGGTCATTCACACATATTCAAAGGATGACATATTCAATAACTACATGTTGAACCCAAAGAAAACGAAATTGGGTTAAGAAGTTCCCTTGACAACCTAACGACGTCACATCAAAATGTGTTGATGAAAAAAAGGGTATCTAATCACATGGAAATAAAATTTACATCAATAAGGATATATGAGAACATATCCCAACATAAAAATATGTAAATTAAAATACCCAACAAAAGAAGTATTTTAAAAAGAGGAGGGTGAAAGGTTCCCTTACCGACATGGTTATCTTTCGAAACATACACCTCGTGAAAGAAGGATAATACAACATTGATGTAAATACTTATAAAAGAAAGTATATTACACAATGAGTAAAATAATGGTCAGTACATACACCACTCAAAGGAAATTGTGGAAAATGTAGCATTAATCTCATGGGAATAAAAGTGAGATGAAAAATCCCTTACGAAAACTCGGCAGCCTAACGGCGCCACTTAAAACATCAAAAAATGGATTGATGAGATCAAATAGGGTATATCATCACATTAAAATAAAATTTACAGAAAGAGTAATATAAAAGGACATCCCCCATCATAACAAAGAGAAGCTTAAGAGAAGTGACATAAAGGATAATACTTAAAGAGAAAGAGAGTGGTTAGATCTCTTACAAAAATTCGGTAGCCTAACGGCACCACTCAAAACTTCCAAAATGGATTGATGAGAGAAAATAGGGTCTCTCATCATATGAACATAAAAATTATAGTACGATTAATATAAAAGAACATCCCAATAACAAGAAATATTATCTTAGAAGGAATGACATAAAAGAGTGTACTTAAAAAGAAAGAGAGGAGTAGGATCCCTTACCTCAAGTCCAACTTGTCTTGATCGTTTCTTTATATTCCAGAATAATAAACTTTGGTCAATTATTAATTGACTAAGTACCTCCTTTAGATATTATTATTCAGTTCATATCACAAATTATAATGTTATAATAATTGTTTAATAATGCTAGTTCATATCAGACGTTTTTGCCGATATTTGGTACATGAGTCAAAAATGAACTTGTTTGAAAGAAGATTGCCCATGTAGTTATAAGTAAATAATTTCCAGAATGTTATTAATGATTAAAATATCATATATATCTAGTAAATATTGATTTTATACTATTCTATATCATTTGGAGATAAAAAACGAAAAGCACTGTTCATGGAGACGGTAGGCCGTACGCACGCATGAACGGTACTTTCATTTTTTTGTCATATTAATGGAATTAAAACAAAATGAGATATATATATATATATATATATATATATGTTATAATACAATAATGATATCCATAATTTATATGTAATATATTACATATATATCCATTATATATGTGTACTTATAATATTACATAACATTTTGAGATAAGAAATGAAATGTACCGTTCATGGAGACGGTGAGCCGTACGTACGCATGAACGCTACTTCCATTTCTATTTCATATTTAATGGAATTAAAACATAATGATACATAATATTATTTTAATTACAGTATGGTATCATATATAATATCATTAAATATATCCTTTATATGTACCACATATGGTATTAACGAATCAAATCACTTTGTGGGGCAGTAGTCTGCACTTCCTTAAATCAAGATATCGCGTATACCCATAATGGAATCCATAAAGGTATGTCATAAATGAAAAATAAAAAATCTTAAAGAAAACCTAAAAGTATTATATTTCATATATAAATATATTTAAATCTTAATGGCCACCTTTGAAGGTGTTAAAATAATGTTGAACAATCATCATTTCGGGAGGCAGAAATTCGCCATCCACGAAAACAGTATGTTCTTTAACCATTAGATGTAGGTGTGTGTAAGTGTAGCTAGAATACTTCTTATAAGAACATCCTAGTATATTTAAGATACTGGATTTGTTACAAAATAAATGAATAAAAAGTGTTTAGGGGGTTGGAGAAGCAAAATAAATCAAAAGGACACAAGTGAAGACATTACCTTAAAATCGGGTAACTCCCTTTGGTTTGAGCTCAAAGGATTCATTGGGAAGACTTCTGCCCAAAGTGAGGCTTCAAGGAGTTATATAGGGAAGTGGAGAGACAAAATGGGCAGGTTTTGGCCGAGCCAAAGGCTTTGGGAGTGTGGTTAGGGGGTAGAGGTGGGGGCCTTTTATAAGAGGAGAGGAGGGGCACTCTTGTAAAGTAACAAAATGTTACTTTATTTTCAAAAGAGTTTCGGATTTTAATGGTCCCACAATGATGTATTTCGAGGATAAGGTGATAAGGGTTCGAAATCCATTCATCCAATAGGTTTTGGACATGTTTAGGTCTTAGATATTACATTATCTTTCCATTTTATTTAAATCGTTAAATAATGAGGTCATCGCTGCATCATCATGATGTCATAAATAATTTAATTTATTTAATGTCTAAAAATTATAAAAAAATACTATGATGTAGGAAATCTTTTAATATTTTCAATGAATATTTATAGTCAAAACTTTTAATTGTATAACCCCATGTAAAAATTGTTTTAGTAAAACATCTCATGTTTGTGTCATTTTTACTTTGACATTAAATAAAAAGATATTTATGTCATTTTCCAACCAAAGTGGCTCCATGGGGTCCCCAAGTTGACCCATGGATTGTCGTGGTTGGCCATGACACATCAAATGAAGGTAGGACATGTTTCTAGGTCATTTAACATTATTAAAACATCATTCTTACCATAAACTACACTAATTATCTCTAATCGCAATTAAAAACTTAATGAGTTACTATTCACCAGAAAAATTATTTTTATCCCATTGAACCACATTTTACTTCTTAATGACAACCATGTATGTCGGATTTTTGAAATTCAAAACACAAAGATGGAAAAATTTCATTTAAACAGAAAAATCAGTTTTTATAAGTACCACTTAGTGGTTTCACTATTCATCTAAAATTAATGTTTTTCATAAATATCCCAAAAAATTACCGTAAGCTATATTTGATATTCCAAATTAAAAAATGAAGACTATTTTACAAAATTAAAAACCTATAAGTCACATTAATTAATTTAATAATTAATTCCCTATATCAAGAAAAATAGCGTGTTTTTATGAAATAATAAGTATCAAAATATTGACACTAGTTTAAGTCTGATTTCAAAGTGAAATTAATTCCAACGACCAATATTTGATTTAATGGTAAAAATATATTCTAATTTTACTTTAAAACCAATTCAAAAGATAATATAATCATATAAATAAATTAGATTAAAAAGAGGTTTTGAATTAAAATACAACATTTTACACTATTCATTAAAAAAAGAACTTTATCGGAGAGATACCAAAATTTTACACAAAGTAAATTTTGATGTCCCGGTTCTTAAGAAGAGTTATATTTGGTCCAATTAAATGTATAAGAGTGAAAAAAAACTATATTTAATGACGGTTCGTCATCAAAAGGTGATTAGTGAACCTTTAGTGAAAACTAGGGCATATACGCCTAAAATTGAATTCCTTCCATATTTTAAGCCTTTATCTTTTATTGGATAAATGTAAAAACATTTAAAAACATATATAATCATATTTTAGTTATTTCTATCCATTCCCGCCAATACAACAGCTACATGTCTACCATTTAAAATAATATTATTTATTATTAGAGTCAACGTACGATTCCCAAGAAACTCGTTGTTGCATGTTGGGTATGCCATCGAGCATAGCGTCCCCTTTAAAGTCATATTAATATTTTATTCACAAATATGGATAAATATGAAAATGTAATATTCTTTATTTACCTGGGGTGTTACAATAAACTCCCAAGAACAATTTCCTCTTTTATTTATTATAACATCATTTTGTGTTTTCATTAAATTATTATATATAATATATATATATAATAGGTTATTTAAAATACCACTAATATATTATATTAGTTTGTTTTATATTAGATATATAATAATAGTGACAATAGGAAGATAATGCATGGATGTGGAATCCTTGTGATCAACACTAGGGTGTGCCACTATGGTACATTAGTATGAAAAATAAGATTTTAATTGAATAGGGTTACCAAATTAAATCACTATAATCAATTTGGCACTATTTATTGGGAGGTAAAGTGCTTTCACATGCTAATTTGCATTAAAAAAAAATAATTTAGAAAAATAATTTCATTTCATATAATTCTTTTTAATTAAAAATGTATTGTTTTAGTGATTTCTCATATTCTTTCCCTAGAGATGATAATTATTAAATGTGGAAAATCATAGAATAAAAAAATTGAGGAGCTGAAAATCAAACTAGAAAACTTATCCATCTTCATTAAAGAATTGAGTGTTTGGTGGTCAGAACCTATTCCAGAACCAGAACCATAATGAGTGGAAGAAGAAATTTTACCATTCAATTTTATATTAATGAATCTAAGGTAGGTAAGAAGGATCTTCTATAAGAATTAATCACATTATCATGTACTCAACTATTTCTCGAGGAAGTCCCTGAATTACACATATTAGATTCCATTCATGAAGAAAAGCTGTTTGAAGTTGAATGTTTTAAGGGAGATTTAATTTCTAATCCTTATCTTTATTCTAGTGTTATTATTTATGAATTTCTAATGGATCTATATTATTCTAATTTTTTTATTCAACACCACAAACACATTACCTGGATTAAGAAGAAGAAAAATTTCCTTATATTGAGGAGATAATGGAGGATCCCTTCGAGCTATACACTTCTGCAAATGAGGATGATGGTGAAAAAGATAAAATCCGTGAAGAATCAATTGAATATTCTAAAATAGAAGATAATACACATCTTATTCATCTACAATTTCAGTTATTAGAAACCACTCCTGTAGCAGAACAAAAAAGGGAGCAACCCTATATTCTTTTCCGTTCCCCTCTGAACCTAACCTTTTCCTTTTCATCTTATCTAGGGGCAGTGACTATTTTTTCATTTTATCGAGGGTACTCACTCTAAGAATCTAATTATAGATTTTGGGAAATAAATTGGTGGTTTCTAAGCAAGAAACCTCATCCACCCTCAAATTGTGGTTAACCCATTACTATTGCTCGACTAGCGGTAGAAAAAAACTAGAACCTTCTTGTGTAGTCAAATCAAGCATTATCCCTTTTCTTTCCCCTTTAAATTTATCTTGATTAATATTTGTAATTTTCTATTATTTATTTATTTAGGTTTAATTTGGTTACATATAAGATCCTATATCAAATATTCCATTGCAAAATAAACCAATGTTATATCATTATTTATTTTTATTTTTTCAACTGTCTTTATATTTTTTTGAGATAAAATGAAGGGTTGTGAAATATAAGTGTTGGGGTTTGGTTAATATTATCCTACTTAATTTTTGTGTGATTTTTTTTTAAATTTTTAGGAATCTTAATTTTCAATGAATATTCTAATCACTTTTTAAACATTGATTGATTTTGTGAAAATTGAAAAGATTTCGGAATGAATGGATTTTAAATTGTTGTTGATGTGAATACAATTTTCTATGAATGGTATTTTCAACCATTTTTATGAGTTTAACTAATTTTTGAAATCCATACCAGTGAAACACTGACTCAAAAAAATTTCTCCCGTCATGTAATGTATTCTAAATCATTTTGACATATTCTTCATTATATGTTCAATTTATGGAGGGAGACATGGAATTTGTGATAGAACCATAATTTTTTATTTTTCTCCTTATAATATTTGGATTTAATGGGAATTTTTTAATTTGACTGAGAAAAAAATATGTCTTGCAACATTTTATCCAGAGACCTACCTTGACATATTTCATTTGTTATCCCTTAACTTCCATGAATTCGATTATAGGTTTATGCCACATTACAAGACAATAATTTCTTACCTACATGCACATTTAGTATTTTTCATGGATAAATAATGACTGAGTGTTGGGGAAGGGCCTTTTATGCGTGTTTTTTTGGGATGAGTTTCATTTTTGGGAGATGTGTGGTGAGGGTCAACATTTTGGGAAATAGATAATGAAATTATTGGGAATGGGTCATAATTTCATTATGCTTCATTTTTTTCATTCAGTTCTCATTAAAAAAGAAGAAAAAATATGTTCTTATCAGGATATTTAAAAAAATAAAAAAAGTGTAAATAAAATTGTGCTTTTTTGGAGATTTACAAAAACAATTGTGGATAACATGGATAATATAATTCTTTATAATTACTTATTGGATAATGTACCATGTTAAAAATTTGGTGGTGTTGTGTTTCACATTACTAGGGGATTTTAGTGAGGTCTATCATGTGTCTTATCTTAAATTATTCATACATTGTACTTAATAGTAAAACATCTCCTTTATGTCCTTAAGTTATTTTAGTCATTTTTCCTACTAACCTGAAGACATAGATTCATTTGAACCATTAATGAAAGACCGTATGATTAAATCCATTCTAATGTTTTAGGTTATTTTGAAATGAGAATAATCAAAAAAAATATGGTGAAACATGCAATCTTCATGTATGAGCATAACCCTAGAATTAATTTCTATTTAGTGAAGACTGACAGAAAATTCTATGTGAGGTAGGTTGTGACTAGGCCATGGATGGATTTATGAGGATGAAGAAAATTTAAATGCGAGGAATAAAAATGATTGGATATTTTTCATATATGAAACATGATGGAATTTCATTTTAGAAAAGATCATTGATGTTTCCTCGATGCTGATTAATGTGGGAAACTTTATTTGAATATATCATAGTTGCTCAGGAGTGCAATAGTAAATTACGAGGGATCGGTGAAGCTCATATTTTAACATATTTTATTCTGTAATTCAATGTTTTAAACCCACCATAACGTTATTTTATTGGTGATCGTCACATATTTATTTTTTTTGTTATTTTTATCTTAAATGGAAAATGGTTTAATTCTGTATTTTTAACAGATTTTTTTTCAAAGGTTTATTATGGTCATTTCTCATAAAATATATTTCCAAATATTATTATTCAATTTTTTATATCATTATTTTATTTACATTATCATTTTCTTACAGACCAGGGGTTGATTCGAGCATTAACAGGCTTAAAAAATAAATTAAATTGAAGTTTTTTTAGGTGGACATCATGGACCCCACCTCTATAATGAAAGAAAAATTCTCCCTAAACACCTACAAATTATGAGATTATAATTGTGTATCAAATAGTAATTAATGTATCATTCAGAAATTAAATTTCATAGATTTTGAAATATTTTATTTTGTCTATCAAAAAAATCCAAATGAATTAAGGTTGATGGAACCATCATCTAGAGAACAATCCAATGAAATAAATTATTGATACCTCTCTCTAGGCTCATCTAATGAAGCTGAAATTTTTATAATGGACGAATGAGGCAATATAGAACAACTTTTATGAAGCCAACTATTACAAATTTTGTCATTTAAAGGCACATTTGTGAGGTATATTTTGGATTAAATTTTTTGAGTGTGAATTATTCTGCCCTTCTCCAAATAAATATGTATCCCTTCTCCCATTTTTGGAGAGCCATTTTCAAGGCATAAGACAGAGTATTATTAATTTAATTTTTCTTTATATTTTTAATATACATTAGTCTATTATTCTTATTAATATCTCACTCTTTCCATTTTATTTATTTTATTTGTTCTCCCACCATTATTCTCTTTTGAAATCTATTTAAAAAATGGAGAACAAAAATCAGCTCTTGTTCGAGGGAGGGAAGGGCGGATTGATTGGGTTTTATTATCATTTAAATTCATATATATTTTTTCTATTCTATGAATTTTGGTGATGGTAAACAATTTTACATGTGTGGCCTCCTTGTTTTCTCTATTATCTGAATTCTTATTCTGGTTTATCATTTTTCATACATTTATTATTTTTTCCGTGTATATGGTGGAGCATGTAATTGATTGTGATGGTCAAAAAATAGGTATCCATGTTTTCTTAAGGAAGATAATTACACTGTATTATGAGGTCTCGATATGGGATAATGAAATTTCAACAAGATGGTGTAGTGTGACAGGTCTCAATCACTAAATTGAATTGAATATTGAAAATTCTATTAAATAATGATTCCAACCACCATAAAATCCCACCAACAATTTCATGTTTTCTTTATTATAAAATCATTTTCTTTTTACATTGAATTATTATATATTATATTTATATTTCATTCTTTATTTAAAATACCCCCATATATATTTTATAAGCTAGTTTTATATTATATATAAAATAATAGTGACAATAGGAAGACAATCTGTGGAAGTGACCTCTTTATGATCGACCTAGGGTGTGTCACTATGGTAAATTAATAAGAATTATAATAATTTAATTGAATATTGTAAAATTAATGGAATCCCTTCCATCAGATATTCTTTAATTAATCTATAATGATGAATTTTTAAGACATCATACTGCCCTGATTACAAATTTTCATGAGTGTGATCCACGATTTACATCTAAATTATGGAATATTATTAATAATTATTTGGATAATGAGCTTTATCTGAGTACTTTTTTTCTCCTAAAAATTTACAGACAGTCTGAAAAGACTATTTAGAAATAATAAAAAATTTGAGATCATGATCACATGATTTTAAAGTTATGGGGGATTAATAATTACCTTTTCTGTAATTTTCCTACAATAATATTTTCTATTGTAGTATTCAAATGGAAAAAATATAAACCATTATTTGGAAAGTTATGTCACAATATAACTTGTTAGGATGAATTTGGTGAGAGGAATATCATAGGCATAAGCCATATATATGAGAAAACAACAAAGGTAAAGACTAGTTAGAATCATATTAAAGTAACTCAAAGTAGAAAAAAGAGTTACGTTTATAGAAGAGAAATGATTTATAATTATAACTATGATATGATATATATATCTAATTATCTCCATTGAAGTTTTTATTATGGTTTAGTAATTATTACAATCGAATCCCCCAATACATCTAATAATTTGAAATCATTTAATGAATTGGAGTCATAGCTTACTGATTAGTAATTCTGCCATATAAGTTCCTAGATCTTGGAAAGGTATTTTATATTTTATATTTTGGTTTGAATCTCTTTTTTTGGTTAATTTCTTTCTTATCCATCTCCTATAATAGGATTATGGGTGTTCCGAAGGTTCGAGACACAAAAAGTAGAGAAAAGGGGCTTTCTGGGTAAGCCACACAGTCAGCACATGGTAAGAGATAACCATGTGGACATACCAAGGAACTGTGCATGATTTGTTTTTCTATAGTGGATTCTATATTTTTTGTACACAGTTTGGAAAACCATGTCATTAAAACTTGTGAGGGGCCATTTTGGGATGGACGAATCTGCACTATTTTCACTCAGTTTGGAGAATCATGTGGGTAAACCGTGATTCCTAGAAACATCTAAAAAATTACAAATTTTCCACTCTATGTTTTTTAGCCCCATCTCAGTATTTTCTCCCATTTATTTAGACATCACCCTAGGGACAACCAAATCTATCAAGGGCTCCAAGAGATCTATTTACTTCATTTTGAAGGTGGTTTTCGGTGTCATTGGTTGAGGATCTATGTTCTGGGTAAGGGTAGTCCCATCCTTGCTTCTCTTCTGAGGTTATGGTTTGTATCTTAATATCCATTCTTTCCAAATCTCTAAAACCCTACTCCTTGGGTGAGATTTAGTTTGAAACTTCAATGGTTAGTTGAATTGGATTCTAGGGTCTTGATTAAGTGTGCTTTTAACACTAGAATCATTGTAGGTGATCTATATGTTATATCTCAAAGTTTATTTTTTGATGTGGGCATGTTTGATTTCGTTCTTTGGTGTCACATAATGTGTTTTGAATACCCATGGAATGTTTTCGTAAATTTTTTTTAAAAAGGGTAAATGGAATCCCTCGCGATTCCTATGGGATGTGTCGAGGGATTGGAGACTAATATTGGTTCACCCATGCGGTGTGGCGACTTTTCAGGACCTAGGGATTTGTGAAGAACAAGTTATTTGGTTGTGTAATCAAGTATATCTCTTAGAAAAAAAAATTTATGTGACTATTTGTGTTAGTTTAGTATCTAGGTGGTGTACCTAGGCTTGATAATAACCTTAAAGATATTGGGATAAAATGTAGAAATGATAAATTAACATAATAGAATGGGTTAAGAACATTGTAATGAAGCCTAGTGAATTAGGAATAATGCACCAAGCCTTGTGAGATATGAAAAATAAATGAATTCTTAGTGAGATAAGAATAATAAAACGGAATTGGAATAATTTTTTATATTATGTGAAATGTGGTAAATGTGATAATGGGTAAAGGCATGATGCTACTCCTTTTTTGGAATGTTATGGTTTATGTTTTCTGTGGGGAATGGTTGTGATGTTGTGTAAATGGTTAATGGTTACATATATGTATATCATGTACACATAGCTTGGTAGTTTTGGGTATTTCCAGAGGTTCTATGACATTGGGTTGAGTTGGATTGAGGATCTAAACTACACCCCTAATTCATGGAGTAGGGATAAGACTGATGTTATGTTCCCCTATCGGTTGTATTCGCCCAAAATAATGCTTTTAGGTGAGGATATGTTTGACATCCAACCGAACGAATGCTTCGAGGTGAGGTGAGGATTTACATGAGGAAGTTGGTCCTAGTGATACAGGACAACTGCGTCTTTTTTCCCATGAATGTGATTATGTACTTTAAACCATGTAACTTTTTGTGTTTGATTAACTCATGATGAATGTGTTGGAAATGGTATGTAATGAGAAATAGGATGAATTAATAAGATATTGAAATGTTAGTAAATTTTTGGAATGGGCCTAAACTGTCTTTGGGCACTTAATATTTACTTCATCATTTACTATACATTTCCCTTTATTCATGCATAATTGTTTATACTGAATGTTTTGTAGACACCATTGGTGGTGGCAAACTGATTTGTACTCACACCCTTCTCAGTCATTCATTGGGTACCTGAGCAGACTTCATCTTTTTAGGTCAAGAGAAGGGAAAAGGCCCTTCCTAGGAAGTTGGGTTGGCATGAGTGTGCATGGAGGATGACCCGGACTTGTTTTCAGGACCATTTATTGATTTTTCAGTTTCCCTTTATTTTTGGTTTTGTTAACATTTCACTTGTAGCAAAACATGGCATATTTACTCTGGGATTTAGTTTTACCCCATTTGGGGAAATGGTTTGTTATGCATTCTCTTTTAATATTGATTATTATTCTACTATTTTGTTTATCCTCTATTGTAACATACTCTGATAAAAAGGGGGTATAGTCTCCCCAATTGAATATTCATACCCGGAGTACTAGGTGGTAACCTTTGGTGTATGAGGAGGCACACTTAAGTTTATGTATCCACCTTTCTTGGTTGACTGGTTTTGTGGCTCCTCATTTGGAGATGTTACAAAGTGGTATTAGAGGAGGTCATTCTTCTTCTTCTCAAGAACCATATTATTTGGGGATGGTAGGTGGTATTTAGAATGTGTTGGGCCTTTGTAATGAGCTTATTCTTGGGAGTAACTAACTCAAGTACAAGGGAAACCCCAAGTAACCCATGGTGGGAATTGTTGTTCTTGATTGTGTGATGTTCAGTTGATGATATTTCCCCATCTGGTGATGCACAATTTGTGTGATGTGATTGTTTTATGATATTTGGATCATGGCCTCAATGGCATGTGGTAGTGCATTCATGCATCATTGTAGGAACATAGAGAGATAGGTGGCATGCATCATGGTAGGAACACACTAGTTGGGTGTGTGAGGCATGAAATGTATAATTGTCCTTGCATCTTAATAATTGAAAATGAAAAATGGTGAAAGAAAACAATTAAAGGGGTTGATGTTAATATAATAATGAGTGATGATGAATATAATATGATTAATTCAAATTTGATAATGAATTGAATATTTTTTGTAACATGTTGTGTGAGATTTGTAGTGGTGTAAGGCTGTTTACACCTTGTAAACCATAGACCATAGTAGGGAAGGTCATGGTGATGTTTTTGGAATATTATGTTTTTTGGATGGTGAATGTATGGTTGGTTATTATGTCTTTGGAATATCCTTATTGTTGTGAAATTGTGAATGTTCTATGTGATGTGTTCTAAACCTCATGTTTGGAAATATTGAAAAATCCCACCACGACATTGGTTGTCGGTTGGGAAACAAGAGGATATTTCTAAGAACACTCCTCTAGTAGTGAAAGAAGATAATGTGGTGATCCAAGATGGTAGGGAAGAGAGGTTCCTAGATAACAGGGATTGTTTTCTGTAGATGATGGATCAGGACCCAGGTCAGGTCGCACTGAGTATCTTTGAGCTGACCATAGAGTTTCAACTTCAGCACCATCCGAACTTTACTAGAGAGGGTGGGCCAGAGGCAATCAAGTTATGGATAGAGTATGTTCATATGATACTTGATCATCTGTATAATCTTATTGGGAAGCGAGTCAAGTGGGAAAATTTTATGATACAGGGCTAGGATAATCGTTGGTGGAAAATCTTGTCTCAGACTGAGTAGGATGAGGGGATGTTGTAGCATGATTTTCAGAAAAAGTTTTAGGATCATGTTTACCCAGAGACACTAAGGAAAGAGAGGGATCTAGAGTTCATGAGCCTAACCTAGAGGTCAATGTCTATGATGTAGTATGTTTTATACTTCACTAACTTACAACTCACTGTTCTAGCATTTTCAGGTGAAGAGGCATCAATTTCAAGGAATTTCCAAGATTGGTTGATACACAAGATCGAGTATTGGGTGAATATCATTCTCTTGAAGAGGTTTACAGAGGTAGTGGACCAATCATTTATCTTATAGGGGAACCTAAATGGAGCATTAGGAAGTGGTCTTGTCGTGCTAGACAGGTAGGCATGTGGCGTAGCTTTTGAGGGCCAGAAGAGTAATTTTGGATGTTATTTGTAAGGAAGAAGTGTGAAATGTGTTCATAAGAGAGGTCAATACTCTTAGAGTGGTGATCATGTGTTCTCCTATTAGTGTAGTAGGTTGGGAAACATGTATGGCCAATTTCCTCAACCTCCAGTTGAGTTTCGGTCATGCTGTAGATTGAGACACATGAATAGGTTTTGTAAGAACAATCAGCAGGAGAGTATGAATGTTGGTGAGAGACAGATGCCAAGAAGAGGAAAATGATCAATTTCTCCACATCAAGCAGGCAGTTGGAGCTCCATAGGCTGTACTAGCTAGGGGTAGTGGACCTAGAACTCTAGGTAAAGATCACCCATGTCAGCAGGGCAGTGCAGTGTAGGTCACATGGGTTAGAGAATATGGTATAGGGGTAGTTCAGCTTCTTGTTGTCCAGTCTACACCTGGTGATGGCCAGGCAAGGCCATCGACTATTCAAGGTACGATCCTTGTAGCTTTTACGATTGTTGGTGTGCTGTTTGAAACTGGTTCCACACACAATTTTATTTTTTCTTAGTTTCTGGTATCATAGTGTTTTCATGTGAAGAGTGTGTATGGGTTTATGTCAATTGACACTCCATTGGGGATGTGAAAGGAAGATATGAGGCAGTGTATGGGATGTGCTGTGGAAGTTGGTGGGTATTATTTTTTTTGGAACATAATCATTCTCGATATGTTGGGGTTTGACCTAGTTTCTTATATGGACAAGTTGGTGTTGTATCGGACGAACATATATTTTTCTCGTCATAGGGTATTTTTCCGGTCATTTGGGGGTGACAGTTATGTCCATCGCGAAGAGGGGGATGTTCGAGCACGTCGTACGGGACTATTCTCTTAGCATTTGGATAAGCTCACGGCTCTAGTAGCTTTTCATGTGCTTGATGATGAAAGACGGGAATAGTATTTATTCCCTCCAGTAGTGGATTAGTTTTCGGATGTGTTTCTTGAGGATTTATAAGGTTTTCCACCCAAGAGGGATTTTGAGTTCACGATTGAGTTATAGTCGGGGGTGGAGCGAGTTTCAATTTTCCTTACCGAATATAATAAGAAGAACTCCAGGGGTTAAAGATTCTGCTTGGGGATTTGGAGCGTAAGGGGTTCAAACATCCTAGTACATCTCCTTGGGGATCTCAAGTGCTTTTTACAAGGAAGGATGAAAAGTCATTAAGTTTTTTTTTGATTATCAGAAGTTAAATTAGATGATGTTGAAAAATCAGTACCCTATTCCTATAATTGATGACAAATTTGACCTGTTGAGGGTTGAATCATTGTTTTCAAAGATTTATCTAAGATCGGGTTATCACCAATAGAGTGTGAGGCCTTAGGACATACCGATGACATCTTTTTGGAGTTGGTAGGGGTTTTTTGAGTTTGTGGTGATGCCCTTCGCCTTGACCAATGCATCGACAGTGTTCTTGGATTTGATGAACCGAATCATTCATCCTTATCTACATCAGTTTGTGGTTGTATTTATTGATGAAATATTGGTGTACTCAAAAAGTCATGTCGATCTTTCCCAACATCTTTACATCATTCTAAATACACTAAGATAACATCATCTTTATACTATGTTGTCAATGTGTAAGATATTTATTAAACGTATTAATTTTATGGGTCACATCACCTCTAAGTTCGGTGTGTTAGTGGATTCGTAGAAAGTGCATGATATTGTGTCTTGGTAGCATCCTAAGAGTGTTTCAGACATTCAGAGTTTTATAGGTTTGGCCAGATTTTACCAAGGGTTCATAATGGTTTCTATTGTTTGGTAGAACCACTGTCGTGCATGACTAAGAAGGGTATCATGATTGAGTGGTCAGAGGCATATGATAATTTCTTTCAAGAGATGGAAAAGAGATTGACGACCGTAACGATCATGATCCTACCTGAGCTAGGTAGGAAGCATGTTCTATTTTTTTGAGGTGTCTTTTATTAGGCTTGGTGTTGTGGTGATGCAAGAAGAGCGAGTTGGGCTTATGGGTCATGGAAAATGAGACCCCATTAGTTTAATTATCCCACTCACAATCTTGATTTGGCTTTATTAGTGTATGCTATAAAGTGCTGGTGGCCCTACTTGTTGGGGGAACAGTTCACGGTGTATATTGATCATAGGAGTCCAAAGTATATCCTTCCACAGTGGGATTTGAATCTTTGGCAGTGAATATGGGTTGAATATCTCTAGAATTTTGTCTCTGATATGGTATATACAATAGGTAAAGATTATATTGTTGCTAATTCATTGAGTAGGAAGGCTTAGAACCAGGTGGTTCAGGAATCCAACACCGAGTGGAAGGTGATGGCTTGGTTTGTAGAGAAGCACCTGGAGGTGTGGGAAGAAAATAGTCATGTGACTCTTGCTTCTTTGGCGGTATATTCGACTATTTTGAGTCATGTTAAGGAATTTTAGCTCAAATATCTGAAATTTTAAGCCATGAAGGAAATAATCAAACATGGGGAGACAAATTCAAGGTGGGTCATCGGTACTGAGGAGGTTGTTTGCATTCATGGTCATGTGGTTGTATCGGTGTGCATGTGTCATGAGTTGGTAAGTGAGTTTCATGCATCAAAATGGGAAGTGCATCTTGGTTTGACCATGATGTGTATTGATCTCTGTTGGTATTTTTGGTCGTCAAGAATGAAAAAATAAGATGTAGGCTTTGTGGCACGGTTCCTTACCAATCAGCTGGTGAAGGCCGAGCAAGAATGCCCAAGTGGTTTGTTACATACATTTCCCATTACTAAATGGAACTAGGATGATGTGAAGATGTATTTTGTGTTGGTTCATCTGATGAAACCATGTAAGAATAATGCAATCTGGGTGGTTGTGGATCAGCTAATGAAAGTGGCTCATTTCGTAGTGATTCAGGAGACTTACACAGTTGACATGTTGGGTGAGTGGTATATTTAGGAAATAGTATGGTTTCATGGGGTTCTACGAACTATATTTTCATATCATGACCCTTATTTCACATCGTGCTTCTGGAAAGGGTTATAGAATATGCTTAGTACACAGGTTCTATTTAGTACAACTTTCCACCCACAGACAGATGGGCAGTCGGAGCAAACATTCCAAATGTTGGAAGACATGTTGAGGGCTTCATTATTCGATTTTGATGGTTCTTGGGAGAATCAATTTTTTCTTGTTTAATTTACCTACAATATTAGTTTTTAGGCTATGATTCAGATGGCATCATTGCAGGCCCTCTTTGGGAGGTCATGTAGATCTTCATTGTGTTGGTTGGAGGCCGGTGAAACCAAGTAATTGGGATCGAGTCTCATGTATGAGACATAAAATAAGTTTTATTTGATTCAAAAATGGAAGGTATTGTGATAGATTAGGAACACGCCATATGATTATTAGAGGAGTAGGCCTCTTGAGTTCAAGGTGGGTGATAGTGTGTTTATTCTAGTGCCGCCATGGTTGGGCCACCAACGGATTCAAAAGTAGGGAAAGCCGATGCATAGGTATGTGGGGTTGTTTGATATTGTGGATAGGATCAGGCTAGTGGAATACCTATAGGATCTTATAGAGCGGTATATCGAGATTCATGATTTATTTTATGTGTCCCAACTTCGATGGTATCAACCTGACTTGACTCACATGGTGGATGCTGAAGATGTTGTGCTTGAGGTTGATGTGTCATTTGTCAATCATCCGGTTCGTGTCATGGATCGTAGTGAGAAATTCTTGCTGGGAAAATTTGTGACATGGGTGCGAGTGATATGGAATCATGGTGATGTTTAGAAATAATCATGGGAGTGGAAACCAGATATGCAGGCTCAGTGGCCCAATCTCTTTTCCTTGGATGTGCAATGGAGCTGGGGAGCTCTGCTCGAGGAGGATCTGTTATAATGTTGGAAGGTAGTAAGATCCCAAATCTTATAAAGGTTTGTCCTCATTTATGTTTTCATTTGAATCCCTTCATGTGGTTAATTAAGTGCTTTTTCAAGTCCTATTGGAGGCTCGAGGGTGTTCCAAGGGTTCAAGAAAAGAAAAGTGGAGAAAAAGGGAATTTCTGGGTAGGATGCTTGATTAGTGTTAACCATGTGGGTAAACCGTGCGAGGGGGCCATTTTTTGAATGAAGAATCCGCACAGTTTGCGCACAGTTTGAAAAACCGTGCAGCAAAGAAACTTCTAAAAACATACAATTTGATACTTCAGGTTTTTTAACCCCAACTCGGGATTTCCACACATTTCTACTCTCTTCACCCAAGTGATGAACCAAATCTCGCAAGAGCTTCAAGAGATCAACCTCATTCCCTTATAAGGAATTTTTGGTGCTGCGGGATGCAGATCTATGCTCTGGGTAAGGCTAATCTCCTCCTTTATTCTCTTTTGAGTTTAGGGTTTTTATCTTCTACTTCTCTCTTTCTGAAGCTCAAGAAACCTACTCCTTGGGTGATATTTAGGTTAAAGATTTGTGGTTCTTTGAAGTGGAATCTAGGGGATATATTTAGAGTATGTTTAACCACATATTCGAGGTAAATGGTCTACAAGTTATATCCCATGTTTTATTTGTGGATTTTTGCATGTGTGGGTTTTTTCGTGGGTTTCTCTTTGTGTGTTTTCACTACCCATGGAATGTTTTGGTAAAACGGTTATAAAAAGGGTAAATGGAAACCATCATGATTCCCATAGGATGCATTAGGGGAAATGAGACTAATATAGGGACACATATGGGGTGTGTCGACTATTCAGGACCTAGGGATTTGTGAAGAATAAGTGAGACTATTGTGTAATCATGTAGGGCCATTGATAAACATGTTGATGTGACTATTTTTGTCAGGTTAGAAGATAGTTGGTGCACCTAGGCTTGATAATAACCTAAAGGATACTGGGTTAATATGTGAAATGATTAAATACCATGATGGAATGGGTTATAAGAATGGTATAAAAGCATAACAAGTTACATGTAATGAACCAAGCCCAGTGGGATAGGCACAATAAATGAATTCTTATTGAGATAAGAATAATAAAAATGAATTGGTGTAAATTGTTAAATGATGTGAAATATGGTAAATGTGATAATGGGTTATGCATGGTTTTAACCCTCGTGGGATTGTTACGGTTTATGTATGCCTTGGGATATGGTTGTGATGTTGTGTAAATGGTTAATGGTTACATATATGTATAGGATGTGCACATAGCTTGGCAGTGTGGGGTATTGACTAAGGTTCTATGCCCATGGGTCGAGTGGGACTGAGGCTCTAAAATCCAACCCTAATGCATGGGGTATGGAAAGTAATGATTCTCTATTCCAATATCAGTTGTATCCACTCGGACTAATGTTTCATGGTGATGATATGGTTGACATCCACCTGAACTGATGCTTTGAGGTGATGTTATTTTTTACATGAAGAAGTTGGTCTTAGTGAGATAGGGAAACTATGTTTTTTCCTCATGAATATGAATATTTACATTAAGCCGTGTATTTTTTTTGTGTTTGATGAAATCATGATAAATGTGTTGAAATGGAATGTAATGATAAATGTGATGAAATGGTAAGATATAGAAATGGTAATAAATGTTGGTAATGGACATAATCTTGCTAAGGGAACATAATATTTACTTTGTAATTTATTATTCATTTTCCTTTCTGCATGAATAATTGTTTATACCGGATATAATGTAGAGACTATTGGTCATGTCCTACTGAATTTTACTCACACCCTGCTTGGGACGCCATTGGGTATCCAAGAAGACTTCATGTTTGTAGGTTAGAATTAGAGAAAACGCCCATGATATGCACTTGGGTTGGAACAGGTGTGCATGGAGGAAGACATGGACATGGTGTCATAACCATTTGGTTATTTTGCAGTTTTCTTCATTTTTGGTTTTTTTCACTTTATACCTTTAGCCAAACATTTCCAATTTACTGTTGGATTTAGTTGTACGCTATTTTGAAAAATGGTTTTTTATGTTTGATATGGTATTATTGATTATTATACTGCTATTTCATTTATCTTATATTATATATTACTATGATAAACAGAGGGTATAGTCACCCTAATTTACTATTCAGACCCCCGCTGCTAGTCGACAAGTTTTAGCATATGGGGAGGTGCACATAAGGTCATGTAACCACCCGGCTTGGAGAATCAGTTTAGTGGCTCCTAAGTCGAGTACATTATATGCCAAGTCTCTCCAAATTTCATGATATTTTCATATATCATTTCTAAAGAAGAAAACTTCATGACCCAAAGCATGTACTCACCTATGATGAAATAGAATTGGAAGTTATTTTTTCTTACTATGATAATCTTATAGAAATTCTGGACCTATGAGAGAAGGTAATGAGAAAATGGATGAATCAACTAGTAATGGTTCTTTAAATAAACCATAAAATAAAAGAATGAAAATTGGAACATGAAAATGTTATGATGAAAATTGGACCACATCATTTTTGATTGAAATATTAATGAAAATATTTTAGGATGAAATTTCTAAAGGAGGGAAGAATATAAGACCCAAATTTTTTATAGAATGTGGCTTCTAAAATAAATTCAATTCAATAAATAGCTTAAATTTCACAAAAATGTATTTCATTTAATATAAATCATATAAAATCACATATAGATCACAAATAGAACTCTATAAATGATGAATGATTGAAATTATAGGCTTTTTCTAGATATTAAAGAATATATACCAATGAAATAGTGACCTGACCTTGGGAATAGTAATGTGACCCTTAGGAATAGTATTTTAGCCAATAGAATATTAATTCACCTAAGAAATTATAAATAAAATTTGGGCATCTTATAAGTGAAAATATGATATAATTATATCATAGTATAATTAAAGAAATATTTTTACAACGACAAATTTAGTGTTTGTATTTTTATAAGACATACATTTATTTAAAATTTTATAATAAATAAAATGATTTAAAAAAAATATTTTAATATTATATAATCTTAAACTAATATTTTTTCATATTATTATTAGAAGATAATTTCACGAGACCGTAATTAATTTTTTAATGTTTTATAAAATATATTAAAATTTTAAAATTTGAATTTTTCAACTAAATGATTATTTTAATGAAGAATTAAATTTCTCATGTTTATAAAATTATTTGCATTAAATTATGTTCAATTTTAATTATACACATTATAAAATTCATAGTTTTAATTTTTTGTTATTTTTCTAAAATTGATGAATTTTTAGTAAATAGTGACAGACAATAATTTACTGTATAATCCAAATACATGAATAATTGAGTCATAGATGATTTAAGCCAATAATATAGAACTCTCATAAATTATTTTAATATATTTAGTTATATGGCTCAATCTATTCAAATTCATGATCCAAAAAAATAAACAAATGAATAAAATAATCCAAAAGCACACATCTCCTCCACTATAAATAATACATCCCACCACCTCTTCTCCTCACATCTCCAAATCCATTAATCATGTCATATTTCTGAATAATACTCTTCCCAAATATATAACCAACATCCCGAAGCCTTTTTTCTCTGTATAAGGCCAAACCCAAGTGCCGTAAAGAGGTTCTCAAGGAGTATAATTCAAGAGGTAAAACCCTTAATCTTTCCCTTTAAATTTCATTCAATTTCATTTATTTTCCTATACCTCAATAAAATATTCTATCCAAAAATTATTTGTAAATTCATTATATTTTATATTCTATTATTTTATGATTTTAATGTAAAACAGAACATCAAAACAATTATCCTATAACTTTTAATCTAAAAATGAAAATATCAACCAAGATTTTTCAAATTACAACCATCATGGGTGATGAATTTTAATTTTTTTTATACCTCCTTAATGTATTGTAATAAAACTATTATAATTTTTAGAATAGAATATAAAATATATATTACATCTTATTTAGTGTTCTAGATTCATTATATATATATACACAATATTAATTAATAAAACAAAACTAGTTCGTGATGATTGAAAGAACACAAAATAGTCTAAACAATTATCATTAAGGATTTTTCTAATGAATCATCCCCATTTCATGTAACCAAATTAAGCAAGAGACCATTCAAAATTATGTAATCTCATTAATACTAAATAATTTTTCTTATGACTTTTCCATCCATTTTACTTGAATTCCTATAATTATATGCTAGGGAACGAATCAGGAAAACTAAGTAAACAAACACATCCGAACACAAAAATTGAATCGTATAACTCATCAAAAAGATATAAATTATCTTAATAAAATTATAATAAATATAATACAAGTTTAAGAGGTTATTAATTAACTTATTAATATATCTAATTTTATTATCCAGGGCACTAAGTACTAGTGAATAATAGTGTAATATATAATATATGAGATTCTCCCTAAACATCAATTCTTTCTTATTGGTTACTCTTTCCCCATCATTAACCCAATTTAATTATTAATTTAATTTACTTACTCCTTTTAATTTCTATGTTTATGTACCAGGAATATTTTCCTTGTATAATTCTTCATTTTTGTGTGGAAATTCATTTTTATAATGGTTTCTTTTTAATTCCTAAGGATTGGAAAGCCCGATTTAATATAAATTTTTAATATTTTACACATTTTATGAAAATTAGACAATCTATTTTATGTAATAAATAATTATATAAAATAAAAAAATTTATCATGAAAAACTATTTTTTTAATTTTGGTTTTTATACCAATAATTTTTGTTGTTGTTTGTTTTAAATAATCATTAATATTTTCTATTAAACCACACTAAAGCAGCTCATTTATAAAGTTTCTTAAACATGTTGTTTACATGTATTAATTTAAGTTGAACACCACTTAGCTTGATCTATATGTATGTTCCCTTATAAATTTCTATGTATTAGTTAAATCCATCTATTCAAGGAAACCATTCTTTTTTACCAGTTATTCCTTGTGTGTGGTGTATGTATACTTCCCTTTTATTTATGATCATCACTCATTGATGATTTCATAAAATATCCATATTTCTTGTGCCATGAATATAATTTTTGTCTCATTAAAATACCCATTTGAATAATTATTTTTACTTTGTCTCTTCTTATTTAATATAATAAATGTATGAAAAATTCATTAGACATGATGTTATGTGTGGGGAATAGTTATAGATATCACATCAATGCATTGACAGGTCTCTTGAGGCATAGTATCTGGTGATAAACCCTTCATGTTTGTGTCCAAGAAGAATTAGAACAGTTTATATTCAGAGGCTTAATCCCTCTTGATGGTATAAATTTTCAGGTTCCAAATAGATGATTTCTAATTAATTATAATTTTCTTCATTCAGTATTTATCTATTACTTTCCATGTGATTTTCGTTATGAAAAAATCTATGGATGCATTTTACTTCCTAATTTTTTAATGGAATGTGTTTTTTATTTATTTAACTTGCCATAATTATTAAGCCTTACTGAATTTTATTCACATATTATTGATTTATGTAACCCATACTGAGAATTTAAGATCACCCCTTTCATTTCTTTTGATTTCACATGTCATGAATAATAAATCTTTGAATAATTGTTCAGGAAGCATTTTATTTTCCTTTGTTAGGATCAATGATTAATTACCAATATAATAAGGGTTACATGTATGTATACATTTCTTTATGACTAAAAAGATGATCAATATTTATTGATGAGATATCTTTTATCAATTCGGTTGCAACAAATTGTGCACCGCCTCTGGGATACTAGATTTGGGGTAGTTATAATATTAAATTTTCATCATCTGATATGATTAGTTCCAATTTTTTAGCACTTGTATCATAATGGAAGTATCTGTTATAGTCTCTAGATTCAATTTTCATCATTCTGAGATCATTATTGGATTTGAATAAAAATTTAATTTTTTTATATTTTTTTAATTTAATTAATATTTATTTTATTTATGATTTGTGAAGATGGAATTGGTGATAAGATTATTTTAGTAAATTATTATGATAAAAAAGTCGATATTCTAATAATATATTAAATATGAATATAAAATTTTATGATCCATAAAAAAAATATTATTTTTATATTAACTTCTAATAACTCAAGTATTTATATTTCCATATTTATTAATGCTAATTTGTTTATCATTGTCTAAGTATGTGGTTAAACTGACCAAAATAATAATATTCTATAATATTTGGATGAGTATGGTTAAAAAAGTAACAATTCTGGAAAAATATCATTATTAATGATGTATAATGATATTTTTTTGGAGTTTTAGAGGTTTCAAATCATATTTTTACATACCATTTTAAATAATAAAAGACAAGGTGAAAAATGAAATATTTCACATTCATGAACTTGGTAGTCCTAATGTATGCACGGGTGGAACATTTGATTACATAGAATGAAAAATAGGTAAAAATTAGTTTAAATTTCTACAATATTCAGTTTTTTTGTAAAAAAAATATTCACTAAATTAACTCTTTTAACTAGCCATTTTAGGAGATTATTACAATTACAAAACCACATTTATTGATGTGGTAGTCCAAATTTAACACAAGATACATTTTCATTTATAAAATGGATTGGGGGAAGGTAAAAAATAGTAATCCCAGGAACATAAAAATATTTACGTATAAATATGATACTAATTTTATTATTTCAGGAATGGTATATTATATTTTAAGGATGTGAAAAAATATGAAAGGAAAAGGAATGAAAAAGGAGAAATTATGCATTTTTCCTTACTCTTTTGAATCCCTCCTCTTAATAAATGATTAAGGATTTGAGAGGTCAAATTTTTATAGGACCATAAAATATAGGAATTGTATTAAAATATTGGTTAATTACTTGGAAATATTTTGGTCGAATATTGGGGTATTTTTGTGTGAGGAGAAGAGGAGTGGTATTGACATGTAATATAAAGGATAATAGTTAATTTTTTAATATAAAAGGAAATTCCACCATTAAAAGTTAATTGGATACAATAATTGAAGTATGTTTGGGGGGAATATAAAAGGTTTATAAAGACTCAACCATACAATTTAATACATGATTTTTACACGTTTTATGAATTTTACTCATATAGTTTTCACCTTTACCAATTTAATTTTTTACCATGGTAACAAATTTTGTCCTATGTAATTTACCTTTAATGAATAAAAAATAAATGAGCCTTATGATATAATTTCTTCTTACTTATTGCAAATATTAAATCTAATTTCATAAAAAAATATTATTGTTAATAAAATCTAACATTAATATTACGATACATAATGAAAAAAATATATTTTTTAGAAAGAGTTAAATTTAATGATTAAAAATTATGAGTAATATAAAATTATTAATTTTGTTGATTTATATGAAATTAATTGGTATATTATTAAAAATTAATTTATATTTTGGTTCTAAAATAATCTAAAATATAATAATACATTGTGAAAACGTAATTATAG
Organism: Viscum album; assembly: GCA_963277665.1. NCBI lineage: Eukaryota > Viridiplantae > Streptophyta > Magnoliopsida > Santalales > Viscaceae > Viscum > Viscum album. Next base: position 208,861,334 of record OY728146.1, on the reverse strand, counting down.
AAAATAGATGGAAATCATTTTCTACTAGAATAAAAGAGTTTTTAAGTTTCAAATGTCACACCTGGGTTTTCTAATTTAAACATAATATTTTTAAATAAATCATTTTAATCATCCAAAAAAAATTCATAAATTTTTTAATAAATATTTTAATTCATTCTTTGATCACGATAAAATCAAAAAGACTAAAATATTAATAAAAATTGTGATTTAAACTATTCACCTTTAAATAATCTATTTTAATAAGAGCCAAAAAAATTATCATAAGAATATATTTTTATTCTAAAAAAAATTCACATAATAATATAACATTTTTTGAATTTAAATTTTAAATAAAATTATAAAAAATTGTGAAAACTATTTTCAATGTACAATAACTTCGTTAAAATTATAACAATACTTTTTATTTTTTCTAATGTATTTCTAAAAAAATTAGTTTTAATATATTATTCATATAAATAAATCTATTTATAAATAATAAATTTATTTTCCTAAAATATTTGGAATGGGAATCCTATTTATAAAGAATATACATTATTATCATAAAATGATATTATTAGTTAATCTGCTACCATAATTTAATTTCACCAATGAATTAGTTTTAAAAATGAAATTTTAGTTTTCTAAAAAATTCATAAAATTAACCAATAAAAATATATGAGTTAGGGTAACCCCATAAGTCTTCATTAGCTTTCGAATTGAAATCTCGTGAAAGGAAGAACATAATATGGATTTGATTTTTTTTAGATTTTCAAGAAACTTATGATAAAAGAGATTTGTGGATAATATATACACCTAAAATGTTAAGAATTTATAAATAAACATTATATATCAATGAAGAAAAATTATGAGTCAGAAAACCTTTTCATTAATCCCACAAACCTAATGTGCTATAACAAACTGTATAAAGAATATCATAAAAACCTTTTTAAAAAAATTATTCATATCCAAAACCTTTTATAAAATTCATTCACTACAATTTATTATAAATATATTGGTCACTTATATTGTATTATCATTATCATATTTCATCAATTTTAATCATTTTTTTAGTACTGGATTCGTGATAAATGTGTTTTTTCTTCTTTATAGATTGAAATATCGTAATTTCTGGATTATTAGAAGTTTTAAAAGGATTTTTTATAATTGTTTATAGTGTTTCAATTTCAATTTTCCACATCTGTGATTTTATATAGATGTATTTCATTGTTTATTTTTGGTCTTCTATCAATCTATTGATATTTATGGGAGTTTTTGGATTCGATATCAAGTGATACACATTTGGCGCACGTTTAGGGGAAATTGTGTGCCAACCCAGGTGAAACCATGCACCCTAGATAGTTGAACTATCCAGGCTACACAAATTTACAAAAATGCAAGTTCTCTTCCCTAGGAATCCAAGTGACTGATTTCCACTTAGATATGGGAGATCATACTAGTTTATCATGGTTTGGAAAACTATGAGGGATAACCATTGGATGTTTCTATTTTGGGAGGAATATTTTTGGATTTTTTCCTGCATGATCCACTAGAAGAAATTTTCTATTTTGGGTTGAATATTTATGGAATTTTTCCCACACATTTCATACTTCATTGGGTGTTTTTATATCATGGAATGTTTGACATAGGAAAAGAAAATATGTTTCATAGTAGTGACAATGGGTCTATTTATAAGTGTTCTTCTCATTCAGGTTTCAGATAAGGTGTCTTGATGGTGATTCATGGATGTTTTGGGTTTTGTAGTTGGTTTTAATTTGAATATTTGTTTTTTTGTTAAGGTTGTAAAACAATTGATTTAAAATTTGTTTATGTAATTTTGTTATGGTTATTAATCATGGGAATATGTTTCATTTATAGTATTTTCTATAATTATTTAACATGGGTGAAATCATTCCCAAACATTTATTATTGATACTTAGGCACTAGTTTCCACCCCACGGGGTTCAGGAACACCCATATGGCTATACCACTAGCCAGGTCGGGTGATAGGATGGATCACATTTAGGGCCGGTTCATAAAGAATTGGTATCAAATGATGTTATTAATATATTATTTGGGTCATACTACTTTAGAAGATTCTGGATAAACCATAGATGAGATTTTTTGTTCTTGAGGTTCTGGTTTTGAGTGGGGTATCTAGGTAAAACCCCGCATAACAGGTCTTGAGTCTCCCTGGGATGTTTAAAATTTGGTTTTAATTATCATAATGGAAATATGTAGATGTTTTATACTATTCATAGATAGTAGGGGTGAAGGGGATAGATTTTTTATTATTATAGATATGTTTTTTTAATTTCTGGGAGTTTTGGAAAATTGTGGTTGTTTCAGAAAATTATCATATTGGTGTATTGATTATTGTATTATGTTTATTGATTTTTATAGAATGTTTCCTCCCCAATGAGTTCATCAAAAACTATGGGGAAAATATGGAGAGTTATATATTATAGAAATTGATCATAGACTAGTGGAAGATGTGGTTTAGGATGTCCATGATTTGGTTTTGTGAGCGGAATTAGGACCATCTCATATTGGAGAAGGCAGACCATTTTTTAGAAGTACAAGGCTCATGAGCTTATCAGGAACAAACATCATTCTTTCTAGGGTTTCACCAATCCCACAGCGTCAAAGGAGTAGATTTGTAAGAATAAATGAATGATCATGTTTCATCGTTTTTGTTGGTAGGTCTAGATGAAGGTTGTGGGAGTCTATGCTTCAATCCAAAAATCAATAGCAGATAGGATGAAATGACTCCAAGGAAATCATCAATGAAAATTATTGAACATAGAGATTGTTTGTCCTTAATATCCTAGAGTTTCTAGATCTCTAAAAAAGGTATCAGACTATTTTGGCGTATTCCAAATGTTTCACTGAGCTAGTATGCTTCACACACAATGTTATTTCTAATGAGCATCAGAAGGAATAAGGTTGAAAAATGGGGTTGTTGCTGGATATCTGTTCCCTTGTATTCATATTTATGTAGAAGACTTATGTTGAGGTGGTTGATCACTCATTGATGGTGTAAATATATCATATCCTAAATTAGGTTTCTCAATATCAATGGAAGTAGTCGTCCAAGGTATTGGTAGTTCATTGGCTAAGATGAGTAACCATGATGAGAAGAAGAAGAAGGGTGGCGGTCATTCATGACATTCTCCATGACATTCCACATCTGTGGATTCAAATACTAGTTCATTTTTATTCCACATTTGTTGAATGGTAAGGCACATGTGGTTGGAATGTCTATCTCCACCGATACCTTTCAATAGATATGGTCAAAGGAGGTAGTTTTAGGGTTTTTATAGATCTACTATTTCATATCAAGGTAGTGTAGGTTCTATGGCCTCTATAGGGATCTCATCCCTATTAGAACCATCTAGGACAACATGTTCTCAGTTTTGAGGTCTTGGTGGTAGGGATTTATCTTAATGCTAGAGTCATCTTAAAGAAAATATTTATGGTAGTGGTCATTCTCGAGCTTCGTAATATATGAGGAACCATCATATCATTGAATAAGTACCATCAAAATCAGATGTAGGCTCTATTATTGTTTGAGGTACCATTTTTATTGCATCATCTCCAGATATTTATTTGTTTGATATAAGTTCCTTTATTTCTTTAAATTCTATATGTCTTGTGGATATGTCAAAATTTTAAAATGATCTTATTATTTATGCATTAGAGTTAGTGAATCCACTTGGTAAGAATTGAGAGTAGTGTTTTATAAGTATTTTTTATGCACTCACTATGTAAGGGGTCAAGCTTGAGTGGGATTTATTAGTTTTTGAGATGGACCTCTTCGAGACGATCGCCTATATTGATATGTTGGTGTGCTTGTAGGTGTACATTGACTATTATCGATGGCAATTGGGGTTTTTGGAACCTAATGGGAGTAACCATGTCTTTTAGAGGGAATGGGATCTTTAGTCAGGATGTGTGAGACCTCTACTTCTGGGGTTGGGAAATATCATCTTTTAGACCTCATCTCTCATGTTGGTGGATGATGATGGTTTTCCTAATGGTGGATTAGCTCATATGAATTAGGAGTTCCTGTAGTTTTTTTCTAGATAAATTTTTCATTTTTCCTCTAGAAAAGGATGTGGTGTTCAAAAATTATTTGGAAATAAGAAAACAACTGATAACTCTTCCCTCATATCATATTACCTCCATGGAGTTGATAGATCTAAATGTACAACTAGACGATTTGGAATCCAGATTATTCATTCACACAAGATTCTCTCTATGGAATGCCTATGTCATATTTATCAAATATTCTAATTGATATATATGGTTGTTGATTGACTACTGGAATCTGAATAAGGTGATGATCAATGAAAAATACCATTTTCCACACTATGATAACTTATTTGATCAATGTAAGCAGGTTAGGTTGTTCTCTAAGATTGGTCTATATTCCGGGTATCACCATGGAAGAGTCCAAGAGGTGGATCATCCTAAAATGGATTTCTAAAGAAGGTATAGAAATTTTGAGAACCTTTTCATGCCATTTAGGTTAATGAATTAAAAAATGGTTTTATGGAACTCATGAATTTGGTTCTTCATTAGTAACTATATTCTTCTATCATAGTATTCATGGATGACATCCCGAACTAATCTGGACTCAAATAAGAGCATGGGAATCATTCGATTTTTCTATTGGGAACTATTTTATATCATTACCTATATGAGAATCTTTCCAAGTGATCTTTTGTGGAATAAGGAGGTGACATTTCCAGTTCATTTGGTCTTAAAATAAGGGGTTTATATGGACCCTAATAGGATCCATGCAATGATGTCATGGGAGAAGCTAAAGAATATGTTTGAGTTCCAAATATTTTTTGGCATGCTATGGTATTGTGTGCAGTTTTTTTAGGATTTATCTCTAAATTTTTTTACCATAAAAAAATATACCTGGAAAGGGGTAAATTTTTAATGGAGTTTAGAGTTCCAACCATCCATTGAGGATCTTATGCAGTGGTTGAACACATCCTTCATTTTAATCTTACTAGAATCTGGGAAGGGGTATGTGGTCTATTGTGATGCTTTAGGAATGGGTCTTGGGTGTGTGATGATGCATAGTGATAATGTGGTGAAATATGGTTAATTAAAACTATGGCCACATGAAATGAGTTCACAACCCATGTCGTAGAAATTGTGGTGGTGATGCATTCCTTGAAGACATGGGGTCATTATATATTTGGGGTGATGTTTTTGGTCAACTCAGATCATAAGAGTTGAGCCTACATTTTCTTTCAAAAGAATCCAACTCTAAGGTGGTGTCATTAGGTAAAGTACCTTTTAGGGATAAATTTAGATATCACTTATACCCAAGGTAAACTTAGTTTAGTTGCAAATGCCTTGATCAGGAAAGTGTCAGTTCAAGAATTGAAGGATTTCATTGATTAGTGGACCTTGATTGGTCTTATTTCCCAAATGCATATGGAGACCAAGGAGAATAGTATAGGTGAATCCTTGGCTAGTGTTTAGATTACACCTTCCCTTTTGGGATTGATTTAGCAAGATAACTATAATGAAGAGTTGACCTAATGTTTTATGTAGTTCATAAATGTCGGGGAGGTTCTTAATGAATGGTCATCATCCTATGAGGTGGATTTGTGATTTTCCAGTCAATTTATAGTGTTATTGTCCTTGTAGTAGGTGGTGATGTGGGATAACCACTGGTCTTAGTGTGTCATTCATCAAAGTACCACTAATATGTTTTCAAATGTGAATCATCTGTTCTAGAGGTGGGTATGAGACAAGACATATTGTACTTCATATCCAGGTTTTATACTTGTCAGCATGATTAAATAGAGCACCAAAGGACCTCCAAGTTTTTTCATCCTTTACCCATTCTTACATGGAAGTGGGATGAGATTATATTTTTATTAATTATCATCTTACCTCATACACCCCCAGTATGGTATTACATTTTAGTATTGATTAAACTTCTAACCAAATCAGATATTTTCATTGTGTTAATGGATTTAAAAACTGGTTGAATTTTTTTAATTTTAGGTTCAGGAGACTGTGAACCATCATGGAATTCCATATGAAATTGTGTAAGACAGGGTCCCCCATTTTCTATTTGTTTTTGAAAGGCCTTTAGAGGTAAATAGCGTCACATTTCATGTTGATTAATACATTTTATCCTCAATCGGATGGTCAGCTGGAGTAGGAAAATTGTACATTGAAAGACATGCTTTTGGAATGTGTGCTGGATTTTGTATGTTTTTGGCACTTCCATATGTCTTTGGTTGAGTTTTCTTATAATAATAGTTACCATTCGATGATAATAATGGAACCCTTTGAGGTTCTTTATGGTTGACCATGTTGGTCCCCCATCTGTGGGGACGAGGTGGGTGAGACATCATTATTGGATGGAGCCTTATAACGTAGACATATAACAACGTCATGTTGATTAAGAAGTTTTTATTGATAGTGCAGAGTCACCATATGTATTATGACAATCAGAGGTGTCGAACCCAATAATTTTTTTGGGTGAACGTGTGTTTATGAATGTGGAGCATTGCTTGGGTAATCGTCATTTGGGTAAGACATGGAAGCTAATTCCAAGATATGTCAACACATTTGATATCATTGATATAGTTTTTGAGGTAAAAAAATAATCTATATTTTCCATCACAGTTGATGACAATTCCTGATGTGTTAAATGTATCAAAGTTGAAATATTATAATTTGAACCATTCTTTTTTGTTGAATTGGGAATTTTTTAAATTGGAACGTAATCTATTTGTGTTTGAGAAGCCTGTACATATTGTGGATTCCCATGAGAGATTTGTTAAGGGGAATTACATAATTTTGGCCTATATACATTGGAACAATGGTAATGATAAGAATGATACATATGAGCAGAAGTCTTGGGTTGAGGGGTAATTCCCACTTTTGTAATCTAATGAGACTCTAGGATGACATTACCAGTGTGGAATGATTCCATCATGGGAATAATTTTCAAATCCTTGCATCTATTTTGAGGTATTTTTTTATTTTTTGTTCTTATATCCATAAAATTATTATTCTATGTATTTTTGGATAAAAATTTAGTTTTTGATCCTGATAACATGTGTTGTACACTTAACGCGCAGTTAGGGGAAACTGTGTGTCGGCCCAGGAGAAACCATGAAACCTGTACATTAGTAGTATTCTAGTTAAATAGATATATTCATGAGTGTAAACACTCCCCCATGAAAATAGTGTGGCCATTTTTCTTTGGGAAAGATGAGACCACACAGTTTCTGAATGTTTGGAAAAACAGTGCAGGCTAACCTTGCGGCCTATCCGTGTAATAAAAAATTGGAAATCTAAATTTATATTATCCCGCTATTTATTCCATTTAAACCCATTTCCCTAAATTGGGATTATTTTCCATAGTATCCTCCCCCTATCATGCTTTCTCCATCATACCGTCAATTTTTTTTTGGTTTGGGCTTTGGATCTTCAACAATCATCATGTAAGTCTCTCTTTTCTTAGTTTCTTCTTTAATCAAGGGTTCTTATTCCTTCCTCCTAATGTTCTTCCTTCCCTGGTAGGTTGGTTTACATACTAAGGGTTCAACCTTTAGTTATTGGGTAAAATTTTGATGGTTTTAGTTTTATATTCTCTCTAAATAGTCCCATTATTGTTCTGTTGTGGGTCTCCATCAGATTCTAGAAGTTTACAAGTTTTAATTAGGTGGATCATGCTTTAGAATTATCAGTTGATTTTGGGGTTATTGTTTCCTCCTTTAATGTGTTATATTGATTTTGTGAAAGATTTTAAATATGTTTTGACAGGGTTTTATGGTTCATAAGTGTATAAATATGGATTTCTAAATGAAATTTGTCATGTTTCATGTGTCCTTCCTTACTATGATTCTTAACTATGTTCTATGAAATTGGTATGTGATTTGAATCCTTTTTTAAATGGAATTTGTGTGTATATGGATTTTAAATGGGTGTTGTTTTTTTAAAATGGATTGTTCTCATATGTGTCTATATTTTATATTGTTTGTATGTGAAGCTGGTGATCTATGTGACATGTGGACTGGAAATTTAATACATAAGTAATCGTAGGTATCTAGATAAGAAGGAATGGATTTGATTGATAGTTGGATATTAAGGAATATGGAAAAAATTTATCTAGTAGTATTTATGACAAGACAATAACTAAATTATGATGATTATTAGAGAACACTTGAACATTGGGTGGATTCATGTCTAGTAGATCATGCAAGAGGAAACTATGGTTCATATTTTTTATACCATATTCATCGTGATACATGGTTCCTAGTTCCCCACTAGAGATAATTCCATTTTGGATTTCCCTTAGTGCTCTTTAGTGATGTGGTGCTCATCATCAGCATAAGATGGACCTTGGTTTCCTTATAACTTCAAATCATGTCTCCTTTGAAAATGTATTCTTTAAAAATGTTTTCCTTAAAAATGCTTCAATTTCATTCTTAAAAAATCCATTAAAGTTTTCTTTTAATTTTTCTGGTATGGAATTTATCATTTGGGTGGAAACCTACTGGGATTTTGATCATACCCTATATACACCCTTGGGTGTTTGTAGATATTGGTCTATTTTACCATGGTAAAGGAAATATGTTCCATGGTACTAATATTGGATCTGGTTTTTAGGGTTCCTCTCATATAGGTGTTGGTGGAGGTTGATTTAAGGTGATGAACCTCTTATTTCATGGAGGTTTTGGGTTTTGTATATTGTTTCCATCTCATTCTTGGTTTTTGGTTATGTTTTTAAAAGCATTAATAAGAAAATTTTGTATTTATTTTGGTTGTGGATATTGATTTTTAGATGATGTTTTTTTTTATTATTTTTCATGATTATTTATCATTTATAAAATCATTCCCAAAAGGGTATTATTTATACCCAGGAACTAGTTTCAAGCCTATGGGGATCTAGAATCCTCTTTGGGGCATATCACAAGAAAGGAGAAGATTTGGGCTAAAAGGAATACCAGGCCAGTTCAAGATTTTTTTAATAACTATTTTAGTTATGATTTTTTGATGATGAAGTCTGTGGTGAGCTTGTTTCAGTAATTTATAATAATGAAATATATAGTAAGAAACTAAATTAATATTACTATAATCATTTTAAAAACATAAAAAATATGTTCTCAATAATGACTAACAACATTATTTGTTACATTTCCATAGTAATCCAAGATTTTAATTTGTATAATTATTTATCTAGGTTGTTGAATCAACCCAAATAATAGCAAGATGTGATATATGGGTGATTATGGTAAGGAAAATTATTATTTTTAATAATATAATCATTAATAAAGAATAATAAATACTATTTTTATGTTTTTAAGATGGTAAATTATATTTTTCTATAGTTTTGAAAAAAATAAAATACTATATGAAAATAAAATATGTTACTTTAGTTTTGGAGGTTGTCTGCACATATATACAGGTTCCATAGTCTATTACATGGAATGTAAATGAGGTAGAAATTGGTTTTCATTTTTATAAACCTACTAATTATTTAAATATAATATTAAATCATTATATTCCCCTTTTCAACCATCAATGTATGGTTGTTATGAAAAATGAAACATGTATCTTTTAGAGGTGGAGGTTTACATGTAAAAAAAGTGATGTTAATATATTTCAAATGGTTTAGAAGGGGTTAGAAAATGGTTATCCAATAAACATTGTAAAATACTAGTTTAATTTTGATAATTTAATAATTTTGTGAAACATATGGTTACTTCTTTTAGGAAGTCTTTGACAACTATTTACTTCCATTTTATATGTATCTTTTTAGTGATGTCTCAAGTGAAATTTGGGAAATTTTGTAGGTTTTCTAGGTCATACACAATTGGTGCACAGTATTCTGAAACCCTACACCACCTAGTGAAAAAAAATCTTGGGAAGTGAGGGTTTTTATGATTGAGGCATGGATTAAAAAACCATTAACCCACCTAAGAGGAACTATATACCTTGGACATTTATTCTAGAGGGGGAGCATGGTTAGGGTGCGTGGTTCGTCAAATCTTGTAGACCATTCCAAAAAAACGATGTGTATAGGTTATTTTTATTTCAAATAAATATTAAAAAGAAACCTAACCCACTATTTATATTTCTTTTCGACCCCAATTTAAACTAACTCAGATTACTGGGTTGGAAAAACTCTACAAGGGTGATTTTGGATCCTCTAAACACTTTCCACAGTTGATCGGAGTATGGAAGATCTTGTTTGACCTCCTCCAGGTAAGTGATTATCCTCTCAGGTGTCTTCTATAATTATTTATTTCTACCATGCTTATAGAGAGTAATATTTTTATGTTAATGATAGATATAAAATCCATTTAATTGAATCATTATTCTATATTTGGTTTCATGATCACTATCACCTTTTTATTCATTGATGTTCTCTTTTGTGTGCATTGGGAATTGTGATTATTTAATTAATGGTAGGTTATTCCAGTTGATATTGGACTTATGATTGAAAATATATTTGATTTATTTTTTAAATTTGATATCAGTTTATTTATGAAAATCCATTTTTATAGGAATTTGATTTAGAATTTAGAATTGCAAGAATATTGGGGAAACACCCCAATTGCAATGGAATTTAATTTTTTTGTGTAATTCAAATTTGATAGAACTGATGAATTGATTGAAAAATTATTTTTGAAAAAATGGTTGAAATTAAAATTTTAAAATATTATGAATGATTTTGTATTGAATAATCATGATGGGATGAATAACCAATGTTTTGATTTTGAATTTGAATTTCCATATGGAAACAAAAAAATTTGAAATGATATTTGATTTTATATGAGGTGGTTTAATCATGAATGTTTGATTTATTGAGAACCTCATAACCTGGTTAGTGAGTGGGTTATATGAGACAATCACATTAGTATCATAATTATTTATAAATGGTTTAATATTAATATCTCTAAAAATTAGTTAGGAAATATTATCCCCGATGGGATGTTAATGAGTCATATTAAAATTTTTCCTAAGGGATATTTGTACACATACGTTTCATGATTACTGATATGAGATTTGTGAGGATCTTATAACTAGACACCATCATACTAGAAGTAATATGACCATGGTTCTTATTGTTATTATTTAAATTATATATTATATATATTATAGAACTATTTATTCATGCCACCTGATTTGTATAAGCTTTTTTATAGAAAACTATAATATAATACATTTTTTGATGTATTTTCCATCATTTTGAAAAGAAATAATGATTTATTTTATGTATTAAAATGTATTTCCATTGTCTATTTTACATAAATCAAAATCATGATTTCTTTCATTATAAAGTAATATATTAAAAAACACTTTATGTAACCCTACTGAGATTTATAGCCCACACCCCACTTTTATCTTCAGGAGTTTTTAACTTTTATTATTGAAGGTCTGAGAAAGAAAAAAAATCCACATTGAGGTGGAAACTTTTCATGGACTTTTGGTCTTGGATTGATATTCACTTTTGGATGTTTGAGTATATTTTTGGTATTTTCAATGTAATTTGATGATGTATTTTTTCTATTTTTGATTTAAATGTTTGGAGTATGTTACATTATCCTTTTGGAGTGTGCATCATACTAACAATAATCTTTTAACATCATCCATATTTAAAATAAATCTCTCCCTATTTGACATCTTAGGATTCCAGGTTCTTATCACAAACCTATAGGGATTAGGTATACACTTCTATATATGGCATCACTGGCTTAGGTATCATGGTACATATCCTGGCTTTTTCAGGAAAATGTGTTTTCAGAGGTTCATGTTGAGAATATTACCTTAATGTTAGTATGAAGATTTCAATATTGTTTTTGAACTTACGAGGTTGGTGTGAGTGAGTGCATAGCCAGGTCACATTGTAATGATCCTTAAGTCAACATGGGTTGTTCAAGAAAGTAATCTTAAAGAATAATTTTACCTAGTCCTCATGATTTCTTTTTTTTTGGGGTTTGTATAGTAGAAATAAAAAACCTACATTCAAATCTAATGGGATTAATTTTCTCATTTTTATTGCTTGAGTTGATGATTTGAGTAACCTTTTGATGTATTTAATATTGTTTTAGTCTGTTTAATAACATAATTCCTATGAGAATTAGTGGGAATATGGCCAATTAGTAAAATTTTGGTGATCCACAGGGAGATAATATTTCCAATGACTTGATTCTTATTTAGATTATTGTGTGTTTTGTGTATACTCTAGGAGATGCACCTATTAATGTTATAGTTAGGGACCTATTTGTGGTTCCTCATATGTATGAATCTCAAAATCATGTGGAAATGTTCTTTCTCTAGAAACCATAAGTGTTCTGAGGATCAAATAATCCTTAAGAGGCTGAGTGTTGGTCGAGGAAGATAAATATTATTTTTGAGTTCATGAAAACTCCCGGTTTGATCATTGTTAAATGTTTCACCTTCATGTTAGAAGGACATAGTAAGATATATTGGGACTCTAGGAATATAAAGAAGAAACACGGAGGTTTAGAGTGGATAGAATTAATAGTTCATTTAATTTATCAGTTATACCAAGATTCTATAGTGTTAGATAAGGGTACAAAGGTGTTCAAACTCAAGCTAGATGATAATACCCTAATTGAGTATGAAAAACACATTGTTCATCTTGTTAAATTTTCAACTGATATTCTGTCGAATGAGAATGTAAAGGCTCAATGGTTCAATATGGGTCATCAACATTATTTTAATTATTATATTTTTTACATAAGATCACTTAATATTATGTAATAATTAATATGGATATAATGGTTGAAAGATGCAAGGATTGTAATTTAGGTTTGATGGGGATCCTTTTTCTCCTTGTGGTAGTTCTAGAGTTCCATTGAAAAAATAGAAATCATGAAGTGTCTCAATGTGGATATTGATAGTTGGGTTCTTCTAGACCTTCTATCATGCCTTGAATATTCCCCTAAACTACCGTCTATAGTATAGGGCTTGAGTATTCAAAATAATTTTAAATTAAGGAACACAAGATTTTTAGTTCCTGTGGACATTCAGTGATCATTTAAATATTCAATTATATCTTTTCTACCTCACAAATTTGATTGTTTCTTTATCACTAAAAATTAATATGGGTAATTTGGATGATTCTCGAATAAATAGGTTCTATCCATGGAAATTAGGAATAGATCATCTTCATGTATTGGAAGTGCCTACACAAGAGGATGATACAAGCCCAACAGTTGTAATAGGTACCATCACTTTAACTTCATCTCTAGTGATTGATATATTTCATACTCATGTATCTCATTAAATTATGTCAACATTTATTTTGAACATACTAATTATTCCTCAAGGTATTTTTTCTTATGTGATAGATATTACTATGCCCCATGGATTTAAAAGAGATTAGGGCTATGTTGTTCTGCTAATGTTTTCACTTTATCATAGATTGATATTAATTTGTATTTTCTAGTTCTTAACATGAAACTACATGATTCACTTGTAATAATTGATTTTAGTATCGTAAAAAATGTCAGAATTGATTTCTATATTTAATGGTTCTTCTTTACTATGCCTAAAAAGGGTGATCCATGCCTTTTAGGGTGAATGGGACATGAGTTTGAGTATAATTATACCTTCATATCCAAATTTGTAGAAAGTAATATCACTGTTTTATTTTTTCCTAGAGTGATAATATTTGAGTGGTGGTATACCTAGATTTTTAATAGGGTTTCCAATTAATTTTCCTTCTGATTTATCTTCATTTCCACTAGTAAGAGAGGTAAATTTTATTATTTTATTTAGTTTCTAGTACTCAATCAGTATCTAAAACATATTACCACCTAGAACTTGCTAAGAGGAATGAGTTAAATACTATGTTTTATGATCTGTCATAGAAAGAATTAAAATTAACTAGTTGGTCACCTTGTGCAATGCATATTATCTTTATAAAGAAAATATGATGGAAAACATTTCCAATGTGTTGATTAATGAAAACTCAACCGAGTTATGGTAAATTATAAGTTTATTTTTTTATGGAATGATAATTTATTTGACCAGTTTAATGGGGGAAATTATTCAATAATATTCACATTTTATATGGTTATCTCTAGTTGATAATAAAATAATCTGACATTCAAAAAACTGCCTTTTAGGGTAAGTATTTCCATTATGAGATTCTTTTTATGTCATTTTTTCTAATAAATAATTTTAAAGTACTAATGTATTTTATTAAAATGATGTTCTATAGGTATCTTGATATATTCTTGGTGATATTTTTGGTTGATATCTTTGTTTACTCTCATTCTGTGGAGGATCATATGTGCTCATTGAGTATAGTTATCGAATTATTGATACATCACTCAATTTTTTCCAAGAAATTCATATGTGATTTTTGGTTTTAGGATTCCATGTTGTTAGGGAATTTTTTCTTAGAACATGTCATCTCATTTGACCCTAAAAATTTGAATGTTATTATGTCATGGATGATACTACATAATGTTTTTTAGATTCTGAGCTAGTTGGGTTTTATGAGGTATTATCAATAGTTCCTAAAGGATATATCCATATTGTCTTATTAAATTTCCTATATCACTCTAAAATGGGTAATATTTGACTGGAATGATAAATTTATGTGTTTATTAATTTATTTTAAATCTCTTTTGGATTCTTCACTAGTTTTAAACATTCTAGAGTTCGGAAAATGATTTTTGAACTTCGATGATGCATCATGATCGAGATTAGGTTTTTTTCTTATGTAGGGTGATCACATCATTGTCTATGGATCTTGGTAGCATACTCCACACAATTATAATTATCCTACCATGACCTTAAACTCACACCTTTTATTCATGAACATAATAGTTTACAACATTACATATTCTAAGATAGGATTATTATTTATTCTGACCATAGTATCTTGATTTAAATATTCTGTAAAAAATATTTCGATCTATACTAGAGTAATTTGGTGGATTACATAGTTCAATTTTATTTTGATAACATGTATATCCTATAAAAATGTAATGTCATTTCTGATTCGTTGAGTAGGAAATTCATGACCCATACATTGAAATAATCCATGGAAGAGTTGAACTTGATGAATATTTTTCACAACATCATATAGATATTATGGAAACAAGGATGAGGTTTTCATGACTAGGGTCCAATTTTCCTATCTTATTATTGGGATGATTCTTTAGGATTAGTAGCTTGATATTTAATTCCATAGAATAAGGATCTCTCTTTGTGGAAGGAAGACCATTTTGAGTGTATTTTTTTCTAGAGGGTTTCTATTTTCCCCAAAATAAATTTCAATTTTCTATGTGGAAGTATGTGATGGGATATTTACATAGTTCTTTTTGGGTAGTGAAATCATGAACTACAATGATGTTCTATGTTTTTTGGAATCAATTTTTCTATCTAGGTATGAGATGGTACATCTATAGCTCAGTTTTGTACAACTATATTTTCTAATAGGTAAAGAATAAGATCTAGAGAACTTATAGTTTTCTTCATCCTATTCCAATGCTTACATGGATTTGGGATGTGATTTATATGTAATTTTTTGTTTTTTCACATAACACTCAAATGATGAATGATATATGGGATGTGATAGATAGGCATACGAAGACATACCATTTTATACACTTTCTTGATTTATCCAATGTTGACGAGTTAGGAAATCTATTTGTGAATTATATTTTTCATTTTAATATATTTCTATATTCTATAGTTCTTGAAAGATATCCCTATTTTACCTCTCATTTTTATAGAGGCCTTTAGTATTTGATGGGATCTCAAAATTATTTGATTATGGAATACCATTTGTAGATGAATTTCTAGAGAGAGATGGATATACTTATTATTAAGTACTTTTTTCACGTCCACATACTCAATTTTGGTAGAGATTGTGATTGAATTTTTGGAATAGTTTTGTTTTCTTATAAAAATAGGTAATAGTCCATGATAAGAATTTATCCTTTTGAGGTATTTTATTGATAGAATTACACATATCTATTTTTTTATTCAGATAATAGTAATGGTTTTTTAGTTAGAATGATCTTAGTCCAAGAGACAGTAACAATGATTTAGTCGATTAATTGTATAATGTTGATAAAAAATAGAGGAGGTATAAATCCTTTTTTGTTCATCATAATTGATCATTTTAGATTTTTGTTGGGGACCATGTCTTCTTGAGAATTTTACCTCATTTGGGTCATAAATGAATTCAGATCCCAGGAAATATTCCTCCACATTTTGTTGGAATATTTGTGGTTTTTGAGAAGATGGGGAAATATTATTCACATTTATCACATTCCCAACAATTTATGATGATGAATAATGCGTCATATGTATATCTTCTATGAATGTATCATTATAATCCATCACATTTCTTGAGTTGAGAGGATCTTGATGTTGATCTTGAACTATATGTGACTAAGAATCTGATCAAATTTTTTATTATGAGACAAAGGAGCTTCAATGGAAGAAAATACATTTGTTCCATGTTCTATGGATCATGATTCTAATTTTCATGATATTGTGTTCATGAGGAACTTATGAGTGATTTTGGGCCTCATCTATTTAATTAAAAAACTTCTTGTCAAGATTTCTTGGGATAAAGTTTCATATGTAAAGGTGTTTGTAACATTATGTTAATTATTTTCATTTATTCCATGCCTATTTTAGTTTTCCTTTTAGTTAGATCTCATTTAGGGATACTTTGGGTAAATTTTGGAAAATATTAGTGGTTTTATAGGTCGTTCATGGTTGGTACATGGTTTTCCCAAACCTAACACGACCATGTAAAAAACCTGCAAAATGGTTAGTTAGAGTTTTCAAGGATGGTAAATGGTTTGAAAAACCGAGTACCCTCCAAGGATAAGCTGTGTACCATTAACTATCATTATAGAGTTTGTGCATGATTAGGGTTCATGGTTTGTCTAATAGTGTGTCCCTCTCTAGGAGTTCATTCATGTTGGACAATTTAAGTATAAAAATTTATTAACAATTTCCAAAACCCTCGTTTATATTTTTATTGACCCTAATTCAACCTATATTGGATTAATTATCTATAAAATATCTCTATGGGTGATTTTCCTTCATTTAAACCCTTTCCCTAAAAGTGTGATGTATGGAATATCATGTTTGAACACCTCTGTGTTAAGGAATATTCTCTCACTCATATTCCCAATCTATATATTTCTCTCTTCCTTAGATAGTGTTAGATCATCGTGTTTTTTGGATTTAAAACAAATTTAATTGAATATTTATTCTATGTTTTCCATCTTGATATTTATAAATTTTTTATTCATTATCATTCCCCATTGTGGTTATTGTGTGTATAATTTCTTGATTAAGGGAGGTGGTTAAATTTGAGATTGGCCATGTGATTAAAACATTATTTAAATACTTTGTTTGAATTATATTTCAATTCAGTTAGTAAAATCTAATTTAAGATTAATTGGAATTCGAATTTTATAATGGCATGAATTTTGGTGAAAACCCCATAATTCAAATGCAATTCAAATTTGTAGTGTATTTATAAATTGATGGAATTGATGAATTAATTTGAGAATTGCTTTGAGAAAAATAGAATAAATTGAAATTATAAAATAATATTATTGTTAATTTATTTAAAATGAATGAAATAATGAGAACCCTATGTTTTGGTTTTGGAATTGAATTGGAATATTGAAATGGAAAAATGGAAAATTTATTTGTAAATGATGTTTTATTTGAAATTATATTATTTTCCATTGATTTATTGATTGATTGATCAAATGAGATACTTGGTAGTTTTTGGGTTATTGTGGATAAAAATTCTCGGATTATAATCCCCTACCAATGGATTGGTGAGGATTATTCTAAAAAAACCTAGTTCAGAAAATCTTTTCCCAAATAGGATGTTGATTATTCTTATTGAACAAGAGCCAGATGGATGTTTGTACACATACTTCATGCAATGGATTACATTAATTGAAAGTATGAGTTAGTTTATTATTATGAAATCTGTTAGTGTATACATGGTGAGACCATTATAGGTCAAAAACTAGCACTTCCTTCATACTTTTGTAGATTTTCTTAATCTAGGTCCATGAATATGGAATTTGAAACATGGAGGTGGAAGATGTTCTTGATCCTTTAGGACTTGAGTGATGATTCCTCTAGGATTTATGAGTTTATTCTTGAAATTTTATGAGTACTTTGAGGACGTAATATTAGGGATTTTATTATACATTTTGGTATCTAGTACATTATCCTTTTAGAGTGTTGAGAAAAATGAGATGTATTTAATTTCTTCCGCTTTTATTTGGAAAAATTCATTCCCCCTATTATATAATATGATAATATGTGCTAGTCGCCAGCTAATAGAGAATGAGAACCCCCATCAGCCTATGAATATGTCATATTGGGTATTATTATTCCTTGGTATCTAGTATGGTTCATGATATTATTTAAATATGGGTAGATTTTATTTTGAGTAGTTAGAAGAACAAATAAAGGGAAAGGAAAGAAAAATGAGTAATTGAGAATTTCACCTTACTCCTTGCAAGTTCTCCATTGAAAAATTGATTAAGGATTATATAAGATTTATTTTGAGAATAATATAACCAATTCAATGTTTATAGTTGTGTTGGGGAGTTATTTAGGTATTTTTTGGATTAATGTTAGAGTTTTGGGGTGTTAAGATAAGTGGGGTAGTGGTGGATCATTTTTTAAGGGAGATAATGTACATTTTGTGTAATAATATAAAAGAAAAATACACTATTCTAATGTCATGTGAATCTAATATTGTAAAATAATTGAGTGGGGGAATATTTACAGTTGATACATCCTCATTAACATATTTTTACTCAATTTTTTAACAAGTTTTTATGTCTTTTACTCTAATATTTATCACCTTCACAATTTTCAGTATTTTATTTGATAGCCAATTGTTTATTATGTAATTTACATTTAATTCCAAAACATAATGTTAGTATCATAAAATAATATGGACTTAATTGATCAATATATGATTTAATTTATTTTAAATAAACTATTTATGGGTAGAAAAATATAATTTTAATATATACGCATATAATATGTAAAAACCATTTTAAAAAAAGTGTATTTTGTGATTATAATTTTTCATTAAAGATAAAATTATTAGTTTATTCATTTCAGTGGAATTAATTGGTTTATTATTACACAAATAAGATTTATGATGTTTAAAAAATAAGGAAAAAATATAATTATACATTGTGAAAAAAATTAAATGAAAATGGGGATTTTTTTTAGAATTAAAGATTATTAATGTTTTGAAATGATACACATGAGTTTTCTAAATTCAATTTATTATTTTATACATAATAATTTAACACCTTAAAAAAGTTCATTTCTATGAAACTTTTTTTTACAATATCATCAACTCATCCTTAGATAGTGATAAAGTAAAAAAACACTATTCTATTAATAATAAAAATGTATATTGATCAATTCACATAAAAATCAATAATTTCATGATTTTTTTTAAAAATTGCTATGTTAGTATTGTGATTATATGAAAAAAAAATTAATTTAATTTTGTTAAATTAAAATTCTAAAGTGTTTTATGTTAATTTAAAATATAAAAATATATAATTATCGATGTTTTCATTAGAAAATATTTTTTTTTATATTAACAATTATAATTCTTATTTCCATAAAATCTTTAATTAATGTTTTGTTAATATATTTATACATATAAAAAATATATTTTGTATACAATATTCTTATCTTTTTAAAATAAATATCATAAAAATACAATTATAGAATCTTTTCTTTGCATAGAAAGATCATATTAGTTATTTGGATATATTCATTTAATTTTTTCAATGTATTAGTAAAATAATTATCTATTATGTTACTTTATAAAAAAATATATTAAATTTATAAAATAATTTTAATAGATAAATAATTAATGACATTGATAATTACATAATCGTATATTGTTAATTTATATGTATTCAACCTCTCAATATCTTCATGTATGACATATAAATAAGATAATATTTGGTGTTTATTATAGGTGGTGATTTTTTTATTATTAATTATGTATAAATTTCAAGGATATTTAAACCCTATCGTATAATATTTCTCTTATTCAAAAAATTTTGGATTTCCACTTCAGCTTGTTCTATGGAAAATACTTCTAAAGCCACCTCCTTCTAATTTTTCAATAAATGATGCTCATAGGAAGACTTCAACGACATTGATTACATTTCTTCTAGATTTAATAATGTGTTTAAATTTATTTATACACATTAATTTTACAAATATATAATAAAAAAACTTTTAAAACTTCTCAGTTAATATATTACAATTTTTTTTTGTTTTGTGTTTTGTTTTAAGCATGATATTAAATAAAGAATTTAATTTAAAGAGAAACACATATCTCATTTTTTTAGAATTATAATGAAAATTATTAGATAATTCTTGAGGAAAATCAAGGTCAATAAAATAAGAATTAAAATATTATAAATTGTACTTCTACGTCTAATGATAATGTCTATGAAGATTAAAAAACACTAAAGAAGTTGAATAGAAATAAAAGTATGAAATTCATATTTTTCAATAATAATTTTTAAGATTTTGTTTAAGGATGAAATATTTTTTTTAAATAATATCTTTAAATAAGATAAAAAAATAAATATGGTATTATATATTATATGAAAGTAACTTTTATGAATCAAATTTGTTTTCCAAAATTTAAAATTGGCTTTTTTCTACTTATTTTCTAGTTCTTTGATAATGGAGTAGTATGATAGTTAATGTTAACTATGGTTTATATAATTTTTTTTATAAACCGTTTCTCATATATCAATATATTTATATTAAATATACCTATAATTTTTAAAAAAAAATCTATATGGATAGTTAAAACATTTTTCAACCCCCACAAGACCCAAGATACTAGTGTACCAAAAATATCTACTAATTATCTATTCTGGAACAATTTAGTGAATTTCTAATAAATTATGAATGGTATATAAAAAATGAATAATATATAAGTATGAATATATTCCCATTAAATATTATTTCAAACAATAGATGTGATGGGAGTATCATAATATTCAGAGATAATTCGAATGTAGAATTTAAATGATTGTGTAAAATTTGTTTTTCTACCTCCACTATTATAAATAGAGTTATATATGTTAATGGAATACAACATAACATAATAAAAATATTTAAATTATATGATGATGGTATGAATGTAAAATTTGAAAAGGATTGATGTTTATTTTTTAAATATATTAAAATGATATTTTATGAAAACTGAATAGAAAATATATATTCTATTGACATTGGTGAGATAACTGTTCAACATGTTAGGTGTTTTAATGAAATGATTATTGATAATAATATTTGGAATCAGATAATTGATTTTTTTTATATTATATATTCTCATAATGATTCAAAACATGGAAAATTATTACCTCTACAATACTATATGAACGAAAATCATAATGTCTTTGTTACTTGTATGAATGGAAAACAAAATAATGTATCATTCGAACTAGGTAAGGAATTAAACTCCAATAAACCTATATATTAGTTCACCATGACTTGTTCAATCCTAATTTTATTAATCATATTATTTTAAATAGGTAAACACTAGTTATTATAGATGATTATAATGGATTTATTTGGGTATATATTATATGTCATCAAAAAATAATGATTTTATAAATTTACTTATTTATATAATTTAATACAGAACGGGAAAGATTTTATGATTATTTATATTAATATTGATAAAGGAGGTGAATTTAATAAAATATAATTTGAATTATTATTTTAAATTAATGGATATTTATATAAATTTTTAGTACCGTTGATTCCATAGAAAAATGGAGTTGTTGAATGAAATAATCAAACATTAATTAAAATTGATAGTACTATGTTACATGAATATTATAAAACTAACATATCACTAATAACATATATTTTACATAATTTAAAATAATTTTTGGAAAATTATTTTTTGGAACTTTCATGCATTGAATTTTAAAAATATAAGAATTTGTTGAATACTCACAGGTTGCACACATTTATGAGAATTTCAGTGGAAACATCCCCGGGGTTTGGTCATCAACACAATTATAATTGGCACAGTTAGATAATGAAAAATCAAACCATGTGTGGTGTAAATGGAAATCATGAACCCTGGTTTTAGGGTTAAATTTTTGGGATCATGTATTTTTAAAGCTTTGAAAACCCGTGCTGGTAAACTTTGAAGGATTCCCATATTTGTTTCTTTAATTTTCCCTCTTTTTATTATTAATGAAACAAAATTAAAAATAAAACTCACTCTCACCCTCTCCCTCTCCCCTTCCAAAAAATGCATGAATGACTAAGGAGATCACCCTGACCCCCCTTTATGAGGACCACTACCTCTTCCTCCCATTTCAATCCAACCCATACCTCTTGTTTCTAGGTGGTATCCTTCTATTTATGAATCTATTTTACCCTATTTCCTTCCTTTGTCTCTTTTTTACAATTATTTTACCACCCCCAATTGAATTATTTTATTTATATGTTCCCTGGGTGTTTCGTGTTACCCAATTTTAAGGCCTTTTCTTTGTTTTGGGATTTTTGAAGGTCCTTTTTTTATTTTTTTGATAGTCAAGCACCAAAGGCATAGCATTTTGGACTATTTTTTCTCATCTCACACTAATTTGAGTTAATAATCTCTATGAAACACATTGTATTACATGTTATAAATCCCTTGTTTTCTCTTAAATTATTTTTATAAATTTATATTTTTATTTTATTACATGGTATGATTTAAATGATTTTGGATTGGTTTTTAGAACTTGGTATAGGCCATGGGGGATTGCTAATTACTTTTCAAATTTATCGTGCAGCTCTTAAAATTTATTTAAATTTTTCAAATGATTATTTTGGGGAAGTTAATGTGCACAAAATATACAAGTTATTTTATAAAATATTTCAAATATTTTAAAGACTTATCATGGGATTGGATCGCAATCTATGTGGTAGTCATTTCGTATTTTTATTTTCTAAAATTAATTCAATAATTGAAAAATATATTTGATGCCAGTTTCCGTAATTAATGGTTTGAGATGATTTTTAAAATATTTTTTCATTAAAATTGGGTAGTTGACCCTATTTTTAAATTATGTCAACAATGTGAGTATTAGGATATTTTTAAAAGGACTTTTAAAAGGGGATGATTGTTTTAAAAAAAGGGTTCATATAACCCTTGTTTTTGTTGAAATTCACAAAATTATTTTAAGAGTGGATTTAATCCAAAGAATTATATTTATAATAAGATTTCAATGTGTGGTGGTTAATTTGGAATTAATGTGATATTTAAAATTGTGTTCAAAATTAATTTAAGAATCTAGTTTATAGATTGGCATCCCAAGTAGTGTATTTTAAAGACCAGTTTGGAAATTTAAATGGTTCTATTAACATACGAGATTCTCTTGAAACCCATATGTTTTTCTTTTCTTCATGTGGATTGTGACCACATGAAGGATGATTTTGTGATGCTTGTTTTCTAATCCATGCATTTATGTTTGTGCCTACAACATGTTGGGGTTTGAGAGGAGTACCATGTGTTATTTTTCAATGATTTATATTTTATGAATGTGAATGTTGATTGAACACCTCTTATATTGAATTTTCATTGGAGTCCTATAGTATAATAGATTAAATCCATCTGGAACCCCTTGTGAATACAATGGTTTGACTCTGGAGTGTTTCAGCGATAATATTATATGGATAATCCATAAGGTGTAACATACCATTATGCTTGTTATCTTTTAATTCCTATGGATGATGGTCTTACAGTTATATTTATTTTTGGGATGTTTTATTAGACTAATACAGACATTAACCGTTTATTAGTTCCGTCCTAGGTTTATTATATCTTGTTTAGTTCTTCTCTTACTAAATCACAGGCATGATACACATGATTCTAGTTCCTTTTTTGATACTTTAGTGGAGTTAATTTTACGATTTGTTTATATCTCCCTTAGTTTTTTATTATTGGAACCATTTGGTGATTTTTATTAGATTTTGTTTCCTTGATACCATTTTTCTTATGGGTGAGTCATGTAGCAACTTTTTTGTGAGATTTTGGTTTACCATTAAAGGGGTTATTTATAACAAATTCAAAAGTGTGATTTATAAAGGGAAATGGTGTGGTTTTCCTAAAAAGGTGTCTAAGAACCGTTTTTTGTATATTTCTTTTTATAAAAATGTGTTTTTATAGGATAACTGGATAGGGAGAAAATATTAACGTGGTTTATTTTTCATTGTTTAAAAGAACCCTTTCCTTGGATTAAAATCATAACTTAAAAATATTTCATCATGCATTCTATTTTTAATTATAAAAATGAATATTTGTTCTAAAAACTTCACGTGGAATGTTTATTTTTTTCTTTATGAAGCACATAGAAAACAATTATATACATTTTTTTGAAATTAATTTTCGATAAATTTTTTAGTAATGTATTTTCATAAATTTTGTGGGTTGTAGTAGCCTACATAGTTATTTTGGGGTTACAACTATATAATCATAGTAGTATGTTTTAGGTTTTACTTTAGACCACACATAATGTATTAATTTATCTAGGTATTTTAGGTGAGTTGTATATTTTACCACATTAAACTTGTGTTTCCTATTATAATGTTTTATAGGGAATGCTCCTAAATTTATATAATTACTAGTGTGTGGCCCTTTATGTGATTTACATTATCTTATTCGGATTTTATAATTTTTTATTTATTAAGGGTATCCATATTTGTGACTGTATCATTGGGAATTTGATATGGATATAGTTTTCTCTTCTTGGTGGGATACTGGGGGAGTAGAGGGATTATGTGTTTCCTTACATTTAATGTTATTATTTACAGAATTTTTTATTTAACAAATCGTATTTGGTATAGATTTCTGATAATCAGATGTGTTATTTTGGTTTTTCTTTAGATTTTAGTTTTTTAATATATCTAATTATTGATAGAAACCATTACTAGGTGAGTTCATGTGATACCAAGACACAAGTTTCTATACTATAGGGATCTGAACATCTCTCATGGCCTATAGTGGGCCAATTCCAGTGTATGTTGGATGGATGACCTGAGACAGTTTGTTATAAATGGTATCATAGAATGTAGTTCTATCAATAAGTCCATTGTATGTCATATGAATAGACATTATTTTTTATTCTGTGGTATGATTGAGTTATAATTCTTTTTTGGACTCATGAGGTTTGTCTTAGGTGGGTACTTGACCACCACCCTTAGCTATGGTGCATGATTTTACATTAAAAATTAGATTAAAATTTTGAATTCATAATTTCACAGAATTATACATTGATATTTTAGTGATATTTATTGTCCATGTTCAGTTTACAAGGGAATCATATTGGATTTTTGAGTTAAAATGAAGAACATACTAGTGGTGAAAGGTTGAGTTTCATGGCCTGATAAACTTGGGTAGTGACCAAATGCTTCATCCAACAAACATTATTGGGAACATTGTACAATTTTACCATGTCCTATAATAAAATGTTGTTGACTTATGTATTCTGCATCATCCCTATGGGGTTTTTTGTGTGAATAATTGGGGTTTTAAGAATTTTGGATTCTTAAAAAAGTAATTTTAATTTTAAATGAATCATTTGATCTTAGATATTAAATAGATTTAAAATTTCAAAAATGAGTTTTTAGTTTGGGATTTATTATTTTTGGAATATTTATAGAATAAAATTAGTTTTCTAGATACATTTATGAATTATATTTTTAATTTTTTTTTCAGTATTTTATAAAAACTTTTGTTCTTCAAACTCATGTGGCTGGTTTTGAAATGGGATTGTTTTTATATTATTAAAATGAACTATTTTTTTGAAATATTTAATATATAGTTATTTTAGATTATCATGTTGGTTCATTGTTTTATAATTTAGTTTGTGATTTTAAAATAAATGAGGTATTTTCATATGAGTTTCCTTTCATTCTAAGTGTTTTTAGACCTCTTCCCTTCGTGTGGGGAGGTTCCATTTGATGCGATTTGGAAATTGTGATGGATTTTAGACTATGTTTCATTTTTACATAAATCATTCCTCCAAAAAAATTTAATTTTTTTTAAATGTTATCTTTTAGTGGAAGTTATTCCCTTTTTATTTTAGTTATTTCATATACACCAAGTGTCGTGGAACAAGTTATTTCACATTGGTAATAATTAAAAAATAAATTTTATTTTGGAGACTAGGCTAGGTGACCTTTGGATATTCACATTGATAACATGAGTTGAATTGATATATTTTATCATATGCGTGAATTTGTTATCATGATGTATTGAATCCAACCCCATAATCATGGAACCAACATTATACTACATTGCATTGGCATAAGATACATGTAATCATAGCACGAAGGGCCAAGAAGTTTAGTAGTGTTGGTAAACTATATAAATATATAATTCCAATATTATATTTTGAAAAAAAATCAGAAAGTTATATTCATTCTAGAATATCATTATTCCCTTCTAGCATATTCGGGAATCTCATTCATAGTGCAAATCATGGAGTTTTGTGGAAAGGATAAAAATTAGGGTGATCTCACATTCCTTATAATGGTTAAGAATAGTGTAATATATCATTAATCAATAAGAATGATCCATTTTTAAAAGCAAATAACTGAGAAAATATGCTATAAAAATAGAATGTGTATCAGAACAAGATTAGGAAAAATATTTATGGAGAGGTAAATGACGGAGTATTAATTCCACTTAATCATATATCTAAGAATGAAATGAATCCAAAAAAAATGTTTTAGATAAAATAACATGGAGAATAATACCAACTAAATTTAGAATGAAGGAAATGCTTAATTATTATATACCATGTTTCCCTGGTACATGATATTTTTACTATCATGCCATTTCACAAGATGGTTTACATAAAACTATTGTAAATACCATTCACAAGGTAGTTTAAAATATTCTGGTTATAAATTTATAGGGTTTTCCTAACTGATTTTGTCTCATTAAACTATCAAGGCATTGAGGGTGTTTAATTAACCGGTCCCCAACCCATGTCAAAATAACCAAAATAATTCCTCGTATATCTAATAATAATTTAAATTTATAAACAATGTGCCTTAGCCTCATGTATCTGTATTGGGAAAAGGATTCATGCTTATAAATATATCCAAAGTTAATAAAATAACATTCAAATTAAACACAATATTTAAAAATTATATACAGTTTCAGAAATAAGAACATCTATAACACTATTATATTCATATTTAATATAAATTTACTTTCTAATGAAAAATTATTATAAGGAACCGACTATTTTAAGACAAAGTTAACAATCAAAAAAGAATGTAAGATTTCCCAATAACTCTTATCTTTTAGTAATGTTCAATTCAAATCACATGGGATCAAATAACTCAAATTTAAACATTAAATACCATTTGTGATTAATAATTTATAATATTACATTTCAAAGGGTTATTAAATACACCAAATATAATTCAATTGGTTTATAATAAAAATAAGTCCCAATTGAATGTAAATTAAGACAAAATCCCTTACCACTTACTCTATTTTTGTTGAACATTATTCATCCATATATATAGGAGTTTTAAACATTATATTAACATATTTTAGGAACATATTAATATTTAATATATTTTACATGATACTTTTATAACATATTATCACTTGTTCTTTAATATTTCTATATTATTTTCATTGTTTAGTGTGAAAATTACCCTATTTTATCATGCATGTTTCATCCAAAAGAATATAATTATTGTTGATATTATACCGTTCATTCAGGTATATAGTAATAAAAATTAAATAATTGTCAAATTTTTCACATAAATATTACTTTTTAAATCCAATCGTTAATGATGGTTTTGAAAAATGAATTATGTTATGATCATGTTGACCGTAGGTGGTACACACGCATGAGTGATGTTTCCATTTTTCAATAATCATTATGAAACTTATTTCTTTAATATTTTAACATTTATGAATAATTATAATATAATTAATAACATATTATGTACTTATATATATCGTCGATGTGTAGTGGGGATGAAATGAGAGGCACATCACTTTCTGATGGTAAAGCTCCACAAATACACGAATGACATTGTCTTCATTCATTGAGTGAAAATGTAAGAATCATAAAAGATATATTTTGTTTAAAGAATAAACAATATTCCATGAATATAATATTTACATAACTTATATCATATATAATCATTATAATTATCATTACCGTCTTCTATGTTAAGTTTTAGTGAATGGATAATAACATAGCTTTGCGAGGTGACACATTACTATACACATGAGCAATGTTATCATATATCATATGAAATGGAAGGTAAAAAAATATATATGATATTTTTATTGTATTTGGATAAATAATTATATATAATATATATATATATATATAAGTTAGATACATCATCATACCAAACCATTAGAGATAGAAATGTAAAAAATACATGAGATAAATTCGTGAGGCGGTAGTCCACAGTACACACAAACGATGATTTAATAACCCATTTTATGGAAGTGGAGATGGTTTAATTTCATTAAAATAATATAAAAATCTGATAGTATATTTATTATACTATTTTTATTTTATCATAATGGTTTAATACAAATATATGTAGGTGTAATAAATATACATTTGTTTAAGAACATTGCTTCTTCTTTGAGTATCCTATTAATGTTTGCACTAATTTTTTCCTAGTTCAGGTTTATGCAAAATATAAGTCTTCTATGATGATTTTAGTGATGTTTTGAAATGATTTGGTTAGGTATTTTTTGAACCAAATATGTGTGAGGCTATGAATAAAATAGGAGTGTGAGTTCTATTTGATAGTTGAGAAGTAGTGACATTCTTATAAATTATGAAAATTATTCACTATTTGGAGGTGATTATTTTATAATATGGATAAAAAATTGATAATTTATGGTTTTTGTGGATTATATGGTCAATAAAAAGCTCTAAAACACAATCAAACACATCTTTTAAACATTTTTACTTAACTTCTATGTTTCATAAGTTTTACCATTTTTGGTTTTCACTACAGTAACTAATTTTTTAACAAAGGAAATTTATTATTTTATACTAAATTATGGTTACCCTTATTATATAATTATTAACCACTGATTTTAAATATATTTTCAAATTTATAATATAAATAAACTATGTATTTTTAAATTTAATTTCAACATATGAAATTTTAAGTGAAAATATAGTTTCAAACTTAACTATGATAACAAGGGTTTTTTCAATTTTAGGGTCGATGTAGAACTTATTTCATAAAAAGGTTCATTAATTTAAAAAAGTTGATATTTATTTAAATATTAAAAAAATGATGAATATAGGTTTTTTAGAAATTCTAAATCATTTAATAAAATATTATTTACTATAAAATAACATTGAGATCAATTTTGGAATTATTCATCTAAACTGAATATAATAATTATCAAGAAAATGATTGAACTCAAATAAATTATTTTAAAACCAACTTAACAAGACATATTATTTTATATAAACAATTTAAAATAAAAATTTATTGAATTTACATCACATTTATTATTTTTAGTATGATTTATTTTATTATTTATTAACTAGATAATTATGGTGTTGGAATTTATTAAGAATTTAAATTAAATAAGTCATCTGTAAATTTCACAGATAAATTATTATTATAGAAAATTAATTCATATTTTAAAATATATTTTATAACCGATACAATTTTGGTTTTCCCCGGCCCAAATCATTTTTGATATAAAATAAATGTAAATTCCTTTTTTCTTTTTCTTTACATGACATATTATATGAGTAATATTCAATTTAACGTGGAATTAAATTTATAGAAATCAAATAATTTTACGAAAAACGTATAAAAACTATTTAAATAAAATTAAGATAATATTTTAGCTCATTTCAATCTAACAATTCTAGTTTAATCCCCCAATAAATCAATTTTTTACATTAGTAGTTATTTTTTTACTATATTCACTGTTTATTTGGTTAAAAATTAAGATGAAATTACTGAAATTATAAATTATTAATATTACTAATATGGAATCTATTTTTCCCAACTTTTCACATAAGTGCACATATTTAGTTTCAAATAAATCATATTGTGGTTACGAGAATGTGGGGTTTGAAATTAGAAATGTTCAAAAGCTTAAAATGATTTTATAACTAAATTTTATATAAAAATAATTACAATGAAGTAAATGGGATTAATTTATATTAAATTATAATAATTTTAATTAAAATAATATAAAATATATGTTATAATTTCAAATTATTTTAATTAAAATGCATTTTTTAATAAAAAAATGGTATATTTAACTGTTCACTAAAAAATGTAGCTTCTCAACAAAATCATGATAACTCACCTTAGAATAATTTTGACAATCAAATTTCAGGAATGAATTTTATTTTCTTGTATAAATTTAATGAAATTGAAAAAAAATTTAAATTTGGTATTCAAAGAATGATAAAATTGTAATTTTAAATAAATATTGTTATGACAAAACATTTCATTTCCTTTAAAATTATTTTTTTTCAATAGATAAATATAATTGTTATAATTTAGTTAGTTTTATTGATACAATTTAATTTGATTTATATATATATATATTATATCAAATATTAATATATTAATAATATTTCACACTTAGTTTAAATTTTTTGTTGCTTGTAACACAGGATAGACTCTGTATTGTTTGTAACACAAGACAAAATCAGTTCTTCATGCAGTGAAAGAGATTTAAAAGATTGAAATTATTTAAAAATAAATATATTATAAGGTATAGGGGTTTTATATTCTATTCCATTCTTGGTGGTGGATTTCATACACGTTATCAAATACAATGTACTTATTTTACAATTTAGGGGTGTTACATTCTCCCCACATTGAATTAATTTCATCCTTTCAATTTAAACATGATCGATGTAATACATGTTAGATATTTGGAAATATAATTATTGAAACCCCAACATCATAAATGGTTTAATTAAATATCCTATTAATAAAACTGAATGTTATATATAAATTTCATCTAGAATAATCACATGCTTATGTTTCTATATTGAATAACGTTGTTGGGAAGTGAAAACTTGGATATGGAATAAAATATTAAATCCCAAATACTAATAGATGGTAAAAAAGAACATTGATCCTAATAATTTGGGTGATACAAATAATATTAATAACCAAAAATAAATAACTAAAAGTGGTATGAAAAAGTTTATTGATATCATTAAATTTATTATAATTGTAAAATTTTCTTATTTTGAAAACTAGTATCATACAGTTGAAGAATTATTTTATAGTTTATGAACATAAGGAAATCCACATAATTGTTATGATTCTATTTTAAAATCACAATTTCATCATTTTATTCATTTTTTGAAAAAAATTTTATTTCTTCCTCACTCATTGAAATGAATATCTAAAAATAAATTTTTAATACTTGTAGAACTAAAATTCACTTTTAACAACACATTAGATACATAAAAGAGTGAAATGTATTTTTTTTCTATCTCTAAATATTTCACACAAAAAATATGGTTTTATATTAATATTTAGAAATCAAATTTAATACCACTTGTTTAACATTTATTTTTAAAATTATTTAACTAAAAATAGTGACATATTAACAAGGACATCATGTAGGCTGGTGGTAGTTGTTAAACACTTAACATCCTTCAAGCGTGGGTTCAAGACCCACTTCCTTTCAGAACACGATGTGCCGTCACCCAAAATAAAGGATTATCTTTTTATAAAACTACATTAATATAATTCCTATATTGTTGAAATAAAATATTACATACATACTTAAAATACGAATTAATCATTAAATCATTATTTTACTAGGGTTTTAAACAAAAAAAATTCAATACAATGTCTAATAATAATATTTTATTATTATTATAATGTAATTAATTATCATATTAACCCTAAATGATATCAATACCTTTAATCATATATTTACAATATTTAAATCCATTATTCCTAAAATACATTTTCGACTAATATATATATATATATATATATTCTATAAATTTCTGAAAACATTATTTAATCTAGGTATAATACCATCACATAAAAACGAAAAAGGGTTATTGACTACAATTAATCATTAGAGAAATAATAATCTCAGTAACCCAAGATGGTATCCATAAATCATATGATAATGATGGAATATATTATCATTAAAAAATCCAAATATATTTCATGATTATTACATTAATTTACCACTGGTAAAAATACTTTTAAAATTAATTTTTGAATCCCACTAAAAACATTAGTTTTATTTGAATATTAATCCTCTATTGGTCTAAGGTCTAACCATATAATAATTTATATTATTTTTAATCTTTACACCTTATCTTCAATTGAGGAAGCCTTATTATTAACATTGGTCCTTAATTTTCATGATTTATTCGAATACTTTATAATTTTTTGTAAATAAAATTCGAATTATCCTATGAAAATTCCCTTATATTGTAAAACTAGGTGCACATTAAGGCCCATTATCATGTACCAGGTAAAAATTTAATCAATATTGACGTTCTATTTTTGGATTTATTTATCCTAGGGACATAGGTGCTAGAATCCCATCCACTAATAGTATTTACATAGAGATGTTTCGCAAGAATAAATATTATAAGATCCATCTAACAAAAAAGTATATATTTTTTATTTATCCTCAATTTCAATAATAAGATTATTTTCCCTAAAATATTTTATCCTAAAACTAGTTCCCAACGATTCTACTACACTTTAATTGATTCCAATTAAAGCAACCTCGAACCCAGTATCCCAATGCTAGTTTTTTAGTACATTACATTAGCTTATGTTGTATATAATAACATCCTGAATGAATGATTAGTTTAATAGTCCTGTTAAACTATATACAAACATTATTCCTATGTTACATTAGAACAAATATGAAATAATTATTTTTCATGAATATAATTATTCCCTATATCATATTCATGAATATAATTCATAGTAAACTTCATGGATTCCAAAGGAAAAGAAATAAAATAAGGGTAAAATCAAATTCTTAGTAAGGGTTATATATAGAAGATATATCGTGAATCAATAAGAATAATCAATATGGGAAATACAAAAATAAGATCACATTCTAGTTAAATAGCTTGACTATCAGGATAATATTTGGTAGAGTAAATATGTAATGGTAAATAACTGAGTACACAATCCATTAAGTTAATAAAATGATAATTTAATGCATCTATAGATAATTTCATAGAGAAAATTTGATACATAATAATAATATTTGGATTCTAAATAAAGGAAATAATTAAATGTTATACATAATTTTTATTAGGTATATGATACCTCTACCACTACGAACTTTCACAAGATATATTAGAGCATACTACTCTCAATAACTTTTTCAATATAGTTTAAAATATACATTTTAAAAATGTTTATGGTATTTTCAATTGATTTTATTTCATGAAACATTAAATGTATCTAAGGGTATTTCATTAACAAGTCTATAACCCATGTCAAAACAATTGAAATAATTCATCATATATGAAATAATCTATTTAACTAAAAAACAATGTTCCTTGTAATTAATTATCTGTATTGGATAATGGATATGTATTTATAAATATTTCATAAGTTAAATAAAAAATTATAAAAATAAGAAACATTTGAAAAAATTATATACAATTTAGTAAATAATAATATCTATCACTAAATAATATTCATATTTAATATAAATTTAATTTTCAATTATAATTATTTTTTGGATGTGATTTTTTCAATAGAATATTAATAATCTCTAAACAATTTGACTTGTATAATAACTCATAGCATTTGTTAATTTTGAAATAGAATGCACATAGATCTTGTTATTCAAATTGAAACTTCAAATACTATGAATAATTAATTATTTATTATATTACATGTCAAAGGGGAATTAAATACACCATAAGAAATTTAATTGGTGTATAATAACAAATAAGCCCATTGGAATTTAAATTCAAATGAAATAATTTAGCTCACACCCCCTTTTGTTGAATATTTTTTAACATCATGTTTAGAGGTATAGGAATTTTATTAGCATATTATAGAACCATTTTAACATTTTTTATATCTTCCATGATCCATTTATGACATCTTATCTCTAGTTTTCTAATAATCATTCATTATTTTCAATGTTTTGGGTAAAAATGGCATTGATTTATCTTGCATGTTTCTTCATAAAAGATCATTCTATTGTTCATATTATATTATTATATCATCTGTATAGTAATAATAAATACCTAATTTCCACATGTTTACCAAAAATTTTATTTTAAAACCAATCACAAATGATGGTTAGGAAAAATGAAGTATGTCCTGATAATGGAGATGGTATGTCGTACCTACACATGAGTATCGATTCTAGTTTTCAATAAAAATTATAGAATGGGGGGTAGGTAGTATTTTATGTTTACAAAATGATAATAATATATTTAATTCCAAATTATATACATATAAATATAATCCATGTGGTTTGGTGAAGAAAAAAGAGTCACATTGCTTTGTGAAGGTAGTAGTCTACATGTAAAAGAACGAAGTTATCATTTTATATTGAGTGAAAAAGTAGGAAAATAAAATGATATTTTATACTTACATATTGATGAATAAATAATTATTGTAATATTTATTACATTTATATGTTATATAATCATTATATTTTTCTTTATTCCCTTCCATATGAATCATTAGTGAAAGACGAATCGCATCGCTTCAAGAGGTGGTGGTGTGTCATACACGCAAGTGATATTATCATAACATATATGGATAGAAAGGCAATAAGATAAATATGAAATATTTAATCTATAGTTATACCTATGATATTAATATAATATATATACTTTTATCCATAATTATACCTATCATCAAGAGAAGGAAATAAAAAAACAAACGACATCTATTCGAGAGGTAGTAGTCTTTTGTACACATGAACCATGATTTCACAACCCATATGGTTTATGTGGAGATAATTTTAGGTAATAAAGTTATTTTATGAACGTCCCAATATACATAAAATACTAATGTTATTATATCATAATGGTTTAATAAAAAATTTATGAAGGTGGTGAAATAAGAAATTAAAGACACTCATTGATAAAAATTACCTCTTCTTCTCATATAATACTTAGGTTATCAATAATTCCTTCATAAGTTGAAATTATTACAAAAATAAGGATTATAGGGTGAGAGGATAGAATTTTTGAAGTGCTTCTAGACTATTTTGGCCGTACAAAAGAGGTTTTAAGGTGTTAAGAAGAGTGGAGAGTTAGCTCACTTATATAGTTTAGTAGGATTGTCCTAGTAAATACTCAAAAATATTATCTATTAGGAGGAAAATGATGCCTAATATGATTAAAAAATTTATAATTAATGGTTGATATGGATTATATGGTCACAAAACACCATAACCTCATAATAAAACACATGTTTTAAAAAAAATTCCTTAACATCAATGATTCCTTATTCTAAATATTTTAGGATTTCAAAATAATAAATCATTTTATAACTCCAAAAATATATACATTAAGAATAATCTAAGGTGATTATTATTTTATAATTTTAAGCATTTGATTCTAAATAAAAAATAAAATTAATAACATATAAAACCTAGGTGATTTAAAATTTATTTTTAACACAATAACATGTATGTGCAAAACTTCATTTTAACATTAACTATACTAAAAAAGTTTTATACTATTTAAATATCATTATTCTTATTATTGGAAATAATGTTTTACATAAATGAAAAATATTTAATATTTACTAAAATTCAAGAATCATTTGGAATAAGTTTATATTTTTAGGAATTTTATGTCATTTAATAATATAATTTTTGTTGTAGAAAAACATTAATGTAAATTTTGAAAATATTCATATAAATATAATTTTAAAACAATATCAATAAAATGATGTAATTTGAATAAATTCACACATGTGTAACATGATATTTTAATTTTATTAATTAATTCAATTAACTTTAGATTTATTATTTTTAGCATGAGTAATTTTAATTTTTATTAACTAAATAATTCCTACGTTGAAATTTGATAATCATTTTATGTAGTAATTTCCCCTCCAAATATTAAATATAGATTATTATGATAACCAAAACACATTTATATTTAAAAATAATATTTATAACTGGAACAATGTTTTTCCCATATTCCAAAACATCGAAGATATTAAAAGGAAAAAATTATATTTTTTTGTCATTTTATTTACTTAACTTATTATATGGGTCATATTCCAAGGGATTTGGAAAGGAATATAAATATTTCAAAGAGTTTAATATAAAATTATTAAATAAATTTGGTAATTTAAATTAAGATAATATTTTGATTCATTTTCACTCTTATCATTCTAGTGAAATCCAAAAGTAAATTTATTTTTAAATAATTATGGTAATCAATTTTTACTGCAGTCACTATTCATTTTTACCAAAATATACGTTGAAAAAAATAGAATTCATAATTTATTATAATTAAAAATATGGAATCCATTATCTTTATTTCAATTACTAGATGTGATAAAGTAAAATTAAAAAATAATCTCTTCATCTTGAAGAGAAATATGGGTTTAAATGTGAAAATGATCAGAATTATAAAATGATTTTATATAAAAAAGGAATATTAAAATGATTTTAATTACCTGAATACAATTAATTTGTAAGAAAGTATATTTTCTTTTTAGGTCGGTTTTTCTTTTCAGGTTGCTTTTGAGAAAAATAGGATTTTTGGGAAATTTCATAACTACACTTTGTGTACATTAAGTACCCACCCTATACCTAGTTGTTGTAGGTGAACATGTAGTAGCTCTCTAATGGCTGAGTATATGGTAGTGTGTGTTGACCGGGATACCACCTAAAGAGGAGGCCGAAAAGGCAATTATAGACTTTGTACTTTTAAAATACATGGCATGTAAATTTTTTTCCTTAAATGGATTGGTGTTGCGTCTAATTGAAAGAACCACCATTCTCTTCATTAGTCTCATCTAAAAGCGACCATACAACTGTGGATCTTTTCCAAGACCTGACTCGCCATCCGTTTTTTGAATTGAACTCTGTCAGTTGAGTTAGAATAATATCGGTGAGATCTTTCTTCTTCTAGAACTTCATCTTTTGATTTCTCCTCTTTCATGAGGCATCCTCAGTTGAATGTTTTAAGTGTTTATGTAGATCAAAATTGTTTTAGGGAGATTCAAGGCCTATGTTTCACATATTTAAATCTCATGATGCTGAGGTATGTGGTTTGTGCCTTTCTGTAGATAGTCATTGAATTTTATGTGCAAAAGTTCCTAATACCCTCATTCGGGGTATTGCATGTTTATGGTTCTAACCCTATTTTTAATTTCATGCCTTACTGTTTGGATAGAGGTTAATTATTTATGAATATGGTAAAATTTTTCATGCTATGGAGGTTTTTCCCATGTTTGCTTCTTTTGACCACTTGGTCTAGCTTGCTAGTTGGGCTGCTTTGTATCCCAGGCCTAGTGTAATTAGGATGGAGTGATTATTATTTGACATGCTATGATATGAGGTATATTATTTATCCAAGTAGATCTTGAGGTTTAATTTGGATTTCATGAATCATTTTTGCATGACTTAATTTCAAAGGGTAGTGGGAACCTAGTGTAGTAGGCCATAGGAAGAATTGACATTGAGGGCTTCTCCAGAGCGTCTGTTTACATTTATGTTGGGGGACCATAGAGGGATAGACTTAAGTTATCCCTTTGAGTGTCTATAGTTTCCCAAATATTGTATAAAGGTGGAATTGGACATTTATTGGTTATTGAGAGTACCTATTAGTTGTTGATATGAAACCATATGGGGAATTAACGGTGAGTGCTCCCTCATAGAGTCTTTGCTAAAGCTGAACTAGAGGGGATAGATTGTGGGTAATTCCCAGAGGGTTGCTTGTGGTTGTTTGGTAGAACCATAGGGGCCAATCTATGAGTAATTCCATGAGGGTTACCTAATTTTTATTGGTTACTCTTGATACATAAAAATGAATTCAACTGAATTTGTAGGATTTTTACTATGTGCACTTCCTTGTTTGCTACTTCATTTGGTTTTTTACTGCCACATATATTCACTGATAGTTAGGAACAGATCTTTGGGAGGTTTCCAACTGAAATTAGTCTCACACCCTATTTGGGTCATGCTTTTGGGCCCAAACAGTTTATATTATTGTAGGTATAGATAAGGGCAAGCAACCTTCTACATAGGTACTTGATTGTTGTGGAGATAAGAAGCATTGGACCAAGATTAAGCTTTTTATGTTGTGGGGTTTCTTTCTTGCTTTTATTTTTACTTTTCATTAGTATTTTATTCTATCATTGTGGCTTTTTTGGCTTCTTTCATAGACATATGTATCAAGAATCATATATATTTATATGTCCTCAGTTGTTGTTACTTCCAGTATTCCGTTGTTTACTATTTTATGGTATTATTACTACTTCTGTTAATACTATCTGTTTTACTTCTTCTGTGTTACTCTGAAAATGAGGGAATAGTTTCCCCACAATCACATCCATGTCCCTCGCTACTAGTTGGCAGCCTATGGCATTTTGGGAAATGTGTTGAGGCCATGTGACAAACCGGGTATGGGTCGCCTCTGTGTGGCTCCTGTAATCGGGACGTTACAAAGTGGTATCAGAGGAACTGTTTTCTTCTTGAAATATGTTTTGGAGCCTATATCTAGGGATAAGAAGGAATAGGTAGTTGGTAATAACATATACTCTGGAGTAGATAAATCATGTACCGGGAAAAGCCAATTTACCTCAGTTATTGCTATTTTTCTGGTTTTGAAATTTTACAGTTGATTTGATTTAACCATTGGGTAATTGACATGTTTTGTGTTATTACTGCTGATATTATTGAGGTCATTCAGTTTCAAAATGATGAAATGAGGGAATTCCATCTCATGCATCATATAGGCAATTTATAGAGATCACATTTCATTCATTCTTGCGATTCCATTTAGGGTGAATTAAAATTCCAGGTTGTTTTGATAGAAGTTGTTTTAGATATGCATGTTGTTGTGATATATGCCTTGATATAATACCTTCTATTTGATGAGGTATTGGATTATATATGATTTTGTTTGAATGGATGCCAAGCTTTGGTTCTTGGGGTGTTATGGGCCCTCATGGATCGTAAATTGGTGGATCATTCTATTGTTATTCCTTTTGTATGACATGTATAAGATGCCAAGATTTGATTCGTAGAGAGTATGGGCCCTCACAGATCATAATTTGGCACTTTAATGTTCGTTTCAATGTTTTTATAGGTTCTAGAATAGTTTCTGAGGCTTAATATCCGGAAAAACCCAGAATACATGGCATGTAATTATAAATACATGCCATGTGTCTTTTGTTTGGGAAGGAACTATTTTTATTAAGTACGCGCCATTCAGTCTATGACATTATCACTGGATGAATGGGAAGAGACATGAGGTTAGGAAATAATTGGTGGAACATAGTGTGTTATTGACGTGGATGAAATGTTGTGATGACCATGTGTCTACCCGTGTGACTATTGACACGGATGAATAAGAACATATGTTATACTTGTCATTTCTTGCATGAACACATCCTGTAGTGTAAAAAATGTATTTGACTGGGTAAAAAACAACTTGGGGTAGTGTAATCATTCTAGTACTCGTCATTTATATCATCAACATTCCATATAGAGTCAGCCACGTAACCGGCCGTGTCACTAACAACATGTATCAGTGATGTTTTTATAGTATACACCGTTTCTGGTACTAACACGCCATGTAGACTTGTTCTAGGATAAATGTGTGGCTAAGAAGTATAGAAGAACTCGGGCAGTGGAAGGGGATTAAAGTACATGTCATATGTTATAACAACATGCCATTTTTATGGGCTATCACATGACATGGGTTGGAATAAGTACACACCCATGTGAAGGCTTAATGGAACACATCGTGTATGAATTATACACACTGTGTACCCATGTTTTGAAAAACATGAATGCTTTCTTTATCTTGTTCCCCTATTACACTTCTATGTTTTAGTCCCTGTTAATCTTGAACTAAGGTGTGTTCTTGAACTTCATGATTCATGCCACCGAGATGTCCTCCGGTTGTCTGCCAGTTACAGTGTTGTGAGCAGACACCAGAAATGGCTGATTGGGGACTACCAGTAGATCCTCCAATTGTGCCAGTCTTGGCACTAATTGTCATTCCAGACACAGGTGCTGACACATAGTTTTGAGAGGGAATTATAATGTTTATGGAGACATTCCATGTAGTACAACATCCAACCCCTTCTATGGCAGAGTTGACGCAAGTTTTCTAGCATCAGCATTCTCCCACCTTCACAGGCAAAGGAGGGCCTTAGGCTGCAGAGTCATGGTTAGAAGTCATGATTTTATATTTGAGCATCTAGAGATGCCTCTAGAGATGATCTTGAATCTCTCTAAATATAAACTTTGGGATTATTCCATGAGATGGTATGATGTGATCTCACAGGTGGGATGCTAGCAGGTTATGGCGCGGTATGAGTTTAGCATTTCTTCTATGTAGACATCTACCCGGAGACTTTGAGGGCCAATCGAGCCAGTGAGTTCTTGAGTCTAGAGAAGAATGCTATTTCTGTTATGGAGTATTCTTCTCTCTTCATAGAGCTGCAATGCATCACACATATTCAATGAGGTGATGAGTTATTACATGAAAGGAATATTGAGGATTGTCTCAGGCAGTATATCCAAACTCATGTGAGAATCTTCAGGTTGACTTAAATCACTTCAATAGTCAACAATGTGCTAATCATAGAGCATAATATGAGGGATTATAGAGTGGTGAGACTCGGTGGTTCAATATTCGTAGTTGGTATCCCTCCTACTAAAATCAAGAAGCACTATAGGGACCCTACATGTGGAGATCGTAGTATGCACAATACTTCTTCTGGTGCCCTCGTGGTGTGTTGCTAGGGAGGGAAGAGTGGGCATACGAGACAACATTTCCTGAGAGACCTAGTGGAGTGTCGATCTTGTGGAAAGTTGGTTCATATTCAGCACTTTTGTCTATTCTTCTCACCAGCAGCTGCTGATATGGGTTCTTCTAGGACTCCACGCTCTGGAGAAGGAACACTAGTTTCTCATCAGTTAGGGAACTAGAGCTCTTACAACTATTTATGCCGAGGTGGGCCTTATTTCTATGGTATCTAGTCACCAGGAATTCAGTGAAAATAGGTTGGATCAGATCAAAGTAGTCATATAGGGTCGTAGGGCTGCAGTGCAGGCCAGACTTTTGTTGTAGAGCAAACTTAGTAGGAGCATGATCTTGAACCATCTATAGTTCGAGGTACAATCCTATTTTCCCTAGTTTTATCTTTCTCACTCTTCGATACAGGGGATTACCACATAATTATATCTATTGTTGTTGTGGAGATCCTTTGGCTCTATATCTTTTCTTCTGTTGGTATCTTGATGTTAGACACATTGTTGGGGACCAGAATGACTGGTGTACGACAGTGCAAGGAGTGCCCTCTAGAGGTTAGTGGGTGTCACATATTTTGGGACCCCTTTTGGATTCCTCATGTAGTAATCATGTTTAAATGATCAAAAATCCTATTCAGTCTATAAACTCTATTAAATCTATCTAATCAATCTCACATAAAATGAACAGTTTTTTAGAAAAAGATATCCAAAGCTATTTAGTGTTATAAAAATAGTTTGGTTACTGTACACTATCTTTTGATTCACTTTATAATGATTTCTCTAACAAATGATAAAGTTTAATTCATTCCATAAATATCACTTCTTACGTCTGAATACATACATTTTCCTAATTGCGAGACACCATGAACAAGAAGACACCGTGAAAACCAGACACCATGAACAAGACACCGTGAACAAGACACTATGACATCGAGACAATATGACAACCCGACACCGTGAACAAGACACCGTGAAGAAGACACCATGACATCAAGATATCATGACAACCAGACACCATAAACAAGACACCGTGACATCGAGACAGAGTGATAATAAGACACTATGAACAAGACATCGTGACATCGATACACAGTGAACCAGACACCGTGACCACAAGACACCGTGACCAATCTAGGCACTGTTTGAAGGACACACCATTTCCATGACATACTGTGACACTGTTTCTTAACATGTCTTGTCTTCTTTCAATTTAATCTCTTATGGTCATATTTTAACAATTTAAATGCATTGATATAATTAATACTTTTTTGTAGACATGTCATCTAAAATTATGAGGTACGATGTGAAGAATACATGCATCATGTTGGCTCGAACACTTTCACTCTAAGATAATAGAGTTATATGGCCCAAGAAAAATAATTTAAAAATCATAAAAAGCTGGTGGGCATGAGAATTACAACAAAATACAATTAGAGAATTCTTAAATATTGAATTGTCTCATGAAAATCAACACTGTTGGGGACCACACAAAGCTCAATTGAATCCCAGAATCAGGAACATCTACGTACTGTCAAACATCACGAAGGAAACAAGTTCGATCTTATTGACTTTCGACGCTTTATTTTCTATATTAGGAGTCTATTTTCTTTGATCTGCTTCATATTAGAATTCGAGAGCTGCAAATACTAACATTCAGAGTATTTCTAAACCTATCTCAATATTTTTGATCAGTTTTGTATCATTTTACTATCATTCGAGTACTGTGTGTATTTGTATAACAACACACTTTGTCTACTACATAAAATTGAAGGATACAAGATATCCTTACTCAAACATATTTTTATATTTATATACCCACTGATAAGGGTATAAGAGGTCCCTGTGTTTCCTGGTTGTTTATTACCATGAAGAACTATGGAAGAGGTCCCTGTGCGACTAGGACAGTCTTGTGTACTGTTGTATAAACCTGATCTAGGGTGTGGATCAATTTTATTTATATAAACTTTTTTGGTGGCAGGTGATCACCAAGTTGAGTGGATTAGGTCTCAACTTGAGACTGAACCACTTGTTTCATATCTGTTGTGCTGCTTAATTTAGTCTTCTCTGTTTTACAGCTTTATTGTATAATTCAGACACTACAAAATTCATATTGATAGTTATTCATAAAAATAAGTTGTAATTATCTGGTCTTAGTAGAATAGCTTCAAACGTAATATTAAAAACACAAAATAATATAATAGAGAACTAATCTATCTTCTAAGAAGTTATTTAAACAGTTAAACTCTTATATGAGTATAACCATGATATATTGGGCTACATTTAACCTTTTGTTTAAACCTTTTTAAGAATACATTTTTACAAGAAATTTTTATAGATACTCAATTCACCCCTTGATTAATCAACTCTGACCAACATTTGGAATTAGAGGAGTTTATTAAGATATTGTTTAACCTTATTCTACAATGATTGTAGTTGAACTTTAAAGATCTGTAAATTTCTATTAATTCTAAATTTCATGCCCTCTCAAAAATATTTCTATTTTATGGATAATAGATTGGAAGGTGCATCAACCAACAAATGACCATTATTTAATGGAACCAACTATAATCAATGGAAAATAAAATTTAAATTGCATTTAGAGAGTAAGATTTTTGAAATCTGGTCTTCCATTATAGATGAATATAAGATTCCTGCTTCTGATAGAATCACATGGGATAAACCTATCAAAACTGCCTCTAATAACAATTGAAAATCTATGATTGCTTTATACTGCTCCCTAAGATATGAGGAATTCAATAGAATTTCTGCTTGTAAAACATCCCATGAAAATTGGGATACCAAGTCATTATCACTTGAAAAAATATCTAGTGTAAACGAAATGATAATTAATGCCTATACAATTAAATGTGATAACTTTAAAATGAATCTTGATGATCCTATCTCTAACATGTATCTTAGGTTCAATGATATTTTCAACACAATGATTTCACATGGAAGAGAAGTCACAGCCAATGAATAGATCATGAGAATTCTCAGATGTCTACCTGAAAGATGGAGAAGAACCTCTGTCTCTATTAGAGAATTATGAGACATCAGCATGCTACCTATAAAAGTACTCATTGAGAAACTGATGATATGTGTTAAATAGCTAAAAGTCATCATAAAAGTGGAGGATGAACCAATAAAAAAATTTGTTTCATTCAAAACCACTACCTCTAAACACAAACACAATGTGAAATTGGACATTTTTGTAGAATGTTCCAGTAGTGAACATATATCACCTTGTAGTGATGGGGAGATGACTCAATTATCCAAAAGATTCACGAAATTTTACAAGAAGAATAACTTTTTTCAAAATGAAAACATCAAGGGAAAATATGACCAAAAAGGAAGCTGGAAGAAGGATTTGAAAAGAAGTGACAAGACTGATGAGATTTTCTGATGTGAATGTTAGCAAAAAAAGACATATCAAGGCTGACTATCCAAAGCTCAAGTAAAAAAAGAGATATGA
This sequence comes from Viscum album, assembly GCA_963277665.1. NCBI lineage: Eukaryota > Viridiplantae > Streptophyta > Magnoliopsida > Santalales > Viscaceae > Viscum > Viscum album. The sequence goes on along the minus strand of OY728146.1, from coordinate 208,816,809 downwards.
GGACAAGGAAAAAAAGTAAAAAAAGGCAATGAATGAAACCTGGAGTGCTTCTGAGGAAAGATCAAGTTACTTAGAAACATCACATGATGAACATTCTAAACAAGCCAATATGTATTTTATGAAAATCACATCTGAGGTAACACTGGACTCTCTTGTACATAATTCATACTATTATAGAGATGAGAGTGACTCTAAAAATATGACTAATGATGAAATGTTTGAATACTGTAACATGTTTGAATAAACATGAAATGAGCTAAAAGACAGATATAAATCAATGAATAAACAATATTCTCATACTGTGACTGATAAATCAAAACTCACAACTAATAATGATAAAAATGTTCAAATACTTAAAGAGAGCAACAAATAAAACTGTCTAATGGGTAATTGAAGAATGACCAAGAAACGTTTACTAATGGGAAAAGTACCCTCACTCAAATTCAAGGTAAACAAATTGCCTTTAAATATAACACTGGCATTGGTTATCAACTTTGAAAAATAAATATTGGTAGGACAAATTTTGTTTCTAAATCATGGATATATAGTTGTGCTCCCAGTTCTCGACACAAATCGACTGATTCAATTTAGGATACAGTTTCTACTTTTTCATGATTTTATTGACCAAATGGAGTTTAGTTTTAAAATACTTTACTTCATAATTATAGAAAACCTATGATCCAGATATGGGTTGATAAAGCACTCATTACTAATATTACTAGACCCAAACTAGTTTGGGTACAAAAATCTATTTTTTCATAATCATTTCGTAGGAAAGCTGCTTAAAGAGTTCCTGTAAAAGATTATGGTACATGGACAGTGGATGTTCAAGACACCTGATAAGAGGCTACTCATGCTTCAAGAACCTAATAAAAATAGATGGACGATATTTCACATTTTGTGACAATGCCAATGGAAATATTATTGGCCTCAGCCAAATAAGTAACTCTAACTCAGTTTTAATTTCTAAAGTACTGTTTGTTGATAGATTAAAATATAATCTACTTAGTATATAACTATTACATGATGATGGATTTCTGGTAGATTTGAAAATGATTCTCGAAATGTCATTAATTCAAAAAAGAATTAATATTTTCTGAATTAAGAAATGAAATTTTTTACTCTTTAACAGAAATTCCTTAGCTTCTCAAAATGGATCACGCTTAAGTGTATTTCATAATGAGCATTGGCTCTGGAATATGAGACTAGAAAACTGTAATATTCATTCCCTTAGGAAGATAACTAGAAAAATCTTAGTTAAATACTTACCCAATCTTGAGTTTCTAAATTACAAAGTATGTAATCCCTATCAAATGGGAAACCAATACAAAATTTTCTTCAAACCAAAGCAAGAAGTGTCAAATTATCAACCTCTAGAACTGGTTCACAAGGATTTGTTTGGACCATATATAGTTTCTTATTTAAATGGGAAGCACTATGTTTATGTTCTTATAGATGACTTTTCTGGATGTACTTTGACCTTCTTTATGGATCAAAAAAGTGAAACCTCCTCTTATTTTACTAAATATGCCAAGTCTGTGGAAAGTCTTAGTGGACATAGAATAAAATCCTTAAGAAGAGATCATCGACGTGAGTTTGAAAATCAAGAGATTGAATCCTTTTCTCAAAAAATGGTTATAGTCACAATTTCTTTTCCCCTAGAACACCTATATTGATTCTCCTTTCCCTCACAGAGTCTAACTAATGAAAAAGGGGAACACATTAAGAACAAAGAGATTCACCCTTTGAAGAACATCAAAAATTAACAAAGAGATGAACAAGGATTTATTTAAGAATGGGGAACGTATGTTTCACTATGTTCGTGCAAGTATACTTGGGCACCACATATTTTTCAGGTAGGTGACTTGCGCGCCCTAATATTTTTTTCACCCAAGGTCCTCAATGACCCTTAAATACTCTTTTTGGGCCCCCCATTTAGAGGGCGAAAAATCCAATAGTCAAATTTAAGCTCTCGGTGCCCTAGTCTTTCCTTGAAGTCTTCTAAACACTTCTAAGGTAATTTCATACCTAGAATATAAGATCTAAATAGGGGAAACAAGGCCTAAGTGTTGTAATTCATCAACAATTGCTAACCTAAGTGTCTAATCCTTAAGGGAAATGGCCACACTTGCATGCCACATTATCCCTTCAACAGAACTTGCACGCCACCCTTTTGGAAGTCATTGGGGATAATACTAAGGGATTGAGCCTAGTCTCACCCAAGTATTACCCTATTGGTTAATTTTCGCCCAAGTACACCCATGCCGTGCAAGTAAACTTGGGCGACCAGGACTTGCACGCCCAAATAGGGCTTGTGTGCCTACCTCTTTTGGGTTCTCCTACTGCTTATTCAACCCTTTCCTTCAAATCCACCTTTCCTCTTCAAGATTTTTCCTTCAAAACCTTCTTCAAAGCCACTTATAGAATGGTTCCTATGTTGGCTTTTTTATTTGAAAGAAATTCTGTGGAACATCTCTCAAAAACCTGTGATTTATATATCTTTATATCACTAATGTTATAGGTTCCCATAGTCCATCCTCATCCCTTAAGATGAGATAATCTTTGATATAGGCATCCTTCCTAAGAGTAAGCCCCAATCATAAGTAAAATTACCCTTAATCTGGGAATCCTCTTTTTCAAGAGTAAGCCCCAAAATAAGAATCTAAATATCCATAAAGCACAAATTTAATTATGGACCCTTTTAATGGGAATCCTCCTTAGGAGAAATTCCCAAGTCCCATTTTGGGCATCCTCCTTAGAGTAAGCCCCAATTCCCCTTTTGGGTCTCCTTCTCAGGAATAAGCCCCAAGTTACAAGTCTCCTTTACCTGGGACTCCTTTTCTGGAGTAAGCCTAAGTCACAATTTCCCTTAAACTGGGCCTCCTTTTTAGGAAGAAGCCCCAATCATAAGTCCCAAATAATTTGAGAATCCTTCTTAAGGAGTAATCCCCATGTTTGATAATCAAATCTCTGTAATGCACAAATATTTTTATGGACCTTGTTCCTAGGCTTCTTCCTAGAAGTAAATCTGAGTCTTCATATACTTGGGCAGTCACACATACATATGTCCTATATCATTCCTCGTAACCACATCTTTCGTGGCACAGATAGTCAGGTTTACTTATTCCTATGGTTTCTCACAATTAGCATGACTCATGTGATGTTAGAGTGTAAAAGTAACCAAAAATATCTCTTTGGGCCGTTAATCATACGTAATCCCCACAAATCTTGCTTGTAATACCCAAAAAATATTTTATGATAAATTTTTTGTTTTTATATACATCATCAAAGGAATCTTTCACTACACGCAACACTAGCCTGGCTTGCTTTACATGCAATCGCGACCTTCCTCGATAGCTAGCATCATATGCAATACCGAGTATCAATAAACAATGATATGATATTAAAATATTATTAAAACTAGTCGTTATGAATAGTAACTACCACTTTTTGATTTTTTTTTAAAATTTCAACATTGAAAATGGACTTCATTTTAGGATTCAGAATATTGAAATTAGCCTAGGGTGAATTTTTTGTATAGTGAAAACACTGGGTTACTATTTAAAAACCGAATTTTTATTTAAATAATAATATATTTTATTTAAATTAATTTTATGTGAAAATTGATACATAATACCTATATATGTTCAAAGTAATACATTGGAGTCATTTTATAATAATTTTAGATATATAAAATTTTTATTGAACTTATCACCGTCTTTTACGCACCTACAAGGAGAATTTGAAAATTTACATAAAACATAATTTTACAGCTTCTGTGAGTGGAATTTCGAAAATTTGAGAGACACGGTAAATATCAAGGACTAAAATGTGGTTCAATGAGATAATTTTTTTTTGTGAATAGTAACATTTTACTTTTATTTACCACGGTTAAAAGTAAATAGGGTAATTAAGGGTAAAAATGATATTATTATTACCATAACACATTTCCTAATTCTATTGGATAAGTGTAATTAGACCAAGAACATCCTTAGGAATAAAATATTACCATTTAGGCCTACATGGATTAGATTAGGACATTTATTATTAATTTATTTAAAGAAGGGTTAATATAGTTAAAATAAAAGATTAATAATTAAAACATTTTTAATATAGGGTCGTAAATAAGATAAATTCGACCAAAAATATTCATTAGAAAGCTAAAAATATTTCTTACATAATTATTTTTCATTTATAATTTCTAGAATTTAAATAATTTAATTAATATATGACACAATGATGATGCAGTAATTACCTTATTAAGGAAATATCAACATAATTGATATTATAAATACCCAAATAAACATAATTTGAGTCTTTTTATGAATTAAACTAATTTTATAGGTTAATATTACATAATATTACTTATTTAATTAACTTTTTTCTAACTAATAATACTGTTATGATTTTCAAAAAAATAAATTACCAAATAATGTCAAAATTGACATAAAATAGTTTTGAAAACAAATATTATATTATTAATTTTTATTTTATTCCTAAAATTTATGGTTTGGCCAAATAACTTAGATAAGGTCATATATATTAATAATAAACAACATGGTGTTCGTTTGGCTTGTTATAGTAAGTTTATTAACAATATAGTGTAAGAAAACAAGAAGACATGGTAAAAGTTAAATTATCTAACTTAAAGATAAATCTAAATGATATGGTTAAAATAGAAACATAATCTTTTCTAAATTCGATTGGATGGTATGATTTCAAACCATCCCCACCTTATATTATAAATAAATCAATTTTAAGCTATTAAAAACCGAATATGACTTTATAATAAAATAATATTTTTCGTTTTTCCCAAGGTGCCCCTCTCCTCCCTTATAAAAGGTGACCTCCTCCCACTCTTCATCACACCACTTTGAGCTTTCATGCTCAGCCAAACACTGCCAAGTTTTTCTCTCCACTTCCCTATAAACATCATATAGGTTCCGGTCTTCTTCAAAGATCATATTTAGTGCCCAAAGTGGAGGTTAAGAAGAAGTGCATCAAAAAAGAGGTAATGTCCGTTACCGATTCTCTCAATATTATTTCTTCTTATACTTCATCTTATTTAGTTATTTCATTATGAAGTAATAACATCAGTATCACTCATATAAGGATATGTTATTATAAAGATGAAACAACCCTATTTCACCTTCTATCGATCCTACGGAAAATGAAATCACCGCACATGCATACGTACGGAATACCGTCTCCACGCGATGGTGTAATCTGTTTTCCACCACAACCTTACTTGGATTGGTATAATAATGTATAGAATAACTATATATTATTATTTTAAAGTAATATTTATTCCGAAATAGTATACATACACTCCAATACAATTCCACAATCATTGGAATGATATCATCGCTCGTGTGTACGTACGGAATACCGTCTCCACAGTGTGATGCTACTCGTTCTACATGATCTTCATTTCATAATGATTATATAAATGAATTTAATGAATAAATATGATATATAATACACTAATACCATTCTGTAAATAAGGTATTTAAATCCTAAAAATAAGAATAAGAATTTATTCGACAAAACACGCATAAGAACAAAAAGTAATAAACACCCGAATAACAAGTAGTAATGAAATATTACTAATAAGAATCAATGAATATGACCATATATGATATAATAACTATAATTATGATTCTTTAATAAGTCAATGACATTATTTAAATCATTATACAGGAGGTTCAGACACTTACATAGCAAATCAGACCTAAGGTAAAGGAAAATCTCACAGTCTCATTTTTATTCGGGATTGTTTATACTTTCGAATATACTGGGGAATATTTATCATCCACATAGATGTTTTGTCAAAATGTAATATTATTTTTATCCTCCTACAATTTTTTAAATCTAATTTTACCCTTTGGTGAGTTTTTAGTAAAAGATATGAAAGGAATATTTTGTAGTTTTTCGTACGAGGTAGTTTTTGACTTTTCCGACCAATGTACGAGAAGAATGTTTTATTTAACTTATATGGCATAAATGGACTGTAAGAAAATTATTTCCATGAATATTCCTTTAAAAGTGTTCAAGAATATTTTTAATCAACTTATTTTAGTTTAAAATTATATGAAATTTTAAACAAGGAAAATGTTGTTGAAGTAGAAAGAATATTTTCTTCAAGAATGATGTTCAAGTGTTTTATCAAAATTATTTTCCATCTAAAATAATATAGGGTTCTGTTTCTATCCCTATTTTTAAATTGATTTTATTATGTTATGATGGAATTAATTTTATGATGTCTTTTTATCTTACATGAATTATGTTATGATGGCATGATGTTTAAAAATCCCATTTTTATTACATGGGTTATGCTATGATATATGATTTATGATTTTGTGGCACACATAAGAATGTTATCATTATGAGATGGGTGGGTCTTATATCTCCCACTAATTCATTGGGTAAATATTTATATCTCATGAGATATACATGGCTGGAATGACAAGTTAAACTGGTTCAGTGATACAGGACTGTAATGAGGAGTGAACTCAGTTCAGAAATGGACTTTGTCTGCTAAGGTAGTCTTGGAAACGAGTCTTCACTAATAAGAAATGGTTATCTATGATTATATGTGTATGCCAAAAAGTTTAATGTTTTAATTTAAGATTAATGATTTATCCCATGTCATTAAATTATTATCTCTTTTGGAGGTTAATATTTCCAAAATGTTATGATATTATGAATATGATTGATATTTCTTTTTTTACCCTTACCGAGCATTCAAGCTCATCCTTGTGTATGTTTTCTTTCCCCAGGTCAAAAAGAAGGTTATTAAGTAGGATATTCCAAAAGGGACTCTAGATATGATGAAATAAATGGGAGACATGGTAGATGATTTATGAACCAGTTGTTTATGTATCCCAGTTTCTAAAGACACTATACCTATACAGTCCTTTCATGGTTTTGTTATTTGTTGTAATAAGTATGCTTCAATTCTGAAGTAATAAAAATGTATGTAATGTAGGGGTCATTATAGTTGGTATCAGAGGAATGGTATAGTCAACCTTTGGAAACTAGGATGTGAAAGCCTTAGTAAGAACCCTAAGGATATGTCTAAGCATAGAACACAATCATAGTGTTTTTGAAATGGCCATGAATAACCTATGATAATACCTAAAGCATGAAATTTTATTCTTGATTATGTGTCTTTCCAATTATAATTTGTATTTATCACACTATTCTTCTTGGTTTTATTCAATGGTTGGAACCCGAAGGACCCGTGTTAATTCTGAATGCGATGGGAGATGAAATGATTGTCCTCCTGAGTAACCAAACATTATGGGAGTTGGAATGCAAAATCTTGTAGCCATGCACACATAACTATCTCAAGATATGAATCATGCAGGTCTTCCAAACGAGCAAATAAAGGACTAACATTCTGTTTAATCCATCATGAGGCAGCGTCCCCCTCTCATTCAGCGGGTCTACTTATCTACTAGTAGCTGAACAATGGATCAGTACCACTGAAAATATATTTTTTCAGTTCTTCAATGTTCTAAACATGATAAAGTCATCTTAGTAGTATATCATTTGGAAGGTGAAGCAGATCAATGGTGGAATCTTATCAAGAATATGAGGACAAGAGATGAAATTGATTCTATGGAATGGGACGAGTTCAACAACTTATTTTTAAATAATTACTTCCCTTGAATTCTTCAAACAAAGATGGAGAAGGAGTTTCCTGAACTAAAGAAAAAGGATGATGAATCTGTTGGTACCTATGAATAAAAATTTACAAGACTTTCAAGGTACGCTTTTGGGATTATTATCCAACCCGAGAGTAAGATCGATCGATTTTTTAGTGGCTTAAAACCAAGTCATCGAAGGGAGTTATCCATAAGGGACTTCAATCGCTATGAGGAAATCGTTCGATGTGCTCTCAAAGTTGAGATGGAGATTGGAGTAACCCATCAGTCATATGGGTTTGATAAGAGGAGGAAAATGGAATTAAAATGAAAATCTAAAGAGCACACTAAAAATAAGATGAGTTTTCCCTTATGCTCAAAGTGTGGAAAGAAACATGGAGGGAGTTGTCTTAAAGGGACAGGTAAATGTTTCAAATGTGGAAAAGAAGTACATCGGGCATTTGAATGCTGCAATGAAGGGAAGAATATGTCTTATGATGGGAACAAAGAAAAGGCTACACACGGTGCACCTCCTACACTTCAATGTTACAAGTGCAAGGAAATGGGGCATTATGCTAATCAATTCCCTAATCCAAGGTTTGTTTATGATGATTGACGTCAACAAACTCTTAAGGCTAAATACAAAGAGAAGTCACATGAAATTTCTATCTGCGATGTGGAGTATGAGAACGAAGTGGTGAAAGGTACACTTACCATCCACTCTAAAGTAGAAATTGTTTTTTTTGTTTCTGGATCCACCCACACTTTTATTTCTGAAGAATTTTCTAAGTATATCATCGTATTACCTCAACAATTAGATGTTGAGTTAGCTATGACAACCCTTAATGGCACAACAGTCACATCAAAAGTTTATAATTCTTCTCTGATTGAAGTTTATGGGGAAGTGATTCCTGAAATTCTTGTCATCCTTCCTATAGTGGAATTTGATGTGATTCTTGGCATCGATTTAAATTATTTATATAGAGCTCATATCAATTTCCAAAGAAGGGAAGTCATATTTCATATTCCAGATCAATCTATGATTGTCTATCAATGAAAGGATGAACATAACCTTCTAGTGGAAATTCCTTCCATCTTATGGGTCTCGATTCCACTAAATGAAGGTTATTTATCTCAAATGTTTGGTGAGAAACACACGATTAAGAATATTCCCATTGTACGGGAGTTTGATGATGTCTTTCCAGAGGAATTTCCAGGTCTTCCACCGAATCTTGAAGTTGAGTTTTCAATAGAACTCATACTAGGTGCTATGCCCATTTCAAAGACACCTTATATAATGGCCCCAATTGAGTTGTAGGAATTAAAGAAGCAGCTCCAAGAGAATGTTGATAAGGGATTCATACACCCTAGTGCATCACCTTGGGGAGCACCTGTTCTGTTTGTTAAGAAGAATGATGGATCAATGAGACTATGAATTGATTATCAAGAACTTAACAAAATCACTATCAAGAAAAATATCCTCTCTCATGCATTAATGACTTATTTGACCAACTACGCAGAGCTCAATACTTTTCCTAGATTGATCTTCATTCAGGGTATCATCAATTAAGGGTCAAAAGTGAGGATATACCAAAAATGGATTTCCGTATAAGGTATGGACACAATGAATTTATAGTGATGCCATTTGGTCTTACTAATTCCCCTGCTATCTTCATGGATCTGATGAATAGAGTCTTTAGAGACTATCTTGATCAGTTTGTGGTTGTCTTTATAGACGATGATCTTATCTATTCAAAGAGCAAGGAAGAACATGAATATCACTTGAGAATTATATTGAAACCCTTGATAAAGGATAAGCTTTATTCCAGATTTACCAAGCGTGAATTTTGGCTTCAAAAAGTTTCATTTTTGGGTCACATAATCTCAAAAGAGGGGAAATATGTAGATCCAACAAAAACAGATTTTATCGAAAGATGGTAGAGACCAAAACAGTAACTAAGATCTGATGTTTTCTTGGTTTGGCTGGATATTATAGATGTTTTGTGAATGATTTTTCTCGATTATCTAATCCACTCACCAGGTTGACTTGAAAAGGTGTTAAGTACGTGTGGATGGAGGAATGTGAAGAGATTTACAAGGATTTGAAAAGAAGGCTATCCAGTGCACCTGTACTCACACTTCCTTGGTGTGGAGAAATGTTTGTGATCTATATTGATGCATCCAAGAGGGGGCTGGTGTGTGTTCTTATGCAAAATGATATGGTGATAGCTTATGCCTCACGACAGTTGAAAATCCATGAGAACAAATACCAAACTCATGATTTGGAGTTATCTATGGTAATCTTTGCATTAAATATTTAGAGGCATTATCTTTATGGTGAAAGGTGTGATATTTATACTGATCATAAAATTTTAATGTATATTTTCACACAAAATGAGATGAATATGAAACAAAGAAGATGGTTGGAGTTGATTAAGGATTACGACTTCTCAATTCATTATCAACCTGGGAAAGAAAACAATGTGGCAGATGCATTAAGTCGACAAGACCATGTTATCTTATCCTTGATGAGGATCACAAAAGATCCAATATTTATGGATTTAAAACGGACGGATCTTGGAATTATAATGGAAGGGTAAAAATATTATCTTTCTCAAATGAATGTTCAACCATCTATACATGTGATGATTAAAGAGGCACAGAAAGAAGATGTAGAGTTACAAAAGAAGGTGAGAAATGTTCCTAAATTCATCCTTTATTGTGATGGGATAATAAAGTTTATAAATCAGGTTTGTGTTCCTCCCATCCTAGAATTAAAGAAGGAGCTTCTAGATGAGGCTCATTGTTCTTCATTCTCTATTCATCCTAGAAGCACGAAGATGTATGGGGACCTGAAAGAGTACTTCTGGTGGAATGGATTGAAATGAGATGTTTCTAAATATGTCTTTAGATTCTTGATTTTTCATCAAGTTAAAGCTGATAGATAGAAGTCTAATGGGATGTTACAACCATTAACCATACGCGAATGGAAATGGAAAAATATCACTATGGACTTTTTCACTGGACTTCCTAAAACATCCAAAGGCAATAATGCTATTTGGGTCATAGTTGATCGTCTTACAAATTCTGTACACTTCATTGATATTAGAGAAGTTTTCTCTCTGGATCAACTTTCCAGGATATATGTAAATGAAGTGGTAAGATTGCATGGAGTACCACTTTACATTATATCTAATCGGGATCCGAGGATTACCGCAAAGTTCTGGTGAAGTCTTTAGCATACTTTGGATACAGAGTTGAGTTTCAGAACTGCTTATCATCCTCAGACAGATGTTCAGTCTGAGAGGAAAATTCAAACTCTAGAAGATATGTTAAGAGCATGCTCTATGGATTTCAAAGGTGGTTGGGATCAACACCTACCTTTGGTGAAATTTTCTTATAATAATATCTTTCACTTTAGTATTCAGATGGATCCTTATGAAGCTCTCTATGGAAAGAAATGCAGGACTCCAACTTGCTGGGATGAAGTTGGGGAAAGAAAGCTATTAGGACCTAATCTTGTTGATGAGATGGCAGAAAAAGTCAGATCTATTCAACAACACATTAGAGCAGCTCCGAGTCGACAAAACAGTTATGCCGACAATCGAAGAAAAGACCTAGAGTGTGAAGTGAGAGATAAAGTGTTCTTATGTATATCTCCTTGGAAGAGAGTAATGAGATTTGGAATGAAGGGAAAGCTGAGTCCTAGTTATATCGGTCCTTTTGAAATACTGGATCATTTTGGGAAGGTAGATTACCGATTGGAACTTCCACCGAATATCTCTCAAGATCATGATGTGTTCTATGTATCACTCTTGAGAAAGTACATACCCTATCCTTCAAATGTATAAGGCTTATAAGTTGTACCGCTGGAGAAATATCTTTCTTATGAACAACAGCCAATAGATATTCTAGATCGTAGTGAAAAATTCCTACGAAACAAGACCACTCTCTTGGTGAAAGTTTTATGGAGGACCAACCAATTAGAATAATCTACATTGGATCTTGAGGAGATGATAAGGGAGAGGTATCCTCATATTTTTATTACCAAATGACGAATTTCGAGGGCGAAATTCATTTTAAGGGGGTTAGAATGTAACACCCGATATTTTTTTATGAGAAATATTTTGTTTTAATATATATCATCAAAGGAATATTTCACTACACACAACACTAGCTTGGATTTCCTTACACTCAATGCTGACCTTCCTCGATAGCTTGCGTCGTACGCAATACTGAGATTCACTAAACAACGATATGCTATTAAAATATTATTAAAACTAGCCGTTATAAATAGTAATAACCACTTTTTAAAATTTTTTCAATTTCATCTTTCAAAATGGATTTCATTTTTGGATTCGGAATATTGAAATTATCCTAGGGTGAAATTTTGGTGTTTTTCTAAAAACTTTCATTTTTTGATGTTTAGTGAAAACACTGGGTTACTATTTGAATACCGACTTTTTATTTAAATAATTATTTATTTTATTCAAATTTATTTTATCTGAAAATTTATACATAATAACTATATATGTTCAAAGTAATCCATTGGAGTGATTTTATAATAATTATAGATATATAAAAAGTTTATTGAACTTTTCATTGTCTTTTACCAACCTCCTATGTGAAATAACAAATTTACATAAAACTTAATTTTACCACTTTTGTGAGTGGAATTTTGAAAATCCGAGAGACACAGTTAATATCTAGGACAAAAATGTGGTTCAATGAGATGAAAATAATTTTTGGTGAATAGTAACTTTTTACTTTTATTACCACGGGTAAAAGTAAATATGGTAATTAAGGGTAAAAATGATATTATTATTACCCTAAAACATGTCCTAATTCTATTGGATAAGTGTAATTCGACCAAAAAAACCTTAAGAATAAAATATGACCATTTAGGTCCACATAGATTAGATTATGACATTTATTATTAATTTATTTAAAGAATGGTTAAAATAGTTAAAATCAATGTTTAATAACTAAAACATTTTTAATATAGGGTTATAAATAAGATAAATTCAACTATAAATATTAATTATAAAGATAAAAAGATTTCATATATAATGGTATTTTATTTATAATTTTTATACTTTAAATAATTTAATTTATATATAACACAATGATGATGCAGTAATTACCTTATTAAAAAAATATTAACATAATTGATATTATAAATACCCAAATAAATTTAATTTGAGAGTTTTAATGAATTAAACTAATTTTATAGGTTAATATGACATATTAGTATTGATTTAATTAATGGTTTTTGAACTAATCATGCTGTTATGATTTTCAAAAAAATCAATTACCAAATAGTGTCAAAATTGACATAAAATAGTTCTTAAAAAAATATTATATTATTAATTTTTATTTTATTCCTAAAAATCTATGGATCGGCCAAATTAATTGGATAAGGTTATATATATTAATAATAAACAACATGGGGTTCTTTTGGCTTGTTATAGTATGTTTATTAACCTTATAGTGTAAGAAAACAAGAAGACATGGTAAATGATAAATTATCTAACTTAATGTTAAATCTAAATGAAAAGGTTAAAATAAAAACCTAATTTTTTTTAAATTATATTGGATGAGAGGATTTCGACCCATACCCACCTTATATTTGAAATAAATCAATTTGGTTCTATTAAAAACTGAATATGACTTTATAATAAAATTATATTTTTAGTTTTTTCCGAGGTGCCCCTCTCCTCCCTTATAAAAAGGAACCTCCTTCCTCTCTTACTCACACCACTTTAAGCCTTCATGCTCAGACAACCCCTGCCAATTTCACCTCTCCACTTCTTTAGAAACATCCTAGAGGTTCCGGTCTTCTTCAAATACCATCTTTAGTAGCCAAAGAGGAGGTTAAGAAGTAACGCTTCAAAGAAGAGGTAATGTCTGTTACCGATTCGTTCAACTTTATTTCTTCTTCTACTTCGTCTTCATTAGTTATTTCATTATGAAGTAGTAACATAAGTATCAATAATATACTGATATGTTATTATAAATATTAAACAACCATATTTCACCTTCTATCTATCCTACAGAAAATGAAATCACCGTGCATGCGTACGTACGAACTATCGTCTCCACGTCGTGGTGTAATCTATTTTCCAGCACCACCTTACTTGGATTAGTATAATGGTTTAGAGAATAGCTATATATGATTATTTTAAATGGATATTGATTCTAAAATAGTATACATACACTCCAATAAAATTCCACAATCATGGGAATGATATCATCGCTCGTGCGTACATACAAAATACCGTCTCCACGATGTGATGCGACTCGTTCTACATGATCTTCATTGCATAATGATTATATAAATGAATTGAATGAATATGTATGATATATATTAAACTAATAACAATATTTAAATGAGGTATCTATAACATAAAAATAAGAATAAGAATTTATTCGACAAAACACACTTAAGAACAAAAAGTAATAAATACACTAATAACAAGTAGCAATGAAATATTACTAATAAGAAGCTAAGAATATGACCATATATGATATCATAATAATAATTATAATTCTGGAATAAGTCAATGACATTATTAAAATCATTATACAATAGTTTCGGACACTTACGTAGCAAATCAGACCTAAGGTAAAGGAAAATATCACAATTTCATTTTTATCTGAGATTGTTTATACTTCCAGAATTACTGGTGAATATTTATCATCCACATCCATTTTTCATCAATATGTAATATTATTTCTATCCTCCTACAATTTTTTAAATCCAATTTTACCCGTAGGTTATTTTTTAGTAAAATATATGAAATGAATCTTTTGTCATTTTTCGTATGAGGTACTTTTGGACTTTTCTAGCCAAAGTACAAGAAGAATGTTTTCTTTAACCTATACAGCATGAATGGGTTGTTAGAAAATTATTTCCATGAAGCTTACTTTACATGTTTTCAAATTTATTTTTAATCAACTTCTTTTAGTTTAAAATTATATGACATTTTAAACAAGGATAATGTTTTTGAAGTAGAAAGGATATTTTCCTCAAGAATGAAGTTCAAGTGTTTTATCAAAATTATTATCCATCTAAGATAATATAGGGTTCTGTTTTTATCTATATTTTTATATTGATTTGATTATTTTATTATGGAATTAATATTATTATGTTTTTTTATCTTACATGGATTATGTTATGATGGCATGAAGTTTAAGAATCCAATTTTTATTACATGGGTTATGCTATGATATATGATATATGATTTTGTGGCACACATAAGAATGATATCATTATAAGATGGGTGGGACCTATATATCCCTACAATGCATTTGGTAAAGAATCATATCTCATGAGATAGACATGTCTGGAATGACAAGTTAAACCGATTCAGTGATACAGGACTTGAACGAGGAGTAAACTCGGTTCAGAAATGGACTTTTTCTGCTAAGATAGTCTTGGAAATGAGTCTTGACTAATAAGAAATGATTCTCTATTATTATGTGTGTATGACACAAATTTTGATGTTTTAATTTATGATTATTGATTTATCCCATGTCCTGAAATTATGAACTCTTTTTCAGGTTAAGATTTCCAAAATGTTATGATATTATGAATATGATTGATATTTATTTTGTTTACCCTTACTGAACATTTGATCTTACCCTTTTGTGTGTTTCCTTTCCCTAGTTCAGGAAGAATGTTATTAATTAGGATATTCCAAAAGAGACTCTAGATATGATGAAATAAATGGGAGACAATGTAGATGATTTATAAACCAGTTGTTATGTTTCCCAGTTTATAAAGACACTATACCTATACGGTCCTTTCATGGTTTTGTTATATGTTGTAATAATTATGCTTCAATTATGAAGTAATAATACTGTATGTAAAGTATGGGTCGTTATATTGCTCGAACTATGTGGAATTTTATCTCTGCCATAAAAGTGGAGTACGTAGGAAGCCTTTCTAAGGTTCATTCCCATCACCCCTTAATTCTCATCCATCCCATATGACATTAAACTAGTCTTAATTCCTGAACTACATGGGTTCTGATTCCTCTTTAACAAGGATATGTAGGTATATCATCTACAGGTATGATCCCAACTCTGAAATAATCCTTGTCCTTATGAATGACAATAAACTTCATGTGCCCCACTGAGTGTCTTTAAAACTAGTATGGTTATCATAATGACCAAGATATTTCTATATAATGTATTTAAGGATACCATTGACTCGGAATCTTTAATACATACAGATTATTCTCCTTTTATGAAGAACCTCAAATACATATAAATGATTCTCAAAATCTCAAACATATCAATCATTGATTTCCAAATTTAAAGGAAAACTCATTTTTATGATTGGTTAATTAATAGAGATTCATGAACATAACTTAAATCTATAAGTGATTATTAGAGTAGAAAATAATTCCCCCCAAAAAGGAGTGATGAGTCCGACCTCCCATCCTCTTGACCAATGAAAATTCTTAAGCTTTATCAATCCACAATTAATGAGCACATAACTTTGGAAAGTAGGTACAAATGGATATAGAATCATTGAATGTTTCTGGTTCTATAAATAAACCTGTTAGAAACCAATTGTATAAGTTTTAACCTTAAAAAAATGAGGTCATTCCCATTTCCAGTAAAAACAAAAATGGTGAACCCGACATGAATCCTTAACCATTTTAGAATGATGTTTTACTTATTTGTTAGGCCCCTATTTAACTCAATGTGTGGGCCAACAAAGCAATAAATAACATATGTGCTCATCCAAAAGATGTAGTCTGGGAAGACGTATCTTGATTATGTATCCTATATCAAACAAGCACTCTTTTCCAAGATCTCTCTACATTACAGAAATGGCTTCATTAATGTTCACACATGTTAATGATTTGACCGCTACTCCTACTGGATCCTCGTCCTCTTTGAGAATGACATCACCTACTCAGCATCATCAACACAGGGTCTCAAATGTGTTGGTGAGGGAATACCATCAACACAGTAGCATCCCAACTCTAGAGGCCGCTCGACAAGCCCTCTATGTTAAAAACTCACCCTGGTTGTCCGGACGGTGACAACCAATGATCAAGAAGGAGGTGGGGCTAACCACCATCTCCAACCGTTTTAGGTCGTTATCCCTAGAACGCAACAACTGGTCCCTCCCATACAATAGGGAGGTTGATCAGGAGGTTACTCAGGGCCTCCATTCAAGGATACTGGAGTCCTTCCCGAGGACTCCCACCAAAAATCTCTACTAGACTCGAGCGATAGTGCACACGAAGCATGATGAAGGTGTCGTCTCCAGGCGTTCGGCGTTAGTTCCTGAAACTTGAGCAGGAAAGATGAATCACCAGAGGCAAAAAAAGATAACGAGAGAGTAGGTTATTAATTTTTTCCCTCTCCAGAGAAGTCCATCAAGACAACTAGATGGAAAGAAACGAGCGGGCACACAGACCCGTCCGTTCTAATCCCGCTGTCCAGAAGTCTCGTCTTGAAGAAACCCTCCAATCCCATCATTATATTCCAACAGAGTACTATAGGAAGGCAAATACACCTGTTTATAATTCATCCACCAATCAGCAGTCTCATTTGACTGCATCCAAAGGAGCTCACCAACCAAATGTGGTGACCACCTGTAAACAGGCACATACACCTGCTTACAATCACCAATTATGTCAGCAGACTCTTCTTCCATTATTGAACGAAGCCTAGAAACCATACTTGATAGAGAACACATAGAAGGCACATACACCTACCAATGATCATCAAGTCTGCCAACAAACTCGTTTGGTCGCACCCGGAGAAGTTAGTCGAGAATCTCCGACGACAAATTTGGAGCATACTCAAATCTCTGGCCCTATGCATAAGTACCTTCAGAATTCACTGACATGAAATGGAGGATAGGAACAGACACATACACCTACTCCAGACACGGAATGGATGTATATTCCCATTCTGGAAGCTGATGTCACCAAGCACATTCTGACGATGGTGAAAGAGCAGAAGAAAATCCCTGCCCATATTTTGGATGCCTAACAAGAATATTATAAAAACATCAGCAGCATCACAGGGAAAGAAACATAAATCTATCCCTATCAGTGTAGTGACTCCTCAACATGTCACTCTAGTGTAGATACACACCTCTATTCCAGTCTAGTTGGGTCATGGGGCATACTACCCCATGTCATGCGGACAATCAAGTTGGGCACACACACCAGATTTGAATGGAGATAATCAACCTGACCTGACCATTTCTGCTGAGCAGTCACATACACCCACCCATAATAACAACATTCCCCAACTAGTGTTTTCCAAAGTGAGTAAGAATACGTCTAAGAAAAATATTCGTTCAGCATAGTCGAGAAATCAAGAGACAATATGCAATAAGGCCTTGCTCGGTGTTGGTGTAACATCCCTGGTAAATAATGAATATGAAATGTTTATATATATTAATATTTGTGAATAAAATATTTATATTAGTTTAAAGGATGTTATCTATTCGATGGCATACCCAATACGCAACAACAAGTTTCTTTGAAATCTTACGTTGCACACTAATAATATAATTATTTTAAAAGGTAATTGACACCTAGTCGTTGTATTGGACAGAATGAATAAAACTAACTACAATATGATTATATATGTTTTTTAAATGTATTTACTTTTATCCAACAAAATTTAGAGGCTTAAAATGTATATGAATCTGATTTTAAGCATAATTTACATTAAAAGGCCGATTTACCACCTTTTGATGGAGAACCCTATTTAAATCTAGTTTTGGTAACTTTAATACGTTCAATTTGACAAAATAAAATTATTATTTAGATTCATATCATCAAAATTTAGTTTGGGTAATTTTTTGGCATATTTCTGATAAAATTCATTTTTTAATGAATAGTGAAAATTACTGTATTTTATTTCAAAAGAGATTTTTAATCTAATTTATTTATAAGATTAGAATATCTTTTTAATTGGTATTAAAGTGTAATTAAAATATATTTTTAACATTTAATCCAATGATGGTCATTGGAATTAATTTCACTTTGAAATTGTACAAAAACAACTGTCAATCTTTTAATAGATATTTTTTCTTAAAAACATGCTATTTGTTTTGATAGCGGGAATTGATTATAAAATTAATTACTGCAACTTCTATGTATTTAATTTGGTAAAATTGATATCATTTTTTAATTTGTAATATCAAATATATCTTAGGGTGAATTTTTGATATTTTTCTGACAAATGTTCATTTTTAATGAATAGTGAAAAATACTACATTTTACTTCAAAACTACTTTTTCATCTAAATTAAATATCTAGACAGATTTTCAATTTAAATTGTTTTAAAGTGTAATTGAATAATATTTTTCCACTTAATAAAATTCATTTCGTTACAAGTAATTTCACTTTTCAATTCTATGTAAAAACAAGTCAATCATTTGATAAATTTTACTTTTTAAAAACCCTTCTTTGGTTTTGACAACGGGAATTATTTTTAAATTAATTACTGAAATTTCTATGTCTGGAATTTGGTAAAATGGGTCCTATATTCTGAATTAAAAGGTCCAAATTATGTAATTCAGAATCTTTTGTTTTTGGACATTATGAATAGTAACGATGACAATTATCTTTATTTATCATGATTAATTAGTTATCGGGTAGTTAAGGGTAATAAAATAATATCATAAAAATACAAAATGACCACAAAATGTGTCTTAATTATATTTGTGCTATCTTGTACGACCATGGGTTTCCTTTTTCCAACATTGGGACCCCATTGAAACACTTTTGTGTGATAGTGACATTTTATCATTTTATTTTTAAAGAAAGGATAATATAACCAAAGTATGTAATAGCTAAGTAAAAAAATTTATTTTTTTCTAAATAAATGATCTCTTAGAATATAAATTTTCATTGGAAATCTAAAAATATTTCCTACATCATGGTATTTTTTTAATAATTTTTAGACATTAAATGAAATAATTTATTTATGACACCATGATGATGCAGTGATTACCTCATTAATGAACGATTTAAATAAAATAAAAAGATAAGGTAAAATATAAAACATAAACTTATCTAAAACCTATTGGATGGGTTTATTTCGAACCCTTATCACCTTATCATCTAAATATATCATTGTGGGACCTTTAAAATTCGAAACTCATTTTATAATAAAGTAACATTCCAAGACTTTCCAAAATTGACCCTCCTCCCTCTTATAAAAGGCCCCCACCTCTACCCCCATACCCCCACCTCTCAATCCCTTGGATCATCCAAAATATGAACATATTGTCTTCCCACATCCCTCTTTTACTCATAGAATCCTCACTTATGTGAGAAGTTTTTTCAAGGAAGCCATTGGGCTCAAATCAAAAAGAGTTATCTGATTTGATGGTAATGTCTTCTCTTATGTTCTTCTGTTTTATTTTGCTCCTCCAACCCCCTAAAATCGTTTTATTCCTTTCTTTTGTAACAAATACAGTATCATAAATATACTAGGTTTTTTTATGAGAAGGATTCGAGCTACACATATACAAAACTCCATCTAATGGTTAAAGAACATACTGTTTCTGTTGGTGGCGAATTACTGCCACACGAAACGATGATTGTTCAATATTCATTTAACATCTGTCATGGTGGCCATTAATCAGTCACTATACTTATATATGATATATATATTATTTACATGTTTTACTTATGCTTCTGTATTTTTCATTTATTCAATACCTTTATGGTTTCCAAAATGGGTACACGCGATAATTTTATTTTAGGAAGTGCGGATTACCGCCCCCTCAAAGTGATTTGAATAGTTAATGGAATATGTGGGATGTATAAAGGATGGCGTTAATGATATTATATATGATATTATACTTTAAATATAATATACCTATGTAAAATATGTTTTCATTCTATTAAACTATAAAATAGAAGTGAAAGTAATGTTCATGCATACATATGGCTTACCATCTCCATGAACGGTACATTTCATTTCTTATCTCCAAATGTTATGTACTATTATAATTATATATATATAAGGGATATATATGATATTTATTAAATCTAAAAAATTTATATCATTCTGGAATTATAATATATATATATTTCTCATTATGTTTTAATTACATTAATATGACAATGAAATGAAAGAAGTGTTCATGCGTACGTACGACCTACCATCTCCATTAAAGATGCATTTCGTTTTTTGTCATAAAATGTTATGGAATATTATAAAATGAATATATACTGGATATATATGATATTTAAATCATTAATACTATTCTGTATATGGTTTACTTATAACTACATGGACAATTCTTTTCAAACAAGTTCATTTCTGACTCATGTACCGAACGTCGAGAAAAATGTCTGATATGAACTCACATAATTAAATAATTATTATAAAATTATAATATGTGATATTAATTGAATAATAAGATTTAAATATGGTCCTTAATAAATTATAAATTGACCAAAGTTTATTATTCAAGAATATAAAGAAACGAACAAGACAAGTCGGACGTGAGGAAAATGATCCTACCACTCTCTTTCTTTTTAAGTACTTTCTTTTATGTCATTCCTTTTAAAATACTCCTTCTTATGATTGGGATGTTATTTTATATTCCTATTACTTTAATTTTTTTGTTCATATGATGAGAGAACCTATTTTATCTCATCAATCCATTTTTGGAAATTTTGAGTGGCTTCGTTAGGCTATCAAATTTTTCTAAGGGATTTCTTACCTCACTTTAATTCCGTGAGATTTCGATTATTTTTAACATATTTATTGCATGTGGTGTATTTTGTTCTACCATTTTATATATATGATCATTATTTTTTTATATTCAATTTTTTCTGTAATTCATTTTGTGGTTATTAACTTTTGGTCATACGACTCAATTGATTACAATGTGGTAAGGGGTTTTTATCTCACTTTTTGATCCCGTGAGATTCAAGAAACATTTTCCACGATTTCCTTTTGTGTTGTGTATTTACTACCCATGATTTTATTCTTTGTGAAATATAATTTAACTTATGGGTATTTACATCTTCATTTTATGACCCTTCTTTCATGGGGTGTACGTTTCAAAAGATACCCGAATCGGTAAGGGAACATTTCACCCTCCTCTTTCGAAAAGACTTATTTTGGTTAGGTATTTTAATTAACATATTATTATGTTGGGATATGTTCTAATATATCCTTATTGCTATAAATTTTATGTCCATGTGATGATATACCCTATTTATCTCTCATCATCTAATTTTCTGAATTTTTAAGTGACGATGTTAGGCTGTCGAATTTCTGTAAGAGAACTTCTTAACCCAATTTAAATTATTTGGGTTAAACCTATACATCTTGATTATTTCGTGCTATTAATATGTGTTGATGAACTATTATTTTTTTACACTTAATATCCCATTATATTGGGTGTATTTATTTTTGTCACACATATTTATGTAATTGATTTATCCTTAATCTAAGGATACCGTCATTGTAATGGACTTCGTCCCAATATCCTTTCAATGAGGCAAATTTTATTTTATAAACAATTTTATTTTATATGGTGTATAATACCCTTTTACTTTTACTTTTATTCAATAATAATATTTTTATATGAAGCGTTTTACTCAACGACAAAAGGAATGTTTTGTATTACGTATGCGGCGACAAGGACTTCTCCACCGCCATGACCATTATTTGAGTTTTGGATTCCTTTACAAGCCTTAAATTCTTGTAATGAAAATTAAATACCTTGTTTTAGTTTTATTTTATTTTGGTATTGAAAATGGTATTGATAATTTTTTGATTATATCAATTTGTTGTATTGATATCCTGTGATTTAAATGATGAAATGTAATATTTCCTTTATGTATGTTTTATGTGATAGGATTATGTTATGGTTTTTTGGCATTTTTTATAAAGACAGGAGGTTCCATGATAAACTAAGGGTGGGTGAGCCTGTGATAGATCTCCAATGCATTAGGTAATGCGAAGGAGTTAAACTGTAAGGTTTCTCTGAAAAGATTTAATGAATTTACTGTGATGGGTTTACCAAACGTAACCATGAGGGTTACTCCCTACGTAAGAATGTTATGAATGCCTCAAGTTACCATTATGTATTATTATTTCTAGAAGTTATACATAAATAATATGATTTAAGAAGGTATGATATGATTCAATGTTATGGTTTCATTGATTTGTATTTATTGGAGGGATAATGTTTCCTTTCATTATGTTATCACCTTTACTGCGATTTTTATGCTCATCCCACGTTTTTGAAATGTTTTTCAGAGGTCATAAAGAAGTGTAAGAGAAAGGAAGTATTCAAGAAGATTTATATCAAGAAAAGAACTCTTTTTTTATTTAAGGTTTTCTTATTATTGTGAAAAAACGGTTATAATAGTAGTGTCTACTTTGTAATCTTCTAAGATGTTATAGTTATGTCCTAATTCTCTAAAACTCTAAACCTGAAAAGATCCTCAATGTGAATTATTACTTTAATTCTAGATTAATTAATTTTGTAAGGCCGGGTCATTATAGTTGGTATCAGAGGGAGTTTTAGATAACTTTAGAGGTTAGAGTATTGTCTAAGCATAAGTGAAAAGTTGTGTATAACCACAATGGTTAGTATATTGGATGGAGTCATTTTTATTTTTGACAGTTGGAATGAGTTTGAGATAACTTGGATAAGTATATCTCAGTGTTTATCTTCCTAATTAGTACATTATGATTTTGTTAATATACTCACAATGACATTTCTGGTTTTAGTAAATTTATGGATCTAGTAGGCACCAAAGTGACAATGGGGATGAAGGAAACTGAGGTGGTTCTCTGATTAAGATACTAGATGAAATGGGGGATTCAATGAGGAATATCGTGGTTATTCTAATCCAACTATCAGGGAGTCATGATTAACAACTTCTACCTTAGTGAGTTCTCTAATGCATCATGTACGAGAGAACCAACTTGATGTGGAAGTCTAGGAAATAATTACAATGGTAACCATTATGGTTTATATGATCCTTACTTTTGAGGTAATTATGGGTTACTATGTGATAGAAAATGAAAGGAATGAGATAAAATTGAGGTTAAATTATGTTATCATTATTTTTGAAGATTTTATCTCTTTTTCAGGAATGTTTTAAGAATTATATAGTTTTGGAAAAAGGGACAACACGTAGACCGTGTGACAACCCGTCACGTCAGACTAAGCTGCGAGAATCGATCCAACAACCAAAGTGAGACAGGTATTTATCACCTACCACTGGACTACATGAAGTCTCTAGTTAGTATGACAAATAATTTTTTGTTAGATGATTTTATAAATTAAGAATAGTTTTATTTTGGGTTATCTATGGAGAAGATTGACCTATTATGGAGGATATGTGATTTGGATAATTACTCTTCAGTATGAGACATTAAGAGTAACTGATGTTAGTTGGAGATATATTTTAATATTTACCTTGGAAGACTATGAAATTAAATCCTTTATAAATTTGGTTCTCAATCATAGGTTGGTTTATTTTTTATAAATTTTAAGGGAAATTTTGTATTGAATGGTCTTTTTTGAACTTTAGGTTGTTTGAAAATTTTTTGATATTAAGAGTACTTTTCTGTTTTGTAAAAGATTATCTTTTTTGGGATTATCTAATCGTATACAAAAAACTATGGTTTTGGTTAAGTTATAAAGACATGGGAAATATATTGTTCCTATTTTGTGAGTTATTTGATTCTTTCTATGTTTATTATAGTGCTAGTAATGTGAAAAAGTCATCCTAAATACTCAACTTTTGGAGAAGATATGGGTTTCTGTAAGAAATCTAGTATGGAATGAAATTCTACACAAAAATTAAGTATGTTTCATTATGTTTTAGTTAATCTCATAAATGAATTCCACAATTAAATGTAACTTAAGAAAAAAACGTTTTCTGTTAACCATTCCTACTAGGGAATCAAATACCGTTTAACCCATCACATGTTTGTGAATTTTGGTGGTTAACATTCTCCTAGAAATATTTTCCCATCACTCTACATCAGAACATGATGGTTTGTTTTTTCCTCCATATCCATGTTTCCATGGAATCCTAGTATCCGTTTTCTCAGGTGACCTTTTTACTTTTCTTTCTTTCTTTTAAAGTGAAAGTTAAATTTACTCCTTTTCCGATGTGGGGATTTCAATGATGTTTTCGAGCCAAATTTTAAAATTGTGAGGACGCAATTCCCAAAAGGGGGGAAGGATATAACATCCCAGGTAAATAATTTATATGAAATGTTCATATATATTAATAAATGTTAATAAAATATTAATATTACTTTAAAGTATATTCTATGTTTGATGGCGTACCCAATACACAACAATGAGTTTCTTTGAAATCTTATGTTGCACACTAATAATATAATTCTTTTAAATGATAGTTTAAATCTTGTCTTTGTGTTGAAGGGAATGAATAAAACTAACTACAATATGATTATATATGTTTGTTAAATGTATTTACTTTTATCCAATAACTTTTTGAGGTTTAAAATGTAAATGAATCTGATTTTAAGCATAATTTACATTAAAATGCTGATTTACCACCTTTTGATGGTGAACCCTATTTAAATCTTGGTTTGGTCACTTTCATATGTTCATTTGGAAAAAATAAAATTGTCCTTTAGATTCCTATCATCAAAATTTAATTTGGGTAAATTTTTGGTATTTTTCTGATAAAATTCATTTTTTAATGAATAGTGAAAAATACTGTATTTTATTTCAAAAGTTCTTTTAAATCTAATTTATTTATAAGTTTTAATTATTTTTCTAATTGGTTTTAAAGCTTAATTAATATAGATATTTACCATTTAATTCAGTGGTGGTATTTGGAGTTAATTTCACATTGAAATTGTACATAAACAAGTGTCAATCTATTAATAGATATCGTTTCATAAAAACACGCGATTTGTTTTGACAGCGAGAATTGATTTTAAAATTAATTAATGAAACATATATGTTTTTAATTTGGTAAAATTGAGATCATTATTTAATTTGGAATATCAAATATTTCTTAGGGTGAATGTTTGGAATTTTTCTTACAAATTTTAATTTTTAATAAATAGTGAAATATACTGCATTTTACTTCAAAACTACTTTTTCATCTAATTTAATTATATAGATAGATTGTAATTTTAAATTTTTATAAAGATTAATTGAATAATTTTTTATCATTTAATAATATTTTGTTCATTAAAAGTAATTTCACTTTTCAATTGGATGTAAAAACAAGTCAATCTTTTTATAAATTTTACTCCTTAAAAACCCGTCTTTGGTTTTGACAACGAGATTTATTTTTAAATTAATTACTGCAATTTATATGTTTTGAATTAGGTAAAATTGGTCCCATATTCTAAATCAAAAGTTCCAAATTATGTAATTACGTCCCTTTTGTTTTTTGACATTATAAATAGTAATGATGACAATTATCATTCATTATCGTGATTAATTAGAAATAGGGTAGTTAAGGGTAATAAAATAATATCATAAAAATAATAAATTACCAAAAAATATGTCATAATGCTATTGGTTCTGTCATGGCCAACCATGGTATTCCTTTTTCCAAATTTGGGACCCCATGGAATTACTTTTGGGTGATAGTGACATTTTATCATTTTATTTTCAAATAAAGGAAAATATAACAAGAGTATTTAACACCTAAGTAAATAAATTTAAATTTTGTCTACATAAATGATATATTAGAAAATAAATAGTCATTGGAAATCTAAAAATATTTCCTACATCATGGTATTTTTTTATAATTTTTAGACATTAAATAAATAAATTTATTTATCACACCACGATGATGCAGTGATTACCTCATTAATGAACGATTTAAAAAAAATGAAATGATAAGGTGAAATATAAGACTTACACTTGTCTAAAAACTATTTTATGGGTGGATTTAGAACCCTTATCACCTTATCCTCTAAATATATCATTTTCTATCCTTTAAAATACGAAACTCATTTTATAATAAAGTAACATTCCAAGACTTTCCAAAAGTGACCCTCCTCCCTCTTATAAAAGGGCCCCACCTATACCCCCTTACCAACACCTCTCATGCCATTGGATCATCAAAAATATTCCCATATTATATCTCCAAATCCCTATGTAACTTCTATAAGCATCACTTTGGGCAGAAGTCTTTCCAAGGAAGCCTTTGGGCTCAAATCAAAAAGTTTTATCTGATTTGAAGGTAATGTATTCTCTTATGTTCTTTTTTTTCTTATCCAACACCCTAAACACTATTTATTCATTTCTTTTGTAACAAAAAAAGTATCTTAAATATACTAGGATGTTTTTATGAGATGGATTCTAGATAAATTTATACACACCTTCATCTAATGGTTAAAAACATATTGTTTTTGTGGGTGGAGAATTACTGCCTCACGAAATGATGATTGTTCAATATTCATTTAACACCTGTAATGGTGGACATTAATATGTCATGGTATTTATATATGATATATATATTATGTTTATGTATTTATTATGCTTCTGTATTTTTCATTTATTCCATACCATTATGGTTTCCAAAATGGGTAAAGCGATAATTTCATTTAACAAAGTGTGGATTACCGCCCCCTCCAAGTGATTTGAATCGTTAATACCATATGTGGGATGTATAAAGAATGGATTTAATGATATTATATATTTTATTATACTTTAATTATAATATAAATATTTATAATTATGTTTTCATTCCATTAAAATTTGAAATATAAGTGATAGTAACATTCATGCGTACGTACAGCTTACGGTCTCCATGAACGATACATGTCATTTCTTATCTCCAAATGTTATGTACTATTATAAGTATATATTTATAATGGATATATATGATATATATTAAATCCAAATGATGAATATAATTCTGTAATTATAATTTATATATCTCTCATTTAGTTTTAATTCCATTAATATTACAAAGAAATGAAAGTAGCGTTCATGCGTATATACGACCTACCATCTCCATGAATGGTGTATTTCATTTTTTACCTCCAAATGTTATGGAATAGTATAAAATGAATATATACTAGATATATATGATATTTAAATCATTAATAAAGTTCTGGAGATGGTTTACTTATAACTACATGTTCAATTATTTTCAAACAAGTTCATTTTTGACTCATGTACCGAACATCGACAAAAATGTCTGTTATGAACTCACATAACTAACTAATTATTATAAAATTATAATATTTGATATGAATTTAATAATAAAATTTAAAATATTTCATTAATAAATTATAAATTTACCAAAGTTTATTATTCATTAATATAAAGAAACGATCCAGACAAGTCGGACTTGAGGTAAGGGATCCTACCTCTCTCTTTCTTTTTAAGTACCATCATTTATGTCATTCCTTTTAAGCTCATATTTCTTATGATTTGGAAGTTATTTTATATTCTTATTAATTTTATTTTTATGTTCATATGATGACTGACCATATTTTATCTCATCAATCCTTTATTGGAAATTTTTAGTGGTGTCGTTAGGCTGCAAATTGTTTTTAAGGGATCTATTATCTCACTTTTAATTCTGTGAGATTTCTATTGCTCCCCACTTATTTATTGCATGTGGGGTATTGTGTTCTTCCATTTTATATATATTATCATGATTCTATTTATATTCATCATTTTATGTAATCCATTTTGTGGTTATTATCTTTTGGTCATACGACTCAATTGATTACAAAGAGGTAAGAGGTTTTTATCTCACTTTTTGTTCCCGTGAGATTCATGCTACATTTGACACTATTTCCTTTTGTGTGCTGTATGTACTACCCATGATTTTATTATTTGTGTAATATAATTTAACTTATGATTATTTACATCTTCATTGAATGCTCTTTCTTTCATGGGGTGTACGTTTCGAATGTTACCCAAATCGGTAAGGGAACCTTTCACCCTCCTCTTTCTAAAAGACTTCTTTTTTGGTTAGGCCTTTTAATTTACATAATATTTTGTTGGGATATTTTCTTATATATCCTTATTTCTGTAAATGTTATGTCCAAGTGATGAGATACCGTTTTTATCTCTCATCAGCTCATTTTCTGAATTTTAATGTGACGTCGTTAGGCTGTCAAATTTCTGTAAGGGATCTTCTTAACCCAATTTCAATTATTTGGGTTAAACCTATAATTATTGATTATGTCTTGCTATGGATATGTGTGGATGACCTTTGATTGTTTAAACGTAATATCCACTTATATTGGGTGTATTTATGTTTGTCACACATATTTATGTATTTTATTTATCCTTAATCTATGGATACCATCCTTGTAAGGGTCTTCGTCTCAATCTCCTTTCATTGAGGCATATTTTTTTATATACACAACTTTATTTTATACAGTGTATAAACCCCTTTGACCTTTACATTTATTCAAAATGAATATTTTTATACGAATCATTTTACTAAATGAAAAAAGGAATGTTTTGTCTTATGTATGTGGTGACAACGACTTCTCCACCACCGTGGCCATTATTTGAGTTTCATCTTTTTTTATAAGCCATAAATTATTTTAAATGAAAAATAAATACCATGGTTCAATTTTATTTTATTTTTGTATTGAAAATGGTTTTGATAATTTTTTGATTATATCAATTTGTTGTATTGATATATTGTGATTGAATTGTTGAAATGTTATGTTTCCTTTATGCATTTTTATGTGTTATGATTATGTTATGGTTCTTGGGAATAATTTTTGAAGATGGTTGATTCCGTGATAAAATAAGGGTGGGTGATCCCGTGATAGCTCTCCAATACATTGGTTAACGCGAAGGAGGTAAACGCTATGGTTTATCCAAAGAGATTTAGGGATTATACTGTGATGGGTATTCCAAACATAACCGTGAGGGTTACTCCCTATGTAAGAATGTTATGAATGCCTCAAGTTACCTTTATGTCTTATGAGTGCTAGGAGTTATACAAAATTATTATGATTTCCGAAGGTAAGTTATGATTGATAGTTATTGTTTCATTGATTTGTATTTATTGGATGGTTAATGTTTCCTTTCATTATGTTATAACCCCTACTGAGGTTTTTATTCTCATCCCAAGTTTTTGAAAAAAAATTCACAGGTTATTAAGAAGGGTAAGAGAAAGGAAGTATTCAATAAGATTTATATCAAGAAAAGAAATCTTGTTTTATTTAAGGATATTTTATTGTTGTAAAAAATCAGTTATAGTACCAGTGTCTACTTTGTAATCTTTTGAGATGTATTAGTTATGTCCTAATTCTATAAAAATATAAACCTAGAAAGATCCTCAATGTGAATTATTCATTTAATTCCAGATTAATTAAACTTTTAATGTCGGGTCCTTATAGCTGGAGTTCATGATGCACTCAGACAACTATCTATTACAGCTCAAGATTATACTCTCTCATTTCCCAATAGTAGGAACAATAATTCTGGAGGTCTTTATCATAGACTTCTTCATGAAGGCTTACTTCATGATAGTTCGGTCGATCTAGAAGTATAATCTTTATATGAGATCCACGATAACCCTCTGTGTGGTCAGAAGATCAATGAGAAAAAGGATTCATCCTTTTTTGTAACCCACCATAGTGATCCTCCCCATGATAATTAATTTATCTATAAAAGACCTCTCTGCATTAGTGATTCGCATTTCCTAGAAAATTCTTCAAAGGGAAATGCAGTGAAGAGAAATCCCTCTTATCTTGAGGCACTTTAAAATGCGAATCCAATCATGTATGATGATTTATTGTTAGTAGGTGAAATAATTCCTCATCAGAAGATAGCTCGGGGTGTAGGTTATCCTCTAAACCACCCCAGGGTCATGCATCTTCTAAATTGATAAATTAATTATCTATCAATCTTGTTGAATCTGATAAAGCAACAAATAAGAACCAACATGGTCTAATTAGGTAGAATAATCTTCATTGAATGATATAGTGGAAGTGTTGAATATGAGAAAACAACTGGCAAAAGGTAGAGTACCATCCATGTTTTGGCATTTTCCTGACTCTTAGTATGATATTCCAGAAATGTTGATAGAAGATTGTATTCTTGATATTCGTCTCAACATGTGGAAAAAGATTTGTCAATTAATGAATAAAATATTATATTATGATGAATATAAAAATCACGTCAAGATAATATAAGGGTTTAAACTCCAAATTCATTAGGCATATCTCTCAGTTTCCCGATATCCAAAGGTTGAAAAGAAGTAGAGATCCCTTCAACGTTCATGCCTTGGCATGTTAAAAAGTTTGTTCCAGTTAATTACCAATGCCCCATCTAGTATTTATATAAGGGGATGGGGTGTTCATGGGGCACAACATTTCACTATACTCTCCAATCAAAAAAGCCCACCAAAAGTTGTCTTATGAAATGTTATATCCCATGGCTGGCCATAACCAATTGGATTCGTGTGTAATCAGAAGCTTGCTCAAGAACATGCCTCAACTAGTTCTTCCTAAAGTCAAGCATACAAAAAAAAAATTGTCGAATTACTCTTCAATCAGGAAAATGAGAATATAAAACATGTTTCTCATTTAGATCAGGCTCATCAACAAGTGACAGAAGTGTTAGAAATCATCCAATGGTCATTTGAGCTAGGTGATTTGAGTAGATGTTGGTTGATGCATCCAGCTAATTTCCGAACTAAAGTCCAAAAAACCAGGAGAGATTTTAAAAAATTCTCAGATGTACTAGCTCAATAACCACCCCATCTTTCCAGACCAGGGTGTCTTTTAACCGAACCCTCAGAATCAATAAACATGATTCGAGGAGTTGAGTAGGAACAGCAGGAACAGCCCCAGTCCACCGGACTGGGGACTTTTTCAATTCCTCAATCTCTTCCTCAGTGATTGTCAGTCTTCTCTCGATTAGGGAAGAAGCCACAAGAGGATAAAAGATCTGAATTATCAGGAGACACCCTCCAAATTATGTTTCATCACGAAGTTCCTGAGGGATAAACTCAACAAAAGGCAATGTCTCATAAAGGACTTAGAAGAATAAAATATCACAGAAATGCTGGTAGAAGGGATGCAATGCGTTATGAATCGGTAAATGCCATCAATGACGATGTTACTGATCCCCTGGAACATGAGACTCACTCAGAGGAATTAGATGAAGAATTTCCTATTCATGAGGCTGTACGCACTGAAGAAAATGAAGGTGTGCATACCCGGAATCAAAGGCTTACCCAAAATTTGGGTATTCCTTCAAGTAACCAACTTACCCCTCTCCGAAAGGGATCCAACAAGGTGAAAGGAAAAATTTAAGGTTACTCTTACCTATGGATAAGGACAATAACTCTCATTAGAGGAAATGTTCCCACAATAAGAGGTGGAAATGAAGGAGTTAAGGGGGTTGAATGTAGAACTACTTCAAAGTAGAATTCCTCCTTAGCGTACTGGGGTCAGTCAGTCAAGGGAATTTGTTGCAGCTTCTGGGATGGGTCAAGAATATCCTCCTTTACTAATACACCATCATAGGTCCTTCCTATGGGTTATATGTAACGATAACTGGTAATAATAAAATTATTGGCAGTCCTGGTCACCACACCCGTCCAAACTCCAGTTCTTACACCTCCATAGGTCCAAGCCCAACCCGATGTTTCTAAAAAATTAATGACTACCATTGAGTCATTAACAGCTCGGTTGGAAGCTATGGAAGGAAATCATGCACCAGTTTAACCAGAGAAAAAAGCATACCCTGAATGGGTTGATGAAATTCCACCCCCATCAAATTTTTCAAGTACCACATTCCCAATTTTTAATGGTTCGGGAGATCCAGAACAACACATAACACATTTTTTATCTCATTGTGATCCCATGATGGGGACTCGTCAACAACAAGATGTATTTAAGCTCAATTGTTTTGTACACTCAATACAAGGACCTTCTTTTGTCTGGTATACAATCTTGAAATCCCGGTCAATTACTGGGTGGGAGGATCTCCATCAAAAATCCCTTCTTCAATTCATCTCGATGTTTCCAAAGATGACAATGTTGGATCTTACAAATTGTATGCAAAGGGAAATTGAATGACTTTCAGATTTCATTGCTCGATGGAAGGGATTAACATATTCCTTATGTTTAGCACTCCCTTAAGAAGATATCTTGCCAATCTATGTGGAAAATTTGTGTGATGAATTACACACACCATTGATCCATATGAAATACAAAGGAGGGTTTCGAGACCTTACTTCAATCACTCAGCAGATTTAAGATTCTCTTACAAAGACTAAGGCTAAATCTCATGTAATTCCATCAGCTCCAGGAAGGAGAATGGGTAAAGTAGAGACTGCTACAGTTACACTTAAACAAGCACATGTACCTGATTCCACTTCAAAACCTTCATCATATCAAAGTGCTACGCCTCCTAAGCATCAACAATAATGGCCGCCTCGTCAAGATGACCAAAGAGATCAACAGAGGAAATAGTTTTATGATTTGAAGAACATAGTTTATTCATTCTGGAATTAGATATTTCTAGGCTACATCATATCGTCTCTAGAAAATAATCTATTTCAATTTCAAAGGCCGAAAAGGCCAAACAAGGTAAGAGATAAAGACCTCCCCAACTGTTTCCCAATTCATCAGATGTTGAGGCATCCTATTTAGGAGTGTTTTGTCTTCAAAGACATCCTACAAAAGATGGTGGACTCTGGATAGGTAAAACTGAAAGGCTCTTCAGCCCAGGTATCATGTGTTACTGCTACAGATCTAGAGGAAGAAGGCATGTGGTATGAAATCAAAAGAAAAAATGTGCCGAAATGCGATGATTGGATGGATAGTAAAATTATCAACTGAACTCATGAAATTTTATGAAAGCAATTGAATAAACCAATTGTATCTTCTGATATGAATTCCACAGCAAAGCCCCCTTCATCAGAATAAAAATCTTCAAAGAGGTGTTATAATTCGAAGAAAGAAGAATAGTCAAAAGAATACGAGTTCATGTAAAAACCTAAATTGTCTATGACCCTGGAAGATTTTATGCCATATACTTCAAAAGTATGGGCACTTCCCCACCAAATGGTAGAGCCTAAACTGGCTAATCATGTAGAATATTTATTAGATGAAGATTTGATCTTTGGTTATGTTAACATGATTCATTTAATAGATCCTTAAACCAATTCCATATTCTTGAAAAAGTATTTTCTGTAACAGAAATAATAATGTCCAGCAAGATATTAAACTTCATAACCGTCGTCTTGGATCCATGACGTTAAACTGTACATCCCAACATCCTACATGACGTAAAACTGAAAAAAAAATCCCTAATACATCCTGCAAGATGTTAAACTACATAACTACGTCCTAGCTACATGACGCTAAACTGTGCAGCACTGGTCCATTAATATGACCTTAAACTATTTTAGTCTTCACCGAAAGACTTTAAACTAAATAGTCTCCATAGTCCTCCCTATAAGACTTTAAACTGCAATGGTCCCTCATTCATCTAACATGACATTAAACTATGTCTCCTTTTTTCATACAAGATGATGTTAAACTGTGAAAATGTCCCTAAAAACGTCCCATGTGATGTTGGAATATGCATTGATAGGTTTGTTTCTACCTAGTGTTTCTCACACCTAGAAAGAATCAAGTGTCCTTAGAGTAAGATTCAATCATAACACCCTCTCTGGGATGCTAACCACACATAAGTCCCAAAATCATCTTCGGGTTGTCCTCGAGTACAACTCGATCACCAATTCATTTTCAATTGAACTACATGGACTTTGATCCTTGCCTTCTAGGGTGGGTATGTAGGCAACCTCCTAAGGTTCAAGCCCAAAAACAATCTCTTCACGTCGGCTCACCTCCGTCTCATACAATGCTGATCTGTGAAGCAACCCAAAACCAATATCTTCACGTTGGTTCACCTTCATCCCACATGACGTTAAACAGTGTACGTCCCTTTTGTCTCGGCTACGTGACACTAAATTGTGCAGCACCATCATCCTTGCTATATGATGTTAAACTATAAAGTACCACATTGTCCCTCACCTAAGAGAGAATCATCATTGACATTGATCTCCAATCATGCCATATTTCAAAGACTAAATGCATACATGGAAATGCCTGAACCTTTAATCTTGGGTCAAACCATCAATGCACTAAAGTCCCCTTTCACACTTCACTTGTACGAACCAAATCTGTACAAAGGGTATTTTAAGAACTACCTGTGGATTGATTCCCATCGTTATGGGATACGTAGGAACATTCGAGCATCCCTCGAATTTAGACCTAAGTCTTTGGGCATAACTCTAAATTCCATTTTCAGTTCCATGGTTGAAAAGTCCCCTATAAAAACATGAATGTGGTATTAAAACCTTGGTCTTCATTCACATCAGTTTTACAAAGCACACACTAGGTATTCGTTATTATGGTCCAAACTCTAGGACCTTAAACTACGATATCTTACATTATCATCCTGCGTGACGTTAAACTGTATTTCAAGAACTATGTATGACTTGATTCCCATTCTTATGGGATATGTAGTGAAGCCCAACACCTCAATTCAAGACCCAGTCACAACATAATTATGGTTAGAATTGGTCTATGTATATCCTTCATGCATTCGACAATGCCCATTTTTATATATCATGCTCCTAACCTTAAATACATCCAGATCTCAAAAACCCTATTCTTGACTTCTGGTCACAACATGTCTAATACACGGGAATTCTTTTTCCTGAATATGTAGCATGTGCCCTTAGGCGGCCTTGCATAAGTAGTCTACTTAACGGAATTGTCATCCAAAGGATGTTATTATTTGACTATGCAGCCAATGCCTTTAAGCGGATCTGCATAATACAAACCCCCTAATGTGTTTGTCAAAAATTGGTAACTTCATTATTGGGTAGACAAAACTCTTTTATCCTTATTTGTCTTAACGAAAATATGCAGGGATCTGCAAAAATATCCATCTTTAACATTTTTTTCTTGTACACTTTTTCATTATCTGAAAGTATTCAAGTTTATGGTTTATGTCTCCCTTGCCTACGTATGGGTCAGACCTTCACATGAGTGACATTAATCCAATTATTTGAAAATCTTGATTGGGAATATCCTCTCCATATTCGAGTACCTCTTCCCATACTGCAGACTCTATGTTTTTGGAAATTTGAATCTTTATAAACATTCACTAGATTTTAGCAATAGAAAAGTAAAATTTTTTAGAGTTCTTTTTCTTGACTATGCAGCACGTGCCCCTAGGTGACCTTGTATAAGTAGTCTACATAATGGACCTGTTAGATAAAAGATGCTATTATTTTACTATACATCCAATTCCCTTAAGTGGACCTGCATAATTTAACCCCCTAACGGGTTTGTCAACTAGTGGTAACTTCAGTCTTAGAAAATAATTTCTCTAATGACTTTTAGCCCTTTTTCCCATGTCATTCCTCATATTCAAAATTTATTAAGGCATAGTTTACATGTTTTCCTCCATACTTGAATGCGGCAATATGTTTTAGATAAATTATCAAGGAATTGAGTCAATTTTAATCCCTTCGATCAAAGCTATTCGACCTTTAAACATTAGCCTTTTCTTGTCTGACATGCATGAATTCAAACTGCCAATAAAATACAAAGGAACTCTAAACAAAAGTCAAGTCCCATCTTGATAAACATGCATATTGTATGTTTTAGGAAATATTGAGCATTAAAAGATGAAAAGTTTGTGGGGTGGTTTGTATCATCCTAGAAAAATCAATCTATACATACTAGGACCATTGACTTAGGTAAAATTAATTAATGTAAGTAGCAAGAGAATGTTGGCACAAATGATTGAAGATGAAAGTGTTTTTCATTGATGCACAAGAGTTAGAAGGAAATCCACAGAATGTAGTCTCTTCTGATTTTCACGAATTACAAGAGGCATTCAACATAACTCTTCATTTGATTTACGACATCCTGAGCTTCATCAGCAAGCACCTGGAATTCATTCATTCAACTGGATACAATAAGAGATGCAGTGATACCATCTCTTCTTGGAAAAATTGTAAAAGAATGTTCTTGAGTGAGGTATGAGAATATTTTATAATGATTAAATAGTGACTCTGTTTCTATCCAAGAGACTTCGAAAATGGATACATGGATTTTAGAGTTGAGCATTGGAAGTAAAGAGCCATTTTAAGAGAGTAATATTTTCAGATATTGTTCTAATATCATGATTGTATTCTCTCCACCAACCGGTAGTGAGGAATGGTACTTATTCAAGTACTTGGCCAAATCTGGGAGAGCGTTGTCACAGATATTATAATAGTCATGCCAATGATGTTCATCATGTCATCAATACGCTTTCTAGCCAGCTCATTATCCCTTCCAATTCTTCTGGGAGCCATTGAATCTGGACAAACATTAAATAATTAACTTTTAATTAAGTTGATTTTTCATAAAATTTGTAAAGAAATTCGAAAATATGGCTATGGCATGAAGGCACGAAAGTCCCATGTTTTCGTGCAATTCTAATCCGATCGTGCAAGTATGGGCATGCAGGTATCACCGCGCAGGTCCAGATAACTCTGCAGAAGTGCTACACAAAGAAACAATGAACTGCTGATAGTAGCACCTACGAGAACGAGCGAAAGAAATGCTACGTACGTGCTGAGAGATCAGAGGTGTTCAATGTCGAGTTCTTTTTGTGAAGTGGTTCCATATATTTATAGTCGAGGTAGTTTACCTACATGCCGTATCATGCGCGGCTCACACCTGTGTGCCGCTACATGCGTGATCAAAACCTGTGCACCCACAAATTCTTTGGGTTTTCCCATTACCTAAGAGTCAAATCCTTTTTCCCTTTTTAGATTCAACTCTGAGGGGGGACCTTCTTAGATGCTCCTTTTTTTCACAGATTCTAACAAATGAAAAAAGGGAATGATTTAAGCACAAAGAGATTCACCCATTGAAGAACATCAAAATTTGAAAAACGAATGAACAACGATTTCTTTAAGCATGGGTCGTGCAAGTTTCACTATGGTCACACAAGTATACTTGAGCGCCACATATTGGTCGCACATGTGACTTGAGTTCCCTAATATTTTATCTCTCAAGGTCCTCAATGGCCTATAAACACCACTTGTGGGCCCCCCATTTCGAGGACGAAAAATCCAAAAGTTAGATTTAAGCTCTTGGCACCCTAGTCTTTGCTTCAAGTCTCAGAACACTTCCAAGGTAATTTATTACCTAGAAAGGAAGATCTAAATAGGGGAAATAAGGCCTAAGTGTTGAAATTCATCAACACATGTGTGCCTAAGTGTCTAACCTTTAAGGGAAATGGAAACACTTGCACACCACCTTATCCCATAAACAGAACTAGCACACCACCCTTTATGAAGTCTTTGGGGATAATACTAAGCGCTTTAGCCAAGTCTCACCCAAGTATTACCCTATTGGTTAACCATCGCCCAAGTACACCCATGTCGTGCAAGTATACATGCGAGACCAGGACTTGCGTGCCCAAACAGGACTTGCACGCCTGCCTCTTTTTGGGTGCCCCTATAGCCTATTCATCACTTTTCTTCAAATCCATGTGTCTTCAAGATTTAGCATTCAAAACCTTCTTCAAAGCAACTTATGGCATGGTTCCTTTGTTGGCCTCCTTATCAGAAAGGAATTTTTTGGAACATCCCTCAAAACCTTGTGATTTATATAACTTTATATCACTACTGTTAGAAGTTTCCTTCATCCAACCTCATCCCTTAATATGAGAGATTCTTTGATCTGGGCATCCTTGTTAGGTGTAATCCCCCATAATAAGTAAAATTCCCCTTAATCTGGGCATCCTCCTTTTCTGAAGTAAGCCCCAAATTAAGAATATAAATCTCCATAAAGCACAAATACCATTATGGACCATGTTAATGGGAATCCTCATTTGGAGTAAGCACCAATCCCCTTTTTGGGAATCCTCCTTAGGAGTAATCCCCAAGTCCCCTTTTGGGTCTCCTTCTCAGTAATAAGCCCTAAGATACGGTCTATTTAACTTGGACCTCCTTTTCAGGAGTAATACCCAATCATAATTCCCCTTAAACTGGGCCTCCAACTCAAGAATAAGCCCGAATCATAATTCCCCTTAATTTGGGCATCCACCTCAGGATTAAGCACCAAGTTTGAGTATCCAAATGTCCCTAAAGCAAAAATATCTTTATGGACCTTGTTCTGAGGCTTCTTCCCAAAAGTAAATCCTAGTCTTTATCTACTTGGGCAGTCACACATAGATAAGCCCCATATCATTCCTCGTAACCACATCTTTCGTGGCACAAATTTCCAGGTTTACTGATACCTCTTATTTCTCACACCGATCATGAGTCACGTGATCTTAGAGTGTAAAAGTAACCATGAAACATCTCTTTGGGCCGTTAATCATAGGTAATCCCCACACTTATTTCTCGAACAACGTGGAATTTGATCTCTACCTTAAAAGTAGAGTATGTAGGAATCCTTTATGAGGTTTAATCCCATCACCCATTAATTCCCATACACCCCATTTGACGTTAAACTAATCTTAATTCCCGAACTACGTGGTTCTGATTCCTCTTTATCAAGGATACGTAGGTAGCCCATCTGCAGGTACAATCCCAACTCTAACATAATCCCTATCCTTATGAATAAATAAACTTCTTGTGCCCCACTGAGTGGATTTAAAAACAGTATGGTTATCATAATGACCATGATATTTCTATATAATTTTTTGATGGATAACATTGACTAATAATCTCCAATACATACAGATGATTATCCATCGATAAAAACCTCAAATACGTATAGATGATTCTCTAAATCTAAAACATATCAATCATTGATTGCTAAATATAAAGGAAAACTAATTTTTATGCTTGGTAAATTAATAAGAATTCATGAACATAACATAAATCTATAAGAGAGTCCTAGAGTAGACAATAATTGCCCCCCAAATGGTGTGATGAGTCCGACCACCCATCCTCTCGACCAATGAAAATTCTTAAGCCTCATAAATCCACAATTAATGCTAAATTACCTTTGGAAATTAATTCCAAATGGATATAGAATCATTGGATGTTTTCGGTTCTACGATTAAACCCGTTAGAAACCGATTGGAAAAGTTTGAACCTTGAACAAGCAAGGTATTCCCTATTTCTAGAAGAAACAACCTCAACAAAATGGAGTTGTAGAAAGAATAAATTCAACCTTACAATAGATTTCTAGAACTATTCTTAGTGAATATGTCCTAACTATTTATTTTTGGGCTGGAGCGGTCAATAAATCAAGCTATATAATCAATAGAGGGTTGATCCAAGCTATTATTAAAAGGACTCCTTATGAGTTTTGGAACAATAAAAAACCCTAGGTTATGTACTTAAAAGTTTTTTGTTGCAAAGACTATATTCTTAATACTAATATCAATATGGAAAATAATTTATCCAAGAGTGGTGACGGTATCTTTTTAGGATATTCCATGTCTAGTAAAGCCTATAGAGTGTTAAATAAAAGAACTAAATGTGTGGAAGAATCTGTCCATGTCATATTTGATGAAGTAGATTCACATGAGCCTAAAACCATTCCAGAGAACATGGAGGATGATGTATAAAATATAAACATTAATTCATAATCGACAAACCATTCTATGAATGAATCTGTGAAAACTTCATGTTTTGGAAATTCCTTAGACTGAAGTCACAATGAACCTAAACCTATTGATGAACCTGATATCACTAGTCCCATCTTTTCTAGAGCAATTAGAACTCTTAAGAACCATACTTTAGATGTTGTTATAGGAGACCTAGACAAAGGAACTCAAAACAGATATTCTCTTAGAAATCAGGTTGAACATCATGTGTTCTTGTCACAACTCGAATATCAAAACATTAATGATTCCATCAATGATGAATTTTGGGTGATGGATATGAAAGAAGAACATAATTAGTTTGAAAGGAAAAAAGATTAGAAACTTGTTGAATGGACTAAGGACACATTCACCATATGGGTGTTTACAAATAAGGTAGATGAAGATGGTAACATAGTTAGAAACCAGGCTTGTTTGGTTGCACAAGGAAATAGTCAAGAATAATGAATTGACTATGAGGAGACCTTTTCACTAGTATCTATACACGAAGCCAACATAATCCTACTTGTTTATGCTGCACATCTGAATTTGAAACTATATAAAATGGATATTAAGAGTGAATTCGTTAATGGGTATATAGATGAGGATGTATTTGTTGAACAAACCCTTTCTTTACATACCCCCATTTTCCAAAACATATTTCTAAATTATCAAAAGCCTTATATGGTTTAAAACATACTCCAAGAGCATGGTATTACATGTTGAATAATTTTCTTATTTTAAATGGTTTTACAAAAGGAATAGATGATCCAATCATTTTTATAAAATTAATTTCTAATGATTTTTTAGTTGTTCAAATCTATGTAGATGAAATTATCTTTGAATCATCAGGAAATTATTTAGGTATTGATTTTTATAAAATGATGAAAATTTAATTTGGAATGATTTTAATGGGTGAACTAAATTTTTTTCTTAGATTTCAGATCCTTCAAAATAATGATTGTATAATTTTAAGTCAATGTCAATATACTAGATCTATTTTAAAATTTTTTGGATTGGATAACACCAAAAGTAGTGACACTTCCAAGAGTACCACATGTAAGTTGGATCTTGATGAAGATGGAAAATCTGTTGATCAAACCACTTATAGAGGAATTATTGGAAGTTTACTCTACTTAACTGTTAGTCAACCTAACAAAATGTTTAGTGTGTGTATGTGTGTTTATTTTCAATAAAATCATAAGGAATACCATTTAAATGTTGAAAATAGAATTGTTAAATATCCCAAGCATACACCCAATTTATAATTGTTCTATCCTAGAAGGCAATAATTTGAATTAGTTAGTCATTTTGATGATGACTTCAGTCGATGTAAGTTAGATAGAAAAAGAACCTATTAAAGATGTCACTTTTTTGGCAAGTCACTATTATCATGGTGTAGAATGAAACAAAATTCTGTTGCATTAACTACTGCAGAAGCTAAATATATAGCTACTGGCAGTTGTTGTGTACAAA
This sequence comes from Viscum album, assembly GCA_963277665.1. Taxonomy (NCBI): domain Eukaryota; kingdom Viridiplantae; phylum Streptophyta; class Magnoliopsida; order Santalales; family Viscaceae; genus Viscum; species Viscum album. The sequence goes on along the minus strand of OY728146.1, from coordinate 208,775,097 downwards.
TTTTGTTGATGAAACACACATTACTAGATTATGGATATCAATTCAGGCATGTACATATAAATTGTGACAACACAAGCACTATTAATGTCTCGAAAAATCCGGTTTCACATTCTTGGACAAAACATATTGATGTAAGATGTCACTTTTTGAGAGATCATTATCAAAAAGGTGATGTCACATTGGAATTCATTGGTACTAAATATCATGTTGCTGATATATTTACCAAAACATTAAATTCTGAAATAATAGACATCATTATACATGAATCAGACATTATAAATATTATGTAAATGTCTTATTATTTAATATATTATTGTTTTATATCTTACTATTTAATGTTTATGGTCTCATAATTAGTATTTTGTGATTACTGTATAACAGTCACTGACTCACCATAAGGATCAATCACTGTATCTCTGTAAGGATCATTCACTATCTCACTGTAAGGATCAGTCTCTGTCTCACTGTAAGGATCAGTCAATATCTCACCTTATGGAGCAGTCACTGTCTCACCGTAAAATTAATTCTCTATCTCATCTTAAATACCTGATCTGGTTTCACTATAATGTTTTTTTATTTATAAATTAAAAACTTTATCACAATAATTATCAATTTCACCTTTTAATTTTCCCGCGCTTTTAATTTTGCGACGTTTGGTATTCCTAAATTATTAAATAAAGGATGTATAACTTGTCCTTTAATCGTCCCTTCTTCAATTCACTCATTTTGTAACCCTTATTGAATCTTTCAACCCTTCTCTCTCTCGAACCTCAGTGAATGGCCATGATGAATCACCCTTCATCGTCGACTCCTGAGAAATGTAGCTCGAATAATATGAAGACCACACCAAATCTGGCACCCGAAGGTCCTCTAAATCCAAATCTAGTGAACTGAGTTTTAGTACCTGAGAAAGAGATATTCCATGAGTGGTTTATGTCGATTAAGTCTCTTGTTTCGAATTTTTTAAAAGATCAAGGCTGGTTAGAATGGTTTTTGAAGAATGATAGACCTATCTAACCTAAGCTTGTGGCTCAATCTTATCAGTATGTTTAGTTCTCCTTTGATTATGAAGATGGTTATGTTGTGAAGCTATATAAATGGCCAGAAATGATCATTCTCTTCGAGGTTATGGGATGCATTCCTTAGGATACCTAATGAAGGCATCTGTGAGGACTATCAGAGAGGACCTCCACCTTCCAGGGAATTCATTATTAGATTCTTTGAAAATCCTAACTGGAAATGGAACTAAGAAGAGAGCCATTGCTGCTGAAGTGGATAGAGAATATATACTTCTGTTTAATTTTATACAAAACTTGATTATCCCCCAAAAAGATGATTTTTTCTGTACTAAAATATCATGATGTGTTTCTGATTTATTTTATAAAAAATGGGCATAAGATGAACCTTTGTAAGTATATTATACACCATGTGTATGAACTGATCAAAACCACATCCAAGTAAACCTCACAATTTTATTCTTTACTTATCTCAGCCATGATTCATGCCAATGGTATGGTTGGACCTAATGAAGAAGTTATCAAGGTTTGTGAGTTCTACCTTTCAAAATTCATAATCAAGAGGATGGAAATCAACATGAATCCTTGAAAAAGTCATGGGTAGAAGACAATGACAGGATTTCGGAAAATATCAATCTAGTGGATCATATTTCATGACAAAAAGATATTACTGATCCTGGTTTGGAACCAGATAAATTTTTTGAGTATTCTAAAGAAGAAGAATAAAAGGTTATTCTGCCTCCGAGGGAAACTGTTTCTGATAAGAAAGATATTACTTTTTTCCCTCACGTAGTAAGTGAAAGGAATTACCTACTTCTAAATATGTTGTTAATATAGATGATAAACCCAAAGTTGAAACAAAATCTGTTTTTAAAGAAACCAAAAAGAATGATATAGAAGATAATATAGAAGAATAATTACCTGTTATGTAAGTAGCTAACCATGAAGAAATCCTAATCAAAGAATCTGTACATGAATTCATTCTGTTGGTTAAGGAAAGGCTGTAGCTAGATTTTCAATTGTCTAGATGAAAAATGAGAGAGGAACTAAGAGATTAATTCATGGAACTAGATCAAGCCTCTATGCCTCTCAGTCCTGAGAAAGATACAACTATTGAGGGGGAGCAACCCTCGAATCTAGAATCTTTTGAAGTACAAAACCCGATTTATCCAATACCTTTAGACACTCAATATAAATTCCATAGATTTTATGATGTGAATGACTCCCAAGAAGTCTTAGTAAAATGCATTGACCATTCCACTATCTTCCAATTTAAATATGTCTCAAATCATGCCTGTAAAAAAGAACCAGAGTCTGTATCAGTCCCTATCATCGAACCTTCACCGGAACAACCATCCTTGGTGAGTAAAGAAGATATGAAAGAATTTGGAACTACCCTTTTGGCTGGAATTGAAAAAATCCTGAATACCCAACCAGATCCTATAAATAATCTATATGATAGAGATGCCTCAATGTTGTTGGAAAAAGTTATTTGGAAAATTCAAACCAAAATTATACATGAGATTTAGGAAGTCACAGTTGAAAACAAACTACTTAGTGATGAAGTGAAGACTCTAAGAGGTATGATTGAAGACTTGCAGAATGTGATAAATTCAAGATTAGAACATGCTCCTTATCCTATAGAGCCTTTTGTTCCTCAAACCCCACGGAATTTTTTCTCTCATATTAAACCTCATTTAGCTTCTTTAGCTAAAAAAATGGCAGAGAGAAACAAACAGATTGTGAAAGAAATGAAAAAGCCTGTGGTTAATCTTAACAAACTCACTGATGATTATATTGGGTGCCTTCAAAAAGTTCATAATCAATAGAAATCTATCACCTCAGTTGTCATTGCTTTTAAGACATCGAGAATATCATCTCAGCCTTCCTTAGATAGTGACCTACTCAGATCCGTTGTCAAAGAATAACTTTATACTGTGCTTAGTGGTTTCAATAAATATTCTATATCAGAAGTTATCAAGAACAGTGACAGAGTTCTTGATCTTGTCTAAATCCATTCAAAATTGTTTATTGATGCTCAACAATAAATTTCCAAGAAAGTGGATTTATACTTCAACTGAATCTTTTCAAATACTGATATGACCAACAATTTCAAATATCATGATGAAAATATGAGGATTCCTCGTGTTACTCAATATTTGAAGACTCAAGTCCAAAATCTCACCGAGTTCACTCGTCTATATGAATAGTTTATGGAAAACAAGGATGTATTTGAAAAAGATATGCAGTATGGTGGAGAGATCATTGAAGATTTAACTATGCTTCTAAGGACCTATCTTCATGTATAGAGTACATCCGTTGTTGCTCCTACGGCTGCCCCTCTGAGGCCTATTTTTCCTACATTAACCTCTTCATTAGCCTCCACATCTATGTTTTCAGCCATGTACTAAGTTAGATCATGTATGTGATACTTGATCAACAACTGCCTTAGTCTTCTACTACCCCTACTATGGATCCCTCTTTCTTTGAAGGTCTTCCTTTACCTTATCTTTCAACCAGCTCACTCCCTTCTTCTACTTCAACCCCTGCTCCTGTGGCTTCCTCTTCTGCTACAACTTCTAATGGAAAATAGAATACAAACCAGTGAAGAGGAATATTGCTTACTCTTTTTTATTGGAGTCTTTTTAATTTTGTTTTAATTTATGTAATTCCCCTATTTTTATCTAATAAATTATTCCCTATTCTTGTCTCTTTTTCTTTCTTTTTCATTCCATTTGTTGATAATACCAAAAGGGGAGATATATAGGAGACATATATGGGAAGAGAAAACTCACTCAGTATATGTTATATTCACATTCTAACTATGTTTTTAGAACAAATATACAATCCAAATATACATGATTTTGGATGATCAAAAAGGGGAAGATTTTTGGACTCCCCATGTACTGATCATGTTTTAATGATCACATATATTATTCAGTCGGAAAACCTTGTTAATTCTATGTAATCTATCTCACATAAAATGCACAGTTGTTTAGTAAAAGCTATAAAAATATCATAAGTGCTATACAGTCAGTTTGGTTACTATACACTATCATTTGATTCACTTTATAATGATTTCTCTGACAAATTATTATGTTTAATTCATTCCATAAATATCACTACTTCAGTCTGAATATAGATTTTTTCATAAGTGTGAGACACCGTGAACCAGTAGACACCGTGACAACCAGACAATGTGAAAAAGATACCGTGAAAAAGACACTATGACATCGAGACACCATGACAACAAGACACCATGAACAATACACCGTGAACACGACACCATGACATCGAGACACCGTGAAAACCAGACTCCATGAAAAAGACACCAGGAAAAATTCATTTTGTCATCGAGACACCGTGACAACAAGACACCGTTAACAAGACACTGTGACCTTGATACACCATGAACTAGACACCATGAACCAGACAAAGTGACAGAAAGATACCATGACCAATCAAGACACCATGTGAAGGAGACAACATTTCCATGACAATTTGTGACATTGTTTCTTAATATGTTTTTTTGTCTTTGAATTTAATATCTAATAGTCATATTTGAAGATTTTAAATGCATTGGCATAATTAATATTTCTTTGTAGACATGTCATGTGATAGTACGAGGTACGAGGAGTAGAATACATGAAACTTGTCATCTCGAACACTTGCACTCCAATATAAAAGAGTAATACGGTGCTGGAGAAATATGAATTGTGGCACGATACTAAAAATATTAACAAGTGGGTGGGAATGAGAGTGAAAAAAATACACTTATAGAATTATTAAAGAAATAATTGTCTCATGCAACTATACGCTATTGGATAACACACGAAGCTCAAATAAATCCCGGAATTGAGAACATCTTCGCACTGTCAAACATCACGATGAACACAAGTAGGATATTTATGACTTGTGACACTCTAATTTCTATACAAGGACTTGATTTCTGCATCTACATTATCTTAGATGTCCAGAGATGAAAAGACTGGAATTTATGGCATTTATAAATCTATCTCAATATTTATGCTCTGTTGTGAATCATTTTACTATCTTTTGAGCAGTGTGAATATCTGTATAACAACACACTTTGTCTCCTACATAAAACTAAAGGATATAAGATATAATTAATCAAGCAACTTTTTTCAATTTTTATACCCTCTGATATGTGTGGAAGGGGTCCCTCTATGGCCTGGTTGGTTGTTCCCATGAAGCACTATGGAAGAGGTCCCTCTGTGATCTGGAAAGTCCTGTGTACTGTAGTTTAAACCCAATACAGGGTGTGGATCAGGATTATGTATATAAAATGCTTGGTGACAAGTGGTCACCAATTGGACTGGATTTGGCCTCATCTTGAGACTGAACCACTTTTTTCCTATCTGTTCTACATCTTAATTTAGTATTTGTTTTATTGCCTTACTATATGATTCATAAATAACTAAATTCACTTTGATATTTAATCATAGAACGAAGTTATAATTGTCTTGTCTTAGTAGAATAGATTCAAAAGTATTATTAATAACTGGAATTAAGATTACTGATAACTAATCTATATTCTAACATGTTATTTAAACAGTCAAACTCTTATAACAGTATAACCTAGATTAATTAAGCTATATTTAACCTTTTGGGGAAACCTTTTTAAGAATAAATTTTAACCAGAAATTTTTATAGATACTCAATTCACCCCACCCCCCTCTTGAGTAATCTACATTGACCAAAAACCTCTATGTTCTAGATATAACGGGTTATGATGTCATTCTCAGAATACACTCGTTGGTTCCCTTCCAAGCTATTTTGGATTTCTATCATTATAGCGTGAGTTTCACAATAAAAGAGGGTAGATCGTTTCTTCATAAGGGTGAATGAGATGTCTAGGAGAGAAGAGTAGGACCCTAGCATCATGTGCTTGGAGGAGTTACAAGCTTTATTTCTAGTCTATATCTAGATAACCAGGGGACTTAATATATAGACTTTCCTTCAGTGGTGGATCATTTCAGGGAAGTATTTCCAAAGGACTTTTCAGGTTTGCCTCAAGAGCGAGAGGTGGACTTTTCTATTGAATTTCTTCCAGGAGTGGCACCATTGTCTATTACTCCTTATAGAATGACTACACCAGAGTTTTAGGAGCTCAAGAAGTAGATATAGGAGTTGTAGGCAAAGGGTTTCATCCAACCTAGTACTTATCCTTGGGGTTCACATGTCATGTTATAAAGAAGGCGGATGGTACCCTTATATAATGTGTGGATTATCGGAAGTTGAACCATTTGACATTCAAAAACAGATATACTTTGTAGAGGATTGATGATCTCTTTGATCATATTCAAGAAGCCCAGGTGTTCTCAATGGTTTAATTGAGTTCTAGTTACCATCATTTTCATGTTAGACCATTAGATGCACCTCTTACAGCCTTTCGGATGAGCTATAGTCTATACGAGTATGTGGTTATTCCGTTCAGTCTCATGAACATGCCTACAGTTTTCATGGAACTAACGAATTTAGTGTTCCATCCATACCTTGATTATTTTGTGGTAGTCTTCATGGATGATATCTTGGTGTACTCTCACACTCAACACGACCATGCCACACATCTTAAGATTGTTTTGAGTACACTGAGATAGCATCCATTATATGATAGGCTATCAAAACGCCCCTTTTGGATCGAACAAATTCACATTTTGTGTCTTTTTATATTAGATACAATAGTATCATTAGACATAGAGAGAGTGAGGGTATTATTTTTCTGGGAGAATCTGATGAATATCTTTGAGGTACGATGTTTTCTTGGGAAGGCTAGTTAGTACATGCATTTTATACAGGACTCTTCACACTTATAAATTCCACTGATGGGCCTGACTAAGAAGGGTGTGAAGTACTAGTGCTCATATTCTTGTGAGTCAGCCTTTTAGGAGTTAAAAGGGAGGTTTACTTTAGTGTTGATACCTGTTTTTTCATAGCCGGGAAAGAGATATACTATTTACTATAAAGCATCGGTTATAGGTATGTGTGCAATGCTTATGTAGGGAGAAGAGGTTATTGTTTACGAGTCTTGTGAGATGAACAACCTAACACATGATCTCGAGCTGGCTATAGTTGTTCATGATATATGATGTTGGAGACATTATCATTTGTGGGAGAATTTTGTGGTTTTCAATGACCAAAAAATTCTCAAGTTTATCTTTACTCTAAATGATCTAAATTTGAGATAGAGAATGTGGGATTTTTACCTTCAGTATTTTTACTTTGATCTTTCCAACATGCCAAGGAGGACAACGTTGTGGCTGATGCGTTGAGTAGGTGGAATCAGATATATGCAGTTCATGAGGCCAGTAGTTAGTGGCAGCTTATGGATCTATTCTCTGAAATGAATTTTGAGGTACATAAAAAATAGGGTCAGGTGTTTCTATATTTTGTAGAAGATACATGTACTCTTCTTGATTGAGTGAGAATGAGGCAGCTATCAAATTCAGAAGACCTAGTCCAATGAGAGAGTGTGTTAGGAAAGGACCATATTTTTGGATGGACAGTAGGCAAGGATGAGATCTTTTATTTTCATGGATGTGTGTGGGTTCCAGAATATATATGTGAGGATCTTATGTGATTCATTCATTCCTTAGTTTTGGATGTTCTCAAGGTGTCACCAAGATGTTTTAAAATCTACACTGTAAGTATTGGTGGCTAGGTATGAAGAGAGATGTTGTTATTTTTGTCATGAGGCATTCAACCTGTCAGCAGGTAAAGGTGGGACATCATTGACCAGTAGGTCTTTTGTAGTAGTTAACCATTCCTTATTGGAAATGGAATGATTTCATGAGGGATTTAATGATATGTTTTCTGAGGTCAACTCTTGGAAATGATTCATTTTGGGTTGTCATTAACAGACACACTAAGGTTTATCACTTCTTTCTGATCAAGAATACCTTATATGATGATGAACTTGGATAGTTGTATATCCATGATATTGTACATCTACATGTGGTTCCACACTCCATTTTTTCAGATAGGGACACACATTTTACTTCATGGGTCTGGCAAGGAAATCAGAGGGATTTTGGAACCTAGGTACTTCTGTGTACAACATACCATCACCAGACAGATGGCTAGTCTGAGTGTCTGTTTCAGGTGCTTGAGGAAATGATTCAAGCATGAATCTCAGATTTTGGTGTTTCTTAGGATAAGAACATAACTGTTTTGGAGTTGGCCTACAATAATAGTTTTCAAGCAACTATTCAGATGGAACATTTTGAGGCTTTGTATAGTAGGCCATGCCGATCATCCTTATGTTGGATGGAGGCATGAGAGATAGCTATTTCAGGACCTCTTCTTATCCCGGAGACCATAGAATAGATATAGTTGATTCGGAAGAGGATGGCTACTACCCAGTCATTATAGAAGTCTTACACAGATCGACAGAGAGGACCTATGAAGTTTGAGGTTGGAGATAAGTTCTTCATAGGTGTCACACTGAGGATGAGACATAGGAGGATTAGGAGGCATGGTAATATTTCACCAAGGTACATCAGAATTTTTGAGGTGTTGGATAGAGTTGGGCCGATTTCCTATCCGTTGTAGTTACCTTAGAGGTAACAGGCTACGCATGATCTCTTCCATGTTTATCGGCTTCGACATTACCTCTCAGACTTGTATCGTGTTTTCCAACCCGAGGTGGTTGAGTTAGAGGTGGATGCATCCTTCAAGGAGCATCCTATCAGGATTGTTGATTGAAGTGTGAAGGTTCTCCATGTCCGATCTGTTCCTCTGGTATGAGTGTTATGGCAGCATGGGTGAGTACATGATGATACTTCGAAGAGGGAGGCTGGTGTACGATCGTAGTGTCCAGAACTGTTCGAGGTTTCTTCTTCTATGACACCTTCCTTGGGAAATTCAAGGATGAATTTCTTTAATGGGGGAAGTTTTTATGAACTTGGGTCTTCTTTTTAGTTGTTTTTTGGTAGTTTTTGAGAAAAATATGAGTTTCTGGAAATTTCAGGAGTACACGCCATGTATTTTATGTACACACTGTGTACCCGGTCACCATGGGTGACCATCTACTGGCTGTGTAAAGGCTGAGTACATGGCCATGTGTGGTGACCTAGAGACTGCCTAAATAGGAGGTCAAAAAAGGAATGTACACACCATGTACTTTTAAAATAAATGATGTGTAACTTTAAAATACACGCAGTGTACTTTTTTTCATTAAACTGACCAGGGACATGTCCAATAAACATTAAATTGTTTCACTTCATCCGCCTCATTTAAGAGTGACTGTATGACCACAGATATTCTCCAATCCCCGACTCATCATCCTCTATACAAATCTAACATCATCAATTGCATTGGAATCGCATTGGTGAGTTCTATCTTCTTCTAGAACTTCATCTCCTGATTTCTCCTCTCCCACGACTTATCATTAGTTGAATGTTTTAAGTGTTTCTATAGATATACAATGTTGTAGGGATATTTAAGGCATGAGGTTCATTTATATCAATCTCATGATGCCGAGGTATGTGATTGGTGTTGTTCCATAGATAGTCTTTGAATTTTACGTGCAGAAGTGCCCAATACCCTCTTTCGGGGTATTGCGTGTTTATGGTTTTTAGCCCTATTTTTTCAGATATAAATTTTTGTTTGGATAGAGGTTAATTTTTTATGAATAGGGATAAAATTGACATGAATTGGAGGTTTCTTCCATATTTTCTTGTTTTGACCATTTGTTTTAGCTTTCCTGTTATGTTGCATTGTTTTCCATGCCTTGTATTGTTAGGATGGAGTGTTTATTACTTAACATGCTATGATATGTTATAGATTGTTTAGACAGGTAGTTCATGATTTTTTTCATTGGATGCAATGTATCATTTGTAAATGAATGACAAACATAGGGTTTTGGAAACAAGGTATAGTAGACCATAGGGAGAATTGACGCCAGGGGCTTCTCTAGAGTGTCTGTTTACTTTTACATTGCGAGAACATAATTTTGGGATGCATGTTATCTCTCATAGTGTTTTTAGTTTCCCTGATACAGGGAACATGGGGAATTTTATATTGAGTTCTTCCTCAAAGTTCCTATTAGTTACCTAATTTTTATGGGTTCTCTTGATATATAAAAATGAATGCAATTGAATTTGTAGGATTGTTACTGTGCGTACTTCCTTGTTTATTGATTCATTTTGTTTATTGTCTTCCATTTATATTCCCTGACTGTTAGGAAAAGATCACTGGGTGGATTCCTACTAGTATTAGTCTCACACCGTATTTGTGTCGTGCTTTGGGTCCTAAACAGATTATATTGCAGCATGTATAAGTGAAAGCGCCCTTCTACTTCAGGTTCTTTATTGTTGGGGAGTTGGGGAGCATGAGACCAAGCTGAGGCTAGCGATGCTGTGCAGCTATTTACATGATTTTCTCTATTCTTTGGATTAGTATTGTATTCTAACATTGTGAATTATTTGGCAGCTTTCATAGACATATGTATCAGGATTCATACATATTAATATGTGCTCAGTAGTTGTTACTTCCAATCTTCTGTTGTATATTGTTTTATGGTATTATTACTGCTTCCACTACTAATATCTATTTTACTTCTTCATTTTTTCTCTGCCAATGAAGTAATAGTTCTCCCACTGTCACTCCCAAGTCCATTTCTGCTATTCGGCATCCTATGGAGTTCGGGGAAATGTGCTTGAGGCCATATGACCAACCGGGTACGGGGTGCCTCTGGGCGGCTCCCGTAACCGGGATGTTATGAAGTGGTATCCGAAGATCTATTTTTTTCATGACATACTATTGGAAGCCTATAGATAGGGATAGGAAAGAATAAGTAGTTTTAAATAATCTGTGCTTATGAGTAGCTTACTCATGTACAGGGAAAATACAATTTACCTTGGTTATTGAATTGTTTTTGGTTTTGCAATTTTACAATTGACTTGATTTCACTATTAGGTGATTCACATGTTTTGTGATGTTACTATTTATATAATTGAGGTCATATTTCTACTGCAACCCGATGAGATGAGGGTATGTAATATCATGCTTCATAAAGTCACTTTCTTGAGATCACATGTCATGCATTCTTGCCATGCCATTTAGGGTGCATTTGCAATTGCGTGTTGTTGTGATAGAAGTTGTGTTAGATATGCATGTTCTTGTGATAGATGCCTTGTTAAAATACATACTACATGATAATGTATTGGATTGTGTGAGATTTTTTTTCAATGGACACCAAACATTGGTTCTTGAGGTGTTATGGGACCTCATGGATCATAAATTCGTGGATCATTGTATTGTTATTCCTTGTGTGTGACATGTATATGATTCAATGCATTGATTCTTGGGGAGTATGGGACCTCACAGATCATAATTTGGAACTTTAATGTTAGTTTTGGTGTTTTTATACGTTCCGAAGTAGTCTCTAAGGCTTACTATCTAGAAACACCCAAATGACACAGTGTGTAATGATAAATACATGCCATGTGTCCTTGTGTTTGGGAATGAACTATTTTTCTTAAGTATATGCCATTTACTGTATGTATATTTCGTGTAGTCTCTAAATGTATCACTGGCTATGTGGGAAGAGACGCGGGGTTGGGAAATATTTGGTGGAACATACCACGTTCTGGATTTACACGATGTGTTATGAAGACCATGTGTCCACCCATGTGACTAAAGACACTGATGGATAAAAACATAAGTTAATCATGTTGTTTGAAGCTTGTAAACTCCATGTATTGTAACCCATGTATCCAACCATGTAACAAACAACACAGGGCAGTGGAATCCTTCTTGTACATGTCGTGTCTTTTATAAACACGCTGTTTAGAGTTAGCTATGTAGCTGATCGTGTAACTAACAACACGAGTCAGCGATGTTTGTCTAATACACATCGGGTCTAGTACTAGCACGACATGTACACATATTCTAGGAGAACCCGGTGGCTCAGCCATGTAGAAGAACTCAGGTAGGGGAAGATGATTCAAGTGCATGTTGTGTGGAAGGACAACAAGCCATGTGTATGGGGTGTTACACGACCTGGGTTGGCAGAAATGCACGCCCATGTGAAGGCTTAAGGGAACAATCCATGTAAGAATTATTCACAACGTGTACCATGGTATTGAAAAACATGAATGATTTCTTTACCTTATTACCTTCAAACAATTATTCGTTTCATTCCATGTTAATCTTGATCTAATGTGTGTGCTTGACCCTGCAGAGTCATGCCACCGAGAGATCCTCCGGTTTTTTGCCAATTACAGGTCGGTGATCAAACACAGGATATAGCTAATCAAGGCCTACTAGCAGATCCTCCAGTTGTGCCAGTCTTGGAACCATCCATCATTCTAGACACAGGTGCTGACACACAGTTCTGAGAGGTCATTATGAGGTTTATGCATACCATCCAAGGAGTACAGCATCCTTCCCCTTCTATGGAAGAGTGGACATGGGTTTTCTGGCAGCAGCATCCTCCCACCTTCACAGGTGATGGAGAACCTCAGGCTGAAGATTCATGGTTAAATGAAATGCTTTCTTTCATAGATCATCTGGAGATTCTTCCAGAGAGAAAGGTGATGCTTGCTATGTATATTATTTTATATTCCACAAAGATATGGTGGGATGTGATTTCATAGGTGGGGGACAACAGGTTAATTCTTGGGATCAGTTCTATTGTTCCTTCTATGAATAATTCTACCCGGATACTTTGAGGGCCGATCGAGCTCGAGTATTGATGAGTTTGGAGTAGGGTACTCTTTCTGTCATGGAGTATTCTTCTCTCTTTACAAAGCTGCAATGCATCTTGTCTATTCTTGAAGGTGATGAGTTATTTTTGGAAAAGATGTTTGAGGATAGTCTCAAAAATGACATCTGATCTGAAGTGAAAATTTTTAGGTTGACATCCATCACTTCTATAGTCAACCAGGCTCTAATGACGGAGCATAATATGAGATATACTAGAGGGGTGAGCTAGGGCGGTTCTACTTCTAGAGTTGGTATCCCTCCTACTGAAAGTAGGAAGCGCCATAGGTAGTATACACATGGAGATCATAGTTGGTGGGATTCTTCTTCAATTGGTCTCATGGTGTGTTACCAGTGCGTGAAGAGTTGGCATATGAGACCACATTTTTGTGAGACCCAGTGGAGTGCGGATGTTACGAAAAAATGGGTTATCTTCAGTTATTTTGATAGTTCATCTCCCCAACAGCAGGTGACAGGGGTTCTTCTATGACTCTGCATTTAAAAGCAGCACCACCAATTTTTCATCAGTTAGGGAACTAGAGCTCTTCCGGTCATTTACGCCAAGCTGGAGGTTGTGGTCAAGGTAGCCAGTCTCCAGGAATTCAGTAAAAATAAGGTGGATCAACTCAGAGTTGTCAAGTAGGGTCACGGGGCTGTAGTGTAGGTCAGAATTATACAGGGGAGCAGACCCAGCAGGATCTGAATCCCAAACCCTCTACAGTCACGGTACGATCCTAGTTGGCTTAGTTTTAGCTTCTGCTCTTTTCGATACCGAGGCTTCTCATAGCTTTATATCTGTTGGTGTTGTGGAGAGCCTTGGGCTCTGTATCATTTCTTTTACAGGTATGTTGACGTCATACACTTTGTTGGGGACAAGAAATGCTAGGGTATTATAGGTCAAGGAGTTCCTTCTAGAGGTTTGTGGGATTCACTTTATTTGGGACCTCTATGAACTAGGGATGGCGAGTTATGATTTCATTCATAGAATGGATTGGCTGGTTCCCTTCCAAGATATCTTTGATTTCTATCACTGTAGGGTGAGTTTGACATCCTTAGAGGGAAAACTGTTTCTTCATAATGGAGAATGGAATGTCCAGGTAGGTAGGGTGGGACCCAAGAATCATGGTTTAGGTGGAGTTACAACCCAAATTCGTAGACTATATATGGATGAATATGGTATTTCATAAATACTCTTTCTTCTAGTGGTGGATCATTTAGGGGTTTACTTTCTATAAGACTTTTCAGGTTTTACATTGGAGCATGAGTTGGAATTTTCTATTGAGCATGTTCTAGGAGTGGCACCAGTGTCTATTCCTCCTTATAGGAAGGCTACACCAGATTTGGAGGAGCTCAAGAACCAGTTGCAGGAGTTGAAGGAAAATGGTTTAATCTAACCTAGTACTTTCCCTTCCTTGGGGGTCACATGTCCTGTTTGTGAAGAAGGTAGATGGTACCCTTAGAATTTTTGTGGAATATCGGAAGTTGAACCGGTTGACAGTAAAGAACCGATATCCCTTTCCGAGGAATGATGATGTATTTGATCAGCTTTGAGGAGCCTAGGTGTTCTCGAAGATTGACATGAGGACCGGTTACAATCAGTTGCATGTTACACCATCATATGTACCTCTTACAGCCTTTCGTGGAATGTATGGTCTGTACGTTTATGTGGTTATGCCGTTCAATCTCACGAACACGCCTAAATATTTCATGGAATTGATGAACCGAGTGTTCCATCCATACCTGGAATATTTCATGGTAGTCTTCGTGGAAAATATGTTGTTGTACTCTCACACTCGACATGACCATGACACACATCCTGAGATCATTTTGAGTACACTGAGAGAGCATCAGTTATATGATAAGATTTAAAAATTCCTCTTTTGGATGGACCAAATTCACTTCTCGGGTCATTTAATCTCAGAGACAGGATTATCCGTAGACCTAGAGAAAGTGATATAAGTAGTTTCCTAGGAGCATACAAAGAGTGTATTTGAGGTATGGAGTTTTTCTAGTGTTTACTGGTTAAAACATTCATTTTATACATGACTCTTCATGCTTAGTAGCGCCATTGACGAGACTGACTAAGAAGGGTGTGATGTAGTTGTTGTCATATTATTGTGATTCACCCTTTCAGGAGGTGAAAGGGAGGATGAATTCACTGTTTATACTAGTTTTTCAAAAATTTGGGTGAGAGATGTACTATTTACTGTGATGCATAAGGTATCAGGATAGAAACAGTTCTTATCCATGGAGAAGGGGTCATTGCGTACATGTGTTGGCAGTTGAGGCCATATGAGATGAACTACATGACAAATGATCTCGAGATGGCTACAGTTGTTCATGCTTTACATTGTTGGATACATTATCTTTTGGGAGATCATTTTGTGGATTTCACTGGCCAATAAAATCTCAAGTATATATTCACTTAACACAATCTAAATTTGAGATAGAGAAGGTTGGTTGAGTACCATTAGTTGTTTGAATTTCAGCTTGCCTACATGCCTGGGAAAGGAAATTATGTAGCTGATGAATTGAGAAGGAGGAATCTTATATATGTAGTTCAGTAGGCCAACAGTGAGTGGAAGCTTATGGATCTATTAACTAAAATGAATTTGGAGGTTCACCACCGAGAATGGCTGACATTTCTATCTTCTATAGCTACTACCTCTACTCTTCTTGATCGAGTGAAAATGAGGCAGCAATCAGATTCAGAAGGCCTAGTATAAAGAGAGAGTGGTTTAGGAGAGGACCCTATTCTTAGATGGAAATTAGGTGAGTATGAGAACATTCATTTTCATGGATGTTTGTGGGTGAGAACAAACATACGTGAGAAGCTAATGCGAGTCTTCCATTCCTCAGTCTGGGAAGTTCATCCTTGTGTCACCAAGATGTATCGAGATCTACACCG
Organism: Viscum album; assembly: GCA_963277665.1. Lineage (NCBI taxonomy): Eukaryota > Viridiplantae > Streptophyta > Magnoliopsida > Santalales > Viscaceae > Viscum > Viscum album. The sequence continues at coordinate 208,759,446 of OY728146.1, read as the reverse complement.
TCAGTATTGGTGGCCATGTATGAAGATAAATGTTGCTGGTTTTATGGTGATGTGTTCAACCTGTCAGTAGGAGAAGACAGAGCATCAATGACCAGTAAGGAATTTTCAGCAGTTACACATTCCTGTGTGGAAATGGAATGATGTCGCGATAGATTTCGTGACAGTTTTCCAAGGTCACCTTTAGGAAATGATGCAGTTTGGGATTTCATTGAAAAACTCATGAAGGTTTCTCACTTCTTGCTAATAAAAGATACCTTCAATGTTGATGATCATGGACGGTTGTACATCCAAGAGATTGTACATCTACAGGGGTTCCACGCTCTATTTTTTTAGACAGGGGCACATGTTATATTCTCGGGTCTAGCAGGGACTTCCAAGGGCATTGGGTACACAGGTACCTCTGAGTACAGCTTACCATCACCAGACATATGGCCAGTCTGAGCATAAGATTCAGGTTCTTGAGGACATGCTTCGAGCATGCATCTTGCATTTGGAGGTTCTTGGGTGAAGCACTTACCTCTTTTAGAGTGTTCCAATAATAATAGTTTTTAGGAATCTTTTAAGATGGCACCTTTTGAGGCTCTATACAGTACGTCATGCTGATCAAAATTATGTTGGCTAGAGGTTGGAGAGATAGGTATGTCTGGACCTCATCTAGTTAAGGAGATCACAGAGAATATAGAGTTGATTTAGAAGAGGATGGCTACTTAATATTCATGATAGAAGTATTTTTCTTATTTACAGAGATAACCTCTGGAGATTGAGGTCAGAGATAAGGTTTTTCTACATGTCACACTTAGGTTGGTACATAGGAGGATTATGAGGTAGGGTAAGCCCTCACCGAGTTACGTCCATCTTTTTGAGGTGTTGGATAGAGTCAGGGCTATTGCCTATCAATTTATGTTACCTAAGAGGTATCGGGATATGCATAATGTCTTATGATTTTCTCATCTTTGATGTTACATCTTATAACCGTATCAATTTTTCAACCTAAGGAGGGTGAGTTAGAGGTGTACGTATCCTTCGAGGAGAAACCTATCTGGATTGTTGATCAAAGTGCGAAGGTTCTCTCTGGTCGGTCTATTTCTATGGTACAAGTGTTATGGCAGCACAAGCAAGTACATTCCATGACTTGGGAGAGGGAGGTCGATGTATAATCACAATGGCCGGATCTATTCAAGGTTTCTTCTTCTACTCCTCATTTCAAAGGAAAATTCAGGGACAAATATATTTATGTAGGGAAGTTTTTAAGAACCCATATCTTTTTTTGAAAGCGCATTTTTTATTTCTGTTTTTTTTTTCACTACCCGTCCCCTGGGACCCGTGTCGTAACTACCCTAAGACCTCCTTCCATAGACCAGGGGCTGGAGACTAGTATCAAATGCATAAATCCCTATAACTGGGAAGTCATTTACTTTATAAAACATAAACACACAACCAGAGTACAAGAAGAAGCAAACACTAAGTAAAAACTGTATAAAAAAAGATGTGATGGAATGTAAAAGAGGTTGGAAATACAAGACCTATTGTAAAGTACAAGGAAAATGAAAAATTGGTACAACTAAAAGACAAATAGCTAGAAGGTGTCTAGCAGCTCCTAGATCGTCCACCACAGATCCTACCTGAAGGGTAGGTACTGATAGCCTCCTATCCGCTCCACGTTTATCCGTCTCCTTTGTGTACTGTCTATTCGTGAGGTCTACCTCCAGGTACCATCTAGTACTCGCACACTCCACCTCGGTCAGTGCTGTCCGACTTCTGCATCCAACAGAATGAGGTGCGGTCATAGCCCGTGTAGGGGTGAGTAAAACAATACTCAGTAGGGACCCTGAGACACTCAAGGGATCACAAAATAAATCAAAGATAAACCAAGAAGTATGAATCAATTGATAACCATTACTTAGGTATATTCCCATACATATATCTAAGTTATTTAGTAACCCATCTCAATCATGAGGAAAATACAAAGGTTAATCACTCAGCTAAAACCAAGATTCTTCCTTATCGAAACCACGACTGTTGGAGAACTCCTCCTCTATCGAGTAAATTGGGCATGTCGTGAAACTGAGGCACATCTCACTAACCTAGGACTGCATAGGTTATCCTCTTATCGAGTACTGTGGGTCTACTTCCTAGTACCAGGTAATCCGTCTATTGTGGGTCTTCTGCCAAATACCAAGCACACCCCCTAATAGACTAAAGAGGTACTCCTCCCATCGAGGACCATGGGTCTAACTTCAAATACTGGGTGCTCCTCCACCATGGGTCTGCTTCCAAATACCGAGCGCTCCCCACTGGGCTAGTCGAATCACTCCGAGTCGAATCAGTCAAGCAGTCGTCAGGTCTGTCAGATACTAGGTCTCCACACTCTATCTGCTCATATCTGGGAGGATCTGCTCCACGAGCTACTAGTTGATACTACAAGTTTCACGAAATCTCATGTGGAAGTATCTCAAATGACATGCATGTCATAGGGGTCTCAATGCAATAGACTACACATCAATCGGATTCCCGGTCTGTGAGTTATTAACCTTTTAGTTCTGAGGCCCAGTTGGATTTCTGATCGATCCATCCTGACCATAATACATCTCAACCCACATCTCTAGTGGGGTATACTCAAGGAACTATATCAATCCAAGGATTCCAGCACCACTGACGGTCCATCAAAATGATTCTCGGTGCCAATGTTATGGAGGTTAGTGCAGGGGCGCATGGTTTTTGCATGGTCTGACAAACTATGCGACCAGGCCATGCGATGTCTCTAGGTGAGATAGTAGAAATCGCATGGTTGGTGCATGGTTTGAAAAACGGTGTGGCCAAGCCATGCGATGTCCCCAGGTGGGACCATAGCAATCGCACATTTGGCGCACTATTTGACAAACCGTGCAGCAAAGCCATGCGAAGTCCCCATGTGGGACCGTGGCTACCGCACGCATGGCGCACGGTTTCACAAACCATATGGCCAAGACGTACGACCACATAAAATTAGAGTTTTATGTCCTGGGCCACATAGGATTTCCCATATTTCTCCCCTTCATTCTCCCACTCATGCCTCAAGTGGGATATCTAGTTTTCATAGGTTGGGGAGCTGCTTAGCTCAGTTTTGGGGCACATCGAAGGGTTTTCTTAGTGGATCAAAGGGGGTTCTCCATTTTTCACCACAACACAAAGACACCACCTTGCATCGTGAAGAACAATCCATTCACGAAGAACAACATAGGGGTCAGGACATGTTAGTTTGGCCCGCACCCTCCGCATTAGAGTGGTAACCGGGGACTCAAAAAGAATTTAAAATAAGACCATCAAACCCTATCCTCCGGTAAAGATTATTCCCAACCCTCAAAAGAAAACATCTTTGTTCCTTGTTTATTTTAAATAAAAGAACTTGGTAATATAATCATACTCAAAATCCAACCCCTACCTCGTATTTGTCGAACATTAATGTTGGAAGGAGAGGAAAAGTGGATGTCGATTCGTCGATGTCGGGAAGTGTGTGTGGAAGAAGTGTCGTTGGCGTTCTTTGTGGTCGGCTCTTCTCATAAGGTTTGGTCGATGTAGGAAGAATAAGTCTATCAACGTTCTTCATGTTCATCACGTTATTCATTGGAAGAAGGGTTCCCCATTGAGAAATTTTTCCAACAATCTCACAGGAAGAGAAATTCCAAACCCAAATAAAATAATAGTATTCCTATTATCTTAAGTGTTGGCACATAATTCAAAAGGGTGAATTAATAACACACCTCAACCCAAATTAAATCACGTGCGTTGGCTTGATAAATTAGTGGGGGATGGTGAAGAGTTTAACCCACATAAATGGGGGGTTAGATGTGTTCCAAAATTAATGGGGAGTTAGAAGAGTTATGAAACTAATGTGGGCCCCACTAAATAAAATCCTCTAAAGGGAGGTTATGTGCGGGTGGGCCCCCCCACTAACCTCCTCTTGGAGGATTTAACCGCTATAGAATTAAAATAAATTTTAACACTTATTTTTATTCAATTTAACTAATAAATTCAAAATCTAACTTCTAATCTCATCAGAATAAAACTGTGGTGAACGTCTCACTAAGAAATCACTGATGCTGTGAGCTCAACAGTGCCCCCAGATTTCAATTCTGAGCACTGCTTCAAAAGTTATAAAAACTGGCTCATATGTTTACTGAATGTACCCGAATAAAAACTTCAGAAATTGTTTCCAGGCACACCGGGCCTCAGAATCAAGTGTTGTTAGAAACTATGGACCCATATAATTCCCATGTATTTAAGAGAAAAAAATTTCAATGGAAATTCCAGGTCTTTAAATTCTCCCCACCTCAGGGCTTTAAGTCTCCGTAAGTTACAACTTGAATTAAGGTATCAAATGGGGGTACTGAGCATGAATTTGTTCCTCCCGCTCCTATGTGATCCCCTAGAGGTTCTCGTGCTGCCAGCGAACGCGCACTAGAGGTATCGACCTTCCACATAGGACCCACTTTTGTTGATCCTCAATCTCTACAGGAACCTCAGTGAATGTATCCCTATCATAAATGTCTAGCTCTCCATGGTCAATAATGTTGGATGGGTCATCCACATATCTCCTCAGTTGAGATACATGGAAGACGTCATGAACCAGGTGCAACTGAGTTGGATTATCCAAGTGGTAGTCCACCTCGCCTACTCTACTGAGTACATGGAATGGTCTGATGAATCAGGGAGATAACTTTCCACCTCAGCCAAATCTCCATAGACCTCATTGAGATGAGACCCATAGGAATACATGGTCACCATCCTCGAACTCCATAGGTCTTCATCCCCTATCAGCATATGACTTCTGCCTACTCTGTGCAGTCTTCATCTACTTCTGGATGATCTGCCCCTTCTCCGTGGTAGCACGTACAATCGTTGTCCCCACTAGTGCTGACTCCCCTGGGTCTGTCTAGAACAGTGGCGATCTGCAAGGTCGACCGTACAAGGCGTCAAAAGGTGCCATGCCGATGGTCGAGTGATATATGTTGTTGTAGGAAAACTCCACCAAAGGTAGGTGATCCTCCCAGCTACGACCGAAGTTGAGGACACATGCACAGAGCATGTCCTCGAGGTTATGGATGGTTCTTTCGGTCTGACCATCCGTCTGAGGATGGAAGGTGGTGCTCAATTGTAGTTATGTCCCAAAATCTTCTAGCAACCCCTTCCATAGCCGGGAAGTAAATCGTACATCATAGTCAGAGGAAATATAAGAAGGTACTCCATGTAACCACAGAATCTCCTGCACATAGAGGCATCCCAATCCCTCTACTAATCCCTACTCTCTGATCGGTAGGAAGTGGGCTGACTTCGTGAGTCAGTCGACGATCACCCAAATTGAGTCATGACTCTTAGATGTACATGGAAGAATCGTCAAAACTTCCGTGGATATCCCATCCAACTTCCACTTCGGGGCCTCTAAGGGTTGAACCAAGCCTGTGGATACCCTGTGCTCTGCCTTCACTTGCTGGTAAGTGAGGCATCATGAGAAAAAATCTGCTACATCCTTATTCATACCTGGACACCAATACTTTCGTCAAAAGTCATGGTACATCTTTTCCACTCCTTGATGTACCGCTAGAGGGGAGGTGTGGAACTCCCGCAACACTTAATCCTGAAATACAACCGGTACCATAGTACATCCTCTAAAGGGGATGAAATGCTCCCCCCCTTCATGAAATCCATCAGGTGCCTACCCTTTGGATAGAAGAGCACGTCGTGTATCGCAATCAGAATCCCCACGATGTGCCTCCCTGACTCATTGAAGAAGTGGAGGAGTGACTGTAAGAGACTGATGATAGGATACTCCATTCCTATCCACAAAGGATATCTATAAGGTAGCTAGCTACTCTGTCGCCTCTCCTAGAAGATGAAGGTCAGTTCTCCTTTTGAGCACATCCGCAATAATGTTCCCCTTCCCGGGAGTATAGTCTATCTCGAAGTCATAGTCCTGGAGGAACTCAATACATCACTACTGTCTCAGTTTAAGGTCCTTCTGAGAGAATATATACCTTAGACTCTATTGATCAGAGTACACAGTAAAATTTTCACCCATCAGATAGTGCCGCCACATCTTCAAGGCGAATACCACTACTTCTAACTCCAGGTCATGGGTAACGTAGTTCTTCTCATGTTGTCTCAACAACCATGATCCATATGCAATCACTGCTCACTCCTGTATCAGGACACACCCAAGTCCAGTACCTGATGCAACGTAGTAGAATACGTACCCTACGCCATCCTCTGGAAGCCTCAAGATGTGAGCATTAGTCAACCTTTGCCTCAGCTCTTGAAAGCTCTACTAAAATCTCTCCAACCACATGAAGGGTTTACCCTTCTTTTTCAAGGATTAAAGTGCTGTTTCAAATCTGGAGATATCAAGAACGAATCACTGATAGTATCCACCCATTCCTAGGAAACTATGAACCTCTTCCACACTCCTGGGTGGCTCTCAAGAAAGTATTTATTCCATATTTGCAGGATCAACTGCAACTATAGCCTCCGAGATAATGTGTCACAGGAAGTGAACCTCTCGAATCCAGAACTGGCACTTCAAGAGCTTACCATAAAGCTGGTGCTCTTGGAGTGTGTCTAGTACTACCTGCAAATGGTAGGCATCATCCTCCTTAGTAGTTGAGTAAATCCGTATGTCATCAATGAAGAATACGACAAAGAAATTGAGCTATGGCTGGAAGATCCTATTCATGATAGTCATGAATGTTGCTGGAATGTTGGTTACGCCGTAGGGAATAACCAAGAAGTCGTAGTGGTCGTACCTACACCTGAAGGCAGTCTTATGCACATCCTCATCTAGAACTCTGAGCTGGTGATAGCATGACCTAAGGTCTATCTTTGAGAACCATCGTGCTCCCATGAGATGATCGAAGAGGTCGTCAATCCTCAGGAGTGGGTAATTGTTCTTCAAGGATACCTGGTTAAGGTGACCGTAGTCGATACATAGCCTCATGCTCTCGTCCACCTTCTTGGCAAACAGAATCAGGGCTGCTGGGGGAGAAACACTGAGCCTGATGAATCACATCCCCGGTAAGTCATCAAACTACACCCTCAGCTCGTGAAGCTCAGTGGGAGACATCCGATATGCTGGAGTAGATATCAATGTCGTACCTAGGTACATGTCAAAGTAGAAGTCCACCACTTTAAAGTGAGGTAGTCCTGGAACATCGGCAGGGAAAACATTCGATTACTGGTCCACCACTACAGGATATGTCATACTCTCCACATCAACTGCTCTGAGGTCAAGGCAAGCCAACTGGTGAGTGACCAGCTGAACCCTCCTCCGAGTAAGTCTGTCCTATGATGCAAGAGTTACCTACTTTCCGGTGAAGGTGAACCTAGTCCCATCCATACGGACACACCGTACATTGGGCCAAATACTGTCGATCTGATCGTGGACTGTAGATAACCAGTCCATACCCAAGATGACGTTTTAAGACCTAAACGATGCTATGAGGAGATCTGAGCCAATTATCTCACCTCCTAGAGTAATCTCGCACTACCGACTCCAGTGAGTAATCATTTATTTTTCTCTTATATGAGTCTGTAGTCGTAAGGATTGAGCCAACGGCTCTATCGCAATCTCCGAGCTCCAAAAAAGGGATGTGGCAATGAAAGAGTGACTGACACCTATGTCTATAAGAACTATAGCTAAGTTTTAGTAGACACAAATCTCACCTAGAATCATCTTCGGAGCGCCATGGTCATATGATTTAGCTGCCAGAAGCTATGCTCTCCCCTATACACCCTCTCCCTGTGGTCGGGGTGGATCGCCTTTTGGTGGAGGCGGTAGCACCTCATATCATCGTCCACCGCCATCTGCACGTCCAGCTCCTCTGCCAGGTCCTCCTACACCCTGTGGACCACATCGATCAAACCTCTACCTCTTCCTGGAAGGTCCCTCAACTATTTATTGATCATCAATATAGTTAATCAGACAATCAAGAGACATGTGACCCAGCCCACCGCAGGAGTAACACTGTATGCTCCTAACATGTCTGGATCTATCTCCACTCTGGGTGCCCCACACAACCGATCCTGAGTCGTGTAGTCGACCACCTATTAGTCTAGTCCTCTTGAACCTATAAGTCATATATCTAATGCCATATGAAGAAGACTCTACTGCAAGTTGACTAGTGGTGGGTCTCACTGCTGGGGACTACTCAGCAAGGAATGTATCTACTAGGAGGGATCACTCCAACACCCCCGTCTGATTCGGGATGTTGTGGGAGATAACTAAAGCTCGGATTTCACACCTGAGTCCCTCCTCAAAGGTCGTAGACCTAAATAATGGGTCCTGTACCATTACAATGGAGTATCACGAGAGGTCGATGAACCTCATTGAGTAATGATCTACACTCATGCTGCCCTGTTGCGGATGAAGTAGCTTCTATATCCGCACCACTAAAAGGGTGTCTAAAACAAACTCCTCCTAGAACAGGCCCTCAAAGTCTTCCCATAGAAGTTTCATCTCGTCATGAATCTAGAGCATTATGCTCCACCATCTTCTTGCTGCTTCCTGAAGGAGGATGGAAGCAAGGATCACCATGAAGTCGGCTGGTGTCCCTAACAGTCTGAGGACTCTCACCACAGCCTCCAGCCAATCCTTAGCCGCCTGTGGGTCTGTCTCTCTCCGGAACCTGGGTGGCCTCTGGAGATGGAACTCATGCATCCCACTCAAGTGGCGTGCAATCTCTGATACTGGGGCTGGTGGAATCGGTGGCCCAATAGAAAGTTGTACCACTCGTGCCTCTTCTGGTTCTTCAACTAGGAGAGGGCCCTATACTGAGGCCTCGTCGATCGGCAGGCTGTCAGTATGTATAACTCTCAGGGCCATAACTGGACATTTGTGGGGAGCCATACGAAAAGAAACATATGTGACATGGTCAAAAGACTATATCAGGTGAGCTGACCAGGTTTGAGCTGACTTAAAGAAATCTTTTGAAAACACACAAGCAATCATTGTTTTCGTGTACTATGTCAGAAATCAGTAGTCAGGGTCCTGGTGTATGGATATGTTGGCCACCACACCAACACTGGACACCCTGAACTAAAAACCACATTCAGTACCCTTAACACTATTGCTTCACAGAAATGAAAAATCAGAGTACTATGTTCTACAGTAGAACCGACTCCTATGATACCAATTTGTCATGACACATCCCTCGGGGCCCATGTCGTAACTACCCTAAGCCCACCTTCCACAGACCAGTGGCTCGTGACAAGCACCAAAGGTGTAAATCCCTATAAATGGGAAGGAATTTCCTTTATAAAACATAAACACACAACCAGAGTACAAGCAGAATAAAACACTATGTAAAAACTGTATAACAAAAAATGTGATGGAAAGTAAAAGGGGCCGGAAATACAAGCCTAACAATAAATTTCAAGGAAAAGACAAAACAAGTAAAACAAAAATGCAAATAGCTGGAAGGTGTCCAGTAGCTCATGGATCATCCAACACGGATCCTAAATGAAAGGTAGGTATAGATAGCCTCATCAGCACTCCACGTCCATCTGTCTCCTCTAGGCACCATCTCGTCGTGAGGTCCACCTATGAGTACCATCTAGTCCTCGCACACTCTTCCTTGGTTAGCACTGTCTGTCGTCCGCATACAACAAAATGAGGTGCTGTAATAACACGTAGTGGGGTGAGTATAACGATTCTCAATAGGGACCCGAGACCCTCAAAGTCTAAAAAACTCCAACAAGGATAAACCCAAAAGTATGAATCAACGGATAACCATTACTTAGGTATTTGTCCACACATATACCTAAGTTATCTAGTAACCCATCTCAATCATGTGGAAAATACAAAGGTCATTGAATTAGCCCAAACTAGGATTTTTTATTATCGATACCACGACTGCTGGGGAACTCCTCCTCTTTCAAGTACAATGGGCCTATTGCAACACCGATGCGCTTCTCACCAACCTTGGACTGCTGAGGTACACTTCCTGTCAAGTACCGTAGGTCTATTGCCAACTACTAGGTGATCTATCCACTATGGGATTTCCGCCAAATATCGGGAACTTCCCCTGATAGCCTATAGAGGTACTCCTCCTATCGAGTAACACGAGTATGCCTCCAAATACCAGGAGTTACTATGCCATGGGTCTACTGCCAAATACTGGGTGCTCCCCTCTGGACTAGTTGAATCTATCCGAGTCGAATCGGTCAAGTAGCCGTCTGGTCTGTCAGCTACTAGGTCTCTGCACCATGTCTGCTCGTCTCTAGGAGTATCCGCTCCATGAGATATAGGTCGATACTCCATGTTTCACTATGTCTCACGTGGAATTATATCAAAGGACCACCACATCATAGGGGTCTCAACGCAACAGAGAGCGAATCAATCAGACACTCGATCTGTGAGTTATTAGCCTTTTAGTTGTGGGGTCCAGTTGGATTCGTGATCCATCCAACCTAACCATACTCCATCCCAACCAAAATCTCTAGTGGGGTATACTTAAGAAAACATCTCTTTCCAAGGATTCTAGCATCGTTGATGGTTCATCAAACAGACGCCCTGTGCCAAAGTTATGGAGGTTTGTGCATGGACGCATGGTTAGCGGATGGTCTAAACAAACTATGCGGCTAGGCTGTGCAAAGTCTCTAGGTGAGACAATATCAATCGCACTGTTGGCGCACGGTTTGACAAACCGTGCCCCCAAGCCATGCGAATCCCTTAGGTGTGATAGTAGAAATCGCAAGGTTGGCGTGCGGTTTGGAAAACCGCGTGACCATGCCATGCCAAGTCCCCAGGTGGGATAGTTTCTACCGCACGGTTGGCGCACGGTTTCCCAAACCCTGCGGCCAAGCCGTGCAGCCACTTAAAAATAGGGTTTTATGTATAGGGTCACTCAGTATTTCCCATATTTCCCCCGTTATTCCTCCCACTCATTTCTCTAGTGGGATTTTTCGGTTTTCGAGGTTGGGGGAGATCCTTAGCTCATTTTAGAGGCACATTGAATGGGTTTCATGGTGGATCAAAGGGGGTTCTCCATTAATACCACAACACAAAGATTCCACCTTCCATCACAAAGAACACACTATTCAAGATGAATGGTGGAGGAGTCAGGCCATGTTAGTTTGGCCCGCACCCACTGCATTATGGCGGTAACAGGAAGCTCAACAAGAACCTTAAATAAGATCATCAAACCCTAACCTCCTGTAAAGATTATTCTAAACCCGCAAAAGAAGACATCTGGGTTCATTGTTTTTTTAGAAAAAAAAGAAGAACTTGGGAATATAATCACACTCAAAATCCAACCCCTACCTCATATTTGTCGAACATTGATAGTGAAAGGAGAGGAAAAGAGGATGTCAATTTTTCAACCTCGGGAAGTGTCTAAGGAAGAAGCGTCGTTGGAATTCTTCGTGGTCGGCTCTTTTTCATTAGGTTTGGTAAAAGAAAAAAGAAGAAGTTCGACGAAGTTCTTCACGTTCTTCACGTTCATCAATGGAAGATCATTTCCCCATTGAGATATTTTTCCAACAATCTCATAGGAAAATAAATTCCAACCGCAATTAAAATAATAGTCTTCCTATTATCTTAGGTGTTGGCCCATAATTCAAATCGGTGAATTAATAACCCGACTCCACCCAATTTAAATCACATGCGTTGGAATTATAAATTAGTGTGGGAAGGTGGAGTTTTTAACCCACATAAATGGGGGGTTAGAAGTTTCCCAAAATTAATGGGATGTTAGAAAAGTTAATAAAATAATGTGGGCCCCACTAAATAAAATCCTCCCTAGGGAGGTTATGTGTAGGTGGACCCCACCACTATCCTCCAATTAGAGGATTTCACCACCATATAATAAAAATAATGTTTAACACTTATTTTTATTCAATTTAACCAATAAACCCAAAATCTAACTTCTAATCTCATCAGAACGCAACTACGGTGAAGGTCTCTCTAATTAATCACCGACGCTACGGTCTCAACGGTGCCCTTAAATTTCAATTTTGAGCACCATTTAAAATGTTATAAAAACCCACTTGTACTTTTACGGAACGTACCCGAACAAAACTTCAGAAATTATTTCCAGGCACACCGGGCCTCGGAATAAAGCACCGTCAGAAACTACAGACTCGTATAATTCCCATGTATTTATGAAAAAAAATAAATTTTCCACACAAATTCTGGTTCATTGCATGTTTTTTGAGAAAAACAGAAGTTTCTGGAAATTTTAAGAGTACGCACCGTGTAGTTTAAGTACACATATTGATCCCAGTTTCCATGGGTGACCATGTACTATCTATGTAATGGCTGAGTACATGGACATGTGTGGTGACCTAGAGTCCACCTAAATAGGAGGCTAGAAAAGGCAAGTACATGTCGTGTTCTTTATTTTTTTCATTAAATACACCAGGATCACGTCAAATTGACAAAAAAACCATTTTTTCTTCATTAATCTCATCCAACAGTGACCGTACGGTCACTGAACATCTTTGAGCCCTGACACAACATCTATTTTCCAAATCAAACTCTGTCAGTTGGGTAGGAATCACATCGGTGAATTCTTTCTTATTCTAGAACTTCATCTCCTGATTTCTATTCTCTCACAGTTTAAACCCAGTTTAATTTCTTAAGTTTTTTATAGATATATGGTGTTTTAGAGAGATTCAAGGCCTGAGGTTGACGTATATTGACCTCACGATGCCATGGTTGGTGGTTTATGCCTTTCCGTAGATAGTCTTTGAATTTTATGTGCAAAAGTTCCCAATACCCACGTTCGTGGTATTGTGTGTTTATGGTTCTTAGCCTTATATTGATGACTATTCCTTATTGTTGGATATTGGATAATTTTTTATGAATAAGGTCAATGTTTCCATCCTATGAGGGTTTTTACAATGTTTTCTTTTTTTGATTATTTGGTCTAAATTTCCTATTATAATGATTTGTTTCCAAATCATACTATTGGTTGGATGGAATGATTATAATATGAAATTATTTGAAATGTTGTAGATTGTTTATACATGTATTTCTTGAGGTTTACTTTGGATGCCATGTTTTTTTTTGCATGAATATCTTACACAGGGCTGTTGGAACCTAGTGTAGTAGACCATAGAGAGAATTGATGTTGAGGGCTTCTCTAGAGTGTCTGTTACTTTTATATTGTGAGACCATATAGGGGATATAATTAAGTGCTCTATCATAGTTTCTATAGTTTCCTTGATAGAGAACCCATGGGGAATTGGACATTGAGTGCTTCCTCAAAGAGACAATTATTTACTTATAAAAGACCACATAGGGAATTGACAATGAGTGCTTCCTCAAAGAGTCTTTGTTAAAGAATAACTAGAGGGGTTAGACTATGTCTACTTCCCACAGGGTTTCGCATGGTTGTTTGGTTGAACCAATAGTGTTATTATAGGAGTACTTCCTAGAGGATTACCTACTATTGATTGGTTTCTCATAATATAGAAAAATTAATGCAACTGAATGTGTAAGATTGTTACTATGTGTACTTCCTTGTTTACTGCATCATTTTTATATTTCATTCCATATATCTTCACTGACTGGTACACACAAATATTTGGGTGGTTTCCTACTGGGATTAGTCTCACACACTTCTTGGGTCTTGATTTTGGGCCCAAACAGATTATATTACTACATGTATAGATAAGGACAAGAGGCCCTTTACTTTAGGTACTTGATTACCGTGGAGATAGGGAGCATGAGACCAAGCTAAGGATTTTTATTCTATGGAGTTCCATACATGATTTTATTTTTACATTGGTTTGTCATTTTATTCTAGAATTGTGACTTTTTTGGCTACTTCCCTAGACATATGTATCATAAATAATATATATTTATATGTTCTTAGTTGTTTTTACTTCTAGTCTTCTATTGTTTATTTTTCATGGTATTATTACTGCTTCTAAAATAACTATCTATTTTACAACAGTTGTGTTACTCTGATAATGAAGGTATAGTTTCCCCACTGTCACACCCATGACCCTCATTGCTAGTCAGCAACCTATGGAATTCAGGGAAATGTGCCTGAGGCCATGTGATTAACCAGGTATGTGGCACCTCTGTGCAGATCCCAGGACAGAGAAGTTCCATAATTAATGTAATAATGAAATAATTTCACTATAAAAAATAAAAAAAATGGTTTTCATTATAAATTATTAAAATTATAAAGAAATATTCAATTAAAATAATGTATTTTCGACTACATATCAAATAATAAAACATCTCATATAAATCCTAGATATCCCCCATATACTAATTTCTATATTCATATTTGAAAAAATGAAGATTATTTTTATATAAATATTTTAAAATTGGTAAATAGAAATTTAAATAATGTTCACAAAGAATGATGAAGCCGTCTTCATGAAAATATATCATTTTACCAAAAACATTTTTTTCAATTATTATGATTTAATGTCTGGTCAAATGATAAAAATAATTCTCATTATTTAGTTAGTATAATTAAAACCCTCCAAAATAAGGTCTCTTTTAGATTTATGATGTCAAATGATAATATTTTAACAGTATATCACTTTTTTAAAAATCTTTGTTCCTTGTAATTGAAACATAACGTAGTATTACATGAAACACAAGATGGACATATTTTTGTATCTAATGAAAGATATATATGTGATAAAATTTTATTAAGAATAAATATATCATAAGGTATCATGGATTTATAATCATTTCCACTATTGGTGTTGCATGTCACACACAATATAATATAAAATGTCCTCATTTTTGAATTCATGAGTGTTATAGTAGAGATGATATTTTATTGGGAATTATTGTTTGATGGTTTTAGATCTTTGAACCAATGAGGTAGGATTTTTTTTTCTATTTGTGATATTTTTTCATTTAGGGGTTAGTGTTTTTTCTAATGCCTTTGTTTGAGCATTATTCATTTAGTTTTTTATCACTATGACACCTTGTTATTTATGTTCAAACATATTTTGATGATATACTTGTGGTCATGGTTTTTTTAGATACATTTTGTTTTTGGAACTTGATATGGACTTGAGTGAGTAATTTTTGTTGTTGGTCCAAGTATGAAACCAATTTAGGTAATTCCTTCAATGGTGTTCGATCATTTTTGGTTTGGATCCCCATGAGAGGGTAACACCAATATGAGGTCCTACATTACCTTGTACTCTCTCAGTTTTGGATTCATGGTTAGAGACAATTTGACATATTTTTTTAAGTCACATATTCAATCACTACTTGGTTGTGTTGTTTTGAGATGTGATGGTTTTAGTGACCTGGTCTGACATCCTTTGGTAGTTTTGGGTTACTTTGGCTATTTTTCATTTTGGAAAACCAATATTCAGATCATTGATGTTCTTAGATTTTGGGAACCTTTGGACATTTCATGGGTAATGAATAGTTTTTGGAGATTAGATCTTTATGGATAATTATAGTTAGTGTAATATTATTGTTTATCTCATTTTTTGGAATTTTGGTCACCTTAGTGATTCTTCTATTGTAAGATTTTTCATTTGATGGTTCAGTATTTAGATTAATTATAAATTTCGATGTGAACTTTGTTATTTCCACATTCATTTGTATTTCCTTGATGGATTCTTGTGGTTGATTCATATTGAGGGTATTTATTGTTTTTTGGGTAATTTGTAGTGGTTATTTGAATAATGGATCATGATTAATGTTTTTAATATTAATATACTTTATGCTGTATCTGACCCACTACACTTCTTGTAAAGGATAATCAATTATTTCTCTTAAGAATCATATTTACTTCATCTGAGGACTTTTTGGTGGAAGAAAGTGGCATTTGGGGGAAAACTGTGACACCAGAATATCACTGGTAATTTTTATTTTATATTATTTTAATTTAGTTATGAATTTTTATTTCTGGATTTCCCCAATATTAAATTTTAAAATTCTAATAATTTTTTGATTGTGAAATGTTTTAACATGGTTAAGAGTAAATATATATAGTCCCTTCCTGGGGGTATATCATTAGGGAAGTGGAAGTCAACATTGTTTTCACATTATATGTTGGACTATATTAGGTCCTAGGTGAAACCATGAACTGTGGATTTAGGGTTTAGGTTTACCTAACATGTCTTCCACATGGCTTGGAATGATATCATGGTTAATTTACTGGGATAACCATTTTTAAAAAAAATTACACAGTTTTATCAATAATGAAAAAAATAAAATTCACTCTCACTCCCACCCTCTCTGTTCTATTTGAAACACCACCAACCGTGGATATCCCCCCTTCAAACAAACAAATCCCTCCCCCTACTCCTGAGATATAGCCTCTATTCATCTTTTTTCATGTATAATCATCCTAGGTAAGAGTATTTTTTAATGCATTGTTTTTATTTCTCCACCTATATACATGATATATCATACACACCTATGGGGTGTGATTTAGATGATCCCTTGGGGTATCTAGTTTCTTATATTCAACACCAATTCTTGGTTTTGGGATTAAAATGGTTCACATTGTGGTCATTTTGTGATCATCTACCAAATTCAATGCTTATATGTCTATTTTTTCTCATCCATTACTAATTTGAGGTAGGCGTATCTCAGGAACCCCATTTTATTAGTTGTTATAATTTGATTGATAACATTAAAATGTATTTAAATAAATTTAAAACCTTATTTTATGCCATGGTATGCTTGAAATATTGTTGGATTAGTTTTTAGATCTTTGAATGGGATATGGACACATTTCATGTGCATGTGAAATTTCCCATTTGGCCAATGTGTTTAAAAAAATTATAGTGGAATCCATTCTACCAAAATAACCTCGATGGTTTTATCATGGATTTAAAATGTTTTATAGACTTTACAAGGGCATGGAAGATAAGACAAGTTTTTTTATAGATTGTTTGATATTTATAAATGGATTTTAATATTTTAGAAATATTCTTATATCGGGACCACTTTTTGAGAATAATTTCATTTATTTTAAATTTTTGTGGAAAAAAGACGTCATTTGACACTATTGTGAATTATGTTGATCCCATTCATCTCTAGTTATTTTAAAATAGATATTAAAAATTAAATGAATTTTTTTTTGTAAAATGGGCGATTATAACAAATTGATTACTTAGAAAGTGTAACATTCACAATAAAAAAAGATTTCATTATAGGAATTTTACTTCCAATGATCACTATTGTTTATTGTGTCAATTTATATTTAAATAGGTATTCAAAATTAGGTTTCAAAAGAACTTCAGTATTTTATTTTTGCCTCATCATCATAAGAGGTATGTTTTTATAGCCTATTTGTAACATAAAATGGTTATAGAAATGGGCAAGACCCACTGGATCATCATATACTTCTATTTTCCCAATGTATATTGTGGACTTGTGGTGTTTGATTTATGTGACATGAAATCTCCGATTCTCATACATGGATATTTGTTTGGGGATCATGTATGTGTAGACCTAGGAGTTGAAGCATGATTAAATTTTGAATGAATTATATTTGATATATCTGATTATTTCTTTATCATCTACTAGATTGAATTTTAATGGTGATACTAGTGTATTTTAAATGAACTGTCTGGGGGAACCCCGTGTGGAGATTTTTTGATGACTATGGAGTGTTTCTAGTAAATTATGAGATGGATAGTTTGAAAGGAGTAATATTCATTTCTGTTATATATCTATTAATTCCCATGGATGATGTTTTTTCAGGGATATTTATTTTCTTGTATTATTATGGGAATACTAGAGAAGTTATAGGTTCTTAAGTAATGTCATAGGTGCCTTTAAAATAGTTCAATTATTCTTTTAGTAGATAAATGAGATGATTCCCATGAACTATATAATTATCGGATAGTTTGGGAGATTTTTTATGATTTATTTGTATCTACCCTTGTTTTTTTGAAATTTTTTACTATATTATTATTTTATTCATTGGATTGTGTATCGTTGATTGTTTGGTGGAAATATTTGATTCATATATCACCATGTGTGTGTGATTTTGTTTGATATTCAAATATGTTATTATTATATGGTTTGAATGCATAATTTATTGAGTAAAATGCATTGTTCTTTCTTAAAAATTATTTAGGATAACTTTTCAATTGAAAATGTTAATGTAAAATTAGTTTTAATGTGATACATTGAAAGGGGGAAAATATTGACTTGGTTTGTTTTCCTTAGTTTAAAAGTAATCTTCTTTAGCTGAAAAGATTAATTTTAAAGTGTTTAATCATCCTAGTTTCCTATTTATAAAAACTATTAGTTTTTTGAAAATGGGAATATCACACATTTCATGTTTTTTTATTTGAAATGAATGATAAACCCTATTTGATTCTTTAAGTTAAAAATATCCTTAGTAAAATATTTTACTATTTTATTTTCATATATTTATCTACTGTTAGTGGATTACTGATTTCTTTTGTACCCATGCCAAATTTTTAAATTGTACCTCTCTTTCAGTGTTAATTAATCTACTAATTTGAGAGAAGTTGTTTATTTTACTACATCTAGAATCTAGATCTTATTACTATTTTCTGTAGGATCTTCTTTTACAAATGTATAAGTTTTTTTCATATGACTTGTTATGTTATTTTACTTAATAAATTATATTTTTAATACATTCTATGTACTAAAGGTAACCATATTGTTGATTGGAAATAAGGTCACTAGAGGTAGGTATAGTATTATATAGAGGGAAAGGAGTCTTAGGGAGCACATCGATTATGTGTTTACATTTAT
Source organism: Viscum album (assembly GCA_963277665.1). NCBI lineage: Eukaryota > Viridiplantae > Streptophyta > Magnoliopsida > Santalales > Viscaceae > Viscum > Viscum album. The sequence continues at coordinate 208,740,740 of OY728146.1, read as the reverse complement.
TTATTTCTTTTATTTAATATTTTTATTAATCATATATTATTTTAGCATAGATGTTTGATATATTGATGGGTCATTCTTGTTATTAATTAGATTCTTTATGTTTTTTTATCTTTTTTTTGGGTGAAACTATTTTTAAGTGTGTTCCTATAATTCATATGAACTGGTTTTTATATTGTGGTTATTGGTAATTCCCTTTGACTAGTAGAAGGTTGATTCTGGATTATATTGAGTTGATGACCCAGGTCGGTTCAATTAAAATTTTGTGACACTTATCTGCCAATGAATATTTTTATTTATTTATTAATATAAATTAATTTTGAAATTTTTTTCTACAAGTCCCAATATTTTAATTTTAAATTGTTCAGAATTTTATGACATCACACATGATATACAAAGTTAAGAGTAACTATAGGGAACTTTGTGGGTTTTGTTCAATAGGACACTGCCTATTATCATTTTTGGTGTATTTGTAGTCGGACTATGTGGTTTCCTATGAGAAACCATGCATTGTGGTATTATGGGTAAAGTGCAAGAATCACAACTACTACATGGTTTGGAAAATAATTTGGTAAAAATATATGGCATTCCTAAAATTTCAATTTTCTAAAATATCTCCCATTTTCCACATAATATATAAAAATTAAATCTCACTATAACTATCATTGTCTAATATTCCATGTGACAAAACTTCAATGCGGGATATCCCCCCATTACAGGAACTAATCCCTCCTCCTCCCCTTACAGTCTGGCATATATTCCTCCTAATTTCACATTCAATCATCAATGGTAAGAGTCACTTTTACTCAATTTCCTTCCTTTCTCACATTACCCATGATTGTAAAATCCCCTCTTGTGATGTTTGATTTAACCATTCCCAATAGGTTTCATGGATTCCCTATTTTAACATTGTTTTTTGGTTTTATTGTTTTTGTTGGTCCCTTTGCATTTTTGGGGCATCCTACTCTAAATGTGATGTATTCCGTACCACCGTAGATTGCCTAAAAAAATTTGAGGTTCACATCTCTATGGAACCCCTTGTGATACATGTTATATATATTTAAGGGATTTTATATTTCATTATATATTTTAAAAAAATGTATATTCTATAGTAGGCTTGAAATAATTTTGGTTTGGTTTTTTAGGAGTTGGCATGACCCTTGGCTGCATTCTAAGTTATTATGAAATAGTCCATGTGTCTCTTGAAAAATAATTCAAGTTTATTAAAAATACATATTGTGTAATTCATGTTTCTATGATATTTTAATTGGTTTTATCCTTGATTTTAAATATTTTATATTCATGGAATGGGGTTGGGTCACATGCCAAACTGGTTATCATTTCATACTTGGAATTAGTAATGTTTTGTATAATATTTTCAAAGTATGTTTGAATATAGTTATATTTTGAAAAGGGGAGATCTTTTTAAAGGATTGTATTATAAAAATATTGAAATTTATCCTATTTTTAAAACATTTAAATACCAAGTGTCATATGGTTTTTTAAATATCCTTTAAAAAGGGAATGATTTTTTGGTAGAATGGCTGATCAGAACCATTATGATTCATTGGTATTAGGATATTTTCATTTAAAAGTTGATTTCAGGGTAAGAGTTAGATTCAAAATAATCATCAGAATTAAATTTAATTAATTTTCTATAATATTTGTATTTAAAATAATATTTCAAATGACATTTAGAATTGGGTGTGTGGATTGACATCCTGATATGTAATTTTAAATGTCTTTTTGGAACATTAAGGATTTTATTAATGGGTGGGGACCTCTTAATCCACATATGTTTATCTTATTCAGCTTTTTCATATGGCACCAAGGGGAATGATTTATGTGAAATTCATTTTTTGATTTTAATACATAGATATATAATTGGGGTTTCTACATGGGGGGTGTGGGAGGTGAGGCATGAATTATATTCAAATAACTTTTATTTGATTCATGTGATAGTTTTTGGTCACAAATTTCCTTGACCCATCCTGGGAGTCCATGGGTTTAACAGATGAATTTAGTGATAGAAAAACCTATCAGAGATTGTGATATGACATGGGAGTGTTTTCGGGATACGATAATATTGATAGGCTATAAGACGTAATAGTCATTTACATTGGTCAACTTGTGATTCCTATGGATTACATAATTTGATGAAAATTCAATTCTGATTTATTCAATGCAACTAATGGAAAAGTGACATGTTTAGTGGTACCAACATATATTACTTTTTATTATTTTAGGTATTCTACTATTAGATACTATGGATGATTAACATGATGATATTTCATTTTTGAAAAAACTAGAGGATGTTATTTCCAGATTCAATTTTACTTCCCCTTTTTTATATGACTATTGAGAAAATTTAATTGTTTTATTATTCGGATTATCTTCCCTTTATTTAATTGTGTCTATGTGTGATTTATGTATCACCTTATGTGTGTGATTTTGGTTTTGTATTTAACTAGTTATTTTTATAAGTTTTAAGGTGTTATTTTTAAGGGTAAATGTTTTGGTTTTCCTTAAATAGTGTTTATAAAATGAGATTCATTGAAATTGATCAGGAGATTGTTGGTTTTATGGGATACATGGAATGGGTGAAAATAATGACTTTTTTACCCTTGGTATAAATTTACCCATTCCTTTTCTTAAAATAATAATTAAAAAAATTTAATCATTTTGATTTTTTAATTTATTAAATGGATGGTTGTTTGCTAAAGTCAATGTAGAATTTACTTTTGATTTGATTTCTAAAGTGATTAAAAACCTATTTTATACATTATTTATAGTCTATAATTTTAGTAACTCTTTTAATAAAGTATTTCAGCAGATTCATTTTGTTTTGGTGGCATACTGGATATAATTTTTCTCACCCCTATATTATCTCTGTTGTAGGTTTTTTCTTCCAGCATATATCTCTTTGAGCATATATTTTTTGGGGAGTTAATGATTTTTTTTATTTCACTACATTATTCTTATGGTTTTTATTACATATTATTGTATGACCTACTTTTAATTTTATAAAATTTGGTTTTTCTGGCCCCGTATGTGATTTAATTCAATTATCTTGTATTTTATTTATTTATATGTATGGTGGGTATCTATTTTTGAAGAAGTCTATGAGGTAATTGGTGGTAGTAATAATTTTTGTTGTAGGGGAGGTAGATTGGGGGAGTGGATCGATTGTGTATTTACTTTTCCTTACAAATTTTATTTACTTATTTATTTATTTAGGAAATATAATTTAGCATGAACATCCAATACACAGATGGGTTATTCTAGTTCTTATGTAGATTACTATTGTGTTCTATCAATTATTATTTGGTGAAACCAATTCAAAGAATCTTTAAGTGATTCTTAGACCTTAGTTTTATGCCTGTGGTGATCACGAACACTATTTTAGCTAGTGAGAGGATGTTTTTTATGCCCATTGGATGGATTATGAAATGACCTAGACTGTTTTAAGTAAAATTTAATTTGTGGTTATATTTAATGTCTTATCTTGTGAAAAATAAAGTAATTTATCTTATTTTAATATATCCAATTAATTTTAAAAGTATATTATGTATCATAACCATTGATAATATAGGTTTTGAATAGTGTTCATATTATCAGTATAAATATAGGGTTGTAAAAATCTAATTGACATCGACAATGGATGTAATGTCCTCAAATAGTAGGATCGTACCTTATAAATGAAATTTATTGATGATTTTAAGGGATAAAACATCATTGGGAATTTCACTTGACCAATCCCAATTTATGATCCACAAAAAAAATCCTGAGAGAAACCATTTATGGCAGAATTTCAGGCTTATCAAGATCATATGCCAAACCAAGTACATCAAACCACCCCATGAAAATATTACCACCATGCACCATACCATTAAGGAGTTTTCTAGAGTAATAATAGAATTTTAATCAATACCCTAATAATATGAATATATTTATTCTATAATGTAATCTTTTTCGACATATTATTTTTAAGTTATAAATGGTTTATAATTTTACATAATAAAATACAAATAATATTTTTAATTAAGTTTTGACAACAATTATTAATTAATATCAATGAATTAATGTAATTTTGTAAATAAATAATATTTTCATAAAATATTTTTATTAGAATTGTTATTAAATATAAATTATCATATAATTTTTATGAATTCAGATAAAATTTTAATAAAGGATCGAAAACTATTATTTTAAAAAAACCCAACATTTCACAATAAATGAAAATAACTATATTAAATATAATAATTCAGATATTTAGATCATTATATGAATTAAATAAATATTTATTTCTAAACACAATTTAAATATTATCAAACATTGACCTTTTCATAAATTTCTTAAGATAATGGAATTTTTAGGTAAAATTTAAATATGATAGGATCTAGATTGTGTTTTATGACATAAAAATGAAACAACATGATTTATTAAACACTATAAATGAAATCCATGACCAAGGTTATTTAAACCTATAAAATAATATAATTTTATGTTTATTTTATTTATATTATAAAAAATTTATGAATACTCCAAAACCTATAATATATGTTAAGGGTTTAAAATAATTTCTTTAAGGACATTATTCACATCCACATCGCCAAGAGTAATATTATAATATGTTTTCCCCTATTATTAATAATATAATTTAAAACACCCCTCTTTAGTAAAAATAGTGGGTAAAAACCTTGGAATGGTTTTTAGGTTTCATTTACTTTATTATATAGAGTGCAACATATAATTTTGAGAAATAATAAAGAATTCCTACAACATTTCTAATATAAACCCACACAAAAACTAATTTATCTTCACTAAAAAGCTTTGTATCACATCCTCAATCTAGACCTCTATCTATAGAGTCCTCCCAAGGTGCCCCAATGTGTTAAGAAGATCATCCCATCCTTTTAAAATCACACGCCCATAGTGAGGGATCTCTGACTCTCCTTTTTATTCAAGAACCATTATCATGTTATGCATATTAAATTACATTTTCTCATGTTGTGATATGTTTTTATATATCCCCATTAGTTTCTATGTGATATATAAATGATTATGGACCCCTTTCACTCTACATTTTCCATCAATGAACATTTATATGCCCCAGTTGTATTAGAGAAATTTCACCATGATTTCCCTTCCCAAACAATTGTGTAGCCAATAACCATGCCTATTTCTTATTAAGGGTTTTGGAATTTATGAACGTATTATTCTTTTATTGGGAAAATAATTGTTTTTTTCTAGAATCCTTGATCATGGAATGATATTTTATGATAATTTCTTACATGTTGTATGATTTATGTGGAACACTTATGCAAGTGAATAATAAGAAAGTAAGGGGTGAGCTCAGAATTATATAGTGTGCTAATGTGTTGGGTAATGTTTTACTCTCATGATATGTCACACAACATATTATGGAGTGAACCTAATCGATAATGGTACTTTTACCATCATGAATTCATGGAATTTATCCTTGACCAATGTTAATGATTCCATTTTTAAAGTGTTTCCACATTTCCCATGATGACATTATGTTATCATTCTATATAATGACTCATTTTTAATTTTTATGACTCTCACCCATTTTTTCCCGATTGGTTTTCCTATGGTTTAACAAATATTACAGTCTTCATGTTATGAAATGTTTATTCACATATTAGGATTTAGTTCTTACCATTTTCTTATGTGTGACTCCATGTTATCCCATTTATTTTTAAGTACGAAGTAATATTATGAACATGTTTAAGAGGTTTTCAATAATGCAGATGTTCCCCTATTTTTTTATGTAACATACCAAATTCCAAAATAAAATATATTTATGGATCATATGAGTTGTATTAATTTTAATCTTACTTAATAAGAGAAACAAATGTATAATAAAGTGTTTGGTTATCATATATGGTATTAGAGGAATGTTAAATTATTTTTGTGATTATTACTAGAAAACTATATTAAAATCATTAGTTGTAATAATAAACATAATATTATTTCCGTAAATTTTGTAAAAGTATATATTACATGGTTTTTAAAAAATATACATTCCTATATTGATATTACAAGTGGATGTGGCTCTATAAATTATGTATTTCGGGGGTAAATCCAAAAAACACCATGTTGATCATGAATTGACTGCAAACTGGTTTGCAACAATAAGAATTTCCATACACCTCGTTTAACACACCAAATAGATATGATTTGTTAAATTCAAAACCACATTATGATCCATTATTAAGGGATCATGATTTCTCTAAATAGTATATGTTAGAAAATAAATCATGTATAACATAGATTGAATCCTAAAAATTCATATGTAATATAAATACATGTCATTTATAAGTTTTCTCATTAATTTAATTGGAATAATTTTTATGTGATAAATTGTTTATAAAAAAAATCCTTAATTTTCCCTTTATTCAAGGAAATTGATAAATATAAGATGAACCAGGTAAGAAACCAAGGTGACATATAATGTGATGATAGTAAAAAACTATACTCCCAACCTGATGGGAGTTGGAATAAAAAATTATGATGATACTCTCTCAGCCAGCTTAGATTCTGAATAGATACCTATATTGATAGGATCACCCAAATACACCAATGAAAAACCATGTTGTAATTGATACCACTATACATTAAAGACCTCATAATTAAAGTGGATCATCTGATCCTTTATTCATGAAGAAATGGATCACATCAATTGAAAATATATTCATTATCCCTAAATTTTCCAAAAAAAGATATGTTTATAATAGTTGTTTATCATGTGCTGGGAGAAGCTGGTCAATTTTGGAAATTTATCTTGAATATGAATCACGTGGAAGAGATTGAAGTGATGGGGTAGAAGGAATTTAGGAAATTTTTTTTGAAAAATATATTCCTCATACATTATTACATAAAACATAATTGGATTTCCTTTTCCACAAGGAAAAATGGGAAAAATATATCTAGGCGTATGAGTAAAAATTTACAAGATGTTCGGGATAAGCCTCCAAATTTTTCATTACCCTTGATTTCAATATTGGCCTCTCCTTCAGTGGGCTAAAACATATTCCATGAAAATCCCTTTTGATTTGAGTCATTTATATCTGGGAAGAAATTTTCTGATGTTTTGTAAAATTTTAAATGGATATTTTACAATATAAAGGGTATTCCACGGTTAATATGTTCAATATGGAGCTTCATTCTAGTTTTATGATGGAGAAATCAGACGTTGGTAAAAAAATTAATATCCCAATTGTCAAAACTGTGGAAAGAAAAACCCTAGAAACATACTATGGTGGACAAGTAAATGTTTTAAATACAGGATCGAAGGAATCTTAGCTAGAAATTTCTGATGGGAGGTACCCACTAATGTGATATAGAAATGGAATGCATTTTCCAACACCAAACTCATTGTCAATTGTTTCGGCTATAAAAAATAAGTTCACTTTTCCAACCAATTCACTAATACAAGGGTTTTAAGAGACAACCAACAACCTCAAAAGCAATATGTGTGAGCTTATTCCCCCAAAAATATTGCGGTTGACCTCGATAACGAAGTGGTGAAATGAACACTAGTTATTCATTCAATAATAGTGACTATACTATTTTATTCTGGTTCAAAAATGTTATTTTATATCACACAGATTTTGTTAAAATATTTAATTAATATCACAATGTGTGGAAGTATAGATACTGGTGAAATGCAGAATGGGGAAATGATTGTGTCCAAAAAATATAACTCCCCAACTATCAAAATTTATGGGCTAAACATCCTATTAAATTTTTTAGGCTCCCTTTAGGGGAATTTGATGCATTTCTGGGAAAGGATTAACTTATATTATATAGATCCAACATAAATATTCATGAGAAATAAAGCATTATACATATCACAAATCATTCTCTAATTATATAGAAATTAAAGGAGATGGTTAAATCCTTATTCGAACCCACATCTCAATAATAGATATTATTGTCTTATGATAATGGGTATCAAGATAAAATGATTAATTCTATTCAAAAGATAATCCTTAACGACATTCCCATTTTTAAGGAATACACTGACTTGTTTACTAAATAAATTCCTTGTCTTCCTCCTAGCCATGAGGTTCAATTTTTAATCAATATTATACCTTGGGAAATACCATTATAAAATAATCTATATCGAATGGATATTTTTGAAATTTTGGAGCTAAAGAAAAAACTATAAAATAATCCTAATAAAGAGTTCATGTTCCCAACTCCATCAACATGGGGTGTAATAGTATGCCTCACCAAGAAGAAGGATGGGTCATTGTGCCTTTTCATGGATTAGTGAGAGCTCAATGAGAACATGATAAACAAAAATTATACAATTCAATGGATTTATGACTTATCTAATCAGTTGTGTAGATAAAAATACTTTTCTATGCTGGATCACCTGTTGGGATATTATCAAATAATTTTGGATAATTTGGATATCCCCAAAATCGAATTTCGTAAAAGTTATAGGCACTATGAGTTCATAGTAACTCCATCCGGACTCACTAATTCTATAATTATATTCATGGACATGATTAATAATATAATTATCGATTACCTCAAAAGAATTTGTTACTCTTTATATATGATATTCTATTATAATCCAAAATAAAGGAGGACCGTGAGGATAATCTAATAAGTATGATAAAAACCTTATAAGAGGAGAAGCATTATGAAAATTTAAAAAAATGTGTGTTTTGGTAGAATGATCCCTCATTAAATATCCATATTATCCAATGTAATGGTTATTTGTGGACCCATAAAAGACCAAATCAATTGAATAATGGCTGAGGACAATAGCAATGAATGAAATACAATGTTTTCATGGGTAGGCTGGGTAATATCATTACGTTTTGAGAAATTTGATATAATTATCAAGCCCTATAGAAGAGCTAACCCAGAAAGGATTCATGTATTTTTTAGAATGATTAATGTGAATATATCATCAAGGAGTTGAAAAAGGCAGACCTTTTCACATGTACTTAAGCAACAAAAAAGTTCCTAGCTTTTCTTAGTATTCAGTGATGTTTCAAAAAAAGTATTGGGCTAGTATTAATGCATAATTTAAAAGTGATATCCGATTAATCAAGGAAATTGAATGTTCATGAATATAAATACCCAGTCTATGATCTGGAGAGAGCTGTAGAGATCATTTCATTACGAATTTTGTGGCATTAACTATTTTGGCTGATCGTTGAAATATATATGAATCATAATAACCAAAAGTATATATTCACACAAAAATAGAGAAATATGTTCCAAAAAAGGTTGTATGATCTGATCATTGAATATGAATTTTCAATCCACTACTCTTAGGAGAAAGAAAATATATATGAATATGATATAAGTAGAATTAATCCATGATTTTTAAAATTTATGATAATTGAGAAGTAACTGATCAATTTGGACTTAAATAGGATGGACATCTAAATCATAAAGTAAAATAAATATCATTAATCATTTCATAAATGATTTCTCCACCTCCACTTTTAGATAGGATAAAGGGTTCTCAATGATTTGATGTTGGAATTAAAAAAAGGTGAAGTTATATGAAAATTGAAATCCCTATATTTCAATGTTAATAAAGAAGGAGTCATTATATTTTCATCATGACTATGTGTTCCATAAAATTCTGAGTTTTAGAAGGATATGTTAGATTATGTACAATGCACGACCTTCTCTACACATATTAAAAGCATGAATTTGCTTCTAGATCTCTGAGAGAACTATTTCTTGTAAAATTAAATGAATAAGATCACAGAATATACATCAAGGTGTCTTGTATATTAGCAAGTGAAGGCTAAAAGTAAAAAAATCCAATGGGGTGATACAACCTCACACATACCAACATATAATTGGGAAAACATAACCATGGAATTTTTCACTGGTCTTCCAATGAAATCATGAGTAAATAATTATTTATGGTTTTTATAGATCATTTTTCAAATACTTCTCACTTCATTTCAATTTGAGTGGATTATCACTCAATAAACCTGAAAGGATATACATTAGAGAAGTGGTGAGGATGTATGGAACTCCACAATTGGTTGTATCTGATAGTGATTCAAGATTTACCTCCATGTTCTATAATATTTTCCAAAATTAAATAAATATGGAGATGTAATTAATCACAACATATTACCCTTAAACATATGGCCAACATAAGAAGACTATCCAGAAACATGAGGACATGTTGATATTATTCTCTATTTATCAAAAAGGATGATGGGATCAACACTATCCTCTGGTTGTTTTTTTATACAATAATAAATTACATTAAATAATAAAAAATTCACCCTATGAATCCCTTTTTGGTAGTTGGTTCAAACCAATTTCATTTTGGGATGGAGTTGTGGGAGACAAACAAGTAGGTCCTGAAATGGTTGAGGAAATGGTGGAAAAGGTTAAGACCATTCATCAGCACATCAAGGCTACTCATAGTCAACAAAATAAATTTATTAAAAATCATTCATGAGAGCTAGATTTTAATTTTAGTGATAATGTATTCCTCTGCATACCTCTTGGAAATGAATTCTTGAGATTTTTGGAGAAGGGAGATCTTATTCAAAGATACATTGATCCCTTTTAGACACTTTATCACATTGGTGTGGTGGCCAATTGACTGGAACTCCCACCTAATCTATCTCAAGTACATGATGTTTTTCATGAATCACTCTTGAGTAAGTATATATGAGACCCCTCACATGTTCTCAATCTATATGGGGTATTATTAGTTAATTATATTTCCACTGAGGTGGATCCAGTGAAGATACCCGATCATAGAGAAAAATACCTATGGAATGAGACATATCGACTTGTGAAAGTGCTGTGGAGAAACCATAAATTTAATGAAGTGGAATGGGTATTCAATGCAGTGATGAAATATAATTATCCTCCTTTATTTTAATGTGTGAAATAAAAATTTAAAGAGAAAATAACCTAATTGGAGGATGGTTGTAATGACATGAACTGTTATAAATAAATTCCCTTTTGTGGTTGAAATGAATGTCTAATTATGTGAAAAACAAATGAACTTTTTTTATATACTATATAATATTGAAGACTATTTGGGATCATAATCATTTATAGTATTAATTTTTAACAATGATCATACGATTATTAGAAATATAGGGTCTTAACAAAACTAATTGAAACAATGTAAGTGATGGCCTCAACTAGTACTATCATACCCTATAAAGCCCATTTATCAGAGCATACTAGGGACATACATTAACTAGTATTTTTCCTTGAGCAAGACCAAGGTTATTTCAAATAAATAAATCCTTATATGAACCATTTCTGAGATATGTTCAAGCTCAATGAGATGATGGCCCAAACCATGTACGCCAAACCACCCCATGAATATCTCATCATCACACACCATTCCCTTAGGTAGTTTGATGGTGTCATAATGGGACATGTATGAAGAAACTAATAATATGAATATGTATATTTTATATAATAATTAATATAGCTTTAATTTATTATTGATACATTATAATGTTTTTTTTATTTCGATACATTAATCCACAAATAATATTGTTAATTAATTTTCAATTTCAATTAAGATGTTAATTTTTTTTTATTAATGGATACTTTAAAAAATTACTTTCTTAATGAAATATTTTTATTGAATAATTATTATTAAATATAAATTATCATATAATGTTTATGAATCCAGATTTAATTTTTATAATGGTTTGAAAACAATTATATTAAGAAAACACAGTATTTATCAATAAATGTTGACCTTTATATTAAATATAAAAAATAACATATTTAAAAAATTATATGGAAAAAATAAAGATTATATTTTGAATGAATTTTTTAAAATTATTCAATTATTACTTTTTCATAATTTTTTGAGATAGTTAAATTTTTGGGTAAAATTTTAACATGGTATAAAATATGTTGCATATAATGAAATCATAATAAGAAAATAATAATGAAAATCACCCATCTTGGGAAGAAACCATTGGAAAACCCCATTGGAAGGTTTTTTGTTTTGAATATTTTATTATATAGATTACAAAACCTATGTTTGATAAATAATAAATAATTCATTACACATTTCTTATATGGACACCCATAATATCCAAATTATATAAACTCAAATACCACATTTAAATTTCAAACATTTTCCTCCCCTTTCAAGATTCCTCAAACGGTTCCACCAAGCTCTCACAAAGCTCCCCCATGTTTTTTCAATATCACTCTCAAGGCAAGGGATCTCCCACTCTCATTGTAATTCAAGAATCTATATTTTGTTATTCCACTTAAATTACATTTTATCTTGTTGGGATATCTTATTACATATCCCTCTTAATGGATTTTTTATGTCTAAATGACCAGAGTCCCCTTTGACTCTCATTAATCATTCTATGAACATTTATATTCCCCCATTATGCAACTGAAATTTCAACGCGATATCCCATTCCAAATAATTGTGTAATGAATACCTATGCCCATTTATTATCAAAGGTGTTAAAATTTTTGAAATTATTCTTATTTTATTAGGGAATTACATGTATATATTCCACACTCATTGAATGTGGAATAAAATGTGATGATAAATTACTCCATGTTGTATAATCCTTGTGGAACCCTTATGTATGTGAATGAAATTAATGTGATGGTTACACACAGAATTATATAGCGCTCCAATGCATTGGGTAATCTTTTACTCCCCGTATATGTCATCCAGGTATTTAGGGACGAAATAAAATATATTACATGACTCTTTCTATCATCATGTTTTAGAAATTATCATTAATCATTGTTCTTAAATCCATGTTTAAGGTTGCTTCCACATTTCTCATGTTGGATTTACATTATCATTCTATATCATATCACAATGTACATGTTCATTATTCTAACCCCTTTTATGTCCCATTGATATAACTATTTATTGACATGTATTAATTTTTTTATATTATTCCTTGTTTATTCTCTTAATGGGATTTAAAGGTGAAACTTTTCTTAGGAATTCCCTAGGTTATCTCATATAGTTTTACTTACCAATGAATATCATTTTCATGATAAGGTATTTTCTAATAATGGAGGTGTACCCAATATTTCAATTAGTTATTTAATATACCTAATTCAAAACTATATTAACTTCATGATCTTATAGGTTTATTCTATGAAATATTATGTAATAAATCATGAATTAATGTGTAAGAGAGAGGGGTTGTCATAGAAGACATGGTCCAGTTCATTAGATATGGTATTAGAGTAGGTTGTTCTTTCAATAATTACCTCGGATCTTTTATTAGTGGATGTTTTTTTGGGGTGTCTTGTAATGATTGAGTTATATTGGTTTTGGGGACTCGAACGGTTTATCATGAGTGGGTTGTTGACAAACACATTTTGTGATGATGCATGAGTTTGCATTGGAAGTGGGATACAAATTTTGATGTAGGAATTTCATTAGATTCATAATTTAATATCTGTTTATCCTTATTAGAATAAATTTGTTTCATTGGGGCTCAAATTGGATTTTGGGAAGAAAATAGAGAATTGATCGGTGGCATCAGGTTAGTTTGAATGATCTGATAAATCAGGGAAGTGAAAAAACACCTAATCTTTCAAAAATTATGGGGACTGTTTTTTGACTGGATAATGGAACATCAAACTATGTGGTTGTTTCAGGAACGGTTCTTCAGAACATTATAATTATAGTTTACACTTATCTTGATATATCCCAAATTTTTAGCGATGATTCAAGATTTGTCTTTTGATATGATTATCACGTGGATTTGTTGTTTTTTAAATTTTTATTGGCCTATTTTATTGTGTGTTTTTTTATAATGAAATGGGTTTTGTGAGAAAAAATGATTTTATGGAGCTTGCATTTATTTTCAAATTAATCATTCAGCGTTGTTTAAAAATGGATTTAAAATTTGAAAACATCATTTTTAGTCAATTATTTTGGCCTCTGGGCTTCTTTATAAAATGAAATTGGTTTTCCAGAAAAGTTTGGCTGTTTTTTTGAAATTAGTTGAATAGTGTTTCTAGAAAAAACAAATTTTAAACCTAGTGTTTTGTGATTTTAAAATTTTAATATTTTAATTTTGTTAAAATTAAGTGAAAAAATTTTCTAATTATTTTAAATAATGGTATTTGAGATGCTTCTATGATTTCAATATCTTATGAATGAGTTGGTGATTTTAAACGAATTAGAGATTTTTCCATAAAGGATTACTTGTTTTCCTATTTTTATTTTATCTTTTTATGTTTATTTTAGTTGGAATGATATGATGTGATTTTTGAAGTGGGACTAATTTGGGCCTTCGAATCATTTTTATATAATGTATGCCTCATAGAACTATCTATGTAAAGGTCGAGTGCTTTATTTTAGGCATAGTTCATCCCTAGTTATTTTTAATATTCCCTTACGTCCAAGTTGAGCATAGTGTTAGGTTTCTATTTTATTGAGAACATTACATTTGATTTTTTATTTTTATTAGGAAATGCGACCCTGTGAAAGCTAGTTTGATGACTTGATGAGAATTTATATGTCTGGTCTCCTGGGTGTAAGTGTAATATGGAGATGGTGCATTATTTTTAGTATTTATGCTTGAATGTTATAAAGGCTTTTAGAGTTATGGTGGATTTTCATGGATTCCAATTTTTATTTGTCTTTCAATCATGGATTATTTTTCTCCTATGATAATATATTGACATGTTTTTTTCAATTTTTCTCCACATTTTTCTCCTTAAAAATTATCTAGAAACTATTTTGGATTACAACATTATGAAGAGGGTATTGAATGATGTTACCATTTAATTTTTATAATTGGGATGTACATTGATGATTGATTTGGGGGGCTAGAATAGTGATTTACAAGCTGAGGTTATAGAGTGGCTAGTATCAGATCGTTTTTTGGGTTCAACAAAATAGGGTATCCTTGTTATAATGTTATTAATTACCTCATACCATCCCAGTTTTCTATCCATATTGAGAGCATGTGTCACAAATATATTTAGGTCGTGTGTATAATCAATGATAGTTCGGGGTGTTTTCAGATTTGATGGATTGGTGACCTGGTTTTATGACATTTGATAGTATTGGATGTTTTAGATTTGGACAATTTTTGAGATATGATCTTGGAACATGGATGTTCATTAGTTTTAAGAAACATTTATCATTTTATAGAATATGATTCCTCTTTTGTTACAAGATCTTTGTGGATGTAGATGGTATGTTCTATCCTTTGGTCTATACCAATATTTTGAGGAATCATGGTTACCATGGTGAAAAACCCACCGTAGGTTGGTAATATGGTAGTTCACCATTTTGATTGATTCTAAATGGTGGGGAGACTTCCATTCAATCCCCCGTAATTTGGAGTTCCTGTATGGATTATTATGGTTCATTCCTATTTATGTTAGTGTTTTTTGTTTTAGTAATATTTTATTTTTCTATAGATTATTGATCCTGATTAGTGTTTTGTGATCTAAGGATCCCTTGTGTTGTCTCTAACCCTTCACACCTCTTTTGAAGGACTAAAAGTTCTTGCACTGAACCATTACCATTACCATGACTAGGGTCTTTCTAGGAGTAAAATGTGTCTTTTTGGGTATAATTTTGACATCCACCTATCTCTAATATTATTATATTTTTTATTATTTTTATTTAGTTTTGGGATAATTATTATTTTTAACTATCTTGAGGTTTAAATTTTGAAATTTTAAAAAAATTTATAAAACACAAAAATTGTGCATAGTTTGGAGTAACCGTGCAGAAACCATGTGTTGGAGTTAGATATTAGGATAGTTCCAATTAAAATACATGGAACATGGTTTGTTAACCCATGTGAGGTCCTAGGGGAAATAATTCACCATGGATTTAGGGGTCATGTGTGTATAGAATATCTTAGTTTCACTTTGGAAAAATTTATAGGTAAGGAATTGAAAAATTTGTTCTTTTTAAATTCACGGTTTTTAACCTTAATGAAATAATATTAAAATTCACTCACACCGACACTATATCACCCTTTATAAAATGAACCACCAACAACTGGGATCCCTCTTCACACGAGTCACTCCCTCAACCTTCCATTGAGGTTTGGCATCATTTCATTCAATTTTTATGTATGATATTCTTATGTAAGAGTATTTTTTACTATATTACCTTACATTATCCATTTTTCATAATGACATGACCTACCCCACTTTTATATCATGAATCATCCAATCCCTATAGGTTTTGGGTTTCAATATTTGGACACTAGTTCTTTGTTTTAGATCTCATATGGTCCCTTTTTGGGTTCTTCGGTATCTGCCATTGAACTTATTGCATTTCAAGACATCTCTGTCTCATCCTTCACTAATTTTAAGTAGGTGTCTCTAAGGAATACCCATGTATTACATTTTATAGATTGTTTGTGTTATTTTAAATTTTTTTTTATATAAAATTTAAATACAAATATATTCCATTGTTTACTAGAAATTGTGTTTGATTAGTTTTAAGAACATGTAACGGGCCTTAGCTGTATGCTATGTTCATGTTAAATGTTTGGTGTTATTATTAAAAATATATTTCAAATATTTAAAAAATTATTCTAATGGAGTTCATGTTTCCAGTATATATTAGATTCGATAGTCACATCCTTAAAATATTTTTAAGACATATCATCATCTTGGGTGACATTCCAAGAGGTTATTATTTTATATGTGGTTTTTCAAAATCAATTTTAATATCTCCAAAATTTGTTTCAATCTAGTTTTCTTTTTCTGTAGGGTGTGAGTTTTTAATGATTTTTATAAAATATATTAATAGTTGAAACTATTTTGAAATTATTTTAATATCTTGGATGTCATTGTGTATTGAAATAGACTCTAAAGAGGTAATATGAGTTTTTTGTAAAAAGGGTTTTTTAAATATGTTTTTTCATTAAAAGAAGGTTATTTATTTTAAACATGAACTTCATTAAAATAGTTGTATTTTCATTAAAATTTCAATGAATGGTGTGTTAATTTAGATTTATAGTGGTAATTTAAATTATATTTCTAATGATTTAAAAAATTGAATTTGTGGATTAGTATCTAGAGAAATGTGCATTAAGGTTTCATTTGACACTTTAAATGATTTTTTAAATTGGTGACACAATATTGGGACCTACCTAATTATCCTATACCATTGTTACTTATGACCGATATGGGGGATTATTTATGTGATATGAAATTTTTTATTCTCATACATGGATTTATATTTGGGATTTCTCCATTTGAGTCAGTGGGGGTAAGGTGTGTGATATTTTCAAATGATTTATAGTTCATACACATGATTATTGATTTCGCCCATAATAACCTAAATTTTAATTTGATTATTATAGTATATTAGATGATCTTTGGGAGTGAAGACCGATGTAGAGACAATGGCTTGAATAGGGAGTTCTTCGTGGATGCGCAAAGAAGGATAGTTTAGTAGGAGATCAATTATTCTATGATAGCTATGTTTTAAATCCCAATAGAGGAAGGTATTCTAGGGATGTTAATTTCATGGTAGTTTGATATGATTAATAGATATGTCACTAGTTTTTTAGTATTTAAATAGGTTTCTTATCACCAATTGACGTAATTTATTCATAGATCCTAGAGATTATTCCCATGATTTTGGGTACTTTTTTGTATCTTTAGTGGATTTACATTTAGGATTCAATTGGATGTCCCATTATTTTTTTGACCACTAGATCCAATTAATGGTTGATTAATATTTATTGTATTTCATTGATTGTTTGGTACCATTGTGTAATTCATATATCTCTTTGTGTTTTCGATTCTGGAATACCTTAAAATAGGTTATTTGTATGTGGTCCAGAAGTGTGATTTATAAAGTTATATTTAATATTTTTAAAAGAAAATGATTATGAAATCTTTTTCCTCACAGTTATTATAAAAAAGTGTGTTTAGGGGACCCTTGGAATGGGTGAAAATATTAACTTTGGTTTTTACCCAGTTTTAAATGCCACTTTCATTATTTTAAAAGAATAAATTAAAAAATATATTATCAACCATTTTTACCTTAAAAATTGTTAGATATTTAAAAAATAGATGGTGGAATATTACTTAATTATTATTTCTAAATCATTTTAAATCCTACATTACACTTTATGTTCAAAATATCATATTTTAACGTATTTTACTAATAAATGTAATAGATTATATGGGTGTTCTATCGTGCTGAGTGATTTTCCCCATTACTATATTATCTCAGTGATATGTTATTATTTCCACTTTATAATGATATTTAAGTGTTAATTTGTGTATATATTTGAGGTTAGTTTTTTATATTACCACATTTATTATGTGGCATTTATTTACTATTTTTTAATATGATTTTACTTTTATAGAATATCCAGTGTGTGGAAATTTATGTGATTTACTACATCCAATTGGGATTTTAATATTTTCTACGGTTGTAGGGAAGCTATATTGGTGGGAGGATGGGAGGTAATTGGAGGAGGATATGGTTTCCAATGCATGGGAGGTAGAATTTGGAGTGGATATATTCTTTGTTTACATTTATTTATGACTGTTATTTACATATTCTTTTATTCTTTTATATGATTTTTTATAGACATATGACAAATAGATTGGTCATCCCAATTTTTCTTTATATTTATGTAGTTGATGTATCTCTATCTTTCATCAAAGAAATCCCTTTATATGTTCCATTGATGCATATGAACATTATTCTAGTGATTAGTGATTGAAAACTTCCTTTGAACCAACGGCGAGCCAGTTTTTGCATCCTTCAAATGGATAACCCATGTTGGTGGGTTACAAATAATGGTTACCTTATTAAATTTGTGATGTATAGGTTATTTATTTACATTAATAATTTAAATATAACTATTATTACAACTATTTTAAATAAAACCCCTTATTTGTGATGGAAACAAAATAAACCTCAAATAAATAATCTTGATGTTTTTTATTGTAATGTTTTTATCTTAAAAACTAAAGACAATTTGGATAAATTTGATCATAATTATGAAGAATGAATTTTTATAGGTCATTATAATATTAATAAATCATATAGGTTTTATAAAAAGATATTTTTTTAAGAATATTCCATTAATTTTTAATTTGATTAAGATAATGTAAATAAAAATTCAGATTTATGACTCTTTGAAGATGAATATAAGGAATTTAAATTTTTGAGAAGATAACCCTCAAAACAAAGTGTCATTTATGGGTGTGAATATTCCTTCTCAATATGATCCAATATCATAGAAAGAAATTAATGATCAATCTATTGATAAATTGTTTTATAAAATTAGTATCCTAATTTAAACATTGTTTTTTTGAAAATTATGATTTTTTCAAAATTTGTAAAGATATATGTCGATGAAGCTTTAAAAGAGGACAATTATATTTTTTATTTATTATTATCTAGAAATATTTTCTAGAAAAACATCTAGTATTTAGTTTAACTCATAAAATCTATACATATTTTTGTAAAAAATATTAATTTTTAGAAAAAACAAATTGATGAATCTAAAAATATTTTAATCAAAAAGGATTTGTTTCACATTATTGTTGTTAAGAATAAAGTTTATATATTTCTAAATCATTTACACATATTTCTAGGATTGAATCTATTTAAATTTTACTATCTTTCATAATAGTTCATGGTTTTATATTTATTCAAATGGATTTTAAAAGTGATTTCTTAAATGCTTTTATTTATAAATATTTCTATGTTAATAAAATAACTATTTGGATGTTGAAAATTTTCCATCATGGTTTTTAAATTATCAAAGGCTTTATATAGAATAAAAAAATATCCAAAAGATTCATGTAGAAGGATTTCTCAATTTATGTGAAGAAATATATTTTAAATTGTTAAGGTAGATCCTATGCTATTTATTAAGAATTTTTTTAATGAAATTTAATTACTAAAATTTTTGTTGAGGATTGTTTTGATAAACCAGTGAATTGAATTATAGTGGGTATTATTATTTGACAACAAGTGAATTTGATATGAATCTAATGGGAGAATTTAGATTCAAATTAGTAGTTAAAACTTATCAAAGAAAATATTCAATAATTTTCAATCAATCTATGTATGATAAATAATTTTTCAAAATATTTTGACACGATTGATCTAAAACATTTAGAACTCCTATATGTACTGATTGTAAATTTGATTCATATATAGCTAAAAATATATATTAGAATCAATTTTTTTAGAGGAATGATACGTTCTTAATTTGTTTTACTAATTTTAGACTTAATATTATCTTTAGTTTATCTATGAGATCTATATTTGTAGCCTACCATAAATAATGTCACTTAAATTTTGTAAAAATAATTATTAGATATGTTAATAGAATTTTAAATTTTAAATTGTTTTATTGTAGAAATAATTGATTTAAATTTGTAGTTATTAAAATTTAAATAATGGAGGTTTTCAAATTTTTCGAGTTTAGAAACATTACATGATAAAATATCCCTATTATTGGAAGAAAGTAAATTTCATAAAGGTTAGAGAAGTAAATTTTAATTACTTTATCAATTTCTAAAGTTGAATATATAGTTATTCCAATTTATCTATTCATTTTTTTTGTATTAATAAATATTATACTAATTTTAGTGTTTTTAAATAATATATTTTTTTATTATGATAAATGCTCATATATTTTGATTTCTATGAAACATTTACAACATTCTAGAATTTAACATATAAATTATATATTTCATTTTTTAGAGACCATAAAAATTAAACAATTTTTTTATGAATTTTTCTCTACTAATGATTATTAAGAAGAATGATTTATTAAACCACCATATTCAAATATTCTTGAAAAGGTTAAATATGGACATGTTCTAATGTAATATTAGTGGAATTTTAATTTTATTTGTTAATTTTAACAATGTTAGTTTATATTATTTTCATCATTATTAAACAATACATAATCTGTTGGTTACTTTATGTTCATTAGTAATCATTTCATGATTCCATTAATATATTTAAATGTTCGATGGATCCTCTTTGTATATAATGTATATGAAATGAATAATTCAAAATATTTCATAGAAATTTAATTCAAAATGTAAACAAAATTGGTTTGATAATTTTAAAAAGGGGAATCTGAATTTTAGGGGGAGATATATAGATCTAATTTAAATTTCTTTTAATTTATATCTTTTTTTAATTAATCAATTTATGCGTAATTTTATTTATTACACCTTTTTTAAATTAAAACTATAATTTACATGATGAATTATAAAATATCATGTTGAAATATTATTGAACAAAAATATATTGGATCATATGTGATTAAGTATGATGTTTTATTATTTTTATACATATTTTTTCATTAATTAATTGTTTATTTTTATATATTAATTTATGATATTTCAAACACTTAAATTTATGACTAGTTTAGGGATAGAAGTGTTTTTATGTTTCAAAATTTTACCTTTTTGACAAATTACAAAAATAATGATAATTTTAATACTAATGGTTGGTTTCAAAAATTATCAAAAATACAGTGATTGTTGGATTTAATCCTTTCAACATTATTTGGTTATATTTTTTATTTAAAAATCCCTCCACTATTTTCAAAATACTCACTTTATTCTCTATAATGTGATAAATTAAAACTGTATAAATCTCAAAGTACTTGTTGAAAAAATGAATTATGTTGACTGCAATTATAATCACTAAAAATAGAGCATCCCAAGTGTGATAACTAATTTATTCCATTTACATAGATACAAATGGAAAAATCCCAAAGGACCCATTAGTTTATAAATTTTTTATAACTAGATACATACATGATACATATTTTACATTTGGAAAATAAAATATAACATAACAAATAGAAAAAGTAAAAGAAAAGGAATCATTGAAAACACATTAAAATAACTCTTCATCATAACATGGTGAAAGGAAACAAAATATAGGTCAACTAAAATGATTTGTAATAGTTATGTGCAACTGATGTTATCCTAAATTTATAAGCCTAATCATCAAGGAATAGTATATATCTAAACAAATATTTTATTTAAATAAAGCGATTATCATGATAGCATAAGGGAAAATAAATAATTCATGGTGAATAAATGAAAACAAATTTAATTTAATTAGTATCAAAACTATAACAATTAGATAATTTATAATCAATATGGCAAGGAACATAACTAAACACAAATGTAATTTAACAAAAATATGAGAAAGAAATGAATCCATGGATAATATCATAGGGAAATTTTCACATTTAATGATAATAAGTACATTATCAATTATGGGAATTCTTATTTACTTGATGTTATGTCTCATGAACACTAAAGTATATATTTCCAAGATATATATTCATGATAGTTTAAAATTATACAAAAAACAATTTTATTTATTAGCTAATTGAATTGTCTCGTGATTCCTATCAGTGCATTGAGGGGCTATCTATAATTGAGCACCACCTATATCTACATTTCTTAATAATTTCTCAAATATAGGAAATTGATTTAATTAGTTATAATATGTTGTTGACACTACTTGAGAATGTAACAAAAATTATATACAACCTTTGGATATTTCAAATCCCAATGAAAGATTCAAAGAGTAAAAAGTAAAATCAATAATACTCCCCATGAACTTCACAAAAATGTAGATTCACCTAGATATGCGGCCGAGCTACACGGTCGAGCTATGGAGTCGAGCTCCATGGCCACCCTATGTGGATGACCTATACACTAGAAGATGTTTTATGTCCCGACATGGAAACATGTGCACCGGAGCTGCGCGAAGTACCTGCGAGGGGAAAATCTCTTCGAGCAGCCCCATCCATGCCAATAAATAGAACCCTTGGTCTCCCCATTTCTGAACTGGAAAAATAGTCAAAGACTCTATGAAGCATCCAGTGCATAACACTTTCACCTAGATCTCTCAAATTGTCTCATGTAGCTCTCTAAACCACGACATAAGAGATAATTTAATTAGATAGGCATGTTTTTAAGTTCTTCATATTCTTTAGTCATAACCCATATATGCGTGTTATATCTGCTTTCCATACCTACGTGGTATACCTACAGGGTAGACTTATGTTCCATACCTGCGCAATACAGCAATGCGGGGTACCTACATGGTATACTTGTGCGGGGGACGTATACGACCATCTGAAGTACCTTTTTTTAAATCCATTTACTATAGGGTATCTCCTTCTTTGGTTCCCTTATCTGAAAGGGACTAAATTGAAGCCTCCACCAAAACCTCATGACTTATCAAACCTTTGGGAATGTTACATCAGTATGTCTTCTATTTGGGATTGTATTTCCGGAGTCTGATGTTTCCCACATTTTTTTCAAAAAGGGGTTATGATTCATTGGATGTTTGTGGGTTTGTATATCCGCAGTCACATGAAAATTTCTCCCAAAAATATTTTCAGGAAGTTACTAGTTTGGATGATGGTATGTTACCAGCCTCGCCCTTCCCAAAAAGGAGACCCGGAACCTCATGTCTCTGGTGGGGAAGGTACATTTCGCACTTGCTATTCTGTGCATGTATAGGAGAAGTCTCTCTCCCCTATGAGAACCAATTTTAGGGCATCCATCCTGGTATATTCCCCTCACCTTCACCCCTTATTCAATACATTGGACCCTTGTGCGATGTAAATAGAACAGAGGTAAGGCTCATCGCCTCACCCTCTTCCATAGCTAATGCGCCCTCTTCTATTAGCAGAGGCGGAAAAGTGTGATGTTTCATTTTTGAATCTTTATCCTCCTCTTGATTCTCACACCAATATTGAATCAAGTGGGCTTAGAGATATGTGATGGTTACAACATGTGCACAAAAACAAAACCAAGGAACTATAAGACCTCTGATTCATCTTCAAATTAGGATACGTAGGAACCTCTTTCAGTTCTCGAGCTCATTGAATATCCTACTCAATAATCCAACCCTAATTCCCTTAATTTGGGAATCCTCCTTAGAAAATAATCCCCAAATTCAATCCTCAAATCATTGATTCATCCCTTTTAGGAAGTAATACAAAACATCAAGGAACTACGAGAACACCGATTCTTGTTCAAATCAGGATATGTAGGAAGCTCTTTTAGAGCCTGATCTTATTGAATATCCTACTCATGAATCCAACCCCAATTCCCCCAATTTGGGCATCCTCCTGAGGAAGTAATCCCCAAATTCAATCCTAAAATCATTGAGGCACCCTTTTTAGAAAGTAAGACCAAAATTCATCAAACAACGTGGGATTTGATTCCCAACCATATGGGATAAGTAGGAAGCCTCCTTGAGGCTCAAAACCTACACACCAAATCAACCCTTTTCTCCTTGTTCCATATTCCCAATAGGGTTTGAACCTACTTGGAAACTCATATCCACTCCAAGTTCCTCAGGCTGCTTCAGTATATGTCCCACACTAAGTTTCATCTAGGCACCATCTACTTATAGGACCTTATCACATGACCTTAAAATGTATGATGTGTCCTACTAAGCGGCACCAAACTATGGGGGTTCTAATTCCTTTCACAAGGATAAATAGGTAACTAATTTTATGAGCACGATCCGAACATTAAAATAAACTTTCATCACCCTGGATGAAAATAAATTCAAGAGTGCCCCATTGAGTTGATTAAAAACCAGGACAATCATAATGATGATTAAAAGAATCTCTAATATGTATATTAGAGTAAAACATGGATGGAGAACCACAAATACATTCATATGTTTCCATTTATGAAGAACGTTGAATGCATACTAATGATTTTAATATTTTACACTTGTTAATAAGTGATTGAAAATTCCAAGGGATACTTATTCTATACTTGGTGAATTAATAAGGATTCATGAAAATATTTTAATTTTACTAAGAGAGACCTAGAGTAGACAATAACTCCCCCCTAAAGGGTGTGATGAGTCTTACCTACCATCCTCTCGACCAATGAACGTTCATACGTTTCATAAAGTTCAAAACATAATGTATCACTGCCTTTAGAAATCATGTCCTTTTTTGGATAAAGAACTATTGGATGTTTCTAGTTCCATGAATAAATCCAATAGAAACCACCTATAAATAGTGATTCTTAAATCTAGACCACATGTTTAAAGGAACTACGAAACAAAAATGGTGAACCTGATGTTAATCCTTAACCATGTTAGTAATGTTACCCACATGTTAGGCCCCTATAAATTGATAATGGAAGACCAAAAAAATAGAATTAATCACGCATGAATCCATTTGAAAAGATGTTGGTTTAATAAATTTTTTCATTGTTCTCAGTTTTCCACAGAACTCCCTTAAAACGAAAGAATGAATTTCTCTAAGACAACATCAGTGAACTTCCCGAATGCTGCTCAAGATGGATCTCCATCCATGGGAAGAACAATATCTCCAACCCAGCATCTTCAACACTGGGTATCTAATGTGCTGGTGAAGGAATATCTCCAGCACAGTACAATCCCAACTTTAGAGGCTACTCGGCAGGCCCTCCAGGTCAACAATAAGCTTCAATCATATGGCCAACAACAACCAATGATCAAGAAATAAAGATTGACAGCCGCCATCTTTAACCATTTCGAGTATTTATCCTTGGAATACAACAATAAATATCTCTCATACTATCGGGAGGTGGATCAAGAGGTCACTCAAGGACTCAATTCAAGAATTCAGGAGTACTTCATGAGGGCTACCACTAACAATCACTGCCATAATCATGAGGTAGTGTATCCCCAACATGATGTGGTTGTTGCCTATGGATGTTTGGGTCAGGTCTCTTAGACCTGGGAACACAAAAAAGAACTACCAGAGACAACGTTCGATCAACATGGGGTAGGTTCTCACCTCTGCCTCTTCTGAAGAAGTCCATCGACCAAAGTTGATGACAAACAAGGAGTGGGAACATACACCTGTCCTTTCTAATTTTAATACTCAGCAGGCTCATCTGACAACAACACACTTATCCCACTAGATAAACCCGGTGGAGTTTCGTGAACAAGCACATACACCTGCTCACAGGTTATCAGTCAGTCAACAGGCTCTTCTGACTACATTTAAATATGCCTTCCAATCTAATATAGTGGAACCTGGTAAACAAGAACAAACACCTATTTACAATCAGAAATTATATCAGTAGTCTCATCTGCTAGTATTAAAGGAAGCCCATCAACCGTACTTGACGGAAAACAGCTAGCAGGAACATACACCATCCAATGTTCATCAATCCTACCAACACTCTCATTTGGTAGCACCCAGAAAATCGGTCAGAAATCTCTGACAACAAATTTGGGGCAGACCCAACTCTCTGCACCCATGCGTGAGTACTATCAATATCTATTGATAGGAAAAGGAGGATAGGAGAAAGCACACACACCTACTCTTGATACGAAATGGACGTATATTCCCATTTCAACTGCTAAATTCACCAAACATGTCTTATCATTCGTGAAAGGGCCGATGCATATCCCTACCATATTCTAGAAACATGTCAGGATATTTTAACTACTTCGGTAGTATCAGGGGATCAGACATATAAATTTGTCCCCCCACATGTGATGACACATCAGTATGTCTTCCTGAAGTAGATACATTCCTTTGTTCCAGTCCAGGATGGTCCTATGTCATTTTACCCTATATCATATGGACAATAGGATTGGGAACATAAAAAAATTCTAATTAGAGTTAATCGGTCCGTTCTAGTAACTATTTCAAGGCAGATACATACACCAACCCATTATAACCACTTCTCCCAGCAGGTGGCCCCAACTAAGTATAAGAGAACATCCCAAAAGAAATATCACCAAATACTGTTGTAAAATCAAGAGTCGAGTTGTGATTTAGCTCCTCTTAACTCTAGAGTTCTTAAAGCCCTCAGAAATATATCTGTTGGTGGTCGAGATCCTACCCTCTCATTACCAAATTTTCTAAGTGGTAGTTGTAATTCAAAAGTTTCTCACCAGAAACTTAATCATGAAGGCTTTATTCATGAATATTTGGTCAATCCAGAGTGTCTAAAATTGAATGAGATCCATGACAACCCTACGTGTAGCCAGAAGACTAAGGATAAAGAAGATTAATCCCTTGTGGTAATCCATCATGGTGATCCGCCACATGATGGCATTCGCTGCAAAAGTCCTCTCCCCAGTTTTATTTCGCATTATCAAAACAATTCCATAATTGAAAATGTAGTAATAAGAAAGCACTCATATCTTGAGGAACTTTCAAACATAAGGCCTATCATGTCTGATGACTTTCCATTGATGGGTGAAACACATTCTTAGTTAGAATACATCTTCAAGGAACGATCATTCTCCAAACCTCCCTCGGGTCATTTATCTTCTAATGCAGAGCATCCAATTTGGTCAGACCAGTTAGAGAAACCTCTATTGATAGATGATAAAGACGTGTTAAACATGAGGAAACAATTAGCTAATGGAGAAATACTAGTGACGTTCTAGCCATCAACAAATTCTCAGTTTGATATTCCAGAATTGATGACAGAATATTGCATTCCAGACATTCATCTCAACTTATAGAAAGCTAATCATCATTTTAAAACAAAAGTATTACCATATGGTGAATATAAAAATCATTTAAAGGTAATATAAGGGTTACAATGCCAAACTTAATTGGCATTTATTTCTATTTACCAACATCCAAGGGTTGAAAAACAACATAAAACCCTCCAACATGCATGTCTCAATGCTCTAAAGAGGCTACACCAATTAATTCTTGATTCCCCATCTAATGTTTGTATCAGAGAATGGGGTGCATACGGAGCATTTCATTTCACTGCACTCCAAAATAAGAAATTTCCACCAAAATTGGTCTCATGAAATGTTATTTCCCATGAATGGCCATTATCAATAGGTTTTGTATGTAATCAAATGTACGCTCACAAATAAGCCTCAACCAGTTCTCATAATCAGTCCAAAATACAAGAATTTATTGGGGTACTTCTACATCAATCCTCTGAGAATCTTGAGAAAGTGTCCCATTTAGAGGATGATAGGCATCAGAGGAAAAAAAATTCCTGAAAAATCACAACTATCTTTAGAAACATGTGATTTAAGTAACTGTCGGATGATGCACCCAGCTACTGTCCGAACCAAAAACCCCAAAATTAGAAGTGAAGTTGCAAAAATTTCAGTTGTAGTAGTTGAATAATCACTCCATATTTCCAGGTTGGGGGATCATTTAATGGGAACTTAAAATTAATTAAACAATGTTCAATGATTTGATGAAGAAGAATAGGATGAACCCTAGCCTGCCATGCTCTGGGATTTTTCCCATCTACAATCCCCTCATCCAGGGAAGTTAGTTTTCTTCTGATTAAGAAGGAAGTAGCAAGTTATGTGTACAACTAAACTATCCAATGATTCCCTTTATTTTATAATCCTCCAAATAGTTCTAGGTAATTTTTAATATAGGATAATGGAGTTTCATGAAAGACCGGGAGATGATCTACCAGAAACACTGAAAGAATTCCATCAATGCGTTATGAATTAGTGAATTTTATCAATAACATTGCAGAAGATCCTTGAGAAAATAAGTCCTATTTAGGGGAATCATAAGATGAAATTCTTTTCCACAATAATGTACACACTGTGGAAAATGAATAAGGTGTGATTACCCGAAATCAGAGGCTTACCCAAAATCAAGTTATTCCTTCAAATAACCAACCCCCCCTCTCCGAAAGGAACCTAATAAGGGGAAATAAAAAAGTCATTTTGCACCTCAATTTTACAACAGAGAGGGTCAATAACTTTCACCAAAAGAGATATTTTTACAACCAGAAGAGGACATGAAGAAGTTGAAAAGACACAATACAGAGTTTCTTCGAAACAACATTTCTACTAGACAAACTCCCCAGACAAATCCTCAACTTGTAAATCCTATCGGACCTCCTCAGTAGAGGGTATTTGTGGTAACTATAGATGAACATAATGAATTCCCTCCATTGGGTACACAATCAAGACAAAATTATACACATCCGGATAGACCTATTTTTGTGGGTTATCCGAGACACATATCAACACCACCATTAGTGGTTTTACGGGTCATTACACTAGATTATGTTCCAGTTGAAATACCTGCATAGAATCAAGCTGATCCAGATATTCCCCAAATACTTATGAATACAATTGTGGCATTAAAAACTCAATTATAACCTATGGAGGAACGATGTTCACCAGTTCATCCGGAAAAGAGAGCTTACCCTGAATGGGTGGATGCAATTTCTCCCCCACCAAATTTTGTGAATACCACATTACCAATTTTTAATGGTTCGGGAGATCTGAAACAACACTTAACTCATTTTTTTCCTCATTTTCATCCTATAATGATAAAATCTCTACAACAAGAGGTAGTTAAGCTTACATGTTTTGTGGAGCCATTACAAGGACTAATTTTTGTTTGGTATACATGTTTTCAATCCCGATCAATTACTGGGGGGGAAGATCTCTGTCAAAATTTCTTCTTTAATTTAACTCAACATTACCAAAGACGATATTTTTTTATCTTACCAATTGTAAAAAAGGGTAATTGAATGATTTTTGGATTTCATTGCTCACTGTAAGGGACTAACATATTCCATACATTTAGCACTCCCTCAAAAAGAGTTCCTACCACTCTATGTGGCAAATCTGCATGATGAATTATGCACACTATTGATCCCTATGAAATACACAGGAGGGTTTTGATACCTTCAATAATTCAGCATAAAGAAAGAATAAATTATCGAAACTATGGCTAAAACTCAAGTAATTACCCTAGTTACAGGAAGGAGAGTAAGAAAGGTAGAATCTGCTACAGTTACACTCAAACATGCACTCATACCTGCTTTTACTTCAAGAACATAACTATTCCAAAGGGCTCCAATTCCTAAGCATCCGTAGAAATGACCAGCTCGTCAGGATGATCCAAGAGATCAAAGGTGGAAAACGTTTGAGAAATTTAAGAATAAAATCTATTCTTTCAGGAATGAGCATGTTTTTGGCTACATCATCTCAGCCTTAGAAAACAATTTGGTTCAATTTCCAAGGCCTAAGAATCCAAATAAAGATGGAGATGAAGTTCGTTCTAATTATTGTCCCTTTCATCAGGTGTTGGGACACCCCATTTAGGAGTGTTTTGTTTTGAAATGCCTTTTGAAAAAGATGGTGGAATCAAGACAAGTAAAATTGAAAATTTCATCAGCTCAAGTAGCATGTGTTACTACAACAAATCCAGAGGAAGAGGGAGAATGGAAAGAGGTTAAAAGTAAAAATGTGCAAAAATAAGATTATTGGATGATCAGAAAAATGATCAACCGGACTCATGATATTTTACGAACACAGTTGAAACAACCAATTGTGTCTTCTACCACTCCTGCCACAGCAAAAACATCTTCATAAAAAGGTCATTATGTAAATAAAAAAGTGGTCATAATGATAAAGATAAGTCATAAAAAGAAAAAATCGCGTCATGGACAATCTTTTTCTTAACCCTCGAAGATTTTATCCATCTCTTTCAATATTACGGGCACTACCCCACCAAACGGTATAACCAAATGTAATCTATCAGGCAGAATCCTCATCAGACGAAGAATTGATCTTTGGTTCCATTAATGTTATCCATTTAACAAATCCTTATTCCATTGGTGATTCTAATTGTATTGATCCAGAATTCATGGTGCATAATTGTGGTAATAGAAGAAGAGGCCATGGTCGGTGATATAGGGGAAGACATGGGAATTCCAAAAACCATCATATTAACTCTACCCCTGCTCAATCCCAATATGTGGTAAAAACTCGTGGTAGAGACCTTTTGTGAGATCACCAAGAAAATGGAGTTTCTTCATTGAAAAATAAGTATCGTTCGGGAAAAATTATTCTATAGGACCGATTAGAAGCTACACCATCTTCTTCTCAATAGATGAATAGACTTAGTTATTGTAATTTACCAAAGTCAGCGGTATTTCCCACTTCTGTTTCAACACAGAATACATCTACAACAGAAGCATCAACTTCCAAAGAATATGAAAAACCACATCTCCATGCTGGGAAACTAATAAAACACTATTTTATTGAATATTGTATTTATAATAAATGATATAATTTCCTCACATTGTGTTAAATATGTTTAATTAGAAAGTATTTTGGATTAGATCATTCATTTGAATATTTGATGAAAATTCTAGTTTTACACTTTATAATTCATTGTTGTATTTTGAAGATAAATATTTTTATATTTATTATTTGAATTTGAAAATTTTTAAAAGTGTTAATAACGTAATTATCGAAAACGTTTATTCAGGACACTAAAGCTAAAGAGTGCATTTGGTTGTCGAAAATGGGCCATGAAGTCAAAGTTGGGATGGACTATCCAGAATGGAGAAGCTTCTGTATTTCGGCCATAACGCCTTCATCTGGGCCAGGAATAAGCCCTAATCTTTATTGGAGATAGAGGACCCATATCCGCACATATTATCCTTCTTGAAGGCTGGGAAATTCACGTGTTTTGGTGGTCAAATATGCGGTGAAAGTTGGAATAAAATATTTGGCCTAATTTCCACATTCACACTTGAAACCACTTGTAAACTGTCCTCCCCTACCCTCTATAAATTGGAGTTTTTATCATTTGTATGTGTTGTGACGTGCATTGGGATGTTGAGGGCAGAGGAGAAGTGGATCCACTCCAATTATCAAACCATTTCAATAAGGGTATCTCTTAAAGAAAGGATCCCTCCGACGAAGCCTTCTTCTTCTCCTTCATGTTGTAATGATTTTGTTCGTGTAATAAACTTCTTTGTTCTTCTTTTATTTCTTCTCTTTTCTTCTTTTTTGTTTAAATTTATTCTTCTCTCAATCTTCCTATTGGGGCTGGAATTCTTGAGTAGAAGCGTTGTTGGGTTATACCCATTATAACCCTTCGCACATGAAAAACGCTTCTACGATGATTATGCCACCCATGGAACAGTAGTCTTTTAGTAATCGATCTATATTATACCCTATTCATTTAATTATTTTTAATCATTGAGATACTATAATTCACTTAATATGATTCATGAATTGTGTTTTTAAATTGTAAGAAACTAAGCAAGAAATTGAACAATTAATACAAAAACACGCGAGGTCAGGATTTTGTTCAAATTGTGAGAGCGCAATCTTAATTGGTAATACAAGACAACACGGGATAAATTTGTAGAGCTCAAATATAATCCCTAAACACAATTCATACTCATTTCCAGAATGGATATGTGCTCTAATTAACCACTGACTATAATCTAACCTTAGAACAACAATCAAATCAGGGTGTTGCGATTGCGTGTTCCGAAGCTAGCCTAGGGTTTAAGTAATTCCATCTTTGTGGTTAAGTTAACTCTTATAGGGTTCTAGGGTTCACAAATTAGGGGATCATAATTAAGTTGATATTTATTTAAATGATTATGATTAATAAGTAAATTAAGAGGTAGAGTTATATTGATTATGTATTTTAAATATTGTTTAAAAAGACATCTTTTTGTTGTGTCATTTTAATCAAACATTAGTTCAAAACAAAAAACAAAAAATACAATCTTTTTCCAGAAAAATTCTTCTAGATTCATAAAATATAACCAACCCCATCCTTTCAATTAGTGTTTTTATTCTATTCTATTTTATTTTTTTAAAATACCTTTAATAAGTTGTTAAATTCACTTCCTCCTTTGAGAGACGACCTTGGTCAGCCACTCTGCTGCACCTAAGTACCCCAAAATCACTCTAATCATTTGAGGGCACCCACGACAGCGCTCTATCAAATTGGTGTTGTTTCCGGAGAGGAAAGTAATTATTTCAACCAATTAGAGTTATTCATTTTATTTTACATTTTGATATCTTCTTCTCTTCTTTCTTCATTCTTTATCCAATCTGATTTTTTTCGTCCCCTTTTTTTTCTTCTACTTCTTTTTGGACCAGCAACTCAAAATTATAATTTTTATTTTACTATTGTCCACTCACTTTCTTTTCATTTTTATTCAATTTATGACACAAACTAATCCTGAAGATCTCTTAGATCATGAACCTGAGATTGAATGTAGCCTTAGGGCTCGAATCAGACATTCTCAGTCTACAGGAAGTTTCAATATTCAACCAGTTGGTGAATTCATCTCTTCTAGAAACATTGAAATTGGAAGCAATTAAAATTCAAACATAAAAGAGGAACCAATGGCTGGAAATAATAAAAATTAACTTAATAGAACCATTCTAGAATTGGCTGCACCAGATATTAACTATCAACCAAATTGTATTGCATACCCAAATCATGAATCGGACTTTGAACTAAAATCTGGGTTAATTCACATACTTCCAAAGTTTTATGGCCTCTCTAGTGAGGATCCCAATAAAAATTTGAAAGAATTTAACGTGGTTTGAAAACCCTTGAAACCGTGAAATGTTTCTGAAGATCAAATTAAATTAATAGCATTCCCATTCTCACTTGATGGAGCTGCAAAATATTGGATGTATTATTTGCAACCTGAAGATGTAACATGTTGGAATGATTTTAAAAGTCTTTTCATGCAAAGATTTGTTCCATCATCAAGGACCACATCCATTCGAAAGGAGATATCGGGGATCAATCAATCCCAAGGGGAGTCAATGTATGAGTACTAGGAGTCATTAAAGTAGTTGTGCACAAGCTGTCCTCATCACCAAATCAGTGAGCAACTCCTCATCCAATACTTTTACGAAGGAATCACACCCATGGAGAGGAGCATGGTAAATACTGAAGCTGGAGGAGAATTGGTGGACAAGACACCAGCAGTCGCGCGTTCATTTATTGACAAGATGGCCCAAAACTCCAAACAATTTGGTGATCGAGGTACACCACTTATCAGGGGAGTACATCGGGTAATTCCTTCTTCTCTTGAGAGTCATTTGATTGATACCAAGTTAGAAGAATTGAAAACTATGGTGAGGCAAATTTCTTTGGCACAAAAGACATCTCTAGCCCCTCCTTCTATCCCTTGTGGCATTTGCACTGATACAAGCTACCCAACGTACTGTTGACCACAACTACAAGAGACAGAGGATTGCGCAGCAGTATTCTCAAGAAGACCATTTCAGCAGCAACAACAACCATATCCCCAAAAGAAGTTAGATTCATTTCCTCCAACATACAAACAAGGGTGGAATGATCTACCGGACATGAGGTATGGCTCTGGACAACAACAATGATCACCCATTCAACAAAACTTCCAGCAGCCTCCACCTTACCAGGAGGGATTACAACAACCCCAAAGGAGATTTGAAGCTCAAACATCAACAAGCCAACAACAATGGAATCCCCCACCTAAGGTATATTCTAATACTGATGATCTTTTGAAGAAAATTGTTCTTAATCAATAGAATGTGCTGAAGAGTAAAAGTTCGGAGCAGAGGGAGTTGAAGAATCAAATGAGCCATATTTCCACCACCCTCCGTGAACATGTGAGTAAGAATTATGGAAATCGATCTTCCCAACCCACTCCAAATCCAATGGGGATTGTCAGTGCCATCACATTGAGAAGTGGGAAGCAAATGAACGATACATCTGTACCTACCATTCCACCAGGATTCACCTCATCTCTAGAACAGCTGCATTCCAAACCAACTGATGATAAATCCAAGGAGAAAGATAAAGGTAAGAAAAAGATTGATGATGTTCCTCCTAAACCCCTTCCTTTTCTCAACAGGGTTGTTCAAACCACGAAGATGACTGAAGAAGCAATGAAAAAGGAGGTTTTTGATACATTCAAGCGTGTGGAGATCAACATTCCTCTACTTGAATCCATTATGAAAATTCCAAGGTATGCGAAATGCTTAAAAAAACTTTGTACGAATCAAAGAGGGATCAAGGGAAATGAGAGGATCAACCTTGGAAGGAATTTCTCAACACTCATTACACCAAATCTAGCAATGCCAACAAAGTGCAAGGATCCCGGGACATTCACCATCCCATGTACCATAGGGGAGTTGCACTTCTCTGATGCTCTTTGTGATTTAGGATCTTCAATAAATGTGATGCCTCACTCTGTATTCTCTTCTTTATAGGTTGGTGAGTTGAAGCCGACGAGAGTAGTGGTGCAGTTGGCGAATAGAGCTATGACATATCCAGCCAGAGTTCGTGAGGATTTACTTGTCCAGGTAAGAGACATGATGTTTCCAGCGGATTTCTAGGTTCTTAACATGGAGGATGATCAGGTAAGTTCTCATTCCCCCATTATCATAGGTAGGCCCTTCCTCAAAAAAGAAAAATCCATCATAAATGTCAATGAGGGTACACTTTCCATGGAATTTTGGGATGAAGTTGTGATATTTAATGTTATGGATTCCATGAAGTACCCCTCAGAGGACCATTATGCTTTTCTTATCTCCCATTTTGAACCACCAAATTAAAACTCCATGGAATTTGATTTCCCTATGCTTAGGGAGATTATGAGTATTGGTTCGATTTTGATGTCTAAGAGCACTTCCAAACATGTTGTTGATACACAATCCTCTCTTGGATTTGATTTTGATGTGGATTCATATTCTGATTTTGATCATGTTCACTCTGATTATGACATTGCTGTTGAGTAAGCTGATGGGCTTGATGCTTTATTCTATAATTTTGATGATGTATATTCTGATACTAATGATATTTGTGCACATATTTCATTTCCTTCAATGTATCCATCCATACTACACACTCCTTCATTAGAACTCAAGCCATTTCCACCAAATCTAAAATACTCATACTTGTTGAGTGGTGAGAGATTACCTGTCTTCATTGCTAACAATATCCCTTTTGAACATGAAGACAAGATTTTAAATATTTTGATGGAGAACATCTGGGTGATTGGGTGGACCTTGGAAGACATATCAGTTATTAGCCCCTCCATTTTCATGCATAGGATTCTCATGGAGGATGGGGCTAAACCGATGAGGCAACCACAATGGAGACTCAATCCGACCCTCCTGGAAGTTGTTAAAAAAGAAGTTGAGAAATTGCTCAAAGCAGGTATAATCTTTCCCATTTCATATTCTCAGTGGGTAAGTCTTATCCAGGTTGTTCCTAAGAAGAGTGGTGTTACTGTTGTTAAAAATGAGAAAGATGAGTTAGTTCCAATGAGGGTGCAAAACAGTTGGCATGTGTGTATGGATTATAGGAAATTAAATCAGTCCACTCGCAAGGACCATTTCCCCCTCCCATTTATTGATCAAATGCTTGAGAGACAAGTTGGGAAAACACACTATTGTTTCTTGGTTGGATTTTCTGGATATTTTCAGGTGCCTATAGCTTCGGAGGATCAG
The DNA here is from genome assembly GCA_963277665.1 of Viscum album. NCBI lineage: Eukaryota > Viridiplantae > Streptophyta > Magnoliopsida > Santalales > Viscaceae > Viscum > Viscum album. The sequence continues at coordinate 208,704,472 of OY728146.1, read as the reverse complement.
GAGAAGACTACATTCACCTCTCCCTTTGGCACATTTGCCTACCGAAAGATGCCATTTGGACTTTGCAATGCCCCAGGTACCTTCCAGAGATGCATGGTGATTGTAACATCCCCAAATGATAAAGGGATAAATGACTAAATGATATGACTCATGTCAACAAGGTGCACCTTCTTTTTCGAGAGCCTACCTGATTAGAACTCCATAGTTAAGCATGCTTGGCCTAGAGTAGTGATCAGGATGGGTGACCTCCTGGAATGTTTCTCAGGGTGTGTGTGAGTGAGGACAAAGCACACTGGAAAGGACAAGTGTTGGCCTGTGGGGACTTTCATTAGTCAGATGACCCTTTCAGGCACGTGGGAGGACCCTTGGGTGGGCCCCACGTATCTGTGGGGCAACTGGTGGTACCGGGTGGGCCAGGACCCGACGACCATGTTAAGGCGGGGTGTCTGTGCTGTCACTGGGACCCGGTTGTCACATTTGGTATCAGAGGTGGTACCCAGCCTTAAGTGCGGTGCACTGCCTGGATTGAGATGTAGGGCCCACAACGAGGGCGTTGTGCTCTAAAGGGGGGGTGATTGTAACATCCCCAAATGATAAAGGGTTAAATGAATAAATGATATCACTCATGTCAATAAGGTGCACCTTCCTTTTCGGGAGCCTACCTGATTAGAACTCCATAGTTAAGCGTGCTTGGCCTGGAGTAGTGATCAAGATGGGTGACCTCCTGGGAAGTTTCTCAGGGTGTGTGTGTGTGTGAGGACAAAACACACTGGAAAGGACAAGTGTTGGCCTGTTGGGACTTTCATTAGTCAGATGACCCTTTCAGGCACGTGGGTGGACACTTGGGTGGGCCCCACGTATCTGTGGGGCAATTGGTGGTACCAGGTGGGCCAGGACCCGACGGCCATGTTAAGGCGGGGTGCATGTGCTGTCACCGGGACCCGGTTGTCACAGTGATTATTTTTTCTGATTTTATTGAGACCATCATGGAGGTATTTATGGATGATTTTACAGTGTATGGGTCTTCATTTGTTGAATGTATAATTAGTTTGGGAAAGGTGTTGAATCCTTGTATTGAGAAGAATCCGGTCCAGAACATTGAAAAGTGTCATTTCATGGTAGAGCATGGCATTGTCTTAGGGCATGTAGTATTAAAACATGGGATAGAGGTTGATAGATCAAAGGTAGATATTATTTCATCCTTACCATATCCTTCATGTGTGCATGATGTTAGATCATTCCTAGGGCATGCAGGATTTTATCGGCGCTTCATCAATGATTTTAGTAAGATTGCACTTCCTATGTCACGATTACTCTAAAAGGATTCTAATTTTGTGTTTGATAATTCTTGCAGTACTTCCTTTGATGATCTAAAGAAGTATTTGACCACTCCAGCGATGATACAACCCCCATGGTGGGAGATTCCTTTTGAGCTTATGTGTGATGCCTCCAACTTCGTGGTTGGAGCTGTCTTATCACAGAGGGTGGAGGGACGTTCACATGTGATTGTCTATGCATCAAGGACATTGGATTCATCCCAACTAAATTACACAACCACAGAAAAGGAGTTTCTTGCTGTCATATTTTCTTTAGATAAATTTCTTTCATATTTATTGGGCTCTAAAGTAGTTGTTTTTTCTGACCATGCAGCTCTGAGGTACCTCTTGAAGAAGCTAGATAGAAAGCCATGACTTATCCGTTGGATGCTCCTTCATCAAAAGTTTGACCATGAAATAAAGGACAAGAAGGGGTCAAGGAATTTGGTGGAAAACCACATGAGTAGGCTTACTAACACACTAGAGGATGACACCTTGGATTAGGTACCACTTTGGAACACTTTCCCCGATGAGCATCTTTATTCCATCTTAGTTACGCATCCTTGGTATGCAGATTTAGTGAACTACCTTTTTTCCTCTAAAATCCCTGCAAATATAACGAAACATCAAGTCCAAAAATTAAAATGTTAGTCTAGGTTTTATGTTTGGAATGATCCATAACTATGGCACATGTGTAGTGTCCATGTTATTTGGAGGTGTGTTCCTAATCATGAGTTTGAGTCTATTTTTTAATTCTGTCATACACTTTCTTGTGGTGGACACTTTGGACCCCAACAGACAGCTAGGAAAGTTGTAGACTCTAGATTATATTGGACTAGCTTATTCCATGATAACCATGTGTTTTGTAAGACATGCTCTCATTACCAACACACTATAAATATTTCAAGGAGACACGAGATGCCCCAACAACCCATTTTATTTCGTGAGATTTCTGATGTTTGGGGAATTGACTTTATGGGCCCTATTCCTAGTTCCTTTGGTTTTTTGTACATTTTGGTTGCTGTTGATTATGTGAGTAAATGAGTGGAGGCTAAGGCCACTAGGACTGATAATATTCATGTTTTTGTGGACTTTGTCAAATCACAGATTTTTTGTAGGTTTAGAGTACCAAAGGACACCATCAGTGACAAAGGGACACACTTTTGCAATAGGAATTTTTCTTCCCTCCTTCGAAAGTATGGGGTGAAACACAAAACATCAACACCATACCACCCCTAAACAAATTTCCAGGCTGAGGTTTCAAATCGTGAGTTGAAACAAATATTGGAGAAAACTGTGCAGCCAAATATGAAGGATTGGAGAAAGCGCTTGGATGATGCATTGTGGGATTATAGGAAAACATACAAGACACCCATTGGTATGTCCCCATTTTGGATTGTTTTTGGGAAAGAATGTCATCTCCCAGTGGAAGTTGAGCATCGGGCATATTTGGCTATAAAGAAATGCAACATGGAATTGGCCCAAGAAGGAATTCAAAGGAAGTTGCAAATTCAAGAGCTTGTGGAGATTCGACTATCATCATATGAGAACTCAAATCTCTACAAGGAAAGATCAAAAGTAGTTCATGATAAAATGATCCAGAAAAGGTAGTTTCATGTTGGAGAGAAAGTCCTACTCTACAGTTCACGACTGAAGTTGATGCTTAGAAAGTATCATTCCAGATGGTTAGGTCCTTATATTGTATCTAATGTTTTTTCTTATGGTGCAATGGAGATCACAGAAGAGGACACTGGAAGGATCTTTATAGTAAATGGGAAACATTTCAAGAGATACATTGAGGGACATCCTACGGATGCAGTATATTTTATCACACTGCATGACCCCATCATCACTTGAGCACATCAGGCTTTTCCTAAACCATTCACTTTTATATTATTTGTCCTATTTAAAAATTATGCATTTCATGTTCATATATCATCTAATGGGTTCAAATTGAGGAAAATGAAATATTTTAAGTGTGGGGGAGGGAACCTTTTAGTTTAGTAAGTTTAGTAATTTAAATTTTTTTCCTATTTAAAAAAAAAACAAAACAAAAAAATTGTGTGTTTTTTCAAATTTTTTGTGTTTATTTTTCAAATTTTTTTGTGTTTTTGAAATTTTTGAGCTGAAATTATTCTCATCACAATTTTGAAATTCATATCAATGAGTGAAACAATTTAACCCTTGAAACTAATCTTAAATTAATTCTAAAATGACTTTGTTTCAAGTTCAAATATTTAGTAATTTCATGAAAATTACACTGAATTTTGAATCCAATGCCACATTTCACTGTCTTTATATTTGAAATCACTTTCTTGTGAGGCTTCTGAACCATTATTTTAATATTCATTACATTCACCTCACTTCTTGAGAGAACCAATCCATGCTTGATTTAACCAGAATTTGATCTATTCCGGTCAAAACATGAGGGTTTGAGGTACATATGATTAAATGATTGAGGCATTTGTTTGGTATTAAATCCCCTATTTCAAAGAATCCTTTTTTATAATGGCCTACCATGAATATTTAATCCTTGTAGATCTTAGTAGCCATGCGCAACCTGTTAGTTTATCCACATTACAATCCAATTTTCCCTATACAACTAACTCTTGAAGTGAAATTGCATAATATAGTTGAGCTTAAGTGTGGGGGAATCTATCTTGTGTTGTGCCACCACATTCTGTGATACTTTAGGTGGAAAATTAAATTCTGAAGAGATATGTTTTCTACAGAAGAAAGTAATTATATTGAAAGCTGTGCCTTTTCTGGAGCATTCATGACAAGTGAAGATGTGCCTTTTTTAGAGCTTCTAATTAAGGTGGAATGATGTGCCCATCTGGAGCTTTCAAGAAAATCAAGTTTGAAAAGATTGAAATTTTTGATGCTGAAATGATGAATGGTGTAAATTTTTCATGACTTTTCATGATGATGGAGCTGAATTGATACTATGGGGATTGAGGAGAAGACCATATTTAAGTGAAAATTACATTAATGCAATTTTGCTTCAAAAAGAGTCAAGCCCTCCTCATTCAGCCTTAGAATATTTCACATCTAAATCCTACCAACCGAAAGCCACAAAACAAACCTGAAACGTACTCATGATAAACATATGTCCTTGACTCACATCGGGTGGTGATGTAAGAATCTATCAAGCCTATGGTGACCCTTGTATGAGTTTGGATGAGAAATACATTGCAAAAAAATTGATATTTGAGTGATGAGAGAAAATTCAAGCGAGGTAAGTGTTTTGTGAATGGGAGGATAAATGAAGTGGAAATATATTCAATGATATTAATAGAGAACGTGAAATAATTTTTTTATGAGTCAGGATATATTTTGTTTCTTGGTGCGTAATTGTTTGATCATAGGGATATGTGTTTTAAAATTGGTTTTGATTTGATATTGTTTTTTACTTGATATAAGGTTTTGCTCAGGAATGAAAAAGGGTAAGTGTGGGGGAGTTGATAAAAAACTATTTTATTGAATATATTATTGACAATAAATTATATAATTTCCTCACATTGTGTTAAATATGTTTAATTAGAAAGTATTTGGGATTATATCATTCATTTGAATATTTGATGAAAATTCTAGTTTTACCCTTTATAATTCACTGTAATATTTCGAAGATATTTTTTTATTTTCTGAATTTAAAATTTTGTAAAAGTGTTCCTAACTTAATTATCTACAACTGTTATTCAGGGTACTAAAGCTAAAGAGTGCATTTGGTTGTTGAAAATAGTCTATGAAGTCAAAGGTGGGATGGACTCGCCAGAATGGAGAAGCTTCTGTATTTCAGCAATAACTCCTTAATCTATACCCGGATTAACCCCAAATTGTTATAGGAGATATAGGACCAATATAAGCACATATTATCCTTCTGGGTGGCCGGCCAATTCATGCGTGTTGGTGGTAAAATAGGCGGTGAAACTTGGAATAAAATATTTGTTCGAATTTCCACATTCACACTTGAAAGCACTTGTAACCTCCCCTCCCCTACCCTATATAAATTGGAGTTTTTCTAATTTGGATAGGTTGGGACGTGAATTGGGAAGTTTAGGGTAGAGGAGAAGTGGATCCACTCCAATTATCCAACCATTTCAATAAGGGTAGCTCTTGAAGCAAGGATCCCTTCGACGAAGCCATATTCTTCTCCTTCATGTTGTAATGATTTTGTTTGTGTAATAAACTTCTTTGTTCTTCTTTTATTTCTTATCTTTTATTCTATTTTTTTTAAATTTCTTCTTCTCTAAATCTTCCTATTTGGGCTGGAATTCTTGAGTAGAAGCTTTATTGGGTTATACCCATTATTAACCTTTTCACATGCAAAACGCTTCTACGATGGTTACGCCACCCATGGAAGAGTAGTCTTTTAGTAATCGATCTATCTTATACCCTCTTAATTTAATTATTTATAATCATTGAGCTACTGTAATTCACTTATTATGATTCATGAATTGTGTTTTTAAATTGTAATAAACTAATCAAGCAATTGAACAATTAATAAAAAAAACACACGAGGTCGGGATTTTGTGTAAATTGTGAGAGAACAATCTTAATCGGTAATACAAGACAAGATTGGATAAATTTGTAGAGTTAAAATATAATCCCTAAACATAATTCATACTAATTTCTAGAATGTATATGTGCTATAATTAAAAACTGACCATAATATAACATTAGAACAACAATCAAAGCAGGGTGCTGCGATTGCGTGTTACGAAGCTAGCCTAGGATTTAAGTAATTCCATCTTTGTGGTTAAGTAAACTCTTGTAGGGTTAGAGGGTTAACAAATTAGGGGATCATAATTAAGTGGATATTTATATAAATTATGATGATTAATTATTAAATGAATAGGCAGAGTTAGATTGATTACATCTTTTAAATATTGTCTAAAAAACATCTTTTTGTTGTGTCATTTTAATCGAACTTTATTTCAAAACTAAAAACAAAAAAAAATACAATATTCTTCCAGCAAACTTTTTCTAGATTAATAAACTATGACCAACCCCCATAATTTAATGTAGTGTTATTATTCTATTCTATTTTATTTTTTTTATAATACCTTTAATAAGTTGTTAAATTCACTTCCTCCTTTGAGAGACGACCTTGGTCAGCCACTCTGACGCACCTATGTACCCCAAAATGACACTAATCATTTGAGGGCGCCCATGACAGCACTCTATCAGAAACATAGACGTTTGGAAAAAAGTATAATGAATTAAAACAATTTTCCCATGTAGTGACCAAGTTATCAATTTTAGATTCTTTGAATATATCCAAAGATCGTTGAGAAGCACTCATTGAGGCTTTGTTTAGTCCTCAAAAATTTGAAACCGAAGTTGCTTCTTCTTAGGTTTACCATATAAAGAATGATAATATAGAATGTCATGAAGTCAAATAATTTATAGATGAGGATGAAGACCATGTGGTACATGGACACTTCACACCTTTGTATCTCTTTGGAAAGGTCAATGAGATTGATATCCAACGAGCCTTTATTGATAATGGATCTGGGGTCAAACTCATTCTCATTCGTACACTTCGTCTATTGGGCCTGACTTAATATAACTTCTCTCCATAGAATTTAATGTTTCATGAATATAACCAGAAATCACAAGAACCTCTTGGTGAAGTTACACTTATAACTAAATTTGGAGATCTTTTGTCTAATTCAGATTTCATGGTTGTTCGTCAGGACACAACCTTCAAAATTCTGCTTGGATGTCTTTAGTTGCATCAATATATAGCCATACCTTCATCATACCACCAATGTCTAAAATAATATTTCAATGGTCACATCAGAACATTGTATGGTTAAAGATTTTTTCAAAACATGTGAACCTCAATACATTAAGGTAGAGTTTTATCATACAAAAGAAACGAAGTCCATCACCAAGGAGATAACCAGTGTTAATGCTCCAAATGGATTGGAAAAGATTCTAGAAAATCCATTCATACATTTGATTACAGATTATGTGTTAACCATAAATTAAGTGGAATGGGTAAAACCAAATCCATGCACTCTCCAATAATTCCCATAATGACAATTGAGGTAATTGATCCTGATAACATGGGAGAAATTACCGATACACTAAGAAATTATGGAAGCTTGAATGAAGATGTTTTTATTTCATATGCTAAACTAAAATGATTGTCTACTTCGTTAATCAGAATAGAAGAAATAGTAGAAATATTGTGAGATACAATGATGTTTATTCTCAATCCATCAATCCTGCATTACCACAAGAAGACCATTCATCATCAGTATAGTTAGATATGGTGGATTCTTTCTTGAGATGTTCAAATACTGACTCCTCCACAATAATTTAGAGTTTTACCTTTTCATATACCATGAAAATGGAAATAGAAGCGGTATCACATAGTGAAGAAGAAGAGGAAGTTCTCGGGGATGCTCCTCCAAAATTTGAAGAAGGTGTTTCTACCGTTGTGGATGAAATTAGAGAAATAAATTTGGGTATGGGAGAAGAACCATGCCCCACCTTAATTAGGGCGATCATGACCTCTAATGAAAAAGAGGTGTATACTTCTTTACTAAAGAAAAATTGAGATATATTTTCTTGGATTTATACAGAAATTCTAGGTATTAATCTTCATGTAGCCACCCATCATTTTGGTTTGTCAGAAGAACATCATGGGTTAAAGTAAGCAACAAAGATAACACACCAAACTAATGCCTCTAAAATTGAAGCTGAAGTTGATAAGATTATAAAGGCTATATTTGTCAGGTAAGTTCATTATCCTAAATGGATGACCAATATTATCCCAGTCAAAAATAAGGATAAGAAAATTAGTGTTTTAATTGATTTCAGAGATCTTAACTGGAATTGTTCTAAAGATGATTTTCCAGTTCCAATTAAATAACTTATAATTGATGGAATGGATAACCATGAATACCTTTCCTTTATGGATGGATATTATTGGTATAATAAAATTTGAATGGACCCAGAGGATGAAGAATATATAGCCTTTAGAGCACCTCATTGTGGGTTTTTCTATCAGGTAATTCCCTTTGTCTTAAAGAATGCAGGCGCAACATACCAACGTTTCATGCACCATATCATCAAACCCTTCTTAATAAATTTTTTTGAATGTTATATGGATGATTTGTTAGTAAAATCCAAACAACTTTCCAATCACTTGGATGATTAGGAAACCATATTTCTCAATGTTTGGAAACATAATTTGAATATTAAACCCTTAAAATGTGCTTTTAGAGTAACCTCAATAAAATTTCATGGCTTCGTTATACGCCATTGTGGTATTGAAGTTGATCTTGATAAAAAAATCATTCTGTTGAATGTCACATCCTCAAAATTTGAAATAATTGATAGGACTTCAAGGACACTTGGCCTATATTCAGTGCTTTATTGCCAATTTGGAAAGTAAATTTTTACCTTTCACCTGATTAATGATGAAAGGAGTCACTTATCAATTGACTAAGGATTTCCAAGAATAATTTGATATACTCATGAAATATCTCTTGATTCCACCAGTATTGATGCCAACTGTTAAAGGAAGACTACTTATTCTCTAAGTGACATCTTTAGAGAAATCACTAGGTGCCCTACTCCCCAAAAAGAATGATACTAGAAAGAAAACTACCTTTATTATCTCAGTCACACTATGCTTGATGTGGAAACTCGGATTTCAGGTATTAGGAAGTGCTACCTAGAATTAATCATTGTTGTTGAAAAATTGAGACATTACCTGCAACATCATGAGGTCCAATTAGTATCTTGTAATATCCCTCTCAAATTTATCCTTAGTCATCCTATGCTTACAAGACGTCTAGAATGGTGGGCTGTTATTTTGCAATAGTTTTATATCAAATATGTGCCTCAAAAGGCAATAAAAGGAAAATTTTCAGCTAATGTCTTTATTGAGAACCCATCTGCGGAAGAAATATCGTTTCATACTAAAATTATTGATGAAGAGGTATTATCTATTAAAGATAATTCCCAAACATGGGAAATGTATATTGATGGTGCTTCTAGAAGTCCAACTGGAAAGAGACTGGAAAATCTAAAATTCAACATGGTTGGATTAGGAATAGTCTTTATATAACGACCCATACTTTACATACATTGTTAATACTTCAAAATTGAAGCACACTTATTACAACATATGACAAAACCACAAAGGACCGTATAGGTATAGTGTCTTTAGAAACTGGGAAACATAAACAACTGGTTCATAAATCTTCTACAGTGTCTCCCATTTATTTCATCATATCTAGGGTCCCTTTTAGTATATTCTACTTAATATCCATCTTCCTGACCTGGGGAAAAGAAAAGATAAAAGGGTGAGCTCAAATGCTCAGCAAGGGAAAATAAAGGAAATAAAAATCATATCATAACTTTTTGGAAATCCTAACCTGCAAAAGAGATCATAATATCTTAACATGGAATAAATCATAGAAGTTAAAATTTGATCCCCATAATCATAACATAAAACTTGAAACCTTGTGGCATACACACGTAATCATGGAAAATCATTTCTTGTTAGTCATGACTCATTGCCAAGACTATATTAGCGGACAAAGTCCATTTCTGAACCGAGTTCACTCCTCGTTTCAGTCCTGTATCACTGAACCGAAATAACCTTCCATTCCAGCCATGTCTATATCATGAGATATAAATCATTACCCAATTCATTGGAGGGAGATATAGGTCCCACCCATCTTATAATGAATCCTTTCTTACGTGTGCCACATAATCATAAATCATACATCATTTCATAACACATGTAACAAAAATGGGATTCTTGAAACATCATGACATCAAAAAACAAATCATATAAGGTAAATGACTTAATAAAAATATTTCCATCAAAACATAATCAAATTAATGTAATAATAGGGATAAAAACAGATCCCTATATTATCTTAGATGAAAAATAATTTTGATAAAACATTTGAACTCCATTCTTGAGGAAAATATTCTTTCTACTTCAAAAACACTTTTCTTTTCATAACATGTCATACAATTATAAACTTAAAGGAGTTGATTAAAAATAAACTTGAAAATTTATAAAGGAATATTCTTGGAAATAATGTTTTAAAAATCCATTCTTGCCGTATAAGTTAAAAAAAACATTCTTCGTACTTTTGTCGGAAAAGACAAAAAGTACCTCGTACAAAAAACGACAAAAGATTCCTTTAATATTCTTTACTAAAAACTCACCGAAGAGTAAAATTGTATTTAAACTATTGTATGTGGATGGAAACAATATTACATATTTAGGGAACATGGATGTGGATGATAAAATACACCCCAGTGAATACCAAAGTATAAACAATCTCGGATAAAAACGAGACTGTGATATTTCCCTTACCTTAGGCCCGACTTGCATTGTACGTGTCCGAACCTCCTGTATAATGATTTAAATAATGTTATTGACTTATTACAGAATCATAATTATATTTATGATATCATATATGGTCATATTCTTAGCTTCTTAGTAGTCATATTTCTTTGCTACTTGTTATTCAGGTGTTTATAACTTTTTGTTCTTATGTGTGTTTTGTCGAATAAATTCTTATTCTTATATTTAGGTTATAGATACCTCATTTCCAGAATGGTATTAGTGTAGTATATATCATATTAATTCATTCAATTCATTTATATAATCATTATGAAATGAAGATCATGTAGAACGAGTCGCATCACATCGTGGAGACGGTATTTCGTTCGTACGCACGAGTGATGATATCGTTCCTATGATCGTGGAATTGTATTGGAGTATATATATATTATTTCAGTATCAATATTAATTTATAATAATCATAAATAGTTACTCATTACACCATTATACCCATCCTTGTAAGGTGATGGTGGAAAATAGATTACACCACGGCGTGGAGACGGTATTCCGTACGTACGCACGCACGGGGATTTCATTTTTCCGTAGGATGGATAGAAGGTGAATTAGGGTTGTTTCATATTTATAATAACATATCAGTATGTAATTAATACTGATGTTATTACTTTATCATGAAACAACTAAAGAAGAAGAAGTTGAAGAAGAAAGAAATTGAAAAGATCGGTAATGGATATTACCTCTTCTTTGGAACGCCTCTTTGAATCCTCTACTTAGGGAACTAAGATTGGTCTTCGAAGAAGACCAGGACCTCTAGGATTATTCTACGGAAGTGGAGAAGGGATTTTGTCAGGGTTTGTCCGAGCTTGAGTGCTCAAATTGGTTTGGGGAGGAGGGGGAGGAGGAGGAGGTGCCCTTTTATAAGGGAGGAGAGGGGCACCTTAGGAATATCTCAAAATATTATTTTATATTAAAGTCAAAATCGGTTTATAATGGTTCCAAAGGGTCTTATTTCGAAGCTAAAGTGGGGATGGGTCGAAATACTATCAACCAATAGGATTTAAAGAAGTTTAGGTTATTATTTTAACCTTATCAATTAGATTTAACTCTAAGTTAAATAATTTATCTTTTACAGTGTCTTTTTGTTTTCTTACACAATATGGTTAATATACTTACTATAACATGCCAAAGGAACCCCAAATTGTTTATTATTAATATATATATCCTTATCTAAGTCATTTGGCCGAACCTTGGATTTTTAGGAATAAAATAACAATTTTTAATATAATATTTTATTTAAAAACTATTTTCTGTCAATTTTGACACTATTGGATATATGATTTTTGTGAAAGTCATAACATAATTATATGTTCGAAACAAGTTGATTAAATCTACACTAATATATCATAGAAACCTATAAAATTAGTGGAATTCATAAAAAGTCTAAAATGACATTTATTTTGGTGTTTATAACATCAATTATGTCAATATTTCATTAATAAGATAATTTCTGCTTCATCATTGTGTCATAAATAAATTAAATTATTTAATGTCTAAAAATTATAAATAAAATACGATTACATAGGAAATATTTTTATATTTATAATGAATATTTATAGTCTAATTTATATTATGTATAACCCCATATTAAAAATGATTTACTTATTAAACTTTGATTTTAACTATTTTAACCCTTCTTTAAATAAATTAATAATAAATGTCCTAATCTAATCCAAGTGGGCCTAAATGGTCATATTTTATTCCTAAGTTTGTTTTCGGTCGAATTAAACTTATCCAATAGAATTAGGACATTTTTTAGGGTAATAGTAATATCATTTTTACCCTTAGTTACCCTATTTACTATTAACCGCGGTAAAAAAAGTAAAAAGTTACTATTCACCAAAAAATTATTTTTATCTCATTGAACCACATTTTACTTACTGATATCAACCGTGTCTGTTGGATTTTCGAAATTACATTCACAGAAGCGGTAAAATTATGTTTTATGTAAAATTCGGTTTTTTAACCTACCACTTAGTGGTTTCACTATTCATCAAAAATTGAAAGTTTTCAGAAAAATACCAAAATTTCACCCTAGGCTAATTTCTGTATTCCGAATCCAAAAATGAAGTCCATTTTGAAAAATAAAATTTATAAAATTTCAAAAAGTGGTTATTACTATTCAAAACGGCTAGTTTTAATAATATTTTAATATCATATCATTGTTTAGTGAAACTCAGTATTGCGTACGACGCAATCTATCGAGGAAGGTCGTGATTGCGTGTAAAGTAAGCCAAGATAGTATGTAGTGAAAGATTCCTTTGATGATATATAAAAACAAAATATTACTCATAAAAATCTCGGGTGTTACATTCTACCCCCCTTAAAAAAAATTCGCCCTCGAAATTCGTCACTTTGTAACAAACAGATGATGATACTTCTCCCTCATCATATCCTCAAGCTCCCATGTAGCTTCTTTAAGTTGGTGGTTCCTCCATAAAACTTTCACCAATCGAGTGGTCTTGTTTCGTCGGACTTTTTCGCTACGATCCAGAATCCCTATCGGTTGTTCTTCATAAGAAAGATCTTTCTCTAGCGGTACAACTTCTGAGTTGAGTACATGTGAAGGATCAGGTATGTACTTTCTCAGGAGAGATACATGGAACACATCGTGAACTTGAGAGAGATTCGGTGGAAGCGTCAATCGGTAAGATACCTTTCCAACACGATCTAGTATTTCGAAAGGACCGATATACCTAGGGCTCAACTTACCCTTCTTTCCAAATCTCATAACATTCTTCCAGGGAGATATTCGTAAGAATACTTTATCACCCACTTCAAACTCTAGGTCTTTTCTTTGGTTGTTGGCATAACTTTTCTGTCGACTCTGAGCTGCTCTTATGTGTTGTTGAATAGATCTGACCTTTTCTGCCATTTCATCAACGAGATCAGGTCCTAATAGGTTTCCTTCCCCAACTTCATCCCAGCAAGTAGGAGTCCTACATTTCTTTCCATAGAGAGCTTCATAAGGAGCCATCTGAATACTGGAGTGAAAGATATTATTATAAGAAAATTCCACCAAAGGTAGGTGTTGATCCCAACCTCCTTTGAAATCCATAGAGCAAGCTCTCAACATATCTTCTAGGGTTTGAATTGTTCTCTCAGACTGACCGTCTGTCTGGGGATGATAAGCAGTGCTGAAACTCAACTCTGTATCTAGAGTATGCTGAAGACTTCGCCAGAACTTCGAGGTAAATCTTGGGTCCCGATCAGATAAAATAGAAAGTGGTACTCCAAGCAATCTTACCACTTCCTTTACATATATCCTGGCAAGCTGATCTAGAGAGAAATCTTCTCTAATAGCAATGAAGTGTGAATAGTTTGTAAGATGATCAACTATGACCCAGATAGAATTATTGCCTTTGGATGTTTTAGGAAGTCCTGTGACAAAGTCCATAGTGATGTTTTCCCATTTCCATTCGGGTATGGGTAATGGTTGTAACATCCCCTTAGACTTCTGTCTCTTAGCTTTAACTTGTTGACAAACCAAGCATCGAGAGACATATTCAGCAACATCTCTTTTCATGCCATCCCACCAGAATTACTCTTTTAGGTCCCTATACATCTTCGTGCTTCTAGGATGAATAGAGAATGAAGAACTATGAGACTCATCCAGCAGCTCCTTCTTTAATTCGGGGATAGGAGGAACACAAACCCGATTCCTGAACTTTATTATCCCATCACAATCAAGGTTGAATTCAGGAACATTTCTCACCTTCTTTTGTAACTCGACATCTTCTTTCTGTTCCTCTTTAATCTTCACATGTATAGATGGCTGAACAGTCATTTGAGAAAGATAATATTTTTCCCCTTCCATTATAATTCCAAGATCCATCCTTTGTAAATCCATAAATATTGGATCTTTTGTGATCCTCATCATGGATAAACTAGCATGGTCTTGTCGACTTAATGCATCTGCCACCTTGTTTTCTTTCCCAGGGTGGTAATGGATTGAGCAGTCATAATCCTTAATCAGCTTCAACCATTTTCTTTGAGGTATATTCAGCTCATTTTGTGTGAAAATATACTTTAAACTTTTATGATCAGTGTAAATATCACACCTTTCACCATAAAGGTAATGCCTCCAAATATTTAATGCAAAGATTACCGCAACCAACTCCAAATCATGTGTTGGGTAATTTTGCTCATAGATTTTTAACTGTCGTGGGGCATAAGCTATCACCATATCATTTTTCATAAGAACACACCCCAATCCCTTCTTGGATGCATCACTGTAGATCACAAACCTTTCTCCACTACAAGGCAGTGTGAGCACAGGTGCACTGGATAACCTTCTTTTCAAATCCTTGAAATTCTCTTCACATTCTTTTGTCCAAACAAACTTAATTCCTTTCCGAGTCAACTTGGTGAGTGGATTAGATAATCATGAAAAATCTTTTACAAAACGTCGATAATATCCAGACAAACCAAGAAAACTTCGGATCTCAGTTACTGTTGTTGGTCTTAACCATCTTTCGATAACCTCTGTTTTTGCTGGATCCACAGATATCCACTCTTTTGAGATTATGTGACCCAAAAATGCAACTTTTTGAAGCCAAAATTCACACTTGGTAAATTTGGCATAAAGCTTCTCCTTTCTCAGGGTCTTCAATATAATTCTCAAGTGATCTTCATGCTCTTCCTTTCTCTTTGAATAGACAAGAATATAGTCTATGAAGACTACCAAAAATTGATCAAGATAGTCTCTAAAGACTCTATTCATTAGATCCATGAAGATAGCAGGGGCATTAGTAAGACCAAATGGCATCACTATAAATTCATAGTTTCCATACCTTGTATAGAAAGCCGTCTTTGGTATATCCTCCCTTTTGACCCTTAATTGATGATACCCTGAACGAAGATCAATCTTGGAAAAGTATTGAGCTCTGCGTAGTTGGTCAAATAAGTCATAAATGTGTGGGAGAGGATATTTGTTCTTGATAGTGATCTTATTAAGTTCTCGATAATCAATGCAGAGTCTCATTGATCCATCTTTCTTCTTAACAAATAGAACAGGTGCTCCCCAAGGTGACGCACTAGGGCGTATGAATCCCTTATCAAGATTCTCTTGGAGTTGCTTCTTCAATTCCTGCAACTCAATTGGGGCCATTCTATAAGGTGTCTTTGAAATAGGCAAAGCACCCGGTACGAGTTCTATTGAAAACTCAACTTCACGATTTGGTGGAAGACCCGGTAATTCCTCTGGAAAGACATCATCAAACTCCCGTACGATGGGCATATTATTAATCCCGAGTTTCTCACCAACCATTTGAGATAAATAACCTTCATTTAGTGGAATCAATACCCATAAAATGGATGAAATTTCCACTGGATGGTTATATTCATCCTTGCATCGATAGACGATCGTAGATTGATCTGAAATATGAAATGTGACTTCCCTTCTTTGGCAATTGATATGAGCTCCATGTAGAGAAAGCCAATCCA
Source organism: Viscum album (assembly GCA_963277665.1). Taxonomy (NCBI): domain Eukaryota; kingdom Viridiplantae; phylum Streptophyta; class Magnoliopsida; order Santalales; family Viscaceae; genus Viscum; species Viscum album. Next base: position 208,688,308 of record OY728146.1, on the reverse strand, counting down.
TGCCAAGAATCACATCAAATTCCACTATAGGAAGGATCAAAAGATTTGCAGGAAGCACATTCCCACAAACTTCAATCGGAGAAGAATTATAAACTTTTGATGCGACTGTTGTGCCATTAGGTGTTGTCACAGCTAACTCAACAACTAATTGTTGAGGTAATATGGTGATACCCTTAGAAAAATCTTCATAAATAAAAGAGTGGGTGGATCCAGAATCAAATAAAACATTTTCTACTTTATAGTGGATGGTAAGTGTACCTTTCACCACTTCGTTATTGTACTCCACATCACTGATAGAAATTGCATGTGACATTCCTTTGTCTTTAGCCTAAATATTTTGTTGATGTCGACCATCATCATCAACCCTTGGATTTGGGCATTGATTGGCATAATGCCCCATCTCCTTGCACTTGAAACATTGAAGTGTAGTAGGTTCATTATGTGTATCCCTTCCTTTGTTTGCATCATTAGACATCTTCTTCCCATTATCGCGGCATTCAAATGCCCGATGACCTTCCTTTTCACATTTGAAACATTTACTTGTACCTTTAAGACAACTCCCTCCATGTTTCTTTCCACACATTGAGCATAAGGGAAAGCTCATCTTCTTTTCATTGTGCTCTTTAGATTTTCCTTTGAATTCCATCTTCCTCTTCTTATCAAACCCATTTGACTGATGGGTTACTCCAATCTCCATCTCGACTTTGAGAGCACATAGAACGATTTCCTCGTAGCTATTGAAGTCCCTTATGGCTAACTCCCTTCGAAGACTTGGTTTTAAGCCACTAAATAATCGATCGATCTTACTCTCAGGTTGGATAATAATACCAGAAGCGTACCTTGCAAGTCTTGTAAAATTTTCTTCATAGGTACCAACAAATTCATTATCCCTTTTCTTCGGTTCAAGAAACTCTTTCTCCATATTTTTTCAGAGAATACGAGGGAAGTACTTATTGAAAAATAAGTTGTTGAACTCGTCCCATTCCATGGACTCAATTTCATCCCTTTGCCTCGTATTCTTAATAAGATTACACCATGGATCAGCATCTCCTTCCAAACGATACACTGCTAGGATGACTTTATCATGTTTAGAACATTGAAGAACTGAAAATATCTTTTCAGTAGTACTAATCCATTGTTCAGCAACTAATGGATCAGTAGACCCACTGAAAGAAGGTGGACGCTGCCTCATGAAGGATTCAACAGAATGTTGCTCTTTCCTTTGCTCGTTTGGAAGTCCTGCATGATTCATAGCTTGAGAAAGTTGTGTGAGCATGGCTACAAGATTTTTCATTCCAGCTCCCATATCGTTTGGTTGCTCTGGGGGACAATCATTGCATTGCCAATCACATTCCGCATTAACACGGTTCCTTCGGGTTCCAGCCATTGACTAAAACCAATAAGAATAGTGTGAGAAACACTAATTAAAATAGTAAAACCACATAATTCAAGAATAAAATTTTCTTGCTTAATGTCTTATCCTAGGTTATTCATGGCCATTTCTAAAACACTAAGATTGTGTTCTATGCTTAGACTTATCCTTAGGGTTCTTACTAAGGCTTTCACATCCTAGTTTCCAAAGGTTGACTATACCTTTCCTCTGATACCAACTATAATGACCCATACTTTACATACATTGTTAATACTTAAAAATTGAATCACACTTATTACAACATATGACAAAACCATAAAGGACCGTATAGGTATAGTGTCTTTAGAAACTGGGAAACATAAACAACTGGTTCATAAATCTTCTACAGTGTCTCCCATTTATTTCATCATATCTAGGGTCCCTTTTAGCATATTCTACTTAATATCCATCTTCCTGACCTGGGGAAAAGAAAACATAAAAGGGTGAGCTCAAATGCTCAGCAAGGGCAAATAAAGGAAATAAAAATCATATCATATCTTTTTGAAAATCATAACCTGCAAAAGAGATCATAATATCTTAACATGGAATAAATCATAGAAGTGAAAATGAGATCCCCATAATCATAAAATAAAACTTGAAACCTTGTGGCATGCACACATAATCATGGAAAATCATTTCTTGTTAGTCATGACTCATTGCCAAGACTATCTTTGGGGACAAAGTCCATTTCTGAACCGAGTTCACTCCTCGTTTCAGTCTTGTATCACTGAACCGAAATAACCTTCCATTCCAGCCATGTCTATCTCATGAGATATAAATCTTTACCCAATGCATTGGAGGGAGATATAGGTCCCACCCATCTTATAATGAATCCTTTCTTACATGTTCCACATAATCATAAATCATACATCATCGCATAACACATGTAACAAAAATGGGATTCTTGAAACATCATGACATCATAAAACAAATAATATAAGGTAAATGACTTCATAAAAATAATTCCCTCAAAACATAATCAAATCAATGTAATAATAGGGATAAAAATAGAACCCTATATTATCTTAGACGGAAAATAATTTTGATAAAACATTTGAATTCCATTCTTGAGGAAAATATACTTTCTACTTCAAAAACACTTTTCTTTTCTTAACATGTCATACAATTATAAACTAAAAGGAGTTGATTAAAAATAAACTTGAAAACTTATAGAGGAAGATTCTTGGAAATAATGTTTTAAAAATCCATTCTTTCCGTATAAGTTTAAAAAAACATTCTTCGTACTTTTGTCGGAAAAGACAAAAAGTACCTCGTACGAAAAATGACAAAATATTCCTTTCATATTCTTTACTAAAAACTCACCAAAGAGTAAAATTGTATTTAAACTATTATATGTGGATGGAAGAAATATTACATATTGAGGGAACATGGATGTGGATGATAAAATACACCCCAGTGAATACCAAAGTATAAACAATCTCGGATAAAAATGAGATTGAGATATTTCCATCACCTTAGGTCCAACTTGCTTTGTAAGTGTCCGAACCTCCTGTATAATGATTTAAATAATGTTATTGACTTATTCTAGAATCATACTTATTTTTATGATATCATATATGGTCATATTCTTAGCTTCTTAGTAGTCATATTTCATTGTTACTTGTTATTCGGGTGTTTATAACTTTTTGTTCTTATGCGTGTTTTGTCGAATAAATTCTTATTCTTATCTTTAGGTTATAGATACCTCATTTCAAGAATGGTATTAGTGTAGTATATATCATATTCATTCATTCAATTCATTTATATAATCATTATGAAATGAAGATCATGTAGAATGAGTCGCATCACATCGTGGAGACGGTATTCCGTTCGTACGCACGAGTGATGATATCGTTCCTATGATCGTGGAATTTTATTGGAGTATATATATATTATTTCAGTATCAATATTACTTTATAATAATCATAAATAGTTACTCATTACACCATTATACCCATATTTGTAACGTGATGGTGGAAAATAGATTACACCACGTCGTGGAGACGGTATTCCGTACGTACACACGCGCGGTGATTTCATTTTTCTGTAGGATGGATAGAATGTGAATTAGGGTTGTTTAATATTTATAATAACATATCAGTATGTAAGTAATACTGATGTTATTACTTTATCATGAAACAACAAAATAACAAGAAGTTGAAGAAGAAATAAATTGAAAAGATCAGTAATGGATATTACCTCTTCTTTGGAACACCTCTTTGAATCCTCCACTTACGGAATGAAGATTGGTCTTTGAAGAAGACCAGGACCTCTAGGAGTATTCTAGGGAAGTGGAGAAGGGATTTTGGAAGGGGTTGGATGAGCTTGAGTGCTCAAATTGGTGTGAGGAGGAGGGTGAGGAGGTGCCCTTTTATAAGGGAGGAGAGGGGCACCTTATGAATATCTCAAAATATTATTTTATATTAAAGTCAAAATCGGTTTATAATTGTTCCAAAGGGTCTTATTTCGAAGCTAAAGTGGGGATGGGTTGAACTCCTATCAACCAATAGGATTTATACAAGTTTAGGTTATTATTTTAACCTTATCAATTAGATTTAACTCTAAGTTAAATAATTTAACTTTTACCATGTCGTTTTGTTTTCTTACACTATATGGTTAATATACTTACTATAACATGCCAAACGAAACCAAAATTGTTTATTATTAATATATATATCCTTATCTAAGTCATTTGGCCAAACCCTATATTTTTAGGTATAAAATAACAATTAATAATATAACATTTGATTTAAAAACTATTTTGTGTCAATTTTGACACTATTTGATATATGATTTTTGTGAAAGTCATAACAGAATTATATGTTCAAACCAAGTTTATTAAATCAACAATAATATATCATAGTAACCTATAAAATTAGTGGAATTCATAAAAAGTCTCAAATGACATTTATTTTGGTGTTTATAACATCAATTATGTCAATATTTCATTAATAAGTTAATTACTGCATCATCATTGTGTCATAAATAAATTAAATTATATAATGTCTAAAAATTATAAATAAAATACCATTATGTATGAAATCTTTTTATCTTTCTAATGGATATTTATAGTCTAATTTATCTTATGTAGAACCCCATATTAAAAATGATTTACTTATTAAACATTGATTTTAACTATTTTAACCCTTCTTTAAATAAATTAATAAAAAATGTCCTAATCAAATCCAAGTGTGCCTAAATGGTCATATTTTATTCCTAAGTTTGTTTTTGGTCGAATTAAACTTATCCAATAGAATTAGGACATGTGTTAGGGTAGTATTAATATCATATTTACCCTTAGTTACCCTATTTACTATTAACCGCGGTAAAAAAAGTAAAAAGTTACTATTCACCAAAAAAATTATTTTTATCTCATTGAACCACATTTTACTTACTGATATCAACCGTGTCTGTCGGATTTTCGAAATTCCATTCACAGAAGCGGTAAAATTAAGTTTTATGAAAAATTCAGTTTTTTAACCTACCACTTAGTGGTTTCACTATTCATCAAAAATTGAAAGTTTTCTGAAAAATACCAAAATTTCACCCTAGGATAATTTCGGTATTCCGAATCCAAAAATGAAGTCCATTTTAAAAAATAAAATTTATAAAATTTCAAAAAGTGGTTATAACTATTCATAACAGCTAGTTTTAATAATATTTTAATAGCATATCGTTGTTTACTGAAACTCAGTATTGCGTACGACGCAAGCTATCGAGGAAGGTCGCGATTGCGTGTAAAGTAAGCCAAGCTAGTATGTAGTGAAATATTCCTTTGATTATATATAAAAAAATATTACTCATAAAAATATCGGGTGTTACACTTTATTTCTCTAGAAAATGTAGCATTTCCTTATTCCTTCCTATTATCGGAAGTTGGTACCAACAATGAAGCATAATATCAAGCTATCATTGCAGGTTTGGAATTGGCCCTTCAGGTGAAAATGGATCATTTAAATGTTAAAGGTGATTCAGAATTGGTAATTAAAAAAATAAAAGGTGTATATTCTATCAAAAAATAAGAGTTAATCCCTTTGTGTGATTACGTCAAATAGTTAATGGCTGAATTTCCCTCAGGGCTGACATTGTCCTATGTCCTGCGATCACAAAATGCCGAAGCAGATGCACTGGCTGATGCTGTTATAGCCTTGGAAGATCCCAACCAGGATGAGACAGTTATTCGTAAAACCCATCACCATGTGGACTTAACTTTTTTCCAAACCAAAATGAAGGAAATTAATGAAATTTTCCCTATTTATGAACCATATGGTCATACCACATGATGGAGAGCATACATCATGAAATATCTTCAATATAGGGTACTTTTTCCAAATAGGGATGAGAAGGAGAAGATCTAGTGATGAGCTGCTAATTTTACTCTTTATGATAGTCCAGACCACCAAAAGATCATTTACAAGAGAGGCTTTAATGAAATTCTATTCAGTTGTATTAACGGAGAATAGATCATAGTTTTCATGAAAGAAGTTCATTCCAGAGCTTATGGTGCACAGCAATCTGGGCACCGACTCTCCGATCAGATCAAAAGGCTTGGATACTTTTGGCCTTCAATAACACAGGATTGTACAGACATCACTAAAAAATGCCATCACAATCAAGTTCATTCCATCTTCATTAATCAACCCCTAGTGTTGCTACATATAGATAAATAATCCTGGCCATTTTCCACATGAGGAATGAATGTAGTTGGGCTTATCCTCCAGCAACGACTAAGAATTTCATTATATTCTCACTACTATTGATTTCTTTTCCAATATGGAGTAGGGAATACCTTTCATGTATGTTGGAGCCAAAATCATCGCTAGTTTTGTCAAAACTAATATCATCACTAGATTTTTCGTCCCTCATACTATTTTGATGGATAATGTCACCAATTTTTGTTTTGTTGAATTTAAAAAGTTAAATCAATAATATAATATCAAATCCAACCATTCATCTCGTTATCATGAGAAAACCAATGGACTGATAGAGGATTTCAATAAAACCCTATCAAATATACTCCAGATGATGGTGGATAATGATAAGAAATCAGGTCCAAATAATCTTTTGAATGCTTTATGGGATTATCAGACAACTACCCGTACTGCAACCCAACCAACTCCTTATACATTGGTATGTGGAACTGAAGTGGTTTTACAAATTTAAATACAATGGCCTTCACTTAATGTTGTAATCTGTGATCTGTTGTCTACAGATGAAATATCTCAGAAATGGTTTAATGAGTTGCAATAATTATATGAGAAAAGATTGCATACTTTGCATCATCTTGATGATTATCAGAATAGAATAGCAAGATATTTTAATAAGAAAGTTCACCATTGTTCAATCTTCTATGGATAATTGGTATTAGTCATCATTACTCTAATGATACCAATAATGAAACCACCAAAACATGAACCAAAATGGGAAGGACCTTATTCCATACATAAGGTTTATTAAAATGGAGTTTATGATTTAATCTCAATGGATGTAGAGATCATGAAATCTCCTTCCAATGCGAGATTCTTGATGAAATACTTTGTGTAATTATACATCATTGTAGTCCTCAGTACCAGAATGAAAACTACACAACTCCCATGTCCTAGTTGAAAGAAATTAAACTACATAACAACCACATTAGTCATCACTGTAAGACATTAAACTACCCAGTATAATGTCTTTGCTGAAAGACTTATAACTACATATCATCCAATGTCTTAGTTGCAAGACATTAAACTAAATAACAACTATAAGATTCCATGCTTCATGGCGTTAAAGTTCATAGTATCTTCATCCCTGTTGCATGACATTAAACTACATGACATCATATGTAACACTAATGTTTTCTCTATTTAATGTTAGAATCTTCCATAAGAAAATTTCGTTGATGTCGTCAATAATTCTTAGTAGTAAATGAGTCCCTCTCTTTCATATGTTGGAGTAAGATATGCATAGAGACCAAGATTCATGAACTATGCATGGATTGATTCTCATTTTTAATGAGATATGTAGAGACACCTGAATCTCCAATTTTGGGCCCAGCCACAATCACAAAATTTTCTTATTTTCTTTTCTCATTTTATATATCAATCAGATCTATAAATAGTGTTTCCTTGTGATATATTATTTTTTCATTATAACATTTTGTGTCTTAAGATTTACCATTCTCTTAGAACGTACCAAAATCCCCCATTCCTCATGTCAAACATAGCATGAGGAATGATGGTTTAAATAACTAACTATGGATTGACTCTAATCTATTATGAGATACATAGAGATACCTAGATCTCCAATCATGGACCCTACCCTATTAAACAAACCCCTTTATTTATTGTTTATAAATCACAACTGCATAGGGAATGTTTTAAAAGCTATGTTTGACTTGATTCTTTCCCCAACACGACATACACTGGCACTTGGGTTATATCCATTAATATACTTATAGTATGTATTTCCTTTTACATCTACTCATTTTCGTCTTTACCACATGATGTTACACTAAATTAAAATCTAATACCCCTATTCATTATTTGCATCACCTTTTCATTATAAAATAAACCCTTACTGCTCCTTGTGTCTCACACCGAGCATAGCTCACATGGGATTAGGAATTGAGTAAATGGATTCTTTATATAATGTGTTTTAATTTCATATGGGGTTAATAATGTCTTTACTGCATGACATAAAATTGCATAGTATAATGTCATCACTGCATGACTTAAAACTACACATCACCATATTCATTCAAAGGAATAAAATAAAGTCTCCATTTTTACAACGAGTCAGATCTATGTAAATGTCATAAAATTCATAAACAATATTGATTCAAACTTATCTCAGGTGTGTTAAACAAATAACTCCTTCTAAATTTCACACTCTTAATCTTGAATATTTCCATATTCTTATAATCATACTTAAGTTTTCTAGTGAAAAAGTTGCTAATATTTAAAGAGATCTTTTGCCTGACTATACAGCATGTGCCCTTAGGCAGCCTTGCATACGTTTCCCACATAACAAGCCTGTTAGCCAAAAGATTCCATTATTTGGATATGTTACAAGTTCCCTAGTTGTCCTTGCATAATATATACCCCATAAAGGGTTTGTCATATAATGTTAATTTCTTTAATCTTTATAGTATCTTTTCCCCCTTCAATATTTGATGAAAATATATAAGAATTTGTATTTTAAAACAGTCAATCAAGTATACTTGTTCCATTATCTGTCTCACAATATAAAAATATTCAAGACCATGGTTTAAACATTTTAATCACCTTGAGTTTGATTCACTAGGGAATAACCTTGAAATAACTTGTCCACATATCATATATTGCTTCCATTTCTAGCCCAAGTTGTTTGACTTAAAACTACGGACACCATATCTTTTACATTTGGGTTTTATCTTCGTAAAATTATTATTCATAAAATTATTTGGTCACTCTTGGTTAGAAATACCCTTTCCATATTTAGGTACCTTTATCCATAAGGAAAACTCTATGCTTTTGAAAATCTGAATCTCCAAAAACATTCTTTGACCTTTATCAATAGAACGTCATATTTATGAGAGATCTTTTTTCTGACTGTGTAGCACGTGCCCTTCGGAAACCTTGCATAAGTTGCCTACACAACAGGCTTGTCAGTCAAAAGATACCACTATTTTTCAATGCAACATATGACCTAGTTGTCCTGGCATAATACAACCCCCATAACGGGTTTGTCAAGTAATGGTTACTTTATTCCTAGAAGAGACTTCCTCTAATGCTTCTAGCCCTTTTCCCATACCATTCCTCAGTTTCCGAAATTCTCAAATCACAGTTTACTATCTCCTCTTTCATACCTGAATATGATAGTATATTTTCAATAAAATTATCACAAAATTGGGAGAGTTTCGTACTTTGGGTTAGAGCTAATGACCTTAAATTAATGCCACACAATATCCTCATTGCATGAATTAAAACAACACAGCACCAGTGTCCTCACTACATGACGTAAAACAACATATTATGATATAAAAAATTTCCTTTTCTGACAAATTTTTAACCAATACTCATACACTAAATTTTTATAAAAATGGTTGTCATATTCAAGACTTAAGTTGGTCTAACATAACCCTTTTTCATTCATAAAATTCATTTCCTTGGTAAAACCACCTATTGTGGTCTTAATGCACCCCAATATTATATCCCTCAATGTATCAGAAGAAAATGTAAAATTCCTAAATAAATATTTTGCTTGACTATGTAGCACATTCTCTTAGGTGTCCTTGCATAGGTTGCCTACATAATGGGACTATCAGTCTAAAGATACAACTATTTGGTTCTTCATCATATGCCCCTATTGACCCTGCATAACACGACCCCCATAAAAGGTTTGTTAAATAATAGTAATACCATTCCTCGAAAGTACACCCCTTATGTTGATACATGTTTTAGATTTGGTGACCATAAAAAAATCATGACTTTAGATTCCCCTTGGAAATGTTTAAATAATATAAAAAAAATTATTAGCCAAAATTATTTGTTTGGGATCTAATTTCAAAATTTATGATCAAAGATATTTTTGACCCTAAATATTTTTCCCTTTATAGTCCAATATGCATGACTCTAAACTGCCAACTACAAAATACTCAGTACTCTTTATATTGAGAACCTAAAATGGAACTGTAAACAAAAGTTGAGTCCTAGCTCCATAAATATACATTTTTTGTATGATTTAGGTAATATTGAACAATAAAAAAAGAAGGAGGTCAAAAGATACAAAATTTTTGGGTTTATCTACATAACCCTAGAAAGAGTAAAATGATGATTATTAGGTCCCTTGGCTCAGTAGGGAAATTTTTGAGCACTTCATTCTTATTATAAAAATGATTCTTTAACATAAAAGAATCATTATCATCATCTAATTTTCATATTTCAATCGTGAAAATATAGGAATGAAGATTTTTATGAGTTAAAACAAAATTTCTTTCATTCATATGAAAATAGAGGTCCATCCACAAAATGGATCCTCTCTATCATATTTCATAATAAACTCGCAACATGACTTTTCATTTGTTGGAACACATCATATGGTCTATCAGCTACCTATTGATGTTGGGATAATTGATCAACTCTAGCTTCCTATGCCTGACGAAGTTCCTCATTAGCTGTTGAAAAAAACAGTTATCCCCACTAATTGGTTTTCTCCTAATGTATGATTCAATTGCTCAAGCTGGTAATGAACAACATCAAGTAGATATTGAAGAGATAACAACTCATTGTGGCTTCTTTGATTTGATGGCTAAGATAGAGTGATTTCTTATTATGATTTTCCTTAGCCTTAGTTATTACATCTTGAAAGTTCTCAATATTGATGCATTGTTTAGCCTCTTAAAAATCTTGTCACAGCTTATACTCCTGCTCTCATCGATGAAAAGTATCCTTCATGGCATCATAGACAGACGGATAATTAAATCCTCCAAATTCTAATACGCAGAATAATGCTAGGATTTTTGAAAATTGTGATGGGAATTCATTTAAAGGGTTTGCATCAATTATGCCCCAGATATGCTGACATGTCTTCTTGCATGCCATACCAAGAGGATATTGCATCTCTATGTCTGAATCTAAGTCACTACAATGAGATAAAATGTACTCACGAAAAAGGTCGCTTAAAGAGCTGCCTTGTTCTGCTTCTCTTGGGATAGTAGAAGATTAACCTTCTAATCTATGAGCAGATATACCTAAATTATAAATAAAGAACATTGTTAGTTTCAAATAGGGTAAGATAATATGATTAATACAGCTGATTATATTTACCCAATAATAAGTTAGCTACTTGATTAGATTCATCCCCTGTATTCCTAGCTCCAGTATTTCTAGAAGGTGTTTCTAAAGAAGGGAAATTTCCTTATATTTTCTCATTTTTGACATTTGAAGGCTCTATAACATCTCTTGTTCAAGGATCCCTTGTAAATATTTCTCCAACCCCAGCAGTAGGATAACATAGAACACCCTATTCCTGAAGATCCTTTGCGATATTTTCTAAAGATAAAGATTCATAAAGTGAATTTTAATGTAAAAAATGAAGTTGAAGAAACAATTATGTATGGAAAATTCAAGAATAGGGACATACATCCTTGAAATTCCTCATGGAAATTCCTAAACTCCTTGATGGAACCTAGAATATAAATATTCAGATTAATGGTGTCCATTATTTCAGTGTATATGGCCTGAAATGTTACAGTATCCTAACCATTTAAGGTATCAAACCAATATTTTTTGATGTCCAAATTGGCTGCGCTAACATTTTGTTTTGTTGAATCATCAATTGGTATACCAACATCAGATCTTTTTAGGTTTGGGTTAATATTAACATTGGTTTTATATTGCCCTGGATCTTCATTCCCTTCTTATGAAACAGTTAGGATATCATTATTGATTATTTTTAGGATCATTTGACAAAATTAATTGGGGAATTTATTTAATCTTAATATGGTTTCCCTATCTATCAATATAGGTAAGAGTTGGTATAGCTAAATCTTTTGATAATTTATCTACTAAAATTATAGATTCATCAGCATGAACTTGGGTTTCCCAAGGGGATTCTTTTTCTAGTCTTGAAGCATCATATCTTAATCACTTGAGTGAGGAGAGAGGCATAGATCCTACAAGAGGATAAAAAATTATTACCAAAATATATTTAGGAAGTTTTATTCCCTAAGAATTGTATAAACACTTACCCCTTCAGTGAACGCTTCGAATCAATCTCATTGCTCTCTTGCGTTTTTGTTCAATATCATTGGGAGAGATTGAAACACTCTTCTTAGCAGGAGAAACATGAGGTAATGGTTAAGGATTATTTGTTGTCATTACCCCAGTCATGATTCTTTCTCCTATAAAAAGTTTTGGCGACCTTGGAGGATCATTTGTTTCATTGATAGGAGAGTATGTAGGACCGTACTTGGGTGATTTGAGAATTTTTTTGGATATTATTCTCTACATTCAAGTTGCGAAATTATATTTTCATCAAGATTTATGATGAATAATTATAAAGCAGATTTGAGTCAAAAAAGGGAAATAAATTATCAGTATTAACATAAATATCCCACTAATCTTTAGAATGGATAATTACCCCTTCGCGGACTCCTAAGTCTCGCATATGAGATACTCATTTATAGGCTGGTATTTTTTTGATTAGTTTCATATATAATAACCAACATCTCCCCAATATACTTCTGTACATCAGCAAATTTATTGTCTGAATTGCAATCAGAAGGTGACTTGATGTCACCAATATATTGTATTCGAATGCCTTGCTGGAGGAATTCCTACTACCATAAAATCGAGCAAGGTAGGCGCCTGCCTTTATCAGGGCTAATAGAAAAGTGCTGATAAAGGGGTACGCCTTTATCAGAGCTAGATAAAAGTACTGATAAATATACCCTTTATCAGCGCTAAAACAATCACTGATAATGTTGTACCCTTTATTAGTGTTTTTTTATCACTATTAAATGATACATTTATTAGCGCTTCAATTATCCCTTTATGAGCGCTTCTCCTAGCACTGATAAAGGTTACATTTATCAGCGCTTTACTTCATATGAAATTATTATATTTATATTTAAAAATAATCTTTATTTTATACATTAAATAGAAAACAAATGTTATAACTATATATATATATATAATAAAATAATTATAATATTAAAAATAAATATGTTTATTAGATTTATAAGATTTATAAGATTTATTAGATTTATTAATTCATTATATTTATTATATTTATTAATACATTATATTTAAAATATATATTTATTATATTTTTTTTATATTTAATTTATTTGTTTTATTTATAAATATATAATACTTTTTAATATATATGTATATCTTAAATTATTGAATATATATGTGTTTTCCAATGAATCGGGGTCAATTAATATATCATGCGTATATGTTATGTGATCATATATGTGCATGAATAATGTTCATTTATAGATTATAATTACATATAACGTTGATGTGTTATTGATTTATAAATCATTATGTTACCCATATAATATATATGTTCTAAAAAATGTACACTTGTAATTAAAATTACAGTATATTTTAAAAATAAATTAATATTTTATTATATTTTTAATGATATATATATAAATATACCTTTTCAAATACATTTTTAATTAAAATTATAATTAAATATATATAATTAATATATTTATAATCTTTTAAATATATATAATTAATATATTTATTTTATATATTTATATGATTATAAATATAATAACTATATTTCTTATAATTTTATAAGTATAAATAAAGATATAATTATTTAGAGTTATAATTATTAATAAATAAATAAATATATATTTATATATTTATCATCAATATAATTTTTAATAAATATATAATAATATAAACAAATTATTAGATTTATACATTTATCAACGCTTTTATTAGTGCTGATAAAGTATGAATTTATCAGTGCTTTTTACTAGCGCTGATAAAGATCCCGATGGGATTTATAAATTCCACTGGGTCCTCCTTCTCCTCCCCACACCCTTTCATGCTCTCATGGAAGCCCTACCCTGCGCCTCCTCCACGGCCTCCTCTCCACCGCTGCCTCCTTCCCCTCCTCCTCTGTCGCAGCCACCACCTCATTCTCCTCCACCGGCTCCTACTTACCCTTCTCCTCCTCTTGCCACGGCTCCTCCTCCCCACACTCTATCAAGCTCTCATGGAATCCCTACCATCAGCCTCTACCACTTCCTCCCTCTCCTCATCCTCTACCGTAGCTGATAACTCATTTTCCTCCTATGGTTCCTACTTACCCTCCTCCTCTACTTTCCGCGACTCCTCCTCCTCCTCCTCCTCCATCGCGGCTCCTCCTCCCCCTCCTCCTATACTGCATCTCCTCCTCCACCACCTCGTCCTCCTCCTCCACCTCCTCCTCTTCTAATGCCTCAGCTGCCTCTGAGCTGCCTCCGCTGCCTCTGCTGCCTCCACTACCTCCGCTACCTCTGTTGCCTCCGCTGCCTCCGCGCTACATCTGCTTCCTCTATGCTACCTCTGCGCCACTTCTTCTACCTCCGCTTCTTTCACTGTCGATGCCTCCTCCTCCTTTGACACTGAGTCCTCTTATTTAAGTTGCATAAAATTGAATTTTCATTAATTAATTATGTTTTCATTTATTGTCAATATTGAGAATAATTATGATTTTGCATGATTTTTATGTGTGATGCCTGTGTCTGTGACACATGTATATGTGGTTGGTTACTTGTTTAATCTTGATTTTCTCTCACCACTATACCCTTGTGATAGAAACCTGAATATAGAGAGTATTTTTTGTGAAAGGTTGTTACACTAGATTAGAATGTAACTATGTAATATGGCCCTTATTATCTAACTTTTTCTGATTTTGGATACTACCCCATAGTTAGGCCAGGTAGGGTTTGAACCGTCAGTGTTGGTGAATTCATGTCATCAGGTGAGGCATGCCAACGAGATGAGTCATATGTTTAGTATATTCTATATTGTACACTATTTTGTACATTATTCTCCTTGGGTTTGAAAAAAAATGAACCTTAATAGGGTTTTTACCAATTCTTACCCACTACCCACTCTCTCTAGGTTGGGTCATATGCCAATTTAAATTTCACATCCTTTCTTATAACAAAAAAGTGCCACAAACCTCTCAAATTTGGTGTGATTCACATATACTCTAATTATACAACACAGTAGCTCCTCCCCTCTAACTTATGGTGGGTCTCACCATCATATCACATACAAACAATTTGAGGAGGGAATCTCTATAAACAACCTATCACAAAACTACTCCAAACCAATACTAAGTGATCCCCATTTCTATATCTCACATCATATTATCATACAAAAAATGATATAAGGAGGGAATCACAATATCCAACATCTATCACAAGTCAAAATTCACCATCAACAAGTGGATCCCATGGAAGTCACACACCAATCCCCTTTGACCAAAGGCTTCTCACTCAATGTAGGGTCTTACCAACACCTTATCACTTAAATAATGGGAATCCATCGTTTCTCATGCCACAAAACATATAAATAGTAATCTAATGAGTGTATCTAGATAGCCAACCTCTTGTACTAGCTAATCCACATCATCAATAGGTGGGCCCCACAGAAGATCATACATCAACTAGGTGAAATTCATATGAATTCCCAATATCTTAGTTGGTCTGACCATAAATGATAAAAGTCGCCATCCATTTAGCCTTGCATAATAATCTCCATAAAACCATCTTGGTTATATATGAAAATTATTCCCAACCTATCAACATTTTAATTCCACCCATAAGGGAATCTACTAGGTTCTATAAACCTAACCCATCTCTACTCATTGATACAAACACGGACTCATCTCTACATGGTAATGTCACAACCCACATGCTATATTTGATATAGGTCTTCATAGTCTACTCTATATCATCTTCTAATTCCCACATTAAAACTCATTAAAAATAGATAATTACCATCCTAAGAATCTCACATTAAGATCCCTGGATGCCTTATTCTAAGTCATCCAGACTATAACCATGACCCTCACTTAGGTACCATATCATACCTTCCCTTGGATATTTCTTAATACAATTATAAAGAGTAAATCCTCTATGTCACACTTCACCAATCCCTATATGTAATATCATACTCATCACACACACCATGACTCTTATATATCCTTAAGAGGGTCTTTCCCATCATATGTGAGATATAAAACTATATTATCCATATTCTTTAGGAAAAAAATCTAATACCTACTCAAATAGCCTTAGAAAACCTAACTAGGATATACAAATCTCATACCAAACCTGATCCTCTCATAAACACAACTAGAAACCTCACCTCCATGGATACATAATCTCGAGATGTTCACGAAATCACAAACATTCAATAGATCCATCACTCTATCTTTTGGTGGATCAAAAACACCATATTTATTTACCAAGGTTGCTCTTGATTTCAATACATTTAACTGGAACACATATACTCATGCATGAATGCACAATAATGCATAAACTGGAACATGGTTTTGTATTATAGGGTCCAACTACCTCAAAAAAGGGAGTAACCCCCTCACCAAGATCAACTCATTCTCAAACAAGACTATACATGCCTTATCTAATCTTTTAACAATGATTGAGATTCAATCTCAAGGCACAATTCCCAAATAATTCATTATAGAAACTTATAATTAATTATTCACCTTAATATAATTAGGAATAATCTTTCAAAAACTCATTGGGAAACACAACACCACCTGAACCACACAAAACATGGTGCGATCATCATACAAGGATAACCTCTAGCCAATACAAACAATATATACATCATCTAAATTGATTTGAAGATGATATAGTGAAATCATCACACAAATCCTAGTTAAAATTATCCCAAATCATAGGGAAATAAAGGATAATAGTAATCAAGGAAGTATGAGGGAAGAACTCACTAACGCACTATAAAAAACTCCCAATAACCACCCCTCATCAGGGGGATCGAAGAGAGGAAGAGAATGGATGAACCCCTAGAACCACCCATGATTTTTTATTAACGATCATGCCCCCACCATTTTTTATGTTTCTAGTTTTTTATCTAAATTATACTCATATTCCTTCTCACCTAATCTATATAGCCATCCTTTTGATTTCAAATAGGATGAATATAAATAAAGAATGGATGAATTCAAATCGGTTGACAAAAGAGTATAAAGAAGGCATGAACGAGTTTATCATGTTTGAAAAAGATCATGCATATGAACCATCTCAAATCCTTTTTCCATGTTTATGCTAGCGTTATTCAAAAAAAAGTCCAGAGGAGATGGAATAACACTTGATCTGTCATGGAATAAATCAGAGTTATACATGTTGGAATAAAAACAGGGAAACAACGAATGCTGGTAGTGGCTGGGATGAAACTACGTTTTATGGATCATCTAATATGATTACAAACATTAACAATGAATATGACCATTTAGAGGATGTGATTAAAGATGTGAATGATGAAGATGATCACATTGAGGAAATAACAAGGACTGTCGAAGATGAACTTCGTGATTTCCCAAAATTGTTTGAGAAGGTAAAAAGTTGTGCAAAGATGCCACTATATGATTGTCGCGCTAAATATACAGCACTGTCAGCCGTATTGAAGATAAATAATTTGAAAGAAAAAATTGGGTGGAGTGATACCAGTTTTACGGAACGACTTTTTCTCCTGAATGACATGCTCCTAGAAGATAATGAGCTCTCAAGCCGAACATAAGACGCCAAAAGAATGCTATGCTCGATGGGTATGATCTTTTAAAGAACACACGCCTTCCCAAATGACTATATATTGTTTTAAAAGAACCACAAATCACTTTAATAATTCCCAATGTATGGTGATTCTCAATACAAGAAAGATGAATCTAGTGCTACTAAATTTTTATGTTACTTTCCAATCATTCCATGGTATTGGTGCCTATATGGATGTGAGGAGACTGTAGGACAATAGACATGGCATGAAGATACACGAATTAAAGATGGGATACTACGTCACTTATCAGACTATCCTTAGTGGAAGAGAATTTATCATAAGGTAAAACTCTACATTTTAATCATATCAATTACATTTTAATTTCTATAATTACTTATTCCTTTTTTTGTTTTTAGGAAAACTTGGATGCTCATTATAGTCAATTTGGATACTTCAATGATTTATTTTCTAGATTTACAGCATGGATATCCAACAAACTCACCACACATGATGTCTATTTTCAATTTTTATTACACTAAATCCAACAATTAAAACTAAATATATAGTTATATAATTTATATTATCTTTTAATTAGGATTCTGTTATGATGGGTCGGAGTATGAATATCATCTAAAATATGGAAAGAATCTAGGGCCTAAGGATGACAAGGCGCATGAGATCTAAAAATGGAAAAGTATCAAGGTACATATAATTATATTTCACTATAAAAACAAATATCAAAACAGAATACTTATTTTTTCAATGTTTCTACAGTGTCTGAAACAAACGAATGGAAAGGAATGCGGTTATTATGATTGTAAATTTATGAAAGAGATCATATTTCATGAACAAACTAGCATCCCTGAAGAGGTATTTTTGAAAATAATTACTATTTCATTTAAAATAATAATTAATCTTTTTTGTATCTATATTTTTTTGTAATACTATGACTGTCACAAATAATCCTATTCACAAGATGATATAGATGTGTTTAGAAACAAATGGGCAGTGTACCTGATGGAAGAATGTAATCAAATTCGACAAGGAAGGTGAATTGCTACTACTTATGTAATCTTTATATGATCATTAATATCTTCCCTGTTTAAACCAATTGAGCATATATGATAACCCTTTATTTCATTTCATATCCATAGATTATGAAGAATGGTTTTAGAAATGATTTGAGTTTCTAGTAAAGAATAACTTAAAAAGAGACTCTTATGAACTACTGACATATAGAATACCGAGAAAACACATTCAGATTGTTTTGATACTTTAGGATAATGATCCATGCATCATTTTTGACGTGTACAAATCAACCACACCTCAATCTTACTCATGGTGCGGCTGTTATGGATAAAGGTGTTTGATATCAGTTTCAAATTGACATTAAATTTATAAAACAACACAAGTGAAATACGGAAAACCGAGAAAATGCATTCAGATTGTTTTGATACATTAGTACAATGATCCATGAGTCATTTGTTACATGTACGAATCAACCTCAATTAAATTCTGATGCACGGTGTGACTGATATGGAAAAAGTGTCTGATATTAGTTTCAAATTAACATTAACTTTAGAAAATAACATAGGTGACATACAGAAAACTAAGAAAATGGATTCTGATTGTTTTTATTATTTATGAAAATGATTCATGAGTAATTTTGGATGTGTAAGAATCAACCTCACCTCAAACTGGCGCACAGTGTAACTTGTATGTATAAAAGTGTCTGATATCATTCTCAAATTGACATTAACTTTAGAAAACAACACTAGTGGCATACAGAAAACTGAGAAAACACATTCAGATTGTTTTGATACTTTATTACAATGATCCTTGAGTCATTTGTGAAATGTGCGAGTCAACCTTACCTCAATATGATACACAATGTGACCGGTATGTCTAAAAGTGCCTGATATTAGTTTCGCATTAACATTATCTTTAGAAAACAACACAAGTGACATATAGAAAACTGGGAAAAAGCATTCAGATTGTTTTGATACATAATTAAAACTATCTATGAGTCATTTTTAATGTGTACGAATCAACCAGACCTCAATCTGACGCACGGTGTGACTAGTATGGATAAAAGTTTCTGATATCAGTTTCAAATTGACCTTAACTTTAGAAAATAACACAAGTGACATACGGAAAACAAAGAAAATGCATTTGGATTGTTTTGATACATTAGGAAAACAAACCATGAGTCATTTTTGTCGTGTAAGAATCAATCTCACCTCAATATGATGCATGGTGTGACATCTATCGCTAAAATTTTCTGATATTAGTTTCAAATTGACATTAACTTTAGAAAAGAACACAAGTGACATAAGGTAGATAGAGAAAACATGTTCTAATTGTTTTGATGCTTTAGGACAATGATCAATGAATCATTTTGACCTATATGAATCAACAAAACCTCAATCTGATGCACGGTGTGACTAGTATGGATAATAGTATTTGATATCAGTTTCAAATTGACATTAACATTAGAAACCAACACAAGTGACATAAGGAAAACCAAGAAAAAATGTTAGGATTGTTTTGAAACTTTAGTAAAATGATCCACGAGTCATTTTTGATGTGTATGATATAACCACACCACAATCTAAAGCACGGTGTGACTGGTATGGCTAAAAGTTTCTGATATCAGTTTCAAATTGACATTAACTTTAGAAAACAATAGAAGTGACATACGTAAAACTCCGAAAAAATGTTCGGATAGTTTTGATACTTTATGACAATGATCCATGAGTCATTTTTAATGTGTACGAATGAAGCGCACCTCAATACGATGCATGGTGTGACTGATATGGCTAAAAGTGCTTGATATCAGTTTCAAATTGACATTTACTTTAGAAAACAACATAAGTGACATACCAAAAACTGAGAAAACGTGTTTGGATTGTTTTTAAACTTTAGGAAATTGATCCACGAGTCATTTGTGATGTGTAGGAATCAACCACAACTCAATCCAATGCACAGTGTAATCGGTGTGGCTAAAAGTGTCTGATATCAGTTTCAAATTGACATTAACTTTAGAAAACAACATAAGTGACATATGGAAAACCGAGAAAACACATTCTGATTGTTTTGATATGTTTTGAAAACAATAAATTAGTCATTTGTGACATGTATGAATTAACGACACCTCAATCTGATGCATGGTGTAACAGGTATGGCTAAAAGTGTCGGATATCAGTTTCAAATAGACATTAACTTTAAAAAACAACACAAGTGACATACGAAAAACCAAGAAAATGCATTTTTATTGTTTTGATACATTATGAAAACGATCCATGAGTCATTTTTGATGTGTAAGAATCAACCGCACGTCAATCTGACACACAGTGTGACCGGTATGCCTAAAAGATTCTGATATCAGTTTCCAATTGACATTAACTTTAGAAAACAACACAAGTGACATATAGAAAATAAATAAAATGTTTTTGGATTATTTTTATAATTTAGGAGAATGATCCATGATTCATTTTTGACATGTACGAATCAAACACACCTCAATCTGACACACAGTGTGACCAGTATGGCTAAAAGTGTTTGATATCAGTTTCAAATTGACATTAACATTAGAAACCAACACAAGTGACATACGGTAATCCAATTAAATGTGTTAGGATTGTTTTGATACTTTAGGAAAATGATCCAATAGTCATTTTTGATGTCTATGAATCAACCAAACCTCAATGCAATGCACAGTGTGACCGGTATGGATAAATGTGTCTGATATAAATTTTAAATTGACATCAACATTAAAAAACAAAACAAGTGACATACAGAAAACCAAGAAAATATGTTCGTATTGTATTGATACTTTAGGAAAATGATCCACGAGTCTTTTGTGGTGTGTATGAATTAAACAAACCTCAATCCGATGCATGGTGTGACCGGTATGGCTAAAATTTTCTGATATCAGTTTCAAATAGACTTTAACTTTAGAAAACAATACAAGTGACATACGGAAAACTGAGAAAAAATGTTTAGATTATTTTGATACTTTAGGAAAACGATCCATGAGTAATTTTTGACATTTATGAATAAACCACAACTCAATCCAATGGATGGTGTTACCAGTATGGCTAAAAGTGTCTAATATCAGCTTCAAATTGAACTAAACATTAAAAACCAACATAGGTGACATAGGGAAAACCGAGAAAATGCGTTTGGATTGTTTTGATACTTTAGGAAAACAATAAATTAGTCATTTTTGACGTCTATGAATCCACTGAACCTCAATCCGATGAATAGTGTTACATAAATGACTAATTGTGTCTGATATCAGTTTCAAATTGACATTAACTTTAGAAAACAACACAAGTGACATACGTCGAACTGATCAAACGTGGTTGGATTGTTTTCATAATTTAGGTCAACGATCCATGAGTCATTTGAGATGTGTACGAATCAAATGCACCTCAATTCATCCAACAGGGTGACCGGTATGGCTAAAAGTGTCTAACATCATTTTCAAATTGACATTAACTTTAGAAAAAAACACAAGTGACATACTTAAAACAAAGTAAACGCATTTAGATTGTCTCGATACTTTAGGAAAATGACCAATGAGTCATTTATGACGTGTAAGAATCAACCTCACCTCAATCTGACACACGGTGTGACCAGTATGGCTAAAAGTGTCTGATATTAGTTACAAATTGACATTTACATTAGAAAACAACACATGTGACATACGGAAAACCATGAAAACGCATTTAGATTATTTTGATACTTTATGAAAATGATCCATGAGTCATTTGTGACGTTTACGAATCAAATGCACCTCAATCTAATGCATGATGTGACCTGTATGGATAAAAGTGTATGGTATCAGTTTTAAATTGACATTAACTTCAGAAAACAACACAAGTGACATATAGAAAACTGAGAAAATACATTCAAATTGTTTTGATACTTTAGGGAAATGATCCATGAGCCATTTTTGACATGAATGAATGAACTACACCTCAATATGACACATGGTGTGACTGGTATGGCTAAAAGGTCTTGATATCAATTTCCAATTGACATTAATTTTAGAAAACAACACAAGTGACATTCGAAAAACCAAGAAAATGTGTTCGGATTGTTTTTATACTTTAGGAAAATAATCCATGAGTCATTTTTGAAGTGTACGGATCAACCGAACCTCAATTTGTCCCACAGTGTGACCGTTATGGCTAAAAGTCTCTGATATCAGTTTCAAATTGACATTAACTTTAGAAAACAACACAAGTGACTTATGGAAAATCGATAAAACGCGTTCAAGTTGTTTTTATACTTTAGGAAAATGATCAATGGGTCATTTTTAACGTGTAAAAATAAACCGCACCTCAATCCGACACATAGTGTGACCGGTATGTCTAAAGTGACTGGTATCAATTTCAAATTGACATTAACTTTAGAAAACAACACAAGTGACGTACTACAAACTGAGAAAACATGATTATATTGTTTTGATACTTTAGGGAAATGATCCATGAGTCATTTTTGATGTGCACAAATAAACTGTACCTCAATCCGATGCATGGTGTGACCAGTATGTCTAAAAGTCTCTGATATCAGTTTGAAATTGACATTAACATTAGAAAACAACACATGTGACATATGACAAACAGAGCAAACATGTTCATATTGTTTTGATACTTTAAGACAACGATACATGAGTCTTTTGTGATGTGTACGAATCAACATCACCTCAATCTGACTTATAGTGTGACCAGTATGTCTAGAAGTGTCTGATATCAGTTTCAAATTGACATTAACTATAGAAAACAACAAAAGTGACATACGGAAAACCGAGAAAATGTGTTTGGATAGTTTTGATACTTTTGAACAACGATCCATGATTCATTTGTGGCTTATAAGAATCAACTTCACCTCAATCCGATGAATGGTGTAACTGGTAAATCTTTTCATTAGATAAAGAATCATTATTTATTAAATGAGATAAATCATCCAAAAACATATTTATTTAACATTATTTCCTTTCATTGTTATCAGAATGAAAACATTTTTGTTTATCATTTCTATATTTTAGTTTCACATTTCTATAATAATGAATTATTTCATATTAATGTTTTAGTTTATTTTGTTATTGTATTTTAACATAATATTTGTATTCTTATATAGGTGATTTTTTTCCTTGAGTTCGGATGATTTGTTTGGAAACAAATTCTGTGGATGACAATTTTTGAGAGGGGATTAGGGATATCAAAAGATAAAACATTAATTTTTATAACTATTGTTGGATAATTTTAATTGTAACCATGTAAAACATTGTATGAAAAATATATAGTAGTGTGTTTATTTGTATTCATGATGTTAAGTAAATGTATATAGCATTGTTTGTCAAAATATTGTGTACGTTGTGTCGTCTTTCTGTTCTTGGTTCATGTGCAGGTGCTATTTTGTGTAGGTGTGCAAGTGTGAGGGTGTGCAGGTGATGGTTGTGCAGGTGAAGGGTCAAGTGCCTTTATTAGTTCTTTTTTAACACTGATAAGGGATTCCTTTAACAACGCTAAAAGAGCACTGATAAAGGTCTCCATTATCAACGCTCAAGATAGCAATGATAAATTCCCCCCTTTATCAGCACTAAAAAAAAGCACTGATAAAGGGGGTCCTTTACCAGGGATTTTTTTAGCACTGATAAAGTTGGCATTTATCAGTGATTTTCGGAGAGATGATAAAGGGGACCCCCCTTTATATACACCGATATTAACAGATCTTTTCTAGAATTGTTAATGTTAGTTTGTAGTGTTGATAAAAGGCCAAGTTGTAGTAGTGTCACATGAATCCCTAAGATCATGTGTTATACATTCCCAATGATGAATGGATGAAGGTTGCACATAAATCATTCATGGTATGTTTGACTGTGTAAGGTAAGCTTCACCTTTTGATTGGAAAATTTCTTCACGCAACCTTTCTTCAGAAAGTTCAACTAATGGATTAGGGACCGCGGTTTGATGGCGGAAATTGGATCTCCTTGGAATTGTATGTATTGCTTCTCTAGCCTTAGTATTCCTAGTGTACTTCCTAGGAAGACGTTTTTAGGGCTCTGAAACCTCTGACACTTCTATATCATCTCTGGCATTGGATTTCTAACCATGATTACCATGTGCAACAATCGTTGTAGCTACCACTCAATATATTACTTTTGACATAGCCCTTTGGGGATATGAAAAAATTCAAGCTTTTTCATACACAACTTCTAATCCGATCAATGCATCTGGTGGAGGTAATGTAGTTGACAATTTGGATACCTCTAAAGCTGTTATAATCTATAATTTCCATGCTACCATTAGGTGCTTCTCATGTTTGACATATGTGGGTGGAAAAGTGATTGATTGTTAAAGACATATGAATTGATGAGAAAACCTATAGGGGACATAAGTGTCGCAGATAATTTCACAACAAATCCTAGTTGATAATACAACATCCCTGAATTCCATCATATAAGATCTCATATCATAATTATTTTCTTTCCCATCATCAATAAATGTTCCAGTTGGTGGGTAACCAAAAGGAAAGAAGTTGAATTCCCCGGAAACATTTAATGCCTTCAGTACCATGTCAGGTCTGAATCCCAGGGGCTGAAAACTAGAAACGTTCTGTAAAAATGGAGTTAATCGACCATTATGAAAACTAACTAAATTCAACACAGAGTATAAAGAAAAGTGTGATACAATCTAGCCCCACAACACTTGGAATGGCCCTGAAATCCTAAATAGAGCCTTCCCATTGTATAATTATAGTAGGAGATGGTAAATTATAATACATGTGTTTATATCCCAACTTCAACATGTGTCAAATGAAAGGAATTCATTTGTGGACTCCATCGTCTATGTAATTCAGTAATAAATTAATTTTTGGAAACATATATCTTCCCCATCCAGACATATTAATTAATATGAATGTATGATAACTCTTTTCGGAAGTCCACCCATGTCCAACATACCCAGAATGACCACATCCACTCGTGTTTTACACCCACTCCAAAACTAAGGACCCAGTCTACTTTCCAACCATTTGATTGATTTGATTGAGAATACCGAAATGTGTAATCCTTATAACGTGTTCTGGTATCTACAATATGATCATTCACATTGGGAGTGCATCCACTATGATGAAGGATGCAACTAATAGGGACTTTGCCTTCTTGAATCTGAACCCCCCTTGTGCTAATATTTATGCAGTTACAGTTTGAATACAGAATAAACCAATTATTTGGAAAGTAATTCTTAATATATGAAACATGGGTGTATTGCAAAATCCAATGCCCATACAGGGGTATGTAAGGACAATATGGATAGTCACGCTCGTATAGAATTGGACTCTTCTATAGCCTTGGAAGAGTACTCTCAACAATGTCATAATAGTCTGGCCCAACGATCTTCATCATTTCATTTTGGTGTGCCTTAGATTCTTCGTTATGGGTCATAAAATGAGTCATTATTTCATTCATAATTATTTAACAAACTTCCAGGTCCGATTTTATATAAGAAAGTGAAAAATTTGTAAAAGGAAACTGTTCGCATAGTCCGTTCTAAAAGGTCCTTCGACAAGGTCAGTCGCGTAGGCCCTTCAACAAGGATCCTTGTGCAACTCCATCGTTTAAGTCCTTTTTCATAGCTTCATCATGTAAATAATTTTACCTTGAACAAATTTCAAGATAATTACGTGAGAGCACAACATTATGAAGTTGGGTGAACGATTTACGCAATGAGAGCTCTAAATTTTGGAGAAATCACAGGTGAAGAAAAAAACATGAATGGTTGAGACCTATTTTTAGGCAATTGTAGACCTACACATCATGAATGCACTCCGTACCTACACAAAATACCAGCATAAAGTACTTGTGCAACAAAACTGTGCTATTTAGTAATCTATCATTATATTTTCCCCAGTCATTCGCCTCCGGACTTGACACTCTCATTACATTTCAGAATCAATCCTGAGGGTGGCTGTTTTTGACACTACTTGGGAAAGTAACCAAAAAGAGAGACAAACATTGGAAATTTCAAATATAAAAGAAATATTCAATGAGTAAAAAGGAAAATCAATAATACTCCCAAAGAGATTTGCGATGTTGTAGCTTCACCGAGCTACGCGGCCGAGCTACGCCACCGAGATACACGGTCGAGCTATGCGGACGCCCTACACGGCTGTACTCCGCGCCAGAATATATTTTATGTCCCTACATGGAGCACCTTTATAGGGGTGTTGTGAAGAGTGCCTATGTAGGCAACATCTCTTCGACTAGGCCCATCAGTGCCAATAAATAGATCCCTTGGGCTCCCAATTTCTGGACTGAAAAAAAAGTGAAAGACTCTCTAAAGCTCCCATTGCATAGCTCTTTCACCTTGATCTATCAAATTGTATCAGGTAGTTCTGAAAACCATGAGATAAGAGATAATTTAATGGGATAATAATGTTTTTAAGTTCTTCCCATTCTAGAGTCATCATCCATATCTGCGCATTATAACTACACACTATAGCTATGCGGTATACCTACGTAGTAGAAGTGCACGCCATGCCTGTGCAATACAGCTACGCAGGGTACCTACGCGACATACATGCATGAGGAACCTACACGTCTATCTCAATTACCTTTTTTAAAGCCATTTATGGAAAGGTATCTCTTTATTTTGTTCCCTTATCTAAAAGGGACTAAATTTAATCTTCCACCAAAACCTCCTGACTTATCAAGACTTTACGGATGCCACATCAGCGTGTCTCCTATTTTTGTTTGTATTTCCACTTTCAAAGGTTTCAGAAATCCTTTTCACAATGGGGTTATGATTCATGGTATCTTTTTGTGCTTGTATATCTGGATTCACATGGACCTTTCTCTGAGAAATAGTGTTGGGAAGTTCTTGGTTTGGAAGAGGGTTTGTTACAGGCCTCGCCCTTCTCAAAAAGGCGACCTAGAACCTCAAGTCTCTGGTAGGGAAGGTACACTTCTCACTTGATATTACGGCCATGTATAGGAGATGTCTCCATAGCTTACCACATCCAATTTCAGGTCATCCATCCCAGTATAATCCCCTCACCATTACACCTTCTTCCATATAGTGGAACCTTTTCCAGTGTAAATAGACTAGAGGGAAGGCTAGTCACCTCGCCCCCTTCCATGGTCGACGCTACCTCTTCCATCAGTGGAGGAGAAAATGTGTAAAGTTTCATTGTTTAATCTTTCACATCATCTTGATTGTCACACCGAGCATGACTCACGCAAGCTTAGCTATACGTGATGGTTACAACATGTGCACAAACACTCAACCAAGGAACTACGAGAACACTAATTCCTGTTCAAATCAGGATACGTAGAATGCTATTTTAGAGCCCGAGATCATTGGATATCCTCCTCAGAAATCCAATATTAATTCCCCCAATTTGGGCATCCTCCTTAGAAAATAAGCACCAAATTTAATTCTCAAATCATTGAGGAAACCTCTTTAGGAAGTAAGACCAAACATCCAAGAACAACGAGAACTCTGATTCTTGTTCAAATTAGGATACGTAGAAAGATATTTCATATCCTGAGATCTTTGGATATCCTCCTCAGAAATCCAACCCTAATTCCCCCAATTTGGGAATCCTTTTTATAAAATAAGCTTCAAATCCAATCCCTAAATCATTGAAGAGTCATTTTAAGAATGTAAGACCAAACTTCATCATACTATGTGGTCTTTGATTCCCATCCATTTGGGATACTTAAGAAGCATACTTGAGTTTCAAACCCAATACATCAAATCAACCATGTTCTCCTTGGTCCATATTTCAAATAGGGTTTGAACCTACATGGAAACTCATATCCTTTCCTTGTTCAGCAGGAAACATCAGCATAAGTCCCACACTAAGTTTCAACTATGTACCTTTTTCTTAGAGGTCCTTATCACATGACCTTAAAAGGTATGATATGTCATACCAAGAGACATCGAACTATGAAGGGTTCTGATTCCGTTTACAAGGATATACAGGTAGTTCATTTTTTGATCATGATCACAAGATTAAAACCAACGTTCATCTCTCTAGATGAAAACAAATTCCAAAGTACCCCACTAAGTGTATTAAAACTATTATCATCATAATGATGATTAAAAGAATCTCTAATATTTATATTAGAGGTTACCATAGATTTAAAAACTCAAATACAGACAGATGTTTCCATTTATTAATAACTTCACATGCATACTGATGATTCTCAAATTTTACACATTCTGATTTGTGATTGAAAATTCCAAGGGATACTTATGCTATACTTGGTGAATTAATAAGGATTCATGAAAATATTTTAATTTTACAAAGACAGTCCCAGAGTATAAAATAATTCCTCCAAAAAATGGTGTGATGAGTCCGACCTCCCATAAACTCAACCAATGCACGTTTTTAAGTTTTGTAATTTCAAATACTTAACGAACACTGGAATTTGGAAAGCAAGTCCTCTTTTGGATAAAGAGATGTTGGATGTTTCCAGTTCCATGAATAAATTGAATGGGAACCACATAGAAACATTGAATATTAAATCTAGAATAGAGGTTTCAAGGAACTATGAAACATATGCCTTATAATGAAATATCTGTACTAAGAAAATGATACAAATTTATCAGTATTTTCTCCATAAATAAAATAAAATCAAACGAAAAATAGATTTTGTAAAAATGGAACAAAATTTAAGAAATAATAAAATAATCTATATAAGAATATGGTTATTTTAGTTAAATTTATTTTACAAATAAAATTATTAGAAATAATTGATGATTTCAAGATAAAACACAATCATATAAAATGGTGAGAGTGTGCAATATGTTTTACGACATGGTAACATTCTTGTCAAATCCCATTAGAAGAAATAATTAAAATCTAAACCAAAAACAAAATGAATAATTAATTAAAAATGAAATTAAATGTATTAGGTTATGTATATACCAAATATTAAAGTGAATTGGTGTATAATAACTGATAAGTGTTAATGGAATGTATATTAAGACAAAATCATTTACCCCTCGCTAACATATGGTTCAACGTTCATTTGAATATTTTATAATTGTTTTAAATTTTTTAATAACCTATATTGAAATCATATTAATATTTATGACATCTTATATGATCATTTAATGAAAACATATCACTTTTTAGTTATTAATCAATCATTTTTCTATGATTTAGTTGTTAATTGTCTTATTTTCACACTCGTATATTATTAGGAATGTTTTGGTTCCTCTGAAAATTATATAGTTCCCTCATCTCAAGAGTAAAAATCAATAAAAAATAACAATAAAAATTCAACAATTACAATTTTATTACAAGTTATGAAATATGTTTTTTAAAAAATATGTATGTTACGAACATAGAGACGGTTGGCCGTACATATATATGAGTAACATTTCCAGTTTTTAAAGATCATTATGGAATGGAGGTAAGTAAAAATTTATATTTAAATAATGATAAAAATATCCTAACTTCCATGTTATTTAATTATTCACACTTATATATCATTTATGTGGGTTGTTTATGACGGGAGAGTCACATTACTTCGTGAAGGTTATAGCCCCAACATACCCAAATGGCATTTTAAAATTTATATTTAATAAGAAAATAATATATTATCTTTTAATAAAGATAAATATGTCATGAATATCATAATTAGTTCATTTATATTACATATATTCAAAAATATATATCATTATTACCATCATTTGAAGCGTTAGTGAAAAAGAATCACATCGCCTTATGAGGTGGTAGTCTTCCGTACACATGAGTTATGTCACCGTATCCACTAAAGAATGGAACAAAAAAAAGAAATATATTATATAATGACTCAAATATTATAATTATGTTTTATATTTTTATATATATACTTTATATACATCATGATACCAAACCATTAACGGTGGTAATGTAAAAAACAAATGACATAAGTTTGCTAGGAGATAGTCCATCGTACTGACAACTGATACATTTATAACACATTTCATGAATGTGGGGATGCTTAGAGGTAATTAAAATAACATAAAAATACTTAATTATATGGAAGATATTGAGGTTATTTTATGATTTTTTAATAATAATTTTATTTGGTGTATGAATAAATAAATTAAAACCATTATTGATGAATCATACCTTTTCTTTAGGAAACTTCTATATTTTGGAACCAAATACTTCCATGGATAGATTCTTTCCAAAAAAATATATTACTAGGATTAGGTATGGTAATTTAAGAAGTTATTTGGGTATGCTTTGGATTATCAAAATTTCATTATTGGATTGAACATGTGAGTGGAGTGTGTGGCCTTTTATAATTGAGGAAGAGTTTCATTTTGTAAATACATAAAAGTATTCAACAGGGGGAGGTCACTCTGACATTATGTGACAAAAAATAGATGAATAATGTATTTTAGGGATTATATTTCAAATACAAACCTCCAACCCAAATAAAATAACATATTTTTAAAATATTTAATTTCGTTAGCCATTATGTTTACACTATTTTTACCACATTATTTTCTATTATGGTAATATGTTCTTTAACCTAGGTAATTAAAATTTCAAGACACATATAATTTGATTATTATTAGATTATTTGGATATAATTATTTTAAATATTTTATTAATTTTATCAATTAAAAATCCTATATGAATTGAAAATTAATTTTTACACAAGCATAAGTAACATGTAAAAATATTGCATTTAACATTAAATAGAGTAATTAATTTTATTGTATTTAGTAGTTATTTTTGAAAAAAAGTAATTTTACAGAATTATAAAATATAATTTATTCTAATTACATATATTGAATCTATTTACGAATTCAATTTACTATGTTGTATAATTATTATTTAAAACAACCCCATAGACGTGATTATAAATTGGGGTTTTAGCGAGAAAATTTCCAAAGGATTACAATGTTTTTATATGAAAAATGAATATGAATGTGATTCATATGATATAAATTCTATTAATTGATTTAAATTTAACTTTTTTTACATTAAAATCTTTAAAAAATATAATTTATCATTATAAATTATTTAAATGAAAATGTTATTTTCAATTAAATTTCAGTATATTTCACTATTCATAATAAAATGAAACTTTTTAGGAAAATTCTGCAAAAGAACCCTAATTATATTTTTATAAGAAGATTTAAAAATTAATATTATTTTTTTCAAATTTATTTTCTAAAATTATAAAATTTCAATTTTAAATTAACTATGTAATGGGTGACTAATCCATCATGGGGAAAAATAATCTTTTTAGAAAACATTTTTTTATTTTTTTAAAAATATTCTTAAATTATTTATTATTAATAGATATAAACTTTCCATAATTTATGTATTAATATTAATACCCACAATTTCAGTTGATAGGTGGTTACTGTTATATTAAACAATTAAATTATTTTACATTTCTTTTACACTTGGTGTTTCATGTAACACAAGATAAACAAAGTGGTGTATCCAACGCAAGTTATACATAGTGTTGTGCATAATGAAATGTAATGTTAGTATTGTATGTAATATATGATTTCTAAATCATTTATTTAAAAATAATTATATCATAAATTTTTGGGATTTATATATTTTTTCTAATATTGGTGTTTTTCTGTTACATATTCTATCGAATATTATGTTCTTGTTTTAAAATATCATGGTGTTATATTCTATCGAACATAAATAAATTTAATCATCAAAATTTAAATATTCCGTTGATAACCAAAGATGTTTTATATGGAAAAAAATTGTTGAAAAACAGTCATATTAAAAATGGCTAATAAAATATCCTACTAAAAAAAGATAAATGGAATTATAGAGGTCATATAAGATGACATATACTAGGTTTCAAAATATGAGAACATATATTGGAAGTGAAAAATTGACATTGAAAAGAAAATGAACTCCCAAATACTGATGGATAATGATATTGAACATGGGCAAGGGGAATTCAACGACCATAATAATAGAAACTAAAGAGGTGTATAAAGGTCATTGATATCATCTAAAATATTGAGAATAAGACAATTTTTTTTGATTCTACATCATTTATGTTTGGCTGATAAATTATTTTAATCATTATGAATTAATGGGAATATACTTACATGATTTATTTTTAGTTTTAATCACAGTACCATTCATTGGTTATACTTTGGTCAATTTATGATGTATCATTTACTCCGAGAAATGAGTATCCAAAAATGATTTTTTATTATTAATGCATAAAAATTCACATTTAACTTATTAAAAGATCTAAAATTGAATGATATGTCATTAATTCAACCTCTAGTTTTTATTATAACATAATGGTTAGTATAGGTCATCCAATATTCATAAATCGTTATATGGTTATGTAATACCTTCTTCATTAAAACCTTGTACAAAGTTTAACATAAACTATTTTATAATTGGTTATCCTTAAGACCATTCCTTGAGATTAATAATAAAAACCATATAAATAAGGTCACTAAATTTCCCAAATAAACATATCATTAATCCCCCAAAACATATGAACATATTTTAATCAACATATACTATGCATGTGAATACCTTCATCATTTATTTTCATGAAACATGGTAATAAGTTGAATTTATAAAAAAAATATTTAAACCGTTAATGCTTATTTTTTATTTATTTGAAATATAGATTATTGGATATGTTATATAAATTCGCTGTCACTTTGAACCCCATCAATGATAGTATAAACCACTTGTTCAACAAATAATTAATGAGTTCCAAGGTAGTTTTTTAATAAAATTTACTTTATCCAAATAATTCATCTATTAATCCCAACTTCAATATCTCAGCATCTTCACAAAATTAATTGTTATATTTCTATCAACCACATGTTTCCAAGAAGTTCAAATTTACACTGAATCGCTTTTCTAGTTACCATTGGACACATTCTTTAAAAACATTTATGAAATTGTAGTGTAGAACAATGCTTATACATTTAATGATTATTATAACAATAATATGATCAATTAAATAATTTTACTACATATTCCTTATATTAAAATAAAAAAATAACATTAATCTTTCCACATCATCTATAGAAATAGCATAACATAAACCTTTATCCCTTTTCTTCTTATGAGGTATATTTTATTCTCTCATGGGGAATTCATTTTTATAGTTCCCCACTTCCATACATTGGAAGCATTTCACATTAGAAATTTCTTTCATACCCTTAAAAGATAAATCTTGGTGTAATTTTTCTCTAAACTTGTAGAAAAATCCCATTCCATTCATGAAAGTATATGGATATTTCTTTCTATATTTATCACATGTGGTAAAAACTTTATTTCCATACACCCCTCTATCCATTTTGTTCACTACAATATTATTATTCTATTTACTTACATTCAAATCCATAAGACTTTAAGAATTACTTCTATATCATGATATCACATAAAAATATTTCATCAAATTATGAAAATGTTGGAGAGACCATAACCCTTTGGAGACATTTCTTAATATCCTCAATTTAATGGTCAATATTTCATCTATTTTATTCTAGATTCAATGACCACCGTTGATCAATATCTACTTTTATAAATTACACTACAAGTTTGTCCTTTTTATTTTTCCACTCCATCCTAAGGAAATTACAATTTTCAAAATGAAATAATTTATTACTAGTATTCCATTTCACTAGTATTCCCACCAAATTATGGGGACTTCTATCACATTATGAAATCCAACATAGGAGAATCATGATTTAGAATAGGTTGGCCCATCGGGGGAAGTTCATTTTTCATAACATGATTAATATTTCCTAATATATCCATAGGTATCTTAGTTATAATACCTATTATATTGGATACTAAAAAATTTTAATCTTTACATTGTCCATGAGTATTGATATTGAACATCCTTCTAGGTTCATGTTCTCACTAATACGATATGGTGGATTAGGCCATAAAATTACGAATTTTAAATCATTATTTATACTTCCAAAAATAGTTTAGCACTAGCATTAAATAAAATTCATGTATTGGAAATCTCATTATTGAAAAATTAGGTTCTTCGGGGATATCTTGATTTTGAAAGAATTGATAAATGTATGTAAATAACATATGAATTAGGTTAATCATATCCAAAATGAGTGTCACTCAATGAGAAATTTAGGGATGGTTTTCAAGAACTAGGGGGTCATTATGTCAATCCCAATATCCACATTTCAGAGTAATTATTCATAGGTACTTATATATTAGAACTACAGACACTTATAATATCTAGGAAATGATGTATTTTTTAGTAAAACCCCTTTATTATATTCCTTATCAAAATATTAGGATTCTCTTATACACTTATCCTCAATGTATATCATAGGGTTACACTCCAAAATATATGACTTCGTTAATTTAGTTCCAAAGGTTTATAATAAACTTTATCCAATAAAAATTATAGGAACCTTCATTCTTGAAACTTAGAGATAGTGCATAATTTATTACAGTATAATATGTATAATGGGTCAAATCCCAAAGGGCCGATCAGTTTAATAATTATGGATAATTAGTTACATATGTGATACATATTTTACATTGGTAATTGAAAATAAAACATAATGCATAAAAAAAATTAAACAAAATCATTGAATGAACATTAAATGACCTCTTCTTCATAACATGGGGAAAAACAAGGTTGATATCGAATGATGAGTAAGGGTTATGTATAGAGGATGTTATCCTGAACCAATAAGCAAAATCAAAATGTAATGTTAAATAATTTAAGAGACATTCCATTTAAATAAAATGAATATTATGATACAATTATTAATAATAAATTTAAAAATATAAATAAATGAAAAACATATATATTTAATCAATATCAATATTGTACTAAGTTGATATGGTATAATCAATATGGTATGGAAGATAACTTAACCCACATGCTGTTTAATCAATAATATAAGAGATAAACAAATCCATAGATAATAACATTGAAAACATCTCATGGATAATGATAATAACAGTATTTTCAATGAATGTAATGCTTCATTCTGGGACTTCATATCTCAGGAACATGAAATCCTCTACTATCATGATCTATCTACAAGATAGTTTGAAAATATAGGTATAATCCAATTTAATTTTTTGCTAACTAATTTTCCACATAAGAATTATCGATCCATAGAGGGGATATATATATATAATACGGAGCCATAAATATTTTCATGTTTTAATCATTAATCGTATATCTAATAATATATTTAAGTCATAACGATTATTCCTTATCATCAAATATCCATTCTAAGTAATGGATATAGATTTATCAATATGTCTCAAGATAATAAAATAATTGTCCAAGTAAACACTATATATAAAAATGTTATACAATTTAGGAAATAATTATATAAATAATACAAAAATATGGTGTTTTAATTGAAATATAATTTTCAATTATAATGATTTCAGGGAAGTTATTGTTTGAAGATTATGGTTACAATTAGAAAAGAATGTTAAATTGTATAATAACCTTAACGACTTTGAGGTTTTCATGTAAATTTAATTTAGATAAAACACCTTAAATTTAAAATTAAAAGGCCAGTAATTATTAATCTGTTATGAAATTAAATATTAAATTGGAATTATATACACCACAGAAAATACAATTCGTTCATAATAACAAACAACCGTCAATAAATTTCTAATATAATTAAAATCTCGTACCTTATGATTCCTTTTTGACTACTATAGTTTAAAATACTGTATAGTGGTTGGAAACATGTTATTAACTTATAATATATTCTGATTAATATTTTTAATTTCTTATATTCACCTTTTATAATATTTTATCACTTGTTCCTTCATTATCTTTTATTATTTCCATTGATTCAGGTGTTAATTTCCTTGTTTTCACAAGGAAGATTTTTTATGAATGTTATGGTTCTTGTGCATATTATATAGTAACATTAGCTCCAAAATAATATTGAAATAATTAAAATATTAATTATTCAATAATAATATTAATACCAATCATGAAATATGGTTATGGAAAATAAGGCATATGATGATCATGAATATGGTAGATCATATTTTACATTCATTAAATTTAATTTTTCAGAAAATTCCTTATGGAAAGTAGGAAATTAGTATTTTATATTTAAATATTGATAATAATACAATTAATTAAATTTTTATTATATCTATATTGTTATATATACATCCATGTAATGTGGATAGTAAATGAGAGTCACATCACTTCATGAATGTAATATTCTAAATGCACATTAATGATGATTCAGTCATTAATTATAAAAATTGATATATTATATTTTCATAATGATAAATATTTAATTAGTATCATAATTAGTTCATTTATATAACATATATTAATTCAATTTTTCATTTTTACTTTGCATTAAATTTGTTAGTTAAAAACCGATCACATCCCTTCATGATACAGTAGTCTATCTTACACACGAGTGATGTTACTTTATCCCCTACATAGTGGAATGTGAAAATTTATATATGATATAATGAACCTAGATGAATAAATATTATATATACATATATATCATATAAATAATTTATATCTATCATTATATCCATCCATCAAATGTGGTAATGGGAAACTATTGACAATGGTTCAAAAGGATATAGTTCAATGTAACCAGAAATGAAAATTAGATAACCTATTTAAAGGATGTGGTTATGATAATTGGAAATATCCATAGCATAAAAACATATTAGTATATTTAAGATAATTTTTTTTATTATACTAATTTATTAATAATTGAAGGAGTTTGGGGAATAAATAAATAAAAGTACATTAAATAATGTTACATCTTATTTGGGAAACCTCCATACGATTGAAAAATAATTATAATGTTGTATTCATTCAAAGAATTAGTCTTATAGGGTAAGGTTTTGAAATTTTTGAGGATATTGTATTCTGGGTTTGGTATATCCAAATTTCTATATAACTGTGAATAATTTAGGGGAGTGAGATCCTTTTTATAATTCAAGAGTGTTATTTTGGTAAATAAACAAAAGCATTCAATAATGATAGGTCACTCTCTCCTCATGTGAATCCAAAATTTAAAAATAATTTATGGGAGGGGTCATATGGTTTATAAAAAATATAAATAATAATAACACAATTTTTATACATTTCATTCCAATCAATTAGGATTACTTCTTTTTACCACTTCTGTTTCAAACAAGGAAATTAGTTTCGTAACCATGGTAATTACATCTCTAATCATGAAATTAAATGTGTCTTCTTAAGTAATTTGAACCTAGTGATTATAAATATTAAATCCCATTTATCAAATTAAACTTTTATATGTTATGATAATTAATTATTAAAAAAGAACTTGTAACATGTAAAAATACCACTTTTATCGTTATCCATGGTAATTATTTTTTATTATCATTATGAATTACCATGAAAGAGAAAATAATTTTACATTATTATAGTATATAAATTATTTTTATTCCAAATATTTAATCCTTTATTAATTTTTTTGTAATGAAATTTGGAAAAAAACTAATTTCAAATTATTCCCATGGAGGCGATGTGAACAGGTGTTTTAAAATAGAAAATGTTAAAATTATTACAATGTTTTTATATAAATGATTAATATTTAAATGATTAATATGAAATAAATTGTATTAATGGATATATAATTGATCTGATTTTAATTTAAACTTATTTAAATATAAAATTTTATGTTATAAATTATTTAAACAAAAACAAATTGTTCAATTAAAATTCATAATTTTTCAATATTCATTAAAAAATGAATCTTTATAAAAAATACCAAAAAATCAGAAAAATATAATTTTGATATGATGATTTAAAAAACAAGTTTATTTTTTCATATAAAACCTATTAATTTATTATAATTAATTTTAAAATATTTTTCTGGTTTTGAAAAATAATATTCCTTTCAAGAAATTGTTTGTTAGAAATCATTTATTTTTATTATAAATTAACCTTTTTATATATATAATAAGTTGATAAACATAATTTAAATAATTTAGTTCTTATTTTACATACCCACTATTCCAATCACTATCTGATAAATATTATATATAATAATTATAACATTTCAAATTTCATTTATAATTGGTGTTTCCAAAAATGAAATCTAAATTTAGTATTGCGTGGAATGCTAGAAAAAATAGTATTTTTTGTAATTATTTTTAAGCTCAGTATTTCATGTAATGAAATATATTGAGGAGATTCATTTAATAATATATATATCATATTGTCTTGGGGGTTATATTTTTTTCCATTCCTGGTGTTTCTTGTTACAAACGATATCGAATACAATGATTCTATTTTAAATTATCGTGGTTTTACACTTATACTAAAATAGCAATTAATTTATTTATTATTTTGGTTAACAATACATTCTAATTATATTTTACATTATTTCTTTTGTTTCTATTGAACTAATGTTTTGAAAAAATATTGACTAATATTAGTTGATTTGTTGCTCAAATAGATAACTATTATTTTTAACAACATTATATTCTTATTGTGTAATTATATTTAGAGTTTTTATTTATATTCAATGATATTTAATCCTTTTAAGATTATAATTTTATGATTGTTTTGTATCCTTAAAGGTTGTTTCCTCAATATTTTGTTTATGTTAAATTAGACATATTGAATTCATAATGACTCATATGATTCTACATAATCAATTTGAAATGATTATATATGTAAAATAAAGTGAAATATATGTAGTTGAACCCCCACATATACTTGAATTATATGAATCATACGCTACAAAAAATGACTTATACAAAAAAAAATCATTCATAAGAACACAGTTTTGGGTAATTTATTTCTTTAGTATAGCCAAATATTTTCATACATCGAGTTTTTTTGTTTCACATGAAATCATAGTGTTTAATACATAGATATATTTATTCCTTAACAATTAGATATATATCATATGAAGTATTGATATATTTTATCTAAAGACACAAATATTTCAGAAAAATTTGTAGATTCTTATTAAAATATTTCTTTTTATACAAAACACTTTGATACAAAATTGTTTATATTATCAAACTTTTATATGATATTAAAATTCTATCCAAGGGATGGTTTTATCTTATATTTTTTGAATATTGTTATCTGTTTATTACTATTTGATATATTGAGATTTTTTTAATGATTATGTATTCTAATTATATTCTAATGTTTTTTTATATTTAACAATAATGTTTTAAGATATTTTAATTTTTTAAATGTAGTGTTCATATATTTTTTCTTTTATATCATATATATATTAATTTTTTAGAAAGTATTTCAAATTATAATTATTTTGATTGTGACTAAAATGTGAGATTAATTGCATATCATTGACTCACTATTTTTGGATACATTTCAATGTTAATCAATGTTCATAAATATCATTTTCTGAAATATGAAATTCTGAATTTCTTCATTAATTCAAGGATAATAAATTAGAATGTTTGACTAAGCATTATAGGTTTATTATCAGTGTTGATATTTTTTGTATATTTACAATGTATTATAATTATTTTTATTTTGAATTATTATGAACCTTTTTTACTATATAATAATTATAGATTTTATTTATAGGAAGATAAGTTTCATATAAGAGATTTATAATGGTAAATTTTCAAGGATACAATAACATTAAAATAATTCATTGATATTTTTTTAAAAACTTTCACAAAACAAGCCAATTATCAAGGAATAACTTGAACTATACAATCATTACTTCCCTAAAGCTAAAAATTAATCTATTTCTCAAGATTTAGTTATTTTTATTTAATTATACTAAATCAGCTTCTACTAATTAGTTTCATTTATTCTTTATACTCAATTCAATCTATATTCTTCAACTTTTATAACCTATATTATATTTTAATATAACCACTTCCAAAATAATTCTTCATTTTATGTTGTGACACCAATGTTAGAAATTAGGTATTGGGATATATAACCCTTGAGAAAGAACATTTTGGTTCTGAGTTCATGTAGAAATATTGTTTTGTTATTGATTATGACTTCCCTTTAAAATTCATGTTTGTTGTGAGGTTGTTCCTCCACTAAAAAAGGTATCTTGTAATATGGATTTGAATAGCCTTAAATTACACGTTTTTATAGTGCATATTATAAATCTCAATGATTATAGGTATACAAATACTATATAGATGATCACTTTGATCTAAACAACTAAAAATATTTCTTTTATCATTTTTTACAGCTCATATAGATGAATATTTAATCTAATTTGGTTTCATAAAATTTTCAACTTGCCTATCCACACCCTCTAGATCATCCACTACTGAAAATTTATTTATATGCGATGAGTCTTTGGCAACAGACTCCCATCTCAAATGACCCAATTCAAAAAATCGCATCGCAAACAACCAAACTGTGGAATTTAGAAAATTCTTTTTTGAGGACTGAGGGAAAATAAGTATTTTATAGGGCCCACTAAAAATAATTATTTTCAATGAACCCATCATAAACAATAACAAAAAAATACTAAAAAATATTAATTAAATAATAAAAAATATAACTAAATAATATTAATAAAATAATATTAAATAATAATAAAATAATAATAATATTTTTAAAATAATATTTATAAAATAATTGCTAATTATGACTAATTATGGAAAATTGCTAATAAGTATTGCTAACTATTTCTAATTATTACTATGTAATGATAATTATTGGTAATTATTTCTAATTATTAATTATTATTACTAATTATTGATAATTGTTACTAATTGTTACTAATTATTACGAATTATTACTAATTATTACTAATTATTCCTAATTATTACTAGTTATTCCTAATTATTGCAAATTTTTCTTAGTTATTACTAGTTATTACTAATTATTAGTAATTATTCATATTTATTACTAATTTTTACTAATTTTTACTAATTTTTTCTTTTTATTACCAATTATTACTATTTATTACTACTTATTCATATTTATTACTATTTATTACTAATTATTTGTATTTATGACTATCAATTCATATTTATGTATCTTTATTAATATTTATTAGTATTTATTATCAATTATTACTAATTATTACTAATTATGAATAATTATTTCCACGTATTTCTAAGTATTACAAATATTTACTAATTATAACTACTTATTACTAATTATTCATCTTTATTACTAATTATTAATATATTTTACAAATTAATAATATTTATTAATATATATTTATATGTATTGTTATTTATTTATATTTACTTTTATTCATTACTAATTATTACTATTTTTGAAAAGGTTGATGCTCAAAAGGACACTTTATTAAAAAAATTAAATGAAAATAGGAGGATCGAGAAAAACTAAAATGTTCCACAAAATCAAAAATAATAGTCTTTAAACCGCTCGAGAGAGTTCTCATACTGTGATGATGAAGGCGCCCACCCCTTCAAAGAGGATATTGTCCCCTCCTCCACGTCTTGGCTTGCATCCATGTGTCTTCGCTATCATCTGAAGGCACCTCCACAACATTATTCTTCGTATTTTTAGGTATAGAAAAACCCTAATATTTTTTCCCATCGTCATCACTGCTGGAGGAATTTAGCATTTCAAATGAATTATAGATACCAACATTAATCTTTACCTTCCTAATATTAGATCAGGTGCTTTGGATTAGAATCAACATTTCCCTTGTATTAGAATCTTCAGTCATTTCCATCAGATATTCATAAGAGGGCTTTTGATCCACATTATTTTTAATAAATCTTCAAATTAGAGTAGGGGGAACCTGTATGAGAACAGGTGCTGCAGATGTGGCATGCATTTGTATAGATATATCATCGGGGGATGGGGCCGTCTTGCTTCTGGTGCCTCTAGATGCATTTTCTCTAGGAAGACATTTGACACCACCAGAATCTAGAATTGTCACCTTGAGTCCAGATTTTTGGGAAGACAAACACGGTACCTTGTCAAACAAAGAGCTAGAATACACTAAAACCAAACAATTTTGTGAATAAGTTGCAGACAGTGCTCCATAAAAAATATTCATTGAGATTTTTCTATTAGAAGAACTATCCACCATTTTATTACCAGTTTCAATGATATGTTTTACTCCACATATTTCTTTAGATATTAGTTTGGGTGCAATAATAACATTTGAGATTAACCGATGTCCCCACTGGGATGTGTCCCAACCTGACTCCATTGCATCTCTACATTTATTATTTGCATTGTTAAGAGGTGTTTCATAACATGTCTAGTCTTTTAGCACCATCAACACCTTACTAGGGTTAATAGAAACATTATTTTCCACTGAATCATTTCACATTGATTGATAAGAAGAAATCTTCTTAATTTCATCATAAGAATATTTATTTTTCTCATTACATATGAGAACCTTTTTATTCATTAATTTCATTGAATTGGAAGGCCTTAATTTGGAATTTCCATTAAGAAATTTTGATGAAGCCACAAATTTCCCTTGTATGCTTCAATAATCAGCCTATACTTGGGCTAAGTAATCATTTTCAATTTGACTATCATCTGATTCTATCTCACTTTGGTCATCTTCTATTCCACAAATCATGGAATCCTTGAATGAATGAAACACCACAACTGAGTCAGTTCCCACTACTAAGTCATCCAAAGAGACATTAGTCTTTTCATTAATTTGAAGTGTGTGATGGAATTTCGTATCCTTTAGAATGAGATGAGTGGAAATCCAGCTAGGGATATTATAGTCCTTGATTTTAAGATCATTCATAGACATTTTTATTCATTAAACCATCTTCTCAATCAGAACATTTTCAGAAACTATGGTTTTGGTAGGTGAATCATGAGGATCCTCTTTCACATATTTCTTCTTAGGATGACCAACATTCCCTTGGATAGATTCATGTCCATCCTTCTTTCTATAGATAGTTTCATCACCTCCTTTCTACCTGACCCTAGGAAAAATAATATTTTATTTAATGTTGTCCATTGAGTGTCCAATGACACAACAAACATCGCAATACATGGGCATTTATTCATACATGATCTGAAGGATGATTTCATCATGGGGAGTGGATAAGAAAACCATATCAATCAAGGAATCAGTTAAATCAATTCTAACTAAAAATATATCAATGTAACCAAATATGACCTTTTTAGTAGACAAGTCAATCAAGATTGGTGTCCCTATAGTAGAAGTGATATCATACAGAATTTCAGGGTTCCTTAAGACCCAATTTAAACCATAAATTGTGATCCAAACATTGAAAAATGTATCCTTCATGTCATGTAGAGTAAAATTTAAATTACATTCCTGGATCCAATGTGTTCCTATCCTTAGATTAACTGAACAGATGATCCATGATCAACCCTTTAGATCGGTTGAGGGAAACATAAAATGAAAAACCCTGGTCCTATATAAATACATGTGATGTCATGAAAACCTTAAATAGAGGCTAGTTGAGAAACCAAAT
This sequence comes from Viscum album, assembly GCA_963277665.1. Lineage (NCBI taxonomy): Eukaryota > Viridiplantae > Streptophyta > Magnoliopsida > Santalales > Viscaceae > Viscum > Viscum album. The sequence continues at coordinate 208,644,220 of OY728146.1, read as the reverse complement.
CAGAAATTTTCAAATGATACATACCATTAGATAATCATAAATGACAAATAAACGAGTTCTTATAAAGATCAAGACGTTTTCAAATTTCTCTATTTGAGGCTAAGCCACAGACTATATATCCCATTTTGAAAATAAGATGATCAACTCAGTTCTCTGGAAAGGCAAAAGAGCAGGTCAAAATACCAGAGAATGTGGAGGAATCTTTTAGAGGATCAAGGATCTTAACCTTCTTCATGATATTTGAAATCTAGGGAGCGTATTGCTAAAAATTACTATTTATTATTAATTATTTATAATTATTTGTAATTATAACTAATTATAACTAATGATTAATAAATTTTAATAATTAAACCCAATTATTACTAATTAATACTAATTATTCATTTTTATTTGTATTTATTACTATTTATTACTAATTATTACTTTTTATTACTATTTATTATTAATTATTATTATTATTACTATTTGTTATTAATTGTTACTATTAATTACTCTTTATTACCAATTATTCCAAATTATTCTATATTATTACAATTTATTACTCTGTATTTTTTTAATTATTCCAAATTATTTATTATTATTAATAATTATTGCTAACTATTACTAATTATTTTTAATTATTATTTTTTCTTATTATTTATTAATAACTATTCCTAATTATTCATTATTATTAGTAGGTATTTCTAGTTATTACTAGTTTTTAGTATTTAATACTAATTATTACTAATTATTTAAAATTATTCTTATTTATTACTATTTATTACTATTTATTACTATTTATTTCTATTAATTATTCTAATTATGACTAATTATTACTATTTATTATAATTTATTACTAAAAATTAATAATAAATTAAAATTATTAATAATTATTACTATTTGATGATATTTAATACTTATTATTACTAATAAGTCATTTTTATTACTTTTTATGACTTATTATTACAATTTATTTCTAATTAATAATAATTTCTCCAATTTAGTACTAGTTACCGCTTATTATTATTTATTCCCACTAAATATTACTAATTATTACTAATTTATAATAGTTACTGCTAATTATTTGTAATTATCCCAAAATATTACTAATTATTACTAATTCACTCTAATTAATAATAATTATCGCTAATTATAACTAATTATGACTAATTATGAATAATTATAAACGATTTTTCAAATTAATACTAATGACAACTAATTAATAATAATTAATATAATAACTATTAACTAATACTAATTAATTATAATCACACATATTTATTTTTTATAATTAAAAATTCAAAATAAAATGATCTAATTATAATATAATTTAATTACAGCTAATTCACCATAATTATAACTACTATAAAATTAAATGAATTAACTAAAAAATAAATAAAAAGGAAAAACCATTAAAATAGAAACATTTGTAGGATGTAAGACATGGAAATTAATCTGATGTAGAAACTTTAACTTTGAAAAATTTTGAGAGAGAATATGTAATTAGAGAGGGGGAGAGGGGTAGGGAAATGAGTGGAATGGGAAAAAATCAATTGGGGGTATATATATTGGTGCATGTATTTTCGACAACAGTATTTTTGATTGTATTCGTTGCAAATTCCAACCTCTCTATTAATTAGGGGTGGCAGTTAAAAGGGTATTTGCGATGGGCCCCATCGTAAATTCCCATATGCCAACCTAATATTTTCGGCTTTATAAAAACCTCATCATAAATACTAAAAAACAATGTCAGGCATTTGAGATGGTTACAAAACCCCGTCGTAAATACACCTCCCATGGTTCTGCACACAACCCATATCAAAACTATTGCGATGTGGATTGGGTCCCATTACAAATAGTTCATCTAAATGGACTATTTTCAATTAGATCCCCCTATTGCAAATAGCTCATTGCAAATATTCCTCTTTTTCCATTTCATTCTTCTAGGACATTTTCCTTTCCTTTTTACTTTTGTAATCTAATTTTATTCCCTGGAAAATATTTTGAAATGTATCAAATTCAAATATATTTAATGAATTTTATCACAAGTTTTCTTTTTAACATTATGATTCACATTTCATGGTTTTTATATATGAGGTGCATTATCCTCTTATGTTATTCATTTTTATTATCATCTTCTAATTTCCTAGAGAATGAGACATACTCCCCTTAATATTTGGTCAGTTCACTAATTTTACTATCATTTACCCCTTGGATTATTTCATGAACTATGTTTTTTTACCAATTTACTAATTTTTGATTGTTTTATTCTTGTAAATAGGATTTTTGTCTTCCTTCCCTTCCATATAAGTTATCTTTGGATCAAACAAGGTAGGAAAATATCACATTAACATCTAGAAAAATATTGATTATTCCATAGTGTTTTTAAAACCCTTGATGTGACTATATATCTCATTTACTCTATTGAAGTAATCATAAATTGAATTATAATGTTTCATTTTAATACTTTTTATTTTTTCCCACTAGATATATAATTTGGGTTCTTAAATTTCAAAATTTTATTCATACATATTCTTGAGGTTATCCCACATCTGTATGGATAATCTATATCTAATGACTTTTTAATATACCTTATCAAATTTGGATGATAGGATATAATTTATATATTTACCATGCACTTAAAATTTATTTTATATTCAAAATATCTTTGTAGAATCTCTCTTAGGTGGTGTAATCCAAATTTTTAAAACCAATATTTATTCTATGTCTTATGATAGAGGATATTAAATTAACCTATTTCTACAGCTATGGATGTTCTTATAATCAAATAGGGGAAAATACTTGTATTTAAAAAATTCACATCCTCAATGTTTATCATTAAACTCTTTCTCACCCAAATGAATCGAAGATACAAAAATGGAAAGAACGTAAAAATTTATAAGGGTAAGCACCAATTACAGTACTTAGTTCTTCTTACGATCAATTTTTTACTGGCGTAAAAATTATATCACTATTAAATTCCATGAATTTTAATTATTTATAAAGGTATCATCCACTTGATTATGCGTGCATGGACTAGGAAGGCATCATCCACATACAGTTTTGATACAGAGAGGTATCATCCAGATCCCAAACATTGTCACTTCATATAAAGTATAATATAGTTTAAAATATAACCACCATTCTTTCTACAAGTTTATATGTTATTTAGTGATAAAATATATTCATTGGATATAAAGATATCTCTACATATACGAATATGATATTCTTCACCAAGATATAAATTTTATTATTAAAAGAATGAATATAGAGTAACATGAATGTTGGATTTTTTTATCAAACTATTAGATCACACAACATAAGAATGATAGCATTGAGACCCACAACAGTCTTCATCCATCTCAAATTCAACCCTTGAAATGATAAGAAATAGAATCACAATTTTGGACATGGTTGATCAACTAGAACATGAATTTTTCAATCAACTCCTCTCTCTCTCTTCGATGTAGCAATTCTCCACTCTTGAATTGTATATGCTTCACAATCCTTGATAACATATTTTTTGTTTATAATATATATATATATATATTTTCAATCATAATCCAATAAAATATAATTAATTATTTGAATACAGAAAATCCCATCAAATTTTAGTCATGTGATCCCTCGTGATTCTCAACTTTGAAAATTCTCAACAGTTTCCTAATAAACCAAATTTTACAATGATATTGAAGCTCAAATATTCTAATTAAAATTTCTATCAATATATCCCCCTGATCTTATCCTTTAATATTAATTAAAATATCTACCTTAATCACCACCCAATAAAATAATCATGATATTTTTATTTTAATTTTCCAGTAAATAATCATCAAATTTGGATTTTACTTTCAATTTTTCTAACTAGATACACTTATGAAATCAGATAATTGAAAATTATGATTTTGGTTTCTCACACTTAAAATTTCCATATTATTAATGTAATGAATCTATAAAATTCTCAATGAATCTTATAAAATCACATGGTTTTGAAATTCCATAGAGAAACGTTTTCATTTGAGTAAAAGAATCTTACAAAATCTTAAGATGAATATTAGAATTTCAGAATGAATCTTTTGAAAATGAATGCTACTATTAGAATTTTTAAAATGAATCTTAAATAATCTCAAATAAAACTTATGTTTTCTACCATTAACATATTTCTATGTATAGAGTAATAACAACACTTATGATTTTTCTAATTACCCTTAGAGATCTATAAATGACCCTTTGGTATTTATACAGTTTTTAGAATTGATATGAAGATTCAGAACTAAAACTATAGTTTATAAAATGGTTCTTAGATGATTTTCTAATGAACCTTATCCATTGTTAACTTTTTCAATTTTCTCCAACTCCAAAATTATAGACATGATGGTAATCACTCACAAATAACTCCAATATTCTCATACCACATGACATAATATCTATAATGTCATTGAAAACTCCAAAACATTCAATGCCACCTTCCAATTTGTCTCAAACAAGGTTGATAATTAATAAAACACATAACACCCTTTTCCATGGGTTCTTCATGTATAAAAAAAGATTTAGTTATGTTTAATTATGACTATAATTGTTTTGATATTTATGAACTTAAAATTAATGTTCAAATATAAATTACTCATATTATGTGTTTTCATATTTTTAAATCGAGGTCAATCTTGAGTATTTATTTATATATAATAGTTATTTATTTTCAATTTCAAACTGATCTAGGAGCTTGTGACGTATCTAGACAAGTAGTTATGTCCACCTATCACAATATAATTTACTTTATACATATATTATTTTCATTTAATTCTAATACATTATTTTAAATGTTTTTATATTCCTTATAACTAGGTATATTCAGATATGTGTAAATGAAATATTATTTTTTTGTAAGAAACATAATTTATTATGTGTATAATGTGTTATAATTTAATACATTTTAATCATAATAATATGGTGAATGGTTCATAACAAAAAAAATTACTGTAAAAATAATTTACACATAGAGAGAATACGTGTGAAATGATGGTGAGATTTTAAAAACCCCATATAATAACATATAATAGGTTATTTCCAATGAAAACATATTTCAAGACCTAGGCCATTCTAATAAGTAGCTTATATCTATGATGGGTTTTCTATTTTTATATTTTTTAATTAAAGAATGAATTTTGTGACTATAATCATTAGGTTTCTATTTTATAAAAGTTTTTGGTACATGGGAAACCCTAATGGATAGAACACCCAAACAAAGAATTGAGATGATCTATATGACTGATTTAGGAGAGTTTCCCACTAAATTATCTAAGATTCACATTTTATATAATTGAAATTATTGTCTTTAAGATATATTCATGACTATATTTATGAGATTAATTAGGATAATTTATAACAAAATATGAATCATGGTTCATGGTCATGCCCAAATTTAAACATGTTTTTAGGGTTAAGAGGTTGTTTGTAGTGTAGCTTTGGTTGTCGAATCCTCAATGATCTATGAAGAATCCTACATACACGCACATTCTAAAGGCTATTTTTGGATATGAAGTTGAAAAATTTGCATTGATTTTAGTTGGGTTCAAATTATCGATAACAGAATTAAGTTAATTCAAATGAATATAATGAGTTGATCCTAGGTTATCGCTTGAGGTGGATTGGATGGATTCCTTTTTTAATGATTTCTATTTCATTATCTTGAGAATGATTCATTCATGAAATAAAACTAACCTCATCACTTATTGGATAAACACCATAAAAAACACATTATAATCACCTATAAACTTGTAGGATAAATTTAATGAGCACTCTAATTTGAAAGATCTTACTAGCACATAAAGGTGGGGTGATTAAATTCAATATGGAAGAGGAAGAGAGAAAATCATTGAATAAAAGAAACTGAAATAAAAAAATTAACAAACATTTAGAGAGTGAGAAATTAAATTCATTCCATCCTCTTTATACTCCCTTGGATCAACCCATAAAAGAGTTATCCATCCATTAATAACATGTCCTCAATATAATTGGGAAGTAGACTTATGAGGGTGGAATTGAAGAAGTAAAAACAACAACCAAAATCAATCACTCCACCGTTCTCTGATAAAACTCACAAATCATGATGTGAATAAATTCACACTTTTAGGAAACGGTATCAATGTGAGATGTATAAGAACATAATAAGAGTAAATGTTGAACTTTTATTAAGAAACTATCGTGATTTGATCAAATTATAGGAGAATGAAATGAGATTACAAACACAACGTGGAAGCATAACACTACAATAAAACAAAGCACCAAATATGATTAAATCAATCAAAACCACTTCCTTAAATAGGAATTTTTGGAGCCTTGGATCGATCATCCAATATTACAAATCATCCCTCTTGATTATGGTAGGCCTAGGGTGGTGGAATGTAAGGGAGTGTGGACTTCTTTATCCTTGACTCAATGTGGCCGCCAGCCTGCATACACTGAATAGACTCACCTAGATGGCCTTTTATAGGGGAAAATTAGAGCGGTTTCTAGAATAAAAATGTGAAAATCCTGAGGTCTCATAGACCTCTATGAAATTTCATTCAAAATTAATTTCTGGTTTCTGATATATGATTAATTGGCTGGCTATTATTTTGGGCCTCAGAATATGGCTCAGAATTTTATCTCTATCTTGCGATTCCTGAATAACCACAATGGGAGGTGAATTAACACTGTCTCCAGATTAATTTTATATTCCTATATATGTATTCTATCATCTAAAGAAATTTGGGTTTCATTGGGTCTGTATTGTGGTCCCCACATTCTCATCATTGGGTTGGTGTCCAATCTGCCTTCTCCAGAGTTGTTTATTTTCATCACCAAATATCCCAATCATCCTTTTTGAATCCTCCATTGATCCCTGAATAAAAAATATTCATATTGAAGCGTAGACCCATTTACCACAATATAAAATTAAAATATATATAATTACAATGTTTAAAGATAGATGAATATTTGGGCCTAAATTGGTGTACATTAGGCATGAGTGCACAAATGATGAGAATGGATGTTCAAAATTAAGATCCACTAACTCATGCCTATAAGATCAAAAAGGAACATTTAATACCATTAAAATGTAATAAAAATATGTATTTTTATATTCTAACAACACCACCAACTTGAGATTTTCTTGTCCTGAGCAAAATGTATCTCAACAACATGAAATTCGAAATCAATTTTCCACAAACATTTTAATACACAATGATCACCAAAAACCCTTATACCAAACATTAATGAAACCCATAAAAATAATTTAATAAAAGATTTTTTAATAAGAATATCCTTATCCCATGACCATTCCTTTGTTTAAATTTATCTTCGTATTTCATATAATATCAATTAAGAGTGATGATGTGTTGTGCATCACATTAGACATGGGGGTTCACCATTATTCAAGGGGGGTATGATGGAAGAACTAGGTGGAATCACATTTCAATATTAAGATGAGTATGAAATTTTTTATTGTATTTTTTTTGAAATTTTTCCATGATAATTGAAATTACACTCAAAAGAGTCAACCCCTGTAGCGAGACTTTGTCGATGACTCCTAGGCTCACAGACCATAGGGGACTATGTAAAGCCCACAAACTCGGGCCTTATCTCAAGTTAAATCAGTCAATAAAAAAGTCAACTTACCATAATTAGAGATAAAATTACTAACTATTGTCCAAAAAACTATGGAGTCATGAACCCCACGTGCCAAAAGCCACATATTAGGCCATTTCATTGCTCTATGCACAAATTTATTATTATTATTTGATATTTTTGAATATTCATATTAAAATTAAAATGATCAACAAAACTATGATATTTATTTGGGTACCCCATGAACTCAAACTAATTCCCCACTATCTTATGGACATGCATTATGATCTCTTTTTTTTACTTGGATGAAAATATTAATGATGAAATTTCACTTTATTCAAGCACACTTTCTAAAATCTATACACATGAAATTATACATGGATTAAAATTAGAATCATGGCTTGCTAAATTATTTGATATTAAGTTTCAAAGTGTGTAATGTGTATTATCATTTTCAAAGATAAATTAATTTTTCCATTCATTTATACAGATTTTTTTTCAAATCATTTTTTTGACACAAAAGATTGTTTTTACCCAAAATCAAAATTTTATTTCATCTCCTCCTAAACATAAAATAAAATTGTCCCTAGTCTTTCACGAAAATAGAATTCAGAAGGGGTTGAGGCAGAGAAGGGGAGTTCAAAAGGAAAATTGAAAATGAGGATCATGTAATGAAGTCACCAGATGGTTGATGTCAAAGTTCATGATACTCAAATATAGTCCCTTGATCTTCATGTCACTCTGAGAATTCAGTAGTAGAGAAAAACAACATATATATATATTTATAATAATAAAAAAGTAATATATAAGTGTATATATATAAATTATAGAATAAAAAAGAGAAATAAGCTATAGGTCAGTGGTAAGTGCGCGCCCCTGTCTACCTTCGGTTTGGGGTTTGAGTCCTCATGGCTTCGCCGGTTGTGACAGGGTTTTCCCCACAAACTACGATGTGTCCTTTTAATTTTTTTTTTATTTTAACCTAAAAACACATAAAAATAAAATGAAATAATGATACATTGTCATCTTTATAAATTTATGGGTAAGGTATTACTCAAGGACCAAACCACATGACATGAATGAATATATTGCTCCCCTTTCATACCCATCCATACTCATAATAGAAGAACCGGTCAAATATATATATATATATATATATACATACATAAAAATAAATATCAAAATGATTCATCAATCTTATTTTAAATAAAAGATAATTCACAAAGATGAAAACCACGTGATGCCTGATGTGCAATGCTTAGGTTTAATGTTGCTAGCTCGGCTTGAACCCCTATAACATACCCAATAGCAACTTTAAAATTTTTTAAGACCCTATATTTCAAGACATATACTTTATTTAAATTTATTCTTTGTTTATAATTTGTGTCATATAAAAACCTATGTTCTACCATGAGTGAAAAAATCAAAGGAATATCAGAAATGGTTGATCATGTTTTCTCTATAGTCTTTCCTAAGACATCAATGATCAATCCAAATTTTGGTTTCATGAGAAGAATTAATTATAATTGAAATTTCATGATTATACCCTATGAAGAAATACTTGAGCGGGGAAGTAGGGACAATAATTTTGAGCTCGGATTGGGTAAGACATTCATACATAGGTCGCGATTTTGAATCCAAATCAGTTTCATTTTCAAAACTTCAAAAAAAAAATGTTCCTTTTGAATGGAATTTTCAACCACAAAATTAGAAATATTAGTTTCATTAATGGTTTTGGACTCAAAGTTCATTATTTATCTCAATGGTTCGGTGATTTTAAGTTGTGAAAAATCATTAGTGGAGTAGTATTTAGGACACTCAATCCATGTTGTCAAATTTCCATCTAGTGAATAAAAAAATCAGTTTCCTCTTCATTTAAACACCCATCAAATATTAATTCATTTGGTTCAGGAATCCTACTTTCAAAAGAAATTTCATTAGCATTTTCAAGAGATGTTTTTGTGTAACAGGATTCCTCTATGAATGATGGGGAATGGAAAACATTACTGGGAGTGGGTTCCATAACTATTGCAATGATTTATAGTTATAATCTCATGGATCAAACTTCAGAAGTAATTACATTCATTTCATGACACAATTGCTCAATTAATGGATGCGGTTCAATATTGGAAAGGTCTTGAGACAGATGGTCTATTCCAAGTGGATAATTATGTTGTTGGAATTCCATCGGAGGATGTTATGATTGTCCTTGTTGAGATTGGAACTCATAATATAATAGATTGTTTTTTGGAGAATAGGAGTTAAAAAATTGTGGCTCAATAGGTTGTTGATTATCCAACCAACAGAAACTAGGATAGTTATTGTAAATCACACTTGGTGTGATGTGGTCAATGTAAGGAGTGGTTCCCCATGTTTGGATTTGTTCAAAAGGGTTATCCATAAGAATGAAATTGGGGATGATATTAGAGAAGTGGGGTGAGAAAAAAATGGGTGTTTAAGATGACTTACTTGGATCCCTATAAACGGTGAAAAAATTTGGTCTCGCCCAAATTTACCCATGTTTTTACGGTTAAGCGGTCGCTTGTAGTGTAGCTTGGGTTATCGAATCCTCAGATACCCAAGAAGAAACCTACAGACACACACATTATAAGGATTATTTTTGGCTACAAAGTTAAAATAATTGGGTTGATTTAAATGGGTTTGAAGTATCACTAATATATTTAAGTTAATTAAAATTAATAAAATGGGTTAATCCAAGGTTATCACTCCCGGTGGATTGGGCGAGTTCCTTTTTTAATGATTTTGATTTCTTTAACACGAGATGGATTTATTCAATGAATTGAAAATTGTTGGAACCACTTTGTGTATAGGATTGTATTTGTTGTCAATAGTTGTAAATGGAATATCAAAATGAAAGAGATCAAGAAGTACTCCAATAAAATGGAGGAATGGAAGCTCACAATGAGGGAGATCATGAAGTACTCTGATGAAGTAGAGGAGTAGTGATTCAGACGATTGTTGTGTTGATCGTAAGTTCAAAGAACATTTGTCAAAGGTGATACATTGTATACAACAATGAAGATTGTGAGGAGTAATCCATCCAAGGATGATTAAAGCAGGATGGTGTTTTTTGATGAAAACCATGCAATTACTCATGATTGCGTGAGAACCATGCTAGAGACTTCTTGACGGATTGAATCACATGGTTTGCATGAAGTTGATCATGACGATTGATGAAGGAGGTAATGTACCAATGAGTTGACTTATGAAATGGACATGCACATCACATTGTCATAGAATATGATGGTACTAAAGTTGTTCCTTCAAAGAATTCATATCACAATAGTGGAGTTTGTGATAAAAGCAAAAGAGTTGCTGAAGGATACAGATCACCAAGAAGAAGTGCTGTTGAGGTGATCGTGCTTGTCGACAAGGCAAACAAACGACATACAAATTTGTTGACAAAGGAGATTAGATGGTGACATGTCGAGTTCAAGAGTTGTGGTCAACGATCTATGTTTGATTCAAGAACTTCGACAGAGAAATGGATGATCTAGAGGCGGTACAAAAAGAGCAGATACAAGGTGGCGATGTTTTCCAGTGTTTTCCAAATTTCAGGGCATCAAAATCAACAAATTAAGAAGAGTGATATTGGCAAAGGGACTTGCGCGCCATACTCTTGGAGGATAGGAAACTTGCGCGCCATATGTTTTTGAAGATCAGAGCATCAAAAGATGCCAAAGGGATAAGGGTCGCGCAAGTTTTGGTGAGGTCGTGCAGGTGAATTAAGTGCCGGGAAGAGACTTGCGCACCGACGCCTTGAATGCATTATAACATGTGCGCCTATGGTTTTTCAAGATCAGAAGATCCATATTTTACAAAGGCAAGAGGGTCGCACAAGTGTTAGTTACATCACACAAGTGGACTTGCGCGCCAAGGAGAAACTTGCGCGCCGCTGCGCAGGGGGTCCAGTTTGCCTATAAATACTAGACCACCCCTCCTCATTTCAAATGGAGCTCAAGAATTTGAGATTTTTCGAGCTTTCGTCACGCAGGTGGTTGAGCCGCGCAAGTAGGGGTTGCGTGCCGAGTGAGGGTTGCGCGCCCTAGAAGATTTGGGGGAGAAAGGAAGTGTGTCCTGCAAGTATTAAGTTCAAGAAGGCAGTGTCGCGCAGGTGCTTCAGTGAAATGTGTGCGCCAGTTTAGACTTGCGCGCCTGAGACTTGCGCGCTGCCGGGAGACTTCCGCGCCAGGATTGAAAAGGAGACCCAGACACTGTTGAAGCACGCCCGCCTTTCTGGAGCTGCACAAGAGCTGAAGATTTCCTGATACTTTCGGTGCAAAGCGAGATTGAAGAAGAAATCTAAATGATACATGCATGATCTCATGCATACATGGAGAACTGATTCTGAAAATTCCGATTAAGCTGAGCTTCATTAAGTAAGAAATCACATCAGTGATTGTGATTCAGGAAAACGAAGACAAGGGGATCTAGTGCATTCATTCATTTCACTAAAGAAGAAGGATTGAACTAAAAGGAGCATCAATTCTGAACCCTGATGCAAGAAATGTCTTATGCTGAACAGGAGACGAAGAACTTCAATGCACACATATTGAAGAGACCTTCACGTCTATAAACTGAGTGAAACTTCACCAACGGCAGTGAGCCAGGGGGAGTCAACGGGAGTGACCCGAGGGACGCAGTGAGCTATCCCTGAACAATTGTAAAGGCAGTGAGCCTGGGACAGAGTGTCTGTACCCGAACATTTGTATCCGCAGCTAGTGAAGCATAGTGGATTTAGGTACGATCGGCAACCTGTCAGCATATACTCCTTGGACGTATCCCTTAGTGGTGAATCAAGTAAAAATATCTATGTCATCTGTCTCTGCATGTGAATGTTTAATTGCTGATCATATCCATCATACAGGTTTAAGTAGTTCCTACCAACGTGGGAACAAGATCCACAACTTTAAGAAGAAAAAGTTTCCACCCGGATTCACCCCTCCCCTCTCAGGGTGTCCCGGGGTCCTACAAGTGGTATCAGAGGGAAAGGTTAACGTATGTTGGATATTCTCCAGTAAATCTATTCAGAAGAGGATTTGAGTTTCTTTCATAATGTTAACAATGAAGAGCAGTCTTGATGAAGTTTCTGAGAAGACGTCTACATCTAGCAATACCATGACAAACAGGAAAAATAAAGAGAAGAAGCAGCTAAAGAAGTCCCTCACAGCCAAAGAAGAGACAATGTCTTGTTCTCCAAGTGATTCCAATAATGAAAAAATATCTAGATTGGAAAGTATCGAGCAGGTGGCTCAAAATTCTTCCAGAGGAAGGGATGACACCCCTAATTCAAGCTTTCAGGAAAAACTCAAAACATATCTGCGTGATATTCTTGAACAAAGGGCTTCTATTATTTGTATCCTATTCTAATCCATGCAGGTTGAGATCACTCGACTTGAATGAGAAGCTGAAAATATGGAGAAGGGGTTGGAAAGAAATGTTCTGGAATACATGAAGCTCACCAAACAGGTTAAAGTGATTGAAGAAAATGAGGCAGTCAATAAGACTATAAAAGAAAAGATCCATGCACTTGAAGCTGAGCTGAGTAAGAGCAATGAAGTCAAGAATTTTTGTTTGGAAGAAACTTCCATTAAATTCAGGGAACTTGACTCTTTGTTACAAAACAAGGTTAAGATGCATGAAGAAGAAGTTGAAAGGGTGAAGAAGGACTGTGAAGAAAAGATGACTTTGATTGAAGACCATAGAGTCATCCTCAATATGAAGTGTCTGAATTGGAATCCCAATTGACCAATCTTAAGAATACACATATTGAGACTTCACAAAAGAGTGAAATGAGTGATGCTTGCACTCAATGTTCGTTGGAGGCTACTAAAGATGAAGTACATCCAACATGTGACAAGAAGGAATCAGTTTCTGCTGGTACACAATGATCACTAGAGGAATCTATTATCAAAACACCTCCAACATGTGATACGAAGATCATGACTTTACTCATTGATCTATCACAAGCAGCTAAGAAAGTGAAGGTACCGTCCATACAGATCTGTACTGTCGTTTCGAAATATGCTCTTTCATCAAGTGCAGGTCAGAAGAAAAGCTCTAAACAAGTATGGATGAGGATAGGTGAGAAGAAGAAACCTCCCACCATGACTAGGGTGGATGAGAAGAAAAAGGAGGAAGCTGGCTCCTCAAACAGAGCAAAAAAGATTAAGAAGATGGCCCAACAACTTAATACAGAATATGCAAAGAAGAAAAGATTTGTGGGTCAATGTTGGTGCTGCAACAGATTTGGGCACTATGCACTGGATTGTTTTTATAATCCCTTTCATGGAAAAGCACAGGGAAAGCATATATCAAAGGGAAGGAACCCAGAGAAGAAGAAGCAACATCAGCTGATCCAGAAGCATTTGTTCACCGCAAACAGATTTGGAATTCTTGATAACATCTGTGATGTATGCAACGACAGTGGTCACATGAATGGTGCATGCCTTGGTCAACAGATATCCATAGCTGATAAGAACAGAAGACCTCTGATTCCGTCTAAGTATGAAGAAAGTACCTTGGGATGTAATAAGAAGAATGTGGCGAACACACATTTCCCCAAGAAGATCTCAAGTAGGGAAGGTGAGAAGACCCAGGATTTTAGATCCATGCAATTTAAGGGCCATTCATCCAAATGAAACACTAAGTGGGATCAAACTCAGCAGAACCCATGTGGAAGACCCAAAACAGCTGCAAAAGTTCCCAATGACATGTTGGTCATCTGGCCAGTAGATTTGAAAAGAATGAGGAAACTTGAAGCTGAAAAGGCCAAGGCTGGTGACAAAGGAAAAGGGAATCTTTCACATGATGAAGACACAGTGCATGAGAGATTACAAACAAAGAGAAATGCACGTGTGAAATAAGTTCTGTGTGAGAGATGCAATAAATCTGGTCATATTTCAAAAGGTTTCCTAACCTTAATACCAGAGCACGAAGTAGTCATTAAGAGGAGTAAGAAGTTATCTTACATGTTGGATGCTAAGCAGAACAATTCCTCACACAAAGTAGAAGTGAATGTGAAAAGAGCCATTCCACACCAACAGATGTCAGAACATATGTTCAGAGGAGCAGGCATGAAGACAGGAGTAAATAGAAGAACATGGTTTAGAAAATCATCTCAACCTTGCAGCTCATGTTGATGAAGCAAGGAGGAACCACCTTTTTCCCGTAATCATTTGTGTATTGTATTTGTGCTAATAATGCAGGGAATTGAAGGTGAAGCATGCTCTCAGGGGGAGAACCTGAGAAGTAGTGAATTTTGTCAACTCTTGATAGCCAAGCTGAAGAATTTTCCATTCTTAGTAGATTCTTCAATTGACATTCAAAGATTATGATGATGAAGGATCACTCTTGATGAAGATGATGAGGAGTTTTTTCCCTTGAGGGTGAGAAAAATGAAGAAGCGTCCATAATCACTGTTTCAATCAATATCAACTCCAGGTGGACTCAAAAGCAGTTATTCTGTGAATCTATTGAATAACACACCAATGGAGAAGGTCTGTCATTTCTCAATATCTATACCTTGGTTACTCAGATCAAAGATTATTTTACAAAGGGGGAGTAACTGAATTGGTCAGTGACATAAAGAGAATGGAAGTGCCCCAAGGTCACTTATCCTGCCGATTGCACTTGAATGTTTTTGATCTATTTGCTGATGTGAGTGCAGGAGTTTCAGGTTGATTATTATCTATCATAGTTGATCTTCTTCTACCTGGAATTAAAGTGGTAAACCCTTGAAGACAAGATACATGAGTTATCATCTCATGTTGGTATCATGGTCTGTGTATAATGGACAGCCTTGTTGACTTAATCAAATCCTTTTTTTTTCTACATCGAGCATTGCTCAAGTAGACTTAGAGTGAAATGGTTAATGAAACATTTCTTAAGTGTGGATTGATACCCTCCCTACCTTGTGCTTTGTATTTCTTGTCAATAAGGGGGAGAGAAAGTGAAATGAACGTTTGAAAAGAAAAGTTGATTGAATAGAAGATTCTCATTTTAACATTGACAAATTCATTTCAGAAGATGTATAAGGTATTGACAACAAAATACAAAGGGGGAGATTGTTGGAACCACTTTGTGTATAGGATTGTATTTGCTGTCAATAGTTGTAAATGGAATATCAAAATGAAAGAGATCATGAAGTACTCCAATAAAATGGAGGAATGGAAGCTCAGAATGAGGGAGATCATGAAGTACTCCGATGAAGTAGAGGAGTAGTGATTCAGACGATTGTTGTGATGATCGTAAGTTCAAAGAACATGTGTCAAAGGTGATACATTGTTTACAACAATGAAGATTGTGAGGAGTAATCCATCTAAGGATGATTAAAGCAGGATGGTGTTTTTTGATGAAAACCATGAAATTACTCATGATTGCGTGAGAACCATGCTAGAGACTTCTTGACGGATTGAATCACATGGTTTGCATGAAGTTGATCATGACGGTTGATGAAGGAGGTAATGTTCCAATGAGTTGACTTATGAAATGGCCATGCACATCACATTGTCATAGAAGATGATGGTACTAAAGTTGTTCCTTCAAAGAATTCATATCACAATAGTGGAGTTTGTGATAAAAGCAAAAGAGTTGCTGAAGGATACAGATCACCAAGAAGAAGTGATGTTGAGGTGATCGTGCTTGTCGACAAAGCAAACAAACGACATAAAAATTTGGTGACAAAGGAGATTCGATTGTGACATGTCGAGTTCAAGAGTTGTGGTCAACGATCTAGGTTTGATTCAAGAACTTCGACAGAGGAATGGATGATCTGGAGGCGGTACAAAAAGAGCAGATACAAGGTGGCACCGTTTTCCAGTGTTTGCCAAATTTCAGGGCCTCAAAATCAACAAATGAAGAAGAATGATTTTGGCAAAGGGACTTGCGCGCCATACTCTTGGAGGATAGGAAACTTGCGCACCATATGTTTTTGAAGATCAAAGCATCAAAATATGGCAAAGGGATAAGGGTCGCGCATGTTTTGGTGAGGTCGCACAGGTGAATTATGTGTCGGGAAGATACTTGCGCACCGACGCCTTGAATGCATTATAAATTGCGCACCTATGGTTTTTCGAGATCAGAAGATCCAAATTTGACAAAGGCAAGAGGGTCGTGCAAGTGTTGGTTAAGTCACGCATGTGGACTTGCGCACCAAGGAGAAACTTGCACGCCGCCGCGCAGGGGGTCCAGTTTGCCTATAAATACTAGACCACCCCTCCTCATTTCGAACAGAGCTCAAGACTTTGAGATTGTTCAAGCTCTCGTCACGCAGGTGGTTGAGCCGCGCAAGTAGGGGTTGCGCACCGAGTGAGGGTTGCGCGCCCTAGAAGATTTGGGGGAGAAAGGAAGTCTGTCGCACAAGTATTAAGTTCAAGAAGGTAGTGTCGCGCAGGTGCTTCAGTGACACTTGCGCGCCAGTTTAGACTTGCGCGCCTGAGACTTGCGCGCCGCAGGGAGACTTGCGCGCCGGGCTTGAAATGGAGACCCAGACACTGTTGAAGCACGCCCGCCTTTCTGGAGCTACACAAGAGCTGAAGATTGCCTGATACTTTCGGTGCAAAACGAGATTGAAGAAGAAATCTAAATGATACATGCATGATCTCATGCATACATGGAGAACTGATTCTGACAACGCCGAGTAAGCTGAGATTCATTAAGTAAGCAATCACATCCGTGATTGTGATTCAGGAAAACGAAGACAAGGGGATCTAGTGAATTCATTCATTGCACTATAGAAGAAGGATTGAACTAAAAGGAGCATCAAATCTGAACCCTGATGCAAGCAATGTCTCATGCTGAACAGGAGACGAAGAACTTCAATGCACACCTATTGAAGAGACCTTCACATCTATAAACTGAGTGAGACTTCACCAATGGCAGTGAGCCAGGGGGAGTCAACGGGAGTGACCCGAGGGACGCAGTGTGCTATCCCTGAACAATTGTAGAGGCAGTGAGCTTGGGACAGAGTGTCTGTACCCGAACATTTGTATCCGCAACTAGTGAAGTATAGTGGATTTAGGTACGACCGGCAACCTGTCGGTGTATACTCCTTGGACGTAGCCCTTAGTGGTGAACCAAGTAAAAATAGCTGTGTCATCTATCTCTGCATGTGAATGTTTAATTGCTGATCATATCCATCATACAAGTTTAAGTAGTTCTACCAATGTGGGAACAAGATCCACAACTTTAAGAAGAAAAAGATTCCACCATGATTCACCCCTCCCCTCTCAGGGTGTCCCGGGGTCCTACAAAAATAACCTCATCACCTATTGGTTAAACCCCTTAAAAAACACATGATAATCACCTATACACTTGTAAGATCATTTTCATGAGAACTCCAATGTAATGAATCTTATTAGCACATAAAATTTGGGTGATTAAATTCAATATGGAAGAGGAAGAGAGAAAATCATCAAATACAAGAAACTAAAATAAATGAAATTAGTAAACATTTAGAGTGTAAGAAATAACAATTACATACATCACCTTGCTACTCGCTTGGATCAACAAATAAAATATTTATCCCTCCATTGATGACATGTCCTCAACGGAAGTGGGAAGTATACTTATGAGGGTGGAATTGAAGAATTAAAAACATCAACAAAAATCAATCACTCCACTATTGTGAGATAAATCAAACAATTTATAGTGTGAACAAATTCACACTTTTAAGAAATGGTATAAAAATGACTTTTAGAAGAACATTATTAGATTGAATAGTGAAATTATATTATGAAACTAAGGTGAACTGAAAAACATACATGAGAAATAAATGCGATTACAAACACAATGTGGCAGCAAAACACTACAATGAACCCAAGCACCAAAGATGATTAAATAGTTCAACACAACAGAATTAAATAGATATTTTTTATCCTTGGGTCTATCCTCTAATAGTAAAAATCATCCCACTTGATTATGGTAGACATAGGGTGGTGGAAAGTAATGGAGAGTGGATTTGTTTATCCTTGACTCGATGTGGAATCCATCTTGCATTGACCGAAAACACGCGCCTCTATGGCCTTCTAGATGGCCTAATTAGAGTGGGGCCTAGAATAAAAAAGTGAATATACGGATTTATCCTATCTATCTATAAATTTTAAGCCCAAATTAGTTTGTGTTTTCCTATATATGATTAAATTAGTGGGCTGTGTTTCTAGTCCGCAGAATCTGCCCCAAAATTTTATCTCTATGTTGGTCTGCCTGAATAACCACAATGGAATCTAAATTTTAAAGGGATACTGTAGAATTATATGTTCTTCTTTATATATTATATCATTTCACAAAATGTGGGCTTTAGTGGGATTGTAATTTGGGCCCGACATTCTCATTCGTGGCTGGTGTCCAATCTGCCTTCTCCAGAAATGTTTCCATTCATCGCCAAATATCATATCCACTCATTATGAATCCTACATTGATCCCTGAATGAAATATATTCATATTTAAATGTATATACCTTTCCCAAAATGTCAAATTAAAATATGGATAATTACAATCCTTATAATCAGATGAATCATTGGGCATAAATTGGTGTACATTAAGAATGAAGTGCACAAATGATGAGGACCAATGTTAAAAATTAAATTCCACTAAATCAGGACCGTAAGATAAAAAATAAACATTTAATACTATTAAAATGTTATTAAAATATGTATTTTTATATTCTAATCTATTCCCTAATGTATAAAATGTATAGTAAAATGGGTTTTTAAATAATTGGGGCTATAATTAAGAAATTTTTGAACTAAATTATTATAAATCACGGGTCTTATAAAATAAAATATTATGTTGTTGATAAAAATTCATCATCATAATCAATACAAAATTTTAAAATAATCATTGAAATGGATAATGTTTATAAATGAATTTTATGATACTAATATATAGACAAAAAAATTATTAAACCAGAAGAAACTTTTATCGATAAAAATAATCATTTCTTGAGATTCCATGTGTTAGAACGATTTAACAAACATATTAATATTATAATGAAAAGTATATGATATGTTTTCTAAATTTCACTGCTATAATTATTGTACCTATGGAACTTAAATAGAAAAATAAATGTTTAAATTTATATTTAATCAAGATGATAGATAATCAAAAAATTCTTTATCTAGATCAATATAATCATAAATCATATCTGTTTTAAAAGGAATTATTTATATGCAATGAGATTAAATAATCTTCAATCACTACTAATGTAATCATTATATTAGGGTATATTTTAAATGTATTTCATGCATATTTTTTTTGGGGTTTGTATGTACTGATTGTGTATTTAAATGAATAATCTTCCCAATTAAGGAATATATAATCATGTTTTATGTTTACTTGATGAATTATATTATTTTATAGAAAAATAAAAAAATGGGTTAAATTAAGAGCTTTCGCAGGTAGCGTGATACTATATTTTTGAGGAAGAATGAAGCTAAAAAAACAGATGTAGAATAATTATATCATGTGTAATTCAATTAAATAACATTAATTTTCAATAAGAATTAACCAAAAAGAAGAAGTATGGAAGAGATTTCATGTTTTGAAGCAATGTTACACATCATTATTCCCAATTACACGTCATGAAATGAGTCATTGTTCACATGAGCTTCACATAGATTCAAAAATCACCAAGAAAACTCGGATTAGGATTACGCATCGTGAGTCCACAGTACTCATCATGTTAGTGTGGATTTGTGGAAAAAATATAGACCCCACGACCATAGTCTTTTACAGGATCCCATAAAAAACGATCCCCTCAGCCACTTTTCCAACACACTCTAGGACCATTAGAGGCCAAGCTACAAAAACAAAAGGCTTATACAAGATGGAGTAACAATCCAAATCCTGAATCCACAACTATTCTTCACCGAAATTTTTCCTCTGGTACCCATGATACTCATTCTCATCATTCATAGCATTATCGAGTAGTTTTATTTCTGCTGGTATATGTGATTTTAGTGGGATGTGATGCTTAGTGATTATTTTTTACTTCTAATTATTTTTTTGGATTACTGAAACTACTTTTATCAGTTTATATTATTTTCGTATTTCATGAACATTTCTTATTTCTAAGGATTATAATTTCATTTCATCAATTAACCAACTTAGTTTTTTATGTCCATTATACAATCTAGGCCCTTTATGTTTAAATATGTATTTGACATAAACTAGTTTTATGTTTTCCCTAAGAAGATGACTATTCAAGAAGAGAAATTACATTATTAGGGTAGGTTACATATATAAATGTTACTTTTTAAATCAATTCCAAAAATAAACATTAATCAATCAACATCAATTTAATCCCTTGCATAGAAACCATAAAATCACAGAACATAGAATGCCGCATCTCTTAATTTTCAACCCAATCAATCTGGTTATTTATTTCATTCCAATCCAATAAAAAAATTTAAATTTCATTTTCCTTAATTAATTTAGAACATACGATCCATCTCTATGGGGTCAAATCTATGATTTTCCAGATACTGCATATTTAGTTAGGTTCTCATAGGGTTTATAAATTAATTTTGTTTGTCCCCATAGGATTTAGAAATGCCTCGTTGGTTGTAAAATTTGTATTGTCGTTACAGTGGATGGTTGATATGTATAAACCAATTAAGAATATTGATAACTCTTTTAATTTAAATTTTTATTTTACACTTTGTATTTTCATTCCATTATTTCAGGTAATAATTCAATGCATAACTACTACACTTGTGGGAAGGAATGTATTGAATATTTTTCATTTTATCCAGAGTTAGAGAGAAATTTACATAAGAAAAGGAAGAATCATGAAGTAACCACCATGTACTAAACACCATGGCATATATAGATCAATTAAAAGTCTCTAATCATGTGCTGGGGAAACAAAAATGACAAAATTTATAAGGTTGAAATCTAGGGGGAAAATGTTGATCAACTATGGATGCCCCCCAAACAAAAAAGTAAAATTAAGAATTTTGATACCCCCATTATTGTCCAATACTTTGGGATCAAGCTAATGATCATTCATATTATCACACATTCACTTAATTTAATAGGCTACCTCATCAATACCCCAACTCACACAATGTATATTTCTTGGAGATATGTGACATGTTCCATTTTATGAATATCGCAAATGTGTCAGTAAGACTGGATCTATTTAAATTTTCATTAAATGAAAAATTATAGAAGGGAATTCAAAGTTTACCTTCATATTCAATAAAAACATGGGACAATTTGGTAAGACTATTTTTATCATGGTTTATCCCACCCTCCAAATCAATTGATTTATAGTTAAGCATTTTATATTTTGAGAGATTAATTGTAGAATAATTATGTATTAATGTGGAGAGATGGTATGGTTTAAAGGGGAGCTATGTTCTATTGGATAAGATATCAAGAAACTATTTTTAGTGGTAGCTGGAAGAACGGAAATTACAAGAATCACACATGGTTAAAAAAAGCTAAGTTTCCACAAAAATGAACTTCATGTCAAAGAATATTGATGCTAGGATGGAAAACCAAAATACCCAATGAATGTATTGTAAAGATGAAAATTATTTATCTGATATTATTTAAAATTTTATATAGGGATATATGCCACGTCAACCACCATAATAGAATCATAATAAAGTCCAAGTAGTTCGTCTATGGCAACAAGGTTTTCGACATAAACACTGAGAGACCTCACCGAATAGTCATGTTAATTCATTTGAGGAAACTCATTCAACTTTTATATCCAAAAATAGAGAATAACTATATGAGGTCACAAAATACTCAAGATATCAAGGAAATGCAACAATAGATTTATGAAATGACTCACAAAACCAAAAAGATGCAATGAAGAAAATGGAATGCCATGTTGGTTAGATTACTGATCAACTTTGAGAATGACCTAGAGGAGTACTTACAAGATGTATAGAACAAAATCCACATGAATATGTGATTTAAATATTTCATAAAAGTAAATTTATTACATGAGGGAGTGGTATAGAGTTTTGAGTAAATAAAGAACAACAACCAAAAAATATAATTACAGAAAAACATAGAGAAGTTAAGGAACATAATGATGAAGAAGAACCAACACCATACCAACCACCCATAACATTTCCATATCAAGAAAAGTAGTTTAAAATTTATAAGAAAAATTATGTTTTTAGATATGTTAAAGAAGATACATATCAATATTCTATTTATTTTAGAAATCATAGGCATTCTTGTCTAATCAATGTTAACGAAAGAGTTAGAGAAGAACAAAAATAAGTTTATGAATTTTACACTATTAAAATTACATGATAAAGATCATAAGTAGTTTTAAGTATACTACAATAAATGAAAAGAGATATGGGTAGATTTTAAATTCTGATTAATATTGTAATAAATGAGTTTAGTAGTGCATTATGTGATTTTTGTTGTAGTGTAAATTTAATGTCATGTGCCAAATTAAAGGACCTAGGATTGAAGGAGTTACAATCAGCATGAGTTACGATTCAATTAGTTAATGAAACAATGATATTTCTATGGGGACTAAATGAATACTTCATCAATAATGTAGAAAATTTCTAGTTTCCATTGGGTTTTATAATGATGGACATTAATGAAGTGAAGCTCCCCATAATATTGGGAAGACATTTACTTGCTATAAGAAGGTAACTGATTGATGTTCACAAGGGAGTGTTTTGTTTTATAGTTGGAGGATGAGAGGTGAAATTAAATGTTTACATGAATATAGAGTTTTTAGATGAAATACTTGATGATTTTTCAGAAGATAATTTGCTGAAAGTTGAGGATATTGTTTTCCAAGGAAGAATTTCTGAAGGATCTATTATAGAAAGTGAATAAACCAGTATGAAAAGACTAAAGAAAGAAAAGAAACTACATGAAAAATCTAAAGATTATTTAAGAACATTTATTTAAGAATAATTGAAATACAGATAACAAGTTTGGAATGATAGTGAACTAAAATTTGATTATTCTAGAAGGGAAATGAATAAATGGATTGTGCCCATGGATATTGGGATGGTTTTCAACAATGGGAGAGTAAAATTAGTTACATAAAAAGTGAGAGGACCAATTTAAATTGACGAATCATGGTTTTAACATTTTTTAGATCCAGATCACATAGACTATTTTTTATCATCTATAACATAGATATGAAGGATGTAAGGTTGAGCCCATGGCCATAAAAAAAAGTTCTTCTAGTTGGAAAACTATTTTGTTAATTTTTTTTTGTTTTTTTATTTTTAGAAGAATGAAATCAAACCTCAAAACTTTTAGTTTTATTTTTATGTCATGTTATTTAACCTGTGTATTATTATATTTGCAGGACCATCAAGAAATCAGGAACTATAATGTAGCAGTACAAGAAGGTGTAGAAAAATTGCATGTCGTGAAGGGAATTTACATGTCGTGAAGGGAATTTACATGTCGTGAAAAGGATCAGAAAAAATTGTATATCCCATGTTTGAAACAACAATTTAAAAGGAGAGTAACAGTTTCAATTTTTTATTTTTCATATCTTATACATATTTTATCTATTTATATTTTAGTTTTAATTTCAATTGCATGACACACATTTGATTCATTTATTAAACTGAAGTAGGAGACATAAAATGGATAGGATAACTACCATTCCATTTATTTAAATTTATTTATTAATAAATTTGAATTAAAAAAATGTGAAAAATAATTAGTAGAGATAAAAATGTGATTATTATTTTGAAAATCATGATATAGATGATCATGTTGAACATTTTAAATGAAAATTTTATAATAATTTGGCAATGATTTCAATTTTTGATGCTTTCATTAATTGATTTAATTATTTGTATGCATTTCCATTATTATTTTTCCTAACTGTTCTTCTTATTCCACATAAATCAATTGTTCAAATGTTTCCAATTCATTACATTATAAATTTCATGAGAATCTCGGGTATGTTTTCTTATAGGACATTCATTGTATCTTATCAGAGAAATGACTGAATATAATCACTTTTAATATGATTGAGGGATTATTTTTGTTTATCCCCTTATTTTGAGACCCACATAATATTAATCTATTTTTTATTCTGTAGTAGCAATGGAAAACCTTATTAGGAAATGATTGATGTTATAAGCCTATATTATGCATTCCTACCTTCCACTAAATGTTTAACATGATATATTATGAAATAAGTGTGGGAGTGGAAATCTATTTGGTGAATAGGGGTGTGCTTCATTATTGATATTTTTTATGGGATTTTAATTATGATATATGGATAGGCCATGGAATATTTCATTTTTTTCATTTTTCACATCTCTTTTAAAAAACGTTTGAAAAAAATGAAGAAATTAGGTTGTATTTGGGATAATAAAAAAAACGATTTTCCAGAATGATGATTTCGAATCATATATAGTTAGTTGATGGCTGAAATATTTTTTATAATAATATATTTTAAAAAATACAAAAGATATAAAAAGAAAAAATATTAGTAGATTTTGATTCTATCATTTTACTTACATGAATCATGAACCCACTTTTAATGTTAGGGTGAAGAGAGAGATTGAATTTATAAAGGCGAACATTTATTGATCACATACTTTTACATCATTCAAAATGATTTAGAATTGAAGATAATTTTTGAGAATTACTTTTTAAAATCATTTACCTACCTATTCCGATGCCTCAAAATCATTTTATCCTAAATTGTGAAGTCCTTATGATTAATTGTGATTATTTTTTTTGTGGTAGAGATGTTAGATGCCTTTCAAGCTTATGGTATGTGACATGTTTTTAAAGTATGTGCTGAATGATTTTAATTTTTACCCAAATAAAGATAGAAAAAATTCAATTTAAGGTATGTTGAAAGTGGAATTAATATTATTAATAAATTGAGAAATAATAATGGATAATGGAAAATGATTTGTTAATTAAAAAGAGATAAAGTAAAATAATTGGTTGATTCATTTGATTTAAAAATTGATGTGTTGAAAAAAATTATATGCAATGCTCAAACATTTTTATTTTACATTTGATCCATTGTTTTTATTGAAATTGAATTTTAAGAATAGTAAGGGGAGTTTCTTTTGTATTATGTTGAGATTCCAACCTTGAGGACAAGAATTAATTTTAGTATGAGGTTATTAGATATGTTTCTTTCATGCATATATTTTTGGGTTTGTTTATGTACATGTTTTGTATGTAAATAAATACTTTTGCCAATTTTTCACGTGATTAACTTGTTTTATATTTAATTTCAGGAATCAATGAATTTTTGGAAATGGAGTGAAAAGGGTTGAATTTATGAGATTTTTTTTGTGGTGCGACAACAAATTTTTAAGGAATAACACAGCAAGAAAAATGGATGTTGAATAACTACACCCCACATAATTAAATTACTCATTGTGGATTTTTCAAAAAGAACTATCCACGCACAACAAGTCACAGTGATATTTCACACTGGGAAGAGTAGATACTCATCATGAGTACCTGTTAAGAATTATGAATGGTGTCCAAGATCACAGGATATTAACACAGATTCAAAAATTATGGAGCAAACATAGATCAAGATTACATGTTGTGAGTCCCCAGTACATGTAGTGTATGTTTCAATGGACTAAAAAAAGATAAAATAATTGCGACCAAGTGTTTTTATGGTATTGGTCATAAAAGTATCCCCTTGTCCACCCTTGTAACACAGTCTGGGACCAACATAGGACAAGGGATACCAATAGAAGAATGCTAGAAGAAGAAGTGACAATCCAGAGCCCATATTCACCATCATTCTACATCGTGATACTACATCTGGTTCCCATGATAATCATTATCATTATTCATAGCATGAGATATTTTTCTATTTTTACTATGTGATGTGACTATAAGGGGATGTGATGATAAGGGCTTATTTTCTATTTCTTTTTATTGTTTTGGATTATTGTATGTTGTTTTATCAATTTATTATATATTCATATTTTGTGAGCATTACTGGGCTCTAAGGATTATTATTTCATTTAATTAATTAATCTCTATAGTTTGTGTATGTCCATTATACAATCTTTGCCAATAATTTCTAAATATGGATTTGGTTCAACTAGTATTGGGTTTTCACTAAGTAGATGACCATTTCAAAGGTGAAATTACATTATTAGGGATGGGTAATCAGTTCAAGGATCCCTGATGATCCAATTCTAACACCAAAAATGAATAAAGCAATAACAATTCATTCCCTATCACATAAAAGTGAGAATCACTGAACCTCACATGCCTCATCTCTTGATTTTCAACACAATCAATCATGATATTTCATTATATCCAAACCAATCAAAAAATTTCATTTTCATTTTCCCTATTTATTTTAAAACATATGATCTATTATTTTGGGTTCAACACTTTGATGTTATAGATACTAAATAATTAGTTTTGATGTCATAGGTTTTATAAAATACTATATTTTTTTCTATATGATTTAACGATTCCCCATGGTCTATCTATATTCCAATGAATTTGATAGGAATACATCCTCTTTAATGGTTGATATTTCTTTATATTTAATTCTATAGTCAATTTAAAAATGTTTTTAAAATTTGTTATAAAATATAATATGAGTGAGTTATGATAATATTTAACTAATCTTCTCAAGATATCAAATATCGAATAAAAAGAAAAGGGAGATATAAAATTCGGTTTTTTGATTACACTATATATGAATTAAATATTATCATAGAAGTATAGGATTAGATGGTAATTTTTTTTTATGTTTTCATTGAAACCAAATGGATGTATCTTGAAGGAGCTAAAGAATTTCCATTTATGAAAATAAGGTCACTACAAGTGGAATTTCTAATAATAATATAAGGGTCGCAAGAAACCCTATAATGTTTCCACATTATGTTGAAATTTTTTTATAAATTAATTAATTTATTTTATAATGTATAATGAATACATTTAACATAAAAATGTAATAAATACTTAAAAGTGTTCAAAATTAGGGAGGAGTGCATTGTTAAATGTTGAATTTATCATTATAGTTATCTATAAAATTGTTATTTGAGGACTTATATATAACTTATTATTTAATATATAAAATGGACATAGAAATTTGAGAATATTTTAATTTTTAGCCATTTTTTTTATAGTTATATAAGAGCATTTTTACTAAAATTTGCGACAATTATAAATAAATGAGTTTACTTTTCTTATGAACTTGGTGTATGATTTCATCTGATTATAGAATATGTTTCAAAATAATAATATAATTAATGTATTTTTATACATATAAAAGTGTATAATATTTGTTATTTTTCAAATTATATGATAATTTCTTCCCACTATCCAAGAATGAAATATTTTAAACAATATAATTTTCCTCATATAATATTATTAAAAACAGAAAGTATATAATATATGACAGGTTTGATAATAGTTCTTATTTTAATAACACAAAAAAAGTAAAAAAAATATTTCTTAACTGATAATTTACATCTTAGAAATGTATTTTGTTTAGAAAATAGAGTTTCTAATTGGATAATGATAGTATGTTATAATATGTAATTTTCAAAGTATAATAAATATTTTATTATAAGAGTATAATTAACTTTAAAAGACACTTTATATATTATTTTTATTTAGGTGTGATCACCTATTATATACATATTTTAATGGAGTTTACAATAA
Organism: Viscum album; assembly: GCA_963277665.1. Classification (NCBI taxonomy): domain Eukaryota; kingdom Viridiplantae; phylum Streptophyta; class Magnoliopsida; order Santalales; family Viscaceae; genus Viscum; species Viscum album. The sequence goes on along the minus strand of OY728146.1, from coordinate 208,615,975 downwards.
ATGTTTTGGAGAATTATTCCTCATTAATGTTGTTTGAATTGAATTTTGATAAAATTATACATTTGATCTGAAATTAATAACATTGTAAAATAAGAAAATATTTTGGATCTCTCTATCCAATGAATAAACATGGAAATAATTTTAGAGAAGCATGGGATAAATAGTGAATTTTTTTAAACTATTTAGTCCACAGAGAGACCACATTATAACTACAATAATTTTTTATTCAATGGGGAAAACACTTCCAATGAACAAGATACTTCAGAAATAATTCTTTAGTGATTTAGGGGGAATAACCAGAGAACATGATTGGAATTGACCAAGTAAATTTATATACTGACCATGACCACCCAAGTTTCATGGTTATAATGTGAATAAATTCATAAGGATTACTTAAAAAATATAGATAAATCTTATATATTATCTCACCAATCTAGAATCCTAAAATAATGAGAGATTCATGTTCCACAGAGATATACATGTTTCCATTCCCACATCGGAAGATGTTTCATAATTATTTTATGAATGAAGAACTTTTTTAAGAGGTTATTTTCAAATATATATCTATTTTCCATTTCATAGGACACCATAATGGATGGTTTGAGAAAATATATGTTATAGAGAAGATATATTTTAAATATTAGGTTCCCACATTTTCTTTAAAATCCATTTCAATTATTTTAAAATTTCATTGGTTCATTTGAGTTATTTAGTTCACCTTTTCCATACAGAACATCTATTTTCAGATAAATTATTAATTATTGTAAGAATATTTATATTTTTTATAATATAATTATCATTTTTCTTCATGCACCTTAAAAAAAATTGGATTAAATTCCATTCAATCATGAGTTTACATTTGTTTAAAGGGTAAGAGTTAAATAGTAGAACAATGGAAACATAATCTATTTAATTACATCATAAATGAATAGGTTTATTGGTTGGTATTAATTTTCTTAATCAATCCATTATTTCACTTCATATAAATTCATTGAAAATGTGGTACTATGTAAGGAATTCCAAAAGTAGTTGAGAAGATCAACTTGTAAATAATAGTTTGGGTTCATCCTTTTCATATAAGATCCAACTGAATAAACATAGTATAATAAAATTCCATAATAAATATATTTATATAAAATTACATATGATTATTGAATTTTTACATAATAATGATTTATACATTAGAACCACTATGAAATAAATTGATTCAACTAATTCAGGAATGAATGAGGTAAAATATTTCATGAAAAATTATCAATTGAAATCGATTTCATGCTATAGTTATTAAATTTATGTTTTAATAAAATTTTAAATTACATTAAATTAAAGAAAACCCCTTTTATTTTCATAACATTTTAACTTTTACATAAATTTTAAACGAAAAATATTGAGGGAGATTCATTTTCCCTATAAAACAGACTTTGGACATGCATTATTCTCAGCCACTGTTTTATAGTAAATATCTATAATAGAAAATATTAAACATTGAGGGTTAGTTAGAAATAATGAAATTTATGATACTATTAAATGTATTTTCACTACTTCTAAGAAATAATGTGTTATTATGGATTCAAAATATCATTTATTAATTGAAATAATATTTAATCTTATTTATATATAATATTTGATTATTTTTAGATCAATGTGTTGTTCTGGATTTTTCTTTCCAAGATACTGGGTGTATTTGAAGCGCACTAATTACTCAATCAAAGAGTGTTAATTCACAATAACTATTTGAATACAACCTAAAATTAAATATTTCCATTTTCTATAACATAAAATTTATAATGATAAGGACACATCATCCCATTTAACCTTTAGAAGATCATATAAAATTAACCTAGGAGGATTTATTAGAAGTGGGACAACTATTAAAAAGAGATATAACTATCATGGAATATGGTCTTATTTCCATTTATGGGTCTGTTTTACTAATTACATTACCTATAGTACCTATATAAATTTTTTTAAATCTATCTATGCATTATCCAAATGATTTATAATCAATGAAATTTTAAATTCCATTTACTAAAAAGATCCTTATGGGAACACACAAATGATTAATGAAATATGAAATAAATTTAAGTATCATAGATGTTTAGTATATTCTATAACATTTGGTGCAATCCCATTATTTCTCATCGGAAAAGAAAACAGCATTGGTTATGCAATAAAAGTTATTCATCCTATGAAATGCATATTATACATGTCAAGGAAGAAAACAAATTGATATTATCATATTGTTTTTGGATAATTAATTTTTAGTATATGATAGGCATATGATAGAATTATCATGAAATAAATGTAATATACAAGAATATGTTTTATTTATGATATATTAATGTGATTCAAAGAGTATAAATGCATGTGGTATATATATAGTTAAACTAATGAATGTAATACAAGACTTATTCATGTAGATGATCCTTTTATAAACATGATGCATCCTATGAATGGTGTTTTGGCATCACTAAAACACACAAAAACATAGTTTTACTAGGATAAAAATCCATGATATGGATAATAAAAACATTACGGGGTTCAATTAAAAGAGATTAATGAATATCATACTAATATAATGTAACCCATGAAATTACTATCGACACACTTCATTAATAAATACCTTCAGGAACTGTCTATATTAGGATGAAGTTTTATTCATTTGAGAGACGATATATCATGATCATTAAAAATTATAATTGATCATCAATTTAAAGAAATTATATAATGTCTATCTTACTTATCATTTCATGGTTCATCAAACAGTGAAGGTTCTATCACAACTTCTATGTGTGATAATACTCAGGATATTTTCATGGAAACCTTTGGTTGGAGGATCACTTATGAAGGAAATAATATATATTTATATTCTATAGTGATCGTCATCACTTAATATACCATTACAGAGGGATATGGAATAAACAACATACAAATTTTTAGTATGTTATTTTTTTAGTGTTATTTCATTTACTATGTGTTTGATTTTTCCGGATTTTGTTTTGTCCCATTTATAGGAATATTTCAACTACATTGGTTTAAGTGATGATCCCATAAATCCCATTATTGGTATCAGATCCATTAACCTCTTCTGATAATTTTATTATTTCACTATAAAATAAGGAATATTGTTTTGAAATTTCACTGGTTTGGTTTCATTTGGATTTTCATGATTTGATAACAAGGTTATGGATGTGTTTATTAAATTAGTATACTCTCCGTTAGGTGTTAATTTAATATGGATGATGAAATATATTATGCATGTTATATAATATATTTCTACATTCATGACATAAAAATAGATCATTGTTTTTTGATGGTCAACATTCGGATGAGTGTCATCATGATTTAGGTGAGTGCTTTAGGGTCAAGTGTTTCATCAAGGAGTAGTGAAATATTATTGAGAATGCAATGATGATGTTGAAACAATGAATATAAATGATGGCATGACTTTCAATGTGAATTCTCATGAATTACCTAAAATGTGTGTGTGTGGATTACAACACATGAATTAATTTCTAACAATAATATGCAATGCAATACTGATTAACCTAAAGATCATGGAATATAGGATTCACATGAATAAGAGTGGCATTTATAAGATGATTACGATATTTTTCTATGATTGAGAGGGTGAAAAATGTCCATACTAAATTAATCCCACATCAAATTTCTCAATATATGGGAATCACCTCATTACCTATAGTACAATTCAAAACTCATTATTATTTCCTTATTTCCCTGCATATTGATGCCCCCTCTTCTACTTATACTAAACCACAAACATGTTTCTACCATTACCGTGCACTCCCTTGTATTTACGCTGGCTTGTGCAAGATCTCACAACCTTCTCCTATCAGGGATGACATACCACTGATCAATGAAGGTTGTCTTTGGGAATATCTGGTTCATAGATTAGATATCCAAATGAACATAAATATTTTTCAAAAAATTATGTATAATGTGTGTGTATATAAATTTATATTTATTACAATTTATAAATTTTAATAAATGATAGAGAATATATTTTACAATATTTATAAAATTTATAAAATTATTATATAAAAAATTAACTAAAAAATATTTATGGTAATTATGTTATCTTTTGTAACTCAATTTTTAAAAATATTCCAATAATATTAATGATTAAATAATAATATTTGTTTTCAATTTTATATGGTTTATGAAATGTTTATAAATCATAGTAAATTTTTTGTACCATTTACCATATTATATGGGTTACCTTATGATCGTACAGTTAAAATTTTATTTAGAAATTATTTTGTTAATTTATATATAATTTTTAAATTACTAGAATAAAATAATAAAGTATATGATTTTTTTAACTATTGATTTTTTTGTAAATAAATTAATTTTAATTGTTCATATTAAAAGAGGAAATATTTATGTTGATTATTTAGACCACATAAAATGTTTTTTATGATATATTTGAACACGTGTTATTTAATTATTTAATTATTATTTTTATATTATGTAAATATTATACATGATATAAATTGTATTATAAAATGATTACATTTCATTAATATATAATGAATTAATGTGAATCTACATATAAACAGTAAATTTAACGAGTTCATATTGAAATTATATTTTTTCGTTTAATATCCCACAATTTTAAACATGCATAATATTTTTCGGAATCATAAAATGGTTATAGTAATCTTTTATGGATCAATTATTCATTAAATATGATCTTATTCAGAGATTAATGAAATGTTCATTCATTTAAAAATTATCCCTTATGTTATCAATGTTTATAAATTTTTAAATTAATGTGTGTTATGTGTACTCTTTATTGAGTTTATAAATTTCTTTTGTGATTTATATCATTTCATTTCATACAATGTAAGAATCCATATTTTTTTTCAATTACCTTGAACTCAATTTTTTTAAAGTCATGTTCTCTATAATAGATTCCTAATAGAGTTTATGCATATTAGAAGATATGTATCCATTGTGTAACTCATTGATGGTCATAGAGGGTTTTTATTAGAATCTTCACTATTATGGACTCTTATTCATGATCTAGAAAAATGGGGGCTGCTATTTGTGGCTTTAGGAATACTCATATATAGATTATAAATTTCATGTATCTTTATGACTTTATGTGAAAATGTTCATATAACCCATTCACAGTATTTATTTGTAATGCATAAATATATTTTTCATATATTTTTTGGTGAATGAAAAAAACTATTGGTAATTTAAAGAGTTACACAACAATGTAGTGTGCACGCAATAATTTTGTGGATGAAGTGGGGATTCCAAAAGACAATAGTCAGAATCTTGCATACATATTTTAATAAAGTATGATATATTTATGATTAAATATAATATAATATATATGATGACTAATAATCATATTATTTATATTATGTTGGTGAGAAATGTCTAAAAAAATATCCTTAAATACTATGTGTATTATTTTATCAAATGTAGTAGTTTTCAAGACCTTGGTAATCTAAATAGATATATTGTTCCAAATAATGGTTCATTTGGATTATATTATGTAATATATAAATCTAATTTGTGAAACAATATCATCATTGTGTAGGTTCTTTCATAATAAGGATACCTCTATATTTCTTTTTGATACCCTACATTCAGTTTTTTCTTTTAGTAACATGAAACTGAGAATCCCATAGAATGGATATTGGATGAATAAATTTGAGTTTATCCATATTTCAGATCTTGGTAAAGGGTTTCTAACTAATCTATCAATGAATATAAAATTTTATTATAATTATAACTAACTAAAAAAATAGTGGTGAGAGGAATTCCAATGTGAACAAATTATTTGGTGAAATATAGATTTCACATAACTAAAGTGATGCAATGATCAGGGTTTTATTTTTATAGAGGGAGTAATTTAATTAAATATTCATGATAAAAGGATATAGAACATGATAAATTTTAATAAATGATTGTGTTATATAAAAATAACATCATATTTAGAAAACTTAACATTAGATTAACCCTTGAGAAGAATGATATTTATATATGCCACTTATGTTACTACTAACATATGACAAGTTCTTGAAAAAAATTATTTATGTTAAAATTATACCATTATAAGTTAAAAAAATATTGATTAGGTTCAATATGTGAATCTAGATTTTTATTACAGGAAAATGATAATTCACTTGGGATTTTATTGGTATTAGATTCTAAATTACACAAGGGGGCTTCATTTCATATAGTCAATATATTTGAGTATAACCTTGATATTCAATATTATATTTTATGATTTTCTCTTGATGATACTAGAAGTTTCCATGTGGGTTATTGTAGTTAAAGAATTTATTTTATGTTATCTATGATTATTTTTTCAAAATATTAACTTATTTATTTATTTTTTCCCAAATATCCCCAAGCATTAATTATATAAGAATTGGAAATTTTATATCTAGGATCTTGTTCTATATAGATAGCACAAGAGGATAAAAATAAAAAATTAAAGAAGAAAACATAATTATAAATTCCCAAAATAATTTTTCTAGTGTCTCCCCATGGTTATTTAAAGATATATTTATCATGAATAAGAGGAGAAATAATTCCATATTATGTGATTATCCCATAAATCTGAAAGAGTTTATGAAATTACATGAAATTTATATATTGTGTATTCATATTAAGAAAAATTGTTTCCTCGGTTTGAATGTGTATATTTAATAATGGTATATTTTATTATCATTAAAACTATAAAAATAAATTCAAAATCATGAGAATTATTAATATATATTGTGACCTAAATTTTGGGGATCAATTAATGTGTTACCATATGAAGGATCTATGAATTAGTAATAAATCATTTTTAGATGAATCTAAAACAATGATGCACATATTTGTCTCCTTTTTAATATGTGATAAGAGATAATGGTAAGTAATAAAGAGTTTTTATGATAAATAACATATGATTTATTGATTACATATGGTTTATGATTATTCATATTCTATATCTTTTTAAGAGAATAATATAAGTTTAAAAGTTTTTTAGTATAAAATATATTTCAAAAAATTTGTTAAAATATGAGGGAATGTGTTCTATCTACTGTTTATTAGTGTAATTGTTTAAAAATAACATTCTTTTCATGAAAATAAATTAAACATATAGACCATATTATATTATTTGGAATCCATGTGATATTTTTTAATATTCCTATAAAAAAATAACATTTTTATTACATAATAGATTTCATTTTGAATGTAAGATAAAATATTCTTTGAGAATATAGTGTTTAAAAGACTAGTGGGAATATGTTTTGGACATAATACATACAAAATTAGTAACTAAAATATAATATAAATTTAAAATTTATGTTATTTTTACCGAATACCTTACTGAAGATTAAGATGTATTTGTAAAAAATAATTTTAAATAGTTAAATTATTTCAAATAAAATGTCTGATGGAATACAATTATAAAGATTATAATTAGATATATTGATGGATATCGAGGTGGAAAATAGAAATTAACATTGTAACATTTGATATTGTAAAGATTAAATGATTTGAATATGTTCAAATATTTTGATGTTTGAAATATGATTCCCACATATCACCATTATTCAAACGATATTAATTCATAATTTTTTATCCTTTTAGTGATTTTGTTGAAATTTTTATTATGTGGTGATATATATTTGTTGTTTTAATTACATATAGATTTAGTGAGATATGGAGACCAATAAAATTTTGAAAAATGGGACTGAATTGGTAATTTATCATATAAAATAGTATATATTATAACTTTTTTATAATTTTTTTATGAATATAAAACATATCTTGATTTCATGAAAAATTAAATATCCACTTTATTATTCATTCCCATTTTTTATATATTTTGTGTGAAGAGGAATTATAATTATTCCACCAAAGTATGACTACTATTTTTCCATAATCAATGATCATTACAGAGTATTGAGTATTGTGATGGTATTTTAAGATTAACGTAAATATAATGATATATTTTTTATAATTTCTACATATGATATATGAAGAATAGTATTTTGAGGTAGTAGTAGAGTCTTATTAATTTTACTGAACTACTAATGTATATCTTCTGGAATTTAATAAATCCATTGATATAATTTAGGCCATATGATTATAATCAATCCTTATCATATGTCACCAGTGTGATATATATCTTATGAACCATTATTATTTTATTTATTTATTTTGTAAATAAAAATTTACTTTGTTAATTAGGGGGATGGTTAGGTATGTTTTTATCATGTTATTGGTTGGATAAAAACCAATATATTGTTTTCCAACTTGAATGATGAGCATATTTATTTGTAATGTAATTTAATTTGACTAAGGAAATGAATTATCATGTGTATTTGGGTAATATATGATATTTTAACTTTCCTGAATAAGTGATTTGTGATGTACCCATGCACTAGATAAGTGACATGTGATGTCTTAATTAGCCCAGCCCTCCTATTGTGAATAATCAAGAAAACGTGATATGAATTACAGTATATTGACATTGATTTCTCCCAAATGGAAAATTACTGTCATGTAAATGATATTAAAAAATTATAAATATGATGTATATGATATATATTTTACTATAAATTTTTCTATAATAATATTATTATTTTTGATAGTGACCTTTCCAAACCACTCAGAAGCTTTAGTAGTACTAATTCTTTTCAATAGTATTCCTTTTTCTTACGTCTATCAATTATGGATTTTATTATTATTTTCTAAATATTATGTATAATATGTTCACATAGTTGCAACTTTAGATAAAGGTTACATTTTGGGAAAATTTTTTCCAAAATGGAGAGATATTTGAAAACTATATTTAAAGGAGTTTGGATTGATTTATAAAGAGGTGTGATGTTTTTTCATAAAGATCTGATAGGAATTTCGGTTTAGTGGGAGATAGTTATATTATCCCTTAATGTTATTTATCTAATGGAATGAATATGATTCAGTTCATAGGATACAACATGATAATATCATGAATAATAATTAGATACTGTATTTTTCCTATATAATGGAAATGTGATAAATTATCATAAAATACAAATAAAATACATGAATATGATTTATGTAAAATATATGCATGTGATTCATATAGTATACATGAAATTGGAATATGTATACATAGAATATTTTGTCTAATGTATGAAAAATATGTAAATATGATGCTTATATAGATGTGTTGTAACATGTGATTGTTGTTACAACATACCTACCTTGTTTTTATATGGTTATAAATCAATGATATGGATAGTTAATGACTGATGGCGTTGATTGGAAGGGTTTAGTGAACCACACAATAATTGGTATATTCAAATGTAACTAATTCAAACTCTATTCATCAATGAAGAATGTCATGGAATACATAGAAATGTAAAAAGTTATTTTAATTAGTTAGTCAATTGATCATTTTTTTGGTTCAATAGAACGTCATCATTTTTATAAAAATATTGGGATGCCTTATTCCTTGTGTTTATAGATTTTATCAAATAGTAAAGGTTCTACCACTAATTTTGTGTGTGAGAGTCCTTATGAAAAAGTCTCACATACCATAAGATGGTGGATTACCGAAGAAGTTAAGAAAATGTTGATTGTTTAACCAAAGGTCATCATCTAATCACACACCATTATAGGTGGAGATGAAATCCATAATATAATAATTTTAGTTATGTTTTATTTTTTAGTGGTTTTTTTATTTTCATACATGTTTGAGTGTATCAGGGATAGTTTTAGACTATATAGGTGTTTACTTAAATAATCCATGATCATAAAAAAATTCCATATATCCCATCAACTGACTGGTTGAAATTTTAACCAGTTGGTTCCATCAATACATGAGACATATTGCACAATAGATTATTGGAAAAATAATTTCCATCGATGGGGTTATGGAAACTATTAAATTAGATCAGAAAAATAATTTAATGGGGGGGGGGGTGAGTAGATTATTAGATAAATACATTCCAGCGATGAGTAATTCTTGATTAATTATCTCACAATTCTAATATTATAAAAAATGATATGCATCCTCCAAGGGGGGGATATGTAATGTTTGGTAAATAAAACATTTAATTTTTTAAATATAAGTGGTTTTTGAAAAAACACAAAATTTTTGATTTGGAATTCCAGTTAAAAAATCATAAATAGATAAAACACCATCTCTTTCAAAATACTATGTGATCTATAAAGTACCGAATGCATTTCAAGAGTTATAAGATTTTTTGGAAGACTGAGAACTATTATGTTACTATTTTATGTGTTATAAATCATCTAGTTGTTACTTAAAAAACATCTATGGATGTTTTGTTTAAAAACATTCAAACACTAGTTTATGATTAAACTAATAAAAAGTTTTCAAAATTTTCAATTGAAATCAAATTCAAATGATAAACATCACATTAGAAATCCCTAAGAAGTTTCAACCCCTAAAAAACCCATTTATCCAAACCTAAGTATCCTATATAATAATTCCATCCATTACCACTATTCCATACCCAAAAAAAACTTATAGATACAACCCCTATATTTAATTATAATTCATATCAATAAATGAAAAACCATGAAAAATATTAGATGAATCCACAATAATATATCCAAATCCATGATCTCTATGTATTAAGAGTTTCTCTAAATATATCATAGTATTTTCCATTGACCCTATCAGGTAATACGGAAAATAATATGAGGGATTACGTGAAGTTCGTATCGCCTCACAATAAGGGAGAAATGGAAGAAAGTAAAAAATTGAAAAAAATATAAATAAGTTCAAAAATATAAAAATAAAATATAATTTAATGAAAAAATATAGAAAAAATATAAAGTAAAAATTTAGAAAAATATTGATAATTATCATAAGAGCTTAATACAGACGAATATAATAAATTAGTACCTAATATAACAACTCTACAATTTCTAGAGGGTATGAAGGTATGAAAATTGTCTATCTAATAAAATAAATCATGGGAAATAATTAAAAAACAGGACATCGACATTACATTCACAAATGAAATTTCTTAAACTGTAAAAAGAATTTTTTTAAGGATTATACCTCAAATAAGAAGAAATTTGTCGATTATGATGAAATTTTTGTGACTGAATAATTATCTGTTGTTTAAAGAAGGATACATCAAAACTACTGAATCCTATACTAGTTTCAATCACATACACCATTGGATCAAGCACATTTAGAAATATACTATTTGATATTGGTGTATGTGTTGATCTTATTCATCTAAGTGTGTTTCAGGAATTAAAATTAGCTTAATTAATGAAAATGTGAGTATCTCTTCAAATTTTAAGTCATTCCATGAATTACCACAAATGAATTCATAATGTAATTTGTATAAAGGTGGTAAAATTAATCCTTCCTGAATTTTTTTTATTTTCAATATGGATGTAAAATGTGTTGTTTCTAATAATATATAGTTTTTATTTCTCATAATAGTGATGTATTTGATTATTTTGAATAAAGGATGGTAAATATTCCAAGTCCATGATAAAAAAATTTACATTTTATCTCATAAAATATATGAACCATGAAACTAAAATAGAGAAAATCCATGTAATTTTTAACAATGAAGAACACTCCACCATTTCAAGTTTGTAACAAAAAGAGAAAGACATTATGTGACTCATTAATGGTATAACTAATCATAAATAAATAATAATAAGTTATAGTTTATATATGGAGTAAACTTTATATATTATACATATCATATTTCAATTGATTACTACCTACGGTTGATTATTTTTTTGATGAAGCCACCCATGAATGAGTTATAACCACTACCACACAGAATATATTATTAATGAATTTGAGAAAAATATAATTTTATTGGGAATATAAATATAGAATTAAAAAAGGTTAAATTGAATAATTTTTTACAAGTTATTTTGAAACTAATTAAGTAAATATCTCTGGTGTATTTCCAAAATTATAGTTTTTATCTAATTTATTTTTGCATATAATTATAGTTAGAAAAAAGTTGAAATCAATGTCAAAAAATATTACAGAGGCTCACAACATAAAAAGAGGTCACGAAATAAGTATTGAATCTACATCATGGAGGAATTATCTATTCTATGAAAGAAATTGAATGGGTAATACTACTCATTTTTATTCAATAAAATTGAGAAATGAAAGTGAAGATGAATGAAAGAAATGTGATAAAATCTTTGAGGATAGTTATGATATGGAATGTATGTGTCGACTATTGAAATTGAAATGTTTCTATAATAATGGGACACTTCTAAATTGTTAACATAAATAAAATGATTTATGAAAAAATATGGATCCATTTTATTTGATTTTTTATATGGATACCTTATTTATAATCAATTACCAAAATATTTGGAATAACAATCCAATAATACACTTTTCAACCTATATAGACCATTTTCAAATATTCACATTTCTAGAATTTGTAATAAAATATTTTAGTATAAAAGATATATGAAATAAATCACCCATGGTGTTGTGGAGGATTTTATTTTCAATCACATGGATTATTTTCAAGTTAATGTAATATTATTTATGTTATGGATCAAAAAAATTAATTTGGTACTCAAGTGATATGATGAAAATTTAATATTTTTCTATAATAAAGTTTTCATTCTAATGATTGAAAAGATAATCATACATAGAAAAATCTTATTAATAAAATGTATTGAGGTTGATATGGTGAAAATAGTGGTGTTACGAGAGCTACCTAAGCTAACTATATTAAATGGGATTTATCGCTTTCCTGGACATGCATGATTCTACCAATTTTTTTTTTAAATATTTCACCAAATATTTATAGGACACTCACTCCTATAATGTAAAATTATTTTTCATTTTATATTAAAATAATATAATATGTCCTTAAAATGTTTAATAATAACTTGGTCATCACCAAAATAATAGTCTTTCTTAAATTGGAGATTACATTCAAGCTGATGTGAAAAATGAGAAATGTTGTTCTTGAATCTAGTATTAGATTTTAGTTAAATCATATTTTTGGATTTATTTATTAGGAAATTAAAACACACAATGAATCCCATAATAGTTACACTATTATTGAAAAATATCTATAAAGATTTGTATTTACTTTTGAAATATTTAGATCATATTTAGTGTTATCAAAAATACATTTCTGGAAAGATCATATCACATTGATTCATTTTTTAACAAAATGAATTCAAATACATAGAATATTTTCTATAAAATTATAATATAATATTTTCATATCATTAATAAATAATGTATCATCACAAAAAACATTTATGGATAATTACTTATCAAAGTTATAATTAAAGAATCAGGGGGAAGGAGATGAAATAGAAATCAGTGATGAGTTATTAGATGAGAAGTTGTTTTATGATAATCATTAAGCTCATTTATGTTTTTCAAAATAATAAATTAATTGTAAAATTTTAAAATCTATCCTATTTCTACAATCAAATGAAAGAATATATTTCTAGAAAAAAACAATATTTTTTAAACAATATCGTACTTTTCATAATGTGGAGACAATGTAATTCAAAAATGTGATCCTAAATACATAGGTAACAACATTTCAAAATTCCTTCATTCATCACCTCTAAAATCATACCATATACCCAATATAAAAATTTATATGATATTAGAATGTTTTTTATTAATTTATAATATCAAAATGTATGTAAGGGAGTTCATAATGAGTTTTAATCCATGGAAAAGTACTTGTAATAATGTAAAAAAGAAATAATATTCCACAATAGATAATTTTCAAGATTGAAGTGTTCATTGGGATGGGTATAGGTTTCACGGGAACCTTCTAAGACCCCTTCAATAACACATAAAAACTAAGGATTATTAATTTTTTTCGAAATGGGATAATGCAAAAGCAACATAAAAAAAGACTATTTAGTGGTCAATGTTTTAAAGAAGATATACCTTTTCTAAGTGTGAAATTCAACAATTTCATATAAGTGATCATGAAACTAATATCTGGAATTATTTTTTGATGGTATTATAATATTATTTTATAGTCATATACATCTCCAAAAACCATTATAAATCCAAAACAAAGTTCTAAAGTGAAATTATTTGATAGATATATCAAACAAATTTTCATGAAAAGAGTGTCTTCGAGTTAGACGGTTTATTATATTATTTGGGTATTATAGTTAGCTTTGAAAACAATAATTTTCACTATAATAACAAAAATTATCACTTGAAATCCATGTAGAATTATGTTCTACGGTAATTATTGATCCTTTGGGTATATATGTGAACTTAAATAAATATAGGGAGTTTCTTATGATAATGAAATGATATAAAAGGTAAGTGGTGGAATAAATGATGCATTAACTATAGAAAATTCTCACCCATAGAGAAAAAATCACTATTTAAGCCATGGATTAATTTGTTTCTTTCAATATTTTAGTATTTTTTTAAGACCCCTCACTTCCGAAAATGTTCTTCCATATGGATCCATTGATATAAAAAAGGGGAATGAAAACTCATTCATGTTAAATATAAATAGTTTGGATCTCTACAAGGAAACATTTCAAGAGGTATTCATTTCATATATAATTTTTAATGAAGGTAGAAATTTATATCTAGTTCAAGACATTAAATGAAGTGATGAAAGGAAGGTAACATTGGTAGTTTTCCAAAAATATAAAAATATTTATTTTATTTTTTACTGGAACCAAAATTAATATCGACACTCTAGAGTGGATAATTTTTTTGTTTTGTGATGAATTTGACTTCACATGATTAAATTAATGCATTTTTCATATCATTATCCCTCGTATAAAAGAAATATTTTGATCTCTCCACCAATCAATGTATTTTTTATTAAATCAAACACATGAAAAATTGTATTAATCATCCAAAAGACAGACATATTTTCAGATGTTTCAAAAAAGGCCTATTACCAAAGAGAGCCCATCAATGATTTATTAATGTGAGAAAACATACCACTTCCCAAGTTCTATGTATAGATGTATTAGGATATGGTAACTTTAAAAAAAGACACACTAACTGTACATGGTTGGGGAAAGACAAAATATTGACCCAAGGGTAAACCACACTAACTATATGTTGTATAGTAATTTGGGAAAGGGTTTGAAAATTTATTAATATGTGTTCAATTAATCAATTTATATAAATGAAGGTATCTCTATGATCACTATAAAGAACTGATCCCCCCTTCACAAATAATAATCTCTAGTAAGATAATCCTAGAAACACTTCGGAAAAATACTGGAAGAGATCATCTCCTTACATATAAATAAATATTTTTTCTTCCAATAACAATACTATTTGAGAGTTTACTATTAATGGGAGTATGTTGTGTTAATATTCCAAATGAATATAGAAGAAACAATGATTTTCTAGAAAAGGATTATCCCACACCTGAATAATATTTTTATTATTTTTTTATTTTTTTAAAAAAATTGTATAGGAATGGTATAATATTCCTATCCTCTAATTCCATTATAAAACATGATTTTTTAAAAAATAACCCTTATAATTATTATTTTTAATTCATAAAAACATATATTTCAATGATATTCACTCATATATATATTTTATTATTATTTATATATATATTCTTCAAAATTGATATAAGTATTTTCATAGAGACTTCGATGAATAAAATGGTGGACTGAATGGTTTGAATTTATTAATCTTCCTCTAGTAATCAAATATTAATCCCTATTTCCAGATTATTAAATATTTTCACATATTTTCAATTAAACCTATTCAACATCTAATATTTAGAGCTATATCATCTTCCTTTTAAATTAAAACTAAATATTTAAGATATTTTTATACTATTTATCAGAGCATGCTACAGTATACATATTTGCGATTTTCATCGATCGTTACCAAATAACAATGTGATATCCTTTACTATGATGTGGCTTTCATTAAAATAATTGATCTTAAAAATCCTTGAAATATCTCAAGGGAAATTATATGGGAACCATGATGAGAAGTTTTATATTTCATCCAACATGAAAATTATTTCATCATGTCACACCACATCTTTTCACAAACAACTATAGCCTATTCAAATCTATATTTATAAATTTTGACTAAAATTTGAAACTCTATAGTATAAAAATTATTGAGTGGGGTGGTCCCTCTCATATCCTAACCAATTCTAGTTTGGGTTATACATTAAATGTGATATAATCAAACAAACATATTCTTGGGTCGTTTTCATTATTCCCATACATGAATGGTCTGCTTGTTTAATCCCTTAATCCTCTATTCAACACATTTTTATTCTTTTATATCCTTATGAATGATAATTTTCACCATATTGTATTATCTCTTTTATCTTTAGATAAATCCACTTAAATTTTTAATAAACCAACACTAGATCTATGCCAAGATTTATTCTCCCATAACATTAGTTTACTCCAACATAAGATTAAATAAGTGTGTTATCAATATATTTATGGTAATAATGCCATTACTTCCAAATATTAATTCATACTTATCAACCCTTATAGTTTGGTATAAAATTTTGCACCATTGTCTCTCCAACTTCTCGTGAATAAATATATATATATATATATATTTGGTTTTATTATTACATGAAAACAACTTGTGGTGTGGTCCATCATTCTATAATTTATCTATTTAAATTTATTATCACATCGAATATATTTATACTTATGAAAGACTAGATATTTTCGATGTCACTATTTTTTTTCACAATATTATTTTTCACAGAAATACATCCACTGACCTCTATTAAACACGATCACAATACTTATACATCTACAATATGATTTGATATATATTTTATATCTCATTTATCACCTATAAATTCTATATTTTTAGTATAATACAAGTATTAATCTCTTTATTCCATTACCATGATATATTTTTCAATGATGGTATCATCATGGAAATATATTCATATAGATACTGTATCTGATTTAATACTTATAGTCTAGATCATTTTTGACACCATCAAACTCCGATTACATTTATATCTTATTTATGAATCATTCACCAAAATTGGTAATTGTGATTGGAAACTATTCCTATATTCATTCATAATCATAGGGATTTAATATTGTTTTGTAACTAGAACCTTTCATAATTTTAATTATCATAATTACCCCTTGAAAATTTTCACTAAAAGTATCCATTTATACACTTTCAGGTATATATATCTATTTTGGATTTATAATTTCAATGTATCCATTAATACCCTATAATCAAGGACGATTTTACATGATAAATACTCTGATATTTTTTTTAAAACATATAATAATCATCCAAAATCCATTCATCTACTACTATCATTCATCATTCGTGAGTTTCCCTCCTTATTAATTAAATATTGATATCATGAAGAATATTGCCTTGTACCATTTACTGATCCATGAATAATTATTGATAATATTTTAAAACTAAGATAGGGATTTTATATAATATATATTTTAGGTCAAGATATAATCACCTGAACCTATTCAAATAATCATGTTCTCTAATATTTAGATTCAATATATATTTTTATTTTTTAATAGAACATATTGGTTTTGATTATGACTCAATATAATTTGGACATTAATTCATTCCAGATAAAAATCCAAAAATTCAATTGATATAAAACCAATAAATTCATCCATTACTTTTTATAATGATCAAATATCATTTCAAATCAATCACAACATATACAATTTCTGCCCCATAAATATGTACAACTTCATCCATAGTTAGAAACAATAATGTACATATCGGGATGCGATCCTCCAAAAAACTCATGTAATGGATTGTGGTTTGTTTTGGTGAACTAACACATTTTTTCTAACATGGAACCAAGCCTCTATAATAGTTCTCATTTCCATAAAATCACATGAAAAATGTTTATCCAATATATGAGATATGTAGTTCTCTAAATTTTATTTTATTGTGATTCATTTCTATTGTTAAAAAAATCCCATATAAAAAAATTTATTCCGTCAACGAATCCTTATTTAATCCTTTTTTGTGATTCCTCTTCTATATTAGGTCTCTTTCACTAGTCATCCTCTCTTTTCATGTGGTATATTTTTGGAATCCACTATATCATTCATTTTTTCAACTTTCATTTGAAGCCATTAGAGACACCAATGTATTGTTTTTCCTAGGTAAATCATACTTAACAATTTCATTCACTGTTTATATTTAAAAAACTAATTTCTTATTTCACCACACTAATTTATTTTTTTTTCTATCAAGGAGGGGTTCTATGAGTAAAAAAAATTACTGATTGGTACACCCTTCATTGTGCATCAATATTATTTTTTTCCCTTTATAATAAATCTATTTTACACCACAATATATTTTTTAGTGAAAACTATATTCACCATTTTTTTATAAGGAGGGATTAACTCGTGAAACCTTTATCTACTAACTTACTACATTTTTGTTCCATATAAATAGGGTTAGGGAAAATAAAAAATTGTTCATAAATTCCATAGCTTTTATAATTAAATCCCATTTTATATTCAATTAAAACATATTTTAATCCACTATTGATCGCTTTTTCATAAAGATGCACACTCTTATAGTGTTCCATGATTATATATGAGTACCACATTATGTCAAACTTCCTATAAATCCCTCAGATCTTGATTTGAAAATAATTTTACATTTTCCCCTTTTTCTCACATTGAAATTCTTATTTTTTAAACTTTTTGAAACAAAAGTTGTGAGAGTTTTCCCCTCTATATTAAAGTACATAATTTTTTCTTCAATACATTTGATCATCAGATATTTTTCAATTAATAAAGTAGCTATATTTTATATCCTTAATCCATATCCATTTATAAATATTATTTACTCTTTATGAATTCTCAAGAGTGTGATTATGGGAAATTTTAACTCCTTTTCTTTTTACATCTATCTCTCAATTAATGTTTGTATTTTTTATATAGATTTATTTATACATTTATATTTTCTTTTAATTTCACAATGTATTTATTCAAGTAACCCTATACATTCCTTTATTTTTTATTCCATATTACCAAATAATATATGAATTCATAGTCTAGTTCTCAAACAATGTCAACATGGTCATTATTTAATGAAATTAGGTTGTATTATCATGGTTTACGTACAAAAATACTCTTTATTGATGAGTTATTTTGGTTTCTACTTCATCCCTATAATCTCAAAATATTTTTATCTCAATGGTAAAAAATATATTTAAACATTTTAATGAAGGTTCTTAAACAATGAAATAAATATATTTAATAACGATCTCAATCATATATACCTTATCCCATGCAACCTCATTCACATGCATCATCTTATATCTATTATATATGAACATTTAATATTTAACATTTTCATATAATTATTCATTTTTTTATAATCCCAATAATATTTTCATTCATATTTTGAAATAGGCTCTACAATTGTTTTTTATATCCATTATATATATATTTATATTCCATAGTTTCCAAATATCAAATTAACTATTATAGTTTGTGGTATTATTGACTAACATGTTGGTGATACCATTTTTCATATCTATTTTTCTCTTCTCCATAATAACTCATTCACTATGATTTTCTAAATCATGAAAATTATTAGAAAAACTACAAAATATATTCACTAAAATTCGATAAGAATGATTACATCTCTATTTTACAACCACAAAGGTATATATCATGAAAATTTTCTTTTATAGTAGAATATATATGGGAAATAAATATGAAAAATAATTAAATATTAAATGTAAAATCATAACTTATTGGATCAAATACCACATTTTCGAATAAAGATAAATTTATAAACCATAAAGGTTGTGGTTAATCAAGGTGTTTCCAAATGAAATCTTTCACCACTGATTTCCACCGATTTTAGGATCATTATCTTTCATTTTAAGGATAAAATTCCATTTTTGAACTAATCTACAGAATTATCATTGAATCAAACTTAATTGAGAATGTGTAATGAATGATTAATATTTGAGGATTATTACTTGATTCACCAAATTAGGATATTTCAATGGATAACACAATAATGATGTATTGATTTGAA
This sequence comes from Viscum album, assembly GCA_963277665.1. NCBI lineage: Eukaryota > Viridiplantae > Streptophyta > Magnoliopsida > Santalales > Viscaceae > Viscum > Viscum album. Next base: position 208,595,934 of record OY728146.1, on the reverse strand, counting down.
ATATCCACTAATATACTAGTCTAGGGGATAAATGTTTTTGGTTGATGCCACTACAAAATAAGATGCACTCCATATAAAATGATTATTGAAGACATAGTATTGATCCAAGAGTAACTCAAACTTATTATATTTTAATCATATTTTTTAGGAATACCAGGTGAGTTTATTGATGTGATGTTAAATTTATTAGTTTATATAAATTAGGGTGTAGCCTTGATTATTACATGTATCTAATGTGTCGTGTATCCTCACCTCAAAATATAATCCACCTCAAGCTCCTCTTCATCACACTTCCAAAAAACATAATGAGATCAATTCTATAAAAAAATAATAATTTGTTTCTACATCCAATTAAAATAAAAATGTACTTATAATATTACATGTTTATATTTATATTCTAAATAATTAAAATAGAAAAAAAATATGGGCGAGGATTATCTCACAATAGAATTATCATGTTATAATATATATTCTTCTTCTCCTTGAAATATATATTTGGTAACACATGACATTTATTATTCTACTTCATCCTAAAAATCATATATTTCAATGATATTCTCTCAGATAGATTTTTCAATATCATGTTTGAATTATTTTTTAAAACCACCATATATTTTTATAGGGTCCTTCTAGATTCCTTAATTTGATCTAATGATTATGATATATTTATTACAACACCACATGGTTTTACTGTTACTTTACTTTTAAATAAATCATACACATTCAATAAATAATGATACACATAACATAAAGAGAAATTGTTAACTCATTTTTTTATTATGGCATAATTTCTGAATACTGTATTTAATAAAATACATAACTAAATAAAACCAAATTAGTGACAGTACTAATGGAATGAAATCAAAAGTAAATAAAACTATTGTAATGTTGAAATTATCTTTATCCATATATTAAATAATGAAAATACCACTAATGATAACTATATAATGATGAAAATGTATTGAAAACATCATAATCATTTAGATAATTAAATTAAGGAATATGATTAATGGTTTAAAAGATAAATTTTTAACAATATATAATAATATAAAATTACTATTATATCTGTTTTTTCATGATATATAGAAATTGGACATATGGTCATTAGATATACCTATATATGATATGTAAATCAATTTTTCAAATGTTAGAAATGAATTAAAAACTTATGGTTCTTATATATTAAACAATTATGATATTAAATTAAAATAATCCTTAATTAAAATAGAATATTATAAAAAAATTATTTTTAATCACTATATATTATTATAATTATTATTATTTTAAGGTTTTTAAAATATCGAGAGAAATGTTAAAATTCAAATAGATTCAATAAATATAATAGATATAATATAAATAATTAAATTTTATGTGGTTCAATTAAAATCATTTAATGTTAAAAGATATATTTTTATAATAATTGTTTTTTCTATGTGTTCTGTAGATCAACCTAATAAATTAAATTGAACTTTTTTAAAAGTTTATTTGATTAAAATAAAAAATTTCCAAATTTAAAATAATATATTAACATTAATTTAATTAAGAATTTAAATATAAGAATACTTAAGGATGGAAAATTTATTTTTTCTATAAAACAATATTTTTTAGTATATTTAATATTTTTCGATAAAAGATGCATTTTATATATTTAGAAGTTTATTTGGATTGATCAGAGTCCATATTTTTGGTAACCACACTGAAAATTGGTATGTTGTATATTTTTGTTTTAAGACATATTAATAAATCATCAATGTAAGTGATAGTTACCACAGTAAAGGATAAATAAGGGTAAAGGGTCATGCTTAAGGATATAGTCATAAAATATTACAAAATATTAATTCTAAATTTGTACATGAGTAAATTGTCGACCTATCCTCACCCTATTTCATTATTTTTCCCATTTGGATCCACTTTCCTTAAATATAAAATTCATTTTATAGTAAACAATTAGTATTTAAAAAAATCCTCCCATCATCACATGAAAAGGGACTCATAATCTCCCCACATAATCCCAATTATTTCCCTTGGTTTAATACTGGATACGTCCCAAAATCCTCTCTTTATCAAGCCTCTCTCACATTTTAGAACATCTGGTCAAAATAAAAAGTCCCTAGTCTATCATTTCTATATATTCCAGGAAATAAACATGAGGATCCACAACTCTATCAAACACATATAAAACATTATTATCAAAAAGGTATAGGTGATGTTCCCATGACTAAGGGGAATAGAATATAACTTCGAAACATAAATATGCATGAAAAAATAAATACTTAAGAGATAAATGTTAAATTTAACTATAACTAATTAATTTCTGGGTAATGATGAACTATAAATAATAGTTTTTATGTAAAATAAATATCTATAATGTTATCATACAGAGGAATAATAAACCTAAACTATTTATTCAATTAGTTAGAGTGTGTCTGACCAAGGTGAAAATCAAAAGTAATATATTATTTTCAAATATCATATTAAAATCAATATTATCTATGTTTGAATCTACCTGGAGGGAATTTTTTTGTTTTTTATCTCCTTATACCAATATATTTTCTTCTCCAATTTTAATTTTATAGTTTTTACATGTTATCCTACCATTTCATCTCCCTTTAGTTAATAACTCAACCATAATGATGCTCATAAGTGGGACTAAACATATCAATTAATTTTGTCTCAGAATATTTTCCACCCTATAAATATGTTTTGTTCAAAGCCTTAATAACTACTTATATGATTTCTTAAGGTCATTTTATACTCAATTATAATTTCATTGTAAATGTTTAAAATTAATTTTTTTATTTTTTTTCTTGATTTATTTCACCATTGGCTTCTTTAGTTTTATTATGAAGCTTCTTTCTATGTATTAATATATATTTATATTAAATATTAATTAATTTCTCACTATTGATATAATTATATTTCCTTTTTTGTTGATTGTTTTTTTTGAAATATATCAAATCATAATGGATATTTCTTTTTGTTTTTCGAATTAATTTTCTAATACTCATAATATTTTTATCAATCGAATCATCATTTTATATTTCCTATACTTCACATTTCATATTCTCTAATTAACCAATATAATGTTTTTATATTGATATTTTAGGATAATTTATTATGTAATTCCTCTAGAAACCTACATATTTCTTGTAGTGTAATTAATCTTTCATGGAATTATGAATTTTTCTTTATTCTTGTAGTATGCATATATATGGATTTTTATTATGACATGGGTGTGTCTAATATTATATAAACTTTTTATTCATTGTATAATGATTTATATATCATTATATGACATGTAAGTGTCTATGGTGTGAATCTAATGCAGTATAAGACATTATCCGCTACATTTATCAGAATTGGGAGAAAAACCAATACATTAATTTATGTGATTATGACCACATTGTGATGATTCTTGTAGGATCCCGCCCTGAATTCCCCTTTGTGGTAACCCAATACATCAGGCTATAAGACCTCAAATGTTCCTTCCTATAGGCTAGAGAATTTTGAATAGCCGGGAGGGCCTAGGGTGTGTTTGTGGGATGATTATACCACCATAGTTAAGAGTGTAAAATATTGAAATATACATATATAACATATGAAACAGTGGAATAATACACTATAGGAATAAGACTAGTAACCTACTGTAGTAAAAGCAGTAATAACATATAAAAAATAGAGTAATAATAATAACAATAAATGATATTTCATAACTAGATAATCAAATCTGAATAAATATAGAAATATTTTTGATGGTGATCAGAATGACATGTTTCTTTAAAAAATGATGGAAATAGTCTATAAAAGAGCACACATATACCACATTCTACAATTAATATACAAAAGTCCAAAATATATACTAAAACCATCACAACCATAGGCTTGATCCTATGATCCTTTACTCTATATTAGTAAATATAATCAAGAATCAGAATCTACACACATTCATTAATCTATAACTATAATAATTATTTCTACATGTGTACCAATGGAGGCCCAAGGAGGGTGTGAGATATACTCAGTAAACCACTAACAATAGTGTCTAGATCTTACCATTTTATTAAATATGAAATGTACAATGTGCTAATAAATAATATTTCAATGTCAATAAATAAATAAGATATAACATATAATGATCCATAGGGGGCATCCATCTAGTCACTACATTCTTCTCGCTAGAATTGATATCTTTAAACTATGGTATCCTACGCTAGTGTGAAATATGGTAAGATATTATATGTAATGATTCAAAGGATGGACCATCCCTAAGAAGGTGATTGGAATTAGTGGGGGAATACTAGATGGTCAAGTCCCGGTTCTTTATAGTTAATTTAGATAAATTCATTATAAATTATAAATAACAACCATGATGATCCCAAGGGAATCCCATGTATCACTAATCTGGCTCTAAATATGTGTTATTCCATGGGAGTCCATTCAATGTGACTGATATATGAGATCCTAAGTTTCACTATAGTCATGGTGTGAAGGAGACTAGAACTAAACTCAGAGTCTATCCCTAGTATCACACATATGGGTCTGAGTATAGAAACCCATGCTTTAATAACATAGAAATTACATAGATTTGGATGAATACATTAACATTATACAAAATATTCCCAAAGACCAGAGTTAATATAGTACCATTGGAAACATGGAGACATAGACATTGGTACATACGTGAGCTACATTACCTCCAACTAGTTTATTCGAGACTAGAACCATTATTAGACACATCAAACATAATATATACCTTCATAACCAGGGGAAGGTAAATTAAAATGTGTGAGATCAAATTCTTTGTAAGGGTAAAAAAGGGATACATGTATGCATAAACATGAGCATAAGGGTATGAGGATGTTATCATGAAAATAGAAAATCATAGCTTGTATATCAAAGATCATATTCATGAATCTTGTAATAAACCTTGGTTGTTCATAAGATGTGAATAAAAAGGATGTAAATGTCATAATCCATGAAACATAACATAAGAGTAAGATGTGGAATTTTGGGAAAACATAAGAATATAAGGATTTATATATTATCTAAGGCATTAATACCATGACCATCATAGTGGATAAAGTCCATTACTGAACCATGAATCCCCTATTTGATGCATGTATTACTAAATTGAGTGACCCTCATTTTAGCGATGTATTGCTGAACTAAATAACCCACATTTTGGACCTGTATTACTGAAAGACATAACCCTCATTCCACACATGTATTATCTCATGAGATATAAATAATTGCTTATTAAATTATAGGGAGATATAGGTCCCTCCCATCATATAAGGAAATCATGCATACATGTGCCCAATATCATAAATTAACATATCATACCCAATTAAATTAAATGGGTATCATAAACATGTAAAGATATAATAAAATGTGGAAGGAGATAGGTTTCAAAATCATATCATCATAAACATAACCTGTGAAAAGATGTGGGTTTCAAAGGCATATAACCCGTGAAGAAAATGGGTTACATAACATTATTCCATCAAAAAATAATCTATTCACATAATGAATAAGAATGTAAACATTAACAAATTATCCCATAAAGGCATGAGTAACACCAATGGATGTAGTTAGAGAAGAGAAATAATTTGGAAATACAATTTAAAAACATTTCTTGTGGAAAATATCCCTTCTTCATAGAAAAATAAATTCAAAACATAAAACAATTTTAAAAACATTTTATTTGAAAATAGATTTATATAATTATAACAGAAGATTTTAAAATATTAAAACACTTTTAAAATTATTTTTCCTTGAAAATTATCTTCAAGGATATTTTGAAATCATTTTCTAAAACATTTTTGAAAACATGGATTTTTAATACAATGTATTCATTACCAAAGATAGAGACAATATGATTTTACAAAAACCATTATATTATGTTCCAAATAGTGGTAAAAATGTTACAAAAAAATGATGATATCTTTAATAAACATAGGAGAATAAAACTCAGCAATATTCTTGAGATATTTTATCAAAGGAAGAATGAATATAAACAATCTCGATAAAACGATAAGATTGTCCCAATAAACTCTTATAATTTTGTTACTTGGGATCATACTATCCATGTTAAAAAAATTGAATGAAGATTAAGATATCATTAAAATAAGGATATTCATGATATAAAAAGTAAATTGGATGTATTAAATCTTCAAGGAAGAGGTTAGGTGCATAACAAAATCAGAGTCGCAAAGAACGAAAATTGAGAAAAACATATTCTTCCAATTTGGTAACATATGAAAGTTAAACCTCCTGGAAGAAGGATCGTAGAATGGAAATTTGAATACCCAAAATTATAATTACATGATACAAATAATTCAATCATGGTAAGTTCATACATCACACAAAAGGCAATATTAGCGAACAAAGCTTGAATCTCACAAAAATTAATATTGAGGTGATAACCGCCTTACCTTGTGTTGTATCTCTATGTGTACTCGTAAATTATTCCATTATAACAAATATAAATTTTTTATAAATCATACATATAAGTATATTCTTCTACATAATACCATATTCAATTTGATTATGACCTTATATTAACCTCCTGTTAACAATCATGTGTTATGTTTTCACTTCAGGTAATATTTTCTTTGTTCTTTTCATGTGTCTTAATTTGTTATATCATTGGACCTTATACTTATATCAGGATTCCAGAATGTAGATAATGATATAAATATTAGTTATATGTAATATAATAATATTTTAATAAATTATATCATATTGATGTGATAAATGGAATACACCGTTCACGAAGAAGGTAGGTCATACAAACGCATGAACGTTGTTTCTATTTTAATTACATTATTGAATGAAAGTATTCAAATGAAATTTTTATATATATGTATCTATGTATATATATGTATAATTATTATAGTTTCATAAATATATCATATATTTATATCATATAATTTCATTAAAATCATCCTTAATGCATCCCTTGTGGTGTGTGAATGAATCACATCGCATTGAGGGGGCGGTAGTCCACTCTTCCCCAAACGAGATTATCGTATTAGCACCAATTGAAATGTGACAATATGTGTATTATAAAAGGAATACATAAATCTAAATACATAGTAAATATAATATATGAAATAAATATAAATAGGGTTCTTACTATAATGGCCACCATGATTGGTTGTAAAGGAGAAATGAACAATCATCGTCCAGTGTGGTAGTAGTTCACCGTACAGAGATTCAGTATGTTCAACATCCATTAGATGGAGGTGTGTGTATTTTTAGGTCATATGATTTGTATAAAAAAAATACTAGTATATGGAATATACTGTTTTTGTCACACAATAAGGGAATAAAATGTCTGGATGGGGCAAAGAAGGAAAATAAAGTACATGAGCTTAAAAAAGACATTACCACTAAATTGGGAAACTCTTTTTGGTTTAAACCAAAAATTTTCCTTTAGTGGGTTTATCCCCAAATTTAGGATTAATTATATAAGGGAGGAATGTGGGAGAAATTTAGGTATTTTATTGGCTGAACATAAGAAGCATGGGAGGTGTGAGGAATGGGTAGAGGTGGTGGCCTTTTATTGGGAAAGAAAATGACTCACATAGAATTTTTAGAAAAAAATTAATTATGCACTTGTTATTACAAAAAAAAGTCTTACCAAACCATAAAAAAATAATGGAAGGGTTATGGCCGATCTTTTGAAAACCAATGGATTTTTTACAAGTGTCTAGGTCATTTGGGGACTTAATTTTATGTTTCATCCCACAATTAAGCTAAATTTGGCCTTAATAGCTGAAATTGAATTTAATCACTTTTACTATTAATTTAGGTAAAATATTAACATTGAATTTTGAGACACTAAAAATTAGACTTAATAAATTGGTGTATGTCATATTTTTCAAATTCCAATAAAAAAAAGTGGCCAAATTAAGATTAGTGCTAATCCTGTAGATGGGATGAAATAACATGGTTTTAAAGTAGAAAAAATTTCAAATGTTTGTTAAAATTTTGTATTCAGTGTCAAATTGGAATTGATTGTAATGAATTTAATTGTAATATTAGATGTAATATTCATATAATTTTACTGTGAAACTAATTTATAATATCATTTTTCATTAATAATTAGTTAGAAAAAAAGGTTTTTTTAACTAAAAAACTGTATTTTTCACTATTGATCAAAAAATGATGTTTGTAAAAAAATTCCAAAAAACACCCTAATAGAATATAAAAAATATGAATTCAAAAATGAAGTCTATTTTAGCATATTTAATTTCAAAAAGTGTCTAAAATATTTTCATTATTAGAAGTAATTCATTTGAGAAAATGATGATTTTGAACATTAAAATCATTTCAACAAAAATAATATAATTTTTTATTACCCTCTACTATTTAATTAAAAAAATTATAAAAAATGTGAAATGTTTTCATTACTATTAATATCACTATGTTAAACCTCTGGCTTATAATTAACATATTTAAATAATAAAAACAATAAAAATAGATATTTCATAGAAACCCAAGGTTGTGTGTATCGTACGCCATATTAGTGTTGTGTGCATCATATGCCAAGCTGGTATTGTGTGGAACATAAGAAAAGTTATTTCTATGTTTTAAATTAATATTTGACATTGTTAGTTTCCTTATATAAACAAAAAATTAAATTTATTCAAAAAACTGGTCCATAAAATCTCGGAGTGTTACACTAAGCCTCTCTCATGGAATGGTATTTCCATTACATCACAAATCTCATCCATATGGACTCTCTTATGGAACCATTTTCAGTCATACTATGGTATCAATAAAAACATGCAACAAGACTGCCTCAGACATAGCTATATTCTCCACAAAATACTTACAAATTCATTTAAAAATGAAATATATGTCATGAGGAGTCTATCCAAGGGGTCCTTAATTTGAAACAACTTGTACCAGCCTCCGAAATAGGTAACGATATGTTTTGGTTATAAAAATAAACCATTGATAAAAAAATTAGGATTCTAAATAATATAACCATTTAATTTTGTTCAAAAATACAATTAAGGCATAATGTGTTGGGGCCCAACTCATGGACATCAATTACATCCAATTCAATTTATTAGTTCAAGGAACATATTATAGGGGAATCACAACACATGCAGTGTTTAAAAATGTATAAAAGTAGAATATAGGATATCAAATAAATGGTGCACACAATGGAGTGTCTCAAGAGACAACAATCAAATAAAGGGTAGATTCAGCACTCAGTTTTTCTTATTAGGCGTGGTAGGTCTTTAAATAATATTTATTTGAAATTTTCTATGTGTTACCAGAAGGTTACAACAAGAACCACAATGTGAAAATAAATTTATTTCAAAAAAACATGGGAAAAGAAGGTATATAATCTACCATACATTCCTAAAAGACCACTCATCCATTTTCAACCCTTGAATTGAGCTTTAATGAGAATTATTTGATGAATATTAAAATTCATTGAAAATGGAAAAAACGATGTCACTCTAGAATTGCACAAAAGTTTCAAAGATATATTTTGAATGGAAGAATGTATAGTATATATAATACCTCAATCTTTCAAATAAATATGAAGAAGAAGGATAGGGAGACCGTTTGATGAAGGGATTGAAATCTCTATGGAGAAGAAGATGAGACATATTAGGCAGCTTCTGCTGGAGAAAAAAAGGAGGAGAATAGAAAACGGTATAAAATATTTCTGGGAATAATCCATGATTTAGCCCTTAATTATTTGGTAGCATGGTATTAACAGATGTTATGCCATACCCTATTTCAATTGTGTTCCCAGTTCTACTCAAAGGGGAACCTCACATGGGTTAGGTGCATGGTTTGGAAAATCGTGAACTAGCCATGTGAAATTCATCTATCATGGGGGGTCAAAAAATCTATATGGGTGTGCACCCTATTATACATAGTTTCTGAGAGACCTTGTAGATACTTTCTCTATCCTACTACACTCTAGCATGGTTAAGGATACCATGAAGTCTATGATGAAATGTTCCTCATAAACAAATTAGATATCCTTTTCCATAAAAAAATATCCCCTAGATTTGAAAAATCCCTTAACACCATCATTGCCTCTATAGCTCCCTTAAGAAACATTTTAAGGCCCAAAATGAGGAATTAATTATAAAAAGTAATGAATTACACCTTAATAAATGTAAAGTCCATAAAAAACCCCTACTTATTAAATCTCATCACTAATTTTATCATTTCAGTGTCATAACACGTTGTATAAAATTTGTTCTAGAAAATACACAAATATGCTAGCTTTCCACTCTCAAGTCTCATCCTAAATATGATCATGCTTCTATAACACAAAGACTAGTATAATTGACCTTTAATGGAAATCTGTTGTGCTCCGATCAATGATATGTATCAAATTATCATTAATGTTCACATCCTACTCCATTTAGATATTCTTTACTTTAAACCCATGAGATGTTTGATCAAGATACTAATGAAGATGTGTTACCAAGAAGACATCGTTCACAGAATAGTGCCTCTGAGTTAGCTGCATCCAATAGGCTTCCAACCTGACTCTCCCGAATATCTTGAAAGGCCTGAAGTAAGGTGGTGATAAATTTACATGTATCTGAATTCATATATGACCCTAATTTGGTGAAACTGATAGAAATAAAATATAACCCACAACAAACTATAAAGGTATATGATGATGATAAATAAAAAATTTTACACCTGGACTTAGCTATAGCCAATTTCTTTTGAATCAGTTGTACATGCTCTATGGTCTCCTAAATAAGATGACGACCCAGTAGCACTGCCTCACCTACCTTCTGAAAACATAGAGGGGAATGACATGGCATAGCATATTGGGGATCATATAAAACCATGAGAATCATTTACTAAAATATCTTGGTTTTGAAATTCTCATCGAGAGGTATTTTATTTTCCCATGAACTACCAAAATAATGGACACATACCCAGAGCATGTACTCTAACAACCAAATAATTTTTTCTAAATACCCATCAGTATGGGGGTAATATGTTGTACTCAAGAATACATATACTCCCATTACCTTCTTCATCCATTTCTATAATCATGAGGTAAACCATGTGTCTTGGTCTGATATGATAAATCATGGAACACCATGAAAGAACATGATATTTTGTATATATGCCCTTCTTCTATTATCAATAATGATGGTCTCCTGAATTAGTAGAAAATTTGTGAACCTGGTAAACATGTTAAAGATCACCCATATTGAATCACTTCCTTGAGGGGATCAATCTAATCTCATAAAAAACTATGGTCACATTCATCCATTCCCACTCAAGAATGTATATTGGATGTAAAAGTACAACAGGTCACTGGTGTTCCACATTCAACTACTGACATGTGTAATAACTCCAAATGAATGTTAAAATCTATATCTTCATTCCTGGCCACAAGTACTGATGATGAATGTATTGGTATATCATGGTAAGGCCAGGGTGAAATTCTTGAACAGATTTATGATATTCCCTCGTATAATCCTCCCATATACTATATTTCACCCATACACTTCTACGATATATTAGGGTTCCATTATAATCAATAACCCAACCTGGTGGTGGGTTCTCACCTATGACTATTTCCCTCCAGAAAAGGACCTAAAAATGAAAAATATTTCTCATCCAGACCCTCGGTAGGATGAAAGATTTCATTAACATAGCACTAAAATATAATTCCCATGTTACTCTTGGTCTTATAGGTTCATCTCGGAGAACAAAGTCGTCAACTGCCACTCATTTCTAGCCTACCAGATGATTATTTTCTGAGTATTCATACTAAAGGAGTCAGCTATGAAATTATCCTTACATGGTGTATAATAATTATCAATAATTAATAAATTCATGCACTAAATTTACCCATGCTACCTGAGATTTATTTATTTCTATGTAAAGATGCTTTTGAAACATTTATAGACTATGTAGATGATGAAATTATCAACCAATAAGTAGTGACTCCAACAATGAAAGGCATGAACCATGAATGATATATTTAGGGTATGAATAAGTTGATTTAGATCATGATTTCATAGCTTTTAAGACCCATAAACTTTAACCCAATCACCCTACATCAAAGAACACTCCAAGAATGATCCTTGAAGCATCATCGTTCCTAGAATATCCACAGGCTCTCTATGAAATAATTAGGATTGGTGATGATTTCAGTATCCCTTTTAGCTCCAAAAATTTTCTCTCATATGCTTTAGACTTGTGGAATTTCCCAAAATTCATAGTCATACCCATTAGAGTTTCTTAAAAGTGGGATAAATTCCAAATTAACCTCTTGTAGTGGCTAGATATCCCCAAGAAGATTAGTATTCAAAACATGTTCATGGGATATTTTAAGGGAACCATGACACTCCCATCTCTTGGAAAACATATTCACCTACATCTTAAATAATATGACCCACGAAGTGATCCATAGTGATCCAAAAGTGGCATTTTTTGAGATTTTCATATAATTGGTGATATCATAGTGTATTAAGAATGACCTAACTATGGCTGGCATAGTCGTTTCTAGAGTAAAAATATAAAAAGATGTTATGAATAAAGACCAACACATAATAATCCATGTATGAGTGGAAAACCCAATTCATTATATCGATAAAGACTATCACAATGTTTATAAGGAATAATTGAATAACCTTATAATCATATAATTCATACCTTAATCGGAACATTTCCAATGTTTTGTCTGATCTAGTCACATTCACCTGAGGGTATCCTGACCATCGATCGATCTTACAGATAATTATCACTCCTCAAAGCTTGTTGGGGAGTCCATCTACATGAGGGAGTGGATACCGGTTCTTAATGATAAAATGGTTCAATTTGTGGTAACCCATGCACAAATAGAGTTCACCATCCACATTCATGGAAAAAATATTAGGGAACCCCCTGAAGAAGTGTTAGTTGATATAAAAGCTTTTGTATCATGATCTTTCATCTACTTCTTTGTCATCGAGAATAGAATAGGGTTCATTCAAGAAGGGAGAATAGAAACTAGTGTTGTACATAGCACAATATTTATGGAAAACATGACCTCTAAATTATGGGATATGATGGAGAAATAATTTGGGAAGACATCCCAAAAATGATCCCCAACAGGTGGGAAATATACCCATTACGTTCTCTGTATTCTCATGAAGAGACTTTTCATATGAGTTTTCACCATATGTATCCCATGTTGACCATATTTAGATCTAATAGAATATGTATCCAATTAATATTTATGGATATATTTGATGTCCTCAATTGATTTAAAAGATACCTTCCAATGATAAAAATCCACATATGGTTTTCTCAGTCATCTACACCCATTAATTGGTTTTTAAACATTTATAATAATAGATGATTGGCTATCCTAGAAAAGGTACATCTAATTAGGTGTCTTAAGAAAAGTAGATCAACCAAAGGGTTGAATCACCACTCATAGAGTCGTTTTAAACATGGTAAGGCATTCATGATAATTTATTTAACAAATTTGTAGAGTCATTAGAATGGTCTGAAATTCATCACAATGGAATAAGAAATAGAATTCAATGAATCATGGGAAAATAATCAAGACCACCTACATTAGGTTTGTAGAAGACCACTAATCCATTTTACGTCCTTGAATCAAGCTAAAAAATGAGTTATTATAAGAATCATAAAATTAATAGAAAATGTGGAATATTGGGTTGCACCTAAATAAAGAAAAAAATTTGAATATAAACAAATATTTTACGGAAAATGTGTATAGATTTAGCCTCAGGATTTCCAATGCATTTTATGATGATAAATTGGGAAACCATTTTAATAAGGGATTTAAATACCTAAGAAGAGGAGGAGGAGACCACTAGGGTGGTATATATTGAAAAAAAAATTAAGGTTGATAATATTTAAGGTTATAAAATCATTTAATGGGAATATTTATAATTTTCTCCTAAATTATTGGGTTACATATTTTAGCGGCATGGTTTGCCAAACCGTGCACCAATTTTACCCCCAGTTCTCATCAAAGTGGTATCGAACATAGCCTAGGCACACTATTTAGCTAACCATGTGTTATCCATGTGGAAGGAAACAGTCAATGGGGTATGAAACTCTACAAAATAATCCACATCATTTCTCATGGTTGTGAAGAGATCGTGTACCCCATGATCCATTCTTCTACACTCTTATACAATTTGGGAAACTATGTAGTTTGGGACACACCATTTCTAATAACAATTTTTCCCATCTTATTTCTCCAAAAATAGGGGCTGAAGGCCTTGAACATAATTATGGTTTTTTGTTGTACCTTGATTTTGTTCTCAAGCCCACATTTTCATTTTATATACAACTGTCATCTAAAACTTTCACCTCTAACATGTACCATTACTAAGAATTTGTCACACCCATTTCATATGATTCCATCCCTTAGGATATGAAGACGTGTATTATGTGTAATATACATGTAAGGATATAATCTATGGGGAATTATATGTGAGTTAATGAGGACTTATCATAAAAATAGAATTTCATGTATCAAATCTACGATGACACTAATCCTATATGTTTTGAGGTGTTATTTTTTGGGAGATGTGATAAATATTCTGATAAAAAGATATAACATGAATGTTTATTATCTTATGGTTATCTCATTTGGTATTAGAGTTGGGTTTAGATAATTTTGGTGATTTGGTTATGAATAATATGAGGGTAAAAAAATAAAAAATCCTTTGATGAAAAATGTGATGTAGGGTGAAAATAGATTTTAATTGTTTAAAATAAAGGTATTAGGATTTAAGAAATCATAGTATTTATTTTCATTATTAAATTATTTCTTCCACTAGTTATTATTTATCAATACCCATACTTGAATTTTTTGTTTTACTCAAAATATAGAACAATGAGGAATATAGTTAATAATTATTTTCATGTAAAATTACACTATTTTCTCATTTAGAAACCAACTGGGTTTTAAGATGGAGTGTAACATCCCAAACATTAATATACATCAAATTTTAAATATTAATAAGTATTTTTTGCAAATTTAGGTAAAAAATATTATTTACACGCATGAAACACATAATTATTTTTTTCTTTAAATAATAACATTATATTTATAGAATTAATATATCTATATGAAGTGGAAAAATTATTATTCTGAAATAAATATATTTTTTCAAGAATAATATAATTTGTATCATCTTGATCCAATAAAATCATCAAAATGCTAAAAAACACTCTAGAAAAGAGATGGAACATTAGTATTCTAGTTGAATTTTAGATATAAAAAATGTTGAAACTTTATATAATTTGTTGTAAATGATAAATAATTAAATTAAAGCATATTTTTAGGAGGTAAAATGACCTGTGGAATAGTAATATGACCCTTAAGAAAAGTAATATGACCATTGGGAATAGTAACTAGACCGTAGAAATTGTATGTTTACATTAAGATAATAAAATGTAATATAAATAATATTATCATGATAAATTAAAAGGAATAATTTTTTAATGTCATAAAATAAATATCATGATTAATAAAAAATATAATTTAGTTGAAATTTTAAATAATTTTTCTTATCAATTATTCCATAAAAATCATAAATTTTATATAAAAAATTATAATTACTTATATTTTAAAATTATTTTGATAAAATTATATTCATTTTTGAAATCAGCTTCTCAAAATTTTCAATTTGTTATTTTTAATAAATTTCTTTAGTATTTCAATTTTTAATTGATCTCTAAAAATAAAAACTTTAAAAACCACCCTATTTTAGTCATATCATTCAATATATAATAATTAACTAATCATTTCTATCTTTTGAAGGCACTATTTTAATAATTTATAATATTAATTAAATTCAAATTTCATACCGAAAATATATTTTTAATGTCTAATGTCTAATGAATTCAACAAAAACCTGTTTTTCTTTTTTTTTGACATTTATTTTTAATAAAATAACTAATATGGTTTATAAATGGTTTCAAAGTATTAATTTTTTTAATTAAATATAATTTAAATTTAAAAATGTAACTATTTTATGGCTTAGAGTTGAAATTATATTTTATTCAATATTTTATCTAAAAAATATCGCTCCCTAGTTATAAATACCCCATGTCAGTCTCCTTGACAAACCACTTCACTTACACTTACAAAATCAAAATCACTAAAATAATTTCATCTATTAAGCCCACTAAATACTAATATACTTTTTTTGGTAATAAAACACCTATCATTCAATAATTTCAGTATCACCGAAAATGAACTAATTGAAGAAATATGTAATATCCATTCATCTTTATAACATTATATTATTTTCAAATATAATAATAATTTATAAAATTATATCCTATGTTTACATGATGTTGATATTTTAATATATTATATAAATTCTATTTATAGTACAATCAAATATTATATATATGGAACCTTCTCTTTGGAAAATGTCAAGCTATCAGTCTGTTAACTTCCCCTAAGGACATTTCGACCACTCTATTATCACCACCATTCTGTGAAGCTATACTAAATTATTTTTGATGTAAAATGTATATATATATATATCAATGATTATATTGTTAATTTAATTATTATATAATTTAATATATTCAAAATAATAAAAAATCAAAATAGAACAAAATAATTTTAAGGAAAACATGAATTCAATAAATTGCAACATTTAAAAAAATAAATTCTAAAAAATTGAATGATTATAATTATAAAAGATTAGAAAAATAAATATAAATAAATACTAGTTTAATTTCATAATAAATGTTTTTTATATAGGAATAAATAATGTGAGAAATTAAAACAAGATCTATTGTATGAAGAATATTTGACATAAGTCTGTCTTTTGGGATTATCACACCATTATTTTTATTTAGGATGTGGAATACTATAAATTCCTATAAAAAAGAGTTTTGAACTCTTATTCCATTATTTTCTCTATTGGGGATATAAATTCTTCTACTTCATAGACATGATTTCAAAGCTACCTGAAAAGATTTCTCAGCATTTCTTATTTTCCAAAACACCCCACTAATGCATTTTAAATGGTTTTTTCTTATCAATATAAAATATGATTTTATTAAACATGTGATGAATATAAATATTTTCTGCCTATTTTCATTTGGTAACATCAAAGGTTATTCATTGAAGTGTATTTTATGAAATATTTAGGGATCCCAATTCATTTAGTAATTCTGTTTCATGAATTTCATTGTTTTATGGTCCCTTAATATGTGGCATCCATTATTAAGAATATTTTTGGATGTGATAGGTGGGCCCAAAATCACATAGACTACCCATTTATTAAGAAATGTGATATATCTCATGTTATTTTATGGACTATACGTGAACATGATGTTAGATTTGTACACAACTATTTGTGGTATTTGACCACTGTGAAATGATATTGATTTCCATTAATATGACACATTTCATTAATTTTAAAAATTATTTCATCATTTTTATTATGGAGATACCATGATTATGATATACTACTAATGATTGTTCTCACTAATATAATACTAATTACTATCCATTATTCCTTATATGTTATTATGACCCTTACTATAATTTCATCTCACCCGTTTTACTGATTTATATACTTAGGTTATAAAATGTTCTTAAAAAAAGATGAGATCATTTATGAGCTTAATAAAGGAGGATTTAAATAAATTTTAATTCTTATTATGTACAATTGATGTATGAGCATAATTATTCCACAACAAAAAAAAATTTTATCCGTGAATGTATTTATAGTACATTATTTATCCTCAACATGATGTAATATTTGTATAATAATTTTTTTCGTTATAGTTCATATTATAGGTACATGTTGGTAAATTTGGGAATTTATAGTAGAAAATTTCAGTGAAATCCCTCAGTATTTTTTTTGAGTTTTATAGGAAATATCATTATGTTTGGTTAATGTATAAGTGCATGTGGTTTCAGAAAATGAAATCTATTTTTAGATACTAAAAGTGGATGTGATTCAAGAATAGAATTACCTAGGGACAATATCCTTGAATGGGATTGTTGTGGATTAAATAATCTAGGAAATATTTTATAACAAAGAGGAATTACTTCACATTGGGTTTTACACTACCAAGGGAAATGATTTTGTTACTCTCAATCTCTATAAAAAAAATAGGAAGGAAACATAGATAAATAAATTGTTCAACTTAAATTTATTATATGATTAAAGTACATTATCCTAGAATAATTTTTTGAAAATAAGGATATATTAAACATATATACCCCCTTATACATGACATTAGAGTTTATTTTCACACATGGATAAAATAATTATTCACGATTATTTTTACAATTTCTATATTAAAATATGGTGATTACATGGAATGATTAGAACAATACTCAATATGAGGGATAATGGAATGATTTATGAATTAAATTTCTAATTTAATGGGATGTGTAGTTAAAAACCTAATGTATATGGTAACCCAATTTTATAAGACTATGATCAGTAATATTAACCATTTAGAATATAAACCTTCACTCATAATGGAGAAACCTGAAGAAGAATAATTTATACGGAAAATATCATTGGAATTTAGTGGATACTCCAATAATCTTTTGGTTGAAAAGTTGTTTAACTCAATAGAGAATATATTTTCTTTTATCCACTATTCTAAGAAGGATAAAGCTAATAATTCCATATATCATTTATATAATGTGCCTAATAAATTGTGGGAATTTTAAAGAATAAAAATCCAAAAGATGAAATGGAAGAAATTTAGTGCAGAGTATTTAATAACATATTTAATAATTATTATTTTCCTTGGAATCATTAAATAATGAAGGATAGTTAATTTAAAGGGCTTAAGAAAAACGAGATTCAATCTATAATGACATATGATTAAAATTTCACAAGGAATTCAAGATACACCTCATGTATTATTATCAGTAATGATAACATAATATATAGGTTAATTACTCATTGATAATAACATATTCAAAAGGCTCTAGTAATAAAAGGGATTCGGAGTTATAAATAAGTATATTTATCTTCTCTTAAATTAGAGATAGAGTTTTGATAATGGAACCATATGAATAGAGATAAAAAAGAAAATAATGGATTTTCAGGATAATGTTTCAAATTGACAAGGATGAAATAAGATCCAACCACCAACATGTTAAATATCAAGAAAGAAACATCATGGAAATTTCTCAATTGTATGAAATACTTTATTGAGGAAAGGAATAATACTCACAATTTACCAACCATTTTTCAATGATTAAATATAACGGGAAATGAAAATATGATATACAGCATTATAAACTATGTGTCATCAAGGGTAATTAACATTAAAAACCACCAAATATGACAGAACAAGGTAAATATTATTTTATCTTCGCAATTGAGGTGGAATAATAAATGTTGTTGCAAAAGATACAAATTTTATTTACTCGTGACTGGAAATTAATTTCTTAGATTCTGGTTTTACACATTTATTTATACCCTATATGTTTTATTGATCTTTTGAATCAAATACATAATATATTGAGGTTTAGATATTTATAAAAACACATAGTGGTGTGATGATCGCAACCTTTGAGTTAGAATCTTCTCTTGTTAGCATATCTGGGATGATTCTCTTAGTGGAACTCATATTCCTACCCATGGTTGAATTTTATGCAATACTAAGGATGGATTGGTGATTTTTATATTGATATTTCTGAAGTAAATGTTAATTTCTCTCTATATTCCAAACCACCCCATACTCCTATAAAATTAAAATAATATCAAGAATCTCATTTGGAGAATACCTCAATGGTGTGGATTTTTATACCCATCATTGAAACATATCATTCTTAAATGGTTGTCTCAAAGGAAATCCTCAACCTTGAAGAAATAACCATTTTAAGTGAATATGTTAATATATTTTCTAAATTATTTGTTGGACATATCTCTAATTAAGAGGTAGTGTTCTCAATAGATGTTATACTAAAAGACACCCCTACATCAAAATTATTATATAGGATGGCCCAAACAGAACTGTAAATATTAAATAAGTATATTGAAAGAAGTTTAAACAAAGGGTTCTTATGTTATAGTGAATTACCATGGGGTGAATCATTTTTCATTTTCAAGAAACAATAATAGATCAATGTGACTCTTCATTATTAACTAGGATTAGAATAAGATAACCTTCATGAATAGGTTTCCCTATCAATGTATTTCATTCTTTTTCAATCAATATCAAGCAGCTCAATACTTCTCAATGGTCGATATTCATTACAGATATCATTTAATGAATGTGAAAAACGAATATATTCAAAATGAAAACATGTTTACTTGATATTTACACTATTGGTTTATAGTGATACAATTTTAGAATACTAATTACTCAAAAATATTCATGGATTTGATGAATTTTTTTTATAATTCTATAAATTTTTTTTCGTATTTTTCATTTATAATATTTCAATTTAATCTAATTTATTGGTGGAACCTGATAATAATATAAGGATTGTGTGGGAAACATTAATAAATTAGACGATTCAGGATGTGTTCATCATGTGTATCCATCAGATGAAACATGTCACATTATTAGGGAACACAATCTCTAGTGATGGAATTTATATAGACCCCAAAATGATAATATAGTGACCCTATTTTTTCATAGTAAGAATTTTAAAAAAAATTAGGAATATTTTAAGTGTCGGGAGCTGAGACGAAATGATATTCTAAGGCCTAGTGAGTTTGTAATTGATATTATAAAATATTAAATATATTAACATCACATACAATAATTTTTTTGGGAATGATGGATTAAATCCAGAATAAGGAATCATATAAAAAACTCACCACCACATTTCATTATGAGATGTGTTGTTTACCCTAGGTTCAACCAAATGTTTTCCCGCATCAGACATTTGGTTTGAGGTAGTCGTTGGTAGGTGTGTTTAACTAAAATAAATAAATAATAAATTTATCTATTTTATTATAAAAACTTCATTAAAATCATTTATAAATACCCTATTATAATGATTATCCAATGGTTAACCACATTAACATTGATATATATGAGATGCCGTTCCTAGAATTATTTGTTGGAGAATCATGATCAGATGATTAATTATGACAATATTGATGTGGATCAAGAGGAAATAGACATATAAGGCCTTATCCTTCGTTGTTAACCTCATTTTTAATGATATATTTCTAATCGAGGTAGGGAACTCCATTTGAGATTTCTCCCATATTTAATAAAATATTAGGCATGGATTTATGTATCTACTTTTTAACATTGATATATACATGAAATATTCCCCCATTAAGTAATTTTTATATGATTAAATTTATTATTTACTTTTATAAATTTTTTATTAACCGTGATTCTACACCTATTGATCATTGGCAATAATTTCATCAACCAGAGATGATTATTACCTTTTTCGGTTCTTCTCCCACAGCGTTCTTAACATTCATCACCATAAGACCATGGGATGGTGGTTCAATTTTTTTGGAGGTTTTTATTAGGATCAGGCACTCAAATCATGGTGGTATTGGGAACAATGAACGAGATGATGATTTTAAAATGAATTATATTGGTATCACGAATGAGATTTCACAATAGAAGTGATATGAGATAGATGAATGATTTGAGGTGCATTAGGAATAGATTAATGATCTCATTCATTCTAGTTGGTGTAATTTGATGACATGCAATATGATGAGATTAGATCTGAGTAGAGTCCCTTTTAGGATTCCTATCATAGGGTCTTCCCACATAACGATCTAGACATGATTAATTATGCCACATATTTTGGTTTTGTGTTACACCTATTTACTTTATATGATACTTTTATGATTAATATTTCTATATATTAATTTTATTTCAATTATTGGGGTGTGTGTTGGATGTGTATGAGGTTAAATTGAAAGAAATCTATATGACATGTGTTTTTAAATATTTTCCTTAAAAGTGGTTTATATTATTAATATTTTAATATATTAAATTGATTTGAGTGGGATCTAAATTACAAGTGAATGGGGTCCTGTATGCGAAAAGAATGAAGGTGACCTTATATTTTCAAACAAGATTGGATAAATACCAATTTATATATAATAATAATGATTATGATGATAATATTATGAATACCCTATTTACAATGTATATCATTCATAGTATGTCAGATTGATGAGCCATCAGTATCATCGTGACACAGAAATTGAGGTGGACTTTTCATGAACAATTTTGCGTACCTTTTTCCAACTCATGGATGAGTCCTAATAAGTGACATACAGCTGTGTTAAGTTGATGTTAGTATTTTAATGTGCATCAGTTTTTGGAATTAAATAGATTATCCTGCATGTTTTTCT
Organism: Viscum album; assembly: GCA_963277665.1. Classification (NCBI taxonomy): domain Eukaryota; kingdom Viridiplantae; phylum Streptophyta; class Magnoliopsida; order Santalales; family Viscaceae; genus Viscum; species Viscum album. Next base: position 208,573,600 of record OY728146.1, on the reverse strand, counting down.
ACAAGGAACGCAACACCAGGATCCATTGGTCCACTTATAGACGTTTTTTTGACATGTTAGTGATTCATGATTTATCTTGACAGACCAATATCAGGCCTCATTCACTCACTATGATTTTGTGTAGACTCAGATTTTGACCATTGAGTAGCCTATCCAATCAAGTTTTATATATAGAATATAATGGTGGCTTTCGTATTATCTTTCATGATATGGCATTGAATGTTCTAATTCCGACTCTTCATTGGGATATTATTGATGCTGATAGAGATAAGGAGGGATCATATAAAACATGATGGGGTGGAATCCCACTATTGAATTAGTGAGAAATTCCCCCATACTCCTTCCATTAATTTGATTTGAACACCCCAGTGGCATCAGTGTGTGGTTCCTCTATCTAAGGAGTGGTTCCCCTATAATGCACATGGGAATGAGTCATCTACCTTCTCAGTGGAACCCCCTCACACACTAGGGTGATTGACCTCTACCTTTTGAGTGGAACCCACTATCACACAAAGGCATGGGTCGTTTACTATCTCACTGGAACCCCTTAAACACTAGGTTATGAATTATCTATCATCTGAGTGGAACTCCAAATATAATAAGTTGATTGTCCTCCATCATCTAAGTGGAATCCCTCTGATGTACAATGGTGTGGTTCCTCAGACTACTAGGTTCCCCCTTGTGAACTAAAGAATGTTTCATCTACCCTTTTAGTAGAACCCCATGACATATGATGTAGTGGGTCCCCAACAATGGGACTATTTCCCAATTGAATGTTCAACATAGTGGATATCTATGGGTTCTCTACATGGTTATATATTTTGATACAAAAATGCATGACTTAATATTTTTCCCATCATCTCTAGATTTTAGTGGCAGGGAGTGGGAACTCCAGAGGGGTTTTTTCACATAATTCTAGGAATCAGAGGGAGACCATAGAGATATTGGAATACTCATATTTCTTAAATAGGTTATGGAGACAAAGATCCCCATTCTCTATTATTTTTAATTCTTATTGAGAATATCTGGAATTTTATGATTGTTTTATCATTTTATAAATTAAATTCTTTTGCTGGGTTAAGATATTCATTTTTATCTAGATATTACTCTCATTCGGGTTTGAGGGTGTCATACTAGTTATGCATATACTCACTCATGAATGGGATTTATCCCCACATGTCATGTTTTATACCTGAAGTTGATATGATGGTGGTTATTAGAGTGGATAATAGTGATACTTGTGTTCATTAACCACATACGGTGGTTGGTTTGGGATATTATGAGGCATGATTTCTCATAATTCATATTTTCTTCTTGTTTTTATTTTTTGACTTCATTTTAGGGTGAGCATATATTTTTTACCATTCAATTTGGTTTTATATCATTGTATTACTAATGTATTTCCTAGAAATTGTTACATTAATGGATTATTTCAATATTTTTAGATCATGTACCTTATATTTCACTATACTATTATGATTATATGGATGGGTGTATTCATAATGGTTCATTATGAAAATGTATCCCATTATAGTAATAGCTTCTTGAAACATGTGCCAACCCCAAGCCTATTGGGGTCGGTCAAAAGGTTTTGACAACTGGATCTTCCATAGTCCAGGTATGCCCCTGTGTGTTAGGTCATTATAGAGTTTTATCAATGGTGGTCCATCCTTGGGGTTCTTGGAGTTATCCACTTATGAGGATCGGTTGGGAACATATGGAATTTCTTTCATATTTCTTTGAGAACAACTTTCATGCAAGGTAACCTAGTGTTAGTACGATGACCGATGTATCAATAGACTAGAAAATTGAGTAGCATTTAATCATCTCGGCATACAAAGATTATGGTTGTATGGAAAATATTATTGGAATAATATAATAATTATTCATGTTTCTATCCTTATCGACGCAACTCCCCAAATATTTTATTGACTGTTGTACATCTCAATATCATTATGGATTTATCTATGAATAAAACCATCTAGGATTTAATGATAGGTCCACGATGATGACAGGTAGAATTACGAGGCCTTGGTTTATGAAATTAACCATGTGATTATTTACTCCAAGAGAACACCAAGTATTGTGACCACCTTTTGATTGGTGGATGTATCCTTCTATACATAATTTATATGAACATTAACAACTTGATCATTCTATAGATTCTGAAGGGAAGGATGATGGTACAAGTAGTCTTAGAACATTATGGGAGATCTAGAATATATATTGGTTTAATGATGATATATATCATTGTAATTATATGTTTCAGTCAAGGTAGTTCTCTACATCTTCTATCTTATTCACACCCAAATTGGTCAGATGGTGTCATTGGTGACCAATATTCTCTATAGAGTATCTATTTTATCTAGAGGCACTGAAAGGCGATGTACATTTTTTGAGTATTCCTCATGGGTTTCTAATAAAGAGATCATCCATGTGTTTTGGTGATCCAAAATACCCTTTATCATGTGGTTGAATACTGTTGTGAGTTTGTTCTATGAATTTCCTACTTGGATAGGACCCCTCTAGATATTGTTCCTATAAGAGAGACCTATCCAGGTTAATATTTTGGAATGAGTAGAATAATGATTTGGTGATGTTGAATTGGATTCGGTCATGCAAGAAAGTGGTACTCATACCTCACCAAGACACGTTCTTATGAAATGATTTCATACCATAAGGGAGAGTCAGTTCCACCCAAATAGAATTGTCTGGAGGTGTATAAGATGTATTTGTTCATCTTGAATGTTTGAGGGTTTTTTGATTTGATATGGTGTCAAATCAATCCCTGGTTGTGGGAAGGAGTAAGTAAAGGGAATGGATAGCTTCATATTATTTTATTTTTGTCTCAGTGGTTATTATTGGGGTATGGGGTATGACATGTGTCTCCACTAATTTAAATAGAGTTTTATTGTAGATTTATTAGACACATTTCCAAAGTCATAGTCTCAGTTCGAAACCTTTTAGTACTAGATGGGGCCTTTTTCTTGACCCTTTTAATAGAGGTTCCAATAGAGAGGACCAGTGGTCACCAATTTCTAATAATGTTGTTATTTATCTCTACATGGGGAGATATCCTCACACACAATCTTTAAATAGTGGTAGAGGGACCCTCCAATTTTTTCCTCGGTATGGTCTAGTGGTATAACATCAATGAAAATATGATCACTAATAGATATATAATTGTGTTTTTTTTAAAGTATTAAAATTTATCGATCAACACTTCCAATTCAAAAAGGTCACAGACTCCTTATAAACTGATGTCTGGTGTCCATTTAATCCCCACCACTTACTTATCCTTTCCCTATATAAAATGTTATAATAATTCATGAACATAGAAATAAATAAACAAACCATGATGCATGCAACTCACATTGTAACTAAACATGGGATGGAATAATAAATCACATATAAATCATATAAGGTTTCTAAAAGGATGCATGATTCGATGTTTCCTTTCCATATTGATCCAATAAAAAATATAATCCTCAATAATAACAGTAAACATCACATATCTTGTGTGTCACCCAACAGATTAATCAAATTTACAATAATAAGAAAAATAAATAATAGAATTTCTTATCCAAAGTAAATTTTTCATTCCCTCTATGTGGGTTACATACACCAAGAAAAAATTGTACCAATTTATGACTTTTTTTATTATCAGTTTAATATTCCTAAACTATATTAAAGTAGAAAATAAATTTCTCTGGTATCACATTGTTTTTCCTCACCATGATGCCACTTAAACAGTTCCCCAAGCCAGTGGGACACATAGCCTCAAGAATGATTCACCATATATTGGAATCTACTAACTAACACAGAGTGTCTAAGGTGGTACAATTGAGAGACTGTACCCTAATGATCAGGGTATCCCTATGGGAGAACAAATTGATAAATAGACGAATCATAATAAATAACTTGTTGATAAAAAGTAAAGAATTAAAAGTTAAAAATAGCCAACCTCATAAATAACCTGTATCATATACTAAATGATGTAATGCCATGTGTCTAACAAAAATGAATAGACAAGCATGTTATACAATATAAGTTCTAAAATTTAAAAATACCAAAATGATTGTCTCTGACAGCATCAAAATCCATAGACCCGTCATCTGCTTCCCTTATCCCATTATATAAAAAAATTATTTATCAATAACTGGGTGCTTCCCCCGGTCCCTACCTGTATCCATATAATCATCCCAAGTACTAGTAGTTCCCATGACAAGGTGTGATAAACACTCTGTTGTCCCCCACCAACAGTGTCTGTTAATATCCAGTAAGTGCATAGAATACGGATGTGTGAAGATATATCAAAACATAATTAATAATTAAAGATGTAATGGGGTCATCATTGGTTCGTGAAGGAAACTAGGTCGACACTACCTAATTCTACCAATGTTGGAAAATCTCTAAACAAGTAACCAGATGTAAACACAAACATGGTTTGTATGTGTAGTGAAACCTACAAACATATATATGTATACTCTTAGTAGTCTATACTGAGGAATAACCTAATCACCCATGAGCTTTAATATGAGTCTCAAATGTAACAAGGAATTCCATACCCAGTATCACAATTGTAGGGAGTTTATAATAGAATTATAACAGTGGGGTTTTCATGCCCATTATCATATCAATAATAGACATTATTCCCATATATCATGTCAATAAGATTTCTATAACATTATCATAATTGTAGGTTTTCCATGTCCATGTCATAATTATATAGTCATCATGCTAATATCATAACAATAATTGAATCAACATCTTACAAGTGAATAAAAATAAGTAATGGTAAACCATTCCCATTTAACATAAAGCATTGGGATCATTATTCCCATTTATAATAAAAGTGAAAATAATTTAATGATTTCTATGTAATCCAATAGGTAGTTAAAAATTTAATATAATTTATATTTTATAAGGGTGTAACCATTGTTCAAATACAAAGAGGTGATGTGGTCACACCACTCACATTTAATTAAATTCATGATTAATATCTCATTTAATAGACTCGCCAAAACTATATTAATTATGGTTTGCTCTATTAGAAATTTATAATAACTTTGAAAATTCATTAGCACAACTCGAGGGGTGGAAATTTTGATGGGGTCATATTCCATTATATATAAAAGGATTCTAGGATCATTCTATTATAGATATTTGATTAAACATGTTTTACTAATTTTATGTCAATGAATAGAGAATCCATAATGTAGTACACAACACATAATATATTACAAGAATACATAAGGGATAATCACCATAACACCTACCACTTTCCAGTAGAGGATAAAAAGTCTTGAATTGGACATTGGTTAGATCCATATCACTTGAAATCATAAAAATTGAAGAAATCCCTAAAAATTGAGCATATGAGGATGCACCTAAATAACTCCTTCAAGGGAAAAAAAGACAAAGGTGCAAGATGTATAAATAACTAACTTATGCACATCCAATGATGTTCTTATAAGTCAAATTAGAGTAAAAAAGATTTACCAAAGAACTAGGTAAAATATTCAAAGATATTCAATGAGAGAGGTAAATACCAATTATGCACTTGAATGATTAAAAAATTATTTTTGTTTAAACATACAAGTAAATAAAGACATTTTGGTAATTTTATATAAAAAATTAGGTGACAGAAGGATTGGCAGTAGAGTTGGTCGGACAATGTTCCAACTATGTGCAATGCACTTCCTCAAAACCTCCTCACAAAAGTCATGCACACGATTTGGGGAACCCTACAAAAATCATTATTTTTTCCTATTCATAAAATTATAGTTATCCCGAATGAGCATGTGGTCCTAGGTGAGGGGATATGGAAAAATATGTTTCATTGTATGCTCTATAAAAATCCCCACACAATCAGTTGAAACCATATAGATCGGGCTGTATGGTTTCTAATACTCATGTGGCCTAGTGTTTTCTTCCACCGGTCGTTATTCCAGGCTCTGAACAAGTCTGAGGCATGGATTTGTCTTCTATAAGCTCACTAAAAATTTATATTATTTCAAAACCCAAGAGTTATACAAAAAAATAAGTAATTAAAACCTTATAAAAAACATAGATCATATAATGTGTTTCTCAATACTAGAATTAATGAAGCTATTGGATGTTATGAAAACCCGTCATTATCTATATATCCGGAAAAAGAATTATATATAGAGATATCAAGAATTATTTCTATTGGGAAATCATGAAGAGGTATATTTCATAATATGTATATCATGGCTTGTAATTCTATGAAATTAATGAATGATGAAAAAAATCTAAGGTAAATTTATAAACAATAACTATACCTATATGGGATTAGGATAATATCATAACTTCTTTAATTAAATGACATTTCAATACTTTTAATACCCATAATACTATTTGGGGTGTAGTTGATAACATTATATTTTTGGAAAATTTCATTAATATTTATGAATATTCCAAGAACTATCAAAATTTCATAATTTAAATAATGGGATTGTTAAGGTTGAATGGAGTAAAACTTTACATTGTGACTGATTGAGATCTATGGTTTACCTTGATGTTTTGTAGAATATTTTAGAAATATTAAAATAAATAGTTACTCATTTTCACTGCTTATCATCTCCAAACTGATGGTGACTCTAAAAATATCCATTTGAGACTTGGATTTTATAGTTAGGTCATTATAAATGGATTTCAATAGAGATTGGTATTAATACCTTAACCACATATCATTCTCAAATGACAAAAATTTCTATTTTAGAATCTGAATTAGACCATTGGAAAAAAATGAGGTTTTTTTGGGAAGAGGATAAAAATACCAACATGTGAGGATTAATTTGGAGAGAATAATCTTCTTGGATTGTATATTTATCAAGAAATGTTACAGATGATTCAAATTATTCAGTGACATATTAAAATATCACATTTTCAACTAAACATATAGATTGGAAATCCATAGTTATAATTGGAGTTGCATGCTTAGGACAATGTATCACTTAAAATATCACCTTGGTGGAAGATTATGGGATTTAGAAATAATGTAATGTTAATCCCTAGATATATTAACCCATTAAAAATCATTAATAATGTGAAGAAGGTAGCTTATCATCATCCACATCCACTGAACATATCCCATATGCTTGATGTGTTTCAATTATCACTTTCGAGGAAGTACATATCAAATCTATCAAATATACTATGATTAAATATTCTATATATTGATAACAGTCCCTCATATGGGTAAACACAATAGTAAATATTGGATTTTTTAGATAATGTATTACAAAACTTGTATATTATCATGGTTAAATATTTCTAGAGGAATCATATGTTTGAGGACGATATTTGGGAGCTTCCAGATGTGTTCAGTAAAAATTAACATCAATTTTTTAATATTAGTATTGAAATATATAGGGTGATTTTTTCTAGGTGTAGAATATATCATCATATGATTATAGTATGTATTCATGTTTTAATAAATCACGTGTGTTTGATATATTATAATATAAAAAACACTAGAACACAATGAAGAATAATTTATTTCATTTTTGTGTAATATTATAATGGAAAATGAAATACACAAAGAGATAACTAAATAGAAAAAAATTATAAAAACATAAAAATTAATAAAACCAAAAGTAAATAAATCTAATACATGATTAAAATTACCCTAAATATTATCTTCCATTAATATCATATCATCAATATTAAGTATATAAAGAATAAAATATGTTTTAAATATGAAAATATTTAATCCAATGACACCCTAAGTTGGGAGGGGTGAGTTAGGGTTTTAAATTTTTATTTTTTAATTAAATAAATTAATCCTATGTAGGTAGGAACTTGTAAAATCATTAAAAATCTGCTAAAAACATCATCTCAATCATAAATATAGATAATAAAAACACAAAAAATAAGTTTTTTACTTGCTTGACCACCAAGAGAAGGTATGAGGACCATTCACTAATGATTTTTTGTTCATACCAAATATATATACTTCCCCAGTTCATTGTATTACAATTTCTAGTCATTGTCACTCCATTCTAGGTGAACATATTTTAAAAATATCTCACTACCCACCACATATCATATATATCACCTCCTCCTTTTATCACTACATTTAGTAGTAGTATTTTATAATGCTAATTATTATAGTTCTCCTTGAATTTTATATGAATTATATTTTTTAATTAAATCATTATGGTCTATGTTTATGTCTCGAGTTAATTACAAATTTTTTGTCCATGTGGTTCATAGATGTCCTTGGCTTCATCTAGTTCAGCACTGCCCAAGTCCCTAGATATACCTAAATATGGTTTCAAAATAATATTTCCATTCCCTAGAATGTTTTCATAATGTTATGGATGAAATATTATCCCTTAAATATAATTCATTTGTTATGGTCTCTTCGCAAAAAAATTTAATGTTCAAGTAAATAATCTCATTTTCACTTCACCTAAATCCCTTTACATCGGTGATTTTTTCCATTTATATTCTCATTAGAAACATTTCTCTATCCAGTTTTTGATATTAAGTTTACAGAAATTCAACTCTATTTCCAATTAATACATTCATCTCCTTTCTAATCTATTACAAAAATTATTCACTTACGTCATTTTCCTCAAGTGATTCTTTCTTGATGACATAGCCTCTTAATTCCTCACCAAATATTCATAAATCAAATTAAAGGGGTTTGACATGTACTTTTAGGAATAGATATCAAATTTTGAATGAATTTTCATTTTACCAGCTCTACCTATACAGAACCTTATTAGAAAAAGACACTGTAGCACATTTATCCTCTCATGTTACTCCTTCAAATTGTTATAGGAACCACTAGAACTCAATATGTGTGTGTGATTTTATATTTGACTAGAATGTGTATTCCACCAAAGCCTGAAAATTCTTATCCATAGTAGTATGAAATCCGATTCTTTTCTCTATAATAATATTTGAACAGTCCTTTTATTTTTTTTATCCAATGAATTTCCAACCACTAAAAATTAGTTCCATCTTAATCCATATTTCATATCGTTAAAATCCTTAATCATCCCTAAAATGGATTTACAAGAAACATGAACCCACTCCATAGAGTGAATAATCATATTTATAACATAACAATATATTGAAATAGAATTTCTAGAATATTATGAGTAATTTTAATGATGTATGTAAGAATAAAAATTGGAATGACATATGAGTGTTATATATATAGTCATTGTACAAATTGTTTCTTGAGATATAATCAGTATATATAGCCATTGTATATATACTAAATATATATAATTTTATCTAATTGGTATACTGAAACTTTTATATTATTAATAAAAATTTAAAACTAATATGATTTGTATATAATAAATTGTAGCACACCCATTTTGAGGTAATTAGTATTTCTTTTATGAATTCATATTATATGAAGAGTTTGGTTTCAGTAGGGAATATTTTCTATAATTTTTTTATTTTTTTGGATGATTTTATATAGGTTCATGTTCATTTCATAGTTGTAGAAAACTATGTAACAACTATAGGAAACTGAGCATAATGAGTCAGGGGTAAAAGGGTGGACACACGATATGTGCACAGTTTGTCAAAATAGTGACAAATCCCAAAATAAATCAAGCTATTCTAGATAATGGTATTTGAAATAGCTCATGCATGGTTTGGAAACTATGTGAGGCAACCATGTGAGATTAAATCACAAATTATGATGCTAACACAAAATTATCGTATGGTTTTCCAAACTATGAAACTAACTATACACGAGTAAAAAGTTAGATCCTAATATTGTGGACCTCATTTTTTTACACTCTAACACCATTTTTTCTACTCATGACTCCATAACTCAATATTATGTCATTATAGTTGTCAAGGAAGGTTTTACCATAATTTTTAAGGTGATATGATGGCTTCCCTTGGTGATTGGAAGCTGGAATCTTGCCGTAAGGCTTCGTTCTTGATCATTCGTGATGAGTTTCATAGATCCACTTCAACCTATCCCTAAAATTCATATATCTATACCCATTATGGCTAGATATATGGTAGTGGATTCAAAATATGATTATATTTGTTTTTTATGATTGGGGAAGATATCTAAGGAATGTTCATGGAGATTTAACCCTATTTTATAGACGTTCTTCGTGTTGTTCTTTGTTTTCATCTTAAAACTTAAGGTAGGTTGCTTCACTCTCGAATCCTATATTTAGAATATAGTGGATTATTTTTAAATTAATTTTTTTTAAATTTATTGGTTATTTTATATGAAATTATTTTTGAAACCCCTCCTGAGTGATAGTTTGTGGATACATGTGAATTGGGTGTCTTTGTATAATGTACTTTTGTTCTTAAATTTAAAATGGTGACATTAAAATATGATTATTTATATAATTGAGCTAAATGAATTAATAAAGATTTTTTCATTAAAATATATATTTTATTAAAAAGAATTTGAATGTTTGAGTTGTATTAGTTTGTTTTAATTGTTTCCTATAATATAATAGATTTATTGAAATTGATGAAATAGATTTATTGCATTAGGTTTTGGAATAAATATTGCATTTTTTTCATGTGAATTATGTATAGATATGGGTACAATGTCTCCCCCTTAAATTGTGGGATGGATAAGGGTCAGAAATCTCCCCATCAAATGGTTCCTTATTTGATGGCTTACCTCAATGATGACTCACTACTCATGTGTATATGGAAGTCTAGGTCTTCAAGCATGATAGGTTGTGTGTATATTAAAAATGGAATGGTTATGCCAAAATGGAATAGGTAAAATTTCTTAAATAAATGATTGGTTTTATTCATTTGAACTTGTTGTTGTTTTGAGAAAACTGATTCCTTGAAACTTGTGTATATTTAGTTATAAACTATTTTATAAACTATTTTATATAAACTTTATTATATAAATGTTTCTAATTCTATATATCCTAGTGTCGTTGGTAGGGAATTAATTGGTGGAGACATAATGTGTTTCATTACTCACCAATTCTTTGGAACTTTGGTTCTTTTTGAGATTCTTTTTAGTGAGACATGGTCAAAGGTAATGTATCACTCATTTATATAACTACTTCATGAAACATGGGCCATTTGGTGGGCATGGATAAAGAATGTTGTTGGAGCATGAGTGTTGTAGTTCACTTTTTTTATATTTTAGTTTGGATATTTTTTCATCAATGATGTACTTTGATATTGTATATTTCTATCATGGAAGTTCGGTTTACTTTTGTTTGATAAATAAAGTGTATAGTTATCTTTATTTCTTATCAAGCATCACTTATTGGTGTTTTTTTCTTATGGAATGTTTTGGTTGTTGTTTATATCATACAAGGAAATTGTTTCCCCTACATCAGTTTAATCCCTTCAACATTTAATCCCAGTCACTGGCATCTTTTGGATGTTTCCAAAGTCCATGTAACATTACTCCACATTATCAATCGATTAAGGAGAAGGAGGGATGTTATAAGTGGTATCAACTTTGTCCTTCCTTTGTGGAACAAGTATTAATCATTTTTCTAGGCCTTCAAGTTGAAATTTATTCTTGTCTATTTTTTGAGATGGGATCATAAAAATGAGAAGGATTTCTAGGACTAGAAATATAAAGAATAAAAATACATAGCTAAAATTTTTGTGATAAATTTCAAGTTACTAGGTAGTTAGGTCCATGAATGTTTTGGAGACACTTAGAGGATTTCAAAATCTCATTTTCATGGATTTATCCAATGAGATGAGCATGGAATAAATTAGAGGAATGACTTCCCACTAGGATTACATATTTCATTTTGTGTACTAATATATGATTTGGTATAATGTTTTAAGTTTTTTAAAAAGGTTTAATTTGTTTTTAAAATTAATGATTTTGAAAAAGAGAATGATTGTGATATTTTAAAAATATTATGATCTTCAAAATAAAGTACATATATTAAAAAAAATTCAATGTAAAAATTGTTGAATTTGAGAAAACCATGTTTTGATAGTTAATGTGATCAAATTTGTAATTTTATTCTATAATTTATTAGATAGTGATAATTTTGGATGTTTTTGTGTTATAGAGAGATTAACTCAATAAGCATCAAAGAATCCAACCAGAAGAAGCTACAGAGAATATGTTTTCACCTACTCCATTGGATAACCAACTACTGGTTTGGAGCATCATCCAAGAATTTATGGCTATCTACACAGGAAACTAGATGTATAAACTGAGATAAGTGGATCATTCTACCCCATTTCAAAACCATAATCCACCAATCATTATGGGTGATCTAGAACCAGAAATGGTCAATGTGTGGCCAAATATAATGAATCGTATCATTGATTACATTAGCTCACCAGTAGAGATTATTTTCAAAATGGAGATGTATATTCTAGAGGATATTTCATGCCAGTTGTGGGATACAACTTTGTAGGATAAAATAGATCAAGTCTTTGGTTGAGTGGATTTTGAAGAATTGTTTATGAAACAATTCTATCCTCACACGGTCAAAATTCTGAGAATAATGAATTTATTTAGATTTAAATAATAGAATATTTCTGTGAAAGAATATACATCCATGTTCAATTACATAATCAGGTTTTCACCCTAGGTTTTGTCTAGTGCAACCTTAATGGTACACATTTCTTAAGAAGGCCTTAAAAATGAATTTTTTCGAAGATCATAGTTCCCTATATCAAATATTATATAGAAATGGTAAATATATCTTATGTAGATTATGGAGACATCGTAGGAGTTATGTGTAGAGGAATCGTTTTGTTACACATGAGAAGTTGTGGAAACACTTATACTCAAGGAAAGCGGAATAGGGGTGCCCATCTACAAGGAGGTAGCATGAGTCATAATCAAATGGATATATTGGTAAATCATTCTCGAAAACCAAAGATCTAGATAGAGGATTCTAATGTGGTTCATTCGACCACAAGATGAGAGAGTTTATTACACCACTGAGATAATTCCTTAATTTCAACAAGATAGGGATTCTTTAGTGATATTATCACTGGGATCCAAGGTTACATGATCGAGACCCTTCTTAGGTTTCATAGGAGTTGTATGCTTTGATTGGGTGATAGTAGCATAATCAATCTCGTCCTCTAAACAGAGCAATCCATGGTGATAATTTGAAAACCATCACTCTACTGCAAGGAAAAACTTAGTATAGGGAAAAAGAAAATGTTCAGACATGATGAAATTATATAGAGTTGAGAACTGATTGTGGGTGATTCGGCTGAACTGTATATGGTGAAATGTACAATTATTTTTAATTACACCCTTATGAAATTTTTTTTGATACTAGTTAATCACATTCCTTTATATCTTCTTATGGTATTGATTTTTTGTGTTTAAACCATGGGATGAAACCGTCTATGATTATACATCAAATCACTCATCGGTAAAATGAATGTTGATCCTTTGTGTGTATATCATGTTATATAATGGTTGATGAAGATGAGAAAAAATGGGATTTATCTATACTATAAATGGATGAGTATAATGTGATCCTAGGTAAGGATTGTTTGTCAACATTAAAGGCAGACATCAACAATAATATCAGAACAATTAGTTTCATGATTGAGGATGGAATCAGACATCTCTTTAATGGGGAAATGGATGTAAAAACATGTCAAATAAGAATTTTGGCACCTGTAGTTGGAATTATCTCTTATTATTTTACTGCATTTTCATTGGAATCTATGGAAGATAACGATAAAAGTAGTTTTCCTATAGTGGTGGATTAGTTTCATGATTTTTTCCTGAAAACCACTCAGGGTTACCACTAGTAAGGGAAGTGTGGTTTATTATTTATCTCCTTCTGTGAACCAATCCTATCTCACTTTCTTAATATAATACGGAACTAACGTAATTAAGGGAGATGAAAGATAAGTTGGAAGACTGATAAATCAACGGTTTCATTTGGGTATGCTCGTTTTTATGGGTAGCACCAATCTTGTTTGTGAAAAAATAATATGGAACATTAAGGCGGTGTTTGGATTATCATAAACATAAGCATGTTACAATAATTAATAGGTATGCAATTCCAGGTAATGGTGATCTATTTGATCTATTTATGGGAGCTCAGTAGTTCTCTAAAATTTTACTAAGAACATGATATCAAGTATTCGAGTTAGAAAGGAAGATATTCCGAGGAGCGTTTTAGAAGAAGATATGGCCATTATAAGTATATAGTAATTACTTTATTTATTAATAATGGAATATATGTCTTTAGATAATTTATTAATTAGATAATTTATAGATATCTAGGTTCTTTTTTGATGGTTTTTGTAGAAAACATATTTTTTGTATTCATGTACAAGGGCTGAGCCTGAGAAACAATTAGAAATAGTGTTGAGAATCCTAAAAGATCAATATTTTTTCAAAATTATCAGATTGTGATTTTTTTATATAAGAGGTATATATTCTTGTCCTTGTTATATTCAATGGAGTTGGTTCTATGGATCTATTGAATATTGAGATTGTAGTATCTTGGAAATCACCAAATAATGTCTTAGAGATATGAAGCTTTCTTGGCCTAGTTGGTTATTATGGTTGCATTGTGTGTTATTTATAACAAATATCTAAGCCTATGAAAGATTTGAAAAATAATAGTTTTATATTCCAAAAAGATAAATTATTCCAGTAGTATTTTCAATACCTACAGGATCTCTCAATATCCGCAGTAATCAAGATTTTACCTTAATCAGGACAAGGGTATATGGTGTATTTTAATTCATAGTGATTAATGTTGGATGTGTTATCATATATGGCCCATGTTGTTTCATATGTATCATGGTTGTTACAAGTGCATGAGAAGAACTTACAAAAAACTATATTGAGTTATTTTATGTAGTTCTTGATTTGAAGACTTGTTGTCATTATCTCTTTATTGATAAATTTACTATGTTCATGGATCATAAGATCATGAAACATATTTCATAATAATGTGATTTTAATATAAGATAATGAATATGGATGCAGTATCTCAATAAGTTTAATATTGAATTGTTTTATACATTGGGTAAGTAAAATTTGTTGAAGATTAATTAATAATAAATCCATATGCTAAGTTTAGAAATGAGTCTTCATAGTGGTGGAAGTTGATGTTAGTGATAAAAGACATGAACTTGGAATGTGAGGACCAAAGGGATGTTTCAGCTTTCATTCCAGCTTCTTGGGTTCGTGATTTGGTAAATGTGGTTAAAGTGGAATATACATCTAACTTAGATTGTGTGGATATGATGTCACAACTCAATGATGGGGAGACCCTTGAGGAGTGGAAACTGGGTGATTGTTCAATGTCAAGGTTCATAAATCATATACTCATAAAAATTTCTTTTTAGGAAGAACTTCTTCATTCCTACCATCATTAAAGATGAGTTTTTCACTCATGAAAAAATGAGATATATAAGGTGTCAAAATCATAGTTTTTGGTGTTCCATAAAAATTATTCTGGTTGAGTTCATTTCAAGATTCTTGACTTGTTATCATATCAATGAAGAGAATCATCATCCAACAAGAATGTTGTAGTCTTTACCTATAATTGTTTGGAAATATTAATAGATAACTATGGATTTTGTAATTGGTCCCCAAAGAATGGTTTGGATGCTTGATTATATATGGGTGATTTTGGATCGACTCACAAATTTGGACCATTTCATACCTCTTCTTCAAACTCATATGGTGGATAACATGTCTAAAAACTATATCTGAGAATATGTAAAACTGTATGGAGTACCAGTTTCGATAGTTTCATACACAGAATTGAGGATCAAATAACATTTCTATAAATCCATAAAGAAATTAGTTGGGAATCAGTTGACTATGAGTACAATGTACCATCATCAAACAGATGGTCAATTAGAGAGGATGATACAAATAATGGAATACATGTTGTGGGTTTCTGTAATGAATATTGATCATTCATGGGAATATCATTTTCCACTAGTATATCTATAGTATAAAGAAAATTATCAATCCATGGTACATAAGGATCTAATTGAATATTTGTATGGGTGTCATTTTCGTTCTCTACATTGTTGGGTGAAAATAGGTGAGACTTCACTTGTTTGGGCAAGCCTTTTCCAACAAACAATTAAGAAGATTAATTTGATCAAAAAATGGATGGAGGTGCCTCAGAGTCATCATAAATCAAATGAAGATCAACATAGATGACCATTTTCATTTGAGGTGAGATATCATGTGTTCTTGAGGTTCTCTACAAGGCTTGGAAATCTATGTTTTGGTAAGTACGTAATGTTATCTCTTGGATACAACATCCCTCTTCAGATAATAGAATGATCTATAAAGGTGGATTATATATTGGCCTTACCAACACGGTTTGGTATGATGGATAATATGATCTATGTATCTGAGTTGAAAAAGTATCAGCCTGATCTTGACCATGAGATCATATGGTATCGTGTTAACCTAGGTTTAGATGCTTCTTTGATACACATGCTAGCGTGGATTGTGGATAATAAAGAGAAATTATTCTGTGGAAGAAAATATATGTCTAGTGTAGTTTTTGTGGCAACATGGTTAGATTCATGAAAAGAATTGGTATAGGGATATGTAAATGAAAGAAGAATGGTCATAACTCTTTTAGGCAAATGACGAATATTTTATTTTTTGGGACGAATATACCAATGGTTGGGAGAATGTATGACCCTTGTTTTGAGGTAATTAATTCTTAATTTTGGAATTTTTAGTATATAATTTGTTGGGTTCTTGATTGGGAGTGTTTGGAAAACATTTGGTGTGTTTTTGGTTCTTTTATAGAGGTTCATTGTTGGTCCATGGTTTGGGAAACCCGTAATTAATCTACAGGGAATCATGCATAATGAGCCAATGGATAAAGGTAAGGCACACTGTCTGCACACAGTATTTCCAAACCATGGAGAAACTATAGAGAAACCATTCCATACTGGACAATGGGATTTCAGATGACTGGTGCATGGTTTGGAAATAGATTGAGCCAATCATGTGATGTTAAACCCTTAAGGTAGTGGAAAATTCAAGATTTTATCATCGTTTCCCTAAATGTGTGACTAATTGTGCATGTATTAAAATTGAGATCCTAAAATTTTGGGTCTCAGTCATTTTCCACTCTAACTCTCTTTTTTTACTTATATTCTTCCCAAACTCAATATTTTCTCCTCCAAAATGTCAAATATGGTTCTCCCATCATTTTGAAGGTGATCCAAATGCTTCCCCTAGTGATTTGAATATAGATTCTTCTTCAAAGTCTTTTTTTCTTTATAGTTCTTTATTAGTTTCTTAGATCTACTTTTCCATATCTTTCGGATTCATAGATGTACACCTGTGGTGGGTATATCTAATTTATTTTATTAAAAATATGTTTATAATTTGTTTGATTTATTATAGGTGAAGACATATAAGGTGGGTTCTTGGAGATTTAACCAGGTATCATGGGCGTTGTTTGTGTTGTTATTATTTTTCATCTTAAAACATGAGGTAGGTGGCTTCACTCTTGAATCCTTTATTTAGAATATGAAGGCTTAGTTTCATATTAATCATTTTTTGTGAAATTTATTTTGAATTTTTTGTGAAATTACTGTTGAAAACTCTATTGAGTGATGGTTTGTGGAAACATGGGAATTGGTTTTTTTGTAAGAAAGTGTTTTGGATCATAATTTTAAAATGGTGATTTTACAATATGAATTTTCTTATAATTTGGGTTAATGAAATAATAAATATTTTCAGTAAAGGGATATTTTTATTGAAAGGAATTGTAATGATTGAATTGAATAAGGTTTTTTTAAAGATTTTCAATAATAGAACGATTTTATTGTAATGGGTTTTTGGAATAGGATTTTGGAATAATGATTGTGTGCGTTCATGTGTTTTCAAGATGGATAATGGAAGGAGTACCACACATCATTAGTGGTATGGATAAGGGTCTGGCCTTGAACCTATCAAAATTGTTCATTAAGTGACTAATTATTTAAAGGATGACTCACCAATCATGAGTCTAGGGGGGTAAATGTATTCTTGCGTGATTAGTTACGTTCATATGTGTAATGGCATTATTGTGCCAAAAATTGAACTTGTGAAATTTTTTAAAGTATTTTTTTAGTTTACTTCATTTGTACAAGTTGTTGATTTGTGAAAATGGTTTCCTTAAAAAAATTATATTTGGTTATATCTTCTTTATAAAATTTTTATATAATTCTCTTTATATAAATGTTTCTTATGTGTTATATCCTAGTGTATTGAGTAGGGAACTCATTTGGGACAACCTAATGAGTATCATTTCCCACCCTTTCTTTGGAACTTTGGTGATTTGGAATATTTTTTTTACCGAGACATGGTAAAAGGTAACACATCACACATATTTATCACTACTTAATGATACATTGACCATATAGTGGACATAGAGCATGAGTCTTGTGGTAATAGGTGAGTTTTACTTTTATTTGGTCATCTTTGTGTTTGAAAAGTTTAATCTTCCACTGTATACATTTATATTATATACTTTCTTTTTGGAACTTGGTTTTAACATCAATTGGTAAATTAATATTTATGTTAATTTTCATTATTATCATGAATCATTTAGTTGGATTTTTGGTTATTTAATGTTTTGGTTGTTGTTTTTTATAGGGAAAATAATCACCCAAATTTTTTGAATCCCTTTGGAATTTATTTATAGCCTTTCACATATTGGGGATGTTTCTTAAGTACAAGTAACATTCCACAACCTTCTCAAGCTAATGAGGATAAAAATGGAAGTTACAAAAATAATTCTTGAAAGAAATAAAAATATAATTATTAATTACAATCCTTTATTATTGAAATATTTTGTTTTATTCGTTACATATTTTAATTATTATTATTTAGATGTGTTTATTAAACTCATAAAAATTGTATCATACTTAATATTAATAAATTAATGGCCATAACATAACGGAATAAATTTAATAGGATGTGATTAAAATAATGGACTAAAAAAGTTACATTTTTCAAAGAAATGTTTTTTAAGGTTTGTTTATTTTACAATTAATAATTAAATTTATTAGAATTACATGAATACTCAAATAAAATGTAAAATTTAAACGTAATAAAACAAAATTAACACACATTAAATTAGTAATCAACATGAAATTATATTAATAATTCCTATTGTTTAAAAAATACTTTTTGGTTAAAATAGTTATATATATATGTAATGACCCAAGAATTTCATCTCATTACTTTGCAATAATTCAATGGGTCAGGGTCTCAAGATGAGATCTAGAGAATATTAAAGTGTAAGAAGAGTAGATGGAATTGATATTTCAGCTAGACATAGTCTATTGGTATAATGAATGGGGATGTGCCGTAAGGGATTAATTCTATTGTGTGGAAGGATTGTCTATAGTTTAGTGTCATGGGAATATGTTTTTTGAATAACTACCTTTTATGGGGTATCTACAACATAAAGTGGGCTTATAGTATAGAGGTGAGTACTCACATTATTTACTTTAGTTTAAGATGTTGGATTCTATACAGTACTGGTCAATTCTATGGAATAGATGGTTCAAGCTATTCTATATTCGTTCAAGGTGTTGTTTTGAATGTTCTACCAAAACTGTACCCCCATGTGGTTTGGAAAAAGGTTGTGTCATCACCACTACCTTCAAAATGGAATGGATTCAGCATGGTGGTCTCAGTGACAGTGTAGTCCTCATCATAAAATATAGGATATATATCATAGTACTCTCAATGTTATTCGGAGGTTGAATTAACTAGATTAATTATATTTTGGGGGTTTCCTTTTTATCTAATTACATAATACTTTCAACGATATAGAAGTGTAATTGCTAATTCTATGACAATGTGTCAAAAAACCTAGACTACCTATAAATTCATAAATACCTTAAACCCTGATATTTTTTGAAATCGTTCACACATTTCATAGGTGAACCAAATTTTTCCCAATGGATTATTTAAGGACCCATTTAATTTATTTGTACTTTATCCTTTAGAGTTCAATTTGTGGTTATTTAAGGTGTGTTCCATTCCTTAAATCTCCAATGTTTTCTTTGATTTTATCATCTAATGAAGGATGATTTATAGGGAACATTTTTCATTTGGTTTTTTTTGGTAATATGGTGTTGATGGATATTTTTTTTGGTTGATCTTGATTTCTCCCTTCATCAGTTTTCGTGGAAATTTCCTCCATATCTATCAAACCATGTACAATATATTTGAAATCATCATTTGAGGGAAGGAATTTTTTGTCTCTCTCTATGTTATATCATAATTGATGGATATAATATTTTGTCTTTAGGAAGATAGTTTGAATATGAAAAATTAAAAATAATGAATTAGATTAACTGAAACTGAAGGGGAATGGGTTGAACAGATTATTTTACTAGTTTAAAATTATTTTTGATATTGATAGTATTCAATCTTTTCATATGGGATAGATTCCCAACTAAAGGTAATGGTTATTGTGGTATTTGTTTATGAATGTGTCTATAATTTATGGAATGATGTTGTGTGATTTCTTGTCACCACCTTGATGTGAATGAATAATATCTTATATTGAATTAATGAATTGGCTGCACATTTATATATAGATTCTATTTGAGATCCACAAAAATAAATAAGTGGATGTAATTAAAATCGACATGATAAATATGAAAAATTTTATGTTTATGTTATTTAAAATGTATTGTTATGAGTTTTTGTAATGTATGGTGGTATTGTGTGGTTGATATGCGGTTAATAAGTGTTGGTTTTTAGGTATGTTGTTGGTACATGGTGGAACTAATTTTGAAAACATTTTTGTTATAAAAATTGGTTTTTCATGTGAAGAAAAAGTCATACTGATCTTTTGGAATGAGGATGATGGTTGTTCTTTTGTGATTTATGGTGATAGTTTCTTGAGTTGTAATGGAATTAATTATTTATAGATGAATTGAAATATAATGGGTTTATATGGATAATTGACATTGAATAAAAATGGAATGTGTTTCTTAGATGTTTGTTGTTAAATGTAAAGTTAATTTGGTGAAATTAACTATTAAACGTGCTCAATATTAGTGTTTGGATGGAAATATAATCTGAAAACTGGATTCTATTATAACCAAATGTGGGATGTGGCTTTCGGATTGTGGTTTTTTGTGTGATGTGGTACATTTAGAGGTGTAAGCATAAGTGGTGAATTTTTTGGGTTGAAGTTGAAATGATGTGTGTTAGTCGGAACCTAATTGTAGACTCGTATATTGGTATTGAGTGATATTATATTATATACATTATATTTCCTTGTGATTTATATACATTCCCCACCCAAATTGAGCACATCGTGTTGATAACCAAATGGGTTGGGGTATTTTCCAAACATCCTAGTGGTGAGGATGGATGAATGACTACTCAATCCCCCCTCCCTCTTCAAGGTGATGTTGACATGAACTAAATGCATTGTCTAGAACTGAAAAGTTCACTATAAACCCACTGTATCATGATATTTGTTTTTATTTTTATAGTGTGTATGGGTTATTTTTGATGTGATTAGATTTGATGAAATGGCTTATAGTGGGTGGAATACATGGTAGGTGGGCATGAGGTTGATTTCATTCATGTTCAAGATATACTACTATTCTCTTTATAGTAGTGGATGAGATGTGACATTTTTACCTATGTGTTTTTGGGTGATATATGATTCCCAATAACATGTGGGATGCATCTCATAAGGTGATGTAAAAAATATATGAGAGTATCACGATTCATGATGTGGGGAATGAGAGTAGAAAATCAATAGGTAAAGTGGCATGGGGTACCCTTTTGTAGATACGATTCTTATTATGTATCATAATAGAATAATTATTTGGTGATCTTGTTTTAGTGATGGTGGGATTTTGGAGTTGAACATATATGGTGTGGTATGTCTTGATGTTTTCTCATGAGTGTATATATATGATCTTTTTACATGTATATGGGAGACACTAGTATGACCCTACAATGTATAATTTTATTCTGAACCTATTTTTATAAAATCTATTTTCAGGTTTAAAAGAGGAGTACGAGGACCATGATAGTAATTTCTATCTCAGGATCTAGAGTGTTATCTCGGTCACTGACATATCATTTATTCAGGGTATTTATTTAGAAACATTGATCTGTATGTATCTTATTTATAAATTCATTGTGGGATGGTTTGGTAAATTCATTTTATAATATTTTGCGGGGTTTCTTTAGTGTAATTTATCATATCTACCAATTTTATATTATAGTTGGGTAGGGATTTCCGTATGTGAGATTATATTCCCTTGATGTTAGTCCTCAACCCTAGTCCTACAAGAGGTCTTACTTGGGGGTCATTTTATATCTTCCATTATTGACAGCCTGAGAGGGGTACATTTGGAGGGAGGGGTCATGAAAATGTGGTATCAGATGTTTGTACTGGTGTTTATAATGGAGTTTAGAGTTAGGAACAATGAAGATTTCAATGAATTATAGGGATACCACATTAGTGGATCATGGTGCATGACATATGACCATGAATACCAGATTTAAAACAAGATTTTAGTCCCCCATGATATGATGTAAGGACTCTATGGCTATCAAATGATCTAGAGAGGTAGATTCACATAAAGGGTTGACACATTAAAAAGGTTCATGATTCTTTTTTGACTTGTGTTCTTGATGAAATTGGGCGGTTTTTGGATAGATGAAATAAGATAAAATGAATTAAATAAATCATAATAAAATACAATAGTAAAGGTCATTGAAATTACATGATAATATTTTTAGTTATGAATCATGTTCATCATCTACATGTTCTCCAAGAAGTAGAGGCTCTTTATCTTTATCTTGTTGGTCATCGGAGGGTTAATCTAGTATAACAGGATAATTAGTGGACAAAAATTCATCTCTTTTTAGTGGTATGCTTTGGGGACGTATGATTCAATACTAAAATTTCATGAATTTTTGAAGGGACATAAAAATGGAATGTTTCAAATAGATTTAGTGCGCAGAGTATTTGTGGCAGATGTAGGATTTTATCAAAACAATGTCGTTATTATTGTTGGAATATTATATCCATTGAAAATAATTTTGGTGGTGATTCCCACTTCCCTATAGAAAAATATACATGATGGGTATTTGAGATGGATATAGAATTATATCATAAAATCCCCTCAGGTCAAGATTATTTGCAACAGAATTTAATGGTCATCACAAATTACTTTGACCAATAAATATTTCTGGGAACAAACTAGTTCTATCATAATTAATCTTTCATAATGTATATCAGTTTAATAGCCCAGACCCCTCTTTTCATATTTCACTATTTCATTATCCCCACTCTTAAACTACCACGATGGAATTCCATCTTCTGCCCCACTCCATGCACCCCAAAAAGAATTATTTCATCAGATTTTTGGTTTATTTTTTCTCAGATCAACTAGGTATGGAGTCTTATTCTATCCATTATAAATTTTTTTCATATTTTTATTGGATGATGTATATACCATTTTTTAGAAACCTAGGTTTATAAATTTACCATATTTTGATAGTTTATTAAACATATAAGGTCAATCTATATTTATAATTCCTTATTTGAGTGTCTGGGTTTCACATGAGTTGGTTTAATTTGATTTAATGTATGTTGCTCATTTTTTTATTTTCATATTTAATAGAATATTTTTTTTGTTTAGAATTTTTGAACCGTTATTATTTTATATTATTATTTGAATTATGATGATTACTGAAATATGTTGTAAGTTTGTTATTTTATGGAAATATACCCATTTGGTCAACGTCTAGGTTCATTTTAATTTTTTTGTGCTACAGTTTTCTAGAAGATTTTTATAATTTTTTCTATTCACTGATACTTATTGTTTTTTTGTTTAAGTATTCTTTTTTATATGTCCTATTTCAATTTTGTTTTTTTCACATGGGTATGTACTTCTAATTATTAATTTTGTTAGTTTTTTTTTTAAAAAATTATGTAAACATAAAATTAATGTAAATAGATTTCATTACGAAATTATTTAATTTATTTATATAAAACATATTATATAAATATAAATGATTGGTTTTTAATATTTCTGAGTAAAGTAACTAGAATAAAATATTATTATCAAATATTATTTTTAAGAATATTTTATTTATTTTTAAAATTTTATTTAATGGAAAAAAATAAAAAATAATAATTTTTAATATCTATCAAAAGTTTAGTAAATAATAAATAAGATAAATTATTTTAATAGTTTGTAAAAAAATATAAAAATAAAAATAATTATTAAAAATTCTGAATAAAAAATTAATTATTAAAATTTTAATATTAATTTAAATAATTATTAAAAACATTAAATAATTTATAATATGTAATATTTTAAGTGTCTTTATTTTTTATAATTTGTAAATATTATTATTAATTATAAAATTATAAGAATAATCTATAATGAAATAATAATAAAATATAACAACTATTAGAAATTCACAATAATTAGTATAATTATTTTATTAATTAAAATAATAAGTATTAATATTTGGTATAAATGTTGTAAAAACACAAGACACGCACAATTATTGTAATGCGTATAGGGTACAAATTATTAATTCCAAAATTTTTAATTCAAAATAATTATGAATTCAAAAAAATTTAACATCAGAAATATGAACTCAAATTTATTTGTAAATTATTTATATAAACAATTAATTCAAAATAATAAAATCTATTTGTAATCAAAATTAAATAGATGTTAATTTTTTAAAATATATGAATATATAAATTTTAATATAGAATTGATATTTGTATATTTGTTTAATAATGAGTTACAATATATTTCATGTATTTATATTAATTATGAAATTGTAATATATATATAAATATATGGTAATTATTAAACATTTATAAATAATTTAAATATATTAATAATAATTATTACACAATTTATAATAATTCAAAAATAATTTACGAAATTATAATAATAATTGTCATTACATAATAAAATTGTAATAATAATTTAAGAAATTTGGATATATATATATATAATCTTTAAATAATTTATAATAATTTTAATATTTAATTAAACTCATTACATAAGGTTAATTAAATAATTTATAATAAATTATAATAATTAATAATAATCATTACATAATTTATAATAATAAAAATTACATAATTATTTATAATCATTACATAATTTATAATAAATTGTTTTATATATACTATTAATTAATTAACAATCATTTCATATATATATTTAATCAATTAAAACATTGCGTTAAACTTATTTCTATAAATATTTTAAAATATATATATTAATAATATATATAAATAATATTAATAAAATATTAAATAATGATATCCTCATATAAAATTTAACTAAACATCTGATGCTCACAAATGTTTTGTTGTGCCTAGTGTAAACCCCAAATCACGGAAACAAAAATGGTCTCTATTTTCTCATATGATAGATTGTTTGAAAGATATATTAAATTTTAATAATAAATTATAATAAAAATATTCAATGAATTACTCCTATATTTAATGTACCTAGACACACGATACTCACAGATGTTATGTATCGCCTAGGGTGAACCCCACATCCCGGAGCCAATAGAGGTATATTATTTCTCATATGAGACACCCTTTTAGAGACATTCAATTATTTTCCAGAAATTGCATGTGTCTTATACATAATATTTATTATTTTTATTTTATATACAACAATCCTCTATGGGCCCCATAAGACAGTGCTAACCCAACACCCCAATCTGATCATATTCATAGAATATTTAAATGTGTTAAAATATAATTATAATTTGAAACTACACAATTTGATTACTAATAGTTATTCTCATTTCTGTTTTTTGATGAATATGGACACATAAAATAGAAACCAATTTCTATTATGCGACCATGATTGGATAAATTATCACAAAAATCCAAACAGATGATGTATAAATATTGTCTACATTGAAATAGCTGGTGAAATTCTGTGGAATTATTTTTTGGGTCCATGGGTGTCATGGGAGCTGGTTCCTATAATCTTGTGTCACAAGATGTTCGACCCATAAATTTTACATTATTAAATAATATATAATTTTTAAAATGTATTTAATTACTAACATATATTTTAATGGTCTTGTATAATTAATTTTATTTTATTCTTGATATTTAGAGGAGAGGCATGAGATATTTTTATATGTGAATTATTTTTTCTGTTTTTACAAAACATCAAAAAGAGAGATATGGATAAATGTTGTGCTACTATTTTTGACCAATCTTGCATCTTCCATGAAACTAAATATATAACATATTGGGTATGGAATGGTTTTTCTCCTTCTAGAAATGAGAGAATTTAAAGTGCAGGTTATCATCTGGACATTAAAAATTGGGGAGGAATGAGGTCACACATAAAACCATAAGTCATGCCTTTGTAATACATCGACAACATATGGTAAATGATATTATTTATTAAATTATATATATATATATTAAAAATAAAATATTGATTATATTATATAAGTAATTAATGACCCCTCTATTATTGATTTTGAAGTATATAAGAAGATGTATAGTGATCCTTGTATAAGAGAAAATTTAGGCAACCTATAATTCCATATTGTAGTTAGTAATTTTTTCAAAAATGTAAACGATATTAATTTGAATTTTATTGTAAATTTTCATTATATGTAAATGAAACATATGAGTTTTTGAATTATCATTCACAGTAGAGTCATGGATAGAGAAAAAAAGTAATCAATGGTGATTTATGTTTTGATGTGGTGGCTCAAACACATGAAACATATCAGGGGGTCACGAAAGGCATAGTGATTGGTATTGCTTCTAGACATGAATCTACGAGTTATTATGGTACTTTAGTGATGGAATATGTTAGCACGAAGAGAGGTCCTAGAGCATTATTTTTGATGTCCTCGTCTGATTATTAATATGTGTAGATTTTGAGATATTAAAAAGAGATGATAAAGAAGACGGAAAACGAGGGGGAGGCGGAGCTTGAACAGTTGTGTCTGAATGATGAGTAGATGTTGGAGTATATGTGGTGACTTGCATGTGGTGTCGATATAGAGTTTCCCCTCTTGTCCTTTGAGAGATCCTACCCCTAGTCTTTCAAATAACCATCCTCTATCTAAAAAATATTGATGATTTCTAATGTTTTATGTTTGTTTTTTAATTTGGTATGACAAACAAATAATGTTTGAAATGATGTATTACTTTTATATCTATTTTATTACATTTTTGTTTTTTCAGAATTTTGAATTAATTTAATGGTTTTTAAAAATTTGTCTATTTATTAAATAATTTTAAATAATATTAATTTTTTTTTTAATTTTAATTTTTTGATTTATTTTTAAATATAATTATATTTTTAATTACTTTATTATAGAAAAATATATTAAAATTTTTAAAATTATTATTGAATTTTGTAATAAAATTTCATATTATTATTTATTTTAATTATATTTTAGTATATTAATTTTTTAAAAAAATATAATTTTTTAATATTATAATTATTTTTCAATATATATTTTTAAAAAATATATTAATTTTTAAAAAATTTAATTTTTTATGTTTATTTTCAATTTTTTCTAATTTAATTATTTTTGAGAAAACATTTTTATACGATGATTGGATATTTTTTTTCAAATAATTAGTGATGATGAGCCATCAAAATTTGTTATTTAAAAATATCAAGATAATTATTTGCGACATATGGATCATCCATTTTAAGAAATAACTTATTGTGAAGTATCATTTCAAATAACCACTATTATAATGTTGTTTATTGCGATGGATTATTAGCGATAGACTCTCACCGATAATGATTTTTTCTGTGATCTCCTTCCTAATACTCTGTAAAAAATAATAAAAAATCAAGTAACTATGGAATCATTTTTAATCTAGAGACTCAGAGATTGTTGGGGGAGCCTAACACCGACATCAGTTTGATCGGGGCTATGACAAAGTACTAGGTCCCATTATAAATATGTTAGATACAGGGAGCTATGTCACAATGGTGAACTCTGTATCTTGGTGAGGGAAATGAGGCAGATGTGTCACATAACGACTTTCAAAAAGTTCTATAGGTACAATTTCTCTCAACAAACAGAAATGTAGTTAAGAAGAAAGAGATACTCTCTCATCATCATGATGTTATATCTATCAAGGATTTTGGGATCATGTTAAAGGTCCTTCTGTGTTTTTTCTTGGATCTGTTTCCCATTAAGGAGCCTCATGTGAGGCATCTGGAGGAGGAACTCCATCCTTTAGTTCTAGATACATTTACCCTATTTACAATTTTATAATATTTAGAGGTCCAGAAGTAGGAAGAGGTAATCAAGAGGATTCACTAATGAGGAGGTTTACTACGAGAGGGGAACCAGATGGGTCCCTTGAGGAGAATAGTTGTCAGTTTTTGGCCTCAGGTTTTAGGTCCATTGTGGTTTTTACCAGTGGGGAGTTGACATCAATGGATTCACTTTTTTCTTTTCTTGGTCCAGTGGTTTTGGTGTGATTCTTGTAGGACATGAGAAAGTGTTTCTTTGTATGAGGGGTTTCTATCCATCATCAGAAATAATGCATAGTGGTTCATTGTGATAATCATTGTAGAGGTGGAAATATTTTACATCAACATCATCAACAGCTACAAACAAGATAATTTCAGTAGTAGGAGAACCATACATTGGGTTTTCTGAGAGGATAGTGGAAAAGTAGAGGGTGACCTCAGTTTGATAACCAATATCAAGGTCCTTAACATGAGAATATTCATGGAGGTGTCCTTAAATAGAAACTAAGAGTAGGAAAACAAGGCCAATTACATGCAATGGATGTAGTTGTGACAAAGGGGCCATAGATCATTAGAGTGTGACCAACATAACATCTACCATCGATTTTCTTTGTCTGGTTCATGATATTAAAACATATTTTTAAATCTACACTAACTTGTGATCTAGGATTAGATGCACGTATTCCTCTCATGCCCATATTGTTGACCATGTGAGTTGGAGTCAATAAAAACATATTTAATTTGTGTCTAGGGTATATAGTTATAATGGGGCCACATCTGTTGTGTGGGACGATGTTTTTTATATAGTTGTAGCCATGTTATGTAATTGTCATAATTGACTATTTTTATTCAGTTAGTTATATTATCAACTTTATATAGGGGATATTGTTTTCTAGAATGTGGAAGGCTAATGATCAGTTGACATTGTCGAGGAATGATTCAAGTTAGATAATAGACGTGTGGGACCCCATATTTTCTTGGTGCTTAATTTATCTTTGGAATTATAGATACTTGGATAGAAGAGGTTCCCAAATGTTTTTATGAAGATTATTTTTTTTATTTTATTTTGTGACACTTCACCATCGATGTTATATAGAGTTCATTATAGACTTTCAGTCTGGTGCTTCTCGAATTTTAATATAACCATATTGGATGGAACCTTCTGACTTATGAGAGTTGAATATTGATATGGATGACTTTGTTTCAAAGGGTTTTATCAAGCCCAGTGTATCATTTTTTGGTTCTCTAGTGTTATTCCATAATAATAAGGATGATAGTTAATGGTTTTGTACATGGTATTTAATGTTGGATTAGGTGAAATTAAAGACTCTATATTCTATTCTGAGGACTATTAATCTTTTTGATCTGTTTATGGGAGTTGGTTCATTTTTTTAATATTGAACCTATATAATTACCTCTCTATATGATGGTGAACAAGGGTGAATATCCAAAGACTTCCTTAATATGATGGAATGGTAAATTCATGTTTGGGAACATACATTTTAGTGTCAAAAATGAAGATGTTTTTTTATGGATCAAATGAAGTCCATGTTCCATGAATTTTTTATACCAATTGGATGTCATTTTAATTGAAGACATATTGATCCTCTCTTGGTCCGAGGAGGAGTATTTCTAGAATCTCATATATGTCTTGTAAGATATTTGACACCACCCAATATATAAAATGTTATCCAATTAATTGTTTTGGACATTAGAGGTACACTAACATGGGAGTGTAGTGACTCAGAAGGGTGTCGCATAGAACAATCATTGATTTAGTCTATTATATCTTGGGAATAACTAATGAATGACTTGGGCATTGTAGTTTCCATTCTCTTGCATCATACTAAAATAGTTTTTTTATCCAAATTCGATTGTATTGTGTCCTCATTGAAATATTTTTCCAAGAAGGATATTTGGGCTGACCAGTTTCAGGTAGATTTTGAAAAACTAATGGGAAATTGATCATTTCCCCTATCCTCAAGTATATTGAGGAGGGGGTGTTATTTGTGTTTTCTTATTGAATCATCTTATTTAGGTCTGACGTGAATATTATACAGATGAATTATTTTTTCTCAAGTTTTTTTACCTAGCTATTCCCCCACAAGAATAAATATACAACCAACGATATTGCACTATTTGTGGTTGTGTTTATGCTGATGTTGCAGAAGTACTATCTCTTTGGTGATCACATTTTGGTCTTTACAGATCACAAAAGCATGAGATATATAGTTTCTTAGCATAATATAAATCTCTACCAATGAATATGGATGAGGAATCTTTAAGATTATAAATTTTAAATCTTTTACACTATAAGAAAGTTGAATGATGTGGTTGACACCAATATAAGAAAGTTATGGAGGGAAGTTGTTTATGAGTTTGGATATACTTGTAGTGTAATGGAGGAGTTGGATAACATGAACATAGATATGAGGGTGGTTGATTATATATGTTTCTTATTTCAGAAGATGGTTCATTATTATCTAATAGGGAATTTTGATGAGTCTTATTAGGGATATTATAAAGCATAGGTGATGCAGTAATTTATTGTCCATAGTGATGCTCTGAAGGGAAGATCAGAGGATTGTGAGAACTGTATGTTGTTTCATGGGAGGATTTTATTTTTGGTAGTGTTGCATTAGTGAGTAATTCATGTGTTCCATATATCTCCTTTTTATGTATAACTGTGATTTTCCAAGATATGCTACGAATTGATGATAAAATTTTGGTTGTCCTAGACAAAATCTGTTTTGGTTGAATTTATGTGATGATTCTTGGTTTTATAGAATATAATGACTGAAAAAATATGAAATTAGAGGTATTTTTTCATCCCATGTATGTTCCCAAGTGGATATGGTATGAACTTTTAATGGAATCCATCACTAGGTTACATTGACCTTATTTTGGATGTGATGATATCTTGGAAATCAGAGATCGGTTGATTAAAACAACTCACTTTTAAGCATTCAGGTAGTTGGGTTCCGTGGACATTTTGGTGAGGAGCTATGTAGAGGAATTCGTGAGGTTACATTGAATTCAAAGATACATTATTGTTGATTGTGGTCCAAATTTTACCTCATGATTCTAAAGGGTAATGAAAAATTATTTTATCACTTAGTAACACATCAAAAATATATTCCATGCTTAGACAGATGTTTATATAGAGAAAACTATAATGAAAACAGAGGATATATTGTGAATGTGTATATAGGACCTCAATATTATAAGAACATATATCTTCTTTTCACGTATGGTTATCGTTTTTGGATAGTTTTGATGAAAAAGTAAAAAATAGGATTATATATGTACACATCGTGAACTTATGAGTACATGTCGTGTACTTAGCATTCTGCGTATAGTTGTGTTTTGACTGTGTAATGGCATAGTACATGGCAATGTGGTGACATGGAAAACCCTCCTAAGTTGAGGGACATTTTGAGGCTAATAGACGACGTGTATTTTTAATGTACAGGGTGTGTAATTTTTTTTTCATTTGATATATAAGAGTGGGTCATGTATTATATCTGAAAACTCCTTCTTTTACTTGTGTTTCATAAAAGAGCTCTTCAGAACTATGGACGATGTCCAATTTCATGATTATCAATCAGAGCTCTCATGAAGACAGTATCAGTTGCTTTGGAATCCCACAATTGAGTTCTCAAACCCTCTTGAGCCTTTTATCACGATTCATCTTCCCCTGTGAGGTATTCAAGGTTGGTAATTTTTCACCTTTTTATAGATCTACACTGATCTTGGCCGATTCAAGGGTTGATGTTCAAGTATATTGATCATATGACATCAAGGTTGGTGGACTGTGCCTTTAATTATTTTTCATTGGATTATATATGCTAAAAGTGATACATGCCCATGTTTTGGGAATTTCTTGATTTGGAATTTGTGTATGTTATTACCCAGTATGGATTTATTGATTGATAAAGGGTTGTTGCTTATTCTTAAGGATAGATACCTTGTCTAAGGGAAACACCTTGTGTGTGTTTCCCCTTAATTGATTGTTTATGGCCATTTGGACCAGGTTTCATATGAGTTATTCCAGGTTTTCCATTCCTTATTTGATTATGATGGAGTTTTATTGTTTATATAAAATTCATGCGATATGCATTGTGAAGGTTTTTCCATGTAGTCGTTTATGATTTCATAAGCTTCATTGATAGAAATTCACATAATTATCTAATGGACTATACGAGACTTGGACCTGGAATACTGAGGGGGATTCCATATGATTTAATTTTTTAGTATTTTAGAGCAATTATATTTTTCAAATGAACAATGAGAGCCTTGCACCAGGAATATTAAGGTTACTTCCACAATATTAAAAAAAATATCAAGATCCTTGGTGTATATGATTGACCAAGAGAGAATAGACCATGAGAGCATTCCTAGAGGGTCGCTATTTAATGAAGTGATGTTATGTGGGACCAAAGGGGTTAGCCTGTGAGAGATTTCCCACAGATTTTTTATTTATTGAAATGATTCTATGTGAGACCTAGAGGATTAGACTATGAGAGATTTCCCATATAGTCATTTGTAAATCATTGAGTGATTCTGACGTGTCTGCCAAAACAAAGCACAATATTGGATTTTGTCTCACATGATCATTTAGATGGTCTATGAGATGTATGTTTGGGTTACATTAAATTGGGGATACAAACATTAGGATAGATCACAGGTTTACATGATTCAAATGATGAATAATAAATTTTAAATCAATTTTGTTGAAAACTGTATGATTTCTTCCTATTGAGATCTTCCTAGTCCATTGCTTCATTTTTTTCATATTACTTGATATATATAAAATCACTGATAGTTAGGCTTTTGTTTTTGGGTAGTTTCTTTATGGTATTCATCTCACACCCAATTTGTTTCATTATTTTGGATCCAAATAGAATATATGATTGAAGGTATAGATAAGGGAAATTTACCTTCTTCATTAGGTTTATGATTGTTGTTGGAGCTGGAGAGCATTGAACCATGATCCGGCTTGAGATACTGTTAGAGTTTAGTTGATTTTTTTTGTATTATAATGTATTGTATTTCCATCTTGGGAACCTATTTTGGATGTTTTCCTAGACACGTGTGAAATTCATAATATATATATATATATATGGTCCAATTGTTTTTTTACAATCAGTCTTCCACTATATACATCTATTGTATGGTATTATGGCTTCTATTATTGTTTTATTATTAATTCCATTGTGTATACACTACCAATGAGGGAATAGTTCACCAATTATCAGACCTATCCCTCATTGTTAGTCGATAGCCACTGGCATTTAGGGAAATGTGCTTGAGGTTTTTTCACCAACTGGGCACAGGGAACCCCTCAGTGACACTAGAATCTGGGATGTTACAATGTGGTATTTGATGAGTTTTCTTTCTATTTTTTCGTACTGTTTGATGAAATTATAAATTAACAGGGAGGAAATGGGGTTTGGTAATTAGCTTTGCTCAAGAGTATATACCACATGTACAAAGAAAAGCCAAAATACCTCGAATTGAATTGGTTTTTTAAATTTTGAACTATTATAGTTGATTTGATTTCACAATCGGGTGAAGCAGTTATTTTGTCTTCTATTGTTGATATAATTGTGGATTTGTTTTGTTTCAACCTGATGAGATGAGGGTATTCCATCTCATGCATCATATAAGAACATGTTATAAATAACATTTCATGCATTCTTACCATGCCATTTAGGGAGAATTGATGATTGCATGTTATTGTGATAGATGTCATTTTAGATATGCAGGTTTTTTTGAAAGATTCCATGATATAAATAACTACTATATTGGTTGGGTATTGGTATATGTACTGTTTCATTGGGATAAATTCAAATATTTGGTCCCTAAGGTGTTATAGGCTCACATGGATTGGAATTTGGTTAATCATGTTTGAAATTTAATTGAATTATGTAAAGATATGAGATGAATAAGAATGGAAAAATTGGATTTCCAGGGAGTATGGGATATATTGGGTCATTTCATGGAATTCCTTGGCAAAATTATAAGATTTT
Source organism: Viscum album (assembly GCA_963277665.1). Classification (NCBI taxonomy): domain Eukaryota; kingdom Viridiplantae; phylum Streptophyta; class Magnoliopsida; order Santalales; family Viscaceae; genus Viscum; species Viscum album. Next base: position 208,539,326 of record OY728146.1, on the reverse strand, counting down.
TGAGGGTACCTGATAAGTTTGAGTGGATTACTGTCCAAAAACCAAGATAACACGATGTGAGATGTTATGAACATGTGCTATATGTTCCTCTATTCTGGAAGTAATGAAAATTCATAAGTACATTCCATGTACCATATTTACATTTCATGTAGTTGTTAAACATGTGACTGGATGTGTGAGTAGAGACACGGGGTTTGGTAAACTTTTGGTACAACACACCATCTATTGGGAGTACACGTCATTTTGTAATCGATCATGTATATGGTTGTGTGAATAATGACATGGGTGGATGGATATTTTGTTGTACATGCTGTGTCAAGAGTGTGAAAGCTGTGTAATGTTACACAAGAAAAATCATGTAGTTATACCTATGTATAAGTACCTAGGTAGCAGGGAATATTCAAGTTTATGCCATTCTTAGGAAGAAGATGTTGTGTGTATGGGATGTTACATGACCAAGTTGGCAGAGGTACATTCCCACGATAAGGATTAAGGGAACATGTCATGTAGTGGTTCTACAGGTCATATATCCCTCTTTTAAAAAATGAATGTTTTCATTCACATATATAGATATTCTACTTCTGAGTTGTATTTATCATAATATAGTACTCAGTTGTGCGATTAAACATTTATAGTCATGCAACCAAGATGTCCTCTGGTTTTACTCCATTTACAAGTCATTGATCAAAAATCAGAAATGATAGTTCAAGGATTACGAGTAGATCCTCCAATCATGAATATATTGGAAACAACTGTTATAAATGACACATATGATGATTTATTGTTCTATAAAGGTTTTTTGAGGATGATGTAGAACTTTTAGGGAGCACCACATCCTACCCCAACTATAGTAGAGTCGGAACGGGTGTTCTAGAAACAACATGAACCCACTTTTTTGGGGGATGGAGGACCATAGGCTATAGATTCATGGTTGGAGGCAATGCTTTTTATCTTCAACCATATATATATTATTTCTGAGAGGTAGGTAAATCTTGTTACTTAGATTCTATGTTATTATGTTAAGAGATGTTGGGATGTTGATTCATATGTGGGACATCCTCAGGATATGGCTTGGGAAGAGTTTCAAAGGACCTTATATGATTACGTCTACCACAAGATTTTCAGAGATGACCAATCTCCGGACTTCTTGCATTTGGAACAGGGGGCTCTTTCTGTGATGGTTTAATCATTTCGCTTTACTGTGCTTCATTGCTATACACTTGTTTTGGGGGGTGAAGAACTATCAAGGGCTAGACGATTTGAAGATGGTCTCATGTACGACATCTGATCGCAGGTAAAATTTTTCAAGTTGACTTTGGGGACTACTATAGTAAAGTTGACACTGATTAACGAGCACAATCTGAGGGAATTTAGAGTGTTGATCCAGGGTGGTTCAGAATCCAGAGCATGTACACCTTTAATTAATATATTGAATCACCATATGGATCCTTCACATGGTGATTCCAATATCAATGATGTATCTTTAGGTAGCCATGTGAGGTGCTACTAGTGCCGGAAAAGTGGGAAAATGATATTCAAGTGCCCTAGAGACCCAGATGAGTGCCGATATTGAAAAAATATGAGTCATCTTCAGAGTCATTGTAGGATTTTCTCACCAGAATCTTGTGAGAGGGGATATGTTATGAATCCATGTACCAGAGCATGGCCACTAGTTTCTCATCAGTTTGTGAACCAAAGTTCATCTTTCCATTTAGGCCGAGGAGATAGTCATGGTTATGGTAGCTAGATGATTAGTTTTTAGGGAAATCCAGGTGGATCCGCTCTAGGTTCCTAGGACATGTTGCATGGTCACGTTATAGGTCATGCATTTATAAGGAGCATGCCCAGTAGGAGTAGGATCCCTAACCCTCTATAGTTAGAGGAATGTTTCTAGTTTCCTCGGTTTTATCTTCTTCTCTTTTTGATATGGGGTCTTCCCATAGTTTTTTATCAGTTGATATTATAGGGAGCTTTAGGCACTGTGTCTTTACTTCTGATGATGTTAAGACACTAGACACTTCATGGGGGATTAGGATGACTAGTGTATGTAAGTTCAAGGGGTGTCCTCTTAAGGATTTTGGGTGTCACTTCTTATGGGACCTCTATGTATTAGAGATGACAAGATTCTATGTTGTTCTAAAAATTGACTGGTTTTCTATTTTAATTACATTTTTGACTACTATAACCATAGGGTGAGTTTTACTTCACTATAGGGAGGATATTTTCAACACAAAGGTGAATTGGATGTCTAGGAGAGTAGAGCTTGACTCAATTATCATGGGTTTGGAGGAATCACATTCCAAATTGCTAGATTATATTTGGATGAATAGGGGACTTCACAGATTTTCTTTTCTCCATTAGTAGATCATTTTAGATATATCTTTTCAGATGAATTTTCAGGTTTACCACTATATTAAGAGAAGGATTTCTCTATTTATCTCGTGATAGTAGAGGTACCGGTGTCCATTCCTCATAGGATGGCTACAACAGAATTACAGGAACTTAATAATGAGTTAGAGGAGTTGCTAGAAAAGGGTTTCATCTGAACCAAAACTTCTCTTTGGGGTTCACCATTACTTTTTGTGAAAAAGGCGGATTGTACCCTCAGACATTTTGTAAATTATGATAAGATGAACGAGATGACAGTCAAAAACCGATACCGATTACTGAGGATTGATATTCTCTTTGATCAGTTTGGAAAATCCCGTGTGTTCTAAAATATTGAATTGGGATCCAATTGTCATCAGTTTCATGTTAGAGCATCAAATATACATCTTATAGCCGTTCAGAGAAGTTATGATCAGTACAATATTTGGTTATGCCATTCGGCCTCACGAATGGATCGACAATTTTCATGTCACTAATGAGTCAATTTTTCCATCTTTTCATAGATTCTTTTATGGTAGTATTTGTGGAATATATCTTGGTGTACTCTCACACTCGACATTTCCATGCCATCCATCTTGAAATTATATTTATTACACTTAAAGAGAATTAGTTATATGATATGATCATAAAGTGACACCTTTGTATAGACCAAATTTATTTATTGGGTCATGTTATCTCAGAGACATGAGTATCAGTAGACCCATAGAATGTGAGAGCAGTAGTTTCCTAGGAGGATTTGAAAAAATTATTTGAGGTACAAAGTTTTATATGGCTTTATAGTTACCATATACACTTTACTCAAGATTTTTTAGGCTTAGCAGTGGCACTTACTTGATCAAATAAGAATGTTGGGAAGTACTAAAGGAATGGTTCCTACAATTTATCCTTTTAGGAGGTGAAAGGGAGACTAACTTCAGCACCAATACATATTTTTCTTGAACCGGATAAGAGTAACACCATTTACTGTGACACATCAGGTATTGGGATGGGTGAAGAGATTATGTAGGGGGAGGATTCATTGCATAAGGGTCTCAGAAGTTGAGGCCACATGAGAGGAACTACCCTACACATGATCTCCAGTTAGCCACAGTTGATCATGATTTATGCTATTGGAGACATTATCTTTTGGGATATAATTTTTCGGTATACACCGACCACAAAATCACCAAGTATATATTTAATCAGTGTTATCTGAATTTGAGACAATAATGGTGGGTAAGGAACTATAATTCTTTTAACTTTGAGCTTACATACACACCTTGGAAAGGATACATAATGGTTAAAGAATTGAGGAGGACTCAGATGTGGGAAGTTCAAGAGTCCATCAATGAGTGAAAACTTATTGTTCCGTTCTATTAGATGCATTTAGAGGTCCACAACAAACAAGGGAAGACATTTCTTTCTTCTATAGCTGATACAGGTAACCTAATGGATGAAGTGAGAATGAGGAAACTATCTGATTCCGAAGGCATAGTCTTACAATAGTCTGTGTCAGACAAGGACCCTACTCTAGGGTGGAAAATAGTAGAGCATGAGGTTTTACATTTTTTGGGGCACATATGGGTGTCAACAGACATACAAAAGGTGTTATTGTGAGATTTTCATGCCATAGTATGGGAACTTAATCCTGGTGTCACCAAGATGTATCAAGATCTACATCGTCATCATTGGTGGCCAGGCATGAATATGGATGTATCTGGTTTTATAATGATATGTTCCACCAATTAGTAGGTGAATGAAGAGCATCTAGTTGTTACACATTTTTGAGCGGTAGTGGAATGATGTCGCGCTGGATCTTTTGAAGGGTTCACCAAGGTCACATTGAGGAAATGATGTTGTATGGGTTATTGGTGACAGACTCATGATGTTTTCGCATTTCCTAACAATCAAGGAAACCTTCAGTGTTGATGCTCTGGGAATGTTGTAGGTCTGAGATATAATATGTTTGCACATGGTTCCATAATCCATCGTTTCAGACAAGGATGGATGGTTTAATTATCATTTATGGCAGGGACTACAGAGGGATTTGGGTACACATGTACATATGAGTATAGGTTACCATACATAGATATATGAGCAGTCTAAGCACATGATTTCGCTTTTGGAGGACATGCATTGAGCATGAGTTGTAGATTTTAGGGGCTCTTGAGTGAGAGACATACCCTGGTGGAGTTAACCTACAATAATAATTTCCACGAAACTATTCAAAAGTAATCTTATAAAGTCTTGTAATCTTGGTCATTCCAATCACCCTTATGTTGGCTAAAGGAAGGACAAGCAGATTTTTTGGGAACTCCTCTTGTCTTGGAGACCACTGAGTAGGAGGTGCTGATTTGGAAGAGATGGATATTGCACAGTCTCACTAGAAATCTTATGGTGATCAATGGAGATGACCTATATAGTTCATTATTGGAGACCATGTATTCCTATGTGTCACAATATGGTTAGGAAATAGTAGGATTATGATATATGGGATTCCTTCATAGAGATACATTGGGTCATTTGAGGTTTTGAAGAGAGTCAAGCCGATTTCCTATTGGTTGTAGTAACCTCATAGGTATCAGGCTATACATGACATCTTTCAGGATTATTAGCTTCGAAATTACATTTTGGACCTGTCTAATGTTTTAAAACTTGATGAGGATGAGTTGGAGGTGGATGCATCCTTATAGGAGCACCCTATTCAGATGGTGAATCACAAAACAAAAGTTCTATGTGACGGGTCTATTCCTCTGGTATGGTTTCTATGGTAGAACAACCTAGGGAAGAATGATACTTAGGAGAGGGAGGATGATGTGCGATCATAGTACCCAGAGTTGTTCAGAGATTCTTCTACACCACCCTTGGAAGGGAAATTTTGGGAAGAAATGATTTAAGGTGTGAAGTTTATGAGTAGCCATTTCTTCTTATTAAGTATATATCTTATTTTTGCATTGTTTTGAGGAAAAAAGAAGAAAATAGTATTTTCTAAGTACACATAGTGTAATTATGAGTACATTTTATGTACATAGCATTCCATGTACAACTGCGTATTTGACCATGTAACGACTGATTTCATGGGCATGTTGTGACATGGAAACCTGCTTAAGTCATGGGCTGGTTAAGAAAAATACATGGAGTGTTGTTTTAATGTACACTATGTGTACTTTTATTTTTATTTGATATGTCAGTTCAGGGTCACGTCTCATAACTAGAAACACCTTCATGTACCAGTGTTTTTTATTAGAGTGCTATAGAATGACAGAAAAAGTTCAATATTCCGATTCTCTGTCCTAAATCTGATAGAGACACATTCGGTTGCAATGGAATTCAATCGGTGAGTTCTCAAACCCACTTGATCCCTTCTTCTTGATTCATCATCTATTATGAATTATTCATTGTTGGGAATTTTTCACCTTTTTTTAGATATACACTGATCTAGGCTGATTCAGGGGTCTACATTCATGTATGTCGATCGTATGAAATCCAAGTTGGCGGTATGCAAATTTCATTGTTTGTATTTGGATTATATACACTAAATGTACTGCATTTCCATGTTTTGGATATTTTTTATCTAAAATTTTACCATGTTATTACCTTATATGGTTTTATTAACTGATGAAGGTTTTTTTCTTATGTGTAAGGTTAGATACCATGTCAAAGGGACAACCCTTGGGTGTGTTTCCCCTTGATTGATTGTTTAAGGTAGTTTGGTCTAGGTTTCCTATGAGGTATACCTTGATTTCCTTACATTGATTGATTAGGATTACATTTGATTGATTTTATGAAATGCATGTGATATTCATTGTTAATGTTTATCCATGTATTAGTTTCATATTACATGAGCATATTTGAAATAATATGCGCACTATTTTTCCAATGGATCGTGAGAGCCCTAGACCAGTAAGACAGAGGGGATGTCAAGATTATTTACATTGACAAGATATGTGTGATTCTATATTTTTGAAATGGAACATGAGATCATTGGACCAGGAAGACTAAATTTAATTCTATATTATTTACACAGTATTGTACGATCCTTGGTGTAGATGATTGATCGAGAGGGAATAAACAGTGAGAGATTTCCTAGAGTGTTTTTATGCAATGAATTGATGCTATGTGGGAAAAATGGTGTTAGACCATGAGAGATTTATCATAGAATTTTTAATTATTAATGTGATGATATGTGATACCAATGGGACTAGAATATTATATCTTTCCCATAGGGTTGTCTTTAAATAGTTGAATGATTGTGATGCGTCCTCCAAAAAAAGCACAAACTTGGATTTAGTCTTATTATAATATTTATATGGTCTTATAAGATTTATGATTTAGTTACATTAAATGGTGGATATAGATATTAGGATAGATCACAGGGTTACATTATTCAACAGATGAATAGAAAATTTTAAATGAATGTAATTGAAACCTATAGAATTGTTCAATTTTCTGTACTTCGATGTTTATTGCTTCATTCGTACATATTACCTAAAATATATATTCACTGACAGTTAGGAATAGATATTTTGGTTTTTTCCTAATGGTATTCACCTCACACCATTTCTGGGTCTTGCTTTTTGACCAAAAAATATTATATTATTACAGGTATAGATAAGGGAAACTGTCAGTCTTCATCAAGTACATGATTGCTGTTGGAGCTAGAGAGCATGCAATCAAGCTGAGGCTTGTGATATTGTTGTAGTTTATAGGATTTTTCTTTATATTGTATTGTATTGTATTTCCATAATGGGGACCTATTTTAGCTATTTTCCTAGACACATATGACATTCATCATGTATATATACATGCTTTAGTTTTTTTATTAGTCTCAGTCTTACGTTGTTTACTTTTTTGGAATGGTAATACTGCTCCTACTACTATGTTATTTTTAATTCTGTGGGGTATAATCTTACAATCAGGGAATAGTTTCTCCATTATCAGAACATGGGCCTCTCTACTAGTTATAATCTTCTGGAACATGGGGAAATGTTCTTGAGGTTATGTGACTTACTGGGCACTGGCTAGCCCAGGGTGGAACCTAAATATGGGACATTACAAATAGATCTTGGGTGAATCAATTTTCTTTGGTGGTGTTTTCTTAAAATATAATCCATCACTCATCCACCAATGTAGATCCATTTTATGGTCTATATAGTTGTTCATTTCATTCACCATTATGTTAGGAGGATGTATGGGAGTCAATAGTTCTCATACCCGATGTAGAACAGATAACGATAGAGAATTGTTAGGTTGTTCATGGTTGGATGAAAGAGTAATTGGACCCAAAATATTCTTATATTGATTTTATTAGAATACCCTTGGATTTTGAGAATGGAGAAAAAGTGTTCTTTAAGGTTTCCCCTCGATGTGAGTAGTAGAGGATTCCAATGATGAGTATGATATATTCCCAATTGGATATGACATTTGAGGTGTTTTGGTGAATTGTTGAGGTGGATTATCAATGGGTACATCCACCAATATTGGACTAAATTTGTGGTTTTTATAAAATCTCTAATATCTATTTGTTTCTTCCCTAGGACACTCATGTCATTATCTAGGGGAGTTGGATATCGTGGATGGAAAAAAAAAATTGGAGTAACTAGTGGAGATCCATGATCCTATGTTGAAGTTGATGCATGATCATGTCATTACATTATTTTTTGGGTCTCAGTGGCATGGTGTCCAAGATGACAGTACATGGGAGAATATGATGTGGATGGGTTACCAATACTGTGAGTTTTGTTCTTATATTTTCTTATTTCACCAAGTTATATTTTTTCTAATGATTTCATGTTTTATTTTTTTGGTTTTATAAGATGTTGTTTTTCCTTCTTGATGTGATGTGTGTCCAAAATATTAAAGAATATGAATATGGGAATTAAAGATTTATAATCATCAATTTTTATAATTGGAAAAGATTAAAATCATGCAGGTATGTCAGTGATTCCCAAAGAGGATAATATTGTCACAAAAAAGAGGAAATTATTTGAACTGTGTGTTTGGGGCTCTATTTTTATGTAGTTTTGGTTATTATTGGATAGTTATTTTTAGTGGATGATGTTTTTGGGGTGATGGTTATATCTAAGTGAAAATGTTTTTGGCTAGTATGAAATGGTGTGGTGTTGTTACTGGGGGTAAAATAGTAAAGTTGTGTGGTGATGTGGTTTCGAGGGATGTTTGGTGTACATTATCACCTAGTTTGGTGCATTTAGTTTTTATATGTGTTATTTGGAAACAAGATCCTTAATATTATTATGAGGCGATTATTTTTTGGACCCTTTCCCCAATTTACTTTCCAGATTTATTTTAACTCTAGAGGTAATGCATTGTTCGATAGGTATTTGATATAATTTCTTATAACCTTTTTCATATTATTCTGTGATAATTTGGTTGCTAAAGGTGTTCAAAGGAGATATTGAGGTGTTTAGAGGGTTAGTGGGGGTGAATAAGAAAATATTTTGTTTTGAGGTATTCCATTGACATGGTGCTTAGGGTTTCACCCTTAGTGATGTTGGATATATTTTGGAAGGATTGGCTATCGTGTAGGATGTTTGAAAGTTGTTTTCTGGTGGTACAACCCTTTTTTGGGTAGTCTTGTTGTGGAGTGAGTCTATGAAATGGAGATGAGTTGACACCAAAGTGGTTCCGATGATGGAAGATGGCTACAACATAGTATTATTGGATTCTACATTATAGCAGAATTAGCTTTCACCATTGATATTTGAGTGGTGGGTTGGCCAGTTCTTCAAAAATGGTACTCACCTATGATGTGGTGGTATGTTATGGAATCCATCCTAATGTGGAAATGTTTTTTGGATACCGTATTTTTTCCTTGGATGAGGTATAGACTTATTCATAAAGTATAGTATCAATGTCATGGTCCATTCCACGTTATTTAAAGTCCTTTTAACTGGCTATTCTAAGACATAGTCTTTCCTGTTGCACAATGGTCACTTATTTTTTTAGAAATTTATTAGTGGTGTGGACAATGTGGTGTTGTGGTCATATAAAATATAGACTGTATCTAAATTCATAAATCATTTCAAACCTGATAACAATCCCAATATTTCACTCATTTATTAAGAAATATATGTGCTTCCCAAGGTTCTCTTCTAGATCCCATTTAGGGGATTGACCCCATCCATTAATGATCGATATGTGGTGGTTTAAAGTGTGTCACCTTACTTCCTTCTCCCTATTTTATTCCATTTCATTGTTTAAAGATGGATTTTTTCTAGGGAACCCATTGATTTTGGTGTTGTTTTTATAACAATTCATTATGGGATGTTGTTATAGGGTTATCCCATTATTCCGTATGGGCGAGGTTCTTGGATGTTATCTCCATGTTGATTCAGCAAAGAACAATATATCAGAAATCATCATTTATGGTTGGGGATCATTCGTGTCTATCTAATATATATAATGTGGTCAGGGTATACTTTTTATTATATTTGGGAGGATATTTTGTATTTGGAAAATTTAAGATAAAGAATTGGATTATCTAAAATTTAAGGGGAATGATATGATTTCATTATTTATCTTCTTCCATATTTTTTAGGGTATTGAGTTTATTCATTTATGTTGTATAAGAATGATGTGTAACAACCCCAGAGTTTTATAAATAAATATCTCATAATCTAGATGAATATTCAAAAAAATTTATAAAAATATTTCCTATTAATATAATAATTCAGTGTATTCGGAGACTAGAAAAACAATATTCTTTTTTTGTGAGGGATCTTGAAAATATCCAAAAATTATCTTCTCACATTATACTCCTAAAAGGAAACCCATCCTAATCCTTTTTTCATAACCTCAGGAAGAAAACATAAAAAAATGAGAGATTAGATGTTCAAAAATGTTAAACATCTAGGATATGAATATATGATTATATAAATGCATAATATAAGAATAATGGTTTGATATTGTGAACATAAATTAAAAATTTCTTACCCAAACAGACAAAGATTATAAACATGATTCATAGAATAACATGTTTTCATTTAAGTTAAAATAAAACAAAATAGTGAGAAATCATCATAAATAAACCACTAACCATATTATAATGTCATAAAAGTGTGTAACCATCAAAAATTTATAAAACCATTTTATATGTAAAGGCAAACTAAAAAGACCATAATCATAGCGGTTCAGGGCTTATCATATATTTCTAATTGTGGATCTATATGCATCTTTTTAAGAAAGTGGATTAGGACTCACTTGTTTCCCATAATGAACCAACCCATGAACATGTTTTCCACTGTTATATCATGAGAAATAAATATTTACCCAATGCATGGGAGGGATATATATGTTCCCACCATCTTTTTTATAATTTTTCTATAGTCCTTAGTTATAACTTAAAGACATTCATAGAATAGAAATCATACATATGCATTCTACAAGATCATAAACCATTCAAAATATCAGAATCCATGAAAATGAATGGGTTTTATAAAAATTTCATCAAAACTTAACTTATGGAAAATAAATAGGTTTCATAACCATTTTACCATATTTTGAAAGCATAACCTATAATGACCCAAACTTTTGAATAATTTTTATTTCTTAAATATGTGTGTTATTTTATTTTAGACTCTACAAAACTATATCGTTCTATTAATGAAGTGTGCATAATTAAAATTATATTGTTGGTATTTGACTTTTATACGACCATTGGTCAATAAGACCATAGAAAACCTAAAATCTTAACATTACAAATACTGTTTATATATAAAAGTGATCATGTTTAATTTATACAGAATGAAGAGTTGATTGCCACATCTAGTAGATAGGGGCCATACAAATCCCATATGTTTGTTCATGGTTAGGAGGTTGCATCACTAGGATTTTCTCTTGACCAAGACCAAGATGAGCATCAACATGTGAAGCATGAAAGGAATCTATTATGGGATAATTTCAAGATGGTAGAAATAACTACCCAGATAATGTTGTTTGAGCCACCCCAAGATTCTATGACCATAGTACATCTTACACTTATCTCCTATGCAGCGGTTAGAAGGGGCTATGTAAGGAGTCCTTTGTTAAGTTGTGTAATCCTTTTGTATAAATAAAACTGTTATTTATTATTATGTTAAATTTGTGAATTTCAAATGTCCGGATAAATTTAGGATGAACTTATGGAAGTTCCATGTTATAGATGAATTTTGGAAAAAAGTTATTTTAAAATATGTTTGTAAAATTTAAATAATTAATAATGTGATATGATTTTCAAAAAATGGCCTTCAACAGTTGTGATCTATTATAAATTTAGAGTCTAATTAGATCCACATGACTATTAGTAAATAGTAATGTATGAAAATTTACATACCTTTATGAATAGTAATGAAGGTTAATTCAACCAAAAAAATAAAATCATCACCCATGAATGTATAAATAAAATTTATACATCTTATAAGTTAATAAAAAATTATAGTATATGTTTTGGTATATTTGTATGTCATAAACACATTATTTTAAATTTTATAATTAAAAATGGAAAATAATTTTCAGAAAATGTAATCATAAATTTTTACTTTATTGTCTTCTGGTTATATGATAATTTTATGGGAGCTTGATTACTTTTTCAAGGTGTTACAAAACTAGTTGTATTTTTAGAGTTGTTTTCTTGAATAAATAATTATTTTATTTAAAAATTAAATTAAAAATATTTAGAAAATTATTTTCCAAAAATTTAGTTCGTTTTGGAATTAATATCATCCATATTTGGTTTTGATGAATTTAAGAATTTTTATAAAATGTTTTGTTTTTCAGTGAAAAGTAAAAATATAGTTTTGAGTTTCAATGTTTTTAATGACATCATTAATGATGTAATCATGATTTAAAAATTCTGTTCTACTATTGAATAGTAATATATTTTATGTGGTTTCCCAAGTGGCCATTACCATGGGAAAATACCATGGGAATTCCCATGGTTTTGCAAATACCACCAATGAGGTGTCCCTTGGAAATTAATTAAATATTCCTTCACATTTGCTATAAATATGAAGCCATCCCCCCATTCCATTTTTTCCAAAATCCTCCTCATTTAATTTAAAATATTTTTACCTCCCAAGGATTCGTCTAAAGGTTCCCTGAAGCCCACCAAGGTCCTAACATTCAATCTTTTGAGGATACTCTTCAAGGTAAGGGAGCTTTTCACCCTACTCTTTTAAGTCATGACACCCTTTATGTTATGTATTCTAGTTTCTATTTTATTATGTGGTTTTATTTTATTCTAAATCATTTATTCTGTCAATTTTATATCCAAATTATGAGATACCCCTTTTGCTCTCATCTATCAATTTTTTGGATTTTTGTGTGTCACTGTTAGGATTTTGAATTTTCTGAAAAGAAATCACATTTTCTTATTTCTTTCAAGTTTCCTTTTCATGTGGTATGTCATTAAAATATCAACACCATGATATTATTTAAATTTTATTTTGTCTCTATACTGTAAAGTGAAACATTTATGGATGGGTTACCCTTGTCCCTTCTCTTTTTATTTTTTTCTAAAATCATGTTATATAGCCGTTATGATGCATAATTTTTGCATAAAAAATATCTCCCTCATTTTCTCATTAAATTATCTTGTTTTATTTATTTGAATACAAAAATATATTTTAAATTAGAATGGTATTCATAATGACATAAAATTGATCTATTTTATTTTAGAATTTACCAATATATAACCCTCACTCCCTTTCCATGGGTTATAAATGACATAATGAAATTATTTTTAACTACTTTTTAAAATGCCATGATTTTAATATGAAACCCATTTATTTTATTCTATTTATGTTATTTATGGAATGTATGATTATGATCTTTATAGATAACATGAAATAAAGAAATATTATGGGTGTGCCCTGATAGCGCTCCAAGGCATTGGGTAAAAAATTTAATCTCTTGAGATGAGAGGATTCACGATACATTGGTGATTAACTTTGGTAATTTTTATGATACATTTGGGATGAACATTGGTGATATGTTCATGAATGTATAAATTAAATTATGTAACACATATTCAATTTATAATTTATTTTCTTTTAATTATGTTATTCCTTTATATCCTTTTCTCATTCTTTTTTTTTCATCACGTGATTTTGGATATCACTTGTAAACTGATTCCTTTTCATTCTTTATAGTGACTTCTGCTCACCCTTTCCATTGAAGTATGTCTCTAGGTTATGAGATGAAATAATTTTACATCTGAAAAACATATGATGAATCTGTATTGGTGGATTAGAATAATGTTTTATGTTTTCATGTTTTTTGTTCAGGATTTCCAAGACACAAGACTTTAAATATCCTTTATTTGTAAATGTAATGAAAAGTTATGTAATAAAAAGGCAGGATTCCATAGTTGGCATCAAATGATAGTTATATTATTTATGGAAACTTGGATATGAGAAATTTAGGAAAAACCCTACAAAAATGATTAAATATAGTAAAACAACCTTGTATTTTGGTGAAATATTGAGTACGTTGTTTCTAAACAAATAAATTCATTTATAGATATTACATGTGGATGTGGCTCTGGCACAAATGCACCTAAGAGTGAAAAACCCCACAAGGAGTTTTGGCCTAGACCTGGGATATCCAGGTACATGACAACGGTCCTTGCTACACTGTTGGTTTGACACTCCCGAGGGATATGTTTGGTTAATCCCAAATTTTTTTTGAATCATTATGAAGGATTTATAGAGAAATGTAATTGTTTAGGCATGATGTTTTAAGGAATAAAATACATTATAGTTAAAAGATTCCTAAATGAAATAATCTTCACACTAAGGTTATATTCTTTTAGAAAATGGTGGGAAATAGGAGGAACATATTAAATGGTGACCACAATGGACCATACATTGATGGTCCACCGATCGAAGTTAGAATAGAAAAATTCATGAGAATGATGAACCAACTTACTCAAGTTATGGAAAATAACATAAACCAAGCTGAGATACCTATCTCATTGTGAAGAAAACAAAATTATTTTGAGTCCTTCATGTGTCAACGACCTATAACCTTCAGTGGATCTACCAACCCATTGATTGTTGAATAGTGGATAAGGACTATTGATAATATTGTTTTTATGCTCTTCTATTCTGAACAAGAGAAGGTCTCCCTAGAAATTTACCGATTAGAGGGAGAAGATGATCAGTGGTGAGATATAATAAAAAACATGTGGCGATGATTTGAGGTTCATGCTATGGAGTGGGAAGAGTTTAGAAAAATCTTCTTCAGCATGTATTTTCCTCGATCCACGAAAATAGGATTGGGGAAGGAGTTTCTCGAGCTGAAGAAGAAGGATAATGTATCTGTGGGACACTCTGAGATGAACTTCATAGGGGTTTCATGTTACACCTCTAGATTTGTCATGGATCCAAATGGTAAGGTTGATATATTTTTCGGTTGACTAAGACATCATCTGTGGAATAATCTAGCTGACCCAGACTATGATAGCTATAATGAGATCATGCGATGTGTGACGAAATTCAAACTAGCATTTGGCGAGACGCAGTGGTCTCACAAATCCAATGACAACAAGAGATCAATTGACCAAACCTAGGGAGGAGCATTGACTAGGGAATAGTAGGCAAGAAAGTGCAACGTCCCACGTGTAATAAATGTTGGAAGAATCATTTAGGGATCTTCCTGCTTGGAAGTGGGAAGTTATAAAAGTGTGGTAGAGATGGATAAATGGTGTGGAATTGTCAAAGTGAGGAGAAGCCTCAATTCCAAAACAATAATGACAAATGTAAGATGATGCAGGCTCTACCTGATGTCCAATGCAATAAGTGTTAAAAACTTGAAAACTTTTCCAATCACTATCAAAATCTTAGGGAAGTGGAGGGGAATCACCATCATCCTCAGCATCGGCCAAGAGAATAGGGTCATACTTTGGAAATTACTATGGCTGAAGTTGAAGAGACAAATGATGTGATGGAAGGTACTCCTACTATTCTCTCAATGCTCGAAAGTACTTTGTTTGATTCTGGTTCAACGCATTCCTTTATTTCCTCTATGTTTGCAAAGAATATAAAATCAACCCCTGATTTTCTAAGAGTAGAGTTATAATTCATGACACCTGGTTGGATTATCCATGTATCGTCAGTGTTTAAAAACTCCAGTATTTAATTTAGTGAGCACAATAATATCTTAAATATAGTAGTCATTCCCATGATGGAATTCGACATTATATTTTGGATGGACTAGATCTCAAATTATAATTCCATGATCAAATATAGAAGTTAGGAAATATCCATAGTCTTAAATGGAAATCCTACAGTTATCTTCCTAGGAGAGATATGTTAACCTGATCTTTGTCTAGAAGAAACTTCTATATCCATATTTATTAAGATGATCTGTGAAGTATAAGAAGGAGATTAGTTTTTATGGTTAAAAAATGTCCCCATTGTCTAGGAATACGTTGATGTATTTCATGATGAGTTACCCAGACCTCCCCTAGAAAGATAGGTCGAGATCTCCAATGAACTTATACCTGGATCCCATACAATATCACAGACCCCCTATAGGATGGAAAATGTGGATCTAGAGGAATTTAAGATGCAACCCCAATATCTTTTGGAGAAGTGTTTTATCTGACCGAGTGTGTCTCATTTGGGAGAATCTGTTATCTTTCTGAAGAAGAAGAATGGATCAATGCAGGTATGCATTAATTATAGAGAACTGAATAGGTTCACAGTGAAGAAAACATACCCTCTTCCAATAATTGATAACTTATTTGACCAACTTCATGGGGCTCAATTATTGTCTAAGAATTATCTTCATTCTAATTATCATCAATTGAGGGCGAAGAAATAAGATATTCCAAAAAATGCTTTTTGATCAAGATATGGGCATTATGAGTTTGTTGTTATGCCCTTTGGGGGGACTAATGTACCAATTATTTTTATGGATTTGATTAATAGAGTCCTTAAGAAATACCATGATAAATTTGTTGTATTTTTTATTGATGATATCCCAATGTTAGGACCCAACCCCAGTTGCCTATAGCCAGTGCGTGATTTGATTACATTGGCATATAAAAACAGAATATGAATCCCTAAGGACTGAGTATTTTCATTTTATTGGAATCAAGATAAATACACAAGTTAAACATTACATCATTAAAGAAAATACAACACTAATTTATTTTATTAGAAATATCCATGCCTCCTAGATTATGATTGAAAGTCGTTAATAATTTACATCTTCATATCTTGGTAAAATGAAACGTAAAAAAGGGGTGAACTTAAATGCTCAGTAAGGGTAAAAATATAGTGGAAGATAGCATAAACATAAGACATGGTGAATAATTAAAAACACATGCCTTTAATAATAACCATTAACACTTTTTGGTAGGAATATGTGATGAGTAAATAATTCTATAATAAAACATAATCTTTGGTATTCTACTAGTAAAATAACCAGACGAACAACAAATACTAGCATCATAATGAGGGAAATTCGTATACCAGAAATTCTAAACAAAATATCAAGGCCTCAGCCAGGGCCTCTGATGATTAAGGCCTTGACCAATATCCATATATCACAGTGGGAAAGGCCTCGACCAATTCCACCTCTATTTTTCTCATGAGACCTACCGATGAATAAAGAGGCTATAGAAATCCCAAACTATCACAAAATAAGTCTAATTCGTTTCTCATATTATTGGGGATAATCATAATCCACATAAACATTCATATTTAAAATATCATATGAAATTAACTAACTTTACCAAACCATTAATCATAAAACACTTGCCATTCCGAGTAATATTGTGAATGGTTTTAGAATAGATCATCCACAATAAAATTATTCATAATCCATTAAATAAAATATGGTAGATTACATCATAAATGATTCAGACTAACAATACATTAGAATCTACAAGACTATTGAATAAGACAAAAATATTCTTATAAAATCATTAAGTAATTCTTGAGATAAATACTCTTTTATTTTGAAAAGAATAGTTATTTTTGTAAATTATTTGTATAACACCAGAAGTGATGTAAGATGATATTTTCATAATAATATGAGTAATTTTATAAAGACAATGTTTTCCAAAAATATATTATAGAGTGACCTTGAAAATAGGTAATAATTTTAGAAATTTCCTTGAATCAGGCTTGTATTTTGGAAATAATTTTGAATGATTCTTTCAAGACATGTATCTATTCATAAAATAAGGAAGATTTATTGTTGTTGAAAAAATATATAATACTATAAAATATTATATGAGTAGTATATAAAAATACTTAATAAATTTATTGTGGTAATTAGATAATGAAATTAACCTGAATGAAAATGGAAGTTCTGGTGGAAAACCCTTACCTAAAATTTGAATGTGTTCACCTATTGAACAGAAGGTCATGGAATATTAAATTAGAATAATTAATAACTTAATTATGAACTTATTATAAAGGTAATTATTTTATCATAATTATGTTTAGTTCATTTATTCCCTTATTGATAAGTTATAATATCAAATTTCGTTGTCCTAGAGTGTTCATTTTCTTGATTTTCATAATCGAATCTCTTGTTTTTTAAGTAATTTAATTCATTTGGAATGGATGTAAATCTCTAGAACTAAAATTAAATATTATTTATTAACATACATGAGTGTTAATGGTCGTTTCTATCATTTTTTACTCGGAAAAAGGATGAATCATTTGATGAATTATTAATGATATTCATGTAGATTATTTAAGTGGTTTTTTGATTATTAGGAACAAGTTTGGTATTTTTATTAAATATTATGTACATATACTGGATTATAAATATTAATTTGGTTATAATACATATATTATAGTCTGTTTGAACCATTTAAATGGTTTCATGACCAGTAATGAAGGAGAAATTTAAGAACAAAAATTTGTCGTACACAAAGGCTGTAAATTGGAACCTCATGGATGTTGATTTCATTTATAAAAAAAAGGGGGAGAGAGAGATGATATTGATAATGATTAGTCCGTTAACAAGATTTAATTCCAATATATATATGATAATGCAGTTATTATGTTCATTTGGGTAGTGGATGTTAGGAGAGGAAATGAAAAAAGATGAACTTGAAAATAAAAGAAAAGTTGAGAGATCCCTTAAAAAAATTCAGCTTCCCAACGGCATCGCTTAAAATTTCATAAAATGAAATTATGAGAGAAAAAGGGTGTCTAATCACATAGAAATAATAAAGAAATTAATAGGAATACATAAAATAAAACACCAATATATGTGAATGTAAATTCAAATAGACAACAAAAAAGATGTGTCGACTAAAAGAGGAGGGTAAAGGATTCCCTTACCCTGTAGAGTAACTCACAGAACATGAATTTTGGAACCTTGGGGGGCTTGAAGACACCTTGGGAGGAATTCAAGAGAGGTTAAACCACTATATAATTTGAAGAGGATAGATTTGGAATGAAAGAAAACGAATGGATGAGTGCGTATTTATAGAAAAATAGAGGGCGTTTTTTAATAATTTAAAAGGGACACCTCATTAGTGGTTCTTACCAAAAAATGAGCATTACCATATTATTTTCCCATGGTTGTAGCCACTTGGGGCACATCATGTCCTATGTTACTATACACAAGTCTACCATCCTAATATTTTGTCATTATGATGTCATTAAACAACCAAAAACTCAAAATTGTATTTTTTCTATTCATGAAAAAATTCAAGTATTTTTTAAAAATACCAAATATTGACCCATACCATTTTTTGATTGTAGAATTCAAAAATTAACTCCATTTTTTTTAAATTCTGAATATTATTTAATTATTTTTTAAATAAAATAATAGTTAATAAGAAAAATTACCATTTTAAGGTATAATAAGTTTTATATCATATTGAAAAATTAATTAAGATATCACTATCTTATTACCTTGTAAAATAATATAATATCATTATTTACTATTCATAGGGTCATATTATTATTCAAATTACTATTCATAATCGTATGTTTCTATTCAAAAAAGAATCTTGTTTATTCTATCAGACTCCATATGACTTGTCACAACTCTAGATGAATGTTTTTTGAAATTAAAAACATAGTAGAGGCAAAGTTGTTTTTAATGGCTATATTATTTAATGCATTCAATAATTGTTTTCAAAACCTTGGAGTGTTAAATTCTCCTTCCCTTATAAAAATTTCATCCTTGAAATTCACAAAATTTAACTTAAAATGATTCGAGTATGACTTCAACATAAGCTCCCCAAGATCCCATGTTGCTTCCTCCATAGTATGGTTCCTCCAATGATCATTTACCAGACGAGTCATCTGATTTTCAATACATGTTCTCTAGTATCATGAATCATGATAGGATATCCAATATAAGACAGACTAGGCTGCAGTTTTACTTCTTCATATGTGTGTACATTTGTTAGTTATCGCACGTATTTTTGTAACATTGATAAGTGAAACACATTGTGAACATTGGAGAGATGTGGTGGCATTGTCAAAAACTAAATTTCAACTCCAATTTGGTCCAAAAATTTAAAAGGTCTAATGTACATGGGCCTTAATTTTCCATTCTTACTTAATCGTATAATACCCTTCCATGGAGATACATTTTTGAAAACGTGATCTCCATCATTAAATTCCATGTCCTTTCATGGGTTATCAACATATCTCTTTTACCAACTTTGAGTTGTTTTGATATGGGTATGGATAATCATCACCCTTTCCCATTGTTTCCTAAACATGTTCTGGGCCTACGAGCTTTCATTCACCAATATCATCCCAGCAAGTTGGTGTACAAAATCTCTTTCCATACGATGCTTCATATGGTCCTATCAGAATACTTTAATGGATGATATTTCTATATTAAAATTCTACAAGAGATAAATACATATCCCACCTGCCTTGAAAATCAAGTGATCAAGACCCCAACATGTCCTCCAAAGTTTGAATAGTCTATTGTAATTGTTAATCAATTTGTGGGTGGTAGGAAGTTCTCAAACAAAGATCATTATCTAGGGACATCTGAATACTCTTCCAGAATAATGATGTAAAATGGGGATCCCAATCAGAAACAATTGATTAGGGTACACCATGATGACTTACAACATCATTACTATAAACTCTGGCTAAACGTTCAAGTGGTAAATCTTCTCTTATATCAAGAAAATGTGCTGATTTTTAAGCCACTCAACAATGACCCCTATCACATCATAGTTTCTTTGAGTCTTTGGTATCCCCATGAAAAAGTACATTGTAATATCATCCCATTTATACATTGGAATAGGAAGGGGGTTCATGATTCCTCCAAGAAATTTCCTTCCACCCTTCACCTATTGACAAACCAAACTTCTTGAAATGTAATCAGCAATATTACTCTTCATTTTTTCCCCAAAACAATTCCTTTATATCTCTATATATTTTTGTGCTACCAGGGTGTATAGAGAAATTACAGTTATGTGAATCATCCAATAGTTCCCACTTTAGTTCTGGAATGTGGGAATACAAATCCTCATTCAAAATTATTAAATTCCACCAACATATGTGAAGTCAGTTAACGTCCCACCATTTATAGCATTAATTTTATTTTGAAACTCTTCATCATCAGCCTGAGAACATTTTTTCCTTTCTAGAAAAAACGGTTTGGGAACCATTTGAAATAGTAGTGCTGTGATACCTTCCTTGATAATTTCCATGCCCATATTTACTAGATCCATTAATATAGGATCCCTTTTAATGCATATCTTGTTCCGAATTCCATGGTCTGTTCTACTCAAAGAATATGCTAACTTATATGCCTTCCATGGGTGGTATTGTATTTCAAAATTGTAGTATTTGAGTACCTCAATCTGTCTCCTTTGTATCATGTTGATTTCTTTCTGTGAGAATATATATTTCAAACTCTTATGATCAATATATATCTCACATTTTTCTCCATAGAAGTAATGTCTCTAAATAATCAGAGTAATGATTACTGATGCTAACTCAAGATAATGAGTTGTATTGTTTTTTTCAGGAATATTTAGCTACCTCAACACATAGACAATAACATGATCATTATTCATAAGTACACAACCATGTCATTTCATTGATGTGTCACTATAGATAACAAATCCATCATTCCCTGATGGTAGGGTTAGGATCAGAGAATTCACTATTCTCCTCATAAATTATTCAAAACATTCTTAAAATTCATTGGTCCATACGAAATTTACCCCTATAATTTTTTAATCTTGGATACTAAATTATCTAAATAGGAATAGTTCTAAAAGAAACCCTGATAATAACTTGCCAACCAAATAAAACGGCATACCTCACTTATGTTCATTGGTGTAGTTCATTCTTGCACAGCCTTTTTATTCATAGGATCTACATATATTCCATCCTTAGGGACATTGTGGCCCATAAAATAGACTTATTGGATCCAAAAATCGCACTTTCTAAACTTCCCATATAATTCATTTATTCCCTGAGTCATTAAATTGGTGTGCAGGTGAATTTCATCATCTTCATAGATTTTAGAGTATACCAATATATCATCAATAAACACCACTACAAAGTCATCAAGATATTACTTAAAAACTATATTCATAAGATCCATAAAAACAAATGGTCCATTAGTTCGTCCGAAAGGCATTACTGTAAAATTTTAATGCCTATACCATGTTCAGAATGTTGTTTTTGGAATTACTTCCTTCCTCACAAGTAACTGATGATATCCATATCGAAGATAAATTGTCGAAAAATATTTTTCTCCATGATGTTTATTAAAAAATCATCAATTCATTGCAGAGGATACATTTTCTTCATTTTAATAGCATTTATTTCTCTATAATCAATGCACAACCTCATGGGTCCATCTTTCTTCTTGATAAAGAGGATAGGGGCTCCACATGGAGAAATAGTAGGGTGAATAAATCTGTTATCACTCAATTCCTTTAGTATTTTCTTTAGTTCCACTATATTCATAGAGTCCATTCTATAAGGGGCCTTTGATATTGGCCTATAACTAGTAATTTAGTAAATAGTAAACTCAATTTCCCACTCCATCAGATTTCATGGAAAATCCTCTGGAAGAAAGTCAATATATTATTTCCCAACAGGTACATATTCAATTTGAACATTATTTTCCTCAATCATAGTTATGGAATTCCCTTCCCCCAATGATTGATTTTATTAGAGCTATTGGGGGTGGATCTAGATGGGAATTAGATAGAGGGGTTTCATCTCTAAAGATAAGGGATTCTACAACATTCTCAAAAATTGCAACTTTCTTCTTCTTGCAATAGATCATCGCATGATAATTTGAAAACCAATTCATACAATGAATCATATCAAATTAAATCATTGGTAAGATGATGAGGTCAGAATCTAAAGCACATTTATGTGTCACGAGGGGGACTAATTGACTGCCTTTGTTACAATGATATATCCACTATGGGTTTTGAATAATAATCCCTTTATTAAATCAAATTGGACATATTTATTATCTTAGAAAGCTAGGAAGAAATAAATGAATCAGATGATCCAGAATCAAATAATTCATAAACTATGTTTGAGGAAATTATTAAAGAACCTACCAATACATCATTAGGATCTTTAGTATCAATGGTTGTGATAGCATAAACCATGCCCCTGCTCACTTAACTACAGGAAATGGATGTTTTCCCAATGCTTTTATCCTAATAGTTTACAAAAACCGTTAGGAAAGATAGGCTATACCAAAGGGTTAACAAAATTGTTGGTATATGGCTATTTGTAGGATCCTTTACCAACAGTTCTAGAGAACCGTTGGGAAAGGCTTGTTTGTAAGAGGATTTACCAACAGTTATACAGAACTATTGGGTAAATCCTTTTTAGAGGATTTTAACAACTGTTATATATAAACCATTAGGATAGACACTATTTCCCAACAATTTTCAAAAACCATTGGGAAATGTTTTCCCCAATTAGAAGCCCCTCCACATTCATGAATAGAACTGAATGTGCTACAGCCCCAGCGCATCCTTGCTCATATTCCCCCATCCGAACTACTAAATCTTCATCAGATCCATATAAAATAATCTATTTTCTTCTTTTTAAACATAAAATCATTAAGAGTTACCTTATTATTATTGTTATTCAACTAATATTTCAGTTTTATATTTTGATTTTGATGTTTATTTTTTTCTATTTTTATTTAACATAGATTTTCTCTATCCCATCGGATCCATTTAATTAATTAAATCTTTAACTCTCCATCAGAGGTGAAACATCTTAGATTTTTTTGTGTTTGGATTCCATATTTACTATGTATGTGGTTTTATTATTTTTCTTCATCTTATAATTAATTGTTACTTGTGAATTCATTTATATGTGTTTATTAATATTTAACAAAGTTTATATGAATGTTTTCCTTGAAATTCCTTGTGAAATATTATTTACTCATATTCTCATTGAATTGAACATACCATGAATTTGATGAATATAATTTTGACATCTTTCCACTGTTTGTGAATTATTCAACTACATAACTGTTTAGATTTGTTTTCAAAGAATATTTAAAGAATCAATTGGTGAAATTGATACTTTGTCTCAGTATTTTCTTTAATTAATGAAATAAATTAATTTGAAAGAAATGAGTTGAACTATTAAATGTTTACTATGTATTTTCAAATGATTGAATTTGTGAAATGACAGTGAACCCTCTCAGAATGAGGGGGGTGAGGGGCTGTTCGGGGGGTGAGGGGGGTTGTCTGGGGGGTGGTGGGTAATCTGGGGGTGGGGGGGCTGTCCGGTTGAGGGGAGGTGTCTGGGGGGGGGGGGGGGGTTGGGGACTATTCGTGGTGAAGGGGTCTGTCCGGGGGGTGGGGGTTGTCCGGGTGGTGTTGGGGGGGGGGGGGGGGCTGTACGGGGGGTGGGGGCTACCCAGGGGGCCATCTAGGGGGGGGGGCTGTTTGGGGGGGGGAACTGTCCGATTAGGGGTGGGGGTTGTCCGAGGTGGTGGGGGGATGTACGGGGTGGGGGCCTTTCTGGGGGGAGATGTCCGGGTGGGCGTGGGGAGTGGGGGTTGTCCGGGTTGTTGGGGGGGTTGTCCGGGGTGGGGGCTGTCGGGGGGTGGCAGGTTGTTTGGGGGGGGGGGGGTCTATCTGAGGGGTGGGGACTATTCGGGTTGGGGGGTGTCTGGGGGGTGGTTGGGATGTCTGGATGTTGCGGGGGCTGTATAGGTGGTGTATGGGGCTTTCTAGGGGGGTTATGTCTGGCGGTGTGGGTGCTTTTCGGGGGTGGGGCGGTCCGAGGTGGGATGGGATGGGGTCTATCTTTGGGGGCTGTCTGGGGATGGGGATTGTCTGGGGGTTGGGGGGATTATCAGGGTGGGGGGCTGTCCTGGGTGAGGGGTGATGTTTGGGGGGTCGGGGGTCTGTCCGGGGGGGGGGGGGTGGCCGGGTTGAGGGGGGGGGATATCTGGGGGTGGTTGGGCTATCCGGGTGGTGTGGGGCCTGTTTGGGTGGTGTAAGGGGGGGGGGGTGGGGGTGGGGGTGGGGGGGGGGAAGGATTTCTGAGGGTGGGGGTTGTCTGAGGTGGGGAGGGGGGGACTGGTAGGGGTGGGGGCTTGCCGGGTTGAGGGGGGCTGTCCGTGGGTGGTTGGGCTGTCTGAGTGGTGCCGGTGGCTGTCTGTTTTGGTGTGGGGGGCTATCCGGGGGGTGGGGGGACTTTCAGGGGTGGGAGCTATCCGAGGTGGGGGGGGATATCCGGGGGTGGGGGTGTGTCCGAGGAACGGGGTATCAGGTACCACTCAAAGTTTCTCACTTTTATTTGAAATGGATAGGATTTTAAGTTAAAAAAACAACTGACATACGGAAAACTGATCAAATACATTTGAATTATTTTGATACATTAGAAAAATGATACTTTGGTCATTTTTGATGGGGACGAGGCAACTTCACCTCAATACAATACATTGTGTGGTTGGTATAACTCAAAGTGTCTCACTTTGGTTTGAAATGGACAACATTTTCAATTAAAACAACAACTGGCATTCGAAAATCTGACCAAACGTATTTTTATTGTGTTGATACTTTAGGAAAATGATCCAATGGTCATTTTGGACGTGTATAAGACAACCCTGCCTCAACCCAAGGAATGTTGTGGCTAGTATCACTCTAAATTTCTCTCTTTTGTTTAAAATGGACACCATTTTAAGTAAAAACAACTGGCATATGGAAAACCGAACAAATGTATTTGGATGTTCTTGATACAATAACACAATGATCCATGGGTCATTCGTGATGTGTACGAGAAGTCGAAACATCATTCAGACATGTGGTTTGTGTGGCATAACTGAATATGTGTTATTTAGGTGTTTGGCACTCTTGAAAACCGTGCATGGGGTAGTCAAAACTGGCAGAACAACCTCAAAATGCCATGAAATCGGATGACAACAAAGGGTATGTTAATTTTGAAATGGTCTGCTATATTTCACGTCAATTGTAGGTGTCGTGTGACCGTGGTGGCCGAAAAATCACTATGCATGTCATAAATGGCCAAAACGTGTGTTTAACAGTAAAATGTATTCCAAACAACATCAGAATGACTTAAATTAAATTATAACACCCAAAGTATTATTCATGAGGTTTACGAGGAGACGACACATCATTTGTATGTGCCGTTTGCATGTCACAGCTAAGTATGTTATTTTAGGTGTCTGGCGCGCTTGAAAACCATGCATGGGGTGGTCAGAACCAGCCGAACGATCTCAGAATGCTTGGAAATAAGATGACAACAAAGGGTGGGTGAATTGTGAAATGGTCAGCAAGATGTCATGTCAATCAGAGGTGTCGTGTGACCGCGGTGGCCAAAAATGCACTCTGCCTGTCTTAAATGGCCAAAACAAGTATTTAATCATCAAGTGAATTCCTAATGACATTATAATGACATGAAATCACAAGAAAACACCCTAATTATTATTTATGAGGTGTACAAGGAGACAACATGTCATTCGGACATGCGGTTTGCTTGTCACAGCTGAATATGTATTTTTTTGGTGTTTGGCGCACTTGAAAAGCCTACGTGGGGTTGTCAAAACCAGCAAAACAACCTTAGGATGACAAGAAATTAGATGACAACAAAGGTTGGGGGAACTGTAAAATGGTCGGTTAGACGACACGTCCATCAGAGGTGTCGTGCGACCGTGGTTTTTAAAAATGCACTATCTGTTTCGTAAATGGAAAAAACATGTGTTTTATGGTCTAATACATACCCAAAGACATTAAAATTGCATGATATCACATTAAACGACCCTAATTATTATTCTTGAGGAGTACTTGGAGACGACACATCATTCAGATGCGTGGTTTGTGTGACACAGTAGAATATGTGTTTTTTAGGTGTTTGGTGCTGTTGAAAAGCTTGCGTGGGGTGATCAAAACTTGACCAATGACCTTTTAATTCCATGAAATCAGAAGAAAAGAAATTTTGGGTGAATTTTGAAATGGTCGGCCAGACGACATGTCAATCAGAGGTGTCGTGTGACCGTGGTGGCTCAAAACGCACTTCGCGTGTCATAAATGGACAAAACATGCATTTAATGACCAAATGCATATCGAACGACATCAGAATTAAATGAAATCACAAAAAACGCCATAATTTTTATCCATGATGTGTAAGAGGAGATAGTACATCATTCAGACATGTAGTTTGCATGGCATGACTGAATATGTGTTTTTTTGGGTGTTTGGCGGCATGAAAAGCGTGCGTGGGGTGGTCAAAACCAGCCGAACGACTTCGAAATTCCATGAAATCAGACGAAAACAATGGGTGGGTGAATTGTGAAATGGTCGGCTAGACGACACATCAATCAAAGGATTCATGTGACCATTGTGGCCGAAATCGTACTCTACGTGTCGTAAATGGCCAAAACATGCATTTAACGGTCAAATGCATAGCAAACGACATCTAAATGACTTGAAATCACATGAAAACACCCTAGTTATTATTCATGAGTTGGATGAGGAGATGACAGGAAACTACCTGTCTTGGTTTTAAAACTCCCTGATCTTTGAAAATTCCTTCAAACTATTCAATAAATCTATTATTTAGTTCTAATTTGTATGTCCTAATGTTATTCATCTATTTTATTATTTTCTATTTCGATTTGGTCTAAACTAGATCCATCTCTCTCTACCCAGGCCGGGAACTCCGTCTTCCATATATATCAATCTTAAGTCAATAATTTTTTTAGTTCTACACTCCAAATCGGTAAGGCATAACTTTGTTTTAATATTTTTCATCTATTATTGTGTATTTTTCTTTTGATTTGACTTTAACTAGGTGGTTCTGTGTGTGGCATGACATACCCAATAATTATAGATTGATTTGTTTTCTATTTTCATTCTAAAATTCAACTGTCATGATTATATGAATCATCTTGATCTGAATTCATCATATCCACTCTTTTTATGTAGTTAGTGAATCATATTGGGGAACGGTGTGGCCGGTACCACTCAAAATGTCTCACTTTTATTTGAAAAGGACATGCTTTAAAGTGAAGACAATAACTTGCATACATAAAACAGACCAAATGATTTTAGATTGTATTAATACTTTAGTAAAATGATCCATGGGTCATTTTTATGTGTACGAGTCAACCCCATCTCAATCTGAGGAACAGTGTGGCCGGTACGACTCAATGTGTATCACTTTTATTTGAAATAGACAACATTTTATTTGAAAACAACAACTGGAATATGAAAAACCGAAAAAACACATTCCGATTGTGATGATACATTATAAGAATGATCCATGGATAATTTGTAAACAATACGAGTCAACCCCACATTAATCCAAGGAACGGTTTGACTGGTATCGCTCAAAGTATCTCAATTTTGCTTGAAATGGACAACATTTTAAGTGAAAATAGAAACTGGCATACGGAAAACTGACCAAACGCTTTCTAATTGTGTTGTTACTTTAGTAAAATGATCCATCGGTCATTTTTGACTTGTATGAGTCAAACTCACCTCAATATGAGGCCTGGTGTGGCCGATACCACTCAAAATGTGTCACTTTTATTTGAAATAGACATGATTTTTTGTGAAAACAACAACATACATATATAAAACCAACCAAATTCGTTCATATTCTCTTGATACTTTAGGAAAATGATATGTGGGTCATTTGTGACATGTTAGAGTTAACCTCACCTCAATCCGAGGCATGGTGTGGCCAGTATCACTCTTAGTGTCTCTCTTTTGTTTAAAATGGACAACATTTTATGTCAAAACAACTAACATACGTAAAACATACCAAACATAATCAAATTGTATTGATGCATTATAAAAAAAATACATGAATCATTTTTTATGTGAAATAGTCAACTCTGACAAAATATGAGGCAGGGTGTGACCAGTATCACTCAAAATGTCTCTCTTTTATTTGAAATGGACATCATTTTAAGTGAAATCAACTACTGGCATACGAAAAAACTGATCAAACGCATTTAGATTGTGTAAATACATTAAGAAAACAATCCATTGGTCATTTTTGATGTGTACGAGCCAACACCACCTCAATCTAAGTCACAGTGTGGCTAGTCCCACTCAAAGTTTCTCACATTTATTTTAAATGGATGGGATTTTTAGTGAAAACAACAAATTGCCATATGAAAAACTGACCAAACGCTTTCAAATTGTGTTGATACATTAGAACAATGATCCATGGATCATTTTTGAAGCATACAAGTCAACTCCACCTCAATCTAAGGCATGGTGTGACCACTATCACTCAAAGTATGTCACTTTTTTTTGGAAATGGACAACATTTTAAGTGAAAACCACAAATGGCATACGGAAAACCGACCAAACGAATTCATATTGTGTTAATACATTAGGAAAAAAATCCATGGGTGGTTTTTGATATGTATGAGTCAAATCCGCCTTAATAAAAGGCATGGTGTGGCTGGTACCACTCATAATAACTCACTTTTGTTTAAAATGGACAACATTTTAAGTCAAAACAACTAAATTATAGAAAACCAACCAAACATATTTGAATTGTTTTGATAATTTAGAAAAATGATCTATGGGTCATTTTTTATGTGTACGAGTCAACCCTGCCTCAATCCAAGTCCCGGTGTGACTGGTATCACTCAAAGTGTCTCTCTTTTATTTGAAATTTACAACATTTTAAGTGAATCCCACAACTTGCATAAGAAAAACTGATCAAACACATTCAGATTGTGTTGATACATTAGGAAAACGTTCCATGGGTCATTTTTGACATGTAGGAGTCAACCCTACCTCAATATAATGTATGGTGTCATGGGTACCACTAAAAGTTTCTCACTTTTTTTAAATGGACAAGATTTTAACTGAAAACAACAATCGACATACAAAAAACAGACCAGATGCATTCAGATTGTGTTGATACATTATCACAATGATACATGGATCATTTGTGATGGGAACGAGTCAACCCCACCTAAATCCGTGGCACAGTGGGACTGGTCTCACTCAATGTCTCTCACATTTGTTTGAAATAGACAACATTTTTAGTGAAAACAACAACTGGCATACGAAAAAGCTTCACAAGGCTACACATAGATTCTTGGAATTAGTTGATAAAAAATAAAATATGGTCTATTGGTCCTTGTTATTAGAATAAAATATTCACAAGTCATTGATTGAAACACAATGGGTCATAATATATATATATATATATATATATATATATATTAATATGAATTATATTAGGAATGAGTCTCAACACCCCATCATGAACATGCACCAACACTCAGGTTATAATTATTAACCATGGGTTGTTCATTCTATACAAAATCATACAACAAATAAATATCATATAGTGATTTTATATTATACCTATGAACACTCAAGCATACCATATAATAACTTTTTCAACAAGGATACACATTGATTGTTGAAAAATAAGTTTCAATGTCTCAAAAAAATACCCAATGGTGAGGTATACATATGGTGACACAATAGCCCCATGGATCACCTCAATCCCATCCTCAAACTATGGGTTATAGGACCAAAAAAAGCTCCTTTTAAAACTCAATACCAAAGACTTAATTGAATATTCATACCCACTACCCAAGATTGGGATTCGTCTCTCATCACATCCAGGAGAGAAAATTACAATTAGCCGTATACCCCCTTATTCTAATTGGAAAATCTTTGAAAAAATGTAGAATATTTCAACAACCCATCTCATTTTTCGAGATTGGCCAACGATTCCCACTAACACATCAGGAACCATTTATACATGGATACATAATCATTATATGAATATAAACATCTCACATTCTTCATATAACTAATCCTAGGTCTAAGCATAGGACCCCTACCATTGTCTATTTTATGGGTATCCTAATCCTTTCCCGCTCTACCCAATATTTTCATGTTGGTTTTGATATTCTCAACCCACGACCATGACTAAACATCCCATGTGCTTCCTATAACATATAGGTTTTTTCTCTTGTCTGTATTGGCGTTGTGGTTTGAGTGAGGAATGGATTCTAAATTCTGAAAACTCTTATGTGTATTGGTGTTGTGGTTTGAGTGAGGAATGAATTTTAAATTTGGAATACTCTTATGGGTGTTATTGCATTTCCTATAATATATAGGCTTTTTCTCTTATGGGTGTTATTTAATTTGAATTTATAAATTTATAAATTTATGAATTCTAGAATAAATTATAAATTTTGAATACTTTGGATGTGGATTTTGCATTGGTGTTTTTACAGGTCTTGAGAGGGGGAGGGGTGTTGTTATGTAGCTATATTGATGCATGTCTAAGGAGGGGGGAGAGGGGTCTTTTTCTTTGCAGTTGAGAAAATATATACAAATGTTTTTCAAAATCTTTGGTATAGATTCTATAATATAATTATACGAATGGTTATAACAGAACCATTGGTATAGACTTATGGCTTTCCATATATCATTTATACCAACGGTTGTAAATCGTTGGTATAGGTGTAACAAACATATACCAATGTTTTCACAAACCATTGGTATATGTTATTCTTTAACCCACAAATGGAAACAGTTCGTAGAAAACTGTTGGTATACCTTCTATTTTGACACCTATATCAACAGTTTTCACAAAACCTTTGGTATAGGCCTATGGTCGCAGCTTACTTGGCCACAACTCAGGGAATTGTTGGTATACTATATACCAATGGATTTTTGGCATTTACCAATGGTTTTGAACCGTTGGTAATGTCTAAAATTTCAGTAGTTCTTGGCCTTTTTGGTTGCATGTTTCCTTGTCGAATTGGACAATCATTAGCACAATGTCCCGTATCTTGAAAATTGTTGTGTTGGACATTAATAACTTCTTTCATCCCATTAAAATCACCAGCAAGATGGCAGTTATGTCCAATTTGTAACATAATCCTTTCCCCATTAAAAAGACATCATGGTATTTCCTTCCATAATTATCATAGGTTGAAAATTCAACTCTTCCCTTCATCCCTATTTCCTTGTTCCCTTTCCTAGAGTTTTCAACAACCCTCTTCTTCCCTTGAATTACCCTAAATTCATAAGACTTAGAGTACTCAATTTCTATATTGGTAGCACATGAAACTATATCCTCATAAGATTAAAAACATTGGGAGACCATTTCCCACTGGAGGAATTGCTTTAAGCCATCAAAGAATCGATCAGTCTTGCTCCTCATACATCCTTTGTAGTCCACAACATGCCTTTCTAACTTTGTGATGTTATCTTCATACATTGCCACATTATCATCTTCATTTTGCTTTAAATTCAGAAATTTTCTTTCTATATCTTCTCACCGTTCATGAGGAAAGTATCTCTCTAGGAATATGTGGTCAAAATATCTCAATTCCATCTCTTCTATTTCTTCCTCCTCCTTTGTGTTTTTGATTAATGAACACCACTGATCTGTATCTCCCAATAGCTGATAAACTTCCATGATGACCTTTTCTCTTTCATTACATCCCAAAGTAAGAAATATCTTCTTTAGAAAAATTATCCACTATTGATCTACAAATGGGTTTGTAGTCCCATTCAATAATGGAGGTTGTAGTCGCATAAAGAGATATAACATAGATCCTCCACATGGTGGATCTGGATGCTCCACATGGGTAAGGTTATAATTTATAACCTGATTAAGTTATCCTAGTATTGTTATAAGTTTCTCAAAACCATTCACATCACCAGATCTAACATCATTATCTTGCATCAGAGTAAAATCCCTATGCACATTGGTGCGGTTTCCATTCCTTCCACAAGTGCCATTTTTAAATAATGTAATACACTAAATTAGGGTATGAATCATAATTTATAATCTCAATATAGAAAAATACTTATCATAAATCGAAATTTGATGCCTAGATATTCTTTTAATCATAATCATGGTATCTTTGGTAAAATATTTACATTAAATCCTTCATAATGTCTTCTAAAAAAAATTTGAATTATCCAATGAATATCCACCAGGATTGTCATAACCAAGAGTGAAAAAAGGCCTGTTTCTGTGTACCAGGATATCCCAGGTCAAGCCCGAAACTCCTTGTCAGAGATTTCACTCCTAGGTACATCGGGGCAAGAGCCACCTCTACCTGCTCGTATCCAAATAGGGATGTATTTTTTGAAAGATCAACATAATCTATTCCTTACCAAAATACCAGGACATTATTGTATGTTCATCCTCAAATAATATCTTAGGGACTCTTCCCTACTCTATATTTTCTAAATCTAATTTCTAATTTTTCTACTAAAATTCTTTTGATACATTCTGTGAGGACCTGACCCCAGTTTCTCGGAGCCAATGCCTTATTTGATTACATTGGAATATAAACAAGGAATACAAATCCTGGAAGACAGAGTAGTTTAGTATTATTGGAAACATGATACATACAAAAGATCAACTTTACATTATGAATGGAAATACAACACTAATTTATTCCATTAGATATATCTATGCCTCCTGGATTAGACTTGCATGTCATTCATAATTATTTCTTCATATCCCGGGAAAATGAAACATAAGAATGGGGTGAGATAAAATGCTCTGTAAGTGAAAGAAATACAATGGAAGATAGAATTAACATATGAAATGGTGAATAATTAAAAACACATGCCTTTAAAAAAACATGAACACATTATTACGGGAATATAAACTTAGTAAATAATTCCATAATAAAACATAATAGTGGGTATTCTACTAGTCAAATTACGACATGAACACAAAATACTTGCATCATAATGATGGAAGTCCATATTTCAGACATTATGAAACATTTTTTCATGGCCTTGACTAAGACGTCTAATCATTAAGGCCTTGGCCAAAATCCATATATCACAATGGGAAAGGCCTTGACCATTTCCACGCCTATTTGACTCATGAGAGCTACTGGTGCATCGAGGGGCCATAGCCATCCCCACCCATCAGATAATAAGTCCAATTAATTCCTCATATGAGCAGGGATAAACATAAAAAACATAAACATTCATATTGAAACTATAATATAAAATTAACTAAATTTCCACAACAATTTATCAAAAAACACTAACCATTCTGTTTAATATTCTGAATAGTTTTAGAATATATCACCCACAATAAAATTATTCTTAAACCATTAAATTAAATATGGTACATGAAATCATAAATTATTGAACCCAATAAGACATCAGAATCAAAAAAAGTGTTGAATTAGATTAAAACACTCTTATAAAATCATTAAGCAATTATTTAGATAAATACTCTTTTGTTTGAAAAGAAGAGTTATTTTGGAAAATTATTTGAATAAAACCATAAGTGAATTAAGATAGTATTTTCATATCAAAATGAGTGATTTTATAAATATAATGTATTCCAAAAATAAAATATATAGTGATCTTGAAAATAACTAAGAATTTGAGAAATACCTTAGAATCGGGCATGTATTTGTGAAGTAATTTTGAAATATCATTTTAAAACATGTAACTATCCAAAAAATAAGCACAGGTTATGGTTTGAAAACATATATATAACACTCAAAAATAATTTATGAGAATTAAATAATAATAAAAAAGTTTTTCATTGAGGTAATTACAGAAATGATCTAACCCAAATGAAAATGGATTTTCGGGTGGAAAACCCCTATATTAAATCTCAATGTGTTCCCCTATTGAACGTAAGGTTCTGGAATATGACATTAGACTCAATAATAACATTATTAATAACTTATTAGACATGTAATTATTTTAATAATTCTGTTTAGTTCATTTAGGTCGTTATTGTTGAGTTATAATATCGAATTCTATCCTTATAGAGTGTTCGTTTTCTTGATTTTCCAAATCGAATCTATTTTTTTAAGTAATGGAGATCATGTAGCATGGATGTAAATACACAGAAGTGAAATTACAAATTATTTATGAAAATAAATGGGTGTTAATGGTCATTTATATCATTTTGTTACATGAAAAAAGGTTAAATCATTAGATGATTAATTAATGATATTCACAAATATTATTTATGTGGTATTTTGATTATTAGGAACTGGTTTGGTCTTATGATTTAATAATATGTATATATACTAGTTCCTAAATATTAATTTGGTTTTAATACATATATTATTTCCTAATTCAACAATCAAAATTTTTTCATGGCTATTAATGAAGTAGAAATTGTTGAATGAAACTTTGTCGTCCACAAAGGATATAAATTGGAATCTCATGGACGTTGATTTCATTTATAAAATAAAATGGGGGAGAGAGAGAGGATATTTATGATCGATAGTCCATTCACATGATATAATTCCAATATATATATGATACTTGATTTATCATGGTCATTTGGAAAAAGGATGTGAGGAGAGGAAAAGAAAAGAGACAAAATTGAAAATAAAAGAAAAGTTTAGAGATCCATTATAAACATTCTGCAGCCAAATGACGTCACTTAAAATTTTATAAAATTAGATGAAGAGAGAAAAAGGTTATCTCATAATTTTGAAGTAAAAGGTATATTAATAGGAATAAATATACTAAAATTCCAATATATTATAATATAAATACAAAGAGATAACATAAAATAAGTGTCGACTAAAAGATGAGGGTGAAGGATTCTCTTACCTTGTAGAGTAACTCATAGAACATGATGGTTGGGACATTGGGGGCTTAAAGACACATTGGGAGGATTGATAGAGTGGTAAAACCACTAGTTATTGGTGGATGATTGATATGGAATGAATGAAAATAAGTGGATGTGTGGGTATTTATAGAAAAAGGGAAGGAGTTTTCTAATAATTTCAATATGACACCTCATTAGTGATTTTTAGCAAACCACGATCTTTCCCATAGTATTTTAACATGGTTTTAGTCACTTGGAAAACCTAATATCCTATGATACTGTAAAAAATTAGACCAGACATTTATTATGTCATTATGATTTCATTAAACTACTGAATACTCAAAACTATATTTTTACTATTCACAAAAATCCATGTATTTTTGAAAAACCCCACAAATTCACCCCTACCTTTATTCAACATTTATAATTCAAAAATTAACTCAATTTTCTAGAAATAATATTACTAAATATTATTAATTTAATTTTAATTTAAAATCAATGTTAATTCAAAAAATAACAATTTTTAGGTATAATTAATTTTATATCACATTTAAAAATTAATTAAGATCTCATTAACTTATTACCTTATGAAAATAAAATAACATCATTATTTACTATTAATAATGGAAATATTAACATCAAAATTACTATTCATATGGTCTGTTATTATTTTTCAAAAATCAAGTTTATTCTATCAGACTCCGAATGACATACTGTTTACAACTCTAGATGACAATTTTTCAAAATTAAAAACACAGTAGAAGAAAATTTGTTTTTAATGTCTAGATTAAAAAAAGCATTCAATATTTATTTTCAAAAAATTGGGGTGTTTAAACTGATATATTCCAAAATTCTTGAATAGCAGGAGGATCTTATAAGGATTACTTTGCAAACTCTATGAAAAGAGATGCTTTTTGGAGTGTTTAGAAAATTTGAAATCTGGATACCCTAAGTTTCTTTCTTGGGGAACATTTTTTCCACTGAAGGAAACATAGTTGACCCTATAAAGAAAATATTTGTAGAGGAGTGTCCTCAACCTACCAAAATAACTGAGATTCATAGTTTCCTTGGATAGGCGGGAAATTATAGGAGGTTTTTGAAATTCGTTTCCTAACTATCTAATCCGTTAACCAAGTTAACTCAAAACAGGGTCAAGTTTATTTGGAAAAACGATTGTGATGAATGTATTCATGTTATAAATAAGAGATTGGTTACTTCACCCATGTCAACTCTTTACCTAAGTGAATAATTATTTGTTATATTTAGCAATTAATCTTTGAAAGGGATTGGGTGCATCCTCTTGAAAAATGAGAATCTCATTAATTATGTATGTCGACAGTTAAAGACTCATGAGTAGAACTATCGTACAAATAATTTGGAGCTTGATGCGGTCTTTTTTCTCTGAATATATGGGGACATTATATTTATGGGTAGAAATTTCATATATACATAGACCATCAATGTTTGATGTATATTATCACACTGAAGTAATTTAACATGAAAAAAGGAGATGGTTGAAACTTCTTATTGTCTATGGTTTTTCAATTCATTATCATCTCGAAAGAGAAAAAACGTCAGGGATACATTAAGTAGAAATGGCCCAATTGTTCATTCTATGATGAGGATTCAAAGAGTTCCTTTGATCAATGACCTAGTAATTCTAGTCATGGGAATTAAAATGGAAGGGACGTCATCAACCTAAAACGAAATTATTTGTTAACTGTCATTACTAGAGAAGATCCAAATAGCTCAGAAAGAAGATCATTTTCTATAGAAGAATTATGAGGCTATGAGGGATGGGATGTTTTATTGAGTTCAATATTTATCAAGAAGGTGTACTAAAATTTCATATAAGACTATGTGTCCCATGTATTCTTGAAATAAAGAAGGAGTTGATGGATGAATATCATAGATCTATATTGTTTATACATCCTGGAAGAACAATAATTTATATAGTCCATCGTGATCATTATCAATGGGATAATATGAAAAGGGAGATTACTGACTATACTTCATGGTTAATGGTATTTCCACAAGTGAAGGAAGAGTGAAAACTTATTAAAGTTGTGTTGTAACCACTACCCATACCAACATGGAAGTGAGACAATATCACAATCGACTTTGTCACTAGTCTCTTGAGAACTTCCAAAGGAAACAATGCGATATGGGTTTTTGTGGACCGTCTCATCAAGAATACCCAATTTATCTATATTCGGGAAGATTGATCTCTTCAAAAACATGGCATGATTTCGGTGAAGGAAGTGGTAAGGATGCATGGAGATCCATTTTCTATCATATCTGATCATGATCGAAGGTTCAAATCAAAATTCTAGAGAGGTCTTCAACATTCTCTGAGTACTGAATTGAATATCAATACAACCTATCACCCTCAAACTAATGGATAATCTGAAAGGACTATTCAATAACTCTAGGACATGATAAGAACATGCTCAGTGGAATCTAAAGTTGAATGGGATCATCATCTCTCTTTAGTTGAATTCTCTTACAACAGCAGCTTCCACTCGAGCATTCAAATGGAACCTTATAATGCTCTATATGGTAAGAGATGTATAACTCCTACTTTTAGGCATAATTTAGGTGAGAGAAATATTCATGGGCCAGATATTGGGTAAGAGATGATATAAAAGGTCAACTGTATCTAGAAACACATTAAGGCTGCTCAGAGTCGGAAAAAGAGCTATGACAACAACCATCAAAGGGACCTGTTGTTTGATGTTTGTGACAAGGTCTTTCTTTGAATTTCATATTGGAAGAGAGTCATGAGGTTTGAGAAGAAGGGGTAGCTTGGACATAGGTACATTAGACCCTATTAAATCCTTGATCGTGTAGGAGTAGTTTCTTATTAGCTTGGACTTCCTCTAAATCTATCACAAGTTCATGATGTCTTCCATGTATCCCTCTTGAGGATATACATACCTACCTTTCCCATTTAATAAATCTAGAGGTGGTACAAGTGGAACATGACCTCTCTTTTGGAGAGAAACCGGTGGAGATCATTGATCGTAGGTACAAGGTTATACTCTATAAGACTATGCTCCTTATTAAGGTGTTGTGGAGAAAAAAAATGTGAAGAAGACACATGGGAACCAGTGGAGTCTATGAGGAAGAAAAACCCACACATTTTAACATCTAAGGGTACGAGTTAAAATTTCGGGGATGAAATTTCTTAAGGGGGGGGGAGAATGTAATGTCCCTAACTTTTGAATAATTTTTGTTTCTTAAATTTGGGTGTTATTTTATTGTATTCTCAACAAAACTATATCCTTTAATTAATGATGTAACTATAATTAAACAGATACTATTAGGTTTCAACTATTATATGACCATTAGTAAATATGGCTGTTAGAAACTAAAATCTTAACATTATGATTAATATATATAATTATAAGTGATCTTGGTTAATTAATATATAAAAAAGATTTGATGGCCTCATCTAGTAGACTCAGGCCATACAAATCCCATCTGTCAGAGCATGGGATGGAGGTTGAATCACTAGGCTTTTCTATTGACCAATCTCTAGCTGAGCTTCAACTCATGATGCTTGAAATTAATCACATATGGTATAAGTTCAAGCTAATAGAAATCACCACTCAAGAAATGTTGTCTCCACCTCCCAAAGATTATATCACCATAGCACATCTTATACATAGGTCCTATGTAGGGGTTATTAGAGGCCATGTAACGAGACAATAGTTACGCTGTTTAATCCTTTTGTAAAAATATTATTTATATTTTTTATTATGTTAAATTTGAAAATATCAAATGTCCAAATAAAAGTAGGTGGAATTTATATAAGTTCTATATTATTTATTAATTTTGGT
Source organism: Viscum album (assembly GCA_963277665.1). Classification (NCBI taxonomy): domain Eukaryota; kingdom Viridiplantae; phylum Streptophyta; class Magnoliopsida; order Santalales; family Viscaceae; genus Viscum; species Viscum album. The sequence goes on along the minus strand of OY728146.1, from coordinate 208,500,079 downwards.
ATTATTGTATTTTAAAGTATTTTTGTATAAATAGAATAATTATTAATGTGAAATGATTTCCAAAAAATTGGTCTTCTACAGTTATGATCAGTATGAAATATATAGTTTTATAAGATAAACTTGATTTTTAGTGAATACTAAAGTATGAATAGTAAGATACCCATATGAATAGTAAGGGAAAGTAATGAATAGTAAATCGGTCAAAAAATTAGAAACTTCAACCATTAATGTATAAATACAATTTATACATCTTAAAAGTGACAAAAATCATAGTATAAGTTTTGGTATTTTCGTATGTCATAAATACATTATTTAAAATTTTATAGTTAATAAAATAATTTAAAATTGAAATTTATTTTCATAAAATGTAATCAGAAATTGTAAATTTATTGTCTTAAAATTACAAAATTATTTGCTATGACCTTTATTACTTTCATAAGGTTTTACAGAACATGTTATAGTATTAGAATTTGTTTTTGAATAAATAATGATTTTATTTAGAAATTAAATTAAAAATATTTTGAATTTTTATCATAAAATAGAATTCATTTTTCAATTCAGAGAATATATATTAGGTTAGGGTAATTAATGAGAACATTATAATTTTTTTTGTTTTGCGTAGTGTAGTGAAAATACAGTTTTGAGTTTGAGTGTGTTTAATGACATCATTAATGATGTAATTATGATTTAATAATTTTATTCAAGTTATGAATAATAAGATATGTTATGGGGTGTCCCAAGTGGAAATTACCATGGGAAAATACCATTGGAAAGCCCATGGTTTTGCAAATACCACCGATGAGGTGTCCCTTGGAAATTAATTAAATATCCCCTCACTATTGCAATAAATATAAAGACATTCCCCCATTACATTAATTCCAAAAACCTTATTAATAAATATATGATATTTCGACTTCCCAAGGAGTCCTCCCATGGTTCCCTCAGACCCCTAAGGTCCCAACTATCAAGATTTCGATGTTACTCTTCAATATAAGGGAACCTTTCACCCTCGTCTTTTATGTCAGGAATTCCTTTATTTTATGTATTTTAGTTTCAATTTTATTATGTAAGGTATGTTCTTATATATCATTATTTCTATAAATTTTATGTACAAATTATTAGGGAACCTTTCCTCTCTTATCAACTAATTTTTTGAATTTTTATGTGATGTCGTTAGGCTGCCAAATTTTCATAAAAGAAATTGCAATTTCTATTTTGTTTCTTGTTTTGTTTTAATGTGGTATGTAAATCAAATATCCAAACCAAGTTATTATTTCAATTTTATTCTCTACATATACTATAAAGTTACTCATTTAGGTATGTAATACCCTTGTCCTTTCTCATTTTACTTTTTTCTAAAACCATGTTATATAGCCGTTATGATCTAGAATTTTGGTCTAAAAATATCGTTCTCTTTTTCTCACGAAATTATATTGTTTTATTTAGGTGAATACCAAAATATATTTTCATTTATAGAGTTATTCATAAAGGAATAAAATCTATCTATTTTATTTTGTAATTGACATACATATAACCCTCACTTTCTTTCAATGGGTTATAAATGACATAATGAACTTATTTTTAAGAACTTTTTAAAATGTCACAATTTTGATATAAAACCAATTTATTTTATTCTATTTGAGTTATTTACCTAATGTATGATTATGATCTATTTAAATAACATGAAAATATATATATATTAAGTGTGAACCCTAATATCACTCTAATGCATTGGGTAATGAATTTAATCTCTATAGATGACAAGTTTCAAGATACCTTGGTGAATTATTATTTTTAATTTATAGAAAACCTTGTGGATGAGCCTTGGTGATATGTTTTTTAATGTATAAATTAAATTTTGTAGCCACATATTCAAGTTAGGGTTCAACTTATTTTTATTATGTTATTCATCTACTTCCATTTCTCACATCTTTATGTTTTTTCATCATGTTCTTATTGATATCTCAAGCAAACTCATTCCCCTGATTTCATTACTAAGCCTTCTACTCACCGTTTCCTTTGATGTATGTCTCCAGTTTATGAGATGAAATAGTTATACATAAGACTAACATATTAATAAGTCATACATGTGGATTAAAATTTTTTTTAGGTTTTCATGATTTAAGTTCCTGATTTCTGGGATAGTAGACTTTAAAGATCATTTATTTGTAAAACATAAAGAAAAGTTATGTAATAAAAAGGTAGTATGCCATATAACCCATAGAAAAAGAATGGGGTTTCATAAGTAATTTATCATGGTATAGCCTGTTGTAGAAAAATGGGTTTCCAAATCACTTTTCTTCATTAACATATACCATATAGATAAATAATTATATTGGTATCCTTATATTATATACCAAATAATGAATAATTAACATCAAAATATGTTATCTTGGATATAGAATTATTTATAAATATCACTAGGAATATTTATGAAGTAAACCATTTTCCATATTGAAAAAATTTAAATCAAAAAAATTTTCAAATTCGTTTTATTTAAAAAAACATTGGAATATTTTAATGGATGCTTTTAGAATAATTTAAAATATTCATTGAAGAAAATATCCTTTCAATTACAAAAAACAATTTTTAAATAAAAAAATATAAAAAAATTTGAAATCATTTTCTGTTGAAAATAAACTATGAAAAATATAATGTAAGTTTGAGAAAATTACTTTTCCTTGAAATTGGAAAATACCATTCATGTCGTAAATGTTAAAACAAATATCCCTTTCACATTTTCAATGAAAGAAAAAAATATAATTGTATAGAAGAAAACATGAAGATTATTTTTAAAACATTTATTAAAAATGTTAAACATTGGAAAATTTTATTTAATAATTTTATTAGAATTTAAAATATTTTTTATAACCTTTTTAGAAAACATGATTTTTGGAAGAAAATGTATTTTCAACATAATAGGGAAATAAATAATATTTTTATTAAAAACATTATTTGGGTTTATTTTTTACATAAAAACAAAAAAATGAAAGGAAAAATGTATAATAAAGAAATAAACATAGAAGATGAAAATTATTTTGTTTTTTGAGAGATGTATAATAATATTCCATCATTGAGAATATAATTACAGACAATCCCGATAAATTATGAGATTGTATCATAAAACCCTTTCCACATTGATAACATTGAATTATAAGCCCCATAAAAGAGTAAAATTAATTTAATCCAAAAATATCATGAATAGAAGGATATTCATTATATAAAATTCCATGTAGTTTTATATGAACCTCCTATAAGTACATAGGGTCATAACATATCATATGTCCCAATGAAAAAAATTGTGAAAAAAGACCCTTTCTATTGTGGAATATATTGAATAGTAAACCCAATTAATAAGAGATCATAAAATAGATATTTAAATACCCTTACTATTTAATATAAATATAATAAAATTTATTCATGGGATGAATACACAACATTTAAATGAAATAGGTAGTTAATATGACTTGTCACTCACAAAATTAAAAATGTTTGACATACATACATTATCTTAAGTCTCAAATTTCTTCATACACATTAAAAAAACATATATAGTAAATACATGTTTATTATAAATATATTTTAGAACCATAATTAAATATATCATACCATATATGATTTACTAATTTCCTTTTATTACCATTTTATTTACAATTACTTGTTAAAATAACATTGTGTCTAATAACTTCATTTTTATGTATGTTCTGATTTGTAATTTTTCGTACTCATTAATTGGATCACAGTTACATAATATAAAAAATTTTAAACATGATATAATTATCATATATATTCAAATTATATTAATATATAGTAATAAATAAAGTATATAGATTGAAAATAAAACACAAAGATCACGTAGAATGTAATCTTTCCATATGCATGAAAGTTTTTTACATTTTCTCGATAGATGGAATGAAATAAAGGTAAATAATATATTACCACTAAATAATATTTTTTTACATATCACATGATTTATAAAATAATGACCTTTTTACCTTTTATATAAAGCATATGTGAAAAACAAAGCACACCCCTTAAGGAGGTGGAAGTCCGATATACACATAGACATCATTGTCAAATTCTCACAGAATAGAAAGTAAAAAATATAACACGGGATAAAAAGATTCCAAAATCATAATATTATCATAAATTTCATATATAATGAACAACTCCATCATTATATCATCTCGTGAGAGGTGGTGTTGTAAAATGAATAACATCGATTTGAGAGGTCGTAGTCTTCCGTACATACAAATAATGTTTTCCAACCCAACCAATCAACCAAAAAAATTTGTGAATTTATTATTATAAAAAGTGAGTTTCCAAGACCCAGACATGTAAAGGTGGTATAAAATAGTGCATTCCCATGGAATCATCCCGAACAATAATAGCACACTCATTTGGAAGGGATCCATTGCTAGAAAAAATGATACTCTAGGAATTTGGTGAGGTATGTGAAACCAAGAAATATGAAACCATATAACCATCTATTCAAGTATATTTGAGCTAAATATCATTGTTAAAAAATCTATCCACTTACGAATAGTATATGTGATGGACTAGTGGGTATTTCTCATGCCTTTTATTGAGTTGAACATAATAAAAGAATCATTTTCAACTATGTTGGAAGAAATACCATGAGAGAGACAGAAAGACATTCTTTTATGAATGATGGAATATTAAACTAGACGAGATTCACCTAGATCAAGGAGAAAAATGAATGTAAGGAATAATGACTTGTTCACATCACCTTGATTTGGGAGGTTACCTCTTTTTCAAAAAAATGCATTTGGTTTTCATCTAAGGTTTCATAGGTTGAATTTATTACCAAAATAAGGCTTCTAAGATGATGGGGTAAGTACGGAAGTTATTTTCATATGTATTTAATGGACCAAATGGTTTTAAACATCTGAATAAGAGAGTGTAGTGGGTGGATTTCTATAATCATGGTGAGTGGAACACTTGAAATGTTCTAATAGAGAAATGTTTACCAACATTATTTTCATGATAAAAGTCTAAATATTGTTCCATTATATATAATATAAGATATAAGGACAAAATATTTCCCAAAAAAGGGAATTGGAAATTATTTTGGTTATTTTTAACCCTTGTTTTTTGTTTAACCCCTGGTAAACTTATTTTTACCTTAAATATAGTAATTGATTTTTCCTACTTACATGATTCATATTGGTGAAAAACTACATTATCCTTATTATAAAATATAAATCATGATTATTAAAAATATCTCCTTTTTTTAATTTTGATCCTCATAAGTGGAAAAAATAATTTAAACATAACATCACAAATTCAACAATAAAGATGTTTTCCAAAGAGGAAATGTTTAAATGATCAAAAAGTGTTTATATAATAATTCAGTAAGAAATTGATACTAATTATCAAAATAGGATTGATAAATATATAATTCACCACGTATTACTTATAAAACTATTTTGGAATAATATTATTTGTTTTTAATTATTTTTTAAAAAATGTAAAATTCTTAAAAAACATGTATTTTTTACTATTCATCAAAAACATTCACACTTCATAAAATTTTTGAAAATTAACTCTAAGAATAATTTAACATTATAAAATAAATATTATTTTTGAAATCATTTTTTTAAAACTATTTAAAATTAATTTTTAAATATTTGATCAAAATGTGATAAGAAATATTTTTTGAGAAAATATATTTTTATGTATAAAATAGAATTTATTCATATGTCTTGTATAGGAAACACCTAAGATTAATGTAAAAAATGAGATTTAATAGAAATTATAATATTATAAATAAAATAATTCACAGAAATGGTGTTTTTTAATTTATTTAGGTAAAATTCAATTATTTTTTTATAAATATATTATTTGAAAAAATTTCAATATTCTTAAATAGTCTTCATTTTTATTTATAAATAGTTGGTCACTAAAGAATTAATTTTATATAAATTTTTATAACATATATTTTTCTACATTATACATTCCAATTAATACCTCTCATTCCAATGGATAAATAATAAATATCATATTAAATAATAATACTTTAATAGTATGTCATTTTTCATTTAAAATCATTTTGTGTTTAACCTAATCTAAACATACTGTTGTCTAAAATTCACAAAAAACATAGTGTTTTGTGTGCTTAAATATAAAGATGATTTTGTGTGCAATGTAAAATATCTATAAGATTAAATTTATTTGAGAAAAATATTTCCCAAAATATTAGGGTGTTATAATCTTGACCCCTTAAAGAAATTACATCCTGAAAATTTGAACATGTGATCTGTAAACAAGTGTTTAACATTTAAATATACTATTGTGGGAGACACAAATTTTATATATGGAAATTAATCATTAATATAGATATGATAGAAAGAGATATGAAATTTTTATCTATAATAATACATACTAGGTTTCCAAATATGATAACATAGTTTGGATTTGAACATTGGTACATGAAAGAATAGTGTAATATGAAACTAATAGAGAGTGAAAGAGGTCATTTATCAGAATAAAGTTATTGATAATCTAAAAATAAACAAACACAAAACTATTACACAAATATAATTGAAAATTCCATTGATATCATAAAAAATTACGTTCATAAGATAACAAGTTAATTTAAGATTCATTTCTTAAAGTCGAAATATTTTCATGAGTTGATATAATTACTAGATTTCATTCCATTTCATATAATAAACATCATCCATTGGTTGTGTCTTGATCAATTTATAAATCATTTCTAACTCCAATAAATTGAGATGATTTATTTATTACTAATAAACAAATAGATCTCATGATCCATAATTTAATGATAATTCATTTCTTTTTTCTCTACTTATCTTCATAAACAAATGTTTAGTATTGGTTATCCAATTTACAAAAGTCATCATATGGTAATGTATTATGTTAATCTCTAAAAAGTCATCCTGAATTTACCTTAAACCAATTAATAAAATGTATAACTTATCACCAATCCCAAATATAAAATTTTGAAATAATGTTATAAAATTTTGAAAATCTTCTTAACATTAATCCCCCAAATATCGTAAAATAACTCAAAAATGTCATATAATTTTTTTTAAAAAACATGGTCATATATTTTCCATAAAAGTGTAATTTATTGAATTACTATAATTCAGGAATGAAATTATAAATTCTTTTTAATTCCTTATATAGAACCACATTTTATTGAATATATTATATAAATCCAATAAAGTTATGAACTCCATCAATGATAACATATAAAAATTTTTCCCCAAATTATCAATTGATTAAAAATTCATCAATACTATAAAATTTAATTTAACCATATCAATCTTCTCTTTATCACAACTAAACATGATTTTATCAAAATCCTAAACATAATAATGTCTATTTGTCTTTAACAAAAATGACACCTTCCCATTAAAAAACATATTTATGCCATCGATACATTTATAATATATTAATAAAACTTTAAATATAAAAAAATACTATAGAACAATACATTGATTCTTCATGATGATAATAAAAAAATACCCCCAACAAAAATATAATTCTTTTTATCCCCATTCAAAAACACATTAATAATTCCAATTTCTTCAGACACCATTATCCAGGCTTCTATGTTATATACTATAACACTTCATTATGTCTATATGTCATTGTAGTATCTTCATAATCAATAAAAAACATCTACTTGTACCACCATGATGATCTAATTATTCCTATATCCCCTTAGGACATCAATTTTTATAATTCCCATACATTCCACATTTATAATATTCAACCATTAATGATGCCATAGGGAACCCTTATTCTCATACATTTTTCCAACTGAACATTTCATATTTATTTTACAATCAATTGATTCATGTACTTATAATCCAAACATAAAACATCTTATTGCTCCATTTAGACATTTCATGGAGTGATTATTTCTATATTATCAACATATAGGAAACTGATTTTTCTTTCATATATGGAATCCACCACTAGAACATTCAATGAAAACTTTCCATAAATTTTTTGGTGAGTCAAAGAGGCTGATAAGGTGTATTTTGTTAATCATATATACTGATAACTTTTTAGTAATAATTGAAATATAATTCACTTCATTTATCATCCCATTTGGTTGCTCATCAAAAAAATTTATATCACATTCAATGTTGATCTAATTTCATTTGGATAGTAACATTGAAAAAAATAAAAATTAGTAATGTGATAAATAATAATCATATTACAGAACCACATAATAATAAAAAATCACATTTAGAATATCTAAATCAAGACCGATTTTTTTAATGTACCACACTTTATTCTTATCATAGGTTTTTCAAAGTCATTAATCAAATAGTTCATGATTGTTTATAAATTATTTTATAATTTATAAAGCATATCCTCTAAGAGTTTCAAAGCAGTTGTGAAGAAAGGCTTGTTTTCATACCTGAGGTGATAAAATATTCTAGTTCAATGGTCCCTTTTTGGAGTTATTACACCTAGGTACCTTAATTCCAAATCCAAATCCACTTTTAGTATCTATTGTCACGACCTGCCCTCAGGGCCCGTGTCGTGACTACCCCAAGCCCGCCTTCCATAGGCCAGCGGATGGCGACTAGCACCAAGGCGTAAATCCCAACAAAAAGGGAAGGCATTGCCTTTGAAAAGTAAACATGCACCACAGAGTAAGCAAGCGGAAAATTAAACACTAAGAAAGAACAGAGTACAACTGAAAGTGCGGAAAAGTAAATGGGCCAGTATACAAACCCAAACTGAAAGTAAAGTACAACTCGAAAGGGAAAACATCAACTGTAAAGTAAAATCCACTACACCGAGCTGTCCACTGGAGATCCCACCTAAAGGGTGGGTACAGATAGCTGCACTGCTCCACGGGTCCCACCGTCCGCTCCGAGTACGTCCCGCCCAGTGGTACACCTCCATGTACCGTCCTGCTCTGCAAGCCTCATCCAAGATCAACGTTGTCCGTCATCTGAAACGAACAAAACATACTGCGGGCATAGCCCGTGCAGGGGTGAGTATAAGCTACTCAGTAGGGACCCCGAGACCCCTAGAGGTCTCCCAAAAATCCACAAATGATAAACCACAAAGAAAGATACAATCACGAAGTAACAACCGACACTGCTTAGGTATATGCCCATACATATACCTAAGTCATCAATTCCAATACGCTCCAACCTCCGAGCCCACGTACAAGTCAGTCCACACAGGAAAGTATACGTATTCCACATAGGAAAGCAAAACGAAATCCACACAGGATAGCACAACACAATCCACACAGGAAAGCAATAGGTTTCAGCTCACACATGTATACTTCTTCAAAAGACGATAAAGATGATCTCTGATCCATCTAAGTCATCAGACCCACGAAGGATAGATAGGTAACTAACCCCCTCAAAAGACCCACACAGGATAGGGCCCACACAGGACCTGTAGGCGCTGGTTCACACAGGACCGCTGAGCGCAATGACCCACACAGGATCGGACCCACACAGGATCGGGCCAACACAGGACCTGTAGCACTGATCCACGTAGGATCACTTAGTGCTGTAGTCGTCGTCGGCGAATCCACTAAGGATCTCTGTACTGTCGTCGTCGCAGTCACAGTAGAAGTAGCAGTCACAGTTGCAGCCAGCACTAGGGTTCCCGAACACAGCAAGCTCGTTCGGGAGGGTCCTCTCCACGAGCCGAGAGGCTGATACATCAACTGTCACAAAGTCCAAAGTTGATGTATCAAAAAGTTCCGTATCACCAACAAGAACTCAACACAACAGACGGCGCGTCGATCGGACGCCCGGTCTGAGAGTTATTGGCTTTTTCATCCCAGGGGCCCGGTTGGTTTTTAAGGCAAAACCAACCTGAACATACTCCACCTACGTCCAAACCTCGGGCGGAGTATTCCAAAAGATCCGTCTCACTAAGAGGAACTCAACAAAGCTGACGACACGTCAAACGGACGTCCGTAGCTCAAGATATGAGCGTTTCTGGCTTCTGACATCGGTGGCCCGGCTAGCCGCCAGTCTTCTCGTTCCGCCACGGCCCAGAACCGGCTGCGGCCTTCATCGTCCGGCGCGGTGTGACGGCACCGCGCCCCTCCGCCGCGGCCCCGCTCCGGTCGTGGCGCCTTCGGTTTCCTTCGACGCAGCACGACGGCGTCGCGTTCATGATAATATTTCCACGGCGTAGCACGACGGCGCCGTGAAATATATGCCATGTGATTTTCCGCGTGGTACGATGGCACCACGCCATCTCGTTCAACCACAAGGAAATAATATTCAAGAACAAAGGAGGGGGAATTCGGCCAGGTTTGTGCGGTCCGACCCCCCCCCCCCTCTCGTTAGATGATAACACAATATCATTTATCCTCAAGATTGTCATGCTAGAACCAAGAATGAGAATAAATAAATAATCAACAACAAACCCCTACCTCGATTTCAAGAACGATGATCATCAACGACCCGCGGAAGACGAGTGTCGCGGTGGTCGGTGTCACGGAAGAAGGAGGTCAATGTCGTGAAGTGAGGATTCAAGGTTCTTTGATGATGATTTCATCGCGGGAAATTGTCTCGGAAGAAATGACGCGGAAGGAGTACGTCGTCGGTGTCGCGGGTATGGCGTCACGAAAGACGATTCCCGAGAACGTGGCGTTCTTCGTCGATGTTCGAAGGTTCTTCACGTTCTTCATCAATGCTTGAAGAAGAAGAAGAAGGCTCCAAATTCTCTCAAGATTGTCTAGAGAATACTAACCCAAATAAAATAAGCTAAGGTCTTATTTTATTTACTCAACCAAACCATTTTGAAATTCAAAGGTTAAAAAAAACAACTCCACCCATTTAATAACCGAACTTGTCAAGTTAAATAAAGAGGGGTTATTGGGAGTTTAAAAAGAGAAGATGAAGAGTTATACTTAGTGTGGGCCCCACCACACTTAATCCTCCCAAGGGAGGTTATGTGGATGTGGGTCCCACCTCTAACTCCCTTTGGGAGAAGTTAACCAACAAGTTAAAATAAAAATTTGTATTCCACATTTTTTATTTTACTTATTCTAAATTCCTAGAAAACTAACTCTCAACCCGCAATAAACGCAACCTCAGAAAAGGTCTCCTTAAGCGAAAATCGGCGCTGCGAGTTCATCGGTGCCCTCAGAATTTGATTCCGGGAACCGGTTCAAAAGTTTGAAATTCCCGCTCGTTCGTTCACTGAACGTACCCGAGCCAAACTTCGGAAATTGATTCCGGGCACTCCGGGATTCGGAATCAGGTGCCGTCAGAAACTGAGATCTTGTAAAAATTCCAAAGAAAATTAAGAAAAAAAAATTTCCCTTGAGTTTTATGGGTCTTTACATCTATAATGTGATGTAATTTCATTGAAACAACTCATACTATCCCTTTCCAATATCGCATGATTGTTTCCTACAATTTGACTCATACTTTGACTTTTCTTTTGATGTGTCCCCATACATATCCTTAGAAATATCCTTCGGGATATCCCTAATATTTTATTACCCTAGTTTTCAAATTTTATGTAATCCTTTACTTATATACCATTGGTAAAGAACCATGATTTAAATATATAAACATCAAATATTTTTAAAGAAATATTCCATCAATTTCATAAACCCAATTCGAAAGACTATAATAGGATAGTTTCTTTTGAGACGATAAAAATAATCTTTTTATTTTGTGAAAAAAATTAACACCTCTCAAATATTTCATCCCACATAGTACTCCTCAAAGGAATACCCTACATAAACAATTATTTATAACAGGGGGAATTAAATATAATAAAGGGTGAGCTCAAGTGATAATTTAGACTAAACATAGGAGATATCAATGTATGATTATATGAAGGAATAATTTAATAATAAGGGTATGTGATTATGAACATATCTTACAAACCTCATCCCAAACTGTCATATAACATGAACCTGATTAACTGAGTAAAACATTATCATTTCAAAAAAACACTAGTCATAAGGGTGATAAATCATCACAAATCAATCACGAACCATAATTCCATGTCATAAAAGTGTTTCAATATCATAATTTTAGAAAACCATTTTATATTTCATGGCTGAGTAATAACATAATCAATATACTAGATCATGACTTATCAAATGTTTCCCATTGTGGATCAGGATGCACGTATATACCTTAATTGATAAGGACTCACTTTTTTCCCATAGCGGATCAACCCCATATAATTGTTTTCTTCTATTTTGTCATGATACATAATGTTTTACATAATTAATTGGAGAGAGATATGTTAAGTAAAAATTCTTCTATTGACTTTTATATCTTTTGTTTTGGAAATCACAAATGTTTTTATACTCTATTCTCAAATAAAGATTTTAATTTGAATGTCAATCCAACTGAATCAACCAATCGTACTAACTCTGTCAAACATACTGACTCTATCAATCATACAAACTCTGTCAAACGTAATGACTCTGTCCATCATATTGACTATGTTAATTGTATTGACTATTTCAATCATACTGACTCTTTCAATCATACTAAATTTGTTTATCGTACTGACTCTGTCAATTGTACTGAATCTGTTTATCATACAGACTCTGACCATCATACTCACATTATGCATTTTACCCACTTCTCATCATAACAGTGTTTTACACTATGTAATATTAATCGTACTCATTTTTTACTTTTATAACATGAAAGATTTCTTAATTTTATCAAAACTCATGTTCAATATCAATCATACTCTTGATTATAATTTTTATATATTTATAGTTTAACCAAAATAATGTTGTGGAGTTAGTTATACACTAATCAAAATGTTGTCAGGTTTTATTTTTTAATATGACTGTTATAATGCCAGGTGTCCAAGTCTCACTGAGATTTTTGAAGAAATATGTTTGTTAGAGAAAATATGATAGTTGGAACCTAAGGCCTATAAATAGGATGTCATTTTAAGCGGAATAAAACATACTGAATTTGATCATCTTTAGCTTCAATCAAGTTCTAGAGAGAGACACTGTGAAGTCACTCTTACAATATGGGAATGCCTTGGAATTAGAAAAAAATGAATGGGTTATTATTATATTTTTTATTTTATTAAGTTCTTTGTTTTTCTTTGTGAAACTAATCAGGTGATAACGATCGAGGGTTGTCGGGGATAGGCAGACGGTGAAACCGATCATCGAATCCAGGGATTTCAAGTGTTTGAAAGACAGAGGTACTGATTACCTGTAAAATCAAGGGATTATAGGGATAGAAAGATTGATGTTCTGATCATCATATAGAGGGATTACAAAAGTGGTGGTAAGATAGACCATGTATCCTATGTGTAATGATACCCTTCTCTTTGGGGTAAAATAATTGTAATAATTTTACAAGTCATATGATTTTTGTATTATAAAGAGAATTTTATTTTTTCCTCCTTCTTTTCATATTCATTTCAATTGTATTTGTTTCAATTACTAGTCTTTCATTTGACATTGTATTAATAGATTCTATACGTTGTATGGTATATTTTTTTAAGATGTATTACTCTGATTATTATATTCGATTATAATATAATTTTTTTCATTACTTATAAATATTACATCTTATTATACATATTTTATCCAATTCCGTTGTAGTAAATTGTATTTCCTGTGAGTTGTATTAGTTTAAGACCCCTTAAACTATGCACATAAATAAGAGTTTATATACAAAGTATATTAATCATATAATTCACTCCTCTTGTAATGCATCATCTAATATACATATACATCTATATTACGATCCAAAAAATGGTTTCAGATGAGGTTTTATTTCATGATTTATTTATTTTGACATTATAATTGTATTGTTTTTACACATTTCTATTTATAACAACATGCTACCCTAAAATGTGGAGTGGAAAAGTATTGTCTTATTAGATGGAAGGAATGAATATTGGATCAATTGAAAATTTGAGCCCAACTAGACCACTTCTTTTTGATGGGGATGATTATGAGTACTCAAGAGATAGAATTATGTTATTTGTTATTAATACTAGAGGAGATAATTTTATAATTATAACTAGAGGTTAAAAAATAAAAGACAAAGAATTATGAACAATTAACAATCAAGAAGCAAGAATATCTACTAAATTACAAGTTACTCAATACATTGTTATATTCTTTGACCATAAATATATATAGTCAGATATTATCATGTGAAGCATCAAATTTTATATAGAAGAAAATGGAAGTCACAGAATTTGGTAAATATAATAGTATATAAACAAGAAGAGCAAGGATCCAAGCACAATATCATTGGTTTATTTTTGTTCCTTATGGAGAAGCAGTATGTAATGTGCAACATAGATTTATGACAATTGTTATTAGTTTACAATCTATGGGAAAAAGGTATTGATGATGAATCACTTTTAAACAATATTATTGATATAATGCTAAATTAATGGGAATAGAAAAGGACATTTATTGATGAAAATTGAAAAGTTACTCAAATAACTATTGATGAATTATTTGGAACTCTTCTATAGAACGAGACAAGAATGAAACGAGATGCCAATTTAAATAAGAAGAAAAATTGAAATGGAAGTGTATATTCTACTACTACATACAATGGTAAGACTCTTGAAAAGATAACAAGATCCAATGCTAAGAAAGCTGTTGTTATATCAGAATCAAGTGATAGTGATCACTCAAATAATGAGTTTTTCAATATTGCTCGAATGATGAATACGATTTTGTGATATAAAGACTTTTAATATAGATTCAAAAATAAAGAGAGGAAGCATAAGAAAGACTCAGAAGTATATTTTTATGAATGCAAGAAAGCAGGTAATATTAGATATGATTGACCTTTACTAAAAAGAAAAGACTAAAAGGAGATACATTCTAAATGATACAAGATAATGTATTACAATCCAATGAAAATGAATGTTTTTAAGGTAAATGACATGTGGAGTGCAAGTGGTGGTGTTTCATCAGACGATTCTTTAGAATATGAATCTTCTAGATGAATGAATTTTGGACTTATAGCCAGACTACCAATTTAAAATCATTGATTCATGGGTAAGGCACACAATGCTTAATCTCATCAAAATTATTCTTTAAATTCCAATCATCCTGATGAAAAACATTTTTACTCATCGGATGAAGAATCTTCCTCAGTAGAAGAAAAAATACCTTCTTTTGAAGTGGTAGCATAATTTCCAAATTATGTATAAATAATAATTCGAAACTCATGAAAAATCTTGATAAGGAAAATTAAATAATAATTATTCTTATAAGAGAAATATCAGATCATTCAAAGGATCATGATATGAAAATTTTATATTTTGAAAATATTTCAAAAAATATTTTGGAAGTAAATTCTATGAAAGATAAAATTTCATGTAATTTTTAACTTTTTTTTATAGGAAAATGTTTTAGAAATGAAAAATAATTCCAAAACATTTTCTAGTGATAAGGATAATATAATCATTAGACTAAAGTGTGAAATTTTTTATCTTAAGAAAATTTTATCTAAATTCACCTTGGGAGAAAATTAATTTTTTAAAATGTATTATCTAATTCGTTCTATTAAAAATAGTTCTGGAATGGGTTACACTCACCCAATTTTTTTTTTCATAATTAATTTGTTCCTAAAAATTCCCTATTTTGTATTAAATGTCAATGTGGTGGACATTGGGAATGAAATTGTTCTCTTAACAGAACTCAATCATTAGGTTTTCATAAAGATCATTTTTCAAAACAAATATGAGATCCAAAAATTCTTTTATCTAATGTTTCTAAATTAAAATATGTTTGGGTTCAGAAGAATATATTGTTTCTTTTTTAGGTAAACAAGAAGTATACTAATAACAAGAACATTTGGTATATGGATAGTGGTTGTTCTCATCACATGATCTGAAAAAATATTTCCTTGAAAATATTATTGAAACCAAGGCTAGAAAATTTAACTTCGGAGAAAATTCTAAAGGAAAGATTGTTGGTATATGTAATATTGATTCCTTGGTAATGTTTTTATTTCAAATGTTTTTTTGTAAATGGTTTTAATCACAACCTCATCCACATGTGTCAATTATGTGATGAACGATACCTTGTAAATATTAGGAATGATTTGTTTTTATTTCACAATTCCAAGGATTAATTCATTCTATCTTCCCATAAGAGAGAGACTGTATACACAATTAACATAGAATACCTTAGGATCCAAGATGTACCTTGCTTATGTTCTATGGAAGACAAAACTTGGTTATGGAATAGATGGTTAAGACACTGGAATGTTAGAAACCATTTTCAACCTTCAAAAAAAAATACTTGTTAATGATCTACTTGATCATATATATGATTCTTTAAGGATTATTTATCCTTGTCAATATGGAAATAAACATAAAAATAGATTTAAATCAATCAAAGACGTTTCAAATTCTAATGCATTATACCTAGTGCACATGGATATTTTTGGTCTTACAAAAACATGAAGAATTGGAGGCAAATACCATGTATTATTTGTTGATGACTATAATAAATTTACCTGGGTATATTTTCTAACAATGAAATATAAATCCTTTTTTAATTTTAAATATATCAGTTCCCATGTTAAAAATAACAAAAACCTACCACTGATTACTATATGTAGTGTTTATGGTGTTGAATTTAAAAATTCAGATTTAGAAACGTTTTTTTAGTAATAATGGTATAACACACAATTTTTTTCTCCAAGAACCCCTCAGTAAAATGGTGTCATTATGAGAAGAAATCATATTCTTCAGGGAATGACATGAACCATGTTGATTGAATACTCAATTTCTAAGCATTTCTGGGATAAAGATATTACTACTTCATGTTTTTCTATAAATCGTGTTTGAACTAGACATTTTTTTAATAAAACACCTTATTAATTATAGACTGGCTGAAAACCTAAGGTTTCATATAAAAAATTATTTAGATGAAAAGTATTCATATTGAATACAAATGTTAATCTACATAAATTTACACCCAAATTTGAGGAAGGAATGTTTCTATGTTATTCCAAAACATCTAAGGCTTATATAGTTTTTAACAAAAACTCATGTACTGTTGAAGAAACAGTGTAAGTTAAATTTTATGAATCATACCCCTTTATTTTTAAAGAATCCTTACTTACATCAACTGAGGTATTTTTACAAACTTATTATCTACACACTATTTAAAACTCTTTTGATTAGCGGAATAATCATGAAAATGTTTTTGAAATATTTACTCTTGATGAATTTATATCTTATATTGATGAACAAGCTATAAAAATCCCGAATAAATTGTTTCTTAGGAATAATCTCAGTGATAATACCATTTGTGATGTAAATAAACCTGTAAGAACCATAAATTCTATGAGAAATGAAAAAGAAAATCTTGATTTTCACTTCCAATTTGAACCTAAATCACCAAGTGAGGCATTAGGTGATGAAGATTGGATAAAAGAAATACAATATGAACTAAATGAATTTGAAAGGAATCATGTCTGGACTTTGGTTAAAAGTCCTAATAAAACAACTATAATTGAAAAAAATGGGTTTTCAGAAACAAATGTGATGACAATGGATTCATTGTATGATATAAGGATATAATTTTTGATAATGTCTACAATCAACAATATGGAATAAACTATGAAGAAACATATGATCCCATAGCTAGACTTGGATCTATTCATATTCTATTAGCCCTTGTAGTATACCTCAATTTCAAAATATATCAAATGGATGATAAATGTTCTTTTTGTTAATGGTTTTGTAGAAGGATAATTTTTTTGTTGAACAACCTCCCAGTTTTATAGATTAAAAATTTCTTGATCATGTTTTCAAACATACCAAAGCATTATATGTTCTTAAACAAGACCCTTGAGCATTGTATGATAGGCTTATATACTTTATTTTCCAAAACAATTTTGAAAAAGGTATGACAGATCCAACTCATTTTATAAAAAAAGGATTTTTTTATTATTCAAATTTTTGTTGATGAAATTATATTCGGGTCAAAACAGCAATCTCTTAATGATTTTTTTCAAATCTAACGAAATATGAGTTTGAAATGAGTATGATGGGTGAGTTAACATTCTTTTTAGGTTTTCAAATCTCTCAAAAACCAGAAAGAACATATATATCTCAACATAAGTACATAAAATACTTACCCAATAATTAGGGATATGATAATACTAAATGTATTAGCACCTCAATCAGTACCTCGAATATACTTGATCTCGATGAAGCTAGGAAAAAGTAGATAAAAAAACTTTTTTGAGGGATGACAATAAATTTTTTATACTTGACAGCTAGTCATTTAGTCTTAATGTTTTCAGTATTCTTATGTTCAAAATACCAATAAAATCCAAAATTATCCAATTTAAATGCTGTTAAAAATATTTTCAGGTATTTAAAAGAATATTTGAATTTTGGACTATTTTATTCTTCTGGAAATGATTTTGTTATGAATTTTTTTTTCAAATACAAACATTGGTGGTTTTAGAAATGATTTATAGAGTAAATATAGAACATGTCATTTCTTATGAGATTTTTTTGTTTTAGTGTAACACCCCGAGATTTTATGAAAAATATTCTTTTAATTTCATTAATGTCTTGTGTTGTATTCTACACCAAGATTACCTTGCGCTATACGCAACACCGTATTAGCATGCAGTATACGCAACACTATTCTTGGACCGTGTTACACACAATTTTGATAATAATTATTCTACGCAACAATGAGTATATATATATATATATTAAATATATAAATGAAATATGGTTGGATTCTGTTATACGAAACAATGAAGGATTCTTTCACAACACGCAACCCTGACTTGGCTTGCATTACACGCAATCGCGACCTTCCTCGATAGCGTGTGTTGTACGCAATACCGGGTTTTAATAAACAATGTTATATTGTTATAATATTGTCATGAACTAGCCGTTATGAATAGTATTAACTAAATTTTGAATTTTATAACATTATTATTCATCTTACACATTTCTAGAACATGGTATAAGAACAAAATAAATATTTCGGGTAAAATAAGTATTTTTCAAAAAATGCAGTTTTACCACCTTTTGATGGCGCACCCACTTTAAATATATTTTTTGACATATTTATATGTTCAATTTGACAAAATAATATTCTTCTTTTGAATCAGGATGTAAAAATTTACATTAGATAAAGTTTTGATATTTTTCTGACAACTTTCATATTTTAATGAATAGTAAAAACACGCTATATTTTAATTAAAAACAACTTCTTTCATCGTAATATCTTATGTGGTTAAATTATAATATTGAATGGTTTTAAAGTATATTTAGAATATATTTTTACCACTTAATTTAATGTTGGTCATTGGACACAATTTTACAATTAAACCGAACATAAACAAGTGTCAATCTTTTGATAGTTATTATCTCTTAAAAACACGCTTTTTGTTTTGACAGCGGGAATTAATTTTAAATTAATTTCTGCCACTTCTGTGTTTTGAATTTAGAAAAATGGATTCCATATTTGGAATCAGGATGTTTAAATTGTGTAAATATGTAACTTTTATTTTTAGACATTTTGAATAATTACTGCGGTAAATATTTTATTTACCATGGTTAAGGGTAAATCCGGTAAATAAGGGTTAACTAAATAATATTATAATAATATTAAATTACCCTAAAACGTGTCTTAACCCTATTGGTTGATACATGGTCGACCATGGGCATCTTTGGGTATATTTTGGGACCCCATTGATCCACTTGTAAGTGATAATGACACTTTATTTTAATTTAGTTAAAATGAATACAAAAATGACACAAGCATATATCTTTTAGAAAAACAATTGTTACATATGGTTATATATGTTGGATTTTAGATTATAAATATTCATTAGAAAGATAAAAATATTTCCTACATGATGATATTTTATTTGTAATTTTTAGACATAATATAAGTTAATTTATTTATGACACAACGATGATGCAGTAATTATCTTATTAATGAAATATTGACATAATTGATGTTATAAACACCAAAATAAATGTAATTTGAGATTTTTTATGAATTCAACTAATTTTCTAGGTTACTATGATATATTAATGTTGATTTAATTAACTTTCTTTGAACATTTAATTCTGATATGACTTTCACAAAAATCATATATCAAATAGAGTCAAAATTGACACAAAATAGTTTTTAAATCAAATATTATATTATTAATTGTTATTTTATTCCTAAAAATCAAAGGATCGGCCAAATGACTTAGCTAAGGATATATATATTAATAATAAACAATTTGGGGTTCGTTTGGCATGTTATAGTAAGTGTATTAACCATATAGTGAAAGAAAACAAAAAGACACGGTAAAAGTTAAATTATTTAACTTGGAGTTAAATCTAATTGATAAGGTTAAAATAATATCCTAAACTTGTCTAAATTCTATAGGTTGATAGGATTTCGACCCATCCCCACCTTAGTTTCGAAATAAGACCCTTTGGAACCATTATAAACCGATTTTGACTTTAATATAAAATAATATTTTGAGATATTCCTAAGGTGCCCCTCTCCTCCCTTATAAAAGGACACCTCCTCCCCCTCCTCCTCACACCAATTTGAGCACTCAAGCTCGGCCAACCCCTGACAAAATATCTTCTCCACTTCCCTAGCAATATCATAGAGGTTCTGGTCTTCCTCAAAGACCAATTTTAGTGCCCTAAGAGGAGGTCTCAAAGAGGCGCTTCAAAAAAGAGGTAATTACCGTTACCAATTCTTTCATCTTTATTTCTTCTTCCACTTCTTCTTCTTAGGTTGTTTCATTATGAAGTAATAACATCAGTATCAATCATATACTGATATGTTATTATAAGTATGAAACAACCCTATTTCACCATCTATCCATCCTACGGAAAAAGAAATCACCGCGCGTGCGTACGTACGGAATACCGTCTCCACGCCGTGGTGTAATCTATTTTCCACCACCACCTTACATGGATGGGTATAATGGTGTAAATAATAACTATACATAGTTATTACAACATCATATTGATTCTGATATATTGTATAATCCACTCCAATTCAATTCAATATTTATAGAAATGATATCATCGCTCGTGCGTACGTACGGACTACCGTCTCCACGACGCGATGAGATTCATTCTCCATGTTAACCATTTAAGAATGATTATAAAGTATATATAAGAAATAATAATGAAATATATGACATTATAAAGCTACTGGATTTATTTATATATATATATGTATGTCATCTACTTACTTCCATTCAAGACAATAAGGAAAGGAAAACAGCGTTCATGCGTACGTACGGACTACCGTCTCCATGAACGGTGTTTTCATTTTATTTATCTATCTATTATATATATATATATATACTGAATATATATGATATATAAATCATATTTTATATTCTGGAAGTAAGTAAATCATGATATAATAATAATAATGTCAAGAACAACAAGTCCAAACACCTACGACAAATGAGACGATTTTACCCAAAACGCTACTTTACCATGAATTTACAAAAGAACGGGTAATATAAAGTCATAACTGGACCATATATGATATAATAACAATGAATATGATTCTGGAATAAGTCAATAACATGATTTAAACCATTATACAGGAGCTTCGGACACGTACAAAGCAAATCGGACCTAAGGTAAGGGGAATATCACAATCTCATTTTTATCCGAGATTGTTTATTCGTAAGTATTTACTGGGGTGTATTTTATCATCCACATCCATGTTTCCTCAATATGTAATATTATTTCCATCCATCTACAATGTTTTAAATCCAATTTTACCCTTTGGTGAGTTTTTAGTAAAAGATATGAAAGGAATCTTTTGTCGTTTTTCGTACGAGGTACATTTTGACTTTTTCGACAAAAGTAAAAAAGAATGTTTTTTTAACTTATACGGCACGAACGGATTTCTACTGTTTTATGAAGCCTTATTTTCATGAAGCTTCCTCTATAATATTTCATAACTATTTTCAATAAAATATCTTTCTTTTAAAATTGCATGATGTTTTGTGAAAAGAAATTGATTTTGAAGAAGAAAGGATATTTTCCTCAAGAATTCAATTCAAGTGTTTTATCAAAATTATTTTCCATCTAAGATAATAAAGGGTTCTGTTTTTATCCCTATTATTACATGGATTTGATTATGTTGTGATGGAAACATTGTTATGAATTCCTTTATCTTATATGATTGTTTTATGATGTCATGTTGTTTAAGAATCCCATTTTTTATTACATGGGTTATGCGATGATGTATGATTTATGATTATGTGGCACACATAAGAAAGGATTCATTATAAGATGGGTGGGACCTATATCTCCCTCCAATGCATTTGGTAAAGATTTTATATCTCATGAGATAGACATGGCTGGAATGGTAGGTTATACCGGTTCAGTGAAACAGGACTGAAACGAGGGTTACTCGATTCAGAAAGGGACTTTGTCCACTAAGATAGTCATGGCAATGAGTCTTGACTAACAAGAAATGATTCTCTATGATTATGTGTGAATGCCACAAAGTTTCATGTTTTAAGTTATGATTATTGTGATTACATTTCACTACCATGATTTATCCCATGTTATGAAATTATGCTCTCTTTTCTGGTTATGATTTCCAAAATGTTATGTTCTTATGAATACGATGCGATTGATATTTCTATTGTTTTCCCTTACTGAGCATTTGAGCTCACCCTTTTATGTTTTTTCCCCAGGATATAAAGAAATGTTTTAGGTATAAAAAAAGAAGATCTTTATGGGAGATGTTGAAGATCTTCCACCACGATTAGAAGATTACGTTCCGAGTTTCCAAAGACACTAAACTATTACGATCCTTGTGTGTGTGTTTTTGTTATGTACCAAGTATTCCGAAAAAGTAATGTAATGTCCATGTACGATAAGCTTCGGGTCGTTACAGTTGGTATCAGAGGAAAGGTTTAGTCAACCTTTGGAAACTAGGATGCGAAAACGTTAGTGAGATCCCTAGAGATATTTTTAAGGTATGTCTAGGGATGTCTCTATGGTTAAGTATACGTATAGGTTATAGTCCTAGAATTGTGCTAACGATCTTAGAATTAAACCTAAGATGTTAGATATTGAAGGTACTCCCCCTTTATTATATTGTTTTCCCTAGCATGATTTTTGCCTCTCACACTATTCTTTTTGGGTTTTAGAAAATGGCTGGAAACAAGATGATTCACAATAATGGAGGATATGATGGACAATGGAATGATATTCTTCATAATGAAATGGGATTTGGAAGTCCAAACATCATTATTATGCCGAATCAGCAATCTCATAATATGATCAATAAAGTAAAATTTGGTAAGTTTCCTGACTCGGATAATAAGAGAAAGATGGAGTTTCATGATGATCATAGAGGAAAGAAAGTTCAATTTCCCCTTTGTAAATCATGTGGGAAGAGGCATCAAGGATAATGTTTCAAAGGAACTGGAAGATGCTTTGGGTGTGGAAAAGAAGGAAACAAAGCAAGTAAGTGCAAAGGAAGAGGTTCAGTTAACACCATGGATGAGGATAATGGTATTGCTACGACATCAACAATGGTTAAATCCTTTAAATGTGGATTGTACGGGCATCATGCAAACCAATTCCCTAAGGGAAAGTCTCATGAAGAGAATCAGTATGGTCGTATGGGAAGTATTTATGTTGATGATGATGAAGAAACTACAAATGATATGTGAGATGAATGATATGTTGAAGCTCGGTCAATGGTCTAAGAATGTAGTGGAATGATTACATGTTTATCATGTGTAATGTTGTATAAGAAATCTCATGGAATAAGGAGACAACTAAGGATTGTTACACTGTTGTCTTTCCTTAAGTTTTGAAAGTGTATGATGAATGGTACCAGTAACCATGAAAGCTTATTCAGATACTTTTGGAAATTAGATGATAAGTGCATAATAAAAGGATAAGAAGATAATGAGATGTTTAATTGTATTCCTGAGCTCATGATTGATATAAGGACTAAGTGATATCATGGTTTGAGTATAAATAATTTTGAGGATTTTGGTATGTGGAAGGTGTTATCTTTTAACTGCATTCATGTTTTCACTAAGTTTCAATGGGTATTCAAGAGAATACATGATTAAGGCCTTTGAATGTTTGGAATATGACCAACAAAACATATCTTATGATATATGGGGATCAACGATGATATTAAATCTCTGGTAATCGTTTTCACTATGTTATGAGAATGGACTGCAGTATTATGGATAAGCCTAAAGATTGGAATGGATTATGTTGGACATAAGTTAGTATTATTTAAGGATAGAAGTTTTTTCGATATTATTGATGGGATGTTATAGTAATATAGTTTTAGAAAAAGGACAACCTGCAGGACGGGCGACAACCCATCGCTTCGGACAAGGCTGTGGGAATCGAACCAACAACTGAAGTGCGACTGGCCTTTATCGCCTACCACTGGCCTACAGGAAGTCACCGTTTAGTAGAAACTAGTTTTATTATATTAAGCAGTATGATATATGAAGTATAAGTCCATTTTAGGAACCATATATGATTAATCTCACTATAGATCGACTTATGTATATAAGTTTTGCTAACCTTTTGTTTGAGACAGATGGAATGACCTGTCATTCTATCACATGATCTGCTAACACATCACGGATAACAAATTCAACTTCATTTCTTTAAGGGATGAAGTGTAAATTGTTCAATTCACGAACAACAGTGAGATTATACCAAAATCAAGTAAGTATTTCTTCTAATTCAAATTTTTCAACTTTAGGGAAATGATATTGAAAACCAAAAATGTTGTCCTAGTGATCTTATATCTGATGAATCGGATGGTACCTTAGATCGTCACAAATTTATGGATTTGTGATTGCTAGCTTTTCCATAGCCATGTTCTCTACCACTCTCCATCAGAACATGATGGTTAGATTTCTCTTCCATATCCATATTTTCACCTATGTGGAAACCCAATGATTAGTTTATTTGGGTAACCGTTACGTTTCATACTTTTGATTTTAAAGATAAGTTTTGGTATTCCTTTTTACGATGTGGGTTTCTATCAAAAAACATTCAAATAGTAAACCATTTATAACCCCGACGAATTTCGAGGGCGAAATTCATTTTAAGGGGGGTAGAATGTAACACCCCGAGATTTTATGAAAAATATTCTTTTAATTTCATTAATGTCTTGTGTTTTATTCTACACCAAGATTACCTTGCGCTATACGCAACACCGTATTAGCTTGCAGTATACGCAACACTATTCTTGGACCGTGTTACACACAATTTTGATAATAGTTATTCTACGCAACATTGAGTATATATATATATATATATATTAAATATATAAATGAAATATGGTTGGATTCTTGTTATACGAAACAATGAAGGATTCTTTCACAACACGCAACCCTGACTTGGCTTGCATTACACGCAATCGCGACCTTCCTCGATAGCGTGTGTTGTACGCAATACCGGGTTTTAATAAACAATGTTATATTATTATAATATTGTCATGAACTAGCCGTTATGAATAGTATTAACTAAATTTTTAATTTTATAACATTATTATTCATCTTACACATTTCTAGAACATGGTATAAGAACAAAATAAATTTTTCGGGTAAAATAAGTATTTTTCAAAAAATGCAGTTTTACCGCCTTTTGATGGCGCACCCACTTTAAATATAGTTTTTGACATGTTTATATGTTCAATTTGACAAAATAATATTCTTCTTTTTAATCAGGATGTAAAAATTTACATTAGATAAAGTTTTGATATTTTTCCGACAACTTTCATATTTTAATGAATAGTAAAAACACGCTATATTATAATTAAAAACAACTTCTTTCATCGTAATATCTTATGTGGTTAAATTATAATATTGAATGGTTTTAAAGTATATTTAGAATATATTTTTACCACTTAATGTAATGTTGGTCATTGGACACAATTTTACAATTAAACCGAACATAAACAAGTGTCAATCTTTTGATAGTTATTATCTCTTAAAAACACGCTTTTTGTTTTGACAGCGGGAATTAATTTTAAATTAATTTCTGCCACTTCTGTGTTTTGAATTTAGAAAAATGGATTCCATATTTGGAATCAGGATGTTCAAATTGTGTAAATAGGTAACTTTTATTTTTAGACATTTTGAATAATTACTGCGGTAAATATTTTATTTACCATGGTTAAGGGTAAATCCGGTAAATAAGGGTTAAATAAATAATATTATAATAATATTAAATTACCCTAAAACGTGTCGAAACTCTATTGGTTGATACATGGTCGACCATGGGCATCTTTGGGTCTATTTGGGGACCCCATTGATCCACTTGTAAGTGATAATGACACTTTATTTTAATTAAGTTAAAATGAATACAAAAATGACACAAGCATATATCGTTTAGAAAAACAATTGTTACATAGGGTTATATATGTTGGATTTTAGATTATAAATATTCATTAGAACGATAAAAAGATTTCCTACATGATGGTATTTTATTTGTAATTTTTAGACATAAAATAAGTTAATTTATTTATGACACAATGATGATGCAGTAATTATCTTATTAATGAAATATTGACATAATTGATGTTATAAACACAAAAATAAATGTAATTTGAGATTTTTTATTAATTCCACTAATTTTCTAGGTTACTATGATATATTAATGTTGATTGAATTAACTTTCTTAGAACATTTAATTCTGTTATGACTTTCACAAAAATCATATATCAAATAGAGTCAAAATTGACACAAAATAGTTTTTAAATCAAATATTATATTATTAATTGTTATTTTATTCCTAAAAATCTAAGGATCGGCCAAATGACTTAGATACGGATATATATATTAATAATAAACAATTTGGGGTTCTTTTGGCATGTTATAGTAAGTGTATTAACCATATAGTGAAAGAAAACAAAAAGAAACGGTAAAAGTTAAATTATTTAACTTGGAGTTAAATCTAATTGATAAGGTTAAAATAATATCCTAAACTTGTCTAAATTCTATTGGTTGATAGGATTTCGACCCATCCCCACCTTAGCTTCGAAATAAGACCCTTTGGAACCATTATAAACCGATTTTGACTTTAATATAAAATAATATTTTGAGATATTCCTAAGGTGCCCCTCTCCTCCCTTATAAAAGGACACCTCCTCCCCCTCCTCCTCACACCAATTTGAGCACTCAAGCTCGGCCAAACCCTGCCAAAATATCTTCTCCACTTCCCTAGAAACATCCTAGAGGTTCTGGTCTTCCTCAAAGACCAATTTTAGTGCCCTAAGAGGAGGTCTCAAAGAGGCGCTTCAAAGAAGAGGTAATTACCGTTACCAATTCTTTCATCTTTATTTCTTCTTCCACTTCTTCTTCTTAGGTTTTTTCATTATGAAGTAATAACATCAGTATCACTCATATACTGATATGTTATTATAACTATAAAACAACCCTATTTCACCATCTATCCATCCTACGGAAAAAGAAATCACCGCGCGTGCGTACGTACGGAATACCGTCTCCAGGCCGTGGTGTAATCTATTTTCCACCACCACCTTACATGGATGGGTATAATGGTGTAAATAATAACTATACATAGTTATTACAACATCATATTGATTCTGATATATTGTATAATCCACTCCAATTCAATTCAATATTTATAGAAATGATATCATCGCTCATGCGTACGTACGGACTATCGTCTCCACGACGCGATGAGATTCATTCTCCATGTTAACCATTTAAGAATGATTATAAAGTATATATAAGAAATAATAATGAAATATATGTCATTATAAAGCTACTGGATTTATTTATATATATGTATGTATGTCATCTACTTACTTCCATTCAAGACAATAAGGAAAGGAAAACAATGTTCATGCGTACGTACGGACTACTGTCTCCATGAACGGTGCTTTCATTTCATTTATCTATCTATTATATATATATATATATATACTGAATATATATGATATATAAATCATATTTTATATTCTGGAAGTAAGTAAATCATGATATAAGTAATAATAATTTCAAGAACAACAAGTCCAAACACCTACGACAAATGAGACGATTTTACCCAAAACGCTACTTTAACATGAATTTACAAAAGAACGGGTAATATAAAGTCATAACTGGACCATATATGATATAATAACAATGAATATGATTCTGGAATAAGTCAATAACATGATTTAAACCATTATACAGGAGCTTCGGACACGTACAAAGCAAATCGGACCTAAGGTAAGGGGAATATCACAATCTCATTTTTATCCGAGATTGTTTATTCGTAAGTATTTACTGGGGTGTATTTTATCATCCACATCCATGTTTCCTCAATATGTAATATTATTTCCATCCATCTACAATGTTTTAAATCCAATTTTACCCTTTGGTGAGTTTTTAGTAAAAGATATGAAAGGAATCTTTTGTCGTTTTTCGTACGAGGTACATTTTGACTTTTTCGACAAAAGTAAAAAAGAATGTTTTTTTTAACTTATACGGCACGAACGGATTTCTACTGTTTTATGAAGCCTTATTTTCATGAAGCTTCCTATAAATGATTTCATGACTATTTTCAATAAAATATCTTTCTTTTAAAATTGCATGATGTTTTGTGAAAAGAAATTGATTTTGAAGAAGAAAGGATATTTTCCTCAAGAATTCAATTCAAGTGTTTTATCAAAATTATTTTCCATCTAAGATAATAAAGGGTTATGTTTTTATCCCTATTATTACATGGATTTGATTATGTTGTGATGGAAACATTGTTATGAATTCCTTTATCTTATATGATTGTTTTATGATGTCATGTTGTTTAAGAATCCCATTTTTTATTACATGGGTTATGCGATGATGTATGATTTATGATTATGTGGCACACATAAGAAAGGATTCATTATAAAATGGGTGGGACCTATATCTCCCTCCAATGCATTGGGTAAAGATTTTATATCTCATGAGATAGACATGGATGGAATGGTAGGTTATACCGGTTCAGTGAAACAGGACTGAAACGAGGGTTACTCGAATCAGAAAGGGACTTTGTCCACTAAGATAGTCATGACAATGAGTCTTGACTAACAAGAAATGATTGTCTATGAATATGTGTGAATGCCACAAAGTTTCATGTTTTAAGTTATGATTATTGTGATTACATTTCACTACCATGATTTATCCCATGTTATGAAATTATGCTCTCTTTTCAGGTTATGATTTCCAAAATGTTATGTTCTTATGAATACGATGCGATTGATATTTCTTTTGTTTTCCCTTACTGAGCATTTGAGCTCACCCTTTTATGTTTTTTTACCCCAGGATATAAAGAAAGGTTTTAGGTATAAAAAAAGAAGATCTTTATGGGAGATGTTGAAGATCTTCCACCACGATTAGAAGATTACGTTCCGAGTTTCCAAAGACACTAAACTATTACGATCCTTGTGTGTGTGTTTTTGTTATGTACCAAGTATTCCGAAAAAGTATTGTAATGTCCATGTACGATAAGATTCGGGTCGTTACATTTAGGGTCATCCAATAAACAACACTCAGTAGCACTTTCCTCTACTGAATTTGAAAATGTAGCATCTAATTATTGATGTGCTTAATTGTTGTGGATGCAAAACACACTCACTAACTATGTAATGAGTTTCTATAAAACTCAAATACTATGTGATAATACTGGCTCTATAGCTCTTAGTAATAACCCAGCACATCAATCATGTGAAAAACACATAGTTATTCGGCATCACATTCTTAGGGATCGAACACAAAAATGAAATATTATTTTACATTTCATCAGAATGCAAGTACCACTTGATGAATTATTTTTCAAAACCATTACCTTTTAAAAGATTTTAATTTTAAAAAAAAATCATGGAATGAATACACTAAAATAAACATTCACATCTACTTCATGTTTTATATTTCTACATACATTAAATAAATCCCCTTAAAAGGGGAAGAACATTAGTCTTTTATTTTTGGTTTTACCTATTTTATTTTATTTTGTTTATTTCTTACGATTATAGTTATATTTGTCTGTTGTTTTCTTATATTTTAAAAATTTGTTTATTGTTTTGTCTTTATATTTGTCATTTTACCTTTCTATTTATCATTATGTTTTTATGGTTATCGTTTTGTCATTCTATAAATTGGTCCAATAGTATTTTCTATTGGCTTGACAACCTATGGTAATGACTTTTTTCTCTATTGGCTTGACAACCTATGGTATTGAATTTGTTTTCCATCATATTGAAAACGTATAGTAATGAATTTTTTTCCATTGTCTTGAAAAACTATGGTAATGACTTTGTTTTCCATTGTCTTGACAACCTATGGTAAGGAATTTGTTTTCCATCAGCTTGAAAACCTATAGTAATGAATTTGTTTTCCATTGGCTTGACAGCCTGTGGTAATGACTATGTTTTCCATCATCATGAAAACCTATGGTAATGAGCTTGTTTTCCCTTTAATTGACAACATATTGTGATGAATTTGTTTTACATAGAATTGACAACCTATGGTAATGAAATTGTTTTTCATAGGCTTGATAACCTATGGCAATGAATTTTTTTTTCATCAACTTGACAACCTATGGTAATGACATTTGTTTTCCATTGGATTGACAACCTATAACAATGCAATTTTTTTACATCAGCTAGATAACCTATGTTTATGAATTTATTTTTCATCATCACGAAAAATTATGGTAATGAATTTATTTTCCATCAGTTTCATGTTCATATTTATTTTCTTTTCATTATTGTATTGTATTATGTCAACTTTCATAATACAATAAAACCAATAACTGAATTTAAATCTCTGATAGGTACATTCCTTCTTTCTTTTGTATTGTTTCTTACGTATTATAGTATCTATTTTTTTTAAATTTAAAATACCCATTAAATCTCCAGCGTTGGATTTTTATCACTTCTAATCTCAACCATAGAAGTCCAATGGTCGTCAAAATTTTCCTATAAATAGAGGACCCCCACCTGAAGACCCACACCAGTTTTTCAAATTTCCTGGAGAGTTTCTTCCTCTACATTTTTAAGACACTGTAAAATCTTTTCTTTTATCACTTATCATTATGTCTCAGTCTTCTTCCTACACTCCTGCCAAATTGACTTCATAAACATTCTCAAATAAATATTTCTTCAGATAAAGGTTTCTTTTCCAATATTTCATTGACAGTTATGATTTAACAATCAAGAGGATTATTTATTTCAATTATAAGAACACATTGTGTTGAGAAACCCGTATCTCAAGACATGATTCTTGTTATAGAGGTTAGATAAATCTATAATACGGTGTCTTCTGATAAGTATATGATGATTACCTTTACTGTGTATGATAAAAAACTCTCAATATCGGTAAAACAAGCAGCACATTTCCTCAATGTTTCTTTGGATGGTGACTTGTTTTGTCCATATCATAAGATTCCAGAGGATGTTGGTACATTTAAAAAATAAAGAGCTGAACATTCATTATTTCATATAAACTAAGAGAAAAGAAAAGTAACTTATTGATCTTCAGGAAACCAATTTTTTGTTCTTTGGATTCATGGTTTTCTAATTCTAAGTAATGTGGATTGAGAAACCCTTATAGTTTTTGACATTTTTATGGTATATTATCTGGTAAACTTGATAAATGTAAATCTCATGGGTTACATATTCAAAAAACTATAAAGAATGTGAAGTCAAGAGCGATCAAGTCTCATCTTATCATGTATCCATCTATTCATACAAAGTTCATTCTTGAATGTTTTCTATTTTGTAATATTCCATTGAAAGGAGAGTTTATATAGCTGAAGCCTTCTTGGATAAATAAGAATATACTAGAGAAATATTATTTTTTTATAAATATTCAAAACTATTTGTCAAAGATATAAAAGTAGAATAGACACCAAATTAATCGGCACCAAATCAATCAACACATATAGTAATAGAAACCATTCCCACAGTTGTTGCTTCTCAGAAGTTAGATTCGCAAGTCGGCACTAAGCTGACAGAGAAACCAAAATACCGTAAGGAGGTTTTTTCTAAGTGGATAAAGGAGAACAAACAAATGAAAAAATGTGATCATATTTTTTTTCTTTACCCAGCTAGTTCTCAATCTACGAAGATAATGGTAGTGGATATTCTACATGGTGAGAAGAAAAAGAATATTCTTTTGAAAATAAAAGATCTTGATTTTGGTACTGTTAGAATCCTAAATGGTTTTGAGTTGGCAAGTGATCAACTAAGAGAAGAATTGAAACAAGAACCAATCATACATACATTTATAGAGAAGGAGAAAGGGAAACAAATAGTGAAAAATGTTTAGTAATGTGAACTAGAGGAAGAAGAATTTCTTTTAGACTTTATTCAGAGTTCTAAGAAGAGTAGAGAAGAATATTCTCTTTAGAAGAAAAGTAAATTAATACAAAAAAATTCTCATGCCGATCCAGAAAAAGCTCAATATTTAGAAATCTGTTCAGAAATAAATTCATCTTCATTCAAGAAAGGAGATCAAGGTTCTCATACCGAGAAAATAATTCTCATCAATGGCAATGTGGAAATGGAAAACATTCTGGTTAAGACTCAAGAAGATCAAATGAACTGAATCATATGATGATGATACTAATTTAGAACAAACTATTTCATTGAATAAAATTAATTACATTGTTCACATGTTGAGAAGAATTGAAAATATTATTCCTTATTTCCTAGAATTGAATGAAAAATTAATTTCATCATAGACAACCAATGGAATAAATTTGGTTCTATAAGAGTGCTCAGAAATAGAGTATTTTAAATGGAATATGATTTAAATGTTTCGGGTGATAGTCAAGATGCTCATAAGAAGGCTTGATACGAGATGACTAAGTGGTCATACAAAACAGAAAGCGTAGTGAATGAACATGAGGAATCAATTGATGACTTAAGGAGGCTTTCAATTGATCTGAATATTTCATTTAATAATGTTGATAAAAAACTATTGAATGGTTGAATCAGATATAGAAAATACAAGGAGCTAATATTCCTTCACGAAAATTGGTGAAAGAAAGGATGAATTCATTCCAGTAATTTTTTTTGAAGATTTCATGTTTTATAGATGAAATAGTTTTGATGAAGAGGAAAAATACTGTGTTGACTCAATAGAATAAGAATTTATGGGACAGAATTGAAACTCTTGAAGAAGTAATCGAAGTTCTAGAAGAGACAATCAAAAATCAGGATCAACTTTTTTCCTACCAATAAGAGCTTCTCAAATCCCAAGGTGATTCTATATAAGATAAAAAGAATGTGATAATGAAGTTGAAGACGATTCTTCACGAGTTGATCAAGAATGATAAATAAAGGGAAAAACGTATGTCTTGTTGTATCATTCCTAATTTTTTTCTAAACAGTAGTTAATATTTTACGATTTAATGAATCATTCCATTATTTCAATTGTTTTGTATCTTGATTCTCTCTATCCTTTTTAGGAAACTCAGTTTTATCCCATTATTTTTGGAAATCACAAAGGGGGAGAATGTTTTATAAAAAAGAGAAAAAGTATCACAAAGGGGGAGAGTTAATGTCTTACTCAATTTTAATATATCTTAATTAAGGGAAATCTACGAATAAAATAAATAATAATATTTATACCTAAGTGAGAGTTAGTTTTATTCATATTCATATTCATAATAGTTTGTATAAATTAGGGGGATATATGTATTTCTTTTATAGTTTTACTTTTTATTTTTTCTTTCCAAAAAAGGGGAGATTTTTATGTCAACAATCTTCTTTTGGCTTTTATTTAATTTGTTTTGGAAACTAAAAATGTTTTTATACTCTATTCTAAAATTAATATTTTAATTTGACTGTTAATCGTACTAACTCAGTCCGTCATACTGACAATGTAAAACATACTGACTCTATCAATCATACCAACTTTATCAAACGTATTAACTAGGTCCATCATATTGACTATGTTAATCACCCTGAATCTATCAATCGTACAGACCCTTCAATCATAATCAATCTATCTATTGTACTAACTTTGTCAATTGTACAATATTTTTTTATCATATAGAATTTGACCATCATTCATACATTATAGATCCTACCCACTTTTCACCCCAATAGTGTTTTACACTATGTAATGTTAATCATACTCATGTTTTACTTTTATAATATGCATGATTTCATACTTTTATCAAAATAGGTGTTTTATATTAATTGTAACCATGATTGTCATATACATATATATTTTTTTTAACCAAAATGATGTTATGAAGTTAGTTATAAACTTATAAAAACGATGACATTTTTTCTGATTCAATAATACAATTAAATTTCCATGTGTCCATGTTCCTCCGAGTATTCTAGAGAAATATGACCATTGGAGGAAATATGATTATAGGAACCTGGGGACTATAAATAAGAAGTCATTTGAAGCTAATAAATAAATTTGTGACATCGATCATCTTTTTCTTCTATCATGTTCTAGAGGTAGACTTTGTGACTTATCTCTTGCTTCGTGCAAAAGCATTGGAATTACAAAACATAAATGAATTGTTCATAGATTTTGTATTTCAGTAAGTGCTTTGTTTTTATTTGAGCGAATGATCAGGTGATAACGATTGAGGGCTGCTGAGGATAAGAAGACGGTGCAATCGGTATTTGTATTTAAGGCTTTCAAGTGTTTGGAAGACGGAGGTACCAATTACCTATAAAATCGAGGGCTTGTGGGGATAACAAGATAGATGTGACGATCATCTCATTAAGATCTTGACAAAGTGGTGGTAAGATAGACCTTTATTCAAAAATTAAGGATACCCTACTATTTGGGATAAAGTAATTATAATACTTTTACCTGTCCAATAATTTTTGTATTGGAAAGGGAATTTTATTATTTCCTCTTTGTTTTTATATTTTTTTCAATTGTAATTGTTTCAATTGTAATTTTTTCAATTACTATTCTATCATTTTATATTTTATTAACAGATTATATAAACTATATAGCACAATATTTCTCATTTATATTAATCTAATCATTGTATTCAGTTAGAATACAATTGTTTTTTATTACTTATAAGTATTACATCTTATTATACCTATTTAATCTAATACCATTGTGGTCAATTGAATTTATTGTGAATTGTTTTAGTTTAAGATCCCTTAAACTAAGTACTTTTATAAGAATTTATATTCAATGTATTTTAAACTTACAATTAACCCCCTCGCCTCTTATATTGTGCCATCTAATATATATATACATTTATATTATGATCTAACAAGATATAGGTCCCACCCATCTATTTTTATAACACGGCCACCATTATTTTTTATAACATAACCACCATCACATAATGAATATCAAAATTTTGTATTCAAAAATATCATAAAACATTATTTATATCAAAATATATTATATGAAATGGGCTTTACAAACATTTCATCA
Source organism: Viscum album (assembly GCA_963277665.1). Taxonomy (NCBI): domain Eukaryota; kingdom Viridiplantae; phylum Streptophyta; class Magnoliopsida; order Santalales; family Viscaceae; genus Viscum; species Viscum album. Next base: position 208,464,653 of record OY728146.1, on the reverse strand, counting down.
TAACATAAAATATGGAAAAGAAACATGTTTCATAATAAATTCATCATTTCATCAAAATATAAACCATGGAAACTAAAGTGGGATTCATAAAAATTTTATCATGGTATAACACGGGGAAGAAAAAATGGTTTCATAGGAATATTTTTGTCACACACATAAACCATTTAGATAAATAATAAGAATTGTATGCCAAGATCAAAACCCAAGAAAATAATATGTAACATTGAAATATTTCATCTAATATAGAAAATGATTTTTGGATGATAACATGGTGATTTTTTTTGGGAAAATAGACATTCTAATTTAAAATATATTTTTGGAAACATAAAACATTCTCAAAATCCATTTCCTTAAATATTAATTTGGAAACCTATAAATGAATATTTAAAATAATTTAAAACATTACATTAAGAAAATATCAATTCTATTTTTAGATTCACATTTTTAAATAAAAAATGATTAAATTATTTTGAAAATCGATATATTTTTAAATAAAAATTGAAAAATATAAATGAATATTTAAGATAATGGTTTGGTCATGATGGTGGAAAATATTATTCCTTTTATAAATGTTAAAACAATGATTCCTTTAATTTTTTTCTAAAATTTATTCTTTCATTATTTGGAAAATAATATGAATATTATTTTTAAAAATATTTCTATATAACGACCCATAATTTACATACATTGTTACTACATAAAAATTGAATCACACTTATTACAACCTATAACAAAACCATTAAAGGACTGTATAGGAATATTGTCTTTAGAAATTGTGAAACATAAACAACTAGTTCATAAATCATCTATACTATCTCCCTTTTTATTTTATCATATATAAAGTCTCTTTTGGAATATCTTACTTAATACCCTTCTTCCTGACCTTGGGAAAGGAAAATATACAAAAGAGTGAGCTCAAATTCTCAGTAAGGGTAAGCAAAAAAATATCAATAACATCATATTCCTAAGAACATAAAATTTTGGAAATCATAACCTGCAAAAGAGATCACAATTTCATAATATGGGATAAATAATAGTAGTGAAATGTAATCCCAATAATCATAACATGAAACTTAGTGGAATATACACATAATCACAGAGAATCATTTCTTAGTAGTAAAGACTCATTGACAAGACTATCTTAGCGGACAAAGTCCATTTCTGAAATGAGTTCACTCCTCGTTTCAGTCCTGTATCACTGAACCAGATTAACCTTCCATTCCATCCATGTCTATCTCATGAGATATAAATAATTACCCAATGAATTGAGGGAGATATAGGTCCCAACCATCTCATAATGATACCATTCCTATGTGTTCCACAGGATCATGAATCATACATCATAGCGTAACCCAAGTAATAAAAATGGGATTCTTAAACATCATTCCATCATAACATAAATCATATAAGATAAAGGGAATTTATAAAAATAATTCCATCATAACAAAATAAAATCAATATTGAAATAGAGATATAAACAGAACCCTATATTATCATAGATGGAAAATAATTTTGATAAAACACTTGAACACCATTCTTGAGGAAAATATCCTTTCTACTTTGATTTTTTTCATTTCATAACATGTCATACAATTTTAAACTAAAAGAATTTAATTAAAAATAAACATGAAAACTTTTAAAGGAGGATTCATGGATATAATTTTCTAAAAATCCATTCTTTTTATATAAGATAATGAAAAACATGTTTCTCGTACTTTGGCCGGAAAAGTAAAGAAAGTACCTCATACTAAAAATTACAAAATATTCCTTTCATATCTTTTACTAAAAACATACCAATGGGTAAAATTATATTTAAAAAATTGTAGGAGGATAGAAAAAATGTTACATATTTAGGAAACATGGATGTGGATGATAAATATTCCCCAGTAAATTCTAAAGTATAAACAATCTCGGATAAAAATGAGATTGTGAGATTTTCCCTTATGTTAGGTCTGATTTGCTTCATACATGTCCAAAACACCAGTATATTGATTTAAATAATGTTATTTACATATTCCAGAATCGTACTCATTTTTATGATATCATATGTGGTCATATTCGTAGCTTCGTATTAGTAATATTTCATTGCTACTGGTTATTCGGGTGTTTATTGCTTTTTGTTCTTATGCATGTTTTGTCGAGTAAATTCTTATTCTTATTTTTAGGTTATAGATACCTCATTTACAGGATTATGTTAGTGTAATATATATCATATTTATTCATTCAATTCATTTATATAATCATTATGCATTGAATATCATGTAGAATGAGTCACATCACATTGTGGAGACTGTAGGCCATACGTACGCATGAGCGATTATATCGTTCCCATGATCGTGGGATTTTATTGAAGTGAATACTATTTCAGAATCAATAACACCTTACAATAATAATATATAGTTATTCATTACACCATTATACCCATCCAAGTAAGGTGGTGGTTGAAAACAGATTACACCACGACGTGGAGACGGTATTCCGTACGTACGCACGCGTAGTGATTTCGTTTTCCGTAGGATGGATAAAATATGAAATTGGGTTATTAAATATTTATAATAAAATATCATTATATGAGTGATACTAATGTTATTACTTCATAATGAAACAACTAATGAAGAAAAAGTAGTGGAATAAATGATGTTGAAATAATCAGAAATGGACATTACCTCTTCTTTGAAGCACCTCTTCTTAACCTCCTCTTAGGGAAATAAAGATGGTATTTGAAGAATACCAGAACCTCTAGGATGTTTCTAGGGAATTGGAGAAGCTAAATTTTCTTGTTTTAGCGGAGCATGAAGGCTTAATGTGGTGTGAGGAGGAGAGGGAGGAGGTTTCCTTTTATAAAGGAGGAGAGGGGCATCTTAGAAAAAACATACCATATAATTTTATAATAAAGTAATATTCGTTTTTTAATAGATCCAAATTTATTTATTTCGAAAATAAGGTGGGTATGCGTGAAAATACACTCCAGCAATATATTTTATACAAGTTTAGGTTACTATTTTAACCTTATCATTTAGATTTAACTCAAATTTAAATAATTTAACTTTTACTGTGTCTTCTTGTTTTCTTACACTATAGGGTTAACAAACTTACTATAACAAGCCAAACGAACCCCAAGTGGTTCATTATTAATATATTTAACTATATATAAGTCATTTGGCTTGACCATAGATTTTTCGGAATAAAATAACAATTAATAATATAATATTTGTTTTAAAAATTATTTTATGTCAATTTTGACACTATTTGGTATTTGATTTTTTTGAAAATCATAAAAGAATGATTAGTTCTAAAAAATTTATTTAAATCAAAACTAATATGTCTTATTAACCGATAATATTAATTTAATTCATAAAAAGTCTAAAACTTCATTTATATGGGTATTTATAATATCAATTATGTTAATATTTAATTAATAAGGTAATTACTGCATCATCATTGTGTCATATATAAATTAAATTATTTAAATTCTAAAAATTATAAATAAAATACCATTATGTATGAAATCTATTTATATTTCTAATGATTATATATAGTCTAATTTATCTTATATATAACCTTATATTAAAAATGTTTTAGTTATTATACATTGATTTTTACTCTTTTTTAAATAAAAAAACAATAAGTTTCCTAATCTAATCCAAGTGGACCTAAAGGGTAATATTTTATCCCTAAGGTTTTTTTTCATCTAATTACACTTATAAAATAGAATTAGGACATGTGTTAGGGTAATAATAATATCATTTTACCCTTAATTTCCCTATTTTGTTTAACCGTGGTAAATAAAAGAAAAAGTAACTATTCAACATAAATTATTTTTATCTTATTGAACCACATTTTACTCCTTGATATTAACTATGTCTCTCAAATTTTCGAAATTCAACTCACAGAAGCGGAAAAATTAAGTTTTATGTATAATTACAAATGCTTCTAGGAGGTAGGTAAAAGACGGTGAAAAGTTTAATAAAATATTTTTATATATATAACTAAAATTATTATAAAATGACTCCAATGAATTACATTGAAATTATATAGGTATTATGTATATATTTTGACCTAAAATAAATTTAAATAAATAAATGTTCAAATAAAAAGTTGGTTTTTAAATAGTAACCCAGTGTTTTCACTATTCATCAAAAACTAAATGTTTTTAGAAAAATACCAAAAAATCACCCTAGGATAATTTCGATATTATAAATCCAAAAATGAAGTCCATTTTGAAAGATAAAATTTATAAAAATTAAAAAAGTGGGTATTACTATTCATAACAGCTAGTTTTAATTATATTTTAATAGCATATCATTGTTTAGTGAAACTCGGTTTTGTGTACAACACAAGCTATCGAGAAAGGACACAATTGCATGTAAAGCAAGCCAAGATAGTGTTTTGTGTAGTGAAAGATTCCTTCAGTGATGTATATAAAACAAAAACAAAATATTTCGAATAAAAATCTTGGGTGTTATATTCTGCCCCCCTTAAAATGAATTTCTCCCTTGAAATTCTTCACTTTGTAACAAACAGATGAGGATACCAATCCCTAATCATATCCTCAAGCTCCCATGTATCTTATTATAATTGGTGGTTCCTCCATAAACCTTTCACCAAGTGAGTGGTCTTGTTTCATAGAACTTTTTCGCTATGATCCAGAATCTTTATCGGCTGTTCTTCATAAGAATGATCTTTCTCCAGCGGTACAACTTCTGAGCTGAGTTCATGTGAAGGATTGGGTAAGTACATTCTCAGGAGAGATACATGGAACACATCTAGAACTTGAGAGATATTAGGTGGAATCACCAATTTCTAAGATACCTTCCCAACACGATATAGTATTTTTAAAGGACCGATATACTTAGGGCTCACCTTTCCCTTCTTTCCAAATCTCATTTATCTCTTCCAAGGAGATATTCATAAGAACAATTTATCACCCACATAAAACACTCAGTATTTTCTTCGATTGTTGGCATAACATTTTTTCCGACTCTGATCTTCCCTTATGTGTTGTTGAATAGATCAGACCTTTTATTCCATCTCATCAAGAAGATTTGGTCCTAATAGCTTTCTTTCCCCAACTTATCCCAGCAAGTTGGAGTTCTACATTTATTTTCATAGAGAGCTTCATAAGGAGCCATCTGAATACTGGAGTGAAAGAAATTATTATAAGAAAATTCCACCAAAGGTCGGTTTTGATACCAATGTCCTATGAAATCCATAGATCAGGCTCTCACCATATCTTCTAGAGTATGAATTGTCCTATAAGACTAACTGTCTGTATGAGGATGATATATAGTGCTGAAACTCAACTCTGTATCTAAATTATGTTGAAGACTTTGTCAAAACATCTAGGTAAACCTCGGATCTCAATAAGATACAATGGAAAGTGGTACTCCATGCAATCTTACCACTTCCTTTACATATATACTTTCAAGCTGATCTAGAGAGAAATATTCTATAATAGCAATGAAGTGTGCCAACTTCGTAAGACGATCAACTATGACCCAAATAAAATTATTTCCTTTGGTTGTTTTAGGAAGTCTGGTGACAAAGTCCATAGTGATGTTTTCCCATTTCCATTTGGGTATGGGTAATGGTTGTAAAATCCCCTTAGACTTCTGTCTCTCAACTTTGACTTGCTCACAAACAAATCATCATGAGACATATTCAGAAACATCTCTTTTTATGCCATCACAATAGAAGTACTCTTTCAGGTCCCTATACATCATCGTGCTTCCAGGTTGAATAGAGAATGAAGAACTATGGGCCTCATCCAGCAGCTCCTTCATTAATTTTAGGATGGGAGGAACACAACCCTGATTCCTGAACCGTATTATCCCATCACAATCAATGTTGAATTCAGAAACATTTCCCACCTTATTTTGTTACTCTACATATTCTTTTTGTTCCTCTTTAATCTTCATATGTATAGAAGGTTAAACATTCATTTGAGAATGATAAGGATTTTTCTTCTTCCATTATAATTCCAAGATCCATCCTTTTTAAATCCACAAATATTGGATCTTTTTTTATCCTTATCATGGATAATATAGCATGGTCTTGTCAACTTAATGAATCAAGCACCTTGATTGATTTGCAAGGGTGATAATGAATTGAGCAGTCGTAATCATTAATCTACTCGAACCATCTTCTTCGGCGCATATTCAGCTCATTTTGTGTGAAAGTATACTTTAAAATTTTATGATCAATATAAATATCACACCTTTCACCATAAAGATAATGCCTTTATATTTTTAATGAAAAGATTACCGCAAATAACTCCAAATATGGAGTTGGGTAATTTTTCTCATGGATTTTCAACATTAATGAGGCATAAGCTATCACCATAATGTTTTTCATGAGAACACACCCCAATCCCTTCTTGGATGCATCCCTATAGATGACAAACCTTTCTCCGCTATAAGGAAGTGTGAGCACAGGTGCACTGGATAAACTTTTTTTTAACTCATTGAAATTTTCTTCACGCTCCTCTTTCCAAGAGAACTTAACTACTTTTTGAGTCAACCTGGTGAGTGGATTAGATAATCGTGAAAAATATTTCACAGAACATCGATAATAGCTAGCCAAACCAAAAAAAATTCGGATCCCAGTTACTATTTTTGGTCTCGACCATCTTTCAATAACATCTGTTTTTGCTGAATCCATGGATATCCCCTCTTTTGAGATTATTTGACCCAAAAATGAAACTTTTTGATCCCAAAATTCATGCTTGGTAAATTTTGCATAAACCTTCACCTGCTTAGGGTCATCAATACAATTCCCAAGTGAACTTCATGTTCTTCCTTTCTCTTTGAATAGACAATAATATCATCTATAAAGACTACCACAAACTGATCAAGATAGTCTCTAAAGACTCTATTCATTAGATCCATGAAGATAGCATGGGAATTAGTAAGACCAAATGACATCACTATAAATTCATAGTGTCCATACCTTGTACGGAAAGTCGTCTTTCATATATCCCCCATTTTGACACATAATTGATGATACCCTGAGCAAAGATCAATCATGGAAAAGTATCGAGCTCTGCGTAGTTGGTCAAATATTTCATTAATACATGGTAGAAGATATTTTTTCTTGTTTGTGATCTTGTTATGTTATCGATGATCAATGAAGAGTCTCATTGATCCATCTTTCTTCTAAAAAAACAAAACGGGTGCTCCCCAAGGTGGTGCACTAGGGCATATGAATCCCTTATCAATATTCTCTTGGAGTTGCTTCTTAAATTCCTGCAACTCAATTGGGGCCATTATATAAGGTGTATTTGGAATTGGTATAGCACCTGGTATGAGTTCTATTGAAAACTCAACTTCATGATTTGGTGGAAGACCTGGCAATTCCTCCTGAAGGACATCATCAAAATCTCGTACAATGGGCATATTTTTAATCGTGAGTTTCTCACCAACCATTTGAGATAAATTAACTTCATTTATTGGAATCAAGACTCAAAAGATGGAAGAAATTTCCACAGGAAGGTTATGTTCATCCTTGCATCGATAGACGATCATAGATTGACCTGGAATATGAAATGTGAATTCCCTTAATTGGCAATCAATATGAGCTCCATATAAGGAAAGACAATCCATTCCAAGAATCACATCAAATTTTACTATAGGAAAGATCATAAGATTTCAAGGAAGCAATTTCCCAGAAAATTCAATTTGAGAAGAATTATAAAATTTTTATGTGATTGTTGTGCCATAGGGGTTTTCAATGATAACTCAATAGCTAATTGTTGAGGTAGTACGATGATACCCATATAAAATTTTTCAGAAACAAAAGAGTCGGTTGATCCAGAATCAAATAAAACATCTGCTACTTTATAGTGGATGATAAGTGTACCTTTCACCACTTCGTTATCGTACTCCACATCACTGATAGGAATTGCATGTGACATTGTTTTCTATTTGTCTTTAAGAGTTTGTTGACATCGATCATCATAAAAACCCTTGGATTAGGGCATTGATTGAAATAATGCCCCGTTTCCTTTCACTTGTAACATTGAAGTGTAGGAGGTGCACTCTATATATCCTTTTCATTGTCCGCATCATTATACATCTTCTTCCCATCATTGCGGCATTCAAATGCCTGATGACCTTCTTTTCGAAATTTGAAACATTTACTTGTCCATTTAAGAGAAATCCATTTCTTTTCACACATTTAGCATAATGGAAAACTCATCTTATTTTCAGTGCTCTCTTTAGATTTCCCTTTGAATTCCTTTTTCCTCTTCTTATCAAACCCATATGACTGATGGGTTACACAAATATCCATCTTAACCTTGAGAGTAAATTGAACGATTTTCTCATAGATATTGAAGTCAATTATGGAAAAATCCCTTCGAAGACTTGGTTTTAAGCCACTAAAGAATCGATTGATCTTACTATGAGGCTGGATAATAATCCAAGAAATGTACCTTGAATATATTGTAAAAAAAATTCATATGTAGAAAAAGATTCATCATCCTTTTGCTTCAGTTCAAGAAACTATTTCTACATCTTTGTTCGAAAAATACGAGGGAAGTACTTATTGGAAAATAAGTTCTTGAACTCGTCCCATTACATGGAATCATTTTCATCTCCTAGCCTCATATTCCTGATAATATTCCAACGTTGATAAGCTTCACCTTCCAAATGATATACTGCTAAGATGACTTTATCATTTTCAGAACATTGAATAATTGAAAATATCTTTTTAGTGGTACTGATCCATTATTCAGCCACTAATGAATTAGTAGACCCACTGAATGAAGGTGGACACTGCCTCATAAAGGATTCAACATAATGTTTCTCCTTCTTTTTCTCGTTTGGAAGTCTTGTATGATTCATAGCATGGGAATGTTGTGTGAGCATGGATACATGATTTTGCATTCCATCTCCAATAATGTTTGGTTTCTCAGGTGGACAATCATTTCATTTCCCATCGCATTCAGCATTAACACAGTAGCTTCAGGTTCCTGCAATTGACTAAAACCAATAAGCATAACGAGATAAACACTAATCATAATAGGAAAACCACATAACGAACAATAAAATTTCACAGTTAAGGTCTTATCATAGGTTATTCGTGGCCATTTCTAAAACTCTAAGATTGTGTTCTATGCTTATACTTATCCGTAGTGTTCTTACTAAGGCTTTCACATCCTAGTTTCCAAAGGTTGACTATACCTTTCCTATGATACCAACTATAATGACCCATACTTTGTATACATTGTTATTACATTAAAATTGTAGCACACTTATTAAAATATATAACAAAACCATGAAAGTACCGTATAGGTATAGTGTCTTTAGAAACTAAGAAACATAAACAACTGGTTCATAAATCATCTACACAATTTCCCTTTTATTTTATCATATCTAGATTCAATTTTGGCATATCATACTTAATACCCTTCTTTCTGACCTGGGGAAAATAAAAAATAAAAAATGGTGAGCTCAAATTCTTAGTAAGGGTAAACAAAAGAAATATCAATCACGTTATATTCATAAGAATATAACATTTAGGAAATCTTAACCTGCAAAAGAGATCATAATTTCATAACATGGGATAAATCATAGTAGTGAAATGTAATCCCAATAATCATAACATGAAAATTTGTGGCATACACACCTAATCATAGATAATCATTTTTTAGTAGTTAAGACTCATTGACATGATTATCTTAGCAGACAAAGTCCATTTCTGAATCGAGTTCACTCCCCTTTTCATTCCTGTATCACTAAACCAGATTAACCTTCCATTCCAGCCATGTCTATATCATGAGATATAAATATTTACCCAATGCATTGGAGGGAGATATAGGTACCACCCATATCATAATGATACCATTATTATGTGTTCCACAAGATCATAAACGATGCATCATAGCATAACCCATGTAATAAAAATGGGATTCATAAACATCATGCCATCATAACATAAATCATATAAGATAAAAGGTCTTCATAAAAATATTTCTTTCATAACATAATAAAATCAATGTAAAAATAGGTATAGAAACAGAACCCTATATTATCTTATATGGAAAATAATTTTGATAAACACTTGAACTCCATTCTTGAGGAAAATATCCTTTCTACTTCAAAAACATTTTTCATTTCTTAACATGTCATAAAATTTTTAAATAAAATAAATTTATTAAAAATAAACTTGAAAATTTGTAAAGGAGTTTTCATGGAAATAATGTTTAAAATTACATTCATTCTGTATAAGTTAAAGAAAAACATTCTTCTCGTACTTTGGCTGGAAAAGTCAAGAAAATACCTCGTAATAAAAAATGAAAATAGATTGTTTTAATATCATTTACTAAAAACTTACCAATGGGTAAAATTATATTTAAACAATTTCGGGAGGATAGAAATAATATAAATATTGAGGAAACATGGATGTGGATGATAAATATTCCCCAGTGAATTCTGAATTATAAACAATCTTGGATAAAAATGAGATTGTGATATTTTCTCATACCTTAGGTTTTATTTACTTCGTACATGTCTAAAGCTCTTTTATAATGATTTAAATAATGTTATTGTTTTATTCCAGAATCTTACTCATTGTTATGATATCATATATTGTCATATTCTTAGCTTCGTATTAGTAATATTTCATTGCTACTTGTTATTCAGGGGGTTATTGCCTTTTGTTCTTATGTGTGTTTTGTCGAATAAATTCTTATTCTTATTTTTATGTTACAGATACCTCATTTCCAAAATTATATTAGTTTAATGTATATCATATTTATTCATTCAATTCTTTTATATAATCATTATTCATTAAAGATCATGTAGAACAAGTCGCATCACATCGTGGAGACAGTAGGCCATACGTACGCACGAGCGATGATATCATTCCCATGATCGTGGAATTTTATTGAAGTGTATACTATTTAAGAATCAATATCACTTAAAAATAATCATATATAGTTTTTCTTTACACCATTATATCCATCCATGTAACGTGGTGGTGTAAAACAGATTACATCACGGAGTGGAGACAGTATTCCGTATGTACGCACGCACGATGATTTTGTTTTCCGTAGGATGGATAGAAGGTGAAATAGGGTTGTTTCATATTTATAATAAAATATCAGTATATGAGTGATATTTATGATATTACATCATAATGAAACAACTAATTAAGAATATGTTGATGAAAAAATAATGTTGACAGAATCAGAAATGGACATTACCTCTTCTTTGAAGCGCATCTTCTTAACCTCCTCTTAGGTTACTAAAGATGGTCTTCGAAGAATACCAAGACCTCTAGGATGTTTCTAGTGATGTGGAGAAGAGAAATTGTCAGGATTTGGCCGATATTTAAGGCAAAAAGTGTTGTGAGGTGGAGAGGTAGGAGGTGCCATTTTAAAAGGGAGAAGAGGGGCACCATATGAAAAACATAAAATATTATTTTATAATAAAGTCATATTCGGTTTTTAATAGATCAAAATTGTTTTCCTCCCAAGATAAGGTTTGTATCGGTCGAAATACTCTCAACTAATAGATATTAGACAAGTTTAGGTTACTATTTTAACCTTATCATTTAGATTTATATCTAAGTTAAATAATTTAACTTTTACCGTGTCTTCTTTTTTTTCTTACACTATATGGTTAATAAACATAATATAACAAGCCAAACTAACCCGAAGTGGTTCATTATTAATATATATAACCTTATCTAAGTCATTTGTCTGAACCATATATTTTTAGGAATAATATAAAATTAATAATATAATATTTGTTTTAAAACTATTTTATGTCAATTTTGACACTATTTGCTACTTGATTTTTGTGAAAATCATAACAACATGATTAGTTCAAAAAAAGTTATTTAAATCAATACTAATATGTCATATCAACGTATAAAATTTGTGTAATTAATATAAAGTCTCAAATTACATTTATTTGGGTATTTATAATATCAATTATGTTAATATTTCCTTAATAGTGTAATTACTACATCATCATTGTGTTTTAAATAAATTAAATTATTTAAAGTCCAATAATTATAAATAAAATACCATTATGTGGGAAATTTTTTATACTCTTAATAAATATTTATATTCCAATTTATCTTATATATAACCCTATATTAAAAATGTTTTATTTATTAAACATTCATTTTAACGCGTTTAACTCTTCTTTAAATAAAATAATAATAATTGTCCTAATCTAATCCAAGTGGACCTAAAGGGTAATATTTTATCAATAAGGTTGTTTTTGGTCGAATTTCACTTATTCAATGGAAATAGGACATGTTTTAGGATAATAATAATATAATATTTAACATTAATTACCCTATTTACTTTTAACCGTGGTAAATAAAAGTAAAAATGTTATATTCACCAAAAATTATTTTTATCTTATTGAACCACATTTTACTACTTGATATTAAATGTGTCTCTCAGATATCTGAAATTCAACTCACAGAAGTGGTAAAATTATGTTTTATGTGTAATTACATATGTTCCTAAGAGGTGGGTAAAAGACGGTGAAAAGTAAATTTTGTTTATATATCTAAAATTATTATAAAATGACTCAAATGAAGTCCATTTTGAAAGATAAAATTTATAAAATTTCAAAAAGTGGGTATTAATATACAAAATGGCTAGTTTTAATAATATTTTAATAGCATATCCTTGTTTAGTGAAACTCTTTATTGCGTACAACGCAAGTTATCGAGGAAGGTCGTGATTGCATGTAAAGAAAGCCGAGCTAGTATTGTGTGTAGTGAAAGATTCCTTTGATGATGTATATAACATAAAAAACAAAATATTTCTCATAAAAATTTTGAGTGTTATACTCTAAAAGGTTAATTCATGGGTAAAATTTTCATTAGTAAATCATATCGAAGATATTAAAACATATTGTAAAATATTTCTAAAAATCATTATTTTTTAATAATTTTTTTTTGAGAAAATATAGAAATAAAAATATTTTTCTTAAAGATATTATTTTTTTCCAACGAGTAAATAAAGAGTAGAAAATAAAGGGAAACCATATAATATCATGGAATAACAATACAAGAAGAAATTTCTTTAGTTTCTTGAGATATGGATCATAATAATTCATCACGAGAAATAAAATAATAAACAATCCCTATAAATTATTAGATTGTGTCACAAAACCCATACATCTTTTGTGACATTGAATAATAAGCCCCATGAAATAATTAAATTAAATGAAACATAAAATATCATGAATATCATGATATAACATTCCAAATTATCAATATATTAACCTCATAAAAAAGATAGGTCAATTAGAAAAAGAATGCCTCAAATAAGACTAATTGAGAAAAATAAATCCCTTACCACTTTGGTAACTTTTGAATAGTAAAACCCATGATAAATAAATCCTAAAAAAGATATGTAAATTAACATAACATATAGGAAAATAATAACAAAATACATTTTTGGGACGTATGCACCCCAAATGAAAGAAATTGGTGGTGAATATGGAATGTGTCTCATATAAGTAAAACATGAGAAAAATTTAACTTACCGGTTGTCATGAATTCATTTTTACATGTTAAAAACTATGATATAAAAAATATAATATCATTATAAATTTATTTAATAACAATATTTATATATATCATAACATATACGATTTACTGATTATTTTTAACCAATATTTACATTTCCTTATTAAAATCATGTCTTAGGTAATAACAAAACTGTTTTTCATGAATGTTTTGATTATTTATTTTAGGAACTATTAATATAATGTTGGGTCCATTATATTTTTAATATTAATCATGATATAAATATCATATATATTCATCATATATATATTTAAAGTAGTCCATAAAATTTAGGTATAGAAAATGAAATTCACTAGTTATAGAGACAATAGGATGTATATGCATAAGAAGAAATTCTCCATTTTCTCAATGAATGAAATGGAAAAAAAATTAAAAAATGAAAAAATTCTAGAAATTTTTTTATGTCATAAATAGTAAATTTTTTTATTTAAACTATTTCATATTATCGAAAATATAAAGCATATGTGAAGAATGAGTCACATCACTTCACGAGGCGGTATTCCGGTGTACAGAAGAGCGACATTATCACATTCCCACAAAATGGAAAATAAGAAAGAATATTTGATATAAATATTTAAAAATAATAATAAAATAATAAAACCCATATATAATTAACAAATAAATCAGTATATTTAAACATTATCTGTGGTTATATAAAATGAATAACATCGGCTCCCGAGGTGATAGTATGGCATGAACACAAATAACGATTTCATAACCTATTCAATCGAAGTGGATTGAAATTTAGTTTAACACATGGACACAATAAAATTTTATTATATTATTTATAATATTTGTATTATATCTATATCTTTTAGAATTAAATTAATGAGGTAATAGTGACCCCCTCTTTTTAAACATTATCATTACATAAATTTATTGAAATAATTAATCATTATACAGACATATTCTCAAAGACCAAAGTTGGTATATTGCCTTTGGAATCATAAAAACACAAAGAACAGTATACATGTGAGTTTTGTCATCTCCCACTAGGTTATTCTTGACTAGAAGTCTAATTAGACATATCAAACACAGTACATATCATCATAACCTAGGGGAATGTAAACATAAAGATGGTGAGCTCAAATGATCAGTATGGGTAAACAAGGGAGACATGTATGAATTTACATGAGAATAAGGTTATGAGAATGTGACCATGAAAATAGATGTTCGTACCACACATATAAAAGATCATTTCAGAGAGGAATCCATAATTATTGGTAGTTCATATGACATGAATCATAATGAAATAGAGAGCATTTTACATGAAATCGTAACATTTGAATAAAACATTGAATTGTGAAAAATAGATAATCATATATTTATTTCCATAGTATCCAAGGAATAACATCCAATACATTCTTATTAGTATGGTTTCACTCCCCATACCATTATAGTAGACATGGTTCAATCCGATGGCCATCATATTAGCATGTGTTCCATCCTCATACCAACACAACAGTCATTGTTCACTCCCATGGCCATCAGTGTAGTCAAGGATCACTCCCATGACCATATTACTTCATCTAGTGAGATATAAAACTACAATAAAATATCTGTATTAAAATATAGGTCCCACCCGTCACAAAATGAAATCATAAATACATGTTCCATGAAGTTATAAATACACATATCATAACACATGAAATTAAATGGGAATCATATACATGTAAACATATCACAACCTTTGAAAAAATTACAAGATTCAAAATCATTTCATAAAAAGTATAACCCATTAATGAGTAATGTATTTCATATACATATTAGCTATAAAAGAAAAAATGGGTTTTATAAAGACCATGAATTAAGAATACCCCATTAACATAATGGATTTGAATGGAACATTTTGATTAGCATGTGTAACATAAATATATGTTATCTTAAATGAAAAATTATTCTAAAAAATCTTTTTTAAAAAATTTCCTTTGGAATATATCCTTACATTTTTGAAACAACCATTTTTATACATGAACCCATTTAAAATATTTTAGATAGAAAATACCTTGAAATCATATAAATAAGGTATGAAATCATTTTTGAAATCCTTTTTCCTTGAAAACATATATAATTATATTAAAAACATTTTAAAAGCATTTTTCTTCTAAAACACTTTGGAATCATAAAAAAATGGGTTGAAACTTTTTTTGAACACATTATACATGAAAACATATAGAAGAATATTGAAAACATCTTGAAACCCATTTTTCTTGAAAAAATATAAATGAAGCAAAAATAAATTTTGGAAAAACATTCCTTTGAAAATATCTCTTAGAAAAATTGTCATAAGTATTATCCGTCCAAAAAATGAATAGGGAGATTCAGTGAAATGACGTTGGGTAAATCTGTTCACATCATACAAGGTCAAAAAAACATTTCTTTTTCGTGGTAAAAAGGATGGAAAAGTCCCTTGTTCAGAAAGAGACAAGAAGATTCCATTGAATATATTTGTAAAATATAAATGGTAAAAACTTATTTTAAAACAAATTTGATTATGTTATAATATTCATTCAATAACTTTTTAGGAAACAAATATTTTTTATTTAAGAAAGGGTATTGTCGGCATTCCAAAAAACTCTTCGTTAAATATCTTGTATAAAAATGAGTATAATGTGGTACCAATAAATAAATATATCATGTAATAATATATGGGAAGTAAAATCATGAATATTCTAGATATATTGATCATAATATTTCATCGTTTGAATCATAAACATAAAAAAATCCGAAAAGTAATGATATTTTTTCAATAAACTCATATAACTAGGTATCATGGGTTCACACTGTCTATGTAACGAAAGTAAATTAAAGTAATCATATAACATCATGAAAATATTTAGATTCATTATATTTCATGGTAAATGTAATTATATGAACCTATAAATTTTTTTTATATGCATAAAAAAACATGAGTCTCAATGAAGGAAAATTGACACAAAACATTTTACCGATTTGGTAACTTTTGAAATTTAAAAACCATGAACGAAATATCATAAAATAGACATGTGAATACCCAGAAATTTATTTATATAAAATAACTAATACAATAATTGGATTTTCATATACCACACAAAATGAAAGAGTGGTGAATAAAACAAGTATCTCATAGAAATTAAAAGTGAGATGAAATCCTTTGACCTATTGTATTGACTCTCTCCATACTCGTAAAAGATTAATGTATAATAATTATAAGATTATAATAAATATTTTACAGAAAAATATTCTTATATCTATTATCATATATGGTTTGATTATGAAATTACATTACCCTCTTCTTAATGATCCAATGCTAAGGTTTCAGTTCGGTAACATTCGTTTTATTTTTCGCATTGTCTTAATTACTTAAATAATTGGTCCTTATATTTATATCATGATTGAAGAATTCATATATTGATATAAATATTATATATATAAATTATATTTATATTATAATAATATATATAATAATTATGCATGAATTAGATGACACTGTTCATGGAGGCTGTAATCTGTACGTATGCATGAACGTTGTTTATGTTTTATTATCGTATTGAAAGAATGTTTGTAAATGATATATATATATATATATCATTATTAAATAATATTTTATAATTTATATATATTATAAAATATAACTAACCCCATTCTTAGTATATTCCATGTTGTGTGTGAACAAATCACACCACTTTGAGAGGGTGATGGTCCTCACTTCCTCAATTGAGATTATCGTATTAACACCAAATGATGTGTTAAAAAGGTATCTGTCATTGAAATGAATATATAATCTTAATGAAAAAATATATATTATATATAACATATATAAATATTTTTTTTCATCATAATGGAATCAAGGATTGGTGGTAAGGGAGAAATGAACAATTATAGTTTCGTGAGGAAATAGTTCATTGTACACAGAAATAATATGTTCGATATAAATTGAATGGAGGTGTGTGTAAGTGTTGGTATAAATAATTTCATAAATACATAATAGTGTATGTTAGATATTGGTTTCATTACAAAATAAAGTAATAAAGATAGTATAGTGGTGAAGATGGTAAATAAAGTAAAAGATCTTGAGAGAATACGTTACAACTATATCAGGTAACGCCTTTTGGTATGTGAAAAAAGGATTCCGTGATAGGATTTATTCCCAAATAGACGCTTCAAGGAAGGAGTTAGGTTTTTTCAGGCTATTTTGTCAGATAACTGAAGAACATAAAAGGTTTTAGAGGTTTTAGGAATGGGTAGATGTGGTGGCCTTTTATAGTAGAGGAGGAGTGGCACACTTATAAATATTTGAAGATAGAATTACCCCAAAGTTTTTAATGAAGATAGTGTATCCAAAAATTTTCCATGGTCGATAAAATTTATAATAGGGTCTAAATATGGGGATCCAATTTGTTTTTGGAATTCCTATATGTCGTTTTGGGTCTTAATGTTTATTACTTTATTAACCTATAGTTTCTCTTAATGGATGTATTTAATTTTAATTATTTTCTCTATTTTTTTTGTAAAAAACAAATTTTACATTATTATAAATTATAAATTAATCTGATTTAAAATATTTAAGCCTTTTTTCCAAATTATAAACTATTTAGTGGATGAAATTAATTTAAAATTTATCCCATTTTCAAGACGACACAGCAGGTTTTTAATGTAAAATAGTATCAAAATTTTTCTATGTTTTAATATATAATATCAATGTGAAATTAGTTCCAATTAAAGAAATTAGATTTATTGGTAAAAATATTTTTCATATAAACTATTAAAACATTTAAAAATATTATTTTTCAATAAAAATATATTATTTAAAATATTAGTTTTGAAATAAAATCTATTATTTAGGACTATTTTATAAAAGTTGAAATATTTCATAAAAATACCAAAATTTATCCTAACCTTATTTTCAAGTTTATCTTCCAAATGTAAAGATTTTCTTTAAAAATTTTAAATCAGTAAAACTTTGAAAAATTGGATTTAAAATGTGTTCTCTATTAATAGGCGGTAAAAAATGCCTTAAATAAAATTTAGGGTTTTAAGCCTAAAATTGGGTTGGTTCTTATATTACGTCTATATAATTTATAGAATAAATACAAAAAATATTTTATTAAATATATAAAATAAGTGTTATATTAATTACACACACCAATTTGATTTATATTAAATTACTAGGGTGATATTTATTTGTGACTATAATTATTTTTTCTATTATATTGAATCGGTTTCCAAAATCATTTATAATTAATTGGTGACCTATTCATTATGTATTTTTTCCAAACATAATATTTTACTAATTTAGTAAATATTATTCAAATCCATCAATATAATTTCTATGTTATATCCAATTATAATAAAATTTTTAATAATATATTGTAGGTAGGTAACACTCAGCCTTGCGTGTTAGAAAAGACATCATGGAATGTCAATATTGTGAGTAACGTACACTACCCTTGTTGTTCTACACAATTTATTCCATGATGGGAATGCATGTAACATATTCCATGTTGGATTCATGTTAATAGAATGTCTGACAGAGTGAAAATATGTTTTTAGTGTTGTGTGAAATGAATAATATTAATAGAATAAACTAAGTCAAAAAGAAAAGTCCCCAAAATCATGGGGTGTTACATTCTACCCCCCGTAAAATGAATTTTACTCTAGAAGATCATCTGGGTTATCGAAGGATTAATACTTTAAATATTTATTCATAAAAAACCACATCGTTAAAATTTAAAATATAATGTACCTCAAGAAAATAAATTTTGAACCATAACATTTACCCAAAGAAACATATAACTGGGTTTCCATGAAAGACAACTTAGGTTGGGATTGTAGATTGTAATGGAGGAAAAATGTAAATATGTATAAGGACTGATTGAGGTTTTCAATAGAAACAAGTTATTGGTCTATGGAAACATGAGATCCTCAATGTTAGAAATATGTAAAGATTTAAAAGGCCATCATATCAATGAAAATTAATGTATTAAGACAACAAATTTTTATCAGTTTCAAAACGTTGAGTAATTCTCGCTAAATTTCTATAAACAGATTTTTATTCTTGGTTTTGTCTTTGAAAAATTTCCAATATATCCACTATCTCATTAAATTAATGTCTATATATAATCTTATATGGAAAAGCACAAAAATCCACTTTTAATTAATCTTAAAGACCATAAATTATTGAATAAGTATTAGTACATGCCTATTCAAAATAAACACAAATAAAGATAAAAAGTAATAGTACTAGTTCTTAATAAATATTTATTCATTAAAAATAAATATACATTAATCAGGAAATCAAGTAGGTCTGTGGTTGACAAGAAACCCTTTTCATATTTTGTTCATGGGTTCAAGACTCGTAGCCTTAGCAGACATGACTGGTTGTCACTCGACATATTTGATGTCCTTTTTTAAAAATAAAAAATATGGACATCCTTGAAATAATTTTAATCACTAAATTTCCTTTTATCAATGTTTTTCAATATAAACTCAGTGGAGAAATACCTTCTCCATTGTTTAACCTAATATTTTTAAAAAGGTTTACCTTATAACCACTATCAATGTGAACATACAAAACATTATAAATAGATTCCTGAAATCATCATTACATTAATTCCATGTATAAGAAAAAGTAACTCTTGGTTGTCACATTTTAGACATGTGAATACCCACTTCATATATTCTCTTGAAACATGTAAATAACCTGAATTACCATAAATCCTGTTGGAAAAAATTCATTCTTACTTATTGTAGAGTGTATTGGATCTATTCCTTAAATCCAAAAATACTGTAAACTTCATTAGGGATAACATAAACTACTTATCAATAAATCCTTACTCAATTCCAGGGAAATAAATACATTCCTATTTAATTATTCACATCTCATGTATATTTATACACACAACATTCTGTTAACAATATGAACATATTAAGGGTTACATTCCCTTATTCAAAATATCACCTTTTTATTAAATCACTTCACCAGTCCACATAGAAAATACAACATAAACATGTAAATACTGAGAAAAAATTGTAAGAATGGAAAATCCTGGTTTATTTCATCATTTATAAATTTTGAATCCAATTACAAAAAAATATTTATTATTCCACATCATCGTTATTTCATTAATAATTCTACCTCATTCTATTACACAATAAATCTTTATTTTAAGATTTATTATATAGTCTCATCCTAATCAGAAATGTAACCATTACTCACATCACCATTCTGATTATCTATAGGAACAATCCTCACGGGACATTATGTTGCATAATGACCATTTAATCCATACTTCAAACACTTAACCTTTAATGATGACATATGGAGGCCAATATCCTCACCCATTTTATCAACCAAAATCTTATGTTTTTCCTTGTGGTCAACAAATTTCGGTCCTCCTTTTCTATAGTAAAAACATCTTCTTGTTCCCATTATACGTTCTTGTAGGTGATTCTTTCCACATTCTAGACACAAAAGGAAACAAAATCATTTTTTACTTCCTGATATCCATAACTCAAACTCAAAAAAAACTCATTACTTGACTTCCTTTGTGAGTCTGAGGGTTGGATAAGGTAAAAATTGTTAATCATGATATGTGAAAACCGATTACAAATGATAACAAAATATATATACATAGTTATCATCCCACTTGACTTAAAATTAAGTAATAATCCATCACATTCAACAGTAATCAATTTCCTTCAACTTCTACCCATTGAATAAAACCATAATCATAGTTTGAGAATTACTTATCATTGTATGAAACTACATATTCATTAAAAATTTACTTATAGTATATCTAAATAATTACACCTTCTATAATATATGACACCATGGGAATCTCAAACTAGGTGTGCAGCAAGGCACGTTGTCGTGTAATATATTACCACTTGTTAAGCCCATAACATATTTTTACAGTTGTTACACTTGGGAACTTTTGTTCAAGAGTCAAATCCACTTGTAGTATCCATACAAGGATTTATTTATAGGAAACCACTCAGTCTATCCTTTCCCAAAATTCGTGTGCATTTTTCTAAATGTTAACACATCCATACACTTATTCTTAGATATATCACTAGATATATTTTTAGAAATACACCTAGGGATATCAATAATTTTTTCTCATCCTATATTCCAAAGGTTATATATACCTTTTCTATAATACCAACAATATTGACCCTCTCTTTTCAAACAATAATATACTTAACTTTTGCAGAATACTTAAGCATTGTAAAAACTAACACCCAAATACTGTAGTTGGTATAGTACCTTTCAAATCATCGAAACATAAAAACTGTTATATATGTGGACGACATCATCTCCCACATGGTTATTCATGACTTACACACTTCTTAGACATATCAATAATAGTACATATCATCATAACCTCATGGAATGGAAACATAAAATGTGTGAGATGAGATTCTCAGAAAGGGTAAACAAGAGAGACATGTAAGAAACAACAAAATCATATGGGTATGCAAATGTTGTCATCAAAATAGAATATCATGCCCTATATATTAATGATTATAACAATGATCATGGAACAAGGATTAGTAGATCATACGACATGAATCATAATGAAATATTGCTCATAAGACATGAAATCATAACATAGGAATAAAACGTGGAATTGTGAAAAATACAAAAGCATATAAGGATTTAAATAGTATCTAAGGCATCACTTCAAAAACCATCTTATATGTATGAATTTACTCCTCATACAATCATAGTTCCCATGGTTCACACTCATTCCCATAATAGTAGAATGAATTCAGTCCTCATACCATCTTAGTAGTCATGGTTTACTCATATAACCATAATTGTTGTCAAGGTTCACTCCCTATACAATCTTATTTTATCTATTGAGATATAAAACTTTACCCAATGCATTGGAGGGATATATATGTCACACCCGTACCATAATAAAAATATACAAATATGTTCCACAAGATCATAAATAAACATATCATAACCCATGAAATGAAATGTGTATCATAAACATGTAAAAATATCACAACTTGTGAAACAATTATAGGTTTCATAATCATTTCATCAAATGAATAACCCATGAAAGATTAATGAATTTCACATATATATATATCTATATATATTACCCTATAATGAGAAACGAATTTCATGAAAACCATGTAATTGAGAGTAACCCATTAATAGAAAGGATATTATTAGAACCATTATGTTAATATGAGTAACATAAATAGATGTCATATTATATGGAGAATACTATTTAAATATCATTTAAAAAAACATTTATTGTGGAAAATACCATTTCTTGTTTTAAAAAAGAATTTATTACCAAAAACCATTTTAAGTAATATTCATAAAAAATACATTGAAAACATATAATGATGGAATAAAATAATTTTGAAAATATTTTACCTTGAAGACTTATAAAATAAGATTCTTAAAAATTTATATGACCTTTTCTTCAAACAAGATTTTAAAACCTATAATAAGTGCATGAAAATGTTTTGAAATCCATAGTACATGAAAACATACAGAAGAATATTGAAATATTTTTGAAAAAAATTTTATTTGAAAATCATTTTTAAAAATATTTTCTTAAATTTTAAATTTTTAAAAATCCAAATTGATCTTTGAGAAAATGACGATGGGTAAATCCATAAATGTCATGTGAGGTCCAAAGAAAATTCTATTTTCATGGTAAAAAGGATAGAATAAACCTTTGTTGAAAAGATTTAAGAATAGTTAATTTAATATGATTGTAAAATAAATCATCGGAAAAAGTATCTTTTAAGACATATACGATAATGGCAAAATATTCTTGGAGTCCCTTTTTTATAAAACATAGATTTCCGACCGAAGAAAGGGTAATGTGGGGAATTAATAAAAATAGTTCCTTATAAATCTTATATACCAATGAATAGAATATGGTACCAATAAATGAGTGTATCATGAAATAAAATTGTATAAGTAAGATCATGACTATTCTTGGGAGATTTATCATAATATTTCATCAAAGTAAGCATAAATATAAATAGTCTTGAAAAGAAATTACATTTTCACAATAAACACTTATAACATGGTATCTTGGGTTCATACTATCCATGTAGGGAATATATATTACATGAATCATAGAATATAAGGAAAATATTTAGATACATTATATTTCATGAATAAAGGAAATATATGCACCTCAAAAATGATTTTATGTGTATAACAAAACATGAGTCTCAATGATGGAATGACAACCCATTTTACCATTTTGGTAACTTTTGAAAGATGAACACATGACGTAAGGATCATAAAATGGACATGTGAATACACAAAAATTGAATTATAAAATAAATATAATAAAATAATGTGCAGTACATAGATCGTACAAATGTAAATAATGGAAAACATAACATGTATCTCATGGATATTAAATTTGAGATGAAATCCCTTAACCTTGTTTTTTGACTCTTTCCGTACTGGAACACGATTAATGAATAATAAATATTTGTTTATTATATATATTTTAGATTATATTATTATCATATATATTACCTTATATGGTTCATATTATGACCTTTTATTACCTTCTTGTTAAGGATCTGATGTTATGGTTTTACTTCACGTAATATTCACTTTGTTTTTCACATGTGTCTGAATTTGTTATATTTTTGGTCCTTAAATGTATATCATGATTCTATAATACATATAATTATAAAAACATAATGTAAGTAGATTATATTTATAATATAATGAAATATAGAATAATAATGTATGAAATGGAATACACCATTCATGGAGATGGTATGTTGTACATACGCCTGACAATTGTTTCAATTTTTATTATTGTATTGAAAGAAATTATGTAAATGAAATTAATATATTTGTGTATATATTTTTATTCTAGTATAATCAATATATTATATATATAAAATAATTTCACAAAATAAATATTTAATACATTATTTGTGGTTTGTGAACTAATCACGCCGCTTTTTGGGGGCGGTAGTCCACACTTCCCCAATCGAGATTATTGTATTAACACCAAATGGGAATTAAAATATGAATGTGGAATAAAAATGAATAAATAAGCTTAAATACATAATATTTATTATATATAGAAATTATAAATAAATTTTCCATCATAATGGCCACCATTATTGGTGGTAATGGTGAAATAAACAATCATCATTTCGTGAGGTAGTAGTTCACTGTACACATAAACAGTATGTTCGATATCCATTATATAAAGGTGTGTGTTAGTTTAGGTCTAAATAATATGATAATAATATCCAATTATATGTTTTATATTGGTTTTGTTACATAATAATGAAATAAAGAGAGGGGATGGGTGAAGATGGGAGATAAAGGAAAGGAATTTGATATAAAATGTTACCTCTAAATTGGGTAAATCCTTTTGGTGTGTGCCAAATGGATTCTTTGAGAGTCATTCATACCAAAGGGAGGCTTCAAAGTTGAAATTTGGATTTTTGGGAGGATATTTGGGTATATCAATTATGAACATAATTTTTATAGGTTTGAGGAATGGTTGGAATTGGTGGCCTTTTATAGTGGAGGAGGAGTGGCACTCGGATAAATATTTGAAAAGATAATTCCCACTAAATTTTTCATTTTTATATTGGATCAAATAATGGACCATGGTTAATATAATGGATTATAGATTCGATATAAGTACATAAAATGTGTTTTGTTCTAGTTTCTAGGTTAAATTTTTTCTAACATTTATGGTTTAGAACTTTATAAACCAATTTTTTCACATAACCAATGTATTTAATTTTAATTAATTTCACTATTAATTTTGTTAAAAAACAAATTTAATATTATTATAAATAATAAATTATTCTGATTCAAAATAATTAATCAATTTTTTCAAAATTCTAAACACATAATTGGAATAAATTAATTTAAAATTAATCTCGTTATCGGGACAACACTACGAGTTTTTAAAGTAAAAAATTATCAAAGGTTTACCGAGTGTTTATGTCAAATATCATTGTGAAATTGGTTCTAATGAGCTAAATTAGATTATTTGGAATAAATATTTTCTAAATAGATTATAAATCCATTTAAAAATATAATTCTTCCTCAAAAATATACTATATGAAAATGAAATTTTAATATAAAATGGAATATTTTTAACTAATCGTTGAAAGATAAAAACTTTCATAAAAATAGAAAAGATTTATCCTAACCTAATATTTATATTTCACTTACAAATATAAAGTTTACTTTGATATATTAAATCTATTAAAGTTCCAATAATTGGATTGAAATTTTTTTCTCCATTAAAATATGGTAAACAACCACCATAACAAAAATTCCGTTTTTTTGAATAAAATTGGATTTGATCAAATATTACATCAACCAAATCTATTGAAAAAATATCACAAATATTTGATTGAATATGTAACATTAGTATTATATTAATATCACATGACAATTATAATTAATTTAATTTACTAGGTTAAAATATTATTGTGACTATAATGATATTTTCCATTATATTATATTTTTCTTCATATTCATTTACAATTAATCGGTAGCCTATAAATTCATCTTGTATTTATTATAAAGAACATATTTTAATAATTTATTCAATTATATTATTCTCCATAAACTTAATTTCTTGGTTATATCTCTTTATAATAATATTTTAAAAATATATTATAGTTAGGTAACACTCTGTCTTGTTTGTTACACAAGCCATCGAAGAAGTTCCGTCTTTTCTATAATGTATACTATCTTTGTTTTTTCATGCAATATATGAAAAGATATAATTTCTTGTAACATAAACAATGTTGGATCTGCGTGAAAATAATGTTTTACTAAGTGAAAAGATATTTCTAGTGTTGTGTGAAATGAATAATATCGAAATAGTAAATTAATTAGAGAAACATTTTACTAAAATATTGGGTTGTTATAAAGGTAGAGTAAGAAATATAATAAAACACTCAATTTGGGATGTTACATATTCATTAGACAACTTCATATGTTTTTATTGAAAAAGATTCACAGTTAGGATTTATGATATATATTAGGCATTGAGGATGATATCATGGATGCTAAGAAGCGATTTAGGTAGTAATTAGCCAAACAAAAGGGTTATGGAAGTTTTAATAGGAGAGAAGGGTGTGGTAATTTAAAAGTGAGGTGAGTGGTACACTTATATTTTCTAAAAATAAAAACGTGTACCCTTATTTTTCACATGAAAAAGGATAAAAAATGGACCATTATTAAACATATTAGATATAATATCTAAATAAGTAAAAATTTGTTTTTGGAAAATCATTGGTTCATTATAAACCCTTATCTTCTTATTTTAACCATAGGTAAACACATTTTTACCTTAACCACAATAATAAATTTATTTCTATTTTATAATTCATAATGGTCAAAATTTAATTTTACATTATTAAAAAATATATAAATTTATATTACTCAAAATATTTAATCAATAATTCAAAAATTTATTCACAGAAGTAGAAAATTTAAATTCAAAATTAATCTTGCTAATGCTATAAGAAAGAAATTTTACAAATAGAAAATGTTTAAATGTTTAAAAAGTTATTTATATCAAAATTAAATATAATATAAATTCCAATTATCTCAATCAAATTAGTTGATATATAATGAACTATTTTACATTAAAACCCATCTTAAAAAAATATGTGAATAAATGTTTTCAAATAAATAAAAATTCATAATAAAAAGCAATATTTTTCACTATTCATTTTTTTATTTTTAGATAAATATAAAAAATTATCTACATGAAAAAAATTTACATTTTGATTTAAAAATGTAATTTTATTTTTTAAAATATTTTTTTTAATCTATTAAAATTTTATTTTAGAATAAGTACCTAAAAGGTGAAAAAATTGATTTATAATAAATATACCTTTTAAATAGAAATTTTGATTTCTTATTATCTCTTCTAAATAAAACACATAAGGTATGTTTTATAAATTTAATTAATTATTTAATTTATAAATTTCATTAAAAAAGTGTTTTGATAATTATATTGAAGTAAAATGAATTTGTTTTCATAAAAATTATTTTTTTAGAAAAATAATACATTTATTTTCATATATTATTTATATTTATTTATAATTAATTGGTCACCAAATAATTTATTTTGTATATATTTCTTAACAACGTGTTTTGATAATTTAATTAGTCCCATTCATACCCACAATACTAACAACCAGGGGATATATATCATATTAAATAATAATATTTTAGTTGTACGTCATATTTCATTTAAACTAAATATTGTGTGAAATGAAAGATAAACACACTGTTGAATTTTACATTAGATAAACTCATTATTGTGTTTGATGCAATCTAAAATCTTTATTGAATCCATGGCCATGGTATTAAAAGGAATGTTTATCCAGTATGGTTGAAAATCAATAAATCATGAAAGGATAATATAATGAAGTGTATACCCCACATCATGAGATACCATGAGACAAAGATATTATATTATATGATGTGTGTTCATAAGAAGTTGTCCATGCTATGATTATGCCTCATCACCTTAGTTTTCATTTATGGGATTCCAGAATGATCCCATGATCTATGAGTATTATATACCACAATAGAGATATGGTCCTAGATGGTCACACTCTTAGCATATTCAATTGTCTGGCCTATTTTAATGAATAAAATTATTGGTAACTGTGGGACCCACTACATGGATTGAGAGATATCTAAGTATAAATGATCACCAAGAAATAAAAAAATTCATTAATATTTATATATAGAGTAATTGGAATTAAACTTATTTATCTAATTTAATTACCTGAATTAAGGTGAATACATGAAAAAATATTTTAAGGACAAATATTACTTTATTATTTAATGATTAATTTTATATATGTTGGAATAATGAGTCGATTTAATTAATGACTTTTTTCATGTAATATATTTACTATATTAAAAGAAATTGATAAAAATTTAAATGATTCCCATGACACAATTATTTGTCAATGACATTTAATTTTTGACTTTTCTAGTTGGTAATACACATTCAGTGGTTGGGGAGCCATAAGAGGTTTTTTATACCTCGTTTTTTAAGAGATTTATCTCATTTAGTATATTATTCATCACTTTAATTTCAGATTTCCTCACTCAACTCCCCCATCCAAGAGAGAAATAACTGATCTAAAAAGTTGATCACTGTTACACTTTACGGATAAAACAAACAACGTTATAATGATTTTTAGGATGTTTGAGGTATCATAATATCTTCACCATATAATCTAGATATCGAATATCATAATTCCAATTACCATTAAATAAATATGTGGATGACATAGAGGGATTTGATGTCGATTCTTTCAAGAAATAGTCACCGATGACGTGCGGTTGTCAAACACACCTTCAGATATAATGAGATAGTTTGTTGATTATGTTTTTTCATTAATTATTTTATCTGAGTTCCTTTAATTTATTGTAAGGTTGTGTATCACTATAGAATGCATTATTAAATCAACAGGGTGAAAAAAATACTAAATCCAGGATGCATCTACATGGATTGTGTTCCCATGTCCAAAAAATGGTATCAAAGAGATTTGATGAATGGTTAAACCATCAAAATAATAATTTGTTTTATTAAAGTGGTGGCATGATTATAAGAAGTTTACTACGTGGGTGGATATATATTTTTTTAAATTTAATGGGGTGTATGTTCTACCCATTAACCATATGACTTGAATATACCCACACAACATTTGTGTACCCTTATAGCATTCCAGTAAGTCCATGCTGAAAAAATGGCCTGAAATCCGTTTTATAGCGTCTTCAAGATACACGAGGCCCAAAAAAATTGTTTTTTAATTACAATTAAATATTTGGAATTATTTAAAATTAACGAGAAACCATACGAATTAGTTTAATTAAATTTAAATAAAACTATGTTATATTGATTCTAAAAAAATTACCTTTATTAGTATTTAATGTGAATTTAATTTTATGAATAATTTATTTTTATATTGACTGATGATGATCTATGACTGGCCAATGTCTTTTTGATTTAATAAATTTAGTTAAATATTTACTTTGGTCCTTGTTTTAATTAATTAATTAATTAGATGGTATGCGCATATTATTACTTCCTCATTATATGTTTAAGGGTTTGAGTGTCCACCAGATCTGTATTGCATGTGGGCTACACATTCTGAATTTTTTTTGGTTTGCCAGTGAGAATTTCTGCATTATGATAAAGGATAATGAAAATGATGACCTAACCAATATTGATGAATGTTATAGAAAATATTTAAATACATTAAACCGGGGTGGGATTTGTAACATAAGAACATAATGATTCAAGTAATTATCCCTCAGGTCAATGTTGATCTATTTACTCTCAATAAGTTAACAAATGGTAATCTCTCATGATTTGAAATTTCATTAACTAATTAATGCGCAATTTATTATAAATTTTTGAATGGTATTTTTTATAAAATAAGATATGATAATTATTATGAATGTATATATAAAATGAAAATCATGGTGAAATTTTTGGTATTCATATCTCTTTAAATATATGAGAGTAGTCATATTGAATAATATATAGTAAATAGAAATATATTATATTCTCTAAGAAAAATTTAAATCCTGGAAAGATATATTATGTCAATAATTCTTTCCATTTCTTAAATTTTATGAAAAATGATTGTTTTAGGTTATATTTGTCTCTATTAAAGGTTTCCTATAACAATTTAGGAGTTCATATAAGAGTTTTGGTTTGAATTATCTAAAATTAGAATAAAAGTATTATCAATATATAAATTGGAGTAATTTTAGATACACGTACTGATAAATTCATGGTGAACTATTATAGAATTATAGGCTCTACTCAATATATTAAGTATCTATGAATTAATGTGGCTATCTAGAAAAAATAATTCCTTGATACACTTTGAGTTGTGGAATATATATATCTCAGAAAATAAAATGTGTTTCCAAGGATCATATCCATAGAAATTCTCAATTGAGTAGGTATTTTGAATATATTGGTTGAGGTATATAAGGTTTAGATAAAAAATGATGATATGTTTATGATAATTCATCTATAGTGATTTATAACAATTAATCAATATAAAAGTAAAAATATGACCACATTTAATCTTGTAGAAAATGGAATGTTATAGCACTGATACACTGTTGTTAATTTTGGACAAAGAACATGTCCTAAATGACACAAATTTCAAATAATGGTATAAGAACTTTCACCTTTTACTAAAACATGAAAGGAAATTATATGTATTATAGTCCCCATTACCTGATCATCCTCATTAAGAATAAATAGAGTATGATAATGATGCTTGTAAAATACACATGAATGACATATTTTATGTTTATATCATAATTATATAAATTTTTTGTTTATTTTCATACAAAACATGAGGATATTGATGGATACACCTTTTTGTTTCATATCTATGAAATTTTCAAGGTGAATTTTGATTTTTAAATTTTTCATATTACGATCAAACTGATATTGTATAGAATTAAATATTGAAAAAAATTCAGTCCTCAATCACATAGGATTAAAGGGTATGTTGATTGACTAGAAGAATTTTGATTCAACATGAAAAAAATTAATTATTCTAATTCACTACTCTATTCTACACATTTTATCTATTTTCATTATAATTTCTCAAATGAATTGTTATAGAGAAAAAACATTGATATATATTGGGTTAGGTTCTCCTAGAAGATGAGAATTTAAATAAATTTATGTAATTATTTTTAAGGTGGATGATAATAAATAATATGTTAAAAAAATGACTACATCTTCACTACCAAATTCACCTTCACAATATAATTTTATGAGATGAAATATAAACTGGTAGATGACTGAATAGGAGGCTATTTTCTTTATATGTGGAAAGATAGGTCACTAGAAGATAAATTGCAGTAAATTGATAAAGAATAATAATAATGAATGAGCTTCTGTTGTAGGTATATTCATCATTAAATTTAATATTTATTCTGTAGTCGATGTGTATTAGATACATTATGTATTTACATATTTTTTTCCCTAAATTCAAAAATAATGTTCGTCAAGAAACATTACTAGACTTCAAGGTGTATTATCTAAGGAATAGAGGGAGGATGATGACAACATCGGTGGATAGAAGAACATGAATAATATTTTCAAGTTAATTGTTTTAGGAAACTCTAATTCTATGTTGAATTCTACTAGATAATTTAATATTGAATTTTTTTAAAGTATTTAATACATAATAAATAGTTATATAAAACATTAAATATTTAAAATTCATTATAAACAAAAAAATATAAGATTTAAACACTAATTTTTCTAGAAGGAGTAAAACTAATATTCAATGATATACCTATTATGGTATTTAGAATCATAAAATATAAGTACCTTAGGATTTATAGAAACAACATCTTTTCTATTTTTGTATAAATAAGTTATTATAAATATAACAGATCCCCTAAAGTTTTTAGAATTAATTCAGATAAAGGGTCAAAAATATTACAACTAGGAGATTGATAAAAATTCAAATACTATATGAAATTCTTTAAGTATATTTAATAAATGCAAATTTATGTAAGTATCATGAATGATTAATATATATGAGTTTATATGGACCCTTAAATCAAAAAATATCATAACTATTCCTTAATGGATCATTATGAATAAAGAGTGGATTTATTCCTAAACTCAAATTTTCTTATGCACCAAAAATCTATGATGTTATTAAGGAGTATCATTGATGAGTCTTACATGAAAAATTTTATAATAAAATTATAGTGTAGAGATATTCCTAAAAAAAAATCTATATGAACATCATATCATAATGCTAGTTAAATGATCATTGGTGATTCAAGTTATATCATCATCATCATGTAATTTTATAAAGGGAAAGGGAGGAAAAATACAAAAAGGAGAAGTACAGAAACCCCTCTCCCACCCCTTCCCCCACCCAAAAACGAAACTATGGGGGCCTAAAATGATGTAGCGCTAATGCATCCCCTTTAATAAAGTCAATCCCATTATGAGTAATACTTGCAGTAGAGTGAAGAAACAGCTTCTCTATTCCATTAAGAACCACTGAGGCCAAGTAGTCAGCAACCTTGTTCCCCTCTCTCCAGGTGTGAAGAATTTGGATGATGTTCTTAATAATAATTTTACATTGCCTTATGAAATAGCATATCTACCAGAGGACTTCAGCATTCTCCGCCAAGGAGTTATAGACAATTAAAGAGTCTGTTTCAATTTCGGATACCTCCAACCCCTGTTGTCTTCAATGATTGAGTCCCATAACCATTTTCAGTGCCTCCACTTGAAGGGAAGATCCATGGCCCATGCTGGCTGAAAATTCTAAGAAAACTGAGCCATTACTATCCCTCACCACACCTCCTCCAAGATGCATCCCTGGACACAAGAGCCATCCGTATTGAGCTTCAAGCCACCCGAGGGAGGTCGCCAGCAGACCCAACTGCCCTTCATATTACTAGAGGTACAATCCTCACTGGAACTGGAATGAAACCGGTGAAATGTAGGAGCTTCCCTCCAATGTCGCACTGCCTTGTACAGGTCCAGTAACCAATTTTTTTCCCAGACAATAATAACTACAGCAGAGACAGCCAAACCCTCATACTTTTCTCTATTCCTCGCCTGCCAAAGACACCAACACCCCACATGCAGCAAAACCGAATGAGAAACTCTCTCAGGTCCCCCACCCTCTGAGCCATGATACCACTTAACATGAAAGGAGGATAAGGTCTCATTCGAAGAAAGGGTTTCAGAGAACTCGCCAAGATACTTGCAGACCTCACCCTCCCAAACACTGCCAAAGAATAGGTGTGAAGTGTTGTCTTCTCTATGCACATTACAGCAAACAAATTTAGACGCAAGCTGGATTCCGCACCTCCTGACATTATCATCCGTCGGAAGTGCTCGGTTTCGAATCCTCTAGGTTTGAAAATTGAGCTTAGTTGGAATGTCTTTCACCCAGACGACCTCATCCCAGCTCCCTGCTTGACCTGGCTCAAAAGAAATGCGGCAGAAGTCCTTCGAGGAGAACCTCCCCGTGGAGGAAGCAGTGAAGACACATTTATCGATCTCTATATTATGCTCAATGACATTGAAACAATCAAGCTGATTATCATCCAGAATCGAGTTGATGAACTCCGGGAAAACACTAGCATCCCTGTACAAAATATCTGTGATCGGACATCCAGGAAACCCCAGTACTACACCGCTCCAGTCTTGGTGCCAAAAGGAGAGATCACCATTACCAACAATCCACTGAGCGAAGGGCTGAATATTCTCAACAATGGGGCCAACCAAAGACCAGAGGGACGCTTTGTTCTGCTCCACCAAACCCCTGGATCCTGAGGAATATGCTTCCATGGTGGACCCCAGAGCGTACGACACTCCAGAACACTCCAAGCGAGTCTGGAATGCATGCAGTAAAGTGTGTCCTCTACGTTGTACACATTAATCCCTCACTCCCTCAGAGGCCTCGCCAATTTACCCCAATCCACCCAGTGTTTCTTGCCCTCCGAATCCGGATCCCAAAGGAAATTGGCAAGGATCATGTCAATGGCTTTGATCACCCCCTTAGGGACTTTGTTGGATGATTAACCATGGATTGGAGAGGCCAGCAGCACACTGTTCACCATGGCGATTCATCCACCGAATTATAGGAATTTATTTTTCCAGTTCAGAACCCTATTTGAGATCCTGATACGTAAGTTGTCAAAGTCGTGGATTCGAAGCCTTCCCGGCGATATGGGAGCACCAAGGTAAATCATAGGAAAAACCCCCCTCTGAATGACAATCAAGATGCTGACAACCTCCACTCTCTCTGTGGAGCACTTATTGGAGATGTTGAAGACACTCTTACCCTCATTGATCAACTGACCACTCCATCGACAATAAACATCAAGCACATTGTTAATGCTACGAATGGACTTAGTCTTAGCATTCATAAATAAGATGGTATCATCCGCGAACATAAGATGAGAGATTATCGGGGCCTTCAGATGATGCCTATATGGAAGGATACCTCCATTTATGATACTCCTCTGGATGAGGCGACTCAGGACATCCTTAATGAGAATGAACAGAGATGGAGAGATGGGGTCCCCTTGCCTGAGGCCTCGAGTAGACTTGAAGAACCTGTACGATTTTCCCATAAAGGACACAAAAAACCACGAAGAGATAAAGAAATGGAAGAAGAGATCAATATTACAAGAGTTGAGACCCATACATGATAGAAATATATTAATTAAGCTCTATCCACCCAATCATAGGCCTTGCTCATGTCATGTTTAATGACCATGTTATACCCTTCGGTCATGAAGTTGATATCACTGAGCATCTCCTAAGCCAGAGCAATGGCCTCTTGGATCGAGCGACCTTTAATGAACTCATGTTATTCAAAGGAAATTCAGTGAGGGATATGGATAGCCATCCTCAAGTTAATAATTCTAGACTAGATCCTGTATGGCACATTACACATACTCATCAAATGGTAGTTTGAAATCGATGAGGGGTTTTTGGACATGGGAAGCAGAACAAGAGTGGTGGCAGAAGCAATTCTGGGTAAGCTCCCTCCCCTAAAGAAATCTTGTATAGCATCAATCATGTCCTCTTTCACTGAGACCTAGGAGGCCTTGTAAAACGAAGCAGGAAAACTATCTGGACCTGCCACGCTCTCCGGGTTCAAATGCGTGGTAGCTTCTTTGATCTCCAACTCGCCAGGCATAGCCCCCAGACTTTCAAGATATTCAATGAAAATAGTGCCATTAACCCATAAAAATATGATAATTATAATGATAAATAGATATCATATGAGTAATAACATGAAATAAATTTATTATTCCTTAATATCAAGTATAGAGATGTAATGTTTTTATTGAGGATAATTTATGAAACCAACATACATCATGAAAAACAAAAAATTACATATTCTTTATTATACTAAGGTTCATAAAATATTATTAATAAATCTGTAAGAATGAAAAGTAATAGTCAAAATATTGATAATATTTTTGTAGAAGGGTGAACATCTCGTTTTTAGATTATGGGAGTAAGGTAGACTAGAGTAAAGTCAATGATGAAGATACAGAAGTAGTTGGAGTGGGAAGATGTTTCAAAAGAACTTTTGGAATGGAAATGTTCTAGAGACACATAATAAGTAGTAAGGTTAAAACAATATTTTTTGTTTTTACATTCAGCATGAGTGTTAATATAATATTCAATATGAATAATAGATCCATTAAATATAGTTAATGAAAAATATCTCCAATTATGAGGTTCATAGAAATGTTATAATAGATTCCCTGTAATAATGTACAGGTATCTAATATTTTAAATATTTCATGCCTATATAATATGGTGGTTATTCAAGGGAAAAATATAATTTTTTCAAGTTCAGCTGATTGAGGAATGATTAATTGTTGGAATAGATATGTAGTAATATCTACACATTGTCTATGGTGAATCCATTACCCTAAAAAATGTGTAAAATCATATTGAATTCTACATTTCATAACTAATTTCTATGATCATTTAATGTAGAATTCAATTATAGATTAACTTATCAGGGAATGTATCTATGTAGCGAATAAGAAAAATGTTGAGGAAGCATATGGATATCAGTAAGATATAAAAGTTATATATTTCAATTTATGGATTAATGAATGAATTTTGAGAATATAAGATTCATTCTGAATGATTTTATTATAAGTTTCTATATTAGTTTAGTGGGAGAACCAAAATTATCAAGGAAAAATATATTGACAACATAACAAAAATAGGTGTTTAATCTTATAGATAGTTAATTATAGAACGGAAATATCTCACCAAAGAATTATTTAATGTTTCAACACAAGTTATTGGGAATAAGTTATAATGAGGTATATCTAAGTGTCTCTTATAAAAATGAAAAGTAGATATACTACTGAGGTATTTAAAAACTAAAATTTGGAATAATTTGAGAGTGGTTTGTTTCCAACTTCACAGTGATAAATCTGTATTCAAAAACATGTATGAGTCATAGGTGGAGATTATTATGGTGAATATAATTAAAGATTCATCTATGATATATCAATTAAATATTCCATGTGTTGTACTAGATATTAAAATAATATATTTTATTAAAGATTAATTTCAGATAAATTCCTAATAACTGCATAGGCTATAGTCAGAAATATCCAATTGTACGTGAGAAAGTACAAAGGATATATACATGTTATTCAGAGAAGAGGGTACACTTGTTATAAGGGGAAACAATATAGTATTCCTATGGATTAAAATGAATAAATATCATAGTTATGAAAAGGTAATAAAAAAGAGAATACAATTTAGTATAGTGGTATCCATTCCTTCAAATACTGTGTTTATATCCGTTCCACATGTAGCTAAAGAAGAAATTCAAAAAAACTCATACTTTTTGTTCCTGCCTTTGGAATCAAACAATATAAGGTAATTTTTTTTTCATAGTATAAATTTTTATTGTAATTCTATAATGGTAGAATCATAGATTTTATTTTTATAAAGAGGAAAAAAGAATATACTTGATAATATCTTCTGTTGATGATTTATATTTAATGAGTTAAAGTCATAGATAATAGCGTAGTCATACATGAGAAATGTTATAGGCACAATTCCTAAATCCATTACATATGAAAAAATGATCTTATCATGTGGGAGATTATAAGGTTAGTTATAAATTTGGATCTTGTTCAACTGGGATTGTGGTAAATGATGGTTCCCTAAACTGAACATGAATAGTATTTTTCAATCCATGTATCATTTCTATAGTAATTAGTGAATGATATATTCTTTACATAATATTTTTGATATTTTTTATCTATTATTTACAATGTACTATATATAAATTATTTTTTATATAATTTTTCTAGATAAATCTTTATCATTAATGAGAAAATTTAGATGCCATGAAATTAATCATAAATTTTTTTCTTATGGTGTAGATACATTATACTAACTGAACAAAGATGATGTTTGATAATCATGTGTTGGGGGGGGGTCATACACACTATTATTTGAGCTGATGATGTTCTCACTTAGTGATCTTGAGGAGAGGATATCATGGTTCATATAGAGATGGATGATGTAATATAACAGAATTATTTCCAGGAAAACATTCAAGATAACTCATACCTAGACCCCTTGATGTAAGAGAAAGCTATAATGTTTTTGAGTTTCACCCAAGGGGTTGTGTCATTGATGGATTTCACTAGTTATTTCACTAACATAAATCACTTTATTGTATAATTGGTAGGAGAAGAGGAAGTTATGGAAAAACATTTCCAGTATGGGAAAAGGCCCAAGATCAGGTCCTAGGTGAATATTTTTCATTTGAAGAGGCTTCTAGAGGTTGTGAATAATGAACTTTTCTCAGAATTAAATGCAAAAGGAATTTTAGGTAGTGGACTAGTGTTTATAGATTAATAGATGATTTGTGTGAATTATTAGGACATAAATTTTTTTGGGTGTTTCCATCAGGGTGAATGTGCATATAGTAGTTAGAAGTGATGTCCAAACTCTCAGGGTGGGGATTAGGTGTTATGTTACCAGTGTTGCGGGTCAGGGAACATCTATAGTTAGTTTCATTGACCACTAAATGGGGGATTATCATTCATTAAGTTGGGAGATATGAAATTTGATTGTGGGAGTAAGAAAATCAAGAGGGGGTAATTTAGTTCCAATAAAAATTTCATTCCAAAATGATTTTCTAAAATCCCCCCAATTTAAAATCAAATATAGGCCAGTAATCCAAAGTATTAGATTTATAGAATAATTGATCATATGAAATATTTTTTTAAATATTCACTACTTCTCAGTTAAGATAGTATTAATTAATATTTTATCTTTGGAAAATAGTCTACTAAATAAAATTATTATACAAACACTCTCTAAGATTAACTATCTAAGTGAAGTGATGTTTTCTAGTTTGAATAAACAAGATAGATAAGAGAAACTAAACGGGAAAAGTCACAGTGGATTAAAATAATATATTATGTCACAAGAAGAGACTTGGTCATCTCTACTTGGTGATCACCTTCCACCATGATATTTATATAAATAAGCTTGATCACCACCCTGGATCAGGGTATACAACAGTATTAAAACTGTTCAGGTCAACAGACCTCTTCCATAGTATTTGTGAGAGTACAAAAAGATAGACAGGCCATACAAGGACCTCTTACACTATTATTCGTGAGAGTGTGTGGTGTAAAAAGTTAGGTTGGTGAGGATATCTAAGTATCATAAATTTTAGAACATGGATATGTGAGTTATTATAATATAGAGACACACACTACATGAATTATAAATAATGCACTCATGATGAGAAATATAATGAGAATAAGGTTTATAATGATCTTTGTGATATGTTATGAATCTTGTGGACACAAAAAAGATTTTATAAATGAATATAGAGTCAACTTCCAGAAGAAATCCCAAAAACAGATTATTTTTTCTATTATATTCTATTTCTAGGAATTTAGATACTTCCTTGAAGTGTTATTCTCTTTTGTGTTTATTTCTACAAATTTTAATGGAATTATGGTTCTCATGAGTTTCTTCCTATAATAACTATAAGAAACTGTTTTTTCCATTAAATTTAGGATCTCTCTTCTTCACATATTGTATATATATGTATAGAGAGTATTGATTTTTTTAGCTTTCTTCATGTCTGCAGACAGTGAGCATGTGCGGGTACATCATAACTCATATTGTTCTCTGAAAAAGACATTAATGTTATGTACAAAAAATTAATAAAAAAATTATCATCATTAAATATCACAAATATGACTGTTAGTAATAAGTTTAAATTTAAGTAAAAAATCATCTGTGTATCAGTCTGTTAACATCTCATACATTCAGTGTTTCAAGTCATCTGTGTCTTAAGTTATCAGTGAGTCAGTTTATTTCTCTATTGGTAAATTTGTCATCAGCAGGTTAGGATTTAGTATGTCAGGAATCGTTAGTCATGGCATCAGTAGATCAGTATTTCAGTGGACCAAACATGCATTAGTAACTCAGTATCATTCGTTAACTGAGCTATCATTAGGTGATACATCAGTAACACAAGCGGGGGTGGGGGTGAATTAAGCTCGCATTGAAATTTTATTCTAAAATTCTTATCTAAAAACCACTCAATCTAAAATTAAATAAGGTTATGTTAACCAAAGATTAAGATTTCTAAAAGATTTTGTCATTAGAAACATTTCTCAAATATTTATCCGTTTTTTTGTTTAGACTATATAAATTAAAATTTTATCTTTTGAAAATATTCTACTAAATTGAATTCTAATTCAAACACTATCTAATATTCACTATCAACATGAAGTGAATTTTTATAGTTTTAATATAAAAAAATATATAAGAAAAAATAAAATTGAAAATGAACAGTAGATTAAAATGACCGGTTCAGTCTCAAGAAGATACCAAGTCATCTTCACTTGGTGATCACACACCACCATGAAATTTATATACAAAAATTTCATCAACACCATGGATTAAGGTACAAAATAGCATAGAAATATTTTAGTTCAATATACCTCTTCTTGAGTATTCATGGGAGTTCAAAACAAACACTTATTCCATGTAGGGACCTCTTCCATTGTTATTTATGGGAGTGTAAGTTGTAAAAATTTTGGGCGGTGAAAATATATATGTATCATTTTATTTATCATATGATTCAGTGTGTGTTTATAAAATACAGACACACACTGCACAAATTTTATATAATGTACATAGGTATAGAAATATAATGAGAATAAGATTTAGAGGGATCTGTGGGATTTTCTATGCATCTTTAGAAATCCATAAATATTGTAGAATCAAAGCTGGAGTTGACATCTATAAACAAACAAGAAAATAGAGTGTTGGTTTTCCTTCTATCATATATTTCCAAGAAGGTAGATGCATTATTGAAATTTTATTCTCTTATATGTTTATTGATTGAAATGTTCATGGGGTTTTGTTTCTCTGAAATGTCTTTATGTATGAATAATAAAAAGCTCTATTGTTTTTCACTACGTGACATGGGGTCTCTCCATCACTTCTCATATATATGGGTGTAGATATTTTTTATTAGCCATGTGCTTTATACATGTCAACCAACAAAGAGAATGTGATGGTACCTTGTACCTCTTATATTTATTTAAGAATTTCATTAATGTTTTTTTAAAAATTCATTATAATAAATCAATATAATTAAATACCAAAAATATGTCCATTCATCATAAGTTTTAATTTAAACGTTAGATCATTGGTGTCTTAGTCTGTCAGCAACTTAGACTTTTAGAGTCTCGTGATGTATGTGTCTCATGTTGTCGATGAGTCGGTTTGATGCTTTATCGGTAGGTTGGGTGTTGGTAGGTCAGGCATCAATCAGTCAAGTGTTAGTAGTTCAAGCGTTGGTAGGTTAGACTATCATTGGATCAAACATGCCTCGGTAACTCGGGATCGGTTGATAACTCAACTTTCAGTTTGTGATGCATCAGGAACTTATCTCTCAGTCACTCATATATCGGTAGTTCATTCTTAGCAAAACACTGAGTCATTTTATCGGCCAGTTTCTCAATCAGTAGCTTATTTCATTAGTAACATAGACTTATATTGGTAACATATGTATCAATGTGTTAGGTATCAGTGACCCAACTACTGGTAGGATAAGTATCAGGGAATTACACGTAGAAAAAATATATTAAAATATATTAAGAAAAAAATTCTAACACCAGAGGATTAGGATTATAAGTAAACATTATTAAACACTATGTTACTTACTAAATCATAATTAAAATGATTTATTAGCATTAAAACTATAGGCTTCCAAAAATCTCCCCCTTTTTATGATCAAAAATCACGGAATTATATACCACAATAGTTTTTTATGAATATCAATATAAATTATTCTTAAAATATTACAAAGACCATAATAAAATAAATTATCATAAGACAAAAAATTATTAAGAAAAACACAAATTGATTTCTATATCACTTAGTGAACAATAATTTTAAGATAATATTATATTATAATATTATGTTCCATTTTAGCTCCCCCTAATACATATTAGTCACACATTCTCCCCCTTTTGGGATTATCAAAAATGAAACAAAGAATGAATATAATGAATTTATCATTAGATGAAAAATAGATCTGTGATATTGAACTAGTAAAATAGTACATGAGATTACAAAATAGAAAAATGTATCCCTAAAAAAGAGTTATCCAAACACTTATTTTTCATAGAAGAGTCCCTCCCTTCCCATCCATTAGCTGAAGTAGAGGAGGTGGGAGTAGGAGGTTTAGAGGTTGTAGTGGTGAAAGGCAATATGATGGTGTTAAAGGATGATACAGGAACTCCTTCAAAAACATAAGGACAAAGGATCAGGATATAATAAGAAGGAGGACCAGTAAGTTCTTAATAGAAGTTAGGTAAAATTTGGACAAGACCCTAGTAATATTTAATGGTCAAAGAGGAATATGAATAAGTAAATGTGTGCAGGACTAGTCTAAGAGGATCAGCTGCCGAAGTAACAATTCTAGTACTCCAATGATGCATGTAAATATTCAACATCTTGATGAAGTCGTTAATGATCTCACAACGAAATTCCATATCCTTTTAAAAATATTATTTATTCTCCATAAAATTATCAACAGTATGAGTTAATTACTTACATTTACTGACCTGATATTTGATTCCATGGGTGACTGGAGGTAGCCTCACAATTTCCTCTAGGTACCCGAATTGATTTGTTAGTTGATTCTTGGTCTAAATACTTACAAAATAGAATTATAACTTATAGGAAATTTAATAATGATTAATAGTTTCCTCATTTGAGTATAGTTTCACCATTTCATGAACATGTACATTGTTCTTCGTGATCATAATAAGGATCTCTTGATTAGTGCCATCCATAATTGTTTGAATTTCCTCTTGATTCAATGGTCTAATCATCTCAAAGTCTAGATAATTAATAATATAACATGTTTAAGAGGAGGCACCATGAAATATATATCATATATATAATCTCAACATGACCACATCAAGTGTGCGAGGATGAGGTTGAGAAGTAGAACTTCCAGAGGATGAATCCTTGATATTTTTCACCACTTTATCCAAGAATGTCCTTTAATCAATAGTATGATTTTTGTGGACCAAACCATAACATTCAGCTCATTTCTCATTTTATAATTATCAAGGACATTGGATTCTAGAAATGAGACCAATTGAGGCACATCCTATGACACAACTCTTTCTAGGATAAAATATGCATCTCTTTCACTATTTCATGGAATATAAGTAGGTGGATATAAAAAGGCAGATCTAATTGCAACAAAAAAATTCTCCCTTGAATGTATAAAAATCAGATTTGGTGAGATATTCAATAGATTCAAAATCATCCTGATGAATTGAAGTAGGAATAGGATTTGTTTTCCTATCCCATGAATCTAGATAATCCAAACCAAAAGTCACATATCCCAGATATCTACTCCATACAAACACAAAAATGTCATCCAATGGAGCATGTACATCATCATTTTCACTCTTAACATGTCTCTCCCCATCATTAGAATATCTATTCTCAATTGGCATTTTATTCCTGACATAAAAATGTTCTTGTAATGGGGTAACTAGAAATTATTTTTCAGTATAAACTTCTTCGCGCACATGGATATAAGGATCCCTCTCTTAAACAATAGTTTCTTCAGGAGGTTCAAGGGATTTCTCAACTGGTTCCAATTCCTATTCTATTACAGGAGTGTGAATAGGAAATTCATACTCAATGGGTTCAAATTTATGATCAATAGGTTCAGCGTAAGGACCATGATCATCACCAAGGTGATCTAATTCACTGTCAGATCCTCCACTTTTTATATCTTCCCTTTCACATGCATCATCATATTTTTCATATTCTTCCTCATCTCTATCACCATCATCATATTATTCTTTTTCACTTCGCCTTTATTCTATATCACCATTTGATTCCTCATAACTACTAGATCAACATTCATATTGAGTATCTTCTGATTCATCAGTCTCCTCGCTATCATCCTCAACTAGAAGTGGTTCTTTATAGGGTAGAGCTCTATGTTGACTTGTAGGATCATATATTATCCTATTTTGACATTCATCAATTTCAAGATGACACAAATCATCTCTTAGTGATTCAACTCCTTGAACTTCCTCGGTTATCGCTTTATCTAAATATACACACACTTCCCCTAGTCCTAGACTAGGGTAAACCATATTCCTTCACCTCACGGGATGCTTAACATGATTGAAATATTCATACAACACATCTTTATTGTAAACCCACATCTATTTCCATAGGTTCTAGTTAATTCTCATCCTGTTACACATATCCTTTTTTAGAAAAAAAACCATCACAATATGAAATTGTAACTTCGCTATAATTCAGTTAACCCTTAGCATTCACCCTAGCCACGATAATCCTTTAAATTTTTTTTTTCTTGTTGTAGGGTCTGATCATCTAATTGATATGAACCATATAATATGTTCACAAACTAATCATATGTCCTTTCATAAATAGATATAACAAATAGACATATTGGTACATGAGGGAGGAAGACTCCCCTTTCCTAGGTCATAGTTGATGCTGGATGAATTTAAATTAGAGCATGCACTCACCATAATGCTCTGTAGCAATATGCATTCTATGATCTCCATTTCACATTAACTCAACTAATTATTCCTCAAAATTAAAAAGGTCACAAGTCAAAGGTACACATCCCTAATGATCATCATAGAAACTATAGTGGGGTAGCTTTTTTCATTCTTCCAAATCATTGGATGTAAAAGATATTCTTTTTCAATCTATCATCAATTTTATGAAAAAAAATTGATCCATCAAGAAAAAACTCTTCATATAGGTAAAACTCATGAAAATCCTAAACTAGAATGGTCTT
Source organism: Viscum album (assembly GCA_963277665.1). NCBI lineage: Eukaryota > Viridiplantae > Streptophyta > Magnoliopsida > Santalales > Viscaceae > Viscum > Viscum album. Next base: position 208,420,157 of record OY728146.1, on the reverse strand, counting down.
TAATTATTGGAGAACAACTCCAAAAAAACTTGAGATTATAACACATTTAGTAAGATATAATAACTTGATAACAACCATTCAAAGTGAACTTCCTTCTGTGGCATCACGATTATGTTCACTAGTTCCAGATGAATGTGCTTAAATTAAAATTGGATATCATTTCATATTTTCTTCTTGGATGGGTGTGACTCATATTCATATCCAATTAGTCTGAACTTGATGTGATCCATTGAGAGTGGTTCAATTATTTTGGCTCGAGAGAGAATGGTAGTTGTTTAAGAAAGAACGGTTTGTGGATAAGAGTCTGAGATTAAGAGTTAGAGGGTAAACAAAAGTATAGGATTGACTCTAATTTTATCATATAGGGATTAATAAAAAATAATAAATATGAGCTAAAATAATATAAATGAAATAGAATTGTGAAGTTTAAAATACTAGAAATAAAAAATAACTAATTATCATGCGGTGAGACACATCGTTGAGACTAGTCAATGAGTCAACGACTGTCGGTCCTATCAGTGAGTCCATAAATACATGTCCTATATGTGAGTCATCAATTGTAGGTCCTTAAAATTTTCAGTACCCCTAACTAATTTCTAATGTATCACATCCTTTCAGAGTTTAAATCCTTAGTAATATACTAGAAAGATGATCTTCTATTCAAATGAATCTAAGAGAATTACCACCTTTTGATAATCAAATCTCAAAAAGTGATGTCTCACTTTTATATTTTTTGTTTTAGAGATAGAAATTGGATTATTAGAAATATTATTACCACTTTTATGGTCACATTTTTTAGGTACATGCATAAACTAATATCCATAATCTAGTAATGTGTGTTTCATCCAGAAAATTTGAGCTCGAAAATTACTAGAAACTATGCATTCAGCTTCAGCCATAGATAATGAAAAATATATTTTCTTTTAACTACACAATGAAACTAGACACATTCTCAAAAAGGGACATGTTCTAGTGGTGTTTTTATATCTGATATACAACCACCAAAATCATAATCAAATTAACTAAATAAATAAAATAATTTTCCCCTAAGATAGAATAATCTTATAGTGGTAGAACATTTGAGGATTTTGAAAAAATTTTAACAATAAGAAAATGTGACTCTTTAGGATTTCCATGAAAATGAGAACACATGAACACATTAAACACAATATAAAGTCATATAGTATTCAGGTAAAGAAGGCTTCCAATCATAACTCTGTAATTGGATTGATCCATTTATTTTCCATTTTCATCAGGATCTAATTTATAGGTGGTAGTCATGGGAGTATCACTACTTTTAGTACAATTCATATTAAATTGTTTAAAAGGCCTTTAGTGTTCTAAATTTTATGTACAATTATGATTTTTTTATTTTTAAATATTTTATATTCATGAAAGAATTTTAGTTCACCCATTAAACTCATCTTAAATTCATTTTTACTCAATTTTAAAAAAATCTATACATAATAAATATTTATAAGATCCAAAAATAATATCATAAAATTATATTTGAACAACTGTAATATCTTTATAATATTTTTTTATGAAAAGTGTAGGATCATAAATACCCTCTAAAAGAAATTTAGAAATATGAAATGTGTCGATCCTATCATACCAATCACTTGGAGCCTATATAAACCATACAAATATTTTTCTTAATTTAAATACAATATAATAGAAATAACTATTTTTGAAACATGGGGTTTTTCAAAAAATAAATCCTCTAATATATATCCATTTATGAATTGACTATTATCATCCATATGATATATTTTTTAATTCAGATGTGCTACATAAGCTATAAGTATTCTAATGGATTCAAGTTGGGCTATAGGTGAAATGGTTCCTTTATAGTCCATTCCATATTCTTCACTATAACATTTTTCAACTAGTATTTCCTTATTCGTTACTATAGTTAGAGCTTCGTTATATTTATTTTTCAACACTCACTTAGTGCATATTGTCCAGGTGAAATTGGGCATATCAATATGCTTTACAACTTTATTTCATTCAAACTGAACCATTTTTATTACATAGCCATCACCCAAAATTAATCATCAGTAGATTAATTTTATATTTTTAGGTCTAAGATGTGATAAAAAGGATTGATGTTCATCATAAATCCTTAGAGAATTTCTAGCCTTTATTCCTTTATCTAATTATCCAACTACAACATCTATGGTATGGTAGTTAAGGGTTTTAACATATTTAGAAAATGATGGGACATTTATTTTAGTTTCTTTTATAGGTTTGGGTTCACTATGATTAGAATCTAAAAAAATTCTTAAATAGGAATGTTTTTATGATTTTTTAATAGCATTGACAAAAGGATTATAAATCAATTAAATATTTGAAAAATCACCCTCAATATTTTATATAGAGTTCTTAGGTTTATGTGGATATATTTTATCAATTTTGACATGTACAGATTTTTTCACACACTTGGTTTTCTTATTAAAAAACAAATATTATTTTATACATATTGAATAGACTATGTGAATTATTTCATTACATATAGAGGAAAATTTGACAGGACAATAATTTTTATTGAGGATAAAGCCTTAACAACAAAAAAATTAATGCAATTATCCTTTTTATTCCGATTGTTCTACAACTCATATGGGTTATTATTAAAGATATATATAGTTAAAAATCAATTTCTTTCACAAAAATGTGTATTCAATGCTTCTTCAAAAAAAATAAATGGGTAAATAATATTAACTAAGCATTGTTTAGGCTATTTATGGTAAGGTTTTATTTCTTTTTTCTACCAGTCCATTTAGTTGGGGTGTCCTAGGGGAAGAGAAGTTATGACTATAGCTAGTTTGTGAGCCAAATATTCAAATTCATGATTTTAAAACTCATGACCATGATATCTTATTAAGGTTTTTATAATAATTATACATATTATTTATACTAACCTAGCATAAATGATGAAATAAGAACATGCTTCACTTTTTTAGGCTAAATAGAATGTCTAAGTATAGAAAAAAATCATCTACTAGAATATAGACATAGTGCTTCATGTGTAGACTAGAATCTCTAGAATATAGAGACAAATCCATGTGAAGTAACTCAAGAGGTCTAGAAGTTGAATCTTATTTATTTGGTTTGAAATATATTTTATGTTTTTCCCTTTTAACAAAGATTACAGAAGTTTTTTATTTGGAAATTCATGTTTAGGTAGATACTAGACGATTTATTTCCTTGTTATATTTATAAGGGAGAAAATATTACAGTGTCCACATCTCCTAATCTAGAGACAAGACTCTTTGTGAAATTCACCAATGAACTATATAGTTTTCGAAACTAAATAATCTAAATTCAAAATATGAATATTTTCATTTCTAAAACCAGTGAATACAAAATCATTCTTATAATTGAAAACATAACCGGAAAATTTTTCATATTTAACATGTTATCCATCATCTCATAAATATGAGATTATAAGAAGATTATAAATAAAACCATTAATAAAATGAAAATTGGAAATTCAAATTGAATCTGTGTTTCCAATTTGGACAGGGCCAATAATTTTTACTTTTTCATTGTCACCAAAGGTGACATACCCACCATCAATCATGATATCCTTATTAAAAAATGAATTAATCTCAATCATATATCTCGAACTCCCACTATCTATATTCCATAATATCTTATAGGAACTCTTCAAATGTATTACTTATAAGAATATTTCAAATGGGAAAATATTTTGTTTCCCATAATTTATTTGGTCCAACAACATTAGGAATTACAGCTTTGGGAGCCCACATTTACTTTATGGGTTTACTATAAACAAATTTTACAGTTTTAGAAAAATAAACCCTATTTATTCCATTAAATATTGAAGAAGTGAAATTATTTCATGTTTTGGAACTTGTAGTAGGGTTTTCATAATTATGCATAAAAATGAATTTTCTAAATTTGGATACAAAATTGGTTTTAACACAATTTCTTTTTCCAGGTTGATAGAAAATACAAGTAGTATATTTGGGAGCAGCGTTTTTTCAATAGTTTGAACTAATGTATCTTTACTAATTATAATTTTCTCAAAAACCTTCTTTAATTTCTCATTAGATTTTTTGAGTTCATTATTCTCATGGAGTAATTTTTCATTCTTCTTCATTTTAATGGTAAGTTCTGATTTAATAAAAATAGTAAGAGCATGTTGTTTCTCGAGAGAATTATACAAATCTATAAGTTCATTGCATGTGTCCTCAATCATTTTATAGTATTAAATTATTTCATCAATTATCATATTTTTATAATCTAATACATCTCTATAATAATATATAATTTGTAATGGACATTATCGAGTTACCTTAGAGGTGTTTTTCATGAAACACAATTTGGCTTCGTCAGGATTCTCACCATATGAAGATTCAAATTCACTAGAGCCATCCTTAGAGGCACTCATGATGGCCTTTATTTCATTATTGCACTTTGTATCTTTTTCCTTATAATTTTTAACTTTATCTTAGAACATTTTTATTTTAGTTTTTTTCTCTTTCAATCAAAGATGATTATTTCAGTTGTATTTGCATGTCTCTTCCAGTCCTTTTTATAGTTTCATTTGCGGTCATACTTCCCCACATATCTAGTTTTCTTAAAGAAGTTTTTTCTTCTTTAAAACTTCTCTAATATAATTTATAACTAAGCCATTTCCTTATCAATATTAGATAATGATTATTCATTTCTGTAACATTTAGAATGAACATTCACTTTCTCTTTTTGTTGGGAGTAATTCATTTTGAAAGAAATTGACTTTTTATTTGGTTCTTCATCTTATTCATTGTTAAACATCAAATATTCTTCATAAATAATCAATATGCCAATCATATCCTTTTTAAGTTGTGAATATATTTCACATGATTATATAATTGATATTGGTGTCCCTCTCCATCTTTTTGGTAAGTATATAAGAATTCTCATTACTAGTTCCTTGGATGTTGTTATATTTCCCAGATAAACCATCATATTAAAAATTTCATTAAACCTAAGATACATGTCATAGATAGGTTCATCAAGATTCATTTTAAATTTATCATATTGAATTGTATATGTATTAAGTATCATTTCATTTATAGTAGTTGTTATTTTAGGAGAAACAACCAGTGTATCTCAAATTTTAAATGTTGTTTTTCATGTAGAATCCTATTAAATTATACATTCCCTAATGACCAGAATACGGAATTAATAGAAATATAGTTATTACATTAGTTTTCCTTAGTGGTATCAATATACGTGTTCTATGATTTATTAGTAATTTTATTTTCATTAACTATAGTAGACCGGATATCAAAACCCAAACATTCTAAATGCTTTTTCATTTTTATTTTCCACTCAGAATAATATGATCTACTAAAAAAGGGAGGTCTGTTGATAGAAACACGTTCTTATCAATTTTCTATTTAAATTATATTTTAATGGTTCATTGATCAATAAATTTTGAACTAATAGAAATTTAGTGATCATTAAAACACAACTAAAATCAAATTTTAAAAGAGTTAAAAAACATGAAAACATAGAGTATAAGAAATAATTTGATACAAAATTTTGGTCAAAGTATGACACTTATGATGGGGTGAATTGAGTTCCCATAAAAATTTCGGTCTTAAATTCTTATTTAAAAATCCCCTAATTTAAAATCAAATACAGACCAATTAACCAATGTAGTTTATTTATAAAAGATGCTATCTTTTGAATAATTTGTCAAAAGTTATTAGGTTATTGTTATGATTATATGAATTACTATTTTATATTTTGAAAATACTTTACTAAATCAAATTCTTATTCAAACACTATATAAGATTAACTATCAGAGATAAGTGAATATTTCTAGTTTAAATAAACAAAAAATATATAAGAAAAATTAATACTGAAATAGCATAGTAGATTAAAAAATGGTTTAGTATCATGAAGAGACATAGTAATCTCTATTAGGAGATCACCTACCACAATGAAATTTATCTAAATAAACATGATGCACATGATGGATTGTGGTACATAGAAATATAAAAAATGTATAGATCAATAGACCACTTCCACATATTTGTGGAATTTCAAAAAAAAAACAGACATGCCACATATTGGCCTCTTCCACTATTATATGTGAGAGTGTATGATGTAAAAAGGTAGGATGGTGAAGATATATATGTATAATATAATTTATCACAGGATTCAGTGTGTGTTTACAAACTAGAGACACACACTACTTGAATTTTATAAAATGTAAAAAGGTAGATAAATATAATGAGAATAGGGTTTAGAAATACTTATGAGATGTGATAAGTAGATTTTGGATCCTTAAATATGGACGATGTGATGCTGGAGTCAAATTCTAGAAACCAATAGAAAAAAATCTATTGTTTTTTCTTCTCTCTTTTGTTTTAGTGAAGATAGATGCTTCATTGAATTGTTCTTCACTTATAAGTTTGTTTCTGTAATAGTTTTGTGATGTTTTGGTTCTCAGAAATGTATTCATGCAGTCACAATAAGCAAATGTGTTGTTTTGATTTCATATTAAGATGGGTTAGTTTATCACCTTTTTCATGTAATATATTTACTAAAATATAAGTAAGTGATAAAAAATTAATGATTATTTTGACCTAGTTGGTTGGTCAGAACATGGTAATTTTTTCTTATTTAGTAAGTAAAATATATTCAGGGGTTGGAGAGGATTTTTTGAGTATTGTATACATAAAAATATATTTAAGAGCGGGTTTTATTTTTATTTACTACTCATTAAATGAATCCCAGTTATCTAGTCTCATATATTTTGTATCCTAAAGAGAGAATAATCCAATCCAAATGATATAAACAATTTCTCATTCATAGATCTATATAATGACATTGTGGGGATATTCAAGATATTTAATACATCATGATATATCAATGATAGAACCCATATATAGTTTATAAACATTACCATTGTCTATTAATGTGCGTGTGTGCCAGATATTGTGTATTTTAATGACATTTATTTCAATAAAGGGTCTTCAGAGATTTGTGGTTATCAAAAAAATCTAAAATCAAATGTGAAAATTGTTTAATTTTCTTTTGTGATTTTTTTATTTCCCGTGATATCTTTTCCTTTATTACCAGTCTTTACATCATTAAATTTGGAAATTATTTTCTGAATATGTGATAAAAAATTAAAATCCCTAACCCAACTACATTCATTGTGTTCTTTGGTCCCAAATAACATTAAGATTATCTAGTGGTCAATCATATAAAATATGAATAGCAGCGTTCCTATTTATTGATTTTTAATTATTTTTTAGAATGTATACAATGAATCATGATATAAATAATCCATGAACTAAATTATCACTCTTTAATGTTATATTACATGATTTAATACTATAATTATCCTTCCAAATTATGACATTTACTTATCTATAGAAATAGTTCACTTTATTTTATTATTTTCTATACTGTAATATGAAAAAAAATCATGGGTTGCGATTCATATTGAGATACAAATTTCATTAATGTGGTATAAAAAGAGATTTATGTGCTAAATAACCCACCACATAAGCCTTATAAGGTTTTATACACTAACACTTTGGTATACAGAGGTTCATGATTCATTTTGAATTCTCATTACTTGAGGATAAAAATATACTTAGTTTCACCCCCTAATACATTTATACCATTATTAGTATATTATTTTTTAAAGTTTCATAGAAAAAGGTTATCATATTTTATAGTAAAATGTAGTTAATAAATTATTATAAAAATGGATTTTTTATTTATTATTTGTTTTATGTTTCCATTTATTTTTTTAATGTCGAATTATTAAGATTAATAGTGAATTTAGGATTTTTGGATATGGTTTTTAGTTTATTCATAGGTTATAATGGTTGAGATAAAACTCATGTGGAATAGAGGAGGAAAAAATAAATGGATTTTGGTTTGTGAACCAATAGTAAACCAATGTAGGTCTAGTAGATGTTTTATGGATAACAAGTTGCTATTTTGCAACTATAGTTCCACTCAAACTATAGAAGTGGTCCACCAGAACTCGGGTGTCCACTAATTAGGTTTCTATTAAAGGTATCATTAATATTATTTTTGTAATTATATCTTAGTACCTTTTTAATCCTTGAATCCCTCTATATTTCCCTTTATTTCTCATGTCTTAATACCCTTTGAGATCTCTCCCTCCCCTCTCGTTAAGACCCTCTTATACCTCTTGAAGATCAATATTTTTTTGGGAGGATCTTCCATGATTGTGGAATAGAATATCATTAATATATTTCCATGTTAATGGTATTTCACATATTCATGTTCTAATATTTTAAATAGGTTTTATAATGATTAATTTCATCAATAACATGATGAAATCCATTGGAACCCCTATATCCTTCTTTACTAGTTTGGGGAAATAAAAAAATTCCATATTCCATAACCATTTTTACATGTTTTCATAAATTTCTTTTGAAAAATGTTTTTTATAAGGTTTTATTGATTTAACACATTGGTTGAGGTTTCTTTGGGGTCGGTTTTCATTGATATCACATTTAATTAAGGACTATTAATTTTTTCTATTAAAAAAATCATGGATTTGAGTTGGGTTTGGTTTCAGATTTTGATATGGTTATTTTGATATCATGTGTTACTAATATATAATGGTTATAGAATTATTATATAGTTATTCTTGGAAATCATTGGTCACATCTATAATGTCTCTTATTGGTTAACATATTTTTAAATATTGTGGTATATTATGGTCTGGGGATCCGAACCATTTCTATAAATCCAAGGATATTCGTTAGACTTTTATACAACTATTATTTTAAAAATTAATAACAAACAATTATATATATTTTTTAAAATATTGTATTAATATTTATCAGGGAAATATTTTATTTCAAAAATCAAAAAATTATTGTAATTCATGAATTTTTATAAATTAATTTTTATCCATTGAATAAAACCTATATTCTTGATATTGATAATGAATTTGGGATTAATAATGGTATGAATTGAGCATGGAATAATTGATTTTATTATATTGGATCTTCTGTTTTGAATAGGTTTAAATTTTTGGAGGAATTATAATTTTCCATTAATAGAAGAACAAAATATTGAATTGAGATTTGTAATGGAATAATGAGAGTTGTTATAATCAAATGTGTTCATTTTTTGTGGGATAAAGGATCAAGAGGTGTCTCAGGAGTCGATATGACTTCTTTGGATCATTATGCTCTAAAACCTAGTTTTTGGAAATAGAAGAGGGAATGCATAGCTAATACAATGTCAGGGATAACCATGTCCCTAAACCATGCATCCCTATATGGATGTCATACTGGTTTAAAAACCATGAACTTAAGGCCACCAATTAATTTTAAAAACTATAGTGAATTATAGTGTAAAAGAAAATTGTTTATTCATGGTTGGGGACAATTTTTCTAAAACATGTGTCCTAACTATTTTACCCCATAAAAAATGTATAAATTTATGTGTTTACCCTCTAGACATTAACCTTTCTCTCCTCATTTCTCATTCTATATATGCACAAAATCTCTCATGTGTGTTTGTCCCTAATCCCCCTCCATTATTATTAGATGTATCTCCTTTAGAAATAATTAAATTTAAGAACCATTAGTTACATTAGATCACCCATATTTATTCCCTCAATCTACTAGGTTCTTTACTATATATCTCCTCTTTCCTTGGATTCTAATTCCATGTGATCTATTTTTTTTATTTTTAGGGAATATTTCCATTTAAATTAGTTATATCATTAAATACATAATGAAAGGATGATAATGGGTGAGTAGAGCTTCAAATGAATGATATAGGTGGTCTTTGAAGTTTCCATTAACATCGGGTTGTTCATAAAATGTGTTCATTATTCTGCATGTTGTACATTTTGCGCATGAATCCTTAAATGTTAAAAATATTAAATTTTATTCCTAGACCGTAAACATGATAATTATTTATAACCATTATCATTTTTGGAAGATTTTGAAATTATTATGGATCACACATTTCATTGTTTCCTCTTAGTTCACTTCATTGACAATTACGTTTATTTGACCAAAACAACACTTAGTTGTGTTTTTTCTCAAAAAATGGGAATTGGTTAAATGTTTTTTTTAATAATTTGAGTCAATTATAGTTGGTAATTCATACTTACAAGACCCATGTAAATTTTTTAATGTGTAACTAAGAAGGGAATTGAATGGGATATTTGACTCTTATAATTAAATTGTGTAGACCGTGACAATGAGTCCATTGACTCCATATATGGGTGATGGTTTAGATTTTAACTAACATAGGGTATGTGATGTTAAATTTTTTAAATGAACACGCCTTGACTATGAAACGAAAAAACCTAATAAGGTATATTGGATTATCACTAATAATTGAATGAATAAATGGATTTTATTGAGTGGTAAAAATGGAATTGGTATCCAACACACTAATTTTATTATTTCTATCTTTGGCTTGGTCATTATAAATATATATGTAAAGGCTAAGTGAAATAAAGTACCTTGATATATAACACAATACCGAATAAATGAAATATTTGTAGAAAAGTTTGATTGCAAATGTTTCATGAATATTTATTATAGAATGTGCTTAATTATTAAATATATCATGTATGCATATTTGATATTCATTGGGTGATGAATGGATTTTAATATAGAATTTCATGGATGGGATCGAGGGGCAGTTGACTTGAGTGAATTATAAATGAATAAGAATTTTTTGAAATAATGCTCTAAAATAATAATTTAGGATAATTGGGCATGATGTTAGGTATTATGTTTTAAAATAATTGGACATGGGGTTTGAGATTATTTAAAGAAATCATGGGATTCAGTGTTCCTCATTAATTATTTAAATCATTGGACATAGTGTAGCTCTTAACATATTGAACCAAAATGACATGGTGTTCCACATTAAATTATGTTAAGATATTATACGTTGTTTTTCTTATAATTATTTATAAATTTGTGATACATGGATTCCCTATGAATCCTTAGTTAGAGGCTCAATTAGACACCCCATGTTTTTTAGAATATATTTATTTTAAACAAATTGAATTTCTTTGATGGGTTTAATTACACGAAACATTGAGTTTTAACAAAATAATGATATATTATTTATGAAACCATTATTAACCAGACATTAAATATTAAAACTAGAATAATAAAAAATAATTTTTCAATATTATGTATAATATTATTACATAAAAAATTAATGAAATTACATAATTTTTCAATAAAGTCCTAAAATTTCCAAAATATTAATTTCTTAAAAAACTAATTTTATGTCTTTTTTTGAAAAAAAATAAAAATAAATATTTAAATATTTATAAAATGAAATAGATAAAATAATAATCATTTTTGATTTCGAAATTTTAAAATTATATTATGGTGGGTTTTTTATTTTTTTCTTAAAAGCATTATTTTTGATGAATTGTGAAAAATAATATATTTTAATTGAAAACATCCTTTTAATTTTATTTATGTATGAAAATGAATAATAAATTAAATTGTTTTTAAACCATATATAGTTTAATTAAAGATATATTAACCCAATTTTTGACATTTCACTAACTTTCATATTGAATATGGTTATACAAATATTGTAAACTTTTGATCCTTTTTTCTATAAGGCCTTGCTTTCTTATCACATCTGCAAGATTAAATTTAAATTATTTTTCATCATTTTAGAAATGAATTTGGAAAAATAAATTCAATATTTTAAATTTGAATAATTTATAATGTCTTATAAGGTAAGAATAGTTTTTGAACAAAATTTATAATGAAGGCACTACAAATTATTAATCACCATTAATATAAAAATAGGTTTACCAGGGGAAAACTAGAATGATGAGAGTGAAAATGTACTAAAAATATTATATTAGTTTTATTTAATTAGTTTATTACAACATTGGACATCAATTTCTCTAGGATACAGTTATTAAATTCCACTTTCATTTTAATATGGACAATATAATACATTATGTAAATAAAAGTAAAAAAAATTTAGTTTCCTTACTTTTAAAGAGTATAATGCATTGGGATATGGGGAAAACAAAATATATTCATTAAATATATTATTTTGAAATAGAAATGATATTTTATGAAACAAATAATTTATAATTAATTTTAAGAGATGAATTATTTACTTATGATGCATAAGAAACAAAATAATAATAATAATTTTGTTAATATTCAACTAAAATAAATGGTATTTAAAATATTTTAAGTGAAGTAAATTGAAATAATTATTTACTTAAATTAATTCTCAAAGTTGAATGTATCAGACTAAATAGGTTTAAAATAATATATTTTAATTCCAACATTGTATAGATATTTCTAATTTCTATTTAATTGAATAATATCAAAATTAAAATTAAAATTATTTTTTGATAAATTATATTTTATTGAATGGTTTTAAATTTCCTAAATTATAATATTATACCAAGTTATGTTTAAATTAAAATAAATATCAACTATGTTATATTAAATGAACAATTTTAAATTTATAATCAATATATTAATCCTAAAATAGAAAAAACTCTATTTGTGTGGTTAAGGTTAAAGTAGTGTTTTTAAATTACATGTTCTCATATAAATATTAGTTCTAAAATGCATTGGATTTATATTTAATAAATTATAAATAATATATAGAATCAATGGTTCCAAATTAATTAATTATTATCCCTATCATACAATATTAAAACATAAATTAACAGTGTTAGAAAACTAGTTATCAATACTGGTTCCCCACATGGCTCCCCTGTTTGAGAGCGTTCCCTCCCTCCCCCCCATCCCCCCCTCCTCCCCCCTACATAGCTATGGTTCCTTTTTCGTGGGCCTCATTTCTTATGAAAATTATCCCCATTTCCCAGGAAAAGACATGTGCTCCTACCCATCTGCAGTCACCAGTCCCTGTTTGTTCACCAATTCCCACAACAAACTCTTTTGTGGTTTTATCTCTTGTGGAGGATCTTTCTCCTCTGAGCCAATGGTCCTAGAGAAGAGGCTACCCTTGCCTCATCCCTGTCAACCCTACTAGCTCCCCCCTTTCTGACAAAACCTCAACTAAGAGAATTCTCACAAGATCTCAAACCAGAGCTACTCATGCTCACCCATCAAATCCATGACAAATGCCCTCGCCGCCCAGGGCCAGTACCAGGTGCACCCTCTTCCAATGATCTCACTATTCATTTGTAATGCTCATGGCCTCGGGGCCAGAGTGAAGAAAAAAATTTATCTCTAATGAGACTTCTAAATTAAATGCTTCGATTATTGTGGTCCTAGAGCCCAAACAAGGTTATTCCTTGATTGTTAGGGTTTTTTAAAAGGAATAGTTTGTGCTATTTTTTGCATGGAGACCCTATTAAGTGAAACATTTGGATTTTTTGGCATTCTGGCTTGAGGGTCAATCTTTTGGTGTCATCTAATCAACGTCTCTCGGTCATAGTGATGGACGGAAGCCTCACCTTATTTTTCTCCTTTGGTTATGCCAAGTGTGATGCTAATCAGCGGGAGAGACATTGGTTAGATCTGAGCCTCTTCAACTTAAGGGAGGTACCATGGATAGTGGGTGGGGATTTCAACACAATCATGCATGACTTAGAAAATAAATGTGATTTATCCTTCCCCCTGAATGACAGGATGGACTTCTACTCCTTCGATGCACGTGAGTGGCTCTCTAAGCTCGGCTTCACATGTGTGGTTCAACAACCAGCGACAAAATAAGAGGAACTGGTGAAGACTCAACCACTGCCAAGGTAAAATTTAGGCTATCATGGTCTTTCATATCACCGAGGTCTCTCATTTGGTCCTGGCATTATTGGACTACTCCCCAATCTTTTATCTCATGAGACAGGCCCCCCCGGGATCAAGGAAGTTCTCCTTATCCAAATCGTGGACTGATAACCTAGGCTTTTTTGGAAAAAATGAATCTTTCCTGGAACACTACTTGCCAACAAAGCAGCTGGGTGTGGCATCACATGAAACTTCGACATTTGAAACAATCTCTTCTGGTTTGGTCTTTCTACCTTGAACCTAACCATTAGGGAAATGTTGTCATTTTCAAATACATTGAGAGTATTGAAGTTTCCTTGGAATATCAATGGGATGAAGTTTCCTTTTCCACACTTTTCCTCATGAAACACTGACCCAATGATATCATTCTGGAATAGGAGCGGCGTCTCCTTGAAAGTTCTTGTGTCTCCTAGCTAAGAGAGGGGGATCAGAACACAGCTTACCTATATGCCTTACTTAATGAGAAGCACCGGGCTCACATGCCCAACATCAGGCTTGAGGAAATATCTTTTACCAGTGACCTGGTGGTACATGAAAATATGGTTTTTCCCACATTAGAAACCACTTATATGACCTTATACCCTACTTATAGGATGGAAACCCATCTTGGATGGAAAAGATCTTTGAATAAATCCCCCACAGTGTTACCAATCAAGCTAAGGATACTCTCAGTGCTATCTTGAATGAGAAGGAAATATGGGGCACAATAAATCATCTAAACCCCGATAGTGCTCCTGGCCCAGATGTCTTTCTGATATCCTTTTTTATTTACTCTCGGAACATCATGAAGATAAACCTCTCTGAGTCCATCCAATATTTTTTCAGAGGCATCTCTCTACCTTGGGTAGCTAGTGAAACCACCATGATTTTGATCCCCAAGTTCATCTCTCTTTCCTCCATCTCACAATACCGTCCCATCTGCTTGTGTAACATCGCATACAAGGTTATGGATATAATCATTAACAACAGACTTGGAAACATCACTAAACAATGGATCTCCAAGGAACACCATGATTTTTTCAATTGGATATCAATCCAAGGGGCTATTGGGGATTCCCAAAAGATTATTCAGTATATCAATAGAATTGTCATAGGAACAAATGTAATCATTAAGCTTCACATGGAAAAATAATTTTACTGACTATAGTGGAATGTTATCACTTGTACCATGAGCTTCATGAGGTTATATAAGGCTTCTATTTATATCTACATTAGATGCTACTTCTTGGCATGTTTTAACTTAAATTTTGGTGGTAAATAGTGTGGATTCATCAATTCATTCATGGGTTTACGTTAGGGGGACCCTCTCTCCCCAACCCTTTTCATTATGTCTTTATATGACCTTAGTATAAACTTCTCCCTATCAATGCATAAAGGTGTTATTCAGCCCTTTCACTGCTTTCCTCATGTCCCCAGTGCCTCTCACCTTTTTTTCACGGATGACCTATTGTTCTACATAAATGGGTGGATCCCCTGCATCAATGGGTTTTTAAGGATCATGGATTCTTTTTTCAAGTGTAGTGGACAATTAATCATCTAGGAACGAAGTGTCATCTTCCTCCCTTTGATGATCCCAATAATACAAAGAAACTCCATTGAAAATATTATTGGAATTCATGAGAAATAGTTTCCCTTAACCTACCTTGGGATTCTCTTTTTCCTGGGCAGTATTCGGGACTACTTCATTAAGGAGATCTCTAACCGGATCATAAATCACATAAATAACTAGAAGAAATAGTTCCTCTCCTTTAGGTACATGATCATTTTGATAAATTTCATGTTTTCCTCTATTCTTATTCACATCTGGTCTGTGATTAAGGTTCCATGGTCGGTCCTCAAATGGCTGGGGTCCTCATTCAACTCGTTTCTCTGGGACGCTCATGGTGATGACAAATGAAGATGGGCCTCTTGAAATAAGGTGGACAAACCCCGGGATCATGGTGGCTTTAATGTAATAATCTAGGAGGAATCTATGTTTATTCTTTAAGGTAAACTGTCCTGGGAGGTCAATGAGGGTCAATCTTTATGGGGTCGCTTCATCAGTGGGATGTATGGCTTCATCCAGATGGAAAACAGCAAGACTCCCTCTCCTCTCTAGATTTCTATTTGTGATCAGGTGCCCTTGCTCCGTCACTACTCTCGTTGGATTCTTGGGCAGGGAGAGGTCAATTTCTAGGAATGAAACTAGGGTGGAGGTCTCCTTGCTTTCTTAGGATGCCCAACTCTTGATTTATCGATCAGGGAGGCATCCCCCCACCTCTCATTCCCCAGGTCATTGCTTAGCCCAGCCCAAGAAGATTGTTTCCTCAAAATCTGCATGGACGGATATCCATACAGGTGCATTTTCATGTGCTCACCATTAGGTAGATTTTTGGTAAAGGATTATAGGAAGATCAGCTCTATGTGAATGGATAGCGAACCCTGGGGCTGTACTCTCTGGAAAAAATATATCCCTCCCAAATTCAGTTTTCTTATTTGGAGAGTCTGGAACAATTATCTTCCAACATAAATGGCCATCAAAGAAAAAGTTATCCTTATGGCCACACGATGCAACTTTTTCTCATCCCCTAAGAAATAATCCTCAATCCATCACTTTTTCCACTAAATGTGTTCTGGCCATATTTAGATTGTACTTGACGAGTTCTTGGTCCTTCCATAGGTGGCCTGTTCTATTGAGGATTTATTCCAACACAGGTTTCACAGAGCCCCCTCCAGATAAAAGGCTAATGGGATGTCAATTCTAGTAGCCATTGGAATTTGGTGAATTTAGAAAGTCTGCAATCAGTCAAGAAACCATGGGTCTCGTCCCTCCTTCCATGTGTTGGGTGTTAGGACAAGGCTTCTCACCTCCGATTTGGGTCCCATCCATAAACACCATGAGTCATCCCCTTCCCTTAGACGTTTCACTACAAAGCTGTGGCATCCTGACCTTCCATCCCATTCACCCCCTGGGTCTTGGGTCAGATGGTTCCCTACTACCAATGGCCTCAAACTCAACACAGATGGATCTTGCAGTCCGGGGATCATGAGGGGAGGTGGGGTCGTTATGTGCAATGTGAGTTCAGTCATCCTCACATTCAATGCATACCATGGGATGTGTGACTCTCTTGTGGCCGAAGCCAAGGGCATGCACATATGATTAGAGCTCTTCATATCTTAGGCTATCCCTCTCACCGTTGTGGAAATAGATTCGGAAATCTTCTAGAGATCTCGTAAAGGAGAGAACCCCAACTTAGAGCATCACATATCTCATTCGCAAGTGCATGGATCTCATTCTTCATGATACTGAGATCCTCCACATGCGGTGTGAGGGTAACCAGCTGTCGGATTTATTGGATTCGAGGCGACCCATGAATCTCGTCTCTCAACTTTCAACTCCCTCAGATCCCTGCCTTAAGGTGGGAAGGATATCTCCCTTGGAGATGCTCTTGGCCTTCATTTTTTCAGACCTCCGTGATTCATTATTTCCATTGACGATTCTCTTTCATGTCATAAAGTCACGTGGGCTTATTTTTAAATAAAAAATATATAACATCTCTCTCATGGTTTACCTCTCATGAATTACAATTAATTTTCTTATTATCTAGATATTCATGATATATTCAATTAACAGTACCATTTTCCAACTATTTGATACTTAATATAATAGATTATTTTTTTAATAATATACTACTTTATACCACTCCTCATTCGAAAATTTATTTTATATAAAAAATATTTCTTCCAAAAAAGTTTTCAAAAAAGTTTTGAATTATATTTTAATATTATTTTCCTTGAAAATGATTTGGATAATACTATATTTTAAATAATTTTTTTTAAAATTTTGTTATAATATTTTGTGTATTTTATTTGAAATATATATTCAAAGAAATAGATTTTAAAAACACCTTATGATTGAAAATGTGTTTTAAATGACTTTCAGTGATTCCTTTATATGTTACAATAGTTCTCTTCATTGAAAATTATTTTGAAAATATTTTATTTTAAAAAACAATATCTAAAATTATTTTTAATTATTCTTTTATATGTTTCATAAAAATTTTTAAAGTAAAATGATTCTAAAATATTTAATTTTTCAAAAATATATTTTAGTAATTTCCAAATATAACATTATATGTTTAAAAAGTTATTTTCAATAAAAAGTATTCAAAAAATTAATTATTATTAAAAATTTATCTGATTTTTTTAAAAGATTTATTAATAATATTAAAATATTATTTTCCATGAAACTTATTTCTCAAATATTTTTTGTATAAAGTGTTTTAATGGACATTCAATGATTCTATTATAAGTTTTTACAGTTTTTTAAATTAAAAGGGTATTCAAAATGTTTTATGCCATAAAAATCATTTTCAACGATAAAATTATATTTTCCTGATGAAATGTTTTAAAAGATATTTCAATATTATTTTCCATCTAAGATGGCATTTGTTGGTGTTTCCTATGCCTTATTGGTGATACAATCAAATGATACCATTCATATTATTTCTATAAATTGTTTAGGTTTTGAATGAATGAGGTTTATGAAACCCTTTTCTCTTCCACAAGTTATCCAATAATAAATCTTTTTTTAAAACCTACTTTTTTCATAGGTTATGCTCTGATGAAATGATTATGAAACCTGTCTCTTCTCCATAGGTTATCATATGATAAAATTTTTATGACACCCATTTAATTTCAGGGGTCACGAAATGATGATTATTTTATGATCATTTGGTACATATGTGTATGATTTTAATTATGTGATGAGTGAGACATATATCTCAATAAAGTGCATTGGGTAAAGATTTATATCTCATTAGATATAAATATGAAAAAATTAAATGGCCAGGGTCCACTAAAGGAAATAGGTATGTATTCATCCACAATGGGAAATAGTCATGTCCTAATCCACAGTGAGAAATATGTGTGTTGAAATCCATAATGGGACATATGTGCCTCCTGATCCACTTTGGAAAATAAGTTCACGTAAATCCATTATGATGATGGTTGTGGTAGTCAACCTTGAAACATGAAATGATTTTCCATATTTAAGACGTTTCCATGATTTTGTGACTTGATCATATAGTTCATGATTTACTTGTGATGAATTATCATTCTTATAACCCATATTATTCAAAAATGATTATGTATTTTAGCACGAATAATGTGTATGATCCATTAAAGATTGGGTATGGACATTGTAAGTTACCATCTTGATCTCATAACCATAATATTATATTATTCATTCATGTTATCATTGATTGATATATCTTATGTTTACCCTTACTAAATATTTGAGCTCACCCTTTATTATTTTCTTCTTAAACAATTGAGAAATTAAGGTTTAGATAGGGTATTTAACGGAGGATTATTATGTGAGAAGATCATTATTGGAGTTGTTGAAGATCTTTCATCAAATTAGTTAATTATGTTTCAATTTTACATAAGAAAATATTTTACTATCATCTAGAGTATGTTTTTGTAATATAATTACTATTCATATAAAAAGATATAATATTCTTGTATGATAAGCCTTAGTCGTAATAATCAGGTTGCTGCAAGTATTAACAAATTACTCTCTCTATATATATCTATAGAAATAAACACAATGGTTATATCACACAAGTACGGGGTCAATTTATATATATATATATATATTGAAAAAATCAAAGCATAAATAAATCAAAACTATTTTTAAAGGAGTCTAACGTATGGGATCATATTAAAATCTTTTTATTGTAAAGAAATAAGATCAACGGGGAGGTCTTCAAACTAGGTGATGTCTTGATTTACTCAAATGTTGGCCAAGCCATTAGAAACTGTATTTCATTCTCCATATACATGAGTGATGATATAGTTGATATCTATAAGAGAATGAGTGAAATATTTCCAACAGGTAGTAATCGTCCAAGAAAGATGAATAATGAAGTTACAAATTGATTTCATGATATTCGTCAAGTCACTCTCAATCCAGAGATTGTTCAAACCAAAGAGCATTGCAAAGGTGATGTCATGAATTAAGCTCATCATCTCAGCTTCATGGGAGGTGGCAATGCCACTGCTACCCATTAAGCAACCTAGGATCAATGTTGTTTTTTAAAATAATTCCCAACTACCTTATTATTATACATAAAGACTATTTCATTTTATATTCTCAAATCAAATTACATAAGATGATGTTGGTGGTTTCCTATTGGGTTTTACTCACACCATATTTAGGATGTCATTTGGTACCCAAACATACCTCAGGGTTTCTGGTCAACACCATGGATTATACTCCCTTATTTTAGTGTCTTCTTTGTAAGACTTGGAATGAGAGTAGAAAGTGAGAATGTACTTAGTCATCCATCTAGATCTGGAGTATTTTGTTTATTTATTATTATTAATTTTGGTCTTATTGTATTTATTTCATGTTTTATATTCTCTTCTTTGTATTTATGGGTTAGTATATTTTGAAAAGATGTGATTATATGGCATGGGTCAGGTTATCCATTATTATTATCTTCTATTAATAATTAATTTTTTTATTCATCCATTGTATTTAGTGATGATTCTTGACGGTATAGTTTCTCCACTATGAAATATTTAGATCCTCAATTCTAGTCAGTAGCCTCTGACATATAGGGAGGTGTGCATGAGGCCATGCCACAACCAGATTGGTCACTCTTTATAGAGTTAATATGTTTTGGACATGAAATATGAATTAAATGTTATGAAAATTCATTTGGTTGTTATGAATAATTATTTTATTTATTTCTATAATTTCATGAAGTTGGTAATTTTACTTATCTTATTATCAGTCACACCCCATCTCCTTAAATTGTATTATTATTATTATTATTATATTATTATTGATCTTATATTTGTATCATTTATTACGCTTCTTATTTTTCTTTTATATTCTCATTTTTTTAATATTGTTTTTATTTTTTTTAAACCCTAGGGGCACTAAACACCCCATCTCCTTCCTCTTGATTGAGACCTAGCCACACCCCCATGGGTTTCTCTAGGTACGGCAGTCCCTCTCCCCCTCCTGTTCTTTGTGAAACAAAACCCCTTTCTCTATCAACCCGGCTCGTGGCAGCCTTCATTTCTCCCTATACCAATCTCACGGTGAACCCCCATATTTCCCACATTTTGTTCAGCCTACACGATGCCTCCATCCCCTCCCGATGGCCTATGCCTCTTCCCCGGTCCAGCAAAGATCCACCCTCCCCATCTCCATCTAGCCAGTGTGACACCAGTTCGTGGAAAACCCCTGCTCCCACTCACCTGCATTGACTCACGGCCTAGTTCTTCCCTCCAGGTCCCGGGGCCCCCTTCTTCTTGCCAGTAGTTCTGATCCATTTCTGACCGATGTCCGGCCACTACACTGCTTCAAATCCCAGTGGCCCAACCACCATGTGATGCACCCTTTTTTTTAACAAACCCATTCTCAACTCACCCTTTTTTATACAACGCCCCAACCTTCCCCCACCCCCCTCTGAATCCCTATATGTGTGTCATATTATCTTTGGACTTCTGAGATTGTGCATAGGGCCTCTCGGGAGCCGTTGGTGTGTGTTCTGGAAACCACCACCGATGGAGAGGCAGTTTCGATTCACTGTCATCATCCAATGTAAGAGTTGAAACCTTTTTTTGGGTTTCTAGACATGTAATTTGATAATCTTATGATGTTTGAGGGTATCAGCTTTAATGTGTTGTGTTTCCAGTTCCTTTGGAATACATGCACACATATAAAATGGTATGTATATATATATATGTTTGTATGTATATCATTTATGTGTGTATTCCCTCATAGAGCGAGAATTCAGACATTGGTTAAGGGGATACATCGATATATATAGAGGTATGTGCACATGAGCACATGACTGCTTGCGTTAGAAAGCACTGAATTCCAAGAGTTGTAATGGTCCAACTCATGAGGGAGGAGTTTCCATCCTTTCTCTCATCCATATTTTTCCATATGAACTTTCATTATTCTCATTTAAATTATAAATTTTTTTCTCACCTATATTAGAATGATATTTTATTCATTAAATTTTTTTATAATGGTTCAAAGTGATAAAAATAACTTTTATATATTTCCATGGTTATTTAAAGGTTTTTCCATGCCCTTGCTCAAAGTTATAGTCTACATAATGTTTGTGTTTTCTTAATTAAACAATAGATTAGGATTCACACCCCTATTTTTTATAGTTAAATTATGGTACTGTTTTCTTGTTGAAATATTTGATCAAAATTGAATTTTTGGATGCTCCCAATTTATGCACATGCTTATACCTTTCCAACATGGTTGGATATAACTGCCATTATCTGAAAATTTTACTGTTGGACGTCTTGAGTGGGGTTTACTTGTAGAAACATTTTATGGAACTTTTTTTCCTGCAGTGGTTAGTTTTATAGAACTTATTGTTTTTGTAGAAAAGATTTTTCATCTCATTTAATTGGTATTTTTCCAGAATCCTTGGTTTTATAAGCAGTTCTAGTTTTATAAATGATGTGTGTCTCTTCGCATGATTCATTAAATTGGTTTTAAAATAAATCCATGAGTATATTCCCGTTTGGCTTTTGGTTTATATATTTTATTGAGTGTGTGGTTCAAGGAAACACTTATATTGTTTTTACCAAATTGAACATAGTATTACTAATGACTTTTTTGGAAATGCTTAAAAATATGGTACCAAATTTCCCCCTTGGCTTTTTAAATACAAATTTGGTGTCTAGAGTTGTTTTAGAAGACCGTTTCCAATGTTTTCATAAAGTAAATTGATTATGTAAAACTCGAGACCCGGTATACAACTCTAAGTTTTCAATAAAGTGGTTTTGATAACCGAATGATGCGATGACCCGATTGGCACTATGTATATTTGACATGTATGCATATATATAATAATATTGGTACCCCCAATATTAGGTAGCCCTTTATGGGTGAATGCATAGGAGGCATCTGTGTTTGGGGTAGGAAAGTGCGGTGAGATGAGTCACGTGTGTGAGGGCCTTCCACCATAGATATTATTATTATAACCACCATGGGTTATTGGGAATAATTTAGATGATCAAGTGACTGTTGTAGACCAAACTCTATTAGACGGGTTGGTAAACCCTAGATTTTTGTTAGGCCAGGTGGGTTTGCCACCAGATTGGTATGTTAGGGTAGCCAGTTGGTTATAGACATAAGACCTTCACCATACGCCGACAGTTGGTTTCGAAACCGAGTACGTCCAGGGGTCTTCTAGGGATGTTTAGGATCACCCATGTTTACTGGATTATTTATATTTCTTGTCTACATTCTATTTCACTAGTTTATTTTTAGTTGGAAATTTTTACTTATTTTACACTAGCCCAGTTTGGTATTTTCTATTTTAGATTTCTTTATAAAATGAACAATGATTTTGGAAATGGTGTGTTGAGTGTGTTGTGGTTTTAAATGGATTCAACATGTTTCTTATTTTTAAAATATGAAAAACCTACTTTTATATATTTATTTCAAACTTTTGTCGATGGATAGTTTAGGAAAAGAGAACTATTGGATTCAATGGTTTTTTTGGGCATCACTACTGAGCATGTCAGTGATCATGCCTATTATATCTTTCCAGTTTTAGGTTCAGTTTCTCATGCAGGTACCTGGTTCAGCTGCTCAATGTTGGAGCAGGCTTGGTTCTGAGTTGTATGGTGACCTAAGAGGTCACAAGGATGTATGTTTAGTTTATTCTCTTTCTGCTGCATGTTTTGATTGGTTATCATTATTTTTTTATCTATGTATCTTTTGTTTTTTGGATAATCAATCCCAGCTGTTTAGTGTTGATGCCTAACATTAGTTTCCATCCCATGGGGATCGAGTACGACCCTTTGGCCATGCCGCGAGCCGACTTGGTTGACCGATTTAGGGTCGACCCGATTTGGTTCATGAAAAAATGGTATCAGAGGAGGACCTGGTTATTTGGGGTGTTTGGTTGATGGTGAATAGGAATATTGGGGCATAGGATATAGGTTTTGGGTCATTTCATGATCACCACCGCTCGTGACAAGACCTAAGTTGCCAGGGTTAGATTGGGTTTTGATTATTTTGTCTTGGGTTATTTTGCATTGAGGGGTAAAAATGGAGGCGAATCGGTTCACATTGAAACCTAGAATGGGGTGGTGACCAATTTGAAGTCCAAGTTTTTGGATCAAGGTACTCTTAGTGTTATGGATTACTTAGGACATGGCTCACCCCCTTGTCACCGGGTCAGGTGTATGCACTAGTTCCTCATTCTGATGGTTTATCATTTGTTGTGGTTCGTTTTAAACAAAGTTTATTTGAGTGTGTGTTAACAGAAAAAGTGATTTCGAAATGAAAAAGAAAAATAAGGTGGTTTATTCCAAATTTGTTTTTGAATTAGTAATGTGGGATTTAAAGATAAAGTGTATCGGTTTGGAAAAACAAGGTATGTGTTTGGATTTGGTAAGGAAAGGAAGTGTTTGAACATTGGAACTCCTTCTGAAAATTCACATGTTTGTGGGTATATATGAGGAGTTCATGGGGGAACTAGTTCACAGATGATGTGAGAAATATTGAATGAATGCACATGTGATGGTTCATAACGTTCCATAAGTTAATTTTAAAATTTAATAGAAATAATGGTTTTTGAAAAATGTTTTTTTCTTGTGTTTTTATTTGTTTGGATTGAGGGCATGTTTACCTAGTCTTGTGTTGTTTCTATGATTGAGTTTTGGCTTGATGACCAGTTTAGATGGGGTTTTTCATGTTGTTATGAGTATGCCACTGAGAAAGCCTCCAAATGTTATTAACGAGTTATGCACAGTTCCTAGGTCTTTTTGTCTGTTTCATTCTTATCGAGATAGTCGAAGTCTATTAGAGGTAGTTGAATAGATTGGAAAGATAGTGTGTCTTCAGGTTGTTGGTAAATCCTAGGGTAGTTATGGTTCATACTATCACATAGTTATTTGAGGGTTCAGTTCTGGACTAGTAAAGGTGGGATGTCTCATTATCGTTAGAGTCTTGGGTGTAGTTGGTGGGGTTGGACCTTGTGAAGGTTCCCCATCTGGCAAGGATCAGTGTCTGTAGTGTCTCCCAGTGTGATGGACCATTCTCTCGCATGCCACTAGTGTGGCCAGTTCAGGCTTTCTGAACTGGCTTGTCGCATCCCTTCAATGTCTTATTACCGTGTGACTGTTAAGGCCACAAATAAGAGTTATGAATGAAGCATCATTCTATAGGAAGGAATTAGGAACTAGAGTATGAAAATGTTTGACTGTGAGGCAGAATATGCTTCATCCTTCAGAGCCCCATCCAAAGGACTCTAGGTGAAGCTAGCGCACAGTCAAGAGTAGTTGAGGGTGTGTGGAACATCAGCTAAGATCATGATTTAAATGTTAGATGGAAATATCCAAGGATTTATTGTTTAATTATTGTCACCTTTGTAAACTCATCCTCATTTTTGTGGTGTTATGAGCTCGCTTTTCTACAATCCAAGCAGTCTCGTCCACTCTAAATGTGGATTTTAAATTATTTTTATTTATTAAGGGGTGTTGGGCACGTGAATGGAAGACACGTTATGATTCTATGTTTGGTCTTAATTTCATTTTCTAGGGGAATTTTTGGTTTCATGAATTAGTTGGTGGTGTTTCTAGGCCCCTTATTTGTTCGTGCAACTCTCCAAGAGTTTTCCTTTAGTGTATTTTGGTTTTGTAGGGAATTCATTTATTCTGATGCCTCGGTGTGTTTATTTTCCTCTTAATGGTTTTAAATACTAATATTGGAGTTGTTCTGTTAGCGTTGAGAATTTGGGATGAGTTTGGTTTGGGAGTTCCTATGTTTTCCACCTAGGGGGGTGGTTTGTTCAGGTTTAAAGGGATTCTGTGTTAGTGAATTATCATGGTGGGGGAAACCCTCCTCTGTCCCCCCTCGATATGGGGGTGCAGTCCTCCATGAATTGGTTAGGTGTGACGTTTACTTGGAATGGTCACCCTAAGGCTCTTGTTCGCTTTGGTTTTGTCTGGGAATGGACTCGAGTTGCATTAACTGTTAGCTTGGTGACTTCCTAGGGTCAGAAAGTTTTGTGGCTCAGAGATTTTTCACACCCTGACTCCTTAAATTATATTATTATTATTATTATTATTATTATTATTATTTTTGTTGTTGTTGTTGTTGTTGTTTTTGTTGTTATTGATATTATTTATCTGATATTTATAACTTTTATTATCATTTTTATTCTATTTTTATTTTTTTATAGTTTTTATTTTTTTTATAATCCATAGCGGTGCACCAAACACCCCCTCTTTTTCCTACCGATTGAGGCCCAGCCCCCCTGGGTTTCATCGTACATGGCGGTCCCTCACCCCCTTCTGTTCTCTACGCGACACAACACCCTACCCCTCAACCTAGCTCGTAGTAGCCTCAATTTCTCCCTCTACCATGCTCGTGGGAAACCCCATCTTTCCCCCATCCTGTTCAGCCTGCACGATGCCGCCAGCCCCTCTTAGTGACTTCTTTGTATTCCCCGGTCCAACAAAGTCGTGCCCTCTCTTTCCAAATCTAGCCAGCACGACGCCTATTCATGTCATGTCCCTGCTCCCTCTCACGTACTGCGAACTGATGAACCAGCGCCACACTCCCAGTCCCATGGCCCCCTTCTCCTTGCTGGTAGTTCCAGTCCGCTTCAGACCACTGTCCGGCCATTGCACTACTTTCTATCCCATTGGCCTTACCACCATGTGATTCACCCTCTTTTGTTTGATGACCCCTTCTTAGCACACCCTTCTTTTTTTCATCAATGCCCCATCCAGTCTGCCCCCCTCGAAATACCTCTGTATTATTCAGCTTCTCTTATGATTTCTGAGTTTGTGTAAAGGGCCACTCAGGATCTGTTTGTCTGTGTTTCAGCAACCACGTCCGAAGGAGAGTTGGTTTCGGTTCACTGTTGTCATCAAATGTAAGAGTGGAATCCTTCATTTGGTTTTTGCACATGTAATTTGATAATCATAGGATGTTTGAGGGTCTTAGTTTTTATGTGTAGTGTTTCATGTTCCTTGGGAATACATGCACAGATATACGATGGTATGTATATATATATATATATATATCCTTTTTGTGAATTTTCTTTCATGGTGTGGGAAATACATGCATTGGGTAAGGGAATAAAATTATATATATAGAGGTATGTGCATGAGATTGGATGACTACATTAGTTTGAAAGCGTTTCATGCCAAGAATTTTATTGTTCTATCTCTTAAGGTAGGAGTTTCCATCCTTTCTCTCATCCAGATTTTTTCATATGCACTTTCATTATTTACTTTTAATTAATAAAAGTATTTCACAATTTTATTGGAATGATATTTTATTCATCACCGTGTTTTTTTATGTTGGTTAAAAGTGTTAAAAATATCTTTCAAATAGTTCCTTTGTTATGTGTAGGTGTTTCCGTGACCCTGCTCCTAGATTTAATCAATTTAATGTTTTTATTATTGAAATATTTGATCAAAAATGGATTTTTGGATGCTCCTCTATTTATGAACATGCTTATAACTTTCCAACATGGTTGGAACTAACCGCCTTTATCATAAAATGGTACTGTTGGATGACATAAGTGATCTTTGCTTGTAGAATGATTTTATGGAACTTTTTTGTCCTCTGTTGGTTAGTATTATGGAACTTAGTGTTTTCATAGAAATGATTTCACATCTCTTTGAATTGGTATTTTTCTTGAATCCTTGGTTTTATAAGCGTTTCTTGTTTTCAAAATGATGTGGGTCTCTTCGTGCGGTTCTTTAAATTGGTTTGAAAATAAATCCATGAGTATATGCTCGTTTAGCTTTTGGTGTATATATTTTGTTGAGTGTGTGGTGTATGGAAAAACTTGGTTTGTTTTTACAGAATTGAACGTAGAATTAATAAATAATTATATAAAAATTCTTTGAAATTTGGATCCTAAGGTTCCTCTTAGATTTTAAATATATAAGTGGTTCTTAGAGATGTATTATAGGAGCATGGGAAATGTTTTCATAAAGTCATTTGATTATGTAAAACTAGAGAACCGGTTTAAAACATCACATGTTCAATAAAGTAGTTTTTATAACGGCCCATACATTACATACAATGTTATTACTTCAAAATTGAATCGTACTTATTAAGACATATAACAAAATCATGAATGGACCATATATGTATAGAGTCTTTAGAAACTCGGAAACATAAACAACTGGTTCATAAATCATCTATGATGTCTCCCATTTATTTCATCATATCTAGAGTCCCTTTTGGTATATTCTACATAATACCCTTCTTCCAGACTTGGGGAAAAAAAAATTCAAAAGGGTGAGATCAAATTCTCATTATGGGTAAGAAAAAGAAATATCAATCATATAATATTCTTAAGAACATAACATTTTGAAAATCTTCTCCTGCAAAATAGATCATAATATCATGACATGGGATCAATCATAATAGTGAAATGTAATCCAAATAATCATAACTTAAAACATTAATCATTGTGGCATACACACATAATCATAGAGAATCATTTTTTTAGTCTAGACTCATTTCCAAGACTATCTTAGGGGACAAAGTCCATTTCTGAACCAACTTCACTCCTTATTTCAGTCTTGTTTCACTGAACCAGATCAACCTGCCGTTCCCGCCATGTCTATTGCATGAGATATAAATCTTCAACCAATGCAATGGAGGGAGATATAGGTCCCACACATCTCATAATTATACCATTCTTATGTGTGCCACAAGATCATAAATCATACATCATAACATAACCCATGTAATAAAAATGGGATTCTTAAACATCGTTCCATCATAACATAAATCATATAAGATAAAAGGAATTAATAAAAATAATTCCATCATAACCTAATTAAATTAATGTAAAAATATGGATAGAAACAGAACCCTATATTATCTTAGATGGAAAAATAATTTTGATAAAACAATTGAACTTCATTCTTGAGGAAAATATCCTTTCTACTTCCAAAACATTTTTCCCTTATTAACATGTCATATAATTTTAAACTAAAAAAATTTGATTAAAAATAAACTTTAAAACTATTAAAGGAAGCTTCATGGAAATAATGTTCTAAAAATCCATTCATGCCGTATATGCTAAAAAAACATTCTTCTCGTACTTTGGCCAGAAAATTCAAAAAGTACCTCGTATGAAAAATGACAAATGATTCATTTCATATCTTTTACTAAAAACTCACCGAAGGGTAAAAATGGATTTAAACAATTTTAGGAGTATAGAAATAATATTACATATTGAAGAAACATAGATATGGATGATAAATATTTCCCAGTAAATTCTGATGTAAAAACAATCTTGGATAAAAATTTAGATTGCGATTTATTCCCTTACCATAGGTCCGATTTGCGTCGTAAGTGTCTGAAACTCATGTATAATGATTTAAATAATTTCATTAACTTATTCCAGAATCATACTTATTGTCATGATATCATATATTATCATATTATTAGCTTTTTATTAGTAATATTTCATTGCTTCTTGTTATTTGAGTGTTTATTACTATTTGTTCTCATGCGTGTTTTGCCGAATAAATTCTTATTCTTCTATCTAGGTTATAGATACCTCATTTTTAGAATAGTATTAGTGTAATATATATCATATTTAATCATTAAATTCATTTATATAATCTTTATGCAATTGAGATCATGTAGAACGAGTTGCATCACATTGTGGAGACGGTATTCCGTATGTACACACGATCGATGATATCATTCCCATGATCATGGAATTGTATTAGGGTTTATGTATACTATTTCAGAATCAATATAACATTACAATAATCATATATAGTTATTCTCTACACCATTATACCCATCCAAGTAAAGTGGTGGTGGAAAAAATATTACACCACGACATGGAGACGGTATTCCGTACGTACGCACGGGCGGTGATTTCATTTTCTGTAGGATGGATTGAAGGTGAAATAATTTGTTTCATATATATAATAACATATCAGTATATTATTGATACTGATGTTATTACTTAATAATTAAATAAATAAATAATAATAAGTATAAGAATAAATAACGTTGAAAGAATCGGTAACAGACATTACCTCTTCTTTGAAGCGCCTCTTATTAACCTCCTCTTTGGGCACTAAAGATGGTCTTTTAAGAGGACCAGGACCTCTATGATGTTTATAGGGAAGTGGAGAGGAGATATTGTCAGGGGTTGGCCGAATGTGAATGTAACACCCGAGACTTTTATGTTATATAAATCATCAAAGGAATATTTTTCTACACAACACTTGATTGGCTTTCTTTACACGAAATCACGATCTTCCTCGATAGCTTGCGTCGTACGCAATACCGAGTTTCACTAAACAACGATATACTATTAAAATATTATTAAAACTAGCCGTTATAAATAGTAATAACTACTTTTTAAAATTTTATAAATTTTATTTTTCAAAATGGACTTCATTTTTGGACTTAGAATATCGAAATTAGCCTAGGCTGAAATTTTGGTATTTTTCTGAAAACTTTCAATTTTTGATGAATAGTGAAACCACTGAGTTGTAGTTAGAAAAACTGAATTTTTTCATAAAACATAATTTTACCGCTTCTTTGAGTGGAATTTCAAAAATCCGAGAGACACGGTTGATGTCAGTAAGTAAAATGTGGTTCAATGAGACGAAAATAATTTTTTGGTGAATAGTAACTTTTTACTTTTTTTACCATGGTTAAAAGTAAATAGGGTAATTAAGGGTAAAAATGATATTATTATTATCCTAACACATGTCCTAATTCTATTGGATAAGTCTAATTCGACCAAAAACAACCTTAGGAATAAAATATGACCATTTAGGCCCACTTGGATTAGATTAGGACATTTATTATTAATTTATTTAAAGAAGGGTTAAAATAGTTAAAATCAAAGTTTAATAAGTAAATTATTTTTAATATGGGGTTATACATAATATAAATTAGACTATAAATATTAATTAGAAACCTAAAAAGATTTCCTACATAATGGTATTTTATTTTTAATTTTTAGACATTAAATAATTTAATTTATTTATGACATAATGATGATGGAGTAATTATCTTATTAATGAAATATTGACATAATTGATGTTATAAACATCACAATAAATGTTATTTGAGACTTTTTATGAATCAAACTACTTTTATTGGTTACTATTATATATTAGTGCTGATTTAATCATCTTGGTTAGAACATATAATTTTGTTATGACTTTCACAAAAATCATATATCAAATAGTGCCAAAATTGACACAAAATAGTTTTTAAATAAAATATTATATTATTAATTTCTATTTTATTCATAAAAATATAAGGCTCGGACAAATGACTTAGATAAGGATATATAAATTAATAATAAACAACTTGGGGTTCTTTTGGCATGTTATAGTAAGTGTATTAACCATATAGTGTAAGAAAAAAAAAAGTCACGGTTAAAGTTAAATTATTTAACTTAGAGTTAAATCTAATTGATAAAGTTAAAATAATAACCTAAACTTGTCTAAATCCTATTGGTTGATAGGATTTTGACCCATCCACACTTTAGATTCGAAATAAGACCCTTTGGAACCAATATAAACCGATTTTTACTTTAATATAAAAAAATATTTTGAGATATTCCTAAGGTGCCCCTCTCCTCCCTTATAAAAGGACACCTCCTCCCCCTCCTCCTCACACCAATTTGAACACTCATGCTCGGCCAAACCCTACAAAAATCCCTTCTACACTTCCATAAAATAATCCTAGATGTCCTGGTCTTCTTCAAAGACCAATCTTAGTTCCCTAAGTAAAGGATTCAAAGAGGCGTTTCAAAGAAGAGGTAATATCCATTACCGATCTTTTCAATTTCTTTCTTCTTCAACTTCTTCTTTTTTTAATTGTTTCATGATAAAGTAATAATGTCAGTATTACATACATACTAATATGTTATTATAAATATGAAACAACCCTAATTCACCTTCTATCCATCCTACGGAAAAATGAAATCACCGCGCGTGCGTACGTACGGAATACCGTCTCCACGCCGTGGTGTAATCTATTTTCCACCATCACCTTACAAGGATGGGTATAATGGTGTAATGAGTGACTATATATGATTATTATAAAGTTATATTGATACTGAAATAGTATAAATACACTTAAATACAATTCCACGATCTTGGGAACGATATCATCACTCGTGCGTACGTACGGAATACCGTCTCCACGATGTGATGCGACTCGTTCTACATTATCATCATTACATAGTAATTATATAAATGAATTTAATAAATAAATATGATATATGTTACACTAATACCATTCTGTATATAAGGTATATATAACCTTAAAATAAGAATAAGAATTTATTCGGCAAAACATGCATAAGAACAAAAGGCAATAAAGACCCGAATAACAAGTAACAATGAGATATTATTAATAAGAAGCTAATAATATGACCATATATGATATCATATCAATATGTATGATTCTGGAATAAGTCAATAACATTATTTAAACCAATATATAGGAGCTTCGGACATGTACAAAGCAAATCGGACCTAAGGTAAGGGAAATATCACAATTTCATTTTTATTCGAGATTGTTTATACTTTGGTATTTACTGAGGTGTATTTTATCATCCACATCCATTTTACCTCAATATGTAATATTGTTTCGATCCACTTACAATATTTTAAATCCAATTTTACCCTTCGGAGAGTTTTTAGTATGGAATATGAAAGGAATCTTTTGTCGTTTTTTGTATGAGGTACTTTTTGACTTTTCCGACAAAAGTACGAAGAATGTTTTTTTAACTTATACGGAATGAATGGATTTTTAAAACATTATTTCCAAGAAGATTCCTTTACAAGTTTTAAAGTTTATTTTTAATCAAATTCTTTTAGTTTATAATTGTATGACATGTTAAGAAAAGAAAAGTGGTTTTGAAGTAGAAAGGATATTTTCCTCAATAATGGAGTTCAAATGTTTAATCAAAATTATTTTTCATCTAAGATAATATCAGGTTCTGTTTTTATACCTATTATTACATTGATTTGATTATGTTTTGAGGGAATTATTTTTATGAAGTCATTTACCTTATATGATTTGTTTTATGATGTCATGATGTTTCAAGAATCCCATTTTTGTAACATGTGTTATACGATGATGTATGATTTATGATTATGTGGCACACATAAGAAAGGATTCATTATAAGATGGGTGGGACCAATATCTCCCTCCAATGCATTGGGTAAATATTTATATCTCATGATATAGACATGGTTGGAACAGACGTTTATTTCGGTTCAATGATACAGGACTGAAACGAGGAGTGAACTCGGTTCAGAAATGGACTTTGTCCGCTAAGATAGTCTTGGCAATGAGTCATGACTAACAAGAAATGATTTTCCATGATTATGAGTTCATGCCACAAAGTTTCAAGTTTTATGTTATGATTATGGGGATCTCATTTTATCTTCTATGATTTATTCCATGTTAATATATTATGATCTCTTTTGCATGTTATGATTTTCAAAAAGATATGATATGATTTTTTTTTCTTTTATTTGCCCTTGCTGAGCATTTGAGCTCACCCTTTTTTTGTATGTTTTCTTTTCCCCAGGTCAAGAAGATGGATATTATGTAGAATATGCTAAGAGGGACCCTAAATATAATGAAATAAATGGGAGACACTGTAGAAGATTTATGAACCAGTTGTTTATGTTTCCCAGTTTCTAAAGACACTATACCTATACGGTCCTTTGTGGTTTTGTCATATGTTGTAATAAGTGTGCTTCAATTTTGATGTATTAACAATGTATGTAAAGTATGGGTCTTTATAGTTGGTATCAGAGGAAAGGAATAGTCAACCTTTGCAAACTAGGATGTGAAAGCCTTAGTAAGAGCCCTAAGGATAAGTCTAAGCATAGAACACAATCTTAGTGTTTTAGAAATGGCCATGAATAACCAAGGATAAGACCTTAAGCGTGAAAACTTTATTCTTGAATTATGTGGTTTTCCTATTATAATTAGTGTTTCTCACACTATTCTTATTGCTTTTAGTCAATGGCTGGAACCCGAAGGAACCGTGTTAATGCGGAATGCGATGGGCAATGCAATGATTGTCCCCCTGAGCAACCAAACGATATGGGAGCTAGAATGAAAAATCTTGTAGCCATGCTCACACAACTTTCTCAAGCTATGAATCATGCAGGACTTCCAAAGGAGAAAAGGAAGGAGCATCATTCAGTTGAATCCTTCATGAGGCAGCGTCCACCTTCTTTCAGCGGGTCTACTGATCCATTAGTTGCTGAACAATGGATTAGTACTACTGAAAAGATTTTTTCAGTTCTTCAATGTTCTGAACATGATAAAGTCATCCTAGTAGTGTATTGTTTGGAAGGAGATGCTGATAAATGGAGGAATCTAATTAAGAATACGATGCAAAGGGATGAAATTGAGTCCATGGAATGGGACGAGTTCAAGAACTTATTTTTCAATAAGTAATTCCCAGGTATTCTCTGAACAAAGATGGAGGAAGAGTTTTTTGAACTGAATCAAAAGGATGATGAATCTGTTGGTACCTATGAAGCAAATTTTACAAGACTTGCAAGGTACACTTCTAGTATTATTATCCAACCTGAGAGTAAGATCGATCGATTCTTTAGTGGCTTAAAACCAAGTCTTCGAAGGGTGTTAGCCATAAGGGACTTCAATAGCTACGACGAAATCGTTTGATGTGCTCCCAAAGTCGAGATGGAGATTGAAGTAACCCATCAGTCACATGGGTTTGATAAGAAGAGGAAAATGGAATTCAAAGGAAAATCTAAAGAGCACACTGAAAAGAAGATGAGATTTACCTTATGCTCAACGTGTGGAAAGAAACATGAAGGGAGTTGTCTTAAAGGGACAAGTAAATGTTTCAAATGTGGAAAGGAAGGTCATCGAGAATTTGAACGCCGCGATAATGGGATGAAGATGTCTAATGATGCAAAAAAAGGAACGGATACACAGAATGAACCTAATACACTTCAATGTTTCATGTGCAAGGAGATGGGGCATTATGCCAATCAATGCCCAAATCCAAGGGTTGATGATGATGGTCGACGTCAACAAACTCTTAAGGCTAAAGACAAAGGAAAGTCACATGAAATTTCTATCAGCGATGTGGAGTACGATAATGAAGTGGTGAAAGGTACACATACCATCCACTCTAAAGTAGAAAATGTTTTATTTGATTCTGGATCCACCCACTCTTTTATTTCTGAAGAATTTTCTAAGGGTATCACCATATTACCTCAACAATTAGATGTTCAGTTAGATGTGACAACACCTAACGGCATAACAGTCGCATCTAATGATTATAATTCTTCTCTGATCGATGTTTGTGGGAAAGTGATTCCTGCAAATCTTGTGATCCTTCCTATAGTGGAATTTGATGTGATTCTTGGCATGGATTTGCTTTCTTTATATGGAGCTCATATCAATTTCCAAAGAAGGGAAGTCACATTTCATATTCCAGATCAATCTATGATCGTCTATCAATGCAAGGATGAACATAACCTTCCAGTGGAAATTTATTCCATTTTATGGGTATTGATTCCACTAAATGAAGGTTATTTATCTCAAATGGTTGGTGAGAATCTCACTATTAAGAATATGCCCATTGTACGGGAGTTTGATGATGTCTTTCCGGAGGAATTACCGGGTCTTCCACCAAATCGTGAAGTTGAGTTTTCAATAGAACTCGTACCGGGTGCTTTGCCTATTTCAAAGACACCTTATAGAATGGCCCCAATTGAGTTGCAGGAATTGAAGAAGCAACTCCAAGAGAATCTTGATAAGGGATTCATACGCCCTAGTGCGTCACCTTGGGGAGAACCTGTTCTATTTGTTAAGAATAAAGATGTATCAATGAGACACTGTATTGATTATCGAGAACTTAACAAGATCACTATCAAGAACAAATATCCTCTCCCACGCATTGATGACCTATTTGACCAACTATGCGGAGCTAAATACTTTTCCATGATTGATCGTTGTTCAGGGTATCATCAATTAAGGGTCAAAAGGGAGGATATACCAAAGACGGCTTTCCGTACAAAGTATGGACACTATGAATTTATTGTGATGCCATTTGGTCTTACTAATGCCCCTTCAATCTTCATGGATCTTATGAATAGAGTCTTTAGAGACTATCTTGATCAATTTGTGGTAGTCTTTATAGACGGTATTCTTTTCTATTCAAAGAGCAAGGAAGAGCATGAAGATCACTTGAGAATTATATTGAAGACCATGAGAAAGGATATGTTTTATGCCAAATTTACCAAGTGTGAATTTTGGCTTCAAAAAGATGCATTTTTGGGTCACATAATCTCAAAAGAGGGGATATCTGTGGATCCAGCAAAAACAGAGGTTATCGAAAGATGGTCGAGATCAACAATAGTAACTGAGATCCGAAGTTTTCTTGGTTTGGCTGGATATTATCGATGTTTTGTGAAAGATTTTTCACGATTATCTAATTCACTCACCAAGTTGACTCGGAAAAGAGTTAAGTTTGGTTGGACAGAGGAATGTGAAGAGAATTTCAAGGAGTTGAAAAGAAGGTTATCTAGTGCACCTGTGCTCACACTTCCTTGTAGTGGAGAAAGGTTTGTCATCTACAGTGATGCATCCAAGAAGGGATTGGTGTGTGTTCTTATGAAAAATGATATGGTGATAGCTTATGCCTCACGACAGTTGAAAATCCATGAGAAAAATTACCCAACACATGATTTGGAGTTAGCTGCGGTAATATTTGCATTAAAGATTTGGAGGCATTACCTTTATGGTGAATGTTGTGATATTTATACTGATCATAAGAGTTTAAAGTATATTTTCACACAAAAGGAGCTGAATATGTGTCAAAGAAGATGGTTGGAGCTGATTATGGATTATGACTGCTCAATCCATTACCACCCGGGGAAAGCAAACAAGGTGGAAGATGCATTAAGTCGACAAGACCATGCTAGTTTATCCATGATGAGGATCACAAAAGATCCAATATTTATGGATTTACAAAGGATGGATCTTGGAATTATAATGGAAGGGGAAAATCATATCTTTCTCAAATTAATGTTCAACCATCTATACATGTGAAGATTAAAGAGGCACAGAAATAAGATGTCGAGTTACAAAAGAAGGGGAGAAATGTTCCTGAATTCAACCTTGATTGTGATGGGATAATAAAGTTCAGGAATCGGGTTTGTGTTCTTCCCATCCCCGAATTAAAGAAGGAACTACTGGATGAGGCTCATAGTTCTTCATTCTCTATTCATCCTGGAAGCATGAAGATGTATAGGGACCTGAAAGAGTACTTCTGGTGGGATGGCATGAAAAGAGATGTTGCAGAATATGTCTCTCGATGCTTGGTTTGTCAACAAGTTAAAGCTGAGAGACAGAAGTCTAAGGGGATGTTACAACCATTACCCATACCCGAATGGAAATGGGAAAACATCACTATGAACTTTGTCACAGGACATCCTAAAATATCCAAAGGCAATAATGCTATCTGGGTCATAGTTGATCGTCTTACAAAGTCTGCACACTTCATTGCTATTAGAGAGGATTTCTCTCTAGATCAGCTTGCCAGGATATATGTAAAGTAAGTGGTAAGATTGCATGGAGTCCCACTTTCTATTATATCTGATCGGGATCTGAGATTTACCTCGATGTTCTGGCGAAGTCTTCAGCATACTCTGGATACAGTGTTGAGTTTCAGCACTACTTATCATCCTCAGACAGATGGTCAGTCAGAGAGAAAAATTCAAACTCTAGAAGATATGTTGAGAGCTTGCTCTATGGATTTCAAAGGAGTTTGGGATAAACACCTACCTTTGGTGGAATTTTCTTATAATAATAGATTTTACTCCAGTATTCAGATGGCTCCTTATGAAGCTCTCTATGGAATGAAATGCAGGACTCCAACTTGCGGGGATGAAGTTGGGGAAAGAAAGCTATTAGGACCTGATCTCGTCGATGAAATGGCAGAAAAGGTCAGATCTATTCAACAACACATAAGAGCAGCTCAGAGTCGACAGAAAAGATATGCCGACAACCGATGAAAAGACCAAGAGTTTGAAGTGGGTGATATAGTGTTCTTAGGAATATCTCCCTGGAAGAGGGTTATGAGATTTGGAAAGAAAGGGAAGTTGATCCCTAGATATATCGGTCCTTTCGAAATACTGGATCATGCTAGGAAGGTAGCTTACCGATTGGCGCTTCCTCCGAATCTCTCTCAAGTTCACGATGTGTTCCATGTATCTCTCCTGAAAAAGTACATACCTGATCCTTCACATGTACTCAGCTCAGAAGTTGTACCGCTGGAGCAAGATCTTTCTTATGAAGAACAACCGATAGAGATTCTGGATCGTAGCGAAAAAGTCCTACGAAACAAGACCACTCGATTGGTGAAAGTTTTATGGAGGAACCACCAATTAGAAGAAGCTACATGGGAGCTTGAGGATATGATGAGGGAGAGGTATCCTCATCTGTTTGTTACAAAGTGACGAATTTCGAGGGAGAAATTCATTTTAAGAGGGGTAGAATGTAACACCCGAGACTTTTATGTTATATAAATCATCAAAGGAATCTTTTTCTACACAACACTTTCTTGGATTGCTTTACACGAAATCGCGACCTTCCTCGATAGCTTGCGTCGTACGCAATACCGAGTTTCACTATACAACGATATACTATTAAAATATTATTAAAACTAGCCGTTATAAATAGTAATAACCACTTTTTAAAATTTCATAAATATTATTTTTCAAAATGGACTTCATTTTTGGACTCAGAATATCGAAATTAGCCTAGGGTGAAATTTTGGTATTTTTCTGAAAACTTTCAATTTTTGATGAATAGTGAAACCACTAAGTGGTAGTTAGAAAAAACTGAATTTTTTCATAAAACTTAATTTTATAGCTTCTGTGAGTGGAATTTCAAAAATCCAAGAGACACGGTTGATGTCAGTAAGTAAAATGTGGTTCAATGAGATGAAAATAATTTTTTTGGTGACTAGTAACTTTTTACTTTTTTTACCACGGTTAAAAGTAAATAGGGTAATTAAGGGTAAAAATGAATTTATTATTACCCTAACACATGTCCTAATTCTATTGGATAAGTTTAATTCGACCAAAAACAACCTTAGGAATAAAATATGACCATTTAGGCCCACTTGGATTAGATTAGGACATTTATTATTAATTTTTTTAAAGAAGGGTTAAAATAGTTAAAATAAAAGTTTAATAAGTAAATCATTTTTAATATGGGGTTATACAGAAGATAAATTTGACTATAAATATTCACTATAAAGGTAAAAAGAGTTCCTACATAATGGTATTTTATTTGTAATTTTTAGACATAAAATAATTTAATTTATTTATGACACAATGATGATGGGGTAATTATCTTATTAATGAAATATTGACATAATTGATGTTATAAACATCAAAATAAATGTAATTCGAGACTTTATATGAATCCAACTAATTTTCTAGGTTATTATTATATATTAGTGTTTATTTAATCAACTTGGTTCGAACATATAATTCTATTATGACTTTCACAAAAATCATATATCAAATAGTGTCAAAATTGACACAAAATAGTTTTTAAATCAAATATTATATTATTAATTGTTATTTTATTCCTAAAAATCTAAGGTTCGTAAATATAACTTAGATAAGGATATATATATTAATAATAAACAACTTGGGGTTCGTTTGGCATGTTATAGTAAGTGTATTAACCATATAGTGTAAGAAAACAAAAAGTCACGGTAAAAGATAAATTATTTAACTTAGAGTTAAATATAATTGATAAAGTTAAAATAATAACCTAAACATTTCTAAATCCTATTTTTTTGATAGGATTTCGACCCATCCACACTTTAGCTTCGAAATAAGACCCTTTGGAACCATTCTAAACCGATTTTGACTTTAATATAAAAAAATATTTTGAGATATTCCTAAGGTGCCTCTCTCCTCCCTTATAAAAGGACACCTCCTCCCCCTCCTCCTCACGCCAATTTGAGCACTCAAGCTCGTCCAACCCCTGCCAAAATCCCTTCTCCACTTTCCTAGAATAATTCTAGAGGTCCTGGTCTTCTTCAAAGATCAATCTTAGTTCCCTAAGTGGAGGATTCAAAGAGGCGTTTCAAAGAAGAGGTAATATCCATTACCGATCTTTTCAATTTAATTTTTCTTCAACTTCTTCTTCTTTAGTTGTTTCATGATAAAGTAATAACATCAGTATTACTTACATACTGATATTTTGTTATAAATATGAAACAACCCTAATTAACCTTCTATCCATCCTACAAAAAAATGAAATCACCGCGCGTGCATACGTACAGAATACCGTCTCCACACCATGGTGTAATCTATTTTCCACCATCACCTTACAAGGGTGGTTATAATGGTGTAATGAGTAACTATATATGATTATTATAAAGTGATATTGATACTGAAATCGTATAAATACACTTAAATACAATTCCACGATCATGGGAATGATATCATCACTCGTGCGTACGTACTGAATACCGTCTCCACGATGTGATGCGACTCGTTCTACATGATCATCATTACATAGTAATTATATAAATGAATTTAATGAATAAATATGATATATGTTACACTAATACCATTCTGGATATAAGGTATCTATAACCTTAAAAGAAGTATAAGAATTTATTCGGCAAAACACGCATAAGAACAAAAGGCAATAAAGACCCGAATAACAAGTAACAATGAGATATTATTAATAAGAAGCTAAGAATATGACCATATATGATATCATATCAATATGTATGATTTTGGAATAAGTCAATAACATTATTTAAACCATTATACATGAGCTTCGGACACGTACAAAGCAAATCGGACCTAAGGTAAGGGAAATATCACAATATCATTTTTATTCGAGATTGTTTATACTTTGGTATTTACTGAGGTGTATTTTATCATCCACATCCATGTTCCATCAATATGTAATATGGTTTCCATCCACTTACAATATTTTAAATCCAATTTTACCCTTCGGTGAGTTTTTAGTAAAGAATATGAAAGGAATCTTTTGTCATTTTTCGTACGAGGTACTTTTTGACTTTTCCGACAAAAGTACGAAGAATGTTTTTTTAACTTATACAGCATGAATGGATTTTTAAAACATTATTTCCAAGAAGATTACTTTTAAAGTTTTCATGTTTATTTTTAATCAAATTCTTTTAGTTTATAATTGTATGACATGTTAAGAAAATAAAAGTGTTTTTGAAGTAGAAAGGATATTTTCCTCAAGAATGGAGTTCAAATGTTTTATCAAAATTATTTTCCATCTTAGATAATATAGGGTTCTATATTTATACCTATTATTACATTGATTTGATTATGTTTTGAGGGAATTATTTTTATGAAGTCATTTACCTTATATGATTTGTTTTATGATGTCATGATGTTTCAAGAATCCCATTTTTGTTACATGTGTTATGCGATGATGTATCATTTATGATTATGTGGAACACATAAGAAACGATTCATTATAAGATGGGTGGGACCTATATCTCCCTCCAATGTATTGGGTAAAGATTTATATCTCATGGGATAGACATGGCTAGAACAGATGGTTATTTCGGTTCAGTGATACGGGACTGAAACGAGTATTGAACTCGGTTAAGAAATGGAATTTGTCCGCTAAGATAGTCTTGGCAATGAGTCATGACTAACAAGAAATGATTTTCCAGGATTATGTGTGCATGACACAATGTTTCAAGTTTTATGTTATGATTATGGGGATCTCATTTTCACTTCTATGATTTATTCCATGTTAAGATATTATGATCTTTTTTGTAGGTTATGATTTTCAAAAAGATATGATATGATTTTTATTTCATTTATTTGCCCTTGCTGACCATTTGAGCTCACCCTTTTTTGTATGTTTTCTTTTCCCAAGGTCAGGAAGATGGATATTAAGTAGAATATGCTAAGAGGGACCCTAAATATAATGAAATAAATGGGAGACACTATAGAATATTTATGAACCAGTTGTTTATGTTTCTCAGTTTCTAAAGACACTATACCTATACGGTCCTTTGTGGTTTTGTCATATGTTGTAATAAGTGAGATTCAATTTTGAAGTATTAACAATGTATGTAAATTATGGGTCATTATAGTGAAGGCTCAAAGTGGTGTGAGGAAGTGAGGGAGGAGGTTCCCTTTTATAAGCGAGGAGAGGGGCACCTTAGGAAAACAAAAAATATTATTTTATTATAAAGTCATATTCGGTTTTTAATAGCTCCAAATTGATTTTCATCTAAGATATGGTGGGAATGGGTCGCAATCCTCTCATCCAATATAATTTAGACAGGTTTAGGTTTCTATTTTAACCATATCATTTAGATTTAACTTTATGTTAGATAATTTAACTTTTACCGTGCCTTTTTGTTTTCTTACACTATAAGGTTAATAATCATACTATAACAATCCAAATGAATCTCCAAATGTTTATCATTAATATATATAACCTTATCTAAGTCATTTTGCCGATCCTTATATTTTTAGGAATAAAATAACAATTAATAATACAATATTTGTTTTAAAGAACTATTATATGTCAATTTTGACACTATTTTGTAATTGATTTTTCGGAAAATCATAATAGAATGATTATTTAGAAAAAAGTTAATTAAATCAATACTAACATGTAATATTAACCTAAAAATTAGTGGAATTCATAAAAAGTCTCAAATTACATTTATTTTAGTATTTATAACATCAATTATGTTAATATTTAATTAATAAGATAATTACTGCATCATCATTGTGTCATAAATAAATAAAATTATATAATGTGTAAAAAAATAAATAAAATATAAATATGTAGGAAATATTTTTATATTTCTAATTAATATTTATAGTCGAATTTATCTTATGTATAACTCTATAGTAAAAATGTTTTAGTTATTAAATGTTGATTTTAACTATTTTAACTATTATTTAAATAAAATAATATTAAATGTCCTAATCTAACCCAAGTGGGTCTAAATGGTCATATTTTATTCTTCAAGTTGTTTTTGGTCGAATTACACTTATCCAATAGAATTAGGACATGTGTTAGGGTAATAATAATATTATTTTTACCCTTAATTACCCTATTTACTTTTAACCATGGTAAAAAAGTAAAAAGTTACTATTCACCAAAAATTAGTTTCATCTCATTGACCGACATTTTAGTCCTTGATATTAACCGTGTCTCTCAGATTTTTAAAATTCCACTCCCAGAAGTGGTAAAATTATGTTTTATGTGACTGTGCAAATTCTCCAAGGAGGTGGGTAAAAGACGGTGAAAAGTTCCAAAAAAAATTATATATCTAAAATTATTATAAAATGACTCCAATGAATTACTTTGAACTTATATAGTTATTATGTATAAATTTTGACCTAAAATAAATATAAATAAAATAAATAATTATTTAAATAAAAATTCGGTTTTTAAATAGTAACCTAGTGTTTTCACTATTCATAAAAAAATGAATGTTTTCAGAAAAATACCAAAATTTCACCCTAGGCTAATTTAGATATTCCAGATCCAAAAATGAAGTCCATTTTGTAAGTTGAAATATAAAAAATTTCAAAAATTGGTTAATACTATCCACAATGGCTAGTTTTAATACTATTTTAATTGCATAGCATTGTTTAGTGAAACCCGGTATTGCGTATGATGCAAGCTATTGAGGAAGGTTGTGATTGCCTGTGAAGAAAGCCAAGATAGTGTTGTGTGTGGTGAAAGAGTCCTTTGATGATTTATATTCCATAAAAACAAAACATTTCTCATAAAAATATTTGGTGATACAGTTTTTCTAACTGAATGATGTGACGTCCCGATTGGCACTTTGTATGTTTGACTTGTATATATATTTATATGTATATGGGGAAATCCTATCTAGGGAAACCCTTTATGGGTGAACGCTTAAGAAGCATCCATGTTAGGGGTAAAATGTGATATCAGATGTGTCATGCATGTGAGGGCCATCATACATACAAAACATTATTATAACCAACATGGTTTCTTGGGATTCTGTTAGATGATCGAGGGATGGTTGCTGACCAGACCGGATTAGATGGGTTGGTACCCCTTGGATTTGTTGTTCGGCCATGTAGGCTTTTCCACTACTTTGGTCTGTTAGGGAGGCTAGTTTGATATAGATTTAGAAGTTTCATCATATGCCGACAGGTGGTTCTGAAACCGAGTATGTCCATGGGTATTATATGGATTTTTGGGATCC
Source organism: Viscum album (assembly GCA_963277665.1). NCBI lineage: Eukaryota > Viridiplantae > Streptophyta > Magnoliopsida > Santalales > Viscaceae > Viscum > Viscum album. The sequence goes on along the minus strand of OY728146.1, from coordinate 208,376,056 downwards.
CCCATGGTTTTTGGATTATTTACATTTATTATTTCTTTATTTTTCACTAGGTTATTTTCATTTTTCACTTTTCCCTTGTTTTCCTCTAGCCCACCGTTGGTATTTTTTGTTTTAGATTTCATTTATAAAGGGAAAAATGATTTCTTAAAGGGTGTGTATCATGTGTTGGGTTTTTAAATGGGATCAACATGTTTCTTATTTTTAAAAAATGAAAACCAACTTTTATATATGTTTTTTAAACTTGTGTCTGTAGACTATTTGGGAAAAAAGAACTGTTGGATTCAACAGTTTATTTTTGGCATCCCTACTAAGAATCTAGGTGCTCATCCCTATTATATATTTCCAGTTGCAGGTTCAATATCTCATCCAGGTTCATGGTTTAGCTGGTTAATGTTGGAGTAGGCTTGGTTCTGAGTTGGATGGTGACCTAAGATGTCACAAGGAGGTATGTGCAGTTTATTTTCGTTCCCCCGCTAGTTTTATTTGGTTATCATTAGTTTTGTTTATCTATTTATCTTTTTTTATAGGAAAAATAGTTCACAGTGGTTTAGTGTTGATGTCTAACACCAGTTTCCAGCCCATGGGGATCAAGAACACCCCTCAGGCCATATCGCAGGCCAGCTTGGGTGACCGGTTCAGAGTCGACCCAGGTTGGTTCTTAACATTATCACTTATATATTCTTTCCCTAATATGTTTCTATGCAATGTGATTTTATATTGTGGTTTTATTTACATTTAACTAAATATTTTTGAATTTATTATACCCATATATGTTTCTCCATTTTCTATTCTTATACCATCCTAATAATAAGAATTATGTTGTGCAGCCACATTTGACTTAAAAATATCATATATTTCCTTTACCATGATTCCATATGGAGGTCGATTTTATTACTCTCTTCCAAATGACTTATAATTCCTAATCAAAACATAACCATGGTTATGTCATGAATTGGTCTTGGCATGTTATCTTTGAAATTTTGATAGGAGTAAGAGATATGAATTTTATGTACATTTGTTTTCCTAAAATGACTTTAATTTTAAAACTATAATTTTTTTATATTGTATTACACCTTTATTTAAATATAATTTTTTTTAAGATTATATATATTTTATATAAAATAACATCAGCAATATATGCATAATCATTTTTGTAGTGTGAAAATAATATATTTCTTACTCAATTATGTAATAATATTTTTATGTACTTTTGGTTAATTTGGAATTATTTTTAGATATCAAAAACCTACCATTGAATAATTTTTTCATAATAAATGTTGAATAAAATAGAAACCCATTTTTAAAAAAATAGTTTTTAACTAATTTTATAAAACAACACTTGCTCCTATTATCATCCATTATATAGGAAACTTCAAGGAAGAATAAATATTAATACAGTGAATATAATTTCTCTTTAGTTCTCTACTTGTGGAGTCTTGTGGTTATCCCTAAGATACAATGACCCTTATTTTGTTAAGAGATAATAAAAAATGAGATGTACTCTACACCAGAGTTGTGTTTGATGTGATGTTTTACCAAACCTCTTTAGTGGAATACAATTATCATTTCTTTACCATGATAGTCTTGTAATATGTAAACATTCCTTTTATTGATGACATTATATTTTTGATTTTTCCATCCTTAAACCATGAATACATGCCACCAGAAGTTATAACATGTCGGAATAATAGTTAGTGTAGTTTATATAAGAATTATCATAAATTATGTGTTGAAAATTATTATTATTTAATTGAAATGTTTCCAAGATCATGGATATAAATTTTAAAGATTATAAATATAATATAATTGATATATTTATGATTTTTAAATAAACATATAAATGGTACATAAACTATTGATGCACATGTTGCTAAAGAGAAGGATATAATATGTCTTTTCCTCAATATGGGATGAGATTACAACACCATTACATGTTATACACTTTATATTATTCATTTGGTTTAATTTTATGATATCATTAAATTCCATGGATTAATTCTATACCCTGGTATGGTTCCCTAGGAACCTAATTAATTTTACACATATACACACACCTATAGGTAAATATGTGTACTTGTTTATGATATTTTTAAGTAATAGTTCATCATAATTTAAGGGATTCCTATGAATTATTATATAATTCTCTATATTAATCCCAAATAATGTATGATAGGTATGTAACCACCCAATATAAGAATTTATCTATTATATCTAACACTGAATTATGGATCTATTTCCTATTTTTTTGAAATTTTTCATCATCCATTGTTGTCTAATGATATTTTATTATATACATATGAAAATGAGTATATGTTTTCAACAATATATATAGTTTTTCCCTACGTAGTGTAGATGTGTTTTTTCCTATGCGTTATGAATATTATCACAGTCTTCTTGGACACCCCATTGGATATAATATTTCATGTGCTATGTTTTAGGAACCATGTAAATTTTGTAATGTTGGTGGTGTTTTTGTATTGGTTGTTACTGGTGGTCCTACCATGGGGAGAGTAACTTTGATTTCATTTTATATATTAATATAGGGTTTCCATTTACCTTTATATGCTGGTTTTATAGAGTCTTCACATATGAGGTCTCAAATACTGAGACCTTAGAACATGTTTTTATTAAAATATGTATACATATTGTTTTTAAATTATTTTGCATACCATTTCATCGCTATGTGAGATTAGAATTTGTTTTATGCCTTTTAAGATTTCATAAATAAGTTTCATATCATAATTTGTGCATGTATGAATGTATAGGTACACCAATAGTGGAAAACTGTGTGTGGATTGGATACACAGTAACACCAGAGGTTATTTTAGAAAACAATTATACCATTAATTTTTTTTCTAATCTTATTGGGTTAAACCATATCCAATATGATTTTATATTAAACCCAAAATATTCATACTAGCCTATGGGGACTATTTAAGTACCCATATATATTTTTAAGATGATTTTGTATTTTGTTACAATATATTTTTCTAAAATTAATTGTAGGTTAATGAGTCTCTTCACATATATAAATAATAAAAATCTATCTGATGATGATGTAGATTCCTTATATTGAAGTATTTTTGAATAATGTGTTTACGTGGAATCATAAACTATTTTTACAGAATGGAACAACTAGATAGATATCTTTCAGGTGATGAATTTTATGATGTTATTCAAATTAAATATAATTTCTAATGATGATTTGTTGTCTACAACAATTTTGAATTAGTTTGTAAGAAACTAGATTGTGGGGATATTTAATAGAAGTCATTAATAAATAAATAACTCACATGAAGCTGTATAAAAAATCCATTGGAGGAAACTGATTTTAATAATTATTTCATGAATTTGTGAATTCATTGATGTAATTTTTCTGGGATTGAGATTCTAGAGAAGTTCCAAAAATTATTTTAGGTGCGAAGTATTAATTTAGGAATTATATGGTATTATAATAATAAAATTGTGTAGTTAAATTATACAATGTACCATGAAAATAAGAAAATGAGGTTTTTAAAATTATATTAATTATAAAAATTATTTGATGTTATTTTGATGTGGTGTAGAGTTATTGATACGGCCCAGAGTTGAATTGATGATATTCTGACTTTATATAAACATATTATTTAATTTTAGTGCTGATTTTAAATATTAATGAAGTACGAATTCATAAGATTAATTAAAAAAATATAACTTTCGTATTTTCTAAAGAATATAATCATTATAAGTGTAATTCCATCACTTCAGAAGAGTCATATATTGAGAATTTGAAAATGTAATTACTTCAAGAAGATTTTTTGGAATACATAATTTTTTTAATGCATGATTTTTGTAGAGTATCCAGTATATTTAAAAAGGAAATATACAATTTATTAAGAATAAATCCCAACTTCTAAAGGGTTATTTTAGAGTAAAATAATTCTTCTAAAATTAAATATTGTAACCTGAGAAAGATAAATGAAAAGTATGTAAGATTAACTCGTCAACTTGTTAATTTATATTTCTAATTTGTTTGGGTTACTAGTGATTTTATATGATTATATTCCAATATTGTATGATTATATCCCCTCTTCTTACTAGTGATATAGTAATTCATAAGGGTACTCCTATACTTTAAAATTGTATTTTTAAGACTTCAAAAGAGTGTTCACTCAACATGAAAGGGTCATTTACTCTTTTAAAATACCCTTAAAGTCAAAATTTGGAAATATTAAACATTTTCATAGGTGAATCTATATGATTAATCTAAAGGAAATAAATTATTGAAATATTGATATTTTAGAGTTTATGGTACATGGGGTTTCAAGAATTGTGTTCTATAAAGATAAAAAGGCATTATATATGGAATCGTTATTCCTCATGGACTAATTATGACAATTACGTATATAAATTACAATTCTTTAATGAAAACTGAGAATTTTTTAACTCCACACCATATGTTTTATATCTAGAATATTGTATGAGACCATATAAATTTAGATAAAAAAATAAAAAATGATTTCGATTTTAGTCGACATTGTGGAGACTTTAAATATATAAATAATCCCATATTTCATAATTATTTTAATAAAGAATAGTAACCCAAATTTAGATAATATTTTGAGATAATTTGGAATTGATAATATTATATTGTTTAAATAAAATTTTACCAGATGATTTTGAATGATGCTAATTTTCAAAAATACTATATGAAAAGAATATTCATTTGATTTTTGTGAATATAAAAGGGACAAGAAAAATTTTAATTAAAAATATTTCATTGAAAAATGATATTACAAGGCATTCAATAATGTTGATATTGAATGTTAAGAATAATTTAGAGAGAAATCATGATGTAAGGTAATTTTATTTATTTGAATAAATATTGCATAACCCTAGTGATCATTGACTGGGGAAGAAACAACATCATTGAATATATGTAGATGTTGAGAAAATGGCAGGATTTTATTTCCATCCTCAAATGATGAAGATATTTGGGAAGTAATACCACGCTAATCACATAATCATAAAAAAATTTGAAAATATTATCATCAGTTGTTATCAAATAATCTAAAAAATAAGTGATCTCTCATATACTATTATGTTCTATTTTTTATTATTAGTGAGAAGATTCTATTTTTGTGGTATTTTGAAAACCACAATCATTTTTTATGCTGGTTAAGATTATATATATTTATTTTGATGATTCATGGTGTATCCACTTGTTTATATAGTGATGAATCTATGATTGGTTTTTTAAATAGTCCAAATTTGGAGATGGATCTCCTATTGAGAATTTACTTTATAAAAATAATTTGTCTATTTTAATCTTATTACCAAAAATATTTGTGTTCTGCTGACCATTTCTGTATGACTTTATATGTTCTTAAAAAGACAATATAGGTTGTTTTAAATAAAGAATAAATAATAAAAAATAGAGCACTGATTCAATCCCTCCACTTATAAATTATGAAACATTATCGAAGAAACTTAAATTAGTATCTAATCTAACCCAAAAACCCTATTTATGGTCCAAAATTATTTTAAATATTTATAATCCAAATGCATTTAATAGTACGGTTGTTCTATCTTTTTTCATATAAACTACCATAGTTTTTATAATAATATGTTTCCTCATATTTTAACTCGTATCATGGTAATTATAAAATATAAAACTAGGGTATTTCCCCCAATATGAAATAATTACCCTATATGTGTTATTGATTATAGAAATATGGATATTTATCAAAAATCATGAAATTATATTCCTATATTTCATTCATAAAGGGTGTACACAAAATTCTTTAAGCATCAAATTGAAAAATATATTTACAGTAATATGGGGAGTAGTAATGAATTAAATATTAAATTCAATAAGGAAAATTATTTATTTGGAGAATTATATTTATGTTTGTTACCAATGAGAATGAATAAAATTTAAATGACTAGTTTAAAATGAGGAATGTTGAAATATTCACAATTATGATCCATGATGAGTTGTTTTTTATGCCCGTGAGAAAACCCATAATTAAATATGATGATGTTGTGGAATAAATTGAATTTAATAATGAAGATGTGGATGAAGATTATTATAAAATTATTTCTTTTGTGTATATGAAATTCTAGTTGTTAAAGTGAAAAAAGAAAATTAAATCTCATACAAAGGTGTTGATGTTATAATGTTATTGTAAACTCTTATACAAAGTGTCCCAATAATAATATTACTTAATATAGATCAAATAGAGATAATGAGATTTTTTAAACAAATGTGGTGTAGAAACACAGTGTAACTATAAAAATTTATTGGAAGAAAGAAACTTTTCTATGATATGTATATAAAACGTTTGATGATAAAATATAAAATGGATGATTCCACATATAGAAAAAAATTGGAAAATTAATATATTGAGAATTTAAATACATTTATGCTCATTTTCAAAATGTTTTTAACACCATATGTAGTTAATATGATGAAAGTTACCATCAGATATTGAAATTATATTGAATGGAAAATTAGAAAAATTTCTTAAGAAGAAAAAAAATTCAAAATGAAGAAGTGGAAATTTGTGAATGAAATTAAAAAATCATTAAAGGAATAGAGGATTATATTAAGATAATATAAGTACAAAATGATAAAATCAAAAGGTTAAACATAAAATTGGATGGGCAACATAAAATATTGAAATACCTTGAATGAAAACTTTCCTTAGGAGAAGAAATTTTTTTAAAGACACAATCCAAGTGTATTAAATCTCATAATCAATTGAATATGATTATAGAACTATTCACTATGATGGTTTATGTTAATGATGAATAACCCCAATATAGTGAAAAGAGGTGTTAAAAATGATGTTTAATTTTACCCCTAATAATTTTCCAATTAAATACGTTGTCCCTAAATGTGTAGCTTTTAAAACAAATCCTAGAAAAATTTAGTCCATGAATATTAGTTAATAATCCTATTTAAAATCAATAATATAGAATAGTATCTGAAATTAATTACTTCCACTAAGGAAAATACAAACTCAATTTTTAGAAGTACAACAACAAAAATAATTCTCAGGATAGATTTACTATTAGTATGGATAATCAAGGATTAAAATATAATAATCATAATATAGAGTATTTGAAAAACAATTATAATTTTATTTTATTAATATGTCATTTCTAGGATGTTTTAAAGAACCCCAGAGGGGTTAGTTAAAATAATGTGAAGATTTTTTCAATGAAATAAAAGTTTTACCAAGAAATTTATTATTTAAACAACACAAATCTATTAATAATGATTTGAGGAAATCCTGGAATGATTTCATTAATAGATTCATAATGCCGAATAATTCATTACTATCATAACTAGATATATTCTATATATATTAAAAAATAAATAAATTTAATATTTAAAGGAATAAGTGTCATTTTTTAGGTTTTTAAGAAATAATGAAAATAACATAAATAAATATGTGATTAGAAAAAATTGTTCTTAATTTTTTTTGATAGCCCAAATGGAAATTGTTTAAAATATAGAGTAAATATAATAAAATTAATCTCCTAATGAGAAATACATGATTTCAAATGAATAGATTCAATTTCATGAGAGGTTGTATAAATGTTATGAAAGAATGATTAAACACAATCCTTGTGGAAGATAGAAATATGCTAGATATAGATGAAGTAATCAAGACCATAGTCCGATCTCAAGATTATTTGATAAAAAAATACAAGTCATAAAAAATGTTTTTCATTTTACATGAGTGTTAATATAAATATGAATATTATACAAAAAAATAGTTAAATTGATGATTATTGCAACAAAACCTAAAAAGGTACATAACTATAAATAAATTCCAAATAATTATACCTATATTAAGACTGAAAATAATTAAGGATATTGGGTGAGTGGTAACTATAATCCTTACTATTTTCATTATGAAATTATAACGTCTCTCATTATTCCATAAATCATTATTATTTATGCTAACAAATAGGGAATTGAGTGAGTTGAATTAATGTGGGTGATGGATGTGTACTATAGTAGTTGTGAAGTTAAAAGAGTATATCAACATGGAATGATCTAATTCTCATGATGAAGTGTAGAAGAGAGAATTAATTGAGGGGGAAAATCTATGTATAATCCACCAAAGATAAAATATATTTTATAAATACAGTATTCAGAAAACATTTACAAAAATGAATGCTATGTTACATAGTCACTCTCAAATAACTATTCATAGTTATATCAGATATTTTTCAATAGTGAGTTTATATTGATAAAAATGTTCACTTATATGTCTTTAATTTCAATATTGTTGACGTATTTAATGAATACGAGTTCATGATAATATTTCATGATGAAGCTATCTTTATAGTCCCAAAAATGATAATTTTTAAGTAAAATCACATGATAAAGTAATTACTATAAATATTTGATGAATATGTAAAATTTATCTTTTATTTTACAATGGGTTATCCCACATATACATAGATTTGAATGATTGGTGGAAAATTTCTAAGACATATATGATATCTTCCTTCTCTCAAAGTAATGGGTAAGGTTGTTATCTTGAATGGAAAAGGGAGAAAACGTTCTTTTTTCTGTTCTATTGAACCTTATATGTGAATAACATGACTCAAAATTAAATACATTGTAATTATTTTCATTAATGTATAGAAGAAAACGTTGAATTTAGAATAAATTATGTATTAATAAAAAATATAAAGGGGATACTGAATTTCCCAAATGGATTTCTGATGGTATGGTTTTATTTTTTCAATATTATCTGAATAAATTTAAACATCGTTTGAAGAGTTTTGGTTCATTAATATATGATAAATTGAGTAAATTGTGGTGATGATGGAAGTAAACAACATCTAAGGATTCATGGATAATGTGTCTACATATTATTGGAAATTTTGGATTCTACTTACAATAACTAGTGGGATGGGTTCAAGGTCATTATCTCGAAATTCAATAATTATTTTTCTAATCAACATGGTAAATACTAGTGCTCATGAAAAAAACATACTAAAATAGTTTCTAATTATATTATAAGAATTTTTAACATGGGGATTTCGAAAATATTTTATTAATAAATAGTGATCTAGCTGGGATGTTAGAGTGATCATTCATTGAATGAAAATATATTAGATGGTTTTTTGAAGAAAATTAATATTAATTTAGATGATTTTAAGATGATTTATTACACTAGAAAATTTATATATATTATTTTATATTAAGAGGATCAATTAAAGAGTCATAGGTTATTTTAATAATGAATATTGAATAATTAAATGTTTTATTATACCTTAGAAACATGATGAATAGGTTTAGAATTATTTTCATATTTAAAAAAATTATTTGGAACCATTATATTGTGATATAGAGTGATTGATAAGTAAAGGAGTTTAATTTAATATCTACTAAATTTGTATAATGAAATTACTTAATTTATATATTAAAGTTTCATATTTATTTTATATGACATTGGAAGAGTCAAATAGAGATACCTTATTAATAATTGTCAAAGGAAAGCAAACTATATAAGAGTAATTCAAACTCTTTAAATGGGTTATTAGTTTAGAGTTTGAAAAATTACTAATCTCAAAAGAGTAGATGAAACACATTATATGAGTACCTCATGACTTTATAGGGGTATTTAGTGACTTAAAAAGAAAATATTAAACTTAGTTATAGTAAAGGATAAATTAGAAAAAGTTATTTCATATTAAATGAAATATTGATAAAGGAATGTTAGTGGATTAAGAAGGGTAATTACACTTTGTAAGAATAACTAGTGAGCTCAAAAGAGTAACTTTACACTTAATAAGATTATCCTATGATTTCATAACAGTATATTCATTCATCATAATATTACTTTTCCACTATGTAATAGTGATATTGTATATCAAAATTGTATTGTTATACATTCATAGGGTATTTTGAGACTTTGTAAGACAATATTCAAAAATTAGAAGAATTATTTACTATTTCAAAATACTATTAATGATAAAATATGAAAATTATGGTTATGTTTATAGTAGATTACATAAGATACATTTTGATTCCAAAACATTGTGAAATAATGAGGTTTTTAAAGTTTAATATTTATGAGATTAGCATAATTTTATAATCTGATTAAAAAATCTGATTATTGTTCAGTTTTATTACTCAAGCATTAAATATAATAATTAGTTAGATAAATTTTAATTATTGATTATTTTAAAAAATAATTCCATGCTAAAAAATAAGTTACATGTCATTTTGATTGAATATGAATGTACAGACAAGGATGGAAAATTTCATGTTGATTTGAAATGTAGTAGATATATTAGATCCTTTATTGAAAGAAATAATACACAATTTATTAGTGATCTGAATGAAAAATATTGATAGAGATTTTGGACGTAATTTTTAATTAATTTAAAAACGAAAATATCTCTAGTATTAAATAAAATAAGATCACTCATCATTGAATACTGTAGAATTTAGAAAATTTAATTTGGAAACAATATTCATGATATTTTTTGGGAAAATAAAGGAGAGATAATACAAAGGAATAAAAAAATAATTAAAACTAAAATTTATAATTTTCTACATTGATTATATTTTCTATAAAAGATTGTGAAATAGTGAAATAAATTATTCATGTCAATAAAATTAAATATAAGTGATGATTTGTAATTTTAGTTTTCTATGATTATTGAATAAAACCATATCATTGATGACAAGAAGTTGGTGTGCAATATTAATTAATGTAATTATTATTAGAATATGTCTTAATTATTAGAGAAGTGATTGCGAGAAAATAATATCATATTTAGGATTTAAAGGGGAATATATGTGTCACATATTATATATTATGTGTTGAGAAATAAAGTTACATTTACCATTTTCGTTCAAACTGTTTATTAATAATAGTGAGAAGTTATTTTTCTGGGAAGATTTTTGTAATGAAAATTGTGACTCAATGGTGAAGGGTATTGTTTAAATGAGTAAAAATCATTCATGGTTTAACCACCTATGTATAAAATACATAATCTATTATTGTGGTGTTTAACCAAAAAAATAAGGATTAAACATTCACATTAAGGCCAAACCATTTGAAGATCATGTGTAATTTCTTGATTTATTTCTTAATAAATTTGATGTAAGATAAGATTTTATATAAGAGAATAATGAATCCTACTTGGTCAATAGATTATGATTTTAAAAAATTATAAATAACAAAATTCATAACTTTTTCAGTAACCCTGTATTATAGTGTCAGGATCTTATGGGTCCTTTAACTAAGAGGTGTACCTGAGGTCCTGTAATAACCTATCCTAGTGTAGAATAGGAAATAACATTTTATTAATTAAAAATAAATTTCAAATATATGTATTCATATAATATAGGATATGGTATTGAATTATTCCTAGTGGAAATTGGTTATTGGGACTTACGGGTTCCACAATTTATACATCTGCACTACATGATTTTGTTTAAAAAATAATATTACAATTTTTTGGGTATGAAGTGTTTTATCTATAGGTTATTGTGATGAATTTTTCAATTGGTTCTAAAAATGAATATAAGTGAAAATGGGATGAAGTTTCTGGGGCTGAACTGGGATCGACCCCTTTTTTCTTTATGCATCATCGTAGGCATCGAGAGATAAGAACATGTATGATATAATATCCTATTCATTAATTTATATTATATTATTATAGTTTAATTAGAAATAATGGTAGGTTTTTAGAAGAATTAAAATATATATATATATATTTCTTATATACATATATTGAAGGATAATATGATAATACGAATACAAAATAATTTCCCTTGGTTATAATGTTATAACGTTTAAGATATTTCTTCTGAGTATGTCACTATTAAATACTTATTACAATATTTTTCAAGCTACTTATATTTTTACTAAATTTTATTATCATGTAGGCTAATTATTTTCTATTTATTGATATAATGTTAAAATTATTTTGTGATTTTTAATAGAAAATGTTAATAATTATCATATTCATATTCCATTTTGAGCATGTGTTTGTTTTTTATAGATAATTTACAAAAGTGAATGTATTATACATAATATTTGACTATTAGAATTTAACTTTTATTGTTTTTATAGATTCTATGTCTGTTTATTGTTATATTTTAGGTTTTTTATGAATATAAAATTTTCTAAAATATATTTTTTAAATGATAATTAATTAATAATGTGGTGAACAACTAAAAATGGATGATTTCGTGGTGGAAAAGTTCTCATAAATGGTCATGTTAAATGATTTTAACAAAAATAAATGGTTTATTATTTTGGGGATTCTCCAATCCTTTCATTGTAGATTCGGTTCCATAAACACAGACCTTATATAATTTCATTGATACTGATAGTAAAAGACTGGATAAAACCATAAACAATAAAATAATCAATAATTATTATTGAATTTTTAACATCTGAATTATATTTTTAGTATAATATATTTATAAAATCAGTGAAAATAAAAAAATATTTAATCCCATATCATTTTAATCTAATGGATGTTTTTTCCAATATATATAAAACAACATAATTCATGGAATGTATTCAACATCTCATATAAATTATTTCTCAATTTTTATCTCTATAAATTTGTAATGTGATTTTAATTACAACATAAACATGGAAAATGGAAATATAAAAAGGAGTGACTTAAAATTCTCTATATGGAAAATTTATATTTTATTGTTTTATAATGTAAAAATTATAGAATTAATATTTAATAAATAATAATTCATAATTAACTAGAAACTAATATAATTTTATAGAAATAAAAATGAATGAATCCAATGATACTGAAAATATTGATATCATACTAATATAATGTATAATTTCATACATCAAAATCATGTTTTGAAGGACCTACACTAGGATAATTTACTATTTGATGAGATCTCAGTCAAGGAATCATTCTATCAAGGCATAATGAGAATAAAATATCCCATTATTGGAATATAAATAAAAAAACCCAACCTATTTCTTCTCACAAGTCCTAACAATGAATTTAGGGTATATATAACATGTATCCCCATAAATCACATCAATAAGAATAAAGAATTCACAATAAGAGTCATCGATACATTTACTACCATTATCGGAGGAACAGATTACGGAATAAATCATGGATATCAATATTTTTGAGAAAAAGAAAAATAAAATAAATAATCAACCTAAATTATCATTAAATATCCATCAGAAATGTTAGTACATTTACCCACTTCAATAGAACAGATAACATAATCATATCCCATAAAGATGAAGAAGGTGTTTAGTTAAACAATATACATTAAACATTTCAATAATCATATTTTTTTGAATAAAAACATATAGAAAAACAATAAATTTCACCATGTCAATAAAATATTTTCTAGGAGAAAATGAAACAATCTGAATTATGTAAAATTTTATGTTCACATTGAATTTATAATGGTTTATTAAAATATTTCAATAATATAATTACATGACCATTGTCCATATATATTAATAAAGTGGACTACTATAAGAGGATATAACTCAACAATTTTGGAATACAAATCAATGGATTATTGTAGTAGAAATGTATGAACCCGTAAAAATTATAGAATACCACATAATACAATCAAAGGGTTTTATTCAAAAAACTTAAATGAGATATGTTCAATAATTATCATATCATAAAAAATGAAAATTTTGTTACAAAAAATCGTAAAATATATAGAAAACTAAAAAAATTAATTGAAAATGGAACTTTGATTTTTTTAAAAAAACTAATGATCATTGACCATATAGATAAATAATGTGGAAAATTATAAGAGTACATATATCAATAGTTTATAAATATTAATAAATTTATAATTATTTTAGTAATGTTTGACCCCATAAAAAATTATATAATACTATATAATACAATCAAATGGTTTTATTCACCAAAAATATATGAGATAAGTTCAACATTGATCATAACATAATGAATTAAAATTTCATTATGGAAAATCCAAAAAATGTGGAAAATTGAATCAAAATTCAATTTAACAATAAATCATTATTTATATAGAAAACTCCATGAAAAATAAGATTATTATACATATAAATATATTGGGAGTTAATGCACCATACTATAGAAACATAGTGGAAAGATAATATTAATTCATAGTGAATTATCGTTGAGACTATGCAAACCATTACAACTTGAGTAAAAATTTAATCGAAACCCATTGAATATGATGTTTTATAATTTGACCATTAAATACAATGATTAAAAGAAAAATAATTATAATATATCTAAACTAGTAATTATATAAAACAAAGAAATGATGGTAGGCACATAATAAGAAACATTTCTCAAGATAAAAATTTGAGGTGGACACCCATATCTCAGAGGTAATAATTTTAGATTTGAAAATATGGAGCATCAAAACATGAAATGTATATATTTATATATAAATACCATTATAAATGGTATTATTTAAAATATATCTCAATATTTTACTATACACACCTTAGTAATTAATGTAGGTGTATAAATAAAATACCTTCCTCAATGAATGGAAATTGAGACAGAAACTCCTACCGATTTACTTGAATTATTTTAACATCCATTAACCTCATGTGTCCAAAATATATATATCTTATTCCATTAATTAATAATGGTACACATATTTGTTTTTATTAATACTATAAATAATCATCCATTATCTTCATGATTTCTTTCGATTTTCCACGTCTAGTATTTTTAGTGTTGGTCATTTCTACAAGTTTAGTAATAGCAGAGTTTGTGTTTATTATTATTTCAAAGTAAATAATTACTAGATAATACATGAAAATATAATATATGTTCAATTATTTTATAAATTTATATTTTCATTTCATTAAAATTTTTTATATGAACCATGATGATGAAATTGAAGATGATTATGTTTTTCATATTCTTAACAAACAAAAGGTGTTTCTGTTAAATATTGATTTAAATAATTATAAAAACATAATAAAAAATATTTACATACTTAAATAATATTACATTAGAAAATATGTTGTCATATTCTTCAATGACATAATTTAATAGTATTTTCTATTCGGTGGCGAAATTCACCCAAACATGATCATACACTAATTTAATGACTAATTATGTGGTGGGTTAGTTTTAAGAATATTATTAAAGATTCATAATGAAATTAATTGGTTCTTATTGGTGTGATATATCTAAATTAATAATAATTATAATAATATGCAATATTTATGCAAATATTAAAAAAATTTAATAAAATATTATCCTCTTATCATTCTTATTATTTACCAATAAATTGAAGATAATCAATTGTTGTTGATATGAATAAATTGTTTTTATATTTTTCATACAATAACCTTAATGATCTATCTTCCTGTGTTTTTAAGGGGTAAAAATTCTTAAAATATAATCCTAAACAACATGTTTTATGCTCATGTGGAGCCTATGTTTTTAAGGAGTGGTTCAAGAGTGTCACATGCTCAATCGATGCCCAAATCTCCACATCATAGAAGATAATATTGATCTATGTGGTTAGAATATATTTAGTCCTAACCAGGGAACTTAATAGATTTTTTGATGCAAAAAACTACAAAGGGGAACAAGGTTTGTTTTAACCATTACCCTATGTTCACAAGAATATTGGGGAAATTATAGTGGGGTGAAAGAGGCCGCATGGTTTGTCCAAACTATGGACCTAGGAGAACGTGCTTATTACCAGATAACTTATGGTTACATATGGTCTAGGT
Organism: Viscum album; assembly: GCA_963277665.1. Lineage (NCBI taxonomy): Eukaryota > Viridiplantae > Streptophyta > Magnoliopsida > Santalales > Viscaceae > Viscum > Viscum album. The sequence goes on along the minus strand of OY728146.1, from coordinate 208,360,319 downwards.
GTATGTTTCACCCATCCATGTGTCCAAATAAAGTGCCCCTTTAAAATGTGTGAAAACTAAATTTTTTCCTCTATCCCATTTTATGTTATAACCCATACTTATCATCCAATATAAAGTGGATCAACCCTCCCATCCATGGGAGCTATCCCGTAGTCACTAACTTAGGCCTTGGGTAAGGTTATTCATCCAATTTCTGGTTCGTTCAGCAATGATTTTTTTGGACAATAAATATTAAGCACTTCATTCATTTTCATTCATTCCCGTATTTATCTCTCCTTCATGAGTGATATTTCATGGAAAGAAAATATGCCCTATTTTAAGTTTATTTTTCAACTTTGATGATTTCTATAGTTCTAAATATAATATATAGCTAATAATGGATGAGGTATCATATACCAAATTGAGGAAGATAATATATTCTATTTTACCTATTGTCTTGATGTATTATTTTTTGCATCCCTGTGTCGTAGGCTGGACATTGCCCTTGAAGCCTTATAAATTTCAACAAATCCACGAATCAACATCAAAGGATTAAAATCTTGATGTGAGATTCCCTTAAGTGTGAAACTTAATTAAAGGGATATGATCCACATACCTTGGAGTTAAATTGAATATCCAATTATGGTGTGTGGAATTTCCCAACGTGAATGTAACATATTTTTTGTTGAATAGAATATTGTGGACCATGGGTATTGATCCTTTATCATCATATTTTATCTCGAATTCAACATATTAAAAGAATTTGAGAAAATATTGAAATGTAATGTTGAATTTTATGATTTAAATGATTTCTATGACCATATTATTACACCAATATGAGGAAGATACAAGGGTCCTGATTAAGGATACCTTTCTAGAGATCATTTATAACACCCTGAGTTTTTATTGACCATTATTCTGAATATATAAATGTTTTCATTATGTATTTCAATGAAATAATTTAAAAATTATTTTCAAAAGGAAATGAATCAGTGTACCTTACATAAAAAAACATGGATTGTGTTACATAGAACATCGACGTGGCATATGTTACACACAACACCGACTAGGTGTTTGTTATATGTAACCTTGATGTTTCTACGAACCATCATTTTATTGGTATAGTTATTTAAATGTGATAATTATAAATTATTTTTTAAAATTGGTAATATAAATATTAATTACTAATTTTCGAATATTTTATATAATATTTTTATATAAATATATCATATTGAAAATAAGAAATATTATTTTTGGTATAGTCTTTACATGATTAAAAATACTATTTTTTCAAATAAACTACATTTTGTGTCCTTCTGTGAACAAATAAAAAATTATTTTAGAACAATTTAGAAATTTATTTTTATAATATAGACATCATTCATGAATTTCAATTGATGAAATTATCTTATGTTAAATTTTTTGGATTTTTCCGAGAAACATTATTTTTGGATTAATAGTGAAAAACACTTAATTTTTTAACCAAAATTGAATTTTCATATCATTTATCTATAAGAATAAATTATATTTTAAATTTTTTTAAATGTTTATTTTGAAATTGTTTTATCAATTAATAAAATTTAGCTAATTTAGATCAATTTTTCTATGAAATTAGTTTGAACAACTTAACAAACATTAGATGTTGTTTACATTAAAAACTGACATGGTCGACCAGACTATTGGATTAAATTTAAATTAATTTCTACAAATTATGTGATTGTAATTTAGAATAGGGATTCCATATTTTTAATAAAAATAATTTATAATTTATAATAATATACAATTAGTTTTTTCCCAAAATATTATGGAATGTAATTAAAAGTAATTACATCAATTATGGTATTATTAATATTAAATATAGACTAAACCTTAAATTTAAGAACCAAAATGACCATGAACATTTTCCAAGATCCATTGCATGTATATATATATATAAACCCTATACTCCCATTTATATACTTTTTTCTATTATGGTAGCCACTTTCTATGGGAAAAACGTGTATGGAATTCCTTTTCAAATAATTTACAATAGTGCCACTCCTCAACTATAAAATGCCTCCTCCCTGACACTTCATTACACCACTCAAAAAACATATTTCCAGACAATATAATATCAAATATTCTACCAAAAATCCTTACATAATACTTCATACCTTTATTTTTATATAAATTCATACAAGGTTGCCTTTTGACACAAACCAAAAGGATTTACCCGATTAAGAGGTAACACCTTCTCTCAATAACTTTTTTATATTTTCTTTCTCCACCTCATCCAATCTCCTTATTAAGATATTATATAACAAAAAAATATCCTATATATACTAATATTTATTTATGATTTGTTTTCAAACTAAAAAAACACACACCTCCATCTAATGGGTAACGAACATACTGTTTACGTGTATGACGAACTACATCCTCAAGAAACGATGATTATTCATTTTTTTACATTATCACTTCTCAAGGTGGATATTATGAAGTAAAATATGTTTATATATGTTATATATTATATTTATTAGGTAATTAATAATTTTTAATCCTTTTATAACACACACATATATATTCCATTGGGTGTAAATACAATAATTTTGTTTTAGGAGGTGTGAACTACCACCCATAAAAGGGAAATGATTTGTTCACACAATACATGGAATGTATTAATGATTGTTTTAGTGAACATATGTTATATAAATGATATAAAAATTATGTTTTAATAATTATATACGTATTTCATTAAACTTATTTCATTCAATATGACAATAATAATGGAAACAATACTCTTGCCTATGTAGGACTTATCGTCTCCAAAAAATATGTATTTCATTTCCTACTTCCATAATCAATAGATTATAATAATACCAATATAATGAATTTAAATGATATTTATATCATTATTTACATTCTGGAAATAATGACATAAGTATGTGGAAAAAATATATGACATATTAAGAAACATTCAAATACCAAAATGAATATTACCTGTAGTGAAACCTTAAAATAGAATTGTGAACAAGAAGATAATATAATGTAGTAATAAATTCATGTATGGTATTAGATATCATAATTTGGTTCTGTAAAATACTTATGATAAATTTATATTTATTTTTTAGGTGGTTTTAATGAGTGTGATGTGGGTTAAGGCACATGGTAAGGTGATTTCATCTCATTTTTTATTTTTGTGAGATTCATGATTTACACCCCACCCATTCCTCTTGTGTTGTGTGTATAAATTACATGGATGTATTAAATTATTATTATATTTAAATTTATGGTTATTAAGATATCCATTTTATGATATTTATTTTATAGGTATTTTGTTTCATGTGATAGAAACTATTTAAGATAGTTTAATCTTGATTTTCTTAATTTGAGACTCATGTTCTGTTATACCCCAAAATTAATTTTTTAGTTATATAATCTTCTATTTACATATTATATCATGAATCTATTTCATTTAATGATATATTATGATTCATTAAATTTCATTTTCTTACATGGATAGTATTATCCCAAGTGACCAAGTGGTATGATACTATTTAAAGAATCTCATCATCTATTTACATTATTAATGATTATGCTTATATGATAAAATATTATGGTTAATATCTCATTAAATATCACAAGTTTCCTTAAAATATGTTTATTAAATATATATCCATGGGTTAGTACCATTTTACAACTCTTCTATACATAATATAATTACAAAAAAGAACTATGAAAATCTGAACGTACTTCTCTCTTCAGTCAGAAATATGTTTTATTTGAAACACTATATTTTGAAAAAAAATTGAAATGGTACTTGAGGATAATTTTTAGGGAAAAAGTTTTATATTTTTTTAATTGGTTTAAAATATTCCTTTATAATTTTTGAAATCTAGTTTCAATGAAATTGGTTTTCAAAGGAATCAATTTTTTAAAATTAAAATTTCAATGAAGAAAGGGTATTTTCCAAAAGATATGTTTTTACAGTTCAATAAAAATACTTTCCCACCTAATAAAACATATGTTAGTGTTACATATTCCTTTATGGTGAAATAAATAATTATTTCTATTCATATTCTTTCTCTGAATAGATTATGATTTGATGACATATTTTTCAAACATATTTTTTGTTCATTGGTTATAGGATTTTTGATATTCGATTATTTTGGGAGGTTATGTTTATGATGTAATTATTAAAAAACTTGTATTTACCCATAGTTTATCATATAATTACTTGTTTATAATACCCATTTCATTTCATGGGTTATGATAAGACTATTTATATTCTTGTGAAACATGTATGTAAGATTTTATTATTCGATGGGTGGGACCTATATCCCCCTCCAATGAATTGGGTAATTATTTATATATCATGATATATACATGGATTAAATAGGAGATAAAAATTGATCAATATTAAGGGGAAGGAATGAGAAATGAATTCAATTTATTATTATAGGGCTATAATAAGGAGTGAACATGGTTCATTAATACAAGGAAAGAAGGGGTGTGAACCCAATACAGTAAAGAACTTAATCTACTAATATGGTCTCAGAATTAATGAATGGAATACTATAGAAATAATTTTATATGATTATGTGTCAACCAAAACTCCATGTTTTATTCATATGTTATTATTTTATGGCTTATGTTCGTCATTTCCTTATGATTAATGTCTTAAAAATAGTCAATCATTTTGTCGTGATTCATGTATATGATCTTTTATATACAAGGTATGATATTCTATTTTTTTGATCATGTTCTCATAATGTTATTATCATGATTATGATTATGTATCTCCCCTGATTAACCGTAACCAGAAACTAAGCTCACCACTTTTTACGTTTACCTCCCCTATGTCATGAAGAAATGTATTATATTTGATATGTCTAATTATTTTTATAGTCATGAATAAACCAATGGGAAATTATGTAACATATTAATGTACCAATTTTTATGTTTTCATGTTTCCAAAGGCAATAGAATAGTATAGTCTTTGTGCATTTTTTGTACAGTATTTTATGTATTCCACAGAAGTTATGTAATGCTAATGTATGAAAATATATGGTGTCTATATTTTGTATGATATAAAAGTTTTAGTTACCCTTTAAAACATAGCATGATAAAACCATAGTGAGAACAATAAAAACATGTCTATGGATAAGTTTAAGGATATGAAACTATATAGAAAAACATCATTGAATTATAGTAAAGGATAAAGTGAGTGGTTTTCTAGAAATACTTCCATGTATGTATTCTACATGTATGGGTGTCTCTGGCATAGATGTTCCTTGGGGAAAAAACTATAAAAATATGTTCCATTCCAGACTCATGGTAATCTGGTATACGATAGCAGCCCTTGTTGCACACCTGGTTTGAAAGTTCTGGTAAGTATTCCTCAGTAATTAATAAACTCTTCATGAATGATTATAAATGATTTAAATTTAATTTTTTTATAAATAACCTTTGATAACCCAAAGGTGGCATAGTTTAATGAAGGTTTCATATCTTATACATGCTATGAGAGAATTATTTGGATTATTTTGTTCATCACTATGATAACTTTTTCTTACTCTATGTTTTTTGGATTTATTCAATGGATAGAACCTAAAGAAATCATGTTAATGGTGATTGAGATAGAAAATGTAATGATTCGACTAATGAGAAACCAAATTCCATGGGAGATTGATTACAAAATTTTGTTACCATGATCACATTGCTTTATAAAGCTATAATTCATGGTGGACTTCCAAATAAAAAAGGATGGAACAATATTATCTTGAGTCCTTAATGGGTAAACATACATTTTATTTTAGAGGGTATTTTCATTCAATTTTTACTAAACTAAGGATTCATAAAACTGAAAATTTATTTTCCATCATTTATTTTTCAGAAAATAAAAAAGTTATTCTGGAAGTTTATCATTTAGAATGATTAGTGGGATAGAGGTGGACTCTAATTAAGAATATGAGAAATCAAGATGAAATTGAATCCATTGAATTTTACATATTTTTAAATAATTAAGTTCCTCATAATATTAATACCAAGACAAAAGAATAGTTCCTTGAGTTGAATCAAATGTTTTAGGAATTTATCAGCACTTAAGAGTCTAATAGCACAAGGATTATAATGTATGATTCAAGAATTATCATCCCACTAGATTGTAATGTAGATATGTTATTCATTGGATTAAATAAATGTATCATATGGGTGTTTCTAGTCAAATAATTCAGTAGCTATGAAGAAATTTTTTTTATACAATCATGGTTGACAAGGATGATTGATTCATGTTTCAACCTCATGGATTTGAAAAGAAAAAGGCATATATTTTTCAAAGGAAACTATAAAAACCATGATGAAAAGAATTTTATTTTTCAATTATTCTCAAAATGTTGGAAAAATCATGAATGAAATTTTATTGAGAGGTATAATAAATGTTTTAAGTGTAGAAAGAATTGTCACCAAGAAATTGCTAAGGGATTAATTCGGCTATGTATGTTACCTTGGGGTCCACCTATTATTTTAGTAAATATGAAATAAGGGTCAATGCTACAACGTATTTATTATCAATAGTTTAAAAATATCACAATCAAGGACATGTATCATCTTGTTTGCATTGATAACTTTTTTGTTCAGTTAGACAGATGTCAGTACTTTTCTATGATTTAACATCATTCATGATATCATCGATTTAGGTTCATGAAAGATGATGTACATAAAAAACATTCCATAAAAGGTATGGACACTATGAATATATTGTGATACCTTTTGCTCTTTCTAATTACACTACTATCTTCATGTATTTAATTAAGAGAGTACATAGAGACTACCTAAATATTTTTTTGGTAGTCATTATTAAAGTTATTATTATCTATTTGATGATAATTTAAGAGCATGAAGATCGTTTGTTAATTTAACTAAAGAGCGTAAGGATGGAGAAATTTATAAAAAAATTCAAAGTGTGAATTTTTTTCTACAAAATGATTAGAATTTATGACACATAATCTCAAGATATGTTATTGTAGTAGATCCATCAAAGAAGAAGGATGTTGAATGCTATTGTAGACCAGCCATAGTGACAAAGATCAGCCGACATCTTAGTTTAGCTAGATATTATCTATGATTTTTTTAGAATTTATCTATACTATCTAATCCTCTAACCATGGTATCGTGGTAGGGTGTCAAATTACTCTAGATAGATGAATGTGAGGAAAATTTCATGTAACTGAAGATAAGGATAGTCAGTGAAACATTTCTTACATTAACCTAAACTAGATAAGGGTTTTTAATATATAGTGATGAATTCATGAAGTCATTGGGATGTGTTCCTATGATGAATAAAATGTTTATCACTTATGCTTTGTGGTAGTTGAATATTCATGATGATAATTATCCTATTAATGATTTGTAGTTAGAAATGATAATTTTTTCATTTATGAAATGAGGTCATAGTCATTATAGAGGAAATCTTCACATATACAATGATCATATATGTATGAAATATATATTCAAACAGTAGTATTTGAATATTTTACAGAGAATATGGTTAGAGTTGATAAAATATTAGAATTATCAATACATTACCACCCTATGAATGAGAATAAGGTGGTTGCTTCATTGAGTCGGAAGCATTCTTCCGTATTATTATGGATGAGGATCACAAAACATCCAATAGTTAGGGGTTTCAATGGATGGATCTATATATCATGATAGAAGGGAAAAACTATTATCAATCTGAAATGAATTTTTGACCCTTAATTAATGTCAATATTAAGAAGGGAAAGAAAAAATATGCCAAGATATAAAATAATGTTATAAATGTTCATGAGATTAATATAGATCTGGATGGAATGATAAGTTTTAAAAACTGTGCAGGTGTTTCATCTAGACAAGATTTGATGAATGAGCTATTAGAGGAAGATCATAGTTCATCGTATTATATTAATTCTGTATGTAAGAAGATGTATAGGGACTTGAAATAATACTTCTCCTAGAATGGACTGAATAGAGATATCACTAATTTTGTATATCAGTGCTTAGTATGCCTATATGTTAAGGAATAAAGAAAAATTTCTAACGGGATGATGCATCTGTTACCGACCCCAAAATGGAAATGGGAGAACATTGCAATGGTTTTTGTTGTTGGACTACCCAAAAACTCTAAAGGGATTAATTCTATATGGGAGGTTGTTTATCACATTACTAATTCAAATATTTTATTTCTATTAGAAAAAATTTATCTCTGGATCAGATTTATAGGATATACATTAAGGAATTGGTAAGGATGCATAGAGTATCACATTCTATTGTATTGGATCAAGATATGAGGTTCACCTAAATGTTCTGTGAAAGTGTTCTGTTACCACATGATATAGGATTTAGCTTTAGTAGTGTTTATCATCCTCAAACAAAAGTTCAGTATGAATGAAAAATTCAATAATTAAAGGATACATTGAGATCTCATTCTCTTGATTTCAAATGAGGTTATGATCAACACCTTCTACTTGATGATATTTCCTAAAAAATAGATTTCATTCAAGAATTCATATGGAATATTATTAATCAGTCTATGGGAATAAATGAAGAGGTATAGTGTCTTATGATAATGATAGAGAACAAAAGCTATTGGGACCAATTATTGCTGAATAAATTGTTGAGAAGGTTAGAACCATTAAGTATCATATCAGGGCATCTTAGAGACAGTAACCATGTTATGATGATAACCGATGGTGTGATCTATAATTTGAAGTTAGATAAAAGTTGTTTCTATGAATCTCATATAGGAATAAACATATGAAATTCATGAATAAATGGAAATTAATCCCACGAAATATTAGTCCCTTTGAAGTTCTTGACCATATCAGGATGGTATCATATAACATGGAAGTTACTATAAATATATCTAAAGTCCATGATGTGTTCCATTTATCTCTCCAAATTAAGTTCATACCTTTAACATCACTTATACTAAACTCAGAGGTCATATTGCTGGAGCATTATCTTTCTTATGAAGAAAAACCTATTGAATTTTTTGATCATATAGAAACATTTCTATGAAGTGGGGCCACTATCTTAGTAAATGGTTTGTGGAGAAATTGGCTATTATAGGAAGATACATGACAACAATTGATATGATAAAGAATAATTATCCTCATTTTATACCCTTATTATGATTATTGAGGGAAATATTTTTAAGAGGGGTAAGAATGAATCACCATATGTTTTTATGGAACCTTTTTTTCTTGAAAAAATAAAATTTAAATTTATGTCATGAAATGTTCTAAGTCAAATAGTAATTTTACATGGCTCTAACTAGGATGATATAACACATAAAATCGAATTTTTCATATGTTACACAAAACAATGACTTCGAATATTCTTCACATAACACCAACTTTGCATACATTACAGATCACACTATTGTTTCTACGAAACATACTTTTATGGTTATAATTATTTAAATGAGATAATTATAACCAAGACATTAAAAATATTAATATTAATAGATAAATATTCTTTTAAAATATTTTATATAGATATTTTATATAAATATAACATATTAATAATGAAAAATATAATTTTTGGTAAACACTATTCATGTTTAAACATATTATTTTCTCAAACAAACTGTGTTTCATGTCATTATTTGAAAAAAATTAAATTGTATTTTGAAACATTTAGAAATATAATATTATAAAATAAAAATTATTTTAAGAATTTATAATTCTTAAATTATCTTAGGGATAATTTTTTGTATTTTTTTTGAAGCATCGTTTTTGGATGAAAAGTGAAAAACACTGAATTCAAATTCTACATAAATTTTCCTTTTAATTAATTTCCAAGGTTATAATATTTTTTAAATTTTTTTAAAAATTTAATAACAAAATATTTTTTCAATTAATAATATTTAGCACATTGAGATCAATTTCTCTTATAACATGGACATATAATCTCGGTATACTTTTGAACATTTATACATAAACCCCCCACATTGTAGACCTGAATGCAAGATTAATTTGAAACATTTTCCCTAAATTCTATGAATGGAATTATAAAAAATATATTCCATTTTTAGATTAATAATAATTTCTAATTTTTAGTAAGTTAAACTTCATTTTTTATAGAAATTATTCATGAATTCAATTAAAATTAATTACATCAATTAATAGATAATTAAGCTTAACCAAGGACTAAACCATAAATGTATGACCCAAAATGACCTAGAAAGTTGTAACATAGAAATTTTATAATCATATATTCCCATTCCTCCTTTAATACTTATTTTTTATAAACTCTTTGAAGGAATCCTTTTCACATAAACTGATAGGAGTTGCCCAATTAAAATGCATCACCTTCTCTCGAAATCCATTTGTCTATTTTATTTATTCAACCCCTCTAACTCATTATTAAATTCTTGTTTAATAATACCTTTATATTAAATATACTAATATTTTTTTTGTTATGGTTTTTAACTACGCTTACACACCTCAATCTAATTGGAAACAATCATAATGATTACTCATACGGTGAACTACCACCTCGCAAAATAATGATTGTTCATTTTTTCCTTTACCACCTCTCATGATGGAATATATGATAAAAATATATTTATAAATGTTATATATTAAATTTTTATTTCATTAAACTTATTTAATACTTTTATAATATATATCTTTTTACTTTCTATCTAGTGTAAAAATGATAATATCGTTTGAGGAAGTGTAGACTACTACCCCCTCAAAGTGACATGATTCATTAACACACCACATAGTTTTCAATAAAGATGGGTTGGGGAGAATTATATGAAATATATCACATAATAATTATATTCTAATAATGATATATATATATTTCATTTACCATCATTCATTTAATATGATAATAAAAATGGAAATAGCATTCATGCGGACGTACAACTTACAATCTCCATAGATGGTGTATTCTATTTCATACATATATATTATATATGTTATTATAATAAAAAAATAATGAATATAAATGATATATATATCATTATTTAAATTATTGAAATAATAAAATTTGTATAAGTACCCAATATATAACAAATTCGGAAAAATGTGACGGGAAAAGAGAATATTACCCGAAGTGAAACCTTAACATAGATTGTTAATGGGTGGGTAATATAAGGTCGTAATGAGAAAATATTTGTAATTAGATATAATATTATGGTTATTTAAAAGTATAATATTTTTACATATAGTACTGGTGTTTCGAATGAGTATGATGAGATTTAAGGCCCATGGTAAGGGGATTTCTTCTCACTTTTTATTTTTGGGAGATACATGATTTATTCACCACACATTCCATTTTTGTGGGCATATACTACCCATGGATTTGTTAAATTATTATTATATTTAAATTTATGGCTATTTAAATTTGAATTTTATGATATTTATTTCATGTTATTTATGTTTCAAAGGATAACAAATTGGTAAAAGAGGTTTTCCTCGATTTTTATTTCTTTGAGAATGAGGTTTTTTTATGAACATATATTATTTTTTTAGGAGTATATAATTAAATTTTACATGTTATTTAATTAATATAATTATTTTAATTACATTTTTTGTTTTAGTAAATTTCCTTTCCATTCATTTAGAGTGTGATCCCATGTAACCTTGTCGAAGGAGTTTATTAAAATAATTTTATTGCTTTTCATGTTAGTTAATGATTATATTTCTTTGATGAATCGTATAATATATCATTCAAGAAAACTCATGAGTTTAATTTTATAATGTTTATTAAATTTATATCCATGTATTGGTACTAATTTACAATCATTGTTACTTATTCTAATTAATAAATGTTTTTTTGAAAACCACATCGTACTTCTTTGTTTGGTTAGAAATCATTTTAATTTCAAAAACAAAGTTTTTAAAAAAGTTAAAAAAACAATTCAAATGATACTAGAATATAATATTTTGGGTAAAAGGAATATTTTTATTTTTTTAAAAGATTAATTTTATATTTTTTTAATAATATTTTAAAATAAAAAAGTTTTCAAAAGGTTAAATGTTTTAAGAATCAATTTTCAAAGAAGAAATGATATATTCAATAAAAAATGATCTTAAAAATATTTCCAAATTATTTTCCATATAATATAACATCCATTTGTTTTTAAAATTAATTTAGGGGGAAGTTATTCAATTTTTTCATTCATATTATTTTATTCATTTGATTATGCTTTGGTGGAATGATGTTTATGAAATATTTATATCTTTCACAGGTTATAGCATTTTGAATCCCGCTTCATTTTGTGAGTTATGTTTATGATGACATAATTAGGAAACATATATTTTCACATAGGTTATGATATGATTACATGTTAGTTATAAAAAATTTATTTTATGGGTTATGAAATGATTTTTTTTGATTTTTTTCCACATGTATGTATGATTTCACTATGAGATGGGTGATATATATATCCCCATCCAATTCATTGGTTAAAGATTCATATTTCATGAGATAGACATGGATGGAGTGAGGGATGAGCTTAGTTAAGTATTATAGGTTTAGAATGTAAAATGAATTTGATTTAGTATTACAGGTTGGGAAGGAGGAGTGAACGAGGTTAAGTAATATAGGTGTAGAATGAGGTATGAACTCAGTTTGTTAAAGAACATTGTCCACTGTGATGGCCATGAAAAAAAATACCTTGACTACTATGAAAATAATTATATATGGTTATGTTTCTACAAAAAATACATGTTTTATTCCTATGTTCTACTTTTAATTCATTTTTTAATTATTTCCTTATGATTCATGTCTTATGAACATTCATATTTTGTATGATGATTTATGTTTATGATCTTTGATATGAAGTGTGTGATATTAAATTTTCATGATCATGTTCTCGTACACTTATGATCAGGATTATTCTTATATATCTACCTTGTTTAACCTTACTAAGAATATTTTATCACCATTTTTTTGTTTATTCCCCTAGGTTATGATGATATTTATTACGATCTATGTGTCTAAGAAGGTTACAAGTCAAGAAGAACATAGTGGGAGATAACACTGTTCATTTTTTTTACCACTTTTTACATTTCAATGATTCAAAAGGCACTAGACTAGTATGATCATTGAGAATTGGTTTTTATAGTGTTTTATGTATTTCACAAAAGAAATGTAATGTTATCTTATTAAAAGAGTGGGTCACAATAGTTCGTATTAAGGAAAATATTTATTTATCCTTTGGAAGCTAGGTTGAGATAAAAATAGCGAGAACCGTAATGAAATTTCTATGTATATGTTTAAGAATAGGGAAAAGTGTATGAAAATTTACTAGAATTATGATCCGTGTACTTCTATAAGTTCATAATTGTAATTAATTTAATCAAATAATTTTATTTGACTTGTTAAATACTAATACTAGATATAAGGTTCCTTTCACAGTTACATTACATGCTAATTTTAAATTATTATTATTATCACTTTAAGAGATGGGAATTGTGACTCATATAACTAGTTTGTGGTATCTATATACATATAAATGAGTAGAAATATAAATATATTTAAACACATATAAAATTATTACTATTACTTGGGGACACCTGTTAAAAACAAATAGGTTTTTTCTACTATACCTTTCAATTGGTTGTCCATATACCAGAACATATGGTTCATAATATGAAACATTTCCACATAATTTACCGTATTAGTGGGAAGTAGGTAGTGTCTAAGGGGTCCTCTATGATCATTCTTATCACCTATAACAAAAATTATAAGAAATTAGATGGTTCTGACGCTAATATAGGATACATGGTAACTATCCTATTTTGATATTTTTGATCCCAAGTATGATAAATATTATCTATTGAATATGTTACTAAATTTTAGAGTTATGTCACCACAATTACATTGATTCATGCTCAAGATGGGAGGCAATGACTATGCTCTAGAGGTTGAGGGCCCAGAGCCACTAGTATTTCATCCTATGGTTCAACCTGTGTCACCTATTACTTTTTTCAACTCATTTTTGATGCTCAGTTCTGAGAGAGATTACTATAATTCATGTATTATGTACATGGAGCTCCATGACATGACCCTTTTGTGGTAGGGTTGATGCAAGAATTTTAGTAGAAACATCGTCCCTCTTTCTAAAGGGATAATAATCATCAGAATTCCCATTTAGGGATAGATTCCGTGTTATCCATCATTGAGAATTTGGAACTTTTAAGAGATCAGAGGGTCAAGATCACTACCTATAGGCTTTGTGATTAATCTATGGGATGTTGGGTTATTATCACCTTGGATAATAGACGTTGGGGTATGGTCTTAGTGGACCTCTAGAAGCCTTATATGATTAATTATTCCCTCAAAAAATAAGAGTGGATTTTACTATGGAATTTATGCACCTACATTAGGTTGTTATGCGTATTATGGAGTATTATTCATGTTTCATGAATCTTCAAAATTCCTTGGTAAAGCAATATAGGGAATTAGTTTCTAACAACGAGATGGTATGGGGATTTCCTTATATATTCCATCTGATCAAAGGTTAATTCCATTCCATGGAACTCAATTTATATGATAGATAACCAAACCCTAATCATGAAGTAAGACATGTGGAAAGATAGAAGTGTGGGCTTGGGAGGTCTAGCATTGAGGTGGTTAGGTGAATCATCTAGTGGAAAGAGAAATTTCTTTAAGCCTACTCCTAGAGGAAGCACCAGTCAGATGAAACACAGTAACCATTATGTGGGGTATCACTACTGTAGTTTGGTAGGGCATAAGAATCCCAACATGACATGGGACCAGTTGAATGTTGATCTTGAATAAATATGGTACAACTTTAGTGTTTTCCTGATCTTTCCCTCCAATTCCTCACGAGATAAGATCTACAAGCACTCAGCAATTAGGTATAAGATCAATAGCTCAACATGAGAGAGAGATCTGGACTACTACTAGTTTATTTGGATAGGGAGGTGAACATGGAAGAGGTATCCAAAATTTAGATATAAGACACAAATATAAAGAACCTACACAAGTTAGTTAGGTTACATTTGAGGACCAGATATATGATAATTTCATTTTAGTTTATCAAACTCACATAGAGTAGAGTCCAAGGACATCAATATTTTGAGAAACTATTTTAGTATCTTCTACATTAGTTTATACCTTATTTGATATAGTAACATCACATTCCTTCATACACATGGAAAATATGTAATATTTTAGATTAGAAATAGAGTACTTATTTAGCTCAATAACTCCAGATACACTATTGGGAATCTAAAATTAGAGCGTACATTCATGTAATGCACTCTTCCTTGATATAGTTATTTATATTTGTAGATGGAATCAAATTTTCCGTGAGATGACAGGATTCAAAATTATTCTCATGATTAAATGATCGGTATCTTATCATGATAATGTTGATTGCTATCATTTGATGGTGTATTTCACATCACACGAGTTTAGTAGATGTGTTCATAAAGGTGACTTGGATGTATTGGAATGTCAATATATACACAAGAAATATGGACTGAGATGAGTGAAAAACATTTGGCAAGTATTTTGATGAGATATTAGTAAAAAAATATTATAGGTCTCCCTCTAGAAGTGGATCATTTCAAGGATG
Source organism: Viscum album (assembly GCA_963277665.1). Lineage (NCBI taxonomy): Eukaryota > Viridiplantae > Streptophyta > Magnoliopsida > Santalales > Viscaceae > Viscum > Viscum album. The sequence continues at coordinate 208,344,754 of OY728146.1, read as the reverse complement.
TCTTACTTGATAACTTATCAAGGTTAAATTATATGTGATATGTGGATTTCATTATTAATCTAGTGTAAGGAGTAACATAAGATTCCATTAATTCTTATAGGATAAATCCTACTAAACTCGAAGTACATAAAAATTGACTAGAGGAATTATAAGAAAAGGGTTTCATCTGAAAGTGCACTTCTCCATGGGGATCACCTATAATACTCACCAAGAAGATATATGGGACCCTCATGACTTTTGTGTGTTATCATAGTATAATCCATCTTATTATTTAGATGTAGTATCCAATTCCAAGAATAAAAACCCCTTTCTACCCACATAATAGATTAGAGGTTTTCTATAAGAATAATTTGAGTTTATTCTACCATGATGTTCATTTCAGGACCTCAAACATAACACATAGAGTTTTCTAAAACTGATATATATTGAATAAGTATCTAGTTATTCTATTTCATCATACAAAAATTCCAATATTTATCATTTTCATGATGAATCATAGATTTCACTTGTATATAGATTCATTTATGGTAGTGCATATAGATGATATATTAGTGTATTATTTCACTCAATACAACCATCCAAACAACTTGATACCATGACAAATATATTGATAGATCACCACATTAATGATAATCTCACCAAATTCCAATTTTCGATCAATAAAGTTACTTTATAAGTAAAATAATCTTATATGCATGAGTACCTATTAACCCAAAGAAGGTGAGAGCTTTGGATTCATTGGATATTCCAATGAATGTTTTTTACATATGAATGTTTTTTATATTGTTGGATAAGTCATGAAAAATTATTTAGGTCTCTTCAAACAAATCGGTTCCTCTTTCAGAAATGACTAAAAAGATTGTTATTTTAAAAATTTTAATGAATTATAGAGATCATTATATGATTCTAAAATCAATTGAATTTATGAACTATAATAATTCATCCAGTTCTAGGAATAATATATACAGTTAACTATGATGCACTAGGAATTAGGATAGGTGAATCTGAAATGTTGAGAGATTGAGTTGTAGCATACGGGTCCTGCCAGCTAAGAAATCATGTTTTTGATTACACAATGTGAAAACTAAGACAAGAAACTATGTTTCAGGTATTATGTATCTATAGGAATTTTATATTTTTGTGGTGGTTCATTATTTACATGAAAAAAACAAGTCTCAAATACGTTTCGTATTGAATGATTTGAATCTTTGGTAGTTAACATGGGTAGCATACCTTTATTCATTCGATATTTTTCTCACTTATACCACTAGAAAATGAAATTTTATAGCAAACACACAGATATTGAAGGCTAAAAAATGAAATTTATGAGGCTAGTAGATAGAATAATATTATTTCCCCATTTTTTGAAATGCACTTTGAGGTGAAGGTTCTTTAGGGGAAAGATCTACTTGCATGATTTTTTGTTACATCCCCTCTTTTAATATCAGTAAAGAAGAGAAAACCTTATAATGATGGTTTATTATAGATGGAGAGTGTCTCAGGTGATTATCCACTACCTGGTAGGATTATCAATGATTATAATATTCTACACATTAATAGGAATATCTATGTTCCATAAAACATTCTGGAATAATTGATTTGTGTGTCACTTTAATCTATATTGGGATGTAAATTTTTGGTTTGACAAGATGTATAAAGACATATGTTTTCATTAATGGTACAATAAAATAATGAAATATATTTTATGTTTTATCACATAGTGCTCCAGTTATCAAAATTAGAAGATAAATAATTTTTGGCATACAAGACTTTTATAGCCTCTGGACACTCCATAGTGGAAATTGGAGGACATCACGATAGATTTTTTAATGGGATTCCAGGATCCCGTTAATGTAGAAAATTAGTATGGGTGATAATTGAGAGGGTGATCATGTTCAAATACATTATTTCGGTCATATATAACTTTTATATAGATGTTCTTGGAAGGATTTACATTTGGTATATTATACACCTTCTTGGAATTCACCATTCTATCTTATTAAGTAGAAAGGAAGGGTTTGCATCATGATTTTGGAAGGGTGTGAATAAAGAACTAGTTTCAATGGTGTATCTCAGTACAAAAAAAACACATATAGATTGATGATCATTATGACAATATGATACAAGTGTTAGGTGTCATTAATCAAGCATTGATCCATGAATTTTTATGTTCTTGGAAAAAACATCATCCACTCATGGATTTTTCCTACAATAACTGCTAACAGACCACTAATCAGATGGATCCTTATGGGTATCTATATGGTATTCCTTTCCATTCACATGTGTTATAGTTGAATTCATGAGAGGTAACTCTAGTTTGACCACATATCATTCCGAAGACCTCAAAATAGGTGAAACTTATTCAGAAGAGTATGGACACAAACCCTTCATGGAATAATTCATATACCAATAATCACTACCAGCCTCAACATTTCTAGGTAGGTCATAAGAAGTTTTTTTGGTTCTTTATGATTGGGTAATAGATAACCTCAAATATTGGTAAATATATCACCATGTTATGTCAATCCTTTTATGATCAAGGAGAGAGTGTGGGAAGAGATAATCAATTAGATTTACTGAAGAGGTATTGAGTCATGAAAAACATCTTCAGTGTATCACAAATTCAGTGTTATTATTATGATATGTCTCATTGTATTGATCCAAAGAATAATGAAATGGAGATAGATGCATCCTTTGAGGTATATACCATACATATCATTTACATGTCCATCAATGTTCTCTGAGGTTGGAATGTTCCTCTCATAAGGGTGATGTGGAATCACAAATGTGTTCAAGATGAGACTTGGGAGTTAAAGGATGACCAATATGCTTAATGGATGGAACATTTTTCAGATGATGTTTTACCACCCTCAAAAGGGAAACTATAGGATGAATTGTTTTTACGAATTGTTGGTTGTAATGTTACATATTTTATGAATAGGTATGGATAATAAAAATAGAATTAAAATCATATCATTTTATGTTAGTGAGGTGATTAAAAGTATATGGAGTGGTTCAAGAGTGTATCTGACTCATTTGAATCCAACATATTCATATCATGGAAGGGTAGACTAAGTTTCATGGTTTGAACACAATTAGTGCCTACTATGACACTCAATAATGTGGGTGTTGTAGTACACAGTAGAGGGGACCATGATTAGTTTTGAAAACTTCACTTAGAAAAACTGCCAATGTGAGGTTCTCTAATGGGTTGTATGTAGTCGCATGGTTTATCTAAACCATGCACCAAAGGATACATGATTAGTTCAACTAACCTATAGCAACACATGGTATGGTAAACCATGAATAAACATTGTGTTCCTTAAAAATTGTTTGAAATTTCAATATTTCCCTTATTCCATTTTATTTTTAACAAATATTTTTCCTCTCCTTTCATTTGATCACTTATCATAAACTTGGGTACACTACCACTTCCCTTAACCAAGGTTTTGAGCTAGGTTATTCATCAGGAACCTAATTACTTAGTCATTTTTTATGTTGGATATGAAATGGTGAGATCCTAATTATTTCAAATTCATTCACTCATTTATCCATCTCCCATGAATTCAATTTATAGGATATATAAAATTACCTATTTTTATATAATTTTGAATTTATTGATTTTTAATATTCTAGTTAAAAAATAATTTTTTTAATTGATAAGGGATCATCTAGTGACATAAGGTTGGTGGGATAGTTCCATTTACCTAATGTCTAAATGTGTTATATATTGTGTCATTGTTCCACATGTTGATCCATCATGAATATATATCTTAAATGTCCAATTAACAAAATAAGATGACATCACCAAGATTCATGTAGTCCAATCAACTCACAAATCAACATCATAGGATGACCACCTCACTATGGTCCACTCATAAGGTTATTTCTTCTGTAATGGCCTAAGAGCCCCATACCTTGCAGTTAAGTTGAACAACTAATTGACGTGTGTTTAATTTCACCTTATGCATGTAAATTATTTTGAGTTAAACCAAAGTAAAATGATGGTCCATGTTTATAGAACTAGGATCATATTTTTATATCTTGAATTATTATAGTTAATTAATATACCCAACATAGATAAAATGTATTGTTGAATGGTATGATTTTAGTGCTATCTAGGAAAATTACATTACACAAAGATGAGGTTGATACAAGTGTCCTAATTAAGGACACCTTGGATGTGATGAATGTGAATAACAATCAAAATATTCAATTTATTTTCAACATGTAGAGGGTGAAACATGATTTCTTATATGACATCACCAGTTGGATTCCCTTACATTACCCATGAGGGTTACTTGGTTCCCTACTGTATTTCCTTGGACTGTATTAGTGGGAATTGTTTCTATAACATTCCCTAAGTAATACCATACTCCATTTGTGCTATACCATGGACTATATCATATGGTATACCAATATCTTATTTTGAGAGTGATAATTGGGTTCTTTATATGGAATGTCTGGTATATAATCCTATAGTGAAAGGTTTTAATATAAACCCTGAGATATTCTTGGTTACCTTTTTTATGGAATTACCTAGACTGGCCCAATATTCCAAGTAATTAATGAATAGGATTTGTTTTCCAATCCAATGAATATTATTGGGATCTTTCAATTCATTAAACTTAAATTTTATGATAGCCCAGTTATATCCACATGCGCATACACCACGAGTTTCATGAAACGCTTTATAAGTATGTTTCTTCGGCTTGGTCTTACACATCTCGTCTAGACTATTACTATGTATCTATATGTATGATCATATATTTATATATATACATGATATATATATATATATATTTATAAACATACCTATAGGGTGGCATATTTTCAATGACATGAAGCTTAGTCTAAATGAGATTGTGTCACTCAGGTATCCCCGTAGAAACCCAATCTGATGTGATTTATGTATTTACTAATAAATGGTTATTATTACATACACAATTCTATTTTTATATTAATTTTCTAAATTTATTTGGATTTCATTGGCGGTTTCATGCCAATTATATCGCACATCTTATTCATGTCACTAGTTTAAACCTGAATTGACCTTGTGAATATAGGTTGGGAAAAGAGAAGCATCCATCAATGGATTCATGAAATATTGTTCTATGGTGAAGTATGAGACTAGAGGTCCAATCCTAAACTCATTATTCTAGTTAAGTTATAGTTTATGTTTTTTTAATTTGTATAGTGTTTTGTATATTCTTTCACTATGTATCACATTTACTGCCCCTTTTTATTGCATCATGACATGATTGTCATTTTTTCTCAATATCGATTCAACTTTTCCTCTATATTATTTGGATGATTTATTATTCAGATACATTATATTAAATAATATTTCTGATTATGATAATTATCTTGTAAAACCATAATCCACTCAGATCGTGAGGGTATAGTCTTCTCACTATACCACTGTTTACCCTTGGTGCTAGTTGGTATCCTCTTGCGTTTCGGGAGGCATGCTTGAGACCAAGAAGCCAACTATGTTAGGTTACATATAATTTATCTAGATCTAGGATGCTAAAAATTATATCAAAAAAATAATATTTAATCTTTAATCACAACCTTAGATCAATCCTTTTGTGTTGATGAAATAAAAAGAACATGTTACAACATAGATTTGGTATCCCACAAAATGCATAAAGAACAATTTTTTTCTTAATAGATGAGGTATATGAATAAAAAAGGACAATAATATTAATATATTATAATTTTAGTTTATATATTATACTAATATAATTTTATTATTATTTATAGAATAATTTTTATAGAATATAATCAGTATGAAAAATAATGAAGTCAATAATACCCACGCGAGAAACATACGTTTTCTTTTGATGTAACCTTGATTATTAAGAACATATGATTACTCTGTTTGACTAGAGGATTTTATTTTTAGAGAGGGTTCAAGGGAGAGTAATTTTTTATTATTTCAGGGAGTAATTATAATTCAATGCATATCTTGAAATGGTGAATATGATTCCAATTTATATGTGAAGGAATGGGTAGTTTTGAGATAAACCATTACATTTAATATAATATATGGATTATTTTCACGTTTCAAAGGAAGAAAATGGAAAATAGAAGAGGAAAAAATAGACATTGGATGATTGAATCTTCATAAACTACATTTTTAGAAAATATTATCTATTTTATGAGTTTCGGTTACAACTTTTTGTCTTTTACCCAAATTTAGTTTTACACAGACTGAAATTTATCTTTTTTTATTTTGTAAATACTCACTTTATTGGTGAGAGTTAACCAGAACACCACCACACACCAAAAACCATACATGTAACATAACAAACTAATTTAAAGATTCAAAAATAAAAATTCCAATTTCAAAATAACCATAGAACCCAAGTAGTCCTCGAGCTATGAGAAACTGCAACTAACTATCACGTCATTCACCATCATCATGCATGTTGTATGCCTCATCACCTACACCATCTTCCCAATAAATCTATTCACAATATTCATCAACACTTAAATAAAGAAACACTAACATCATCTCCACCCTATCATCACTGGAGTTGATAACTAGATCTACTGATAATATAGTTTTAACAAGTTAATTAATTGCTATAATTAGTAATTAATTTTAATGTAAATTATGATGATTGAAATTTTTTCTTAATTTGATACTTCTAATTTAGAAATAAATTATAATTTTATCAAATATAATTTTTAAATTTTTGAAAATTGAATTTTAAATTAAGCAAACATAGTCATGTAAAAACGGGATTTAGAAAAACAACATTATAAGCTTTTCAATATATATATAATATTAAATAACAATGGTTACTAATTTGAATGATTTTTTTTAGAATTTGGTGAATAAAATATATTAGGCTTCTATATAAACTAAAACTTTATCCCCACCATTAAGGTAATTCATTTAATGAATATAATTAAAATAGTATTTACATTAAAGCATCATATTAATTTGTTATAAAATTTATCAATATAGGATTTATAAGCTCATATATATTTTTAAAATGAATAATTTCATTCCCAAAATTAAATTTTGATTACTTTATACATCTTTAAATATTTATTTTATCATTATATAGAGACAAGATCAGAAAAATTATAAATTTTTTTAAATCCCACATTTCAAATAAAATCATAACTTTCATGAAAATTATAATAATTTCAAACTAAGTGAATTTTAATATGAGGACTTAAAAAAATAGTACATTTATAATAATTTAAAATAAATAAAATAATTTTTAAAAAGAACTCAAAAAAATAAAGATAAATGTTTTTATTTCTAATATTATCATATTTTATATAATTAAATTACTATGTTTGTGATAACCAATTAATAACAAGCAAAAGAACATCTAATTAATAATATGTTTCTTGAAATAGAAATGTGTGACTTATAATAAGAAATTTGTTATAGAAAATTTCATTTCTAAAAAATAAATGATCTTATTAGTCTTATATGTAATCTAAATGAATTTCATTCATATTAAAAGAAGTATTTATTTTATTTATACATATATTTCACCAATTGATAACTCTTATTAATTAATGATAATCAATGACTAGTTCATAATGGTATTAGATAAATAATTATATTTTATCTAAATATATCATTGTCTTATTTATTTTTAGTGTTTCATGCAGTGAAAGTTCCAACAAATTAACTTGTTTGATGTTAATAATATATTTCCTTTTTTGGGTTTCACATTCTCACCCTCATAAATAAATTGTCTCCCCATAATTGTTTGTATCATTTTAGAGTAATTCCTATAGATATGATAAATGTTAAAAATATACCACTTGATGATCATAGGTTTATTTAGGTTCAAGAAAGAGATTTATCTATGTGAAAACATTATTGTAAACACTTTTTAAAAGGATATAACAAATTCCTAATTCCACATAAAATTATAATATGATATTTTTATCAAGATATATAAATAATAACAACTCTCAAATCCTTAAAAATATTTATATGGTCATTATATAATTTGGGGTTTTATAAATTAGTAACCAGTTGTTTGTGAAGAATTACATGACATGTGATACTATAAAATCAAGACTGAAAATTACCTTTCTAATAAATTTACCTTTATACCATTATATTTTCCATGTTTACATATATTTTAGTAACAACATCCGTTGTTTTCCCATTTAATAGGGTAATGAGTAATATAGTAACCAATTCTATTGTAATTAATGAAATCAATTATTGTATCTTTTATCTTTTCCATAAAATTATGAGTCTGAAAACCTATTTTACTTTTTTTGTGAGAATATGATTTTATCTTCTTTAGAGTATTTGGGAATTTAACTATGCTCACACTGCTAATCATGTTTTGGGATATCTGGTATCTTATAATCATAATCATTCTCACTCTAACTCTCAATTAATTGGATTGTTTATTAAGGTAGTGCCTTCATTATCCCTTACACACATGGTTAATTTTAGTTCAATCCATAACTATATCCTAAATGGTTAAATTTTTTGGAAAATTTTTTTAATATGGGGAATTTATCATAATTAATTACAAAAAATGGATTCACCCATAAACATTATCCCCTTATCATCACATATTAATATAATTCTTATAGTTCAAGATATATAAATCTTATATTAATCTTTATCATTCAAGATTTAACCTAGGTTACATTGAGCTGGGTTTGGTCATACATATTAACTTAATCCTTATAAGATAGATTTAAAATTACAATGATCTTTCATAAAATTTTATAATCATAATATTCATTGAAATGTATCAAAAAAATACGACATATCCTTCGACATACATCATTAATCATGTTTATAATAACATACTGAAGTAGGTATATACTCTCAATAGAACACCTTTACAAAACCTATTTTATTCCCCAATACATTAAGAAATGAGAATATATATTCCCCTAAATATTAAACCTAACTTTAATAGACATAATTTTCTAACCAGTATTTCATAAGTTCATCCACAAATCACTATATATCAAAATACCAAAATGATATAAAGGTATATATAATAATCATGAATTGATTACAAATCATAATGTTAGTAATTGTTATCTTACATAATTATCATAAATTGATCCTCCATTTATTAACCTTATGTGAGAAATATTTTAAACCTATAAGATGACAATAACATAATAATGTGTTCTTTAATAGTCAACCTCTAAAATATAACCATGAAAAAAAATTAAATGTTATAAATACCATTTACTATTATTTTCCCTTAATATTAATGTAAAATTTCTAAATACTCCTCATTAAATGTTTCAGATAATCCGAGTAATATTTTGAATAAAGTAGTATAGCATTGAGAAAATACACTCAATAATGAAAATATGTAATAGTTGCTAGAAAATAGAAATCTCACTACCTTAGGTGAGGCTAGTAAACTCACATTTTCCATCATAAGAAAGATATCATAATATTCTATTCAATGTATTCTATCTTTTTATTTAATTATATAGTATAATAGTTTTATGGTACATACCTTTGGTATGATCATTTCAATTACCTTCCAATATAATTTCTAAAACCAAAAATATGATTTTAATATTCTAAATATGTAAAAAACATGAATTTTTATTTTTATTCCCTTATGGAACCTTTTTTTTACATATGATACATTTAGTTGAATATATGAATCTCACTATTTTCAATCTCTTTTCATCCATGGTTACTTTTATAATATATTATTAATAAAATTAGTTAACACCTTCATTAAATGATACATAAATAATTATAAGGATAATACGATTAAACCAGACATATCCCATTGGAGTTTCTCAGAGGCTTTTCAGTCTTAGACCCAATTAATATGAAATGTATTGATGATTGAGTCAATGATTAAGAAAACCATTTGGGTGATTACCCCTCAGTGTCTTTATTCCACATTCACATCCACTCTCATGTATCCAAAAAAGGATGAATATCTATGAAAAACCACATAATATCTAATTTAACAAATCATATGTATATTGTCTTATACATAGACTTGTCTCTATGGTTTTCACTAAGTTTCTCTATCCCTAATCCACACAAAAATCATTATTACCATAACAGTAACTCATATACTTATCCCAAAGGGTTATCTATTATGATCAACCTTAACATATCGACACTAAAATTATCCTCAATATATATCATAATCTCCAATTATATCTAAACCATTCTTTTGATACCCAATATGATTCCACATATCCACAGTATCATATATGGTTACATAAAAACAAATATTACAAACTTTCATTGATAACAACAGTAAAATCATAGATAGAACCATCTATAATTACAAAATCATAAACAATTGATGAATTTATTACATCTGGAAGATACTCTTAGGTATAGATATTTATTGAATTAGGTAACATCATAAACTAATAAATCCCATTTCATTATAATATAATGAAATATTTTTCCATTATATAACAAACTAATTAATTCATGATATTTTTTAAAAACACTCATATATTCTATTGTATTATTTATCATTATAAACCATTAGAAAATACTAATTTTCTCAATAACCTGATGAAGTTGAAACATATGTTTGTGTGATCTCAAACACTCTTTAAGGGATTCATATAACTAAAGAAATCATTGCATAATCTTTTAATAATCATTATGATAGGAAGAGGTTAACAACAATAATCCATAATCTACATGGAATTTATAGATCTCCATATACATGAAAATAATATAAAACATTGATATAAATAATAACGATCTCACACTAATGGAATACAAAAATGTGGAACCAAAAAATGTCCTATGAGGTCCTTCTTCTACGAAACAATACATGTTTTCAAGACCACGGTCATGAAATCCTATTATCATAGATTTATACTAAGACAATATCATATATGGGAGTAGGAATGCATCAAACACCATCATATTTTTTTCTAATGATACATATTAATGCATCAATGAGTTATATAATTCTAAACCCCACCCAACAACTAATTAAGTTTAATGAATTCATCATTCGAGTCATTAATACCTTTATTACCATTTGCTGAGGAATAATATACTGAATAAAACATTTCTCTCTTTTTAATGAGAAATATGGAATTAAAATTCATAATCAACCCATGTTAAAATTTACTAACCATAAACAATGTTATGAAATTTTTCTATGTTAATAAAATGAATAAAATGATCATGTCCCATATAGAGAACGAATAAAGACGATCAAAAAATATGTAATAAACATGTAAATAATTTTTAATTTGAGAATAACAACATACAAAGCACCAAAAAAAATTTCAATGTTAATATCATTTTTTATAGATGAACTTAAACTAGTATTCAGTATTTTAATTTTTATGTTAATGTTTTATAGAGAAATGTGTGTATGATTATTTCAAAAATGGAATAACATGTTCATAAACCTTCCAAATATAGAAGATGGATAGAAATAGATCAAAATAACCTAAGAAGTGATGAATATTATGCACAAGATTAATCTATTGGAATTTATATCTTTAGAGAAAAAATGGTATAATACTACTTCATAATTACAAAGAATTATCATAAATCAAAGGGTAAATATTGGGTTTCCAAAAACCCTCACTATTGGGGAAACAATTAAATCAACATAAACATATTATAAAGTAATAAGAATTTTCTTGTAAATCCAATGAAATACAAGAAATATAATAACGATATATTCATTGGAATTAAATACACATGTCTCAAAGAATCATAATTGGGACTATTAAACCCCTTACTACCTTAATAACACATTAATAAAAATCCATTGAAAGAGTTCAATTTCCATTTTAACATAAAATATAATTATTAAATTATAATTAATGATATTATATCTCTAATAAATTTATGTAAGAAAAATTTCATAAAAACAACCATGTCTTATGAGAATAATTTGAGATGAAAAACCTTATGAGTTAAGTAAAACATTTAGATTTGAACACAATGAGATTAAAAACAAGAAATTTATATTTTTATAACATTAAATAAAATTTATTCAATATTAAATATCTCAAACTATCAGTATACACACCTCAAAAAAAAAAATGTTTTATGAGGTCAATACTTGTCTCAGGGTGGGAAATTGAGACAGAATCCTTTAATACATGAGTAACACTTTATGATAAAAAACATCTGAGAGTGAAAAACATAAAATTTATAGTTATATAAAATTAATTAAAATTAATTAATTATTTAATACATGAAATTTTATTGATAAATACATTTAAAATGTGAATTGGTGTATAAATAAAACACTTGTTTCAATGATGGTAATTAAGAATAAATCCTTTCATTTTTTTACTAAATTTCCAGAACAATATTTAACTACTAGTGTCACAAACATATCAATCATAATCAGATAATTCATAACCATACTCAAAACTATTTTCATTCAACTATTCATGATTATTCACTCTCTGTATGAATTCTCTTGATTTTCCACATTAGGTTTTCATATATTTGATCGTTTGTAAATGTTTCATAATAGAAGTTCTAATATATATGTATTTTAAATATCATTATTAATAGATCAAATATTCAACTTCAATATATGTTCTATGATATTTTATAAATTTATAATTTCATTTCATATCAGTTTTACTTATAAACCATAAAGATGAAAATAACGATGATGATGTTTCAGTGATTCCTAATAAATAAAAGGTGTTATCTTAATAAATGCGTTAACTGTTGGTATAAAACAACAAGGGAAAAATTAATTTAAATATTTATAACATATTAAATTATTAAATAATTTCTTATGTTAATCCATGGAATAAATTAATAGTATTTTTTAATTATGTGTATAAAACGACACATACATTAACATACCCACATTTAATGATTTATTATGAGGTGTTTATTTCAATTATTATTATACAGGAAATTTAGTTATATTATTTAGTGATTATTTTCCTGATATATCATAATTAAAATAATTTATAATTATAATTAGTAATTGATATTAAATCATTACACAATTTGAATTTAATATTATCTTGTTGACATGCTTATTTTAAATTATTTAAATAACGAGTTACATTTTTTGTTTATTTCAATAATAGGTTATTATATATTTTAAAATATAATCATAATGATATAGTAGAAATAATATTTATCTTTTAATGATATCCTTATATCGATCCTTTTTAGGATGGGAATGAAAATTAAATGTGATATATTGTGGAGGTCGTAGTCCACAAAATGCACGAACAAAGATTTTTTTTCATAATATATGTTGTATATGTATAAAAATTAATAAGAAACATAATTTAGTTACGTTTCTGTATATATATGTTACAAATATAAGGGTATTATTATTTCTATAACTTATGTGGTTGAATCAATTTAATAATAAAAACTATGATATTGGAAATAATCATGTCGGGTACTTGAATTTTCCTTGGATGTCTCCTTTAATTTAAAGGGGTTAGGATAACTATGAGGGAACATGGGAATAATTTCATAGGATAGGATTATAGGGTGAGTAAAATGGAGATTTTTAGATGATGAATTTTAAGGTAACATGTTTCATTAAGTGCTAAATATTTTACCCTTGCCTTAGTGAAGGAAATAGTAGTTTTGAGATTAACCCCTTAGAGTTTCAATAATGTAAGTTTTTTATTCATGTGTAAAAGACAAATAAAATAAGAGGGGTGAGTGAGTGTCAGTATAAACAATCCTCAAACACTGATTTTTATAAAAAATTGAGTATTAGTGTTTTTTAATTTTTCCATATTATATGCTAATTTAGTTGTACCTTGGAAATAAATTTATAACCTAATTAATTTATTTCAATAAAGAAGACTAGAAAATTATATTTTATATAATTTTATAATTATGATTTAAAATTTGATAATAAATCAAAGAGATATAAATTTTCATTTTGGGAAAGGTTAATTACAAAATAAACACACTTAATCTCATAAAAACACTATTAAGAATAAAATACTATTTTTATGATTTAAATTTATATGTAAGATAAAATTATAATGGAAAATTAATTTATTATTACAAATTAATTTATAATGGATTGAATGAATGTGTAATTATTATTTTTACAAAATTAAAATTTTATTTATTTATATAAAACTTTTTCTATTGCTCTTCTAATATCGAAAAATATTATAAAATGAATAAATTTATTTCAGAAACTAATATTTTATTACATAAAATGCCTTTAAATATACTAGATTATTATCACATAATGATAAATTATTTGAAATTATAATTCTCTAAAATCCCACAATATTCATCATAAAATCATCTTTTTTGAAGATGATCAATAAAGTAAACTAAGTCGATTTTGATATGAGAAATAAAACAACGATTATCATTTTTATATATTAAAAAATCTAGATCATATAAATTTAGTCTTTGAATAAAATACTAAAATAGAATGGAAACCATTTTTTTGTAAAATGAAAATTTAAAATATTAACTAATAATAATAATATTATTTAATATCACTTGACATCTAAATTTGTGCCAATAAATTATTAATATGAAAATTAATTTATCATTAATAATATATTTCTTAAAATAGAAATGGGTAACCCATAAAAATAAAACACAATTAGTGAAATATTTTTTTGAAAAGTAATTGATCTTATTAGTTATATTAGGTAAAATATTTGAATTTCATTCTTGATAAAATTAAATTTTATTTTATTTATACAAAATTTTCCTAAATTGGTTACCTTTTATTCATTCCTTTAAAATAAATTGATAGATTTTAATGTTCATGATTTATTATTTATTATTAAACAAAATATATGACTATTTTATTTTAGTTCAATGTCGCATTAGGAGAAATTTATCTAGAAAATATTATTATTTAAATATATTCATTTACGAGAATTTCAAAGTATTTAATTAGAATTTTGAATTCGAATATATTGGGTACATATATTTTTTCCTAAATCTTTATCTCATTTTTGATATTTTGAATATCTATGTAAGTATTTTTTTAATCGTAATAATAATTTATTTTTAATTTTAATTTATTAAATATGAATGTGTTATCAAAAATTATTGAATAAATTCAATAGTAAATATTTAATTAAAATAATTTTTGTATTTTTTTCCATGGAATTGTTTTAAATTTCATTGTCTTAATAAATATATACTCTTTTAAATTGTTCAAAAATATAGACAGTGATTCCGCAACATCAGTTTTCAATCTATGATGGATTTGAAAATTTGATTTTTTAAAAAATTGGACAAGACTAGTGTATCTTAAAATAGAATATATTACAAGAATTGTAATTTGTTTCTTAAAAAAATATTTTTTAAAGTTGGATGTTTTAATAAAAGGACCTCAATATAACGTGAAAAATATGGACAGTTCTTATAGTGGGAAAGATAGGATATAAAGATCTTTATTATCGCAATCTAATTTCATTACATGTTTCCCATAGTGATATTTTTTTGGAATATTGAATATTGTTATTATAGTTAGATGAAATATTACTCAGTCTTATTTAAGTGTCATCTATTATATATTCTAATGGATATGTGCACATTATAGATAGTTCTAAGGATTTTAATGAGTACTCGGCGATGTATGATAAAATTTTTCTGACAATTATGATAATTTGTAAATATAGAGAAATTATATGTGAGTAATGTATTTTTTATTTAGGGTATTTTTTATGATATTTATTGAATCGTATATTTAAATTTAACATATTAAATAGTAAAAAATAATGAATAATTATGCCAGTATAGAATAGAATAAAAATATTTTTTAAGCTTACTATAAAAAATAGGACAAAATATTTGTAATTTTATTCAAACATCCATCTTATTATTTTTATTAATAGTTTTCTCAAATTTAGTTGAGTCAAAAGGTTTTTCAAAAGGATTTTCCAATAAATAATGAACAAAAATATATTGAAAATAGTTACCATCCTCTTTTACATGATTTATATTTAAATTATATCTAAATAATATAGAATAAGTTCTTCAAATTGATAAGGTATTATTAGAAATATAAATAACGGGTGATTTATCACACAAAATATGCATATTTCAAAATTGCATATCCACATCAAATAATGTTTTCATAACCAATAAACATTCAGAACAACCTATTTCAGTAGTATTAAATATTACGTCTTCAATATACAAAGAAACTAATTTTTTTGAGCTCTAAAACACTAAACCTTTTCCTAGTAAATGGCACATGTCGTTCATATATTTTCAATGAACTATTAAATCTATAAAATTAGAATCATATAATATTTTCAGTTTTAAATATACATTTATAGGGTAAAATAAAAGAACATTTTAAAGAATCATTGACATATCAAATGATTTATTTAATAGATGTTGTGTTTCATTATTATGGGTCATCATGAAATCTAGAACACTTGCATACAGTAAACATGAAATCGGGTCTATAAATTGTTAACTAATCCAAAAAAATAATAATTCCTTAAAATAATTTATTATCCATATTTTTAAAAAATGTATCAGAATTTATTTTATGTGAATTACTCATCGGGGTATTAGAGATCTTAAAAAATCAAGTCCAACTATTTTAACCAATTATACAGAATATTTATATTCATTTATAATAAATGCATCCATACATTGAAATAATTTACATCCTAACAAGAGTATCACTTCTTTGATAAAAATCATGTCAAATTGAATTTTCATTAAATCATAAAATTTTATATAATGTAGTTCCCTTAAAGATCCAAAGATGAAATCAAAATTATAAATTTGAACAATTAAAATATCATTTGAACTTTTGAGAATAATTAATTTATGGAATACAATTCTGTTCATAAAACAATATTTATAATGAAATTCGGGAAATATTTCATAACAATCTTGAATAGATTATTTAAATCTATAATGGTCTTTTGTATGTTTAGAAATTGATCAGGCTTATTTTCAAATTCAAAAACATGAGGTTATTTGACACATCCTTCTTCCTAAATTGATAAATTTAGAAAATATCTTCTTATGTCCATTTAATAATGTATAAAACCATCATGTGAAACATATCCTAATAATGTTTTAATAGATTATAATATGAAAATAGGTTAAATTTATTATTATAATCATTCCTTTATTATTGAAAATATCGTTGAGAAAAAAATATGGAATTTTTTTATTATAATCTAACAAGATTTATCATATTGTTTTCTAAATAAAAATTTAGTTACAATTTTTTTTTCTTTTTTGTGGATCAAATGTAGTTAAAAATTTATTTTAATAAAAATTATATATCACTTTCACTTTATATAAAATCCATTTGTGATAATTTAATCCTTATGTAATTTATTTTGAAATTATATAAGAAATAAAATAATTATTAGAAAAAAGAATTCCTAAAAAAATTCAGGTTTGAAATATATTATCATAGAATCCTATAATTTTATACATAGTGTTATATTTCTGTGTTTCACGTGATCTTATATGATTTTTATTATCAGCCTCAATCGATGCATATAATCTTTTATCATTGTGTTTACTAAAATTAAATGTCTACTATGTTATTTAATGTAATTTTCAATAGTTGATTTATTTTTTAAATCTGTTTTCTCAAACCTAACATGAATAGGTCCTATAGTGTCCAAGTTAGTTCTGTTATATAATATTTATGATATATTAACATGTTAATATCCAAAAATATTCCTTTATATGATTTTTAATCAAATATATCTACTGAATCTTTAGTAATAAGGATAAAAACAATAGAACGAACCACTCTTTATTATCTCACTTTAGGTTTCTTTATATTATCTAATATTTATTATTTTTAATTTAGAATAGATCATAAAAGACTTATGTTTTAAATTTTATAAGTTCTGTTTAAATATTCTACCGAAATGTTTTTTGGTAAATTTAATTCATTTAATATTGTTTTATACATTTATTATACAATATTATTTTTCCATTCAACAACACCGTTTCATAGTGTGTTATAGTGGATAATAAGATATAGAAAAACATTTTTATGTTAACAAAATTTGATTTCATGATTTTTAAACTCCAATCCTCTATCAATAATAATAGATAAAATTATGAAACACATATCATTTTTAACTAGTTTTAATTATGAAATAAACATAGATATGTTTTATGATTCATGTTCATTGAAACAAACACTTGTAAATATACTAAAATAATCAGAATATATATTTCTTAATTAATATAAATTCTTTTCTTATAGGGAAAATTAAGTCAGAATTAATTACTTATAATTTAATTATTGTTTTAATTTCATTAATACATATGAAAAAACTTTATATGATAGTCACACTTTATAAAAAATATAAATAATTATTGTTTTCCATTTTTTTACTCAGCGAGATGGGGAATTTCATGGTGCTTTAATGATGTCTGTAACAACCTATTATTTAAATAAACAAGCCTATAATGCTAAATAATAGTTTTTCTATAATTCCTTGACTCAAATCACTAGGGATGATCCTAATTTCCACATGATCACATGTGTACCTCCTCATTAATAAATTTTTATAAACTAATTGTGTGGGTCTAGAAGTGACATGGGGAGACTATACCACCATTAATCAAAGAAATACACCAAAATACAAATATATATGTAATAAAAATAAATATCTCAGTGGGAAAGATCCTAATAAATATTATATAATATATTTCATGTCTGGTGATACAATAATAAACCATTGATACAACCTATAATGGACCAAACCCATCTAGTCTGGCCCTTTGCATTTTTCTTAATCCTGTGGTGCTCAAAGGAGGTATATAGTACGTCTATTGTTGTTTTTCTGAAATATTTATGGTTTTAGAATCCTTGACATGTAATGTATTCATGTAATGAATGTATGGTTCACAAATTTGATAATATCCCAATTCCCATCTTGAAATCCCTTTATAGCTTGTGTGATGCTGGTTTATGGGGCACCTCATGACATGAATTATTTCGATTTTATTTATTTCAAGGGTATGTTTTTATCTACGGACAATGAATAAAATAATTTCACAATGTGAATGGGTTTCAAACTATGATAATACTCTGTATTTTTCAATGATATAAATTATTGTTCCTCATGTTTTTACTGAACCTATGACCATTCTTCAAAACCTAGAGAATCTAGTCGCTCACTCAGCATGAATCTTTAAATCCATTTTACTTCGATCAATTCTGATCTCCCCAAATTTGTTAATTAGTATGTTTATGTATTAAGTAACTCTTGTATTGTAGTTCATTGATCTGAATCCTCATTCTTCCTCTTTCCATTTGATGTAGGATTAACTCCAACATTTTAATGTTTTAATGTCATTTTTTAGGTTTTTTGTGTCATGACATCTTAGGAGTTATGCATCCCTAGAAGGAGGGTTGATCGTGATAAATGATTTTGCTTTGTTCTCATGAGAAGATCATTCATTCCTTTGATGTAGTTGATTTGTTTCTTGTCCTATTTATTTACATTCAAAAGTAATGTTATCATTGTTTATCCCTTTTGATGAGAATTTATTTAAGATAACAATTGTTGATATATATTAATAAATAAATATTTTTAGAAATATCATTTTCTTCCTTTCAACTATGATAATGTTCTCATATGAATTATTTATATAGTGTTCTATCTAGGTTATTATTTTTTCACTTTATGTTATTCAATGGATTTGAATGTCGTTGTTGATGAAAAATGTCAATGAATTTAAATACACAATTAATAGTCTAAATTTATAAAGAATTAATGATGAGGAATACTATAAGGAATAAAATGTTTTATTTAATTTTATGCTAATAAAATTGATGCAATGCACATGGTTAATTAATTGTGTCATTTTATGTGTTAATAAATTTTATAAATAATTTGAAGCATGATAATTTTTATTTATGGTAATTTAAAATGTAATGTTTAAATGAGAATGATAATTTTCATGGTTTTTGGAAACAGAATTGTTTAAGAAAGAATTTTTAAATTTTGATATCTTATAATAGTTTGATGCCTTATGTGTCCCATAGTTTGAACCAATGAATAATTATTCAGTCAATTAAAAGTGGAATATAAATAATTTTTTTAAATGATAATTACTTGGTTGTATGTTTCCCATCATCTTGAGAAGGTATAGTGTCTTGAGTTTGGATCCTTAAGAGATCAATTATGTGTGAAGGATAGATGCCTTGTTTTAGGGATGTGATTTCCATATTGGTTTTACTTGTTTCTTTCTTATTTCCTTCGGGTGTGCTCAATATTATAGATTCACTATGAAATTTGATATTATCTTCGTATGGATGATCCTATAATTGCTAATGTGTCATGGGGTTGGAATTCTTATATGAGGTAGCAAAATCCAACTACTATGATGGAGAGATTCATCTGGATATGCATGTGGGTATTAGGGTTGAATCCAGAGATGATGGAGTTGTTTCGATATAAGTATCCAAATTGATGTTCTAAATGTGGATGTTTCTTTACATTAATCTATTTAATGGTTGGTGATTGGGTTTCTTGTTGTATTTTCATTCCACTCCCCACATCTTGAGTCATCTAGGTGTGATTGGTGGAATATTTCTACTTGGTGATAGTTTTGGATGGATTCTTTAAAGTAGATTTATTACACAATTATTCTAATTATCAATACATAATTCATAGTTCATGGTGTTGGAGTTGTTGGAACTGAAAAGGAAAAAATAATAATCTTTTGAAACCATGGACTCTGTTTTGATTATTATTGGAGGGAATTGACTTCATAATGGTTGTTAAGAAATATATATTATAATATTTTTAATCGTAAATTTATTATCTATTAAATTAGTTAAAAAATGTTAATAATTAAAAATAATCATAGTTATTCATGTAGATCACAAAATTTACATGAGATTAAAGGATATTTATTCCTCAGTGGTGGTGGGTGGGTATTTGAGCAACAATCACTGCATTTGATATCATGATTATCTTATGATGAAAGTGTGGTTCTGATCTATATTATATTATTTATATTATTTTATTTCATATGTTTCCCCACTCGAGTTTTTTATGAAAACATTCACCTTGTGGAATCTATGAGGGTGTTTCCTCAACAACCTATTGGGAGGAAATACGGTTGACTATCCCCTCTAAACCAGATCCCTTATAATGGCAGTTGCATTTACTCGTATAAATGATAGTTAGTTTCCCAATATATGTGTGTACAATGATGAGAATAATTTTTGTTATTTCAAACACATTTAAGTCCAGATTTAGTATGAAAAATATTATTATAGGTTTGACATGTATAAGTTGGGATGGATTGAGGTTCTTACTCAGTATATAGGATATGATGTTATGAGGTATAATACCTTACGTAAGAGAAACACCATATGGGTTAATTTTAATCCAAAATAATACTTGGTTACTACATATAGATATGTGGATGGTATAATGTGATGATGTGTTTCATAATGTGAAAGTTTTCATTCCATGTTATGGTGTATATGAGGTAAATTATATTGGATTGGGATGGCTTGTGACAAGAGACATTGGGGAAGATCAGAAAACCAGTGTGGAATCGGTATCAGGGTACCGTTTCATTTAAATTACTATATTATATGCTCTGTTGTATGTGATACTGGTCATGATTTTTTAATAGTTAGGTTGGGATCATAGTATAGCTAATTAGGTGGCAAGTTAGTGTCATTGTTGTCCGCTATATTTTAGTGAACTACCTTCATTTTTTTCATGAGAGGCTCTCAGAATGATCCAACTGAATATACTATGCTTATCACATTATGTATATATATATAATTTTTTTTCATATATATTAGGTTAGAGATTGGGATGGATATTACTATCTCATTGTTTTTTAAGAGCTATTTGGGCATCATGGTCAATTTTATATTTACCTTTTAATAATTTTAGTTTTTCTTTTAGTTTATTTGTATAGTATAATATTTCATGTTTTCACAATGTATTTCATTATATAAATGTGTAATTAGGGGTTTATTGGTGTATTATTCTTATATAACTCTTATACATATTTTATTAGGGATTAATGCCATATATATGAATGTTTTTTGTTGCATTAGTGCTAGTCTCCATCCTGGGGCCTACCATAGGTATGACTCTGGCAGTAACCGTGTATCATTTCTCAATTCTGGCCAAATATAGGAACCCTTAGGTGGTAGGGGTTGTTAAATACTTCCACCCTAGATTCTAGTTGATGTATAGGATATATTCTAGAATTTGGAACATGTAAGGGTTTGTGGGTTTTTAAGGAAAAAATGTCAGAGATGTTTATTAGTCATTGTAAACACTGCTGAGAAGATGAGAAATGGTTATTTAGGCCACACTATGATCTGATTCATAGAATATTAAGTCTACTAATCCCACAAATTTATTGATACTAGATTTAGGGTATTGACCTAGGAAAGGATCATGAATGATTCTATTTTCTCCTACTTATAAAATGGGTATACCTTGGGATATGCTAAAACCATTAAAATAAAATAAATAAATAAATAAATAATTCTATGTATTCCATATTCTAGATTTTATAGATATGAATGTTTTTATTCTTATATTTACAGATCTAGGTTGATTTACACATCAATTTAATGCCATATATATTTATTATGATGTGTCAAAAGATCACTGAAGAGCATAGGTCATCGAAAATGACACTTAGAGGAGGAAACATTGAGAGTTCTAACAACATATCGTTTAGATGTATGATGGATCCATTTCATATATAGTCACAAAATACTAGTCTTATAAGGTCTATATATCTTTTAGTTTGATCGATACTCTGAAAGAGAACTCAATTATGTTTGTCGTGATGATGTTGTATGGAGAAGTAAGGAAGTGGTGGATCTTGTTCCTTAGTGATCTTGAGGAGTTAGTGGTATCATGGGATAAGTTCCATGATCATTTCTGAAGAGATTTCCTTTCTTAGAACATGAATGTGGAATGGTTTTTAAAATTATTATTCTTTCACAATGGATATATATTGTGGTAGTGTTTTTTATATGTTTAAATACCCTTCTACAATATTCTTCAGTCCTGTTACAAGATATGGAGCTCATGGTGAGGCATATTGGGGATTATTTGTATCTAAAGATCTAGAAAATGGTCACCGTATTTAGGTTAATGAGGTATCTAAAGGTGTTTGTGAGTGAAAATTCTCTTTATATATAGTTTTCCAGATCTAAATCATCATGATAATGTATTTTTATTGAATCTTTTTTAAGAAAACATGTGGTCATGGGTTCTTAGTCTCCTAGAAAGAAAAGATTTTGGTTAGCTGGGGGTAGTTAGTAGCCCTCATCATCTTGTTTCTCTAAATATAGTGGATCCTATAACTATTCCAAGGGATCAATCCTTTTTTCTTATGGAGGTTTATTTCTTAAGCTGTTAGTGTGACAACCCTTTCAGAGTAGTCATTATGCTACAAATGTTCTACATCAAGTTCATCAATTGAGGAAGTTTTAGCCTACAAAAAAGTAGTCGGGTGATCTCGTTATGGATCAACAACGATGATATGGTAAATGAAAAGTGAAACCCTATTACACTATTCCTCCCAAGATATTAAAGTATATATGTGGAGGTGGTTACCAATTGGGTTTTATAATCCATGGAGAAGTTAATGGTTAGCATCATGCTTTGTAATTTCCAGCACTAGGTGATACAGTCATCCATTAAGGTACCCTTTTATTATAATATACATTGTTTCTTAATTTTTGTTATTTTTTAGTGACACAGTCATATGAATCACCTTCCCTCATCCATAGATTTGGACATAAGGTAGGGAGACTTAATGTTCCCTTGGAATTGAGTGTGCTGGTTAGAGGCCATGATGACATGTTTGTTGTATATAGATATTGTGAGTTAGTGCTGGGGTAGAACCAATGGTGGGGAGAATTCCTATGTATTGAGATATAGCTATATAACACCATCCTCATAATGAATTTTTTTATTTAGTGTAGATATCATTGATTCCTTCTGTAGGTCGGTTGTTTTCAATGATGCTAATAGAGAGACAACAGTGCTCATTGGTGAGTGACTCTTCTTTCATAATCTTCTTGTATGGTTATGTTCATGATGAGTTCCTCAGAATTTATCTAGTATGTGTTTCATGGGGTCATAGTAGAGTACCCTAATGTCTTTCTATATGAGGTTGTAGCATTACAACCTCTATGGAAGATCAATTTTAGGATTGAGTTAAATCTAGGTGTATATCTAATATCAATGTATCCATATTGGATGGTGTCTTCAGAGTAGCAAGGTATATTAGTATAACCGAATGATCTAGTGTAGTGAGGTTTTTTTGGGATAGAGTGTCACCTTGGGGTGCATTAGTTTTTTTTGAAGAATGATGATTTTGGTTTGAGACTTTTCATTATTTATCATCTATTAAACAAAGTGATTATATAGAACCACTATCCTCTTCTATGGATTGATGATTTATTTGATCATATTAAAGGAATAATATGGTTATCAAAGACCTATATATTGTCCAAATATCATCATATGTGGTTGAAGGATGAGGATATTTAGAAGTATGGTTTCTGTTGTCATCATGGGAGTTATAGGTTCTCTATGTTTTCATTCCATGTGATGAATTATACATCCATGTTCATTGGGTAGATGAAAATAATGCTTAGAGAGTTCTTGGATAATTTCATTGTAACTTTGATTGATTAAATCCTTGTGTACTCTTGAACGAATAAGGGATGTGAAGAGTATATGGGTGATATTTCGGGAGTTTTCCCCATGAGAAGATAATCATGAATTTTTCAAAGCCTTATTATTGGGGCCATGAAAAACATTTCTTAGGGAATGTTATGTAAAAATATATTGTAGTTATGGATCTATTGAAGAAGGAGGTAGTGTTTTCCTTGGTATCCCCTAAGAAAATAGAATTGGTTTAGGGTTTCCTTGATCATGTAGGCTATTATAGAGGGTTCATAGACAATTAATCTTAAGTTTTGACTCCTTCGATAGCAATGAATAGAGTGTATTGGGTGTTCTTATGGAGCGAACTATTTCATGTAGCATTCATGTACCGATATAAGAAGTTGAAAATCACTCGATTCCTTTGTTTTCTAATATAAGGTGTTCTTTCAAAGTGTTTCAGTGATTCATTTCATTTCGGCATGGTTTGTGCTGATATTACCTCATTAGAAAGAGTTTTTTATTTTCGATAATAAAACAAGAGGTACATATTCACCTATCAAGATTTGAACATATTATAAAAACAATAGATATAATTATAACAGGATTATTATTACATGATTTCATATATTATAGGAAATGGAAACATTGTAGATAATGTGCCCAAAATTAATTCACATTGAGATGTTGTGTTTGAATCTAGAGATTCCCAGATAGTAATAAAAGAAATATCACTAATGTATCTGGATTTGGGGTAGGTTTATACTAATGTTTGAAAATTTTAGAAATAGGTGAATTCTTATTTGGTGCAGTAGATGGTGGATTCAATGTTTTGGGATTTTGAGTGGGATGTTTAGAGAAACAAATTTCATTTTTGGGATTCTCGTGATGTTAGGTCATAAGATGGGATACACTAGGTGCTGTTTACAAAGAGTATTTTCATTCATTTGGATGTGCATGAGTTGGTTATCCATGAGTTCTATATCTTTCTCTTGGAGGTACATCATAGCATGATGAAGATTTACCAATCCCTGTGAGTTATGTTTTTGTATCATGGGTTGAAGAGTGTAGATATAGAGTTTCTTTCCCAGTGTTTAATATGTCAGAAGGGGGTTGTTGAGAACTTTTTTGCAGGTGTTTTTCACCATCCATTAGATGTTCCCCAGTGTAAGTGGGAGGAAATCAGGATGAAATTTGTTACTAGTTTTTCTTATGATAAGGGAGATATGATTTTATCTGGGTGATATTGGATCATTTGAAAAAAATCATCCCACTTTATAGAGATTAGGGAGTTGAGTTCAGTATTGGTTTTATTGAGTAAGTATATAGAAGAGGTGGTTCCACTCCATTGTCTCTCAAGGATGATTATTTCTTATCTATATCTGTATTCATTATCACTACTTTCCAAACATAGATAAATAGTTAGAATAAGTAGACCATCTAGACACTAGAATGCATATCTTTTTCTTATATAATTTACTTTAGAGGTTTGTGGATGAGGCACCATACCTTGTCTTTGTTATCATAAAATAATAGTTTTCACTACAACAATGGTATGACACCATTTGATGAATTTTCCAACTAGACAACTCGTTCTCTTTTGCACTGGACTATGATTAGAGAAGTAGTAATTATTATGTCTAAACGAGTTTTGAGTATGACAGAGATATTACAAGTAATTCATGAGATCATAAACATATTTCATGATCATTTAAAATCTAATTTCTATCATAGGAGGATGCCTTGGGAGTTCAATGGTGGAGATCATGTGTTCTCAATGGTGGAACATCACTGTGGGCAATGAAGGTTTGGTGGTGGGAGTAATATTTCTCCCTTGTTTGTCTGGAATTTAATGGTTATGAGTCCTATTGGATCCATGACATATAGGATAATAATTCCAAAAATTATTAGCATAATACATGATTTCTTTCATGTGTCTTAGCCTTTCTTTCACATTCATAATGACATTCATGCTACGGACTAGGGTGAGATTGATGTTGATGATGATTAAACCATTGACGATTGGCATGTAGAGATCCATTACTACTAGGTGAAGGTGTTTAATGGGAATATTATTCACTTCTATTGTGCCTTGTGGAATCCTGGTGGAATGGAGGATAGTACATTGGAATGAGATTCACATATATAAACACAATACATAGAGTTGTTTTATTTTTATCTATTCTCTTGTAACATTGTTTGTTTTTGTGGATATTGACCTATCTAGTTTATAACATAGTTCCCTCTGATTTATTTTGGAAATATTACTCTTATTTGATACCAATATCTCATAAGAGTGTGTTTAAGAGAATGATTTTCCTATTGGGTTGGTTTCATTATATCCCACCGATGAGGTAGTTCCACTCCTCTAATGACGAGATCCTTGATAAGTATATCAAGGGGTGGTGGTTTGTACAATACCTTTTTAATTTATCTCTAGGTTTGGTTTAGATTCTCAAGGATGAAAATTGTTTTACAATTATAGAATATAAGGGTCCATATCTATCTATTCCAAACCATTGTGTGTTTTCAAAGCTTATGGTTCTTAGAGGAGGCGTAGAGAAGTTATAGTGGTATTTGGTTTTTAAAACCTATAAGCATGGATAATTCAAACCGTGTAAATGTTTAAAATCTTGAATGTGTAGTGAAATCCATTTTAAGTGCCTAATTAATTTCTAAAAAGTCATCCATGGACTTTGTGATGTTGGTTTATGAGGTTCCTCATAATGTGAATTTTTTAGAGGCTAAATGGTCCAAGGAGACGTGGTTTAAAAGGGACTTATAATACAAGAATTTCATAATGTGAAAGTGTTTCCATATATAAAAATCAGTTGGATAGTGTGAAAATAAACACTTTAGTGCATTAGGGTTTTCCCAAACCTATGACCATTATCCCAAATTCCAGGTGTCCAATGAATCTCTCTCTAGGAATCATGGATTCCCTTTGATAGGGATTGATTCTAAACATCCCATTGTTAGTCCATGGTGATATGAGGTATGTTATACCTCTTCCATTGTATTTATTTAATGTAGATACCCTCACTTATTCTTTCTATAAGATGGTAGTTACTCTCTATTATTCTAATTGATTTTATTAGTTGGTTTTTTGGTTTGGTTCTGGAATGAAGTACTTGTAGGCATGCAGCTCTTGTGGGAGGGGTTATTAGGATCTACGCCTTTGGTCTATTGTCATGAAAAGTATGTTGACACATTAGATTTAGGGGAGTCATTTATTCTCTATTTTATAATTTAAAATAATAATTTTATCATGGTTCATTCCATTTGAAGGAAATGGAATATACCTAAAAAGTATTGAACAATGTTAATAAAGAAATGGTTTTAACAATCACATGCTGTTACTTTATACCCTCATAACTGTTTTTCTATTAAATTTATAGATTGTGGGATATATATGATATGATTTTTAGAACGTTTTATAATGACATTTATTAGAATTTTGTTCTTTATGGAAAATGATAATTAACATGGACCTTAAATTAATAGATTAATTGGATTATGAATAAAATAATTGGCTTGTTGTAATCATTTTTTTCATATAATTTGATGATAATAAAAATTAATGTAAAACCCATGCTAAATTAAACTTGATATTACATATGTAAATGGAACTTTTAAAAAAGTGAATCGACAGAATTCTTGTTATTGATAATTTAAAAAATAATTTTAAAATGAGAATCATACTTCTCTATGTTGATGAAAGCAGAATTCATTCTAAGAGAATGTTTAACTTTTAAAAACATGTTATATCTCGATTTTTTAGGTTTTCCATAGTTAGAACACATGATAAATGAATAAGTTAATTCAAGATGAAATAAAAACTGGTTATTTAATAATATAATTTTTTAGACTGGAGTTTTCCGTCTGCATGAGAAAGTCGAGTTCCTTGAATTTGGATTTATGAGAACACGTTTATTTGTAAAGGTTAGATGCCATGTTATGGGCCAAGATTTTTCAATTGTCTATGCTTATTTGTTTCTTTCTTCATTATGTTGTTCTTTGGAAGTGATTATTGATAGGTGAGGTGATATGAGCTTGCGATATCTGGTGTGATATGAGGAATGAAAACTAGGATTATCTGGCTATAGATGATTCATGTGATGGACTATTGTATAGGGATATGCATGTGGGTTTCAAGGAAGACATAAAATATGAGAGAGAAGTTTGATGCTAGGTTTACCCATAGATGTAATAATGAGGATACATTCATAGAATAAATTTATTTAATGGTCTATGGTTGGTTTTTATTTTTTATCTATATTATTTTCTCCACTACATGAGGCAATTGTGTTTTCCTGGTTTCATGTTTCCTCTTGGTGTTATATTAGGATGGTTCCCTAGAGAACATGATATATGTAATGATTCTAATAGTGAATACATATTTCATAAACCAGATGGTTGGTGTTTATGTAATGAAAATGATGAAATCATATTGATCATTAGAAACTAAGGACACAAAATGGATTATTCCTGGAGAGCATGGAATATCCATGGTGGATAATTAATATATCTCAAAATATTGTTAATGGAAGTTTTATTGTTTAATAAATTAATTAATTAATTTCAATTATTAAAAATAAAATATGTATTTTATGTAACTCTTTAAGTTTATATGTGCATATTGGATATCTTGTTCACAATATTGGAAGTGAGGTGTCTGAGTGATGATAGTAGTAGTTGATCAAAGGACATGGCGATGACTATAGTGTGTTTGGGAGCTATATTATATTGTGTAAATTTCTTCATTTCATATGCTACCCTAACAATTTCTTTTAGGGTGACTGATACCCACTAGGATTTGGGGGGGGGGGGTTCTTTCCCTAATATATCGGTTGGAGGATGGATGGATGAGTAGCCTCTCTAGACCCGCTCTCTTCTCATGGCAGTAATATATTCTTGTATGCCTGATGTTTTTTACCCAATATTTTTTATAGAGGGTTGAATAAGATTTTGGTTATTTCACACACATGTATCTCTAGATATAGTATCTAAATGATTATTATTAGTATTTCATGTATAGGTTGTGATATCTTGAGGTTATTACATGGTGTATCAGTTGTGACAGCTTGAGGTGCAATACATGATGTGTGATACATGTAATAATGGTTGTGGTGGATCCTAGATAATTCATGGATACTATATAGTGACTTTTGGATGGTAATATGTGATTATCTTATGGGAAATATCATGATATTGTCCTTTCATAGGTGTCTATAAGATGAAATATTTTGGACAGACTTGGATCAGGATGTGCGATATTATGTCAGAGTGGGAAAAAAGTGGGGAAGCAATATTGGTGTACCCTTGATGATTCGATGATATATTATATTCTCTATTTTATGTAAAAACAATTTAGAGTTATATATTGGGAGGAACTGAATTCAATATGCCTATTTATCTGACTAGTTAGTTTTAGAATTTTTCACTATTATTTTTTATTCTTTCATGATTTTTTTCATGAAAGGCTCCGAGGAGGATCATACCAAGTATACAGTTAATATGACCCTATTATATATATGCATTAGTCAATTCAGTCATAGTTGGTTGGAAACAATGGTAGATATTACTTTCTTGTAGTTTTATAGGTGTTGTTTGGGCTTTCTGGTCGCTACCTATTTACCTATTGGTACTTATATGTTTCCATTATGTAGTTTAGTGTTGTTAAAAATTGTTTATTTTTAAATGTGATTATTTATATAAATTTTATAGCATTTTTGTGTGTGTCTTTTTATCACTATTCCACATGTTATCTTAGAGGATAATTATGCCCATATGTATTTTTATTATACCCTTAGTGCTTGTAACCAACTCTGGGCCTTCTAGAGGTGAGACTCGGTTATTCACCACTTGTCTTATCTCATTACCAGACCAGGTGTGGATTCCTCTTAGGGAGGGATGGGTCGTGAAACTACCAATGTAGCAGGTCAACATGTATATATACTACAACTATAAAAAAATATAAGATTTGTATGATATATGGAGTCCGTCTCAGTGCTGAATATTTCAACTAACTCCATGTTCTTCACAAACATGCCAATTATCCTCTTACCTTCTTTGGGTCTCTATTCATGAAAATTGTATGTCCATCATGATTCCCTTGTATAGTGTGATTATTAACCAAGTAGTATACAACCGATGTGTCCTCAACATAATATAACCGGTATAAATAGGTGTATATCAGGATGGAAAGGTAAACATGAATATAATCATATAACAAATCATTAAACGAGTGATCATATACTAACCAATCTACAACATACACTAACTGTAGTTATTTTGGAACCATGAAAGAAGAATTTAATGTTATTCATCACATGAATTAGTTCATGATATGTGACTCCATCCACATTTAAGATCAATACATGTTCCACCTCTAATGAACAAGTCCACACCCACATTTAAGAGAGAGTCACACCCATGAACCATAACTATCCACTTATAGTACATATTATTTTCACACCAAAAATAATGGAACTCTACACATATTCAAGGATGTTCCACATCGACATTTCATAATAGCTTATGGGACCAATTTGAATATTATATATCATACTCTTCCCAAGGGACAACAATATTCCAACTCATGTATCATCCATCATATATCCATACCCATAAAAAATAAGTCATTTCATACAATACCCCCTCTAAGGAATCACCTAATTCCATCATTAAAAACTATCATGCATATCACATAAACATATATTCAATTATCTACACACAAATATACAAATAAATAATTACAAATAATAAAATAACATATTGCAATAACTATTCAACATTTTGTGAACATTATATAAGTAATATATAATATCATGGAACAATTATGGAATTTCAAACATTCTATAGTCTATGAAATATCCACGTAGTAGGTAATACATAGAATTTAACACACAATTTATACCAAGAAAATTTCTCATGGGAAAACCATGAATTACAATCTAATATTATCATCTTAGAAGTTAGTATCGAGTTGTTTTTCATGCCGGGTTTGTGTGTTCATTACACCCTTGAATTTGGTGGTGCATTTTATTTTTAAATTATGATGTGTCTTGTATTTTTTTCTCCCTCAGAGGAAATTCTTATATGTTATGTGTTATGTTGTTAAATTTTATAATGGTCCAAATGTATTATGGGTTTTTGGGGTTAAGAATATGGAGTCTTGGTAGATAAATTACTGGATGAAAGACTATGAATGATTTTAGTAACAATATGGTAACCATACGATATAACTATATCAACTCTAATGATGTTTGTTAAAATTGAGTAAAATTTATTTATAAGAATGAGGTTCAATGAAAACTGAACGAATAACTAGTTCTTTTTTCATTCCATGTACATAGTTTGACAAATCATGTGAGTTTTCATAGATATCCTTAGGATATGATATTCAATGTATAATAGGTATCATATGGTTGGAAGACACATTTTTTAACCATGAGGCTTAACCATGAGACTCATATGGGTTTTATAAAATTAAAAAAGTACCCAGATACCCTTATCATTTTAACCAATCATCTCTACCTAATCCCTTATTATATATACCTAGTCATTACTTTACAATCCATGATATTCCCTCCCTACGTGCGCTAGGATTACTCCTCTTATCCTCTTGGGTGTTAATGTTAAGATTGATCTATTAGAATCAATTGAGGTAGAATCTATATATTATATCTTAATTACTCTTCCTTCATTATAATTGGTCATAGATCATAGATATATTTTCTAGATCTAAGAATTTCCAAAATATCTAATGGAACATTCATGATGGATTGATAGATAAGTGTTGGATTATATGAATCAGTGGCCTATCCTTGATCAATCCTAGATCATCTGATTTTGATAATTCTATTTTGGGATGTTTATGAGTATTTAGTTTATTATAATGATATCTTCCTTTGTTCAATATTCTAGAGATTCTTTTATAATGGATTGGGTCTTCTTCTAGTTAACATGGATGTGTGGGAATGATTCAGATACCATTCATTTATAAATATTGGAAATTATAATCAACAATTCAATGGTTAGAATGAATTAACATCTGGTCGTTCTTTATATAATTATTTGGTATTCTTTTTATGTATGTGTTTTTTCTAGAGTAGTGACCATTTCATGATATGATTTTCTATGCTTGGAATGTGCGAGTAGAATGTGAGACCATTTGATGGAATTAATAGTTTGTTCTTTGTTATGTTTTACCTATAATGTTGTTATTTCCAAGCTTGTTTAATGTTTGGTATACAATAATTATTTCTTACCAGGTTATTCCTTACATATTTACTATTCATGATCTTGGGAATATTTATTTTGATATGTTGTACCTTAATATGTCATCGGTTACATGTGGATTTTTGTATAGCTGAATATGTTGTCCTGAAACATCAAATTTATAGTGATTTAAATTATATTTTGTGTTCTAGGTAAGACCCTAGGACATTTATCAAGGATCTTCGGTGGGTTTATAGTGTTAATTTTTAATAATAAGAAAAAAAGTGGGGGTGGTTTGAAAACAGTTTTATGAAAATGAATTGATTTAAGGAGTTTAATAGTTGATAAATAAAAGTGGTGTTTTAGAATTATGAGATAAGGGTATCAATTCAAGTTCACTACTCATATTAGATAGCTCATTGTTCTAAAATTTTAACATTGTCCTATTTAATTCTTTGGTTTAGGGCTGTCAAGATCTTGATTCCCCTCCTTCCACTCAAAATATTTCAAAAAGTACCAACCCATGAATTAACAATCATTTTGTCATGGATTGGGCTTCCATAATAGATTAATGGCTACCAAATAATAATAATAACTTTTTTGTGTGTGAGATAAATAGGATCCTTGTGTTTTCCAATCAAAAGAACCCATGTTTTCTTCTTGAAATTTCAACCCAAACGGTGTTGAAAAGAACATCGGTTCACTTAATTAAACCCTCTAAATGAATTTAGAGGAGATAAATGTTTAGATAAAAATAATGGGAAATAATCTAAGCACCAATTATACAAAACCAATAGAGTATGTAGTGTCGAAACTCCCCCCAATGTATGTATAGATCCCTCTAAATGAGCATCCACCATTTATCTCGATATTGAGAGGAGGAGAAGGATCGGATGAAACTTCTTCTTCATTGTTGATCCCTCTATGATGATAGGGGCCTCCAGAAAATATTTCATGAGGAGAAGATATATTGGGGTCTCCAAAATACCAGATATTTTATTCATAGTCAAACACACATATGGGGATCCCAAGGTGTGATTTTATAGGAAAATGGGAAGGTGGTTTTGAGACCAAAGCTTTTGAAAAACCACTTGTCACATGTTTTTAGGCCTCCAGACAACATTATATCGCTTTGGAGAAAATAATAAAGTTGTATCCCCAACTCTTTTCTGTCTCCACCATATTTTTGGCACTAGTTGGACTAGTAGAACCCGGGATATAGATAGATCACATCACACAACTTTTGACATCATGCTGATTCGGTGTGTTGGATATATCAGGTCAGTTGGGAAACCAAATGGTCAAATGCGTCTTGGGTTCATTCATATAAAATTTATCCCAATTAAATACGGATCAGACCAAAAAATTTATGTCCATTTGGATTCACAGTTTAGGTGAAGTGCACGACTGAGTCCGCTCGTGTGCATAGATCTTGCGCAGTTTGACCCAATTTTCTTGGACATCATCATGGGTCCTCCAAATCACCTCCTCCTGTAATGGAATATTTGAAAAAAATCAAAATTTCCATTTTAACAGTGATAAATGAAAAATAAATTATCCATATATAGAATTTAATTTGTTATTATTTTTATAATTTTCAATATAAAACAAATATAGCACAGTGGTGTACGGGTGAAATTTAAATGCTGAATCTTGGTGCGATCACACCGCCATACCTAAACATTTTCACACCTAGTCAAATTTAGAATTCCCTAAATTATGCATGAATATATTCTCAACATCATAATAATTTAAAATTCAATGAAAATTAAATTCTTTGTAGAAATTGACAAAATAAAAAATCACACCGAGGATTTATTGTTAATGATCATTGAAAAAGATGTCTCAAAAATTGTATCCCAATGAGATTGGAAGAGGTAGATGATACCAATCAAAGAAAATAACTCAAAAGTTAATCATGTCACTAATTATCCACATGTTTGTGTGACAACCATTTCATTCTATTTTTTCTACTTTTTATCAAGTATATATAAGTTATTTTAATAATTTTTTACTTATAAGATACTTTCCACTGATCATTACCCACATCCGTTGCAATCAAATTTAAAGACCCACTCACTTAATAATTCTAAGATGACAAACCATAATCTCCCAAAATTGATATCCCTATATGTTGTACATTTCCTCACTCCCCTCATTTATTAATTTTTCAAAAGTTGCACTAGGAAGAAATCTCACACTCTCCTCCCAACACATGTTTAATCTCCCCAAGACACTAAATTTCATAATTATGACATGATCAAAGGTCGATGAAGAGTTTTTTCTTACCATCCATTTATAAAACCTTTTATTGTTTTTATTTTAATATTTTTTAGGTCGTACAACATTCAGATAATAGGTACACATGCATTGGTCAATCTAGTATAGTAATGAAACAGATTAGATAAGGAATGAACGAATAGAAAAATGATTATGGAAAGTAGAGAAAACCCAAACTAACTTATATTTACCTTCCATTAAGTAAGAAAGTTTCACACATCCTGGTTGGGTGAAAAAAATGTGCGGAGAGATTATGTGACACAATTTTCCTTTAAACTATTCCTAAAAAATGGAACCATTCTTCTTATATGTTTCAAAATGATACAAACATTTATATCATCGAAAAAAAAAAAATTTAAAACAAATTCACCCCATAGTATTTTATTCTTGTTGAAATGCACATGTCATTAGAATTTGTTTTTTGAATGTTAAAACAACGTGAAATAAAGACATTCCACATGCAATTTTAATGACTTCCATGATTAAATGGGCATCATTTTCCATGACAATGTGAGAATGAAAACAATATTCTAGCATAGAGGTGAACAGGAGAGAAAAGGGCGAATATAAAAATAGTATTCTACAAGCTAAAAAGATAAAAATAAGAATGATGATGGAAATTCATAACAGACCCAGGAATATACCGATCCCCACACACCTGGAGTGTAAAGTGTCCTCACTTTAAAAATAGATTACAGGAAGGAATGACAACACCTAGTTTGTGTCATTCGTAGACTTCTTCATGATCTTAGAGTTCCTCCATTAAGGACTCCAGAAGAGTTTCATGGAAGTGATTTAGTTGCTTCCCACTTACTGTGATGGTTTTCTTGGTTTCTTCATTTTGAACCAGGATAACACCAAATGGAGAGATGTTAGTAATAGTGTATGGTCTAATCTAGTGGGAATGAAGCTTACCTAGAAGCAAAATATTCATTGCATTATAGAGGAGGAACTTCATCCCAATGTGGAACGAACAATAAAGGAAAATATGGTCGTGGGCTTCCTTGGTTCTCTTCTTATAAATCATTGAGTTCTCATATGAATCTCTTATTATTTCCTTCATCTCCGGAATTTGCAGCTTCCATTGTGCACCTGCACCAGAAAGATTAGAGTTTCATTGTTTGATGGCCCAGTATGCCCGGTGCTGAATCTCAATAGGTAGGTGACAAATCTTTCAAAAAATAAGCTGATATGGTGACATTCATATCGGTGTTCTTATGGTAGTACGGTATGACCAAAATGAATCATCATTTCAAAGACACCAATCTTTTCTATTGGGTTGAACCGTTTTTTCATGAATCTATTTTACCTATCTATTTAAAAACTCATCATGAAAATTAATCTATAGGTGATATGTAGTAGACATTCTCGGACTGAACACATACTTAAAGAAAAATTATTGCATTTTTCGGTTACTTAAATGAGAACCCTGATCACTAATGATGAACAGAGGTAAGCCAAACCTACAAAAAAATTGGGTTCTCAACAATTCTACAACTGCCTTAGAATCATCAATCCTTGCAATTCATTCCAATACCCATTTGAAAACATAATCCAGTACCAAAAGAATGTACAAGTTAACAAATGAATTGGGGAATGGCCCCATAAAGTCATTTCCCCTTATATAAAAAATGTCATAGAAGTGCAAGGTTTTTTGTGGCATATCATTTTTTAGATATGTTCCCCATTCATGGATAGCGAGTAAAACAATTACAAAATTCATAGGCATCCTGAAACTATGAGGTCCAAAAGATACCAGAATCGAGGACCATGCGAGCTGTTCGTTGGAGACCAAAGTAACCCCAACAAGCAAGAGTGTGTCATCACCTATGGATGGACTGAAACTCATTATCAGGAACAAAACGTTAGAGGACATGATCATTTAAGGTGATCCAAATATAGGGATCATCCCAAATGTACCAACGGGACCCATGTTTTTTATGGTCATCCTAGTTTTTGTAGAAATCATTAGGAATTCAAGATTCTACCAAATAATTTACAATTTAATCATTCCAAGGGATATAATATTACACACGATACAATTCCTTACTATGAAATATTTCATTTATTGGAATACATGGAGATGGTTCAATGTTCGTGGACAAGTGTATCCTACTTATATGGTCATCCCCCACATTCCCTGCTCTTTTTTATCCTTAATTTCCATATTGAGTTCCTAAAGGAGGATCATCCAATGAATGAGGAATGGTTTGGATTTTGGTTACATAAATAGATACCATAGGGCTGCATGGTCGGAGAATATGGACCCTAAAGTGTAAGACCTAAATTTAATCATGGAAAAACTATGGTAAGGAATTATTTCTTAGATGTGGTTTAGTTTTCTTGTGTAGGGTCCAATGAATGTGAGGCATAGGCAATGACATGTGGAGCTCGATCGACCCTTTGTGGCAAGACTGCTCCAATTACATAGTTTGAGGAATCACACATGATCACAAATGAAAAAACCCACCGAGGTGGTTGGATTACCGAGAGTGACGTGATACTCCATTTTAACTAATTAAAAGCATCCTTATTTTATTTATCAAAAACAAATTATTTTTCTTTTTTGAGTAACTGGGTGAGTGGGAGTGCAATCTTACTAATGTCACGAATGAAACAATGGTAAAATATAGCATGAAATAGAAAATACCACACATCCCATACATTTTTTATGAATGGTAATGATTAAATGACCTACAATTTTGATTTATCTACATGGATACCATTTCCAGAAAAGAAATTCCCCAAAACTATAACTTGTAGCACCATGAAAAGGAATTTATCATAATTTAGTAAAAGATTATTTTCAAAATAGTGGTGTAGGAAAAAACAAAGACTACTCAAACATTCCTCAAAAGAGTATCCATAAACAGTGAAATCATCACTGAATGCATCCATGATATTCTCTAGGTAATTTGAAAAAATACTAACCATACATCGCACGAAAATAATCAGAGCATTATAAAGACCAAATGGAATCCTTCTATATGAAAATTTTCCAAAGTGGAATGTGAAGAATGTATTTTCTTTATCCTTGGGGGAAATATGGATCTAAAAGTATCCAAAATACCCATCAAGGAAATTATAGTGGGACTTACTTTCTAGCCTCTGTGTCATTTGGACAATGAATGGAAAAGATTGATATTCATTCCTAGTGTGTTTTTTTAGTTGGCGATAGTCTATACAGACACACCAACTATGTTGTACACGAGTTGGAACCAATTAATTAATTTTCTTTTTGATTACTATAAGGCCAGTTTTTTAAGAACAACATTAATAGGACTAAACCATTGGCTGTTAGATATGGGGTATATGATTCCATAAGACAATAATTTTGTAACCTCATTTTCACACATTGTAAAGGTTTGGGTTCAGTCAATGTTGTGCCTTCCTCACTGGTTTAGCCTCATTATTGAATAAAATATGATGTGTACAAATCGATGGGCTAATACAAGTAATGTTAGTTATGTGTCCATCCCAATGCCTGTATATACTCCCTCAAGAGTTCAAGCAGTTGCAATTCATGCTTAGTAGAGAGTGAACAAGAATTGATGACATGAAACTTGTTTCCATTCTCATGATATGAATATTTTAAATCTTGAGCTAGTGGTTTTAATTCCAATTCAGAGGGATTTTGGATTGATGGGAGTTTGTGTGAATGTGAGAGTTCACTGATCTCATCTAACTACTCAATGGTATCATCCTCAAATGAGGAATAGGATATTATAATCATAGTTGTATCATCTATGATCATTGTGTCCTTAGTGTTAATGAAATCATCACCAATGAATATGCACGAAACCTCTCTAGACTACTAAAAAAATCAATTCATGACTCATTTCATAGAATTTATAAAAATGAAGAACACTTAGAAAGGTGATCAAGGCAATGAAATGATGTTTTTTCAAGTTAAGGATATACATCTATATAATTAATAAATATAGGGTAATTTTCTATGAATGGGTGCTTCATGGCATGAAGGATAATGAAGTAGACAATGTCACCACTAAACTCCATTGATAATATACAATTGTGGACATTAATTATGGTTTTGGTGGTTTCCAAGAAGAGTATACCCAATATAATCATGTAATATCCATTCATCCTATCAATCACCATTTAAGCACATAAAAGGTAGCATGAAAATATAAATTTTGAACCCTTACAAAAACATCCTTTTCATCGCCAGAGGAGTGTGCAGTACTCTAGTTTTCTAGATGTAAAATAATTCATTAGGGCTTGAGTTCCCTGACCTACAATATAGATTAAATGGAGTGAGGAATCACATTTATAGATACACCAAAATCATGCATAGAATTAGAAAAACAATACTCCTATATGGTGCACAGTATTGAGAATGTTCTAGGATCATTACACTTGGGGAATGTGATGGCTCTATCAATTCTGAAACATTATTCCCTTACCTCACCTTATAATTACCTATAAATTTACTTCGGTGTGTACACATATATTGCAGAAACATGGAATATCTTGGAATTCATTTCACAACATCAATATAGGGAATGTTTACCTGAATTGTTTTTTAAATTCTATAGAATTTTCTTATCGAGTTCAGTTTTCTTTTGTTTTTAATATTGGGTGGACCTTTGTGGAAATGGAATCGCGATTTTTGGGCTAGGTGACTCATCAATAGAAACACACTTTACGTTTGAGGGGATTATCTGAGAACAATGTTCTACCTCATTTAAAGAATTTATAGTAGTTGGCATAGTGGTTTCCTTAGTAGGGGACGACTCTAGTAGAGGGGTCATTTGGATTTTTAGTTTTATTCCACTCTAAAAGGTGATGGAACTACATATTTCTTCATCTCTTAGGTTTACTATGGGCTGAGAAGGTTATTTACCTGACCAATTTCATGGTATTTCCCCAACTGAGTTGGAAAGTTGTCCTAATTGGGTTTGGAGGTCTTGTATGGAAGCTTGGGTGGTTTTTTGGAATTGGATATGTTGGTAGTCATTTGTTTCATCTTGTATTCTAATCTAGGATCAAGTTTTGGAGGGGTTTGTTGGGAGACCATTATTGTAGTGGAGGATTTGTGGTGGTGGTTTTTGAATACTCTTCTCAATTTGGTTCCATGGTCATTGAGGTTGGTTTTAATACCCCCTTTCATATAGGATTGGTTGTCTTTCCACCCAGGATTGGATGGATAGTATTGTTCTTACCTAAAGGGTTGGTTAAAGGGGTGACTTGGAAAGACTACCTCCCAACTCTCAAAAGTTTCTCTTAGTTGGGGGAATTGATTATAGTATGGTCTCTAAGAAGAATGTATACCACAATGGATGGGAGGATGAGATTGACATTTCCCTTGGGAAGGAAAAGTGGTCGAAGAAGTGTACTTACCTCTTCAAACTTCCTGTCCACCTTCCTCTTGAATTCGGTAAATTTCACCTCATAGACACGTCAATTAGATACATTGGTCCTTTAAATGAATTGTTGAGTGTTCTATGACGTATTCTCAACTATGGTCATTGTAGAGATTGGGGTTCTATCGACTAGCACACAACTTACTATATCATCAATCATATTTAGGTCAATAGGAATTAAACCTTCATAAAATTATTGGATTAAATGTTGATCACTTATTTTGTGGTGTGGATAGCTTGAACATAACATTTTAAAGAATTCCCAATATTCATGTAATTTTTCCCCTTGATATTTTTTAATACCACATATTTCTTTTCAAATAGTTTCAGTTCGAGAGGCTAGGAGATATTTTTTATGAAAAAGGCGTTTCACGCTCTCTCATCTTTAAATTGGTGAATTAATATAGTAAAGTAAGTCTTTTGCGGTGTCTTCCAATGAAAATGGTAATTCTATGAGATTTACTAGTATTTCATCCACATTTTTAGTTTTTAATGTAGAACACATTGTATGGAATTATTTAATAATTGTGTTTGTATCTTCTCTATCAAGTCCTTGGAATCTTGGTATTAAATGAATTAGATGATATTTAAGTTCAAAATTGGGTGCATCACCTTGCATTTGAATATATGTGGGATGGATATTAACAACTGGTGAGGTTAATTATTTTTGTGTTATATTGTTTTCATCCATTTTAAACATGTTAATTTCAGGTTCTCATTTCGTTCTACAAGAATATGTGTTTATAAAAGTCTTGAGTTGTGGTTTCTCCTCTCTAGTTTGGGTTCAAAAGGTGGTAAGTCTCGCAGAGTAGAATGAGTCATTCATAGAACCTGTAGTAAAAATCAATCAAAACAAAAAATTATAAGAAAAGGTAGAAGATAAAACAAATAAAAATTCAAAAAAATTACAAAAATCTTATAAAAAACAAACACTAAAACCAAAGAGATCCCCAGCAACAGCGCCAGAATTTGAATGACTTGTAGTAAAAAATCAAATTTATAGTGATTTAAAGAATATTTTTTAGTATATGGTAGACCATAGGTAATATCTCATGGAGATTTTGTGGTTTTATAGTGTGAATGTTTAATAAAAAGTACAAAAGAGGGGGTGGTTTGAAAACAATTTTAAGAAAATGACTTGATTTAAATAGTTTAATAGTTGAAAAGAAAAGTTGTGTTCTAGAATTGTGTGATAAGGATATCAATTCAAGTTCACTACACAAATTGTTTAGTTCATTGTTCAAAGAATTTCACATGGTTTTGTTTAATTCGTTGGTTGAGGGATGTCAAGATCTTGATTCCCCTCTTGCCTCTCAAAACGTTGCACAAAGTACCAAAACATGACACTAAATTATTGTTGTCATCATTTGGACATCAATAGTAGATTAATGGATATGAAATAATACAAATAACTTTTTTATGTGTGTGAGGAAGAGTATCCTTTTGTTTCCCAATCGGAACACACCATGTTTCCCACTAGAAATTTCTACCTAATTGGTGTTGAAATGAAAACTGCTTCACTTAATTAAACCCAAGAAATGAATTTAGAGGAGGAATATGTTTAGATAAAACATAATTGAATGAATCCACACAAAAATTATACAAAACTAGTAGAGTGTAATGTTTCTGAACTCCCTCACAAGTATGTGTAGGTCCCTCAAAATGATCGTCCACCGTTTAGCTGGCCATCATGAGGGGGAGAAGGCTTGGGTGGAACTCCATCATCATTGTTGATCTTGCTATTGTAATAGGGGCCTGTAGGACATCTTGAATGTGTAGAGGAATCATTTGTGACTCCAAAATACTAGATCTTTGTCTTATGTTTTAACATACAAATGGGGGTCCTAGTCTTCCATTTTATAGGAAAATGGGAAGGTGGTTTTCAACAAATCGATATCTTAAAACCACTTGTCACATTTTTTTGACCTCTAGAAAGAATTACCTCCCTATAGATAAAATTAAAATGTATTCTCCTCACCTCCTTTATATATCCACCAATTTTTTTGGAACAATTTTTACAAATATATCCCAATATATAAAAATATCACAACACAACACTTTTGACTTCATGCGGACTCGGTGTGCTGGACAGATAATGTCGGTTGGGCCCCCAGATGGCCGAATGAGTTTTGGGTTCCTTAAGATGAAATGTATCCCAATGAATTTCAAATCCAGACACAAAATATAAGCACATTTAGATGCATTTTTAAGTATCAGTGAGTATATGAGCACACTGGTGTGCATGGATATTGTGCAGTTGACCCATTTTTCATTGACATCATCATATATCCTCCAAATCTCCTCCTACTGAAATGGAATCATCAAAATAAAAAAATTTCCCTTTATAATAGTAATAAATTAAAAACTAATGATTCCAATAAGGAATTAATTTTTTTTATTATTTTTATAATTTTCAATATAAAGCACACAAACCATAGTGGTTTAAGGGTGAAAATAAAACAGTGAATCAAGATGCGATCAATAGACACCATAACATCTATATCAATGTTAATTTTGACATGTGTTCCTAATAGACATAACTGGCTTCTTAGTGGGTGAGGTTGGATGACATGAATTATTATATGTGGATTTTAAAATAGTATATATTTTTCATCCTATTCGAATGATATTAACCTATGGGAGGTTAATTTCAAATGAAATTGAAAGAAGGTCCAAAAGATTGTATTATGTGTTTATGGGGAACATCTTTTTCTATATACAGAGTTCTATTTTTGTTATAAATCCAATAATGTGTACTATTAGAGGATAATCATGGGTAATGGGTGTTACTTTCACTTCCATATGGTAATCGAAATGTTCTGTAAATGTAGAACATATATTTCTTTAAAGGCAGATGAAGTCACATAATATGATCAAACTCATGCGATGACTAGTTATGAAATATTCATAAATTTATTCGAATATGGTATGTCTAAGGTACGTCACAACAAAGTTATAACATGATCACTCGGTACATGACTGGTTATGTTCTTATTTGTGCATTTACCATTACATCATGAGATACAACTTTATATAATGGTGTACCTGTGTTAAGAAAATATTTGTTGTATCTTATAAGGTTTATTTTCCTAACCAACATGGGAACCTCAATAATAATGTTGACTTAATGATCATGGACATATTGATGGGGAACATCCTAATGGAATATTTCATAG
The DNA here is from genome assembly GCA_963277665.1 of Viscum album. Taxonomy (NCBI): domain Eukaryota; kingdom Viridiplantae; phylum Streptophyta; class Magnoliopsida; order Santalales; family Viscaceae; genus Viscum; species Viscum album. The sequence goes on along the minus strand of OY728146.1, from coordinate 208,301,091 downwards.
GTGCCGGTTTTTTGGAGATAAATGCATCACCATGAAAATCTCTAAATAGATTCCATAGCTTAATTTACTTATTTATTTATAGTTGAATTTATTATACTTTTTTCCTACAAAAATGGAGTTCTATTTAGTTTAGTATTGTATAAACAAACATGACATTGACCAAAATATCCTGATTGTGTTATTTTTCACTCTGATGTTTAGTTGGATTACGAATCTATTTTTACATTTTGGTGTGTTAAAATAAATATTTTGGGTATATTATTACCAGGTTAAATCTATATCATCACCTCAATTCATCAACCATGTGCATACAAGGATACATTCATGATGTTATGGGGGACTTTGTCTTGAAACTGGTGTTTTAGATCATTGGTTTATAAAATGGAATCAATAGAGATTTTCCTTTATATTATTCTTGTTTATTTTTCTACATGGTAGAAATAATTTAGGTTATTTTGAATTTTATTACATGATTTCCATGTTACTAGTTGGATCTTCTATAACAAATTATTGATTCTATATAGTAGAATTATTATTACAATTTGTGGGATTTGGGAGTCTTCATTCATAATAAAAGGGAATGTTAAAAAATATCTCATGTATATTCCTATTATTCTCAATGTATTAGTGTTTTAATTAAATTCCTAAATTTTTCATATATGATTAGTGATATAATTATTATTTATTCTTTTGTGATATATCTATTTTGGGATCACTTAGTTGATCTTATGCATGTAGTTATGATTTATATACATGATTTTGGTTAACATGTATGTATGGATCCCATGTTTTGATACATGGATAAAACAAATACGGTTATTACTTCTAATTGGGTATATACTAGGAATTTCATTCCAATAGTTATCCAATGTGTTTTCCTTATATATACTTAAGTTTTAATCACATGCATGTTTCCAGAGTCTCTTTCAACATTCACCTGAAATTTCAAAAAATTAATTATCTGTGATTTTTAATGGGACAACCTAGTGGTGCAATCTGGAATTCATCTATTTTTGAGGGTATTATGGTTCTAATAGAGGATATATAGGGGGATATATTAGAGTATTCTCTAGAACTCATTATAGAGGTTTAGGTAGAAAATCCTCCCCATCCTAGTGTTTTATAGATTATTCTTCTTCATGGTGGAGGGGAATATATGATGATAATTGAATATGCATGATATTTATATCTGAATCATCTAAAATACTTCGAATAAACTAGTGTAACACATGGTGTTGATGAATCAGTTATAAATATTGAGGAAATATTTGATCTAGTCAAGACTTATTATGATATGATTATGAAATTAGTTTCCATAATGATTCGTGGACCTGCACATTAGTGGTGGTACATTATGATTCACAAAATAGAATGAGTAAATTTCTTGTGATAACTTAAAGGGTTAATTAATTTACATTTTTTTCATAAAACACTATATCATTACAATGAACATTAGCTTAAAATATTTTAGTATGAAACAATGTTAGTTTCCTGTAACTTTGTTGTCTTTATATAGATGATAATATTTTCACTTATTCTTGAAGGGAATGAGGTGAAAAAGGAGACAGAGTTAATGATTATCCTTCATACTGATGTTTGTCGTTTGTTTAGGGTATTTTACTAGATGAAATAAATAGTGGTTATTTTCTAGGCATAGACTATTGATAAGGTGAAAGAGAAGGATTGGTGTAAAACATTTCTTCCAGATTATAGTACATTATGACTAGACACCCCAATGCTATATCAAGTGCCTCTTCCACAATCTGGAAGAATAAGGATGAGGAGATGAATTAGGGTAGTAGATTTTAAGATAAGATTATGGATTCAGTTACTCCCCCTATGTTAAGAGGTTAATCTAGGTGATATATCTATGGATAAAAGAGTCATTTTTGTAAATAATTCATGAAGACACCAATTTAATATCATAATAATTGAATGATGGGTTGTATACAATGATTATTTTGGAATATATGACTTCCAGACTCAAGGATACTAGTTCAAGTTTCATGTATGTGTATCCAATGGTAGATCTAAGCATCGTACACCATAGTGACTCTGACAGGTTATGAACAATATAGGCAATGTCATGATCCAAATATTGTAAGGATGCATGATATGTATGAGGTTTTTTGAACCAGACATTCTACGAATGTATGGGATGTATGAGGTTCCATCCATTGGTGGAGTGGGACCTTCTATTTTCAAAGGTATGGCTTCAATGTTTTATATGGTGCCTACTAATTTACCCTATATAATATCCACCCATTATATTAAATATTCACAAGTAATAATTGGGTTATATTTTTTGGTTAATACATCTTCTCATTTTCTCTTTGTTAACACGATGTTGGGAAATAATGTAGACCATATCTGGTGACGTCCTTTTTATCATATATGTATTTTTGTTATAAAAATATATGGGACTTCATGATCATTGATATGACTATTTTTATTTGATATATTTATTGGAATGATTGACCAATTATCAAGGTCATACCGGCTACAATAATAGATTCACTTCCTTCACCACACAAAGAGGAGAGAGGATTGTGCTTACTTGTGAGTGGGATATTGAATTATAAAGGATTGAACTCGAAATGATCCATATTTTAGATATCATGTTTTCACTAAAAAGTATGAATCCTTAAGAAAATGTAGTTGTAACCCCATATATCTTCCCTCTAATTGTTGATCATTATCAATACATTCCCCATATTACATTCTATATCGACCACTAGATAAATTAATTGAGTTTTATATTGATATTATAACTATGGATCAATAGATATAGATTCCCCCATGTCATATTTAATCAGCTTAGTTGAGGGAGTAGATGTTTAAGTTAAAGGATTTGGTGTTGAAAGGATTTATCATAACGATAACATCTCTTTTGGGTTATCTGGCATTGTTTAAAATGATAGAATATGATAGTGTATAACTTTTAGGGACTATAATAAGTCTAAATTGGTAATGAAACATTATATGTATTCTTTACCTAGCATTGATTATATTTTTAATCAATAGTGAGGTTCTTAATGGTTTTCCAAGATAGTGTTTAAAATTACTGATTACAAGAATGAGTATATATTCATTCTTCTTTTTTGAAACATTATCCACCAGTACTATGAGCTCTCATGTATATGAATTTTCCCCAATAACATGACTCCTTGATTGTGGTGTTCATGGAGTGTTTCTAGATATTATTTTGGACTTATAAATTCACTGTATACACCATGAGATTGAATTTACTAACCATTGAGAAAATTTTATTTATGCCAAACTATCTATTTTCCAATTTTGGATTCAAGAGTTGTGGTTTCTTGGGCATTGAATTTATAGTAATGGAATTTTAGTGGACCTAGAGAATGTAATGGTTATGTCATCTTGGTAACACCCTAGAAATTTTGTTGATATCAATCGTTTTCTTTGGATAAATGGATACATTTGAGGTCTCATCAACAACGTATCCTATTTAGAATCATTGATGAATGAGCTATCCAAAAATGGGTGATGTTTTGATGCTTTGATTAGTGTGAAGAGGAATCCAAGCTGATGAAGATGATGTTGATGAAATCTCTTATTTTGGTTCATTGATAGCATGTGATTCAATACAAAATGTATTTTAATTACTTAGATTTCATGTTGGGATATGCGTTGATATAAGGGGTTGGGTAGATTCGTATATGCCACGTCAGCTATAACCCCAAGGGAGGAAATACATAATGCAAGACTTGGAGTTGTAAATTGTGGTTCATGCACTGATGTTCTAGAAAGATTGACTATTGGATAAAATATATATTTTTTACATAGATCATAAGATTTTTTTATATATCTATCCTTCATTGGAAAAAATATGATGTAGTGGCATTGGGTGGAGTATCAACTGAGATTCGACTTCCATACAGACAATAATCCAGTGTAAGGTGTTTTCATTATCGATTCTCTAAGTATGAAAATTCTAAATACACATGATCATAAAGAAAATACATTAAATGAAGAATTATTAATGATGAGTTTAATTTACGAGTTCCTAGGGTATGCATATAAATATCATTAAGTAATGAAAAATGAAACATTGGTGTATGATGAATTATTTAGTGGACCATGTAAAGGACATCCAAGAGTTGGATTGTAAGTGAATAGTTATATAGCAGTGCTTGGTGGGTGATTATTTACTCCCATGAAATACATAAGATTATGGAAATGTGTTCTATGTTAATCGTATGGTAGTGGTTATATCTTATTTTCAGTATGATATGATAGGAGACACCCATGTTTTAAAGTGGGAAATTCGTTCAAGATTGAAAAAGTTATACCATGACAATCGATTTTAGTTTCTATGTCTATGTATGAATAATGACCCACAAGTTTTTCTATAATGAAACACCCAAGTTTTCATCTATGGTAAGGAACATCAAAATTTTAGTTTTAATATTCTGATTATCATTATGGAAATTAAAAAGTCCATGATCAAGGGTTTTTTAGTGTCTAGGGAATCTTTGGATTCGAAAGCCCTTGTTTATGGGAATAATTTTTCAACTGAGAGTTTAGTTCATGGTTATTGTGAAGCATCCACCTCAAATATAGGAGATCTTGATAGAGTCTACTAGTTTTTCAAACCAAACACCAAATTCCTCGTAGTCAAGCATGTAATGTTAGAAAATTTTACAAGGGTTATTTCATAGGTTGTTCGTGTTTAGGTTAAATTTTTTCCTAATTATGTGTGGGTGTATTAAAATTGGATACTGATGGTGCATGTCTGGTGCAAGGTTTATCCAATTATATATCGACACTATGACACTATTTGCAGTTGGTTGAAAATTTATTTTTTCCCTCATTTATTTTTAACACCCCTATTCTTCCAACTTCTTTACACACACAAAAATCCCTCTATGAGAGATATCTCCCATGGAAACTTCATAGGAATTGAAGTTTCTACCTCATATAGACACAAATCTGATCTTCATTCATCATGTTGGAATCATATTAGTAAGTTATTCAATCCAATTACTTCGTTTTGCTGTTTGTCTCTACATCATTGGCAGTATATCATTTAAATATAGTAAAAACTATTTGTAGGTTATTCATCTATTTATCTGATTTATTATATTATATCTCAAATTATTTGCTGATATGGGACAATTGTTCATCTAATTACATAAAATAATTTTTATAGACACATTCCCTAGAATTCGTGTCAGTTAGAAATTAGTTTCCTTTGTGTTCTACATCAGAACTTATAAACATTTTCCCCAAATTGAGTAATGTACAGAATTAGTTATTGAAAATGAATTTGAATAACATATATCACCTTACCTTGGTGGGGGGTTTTCATCCTCAACCTAAACCAACTCCATGGTGAGTCCATTATCTACCTGTTAACTAAATACACCCCTTTGGGGTGACTGTGAACTTTCCACCTATTAGTATAATCTCTTGTAAATAAAATAATATTTTAAAGGGTTGATTAACTCATTTTAATAATATTAAATCAGATGAATGTGGTCTAATGAATGGTGTAAATTATATCATTTTAATGATATGGATTATCTCAATTCTTGTACCACTTTTTTATGGATGATCAAACTCTAACATTAACATTAACATAGCCTCTTTACCTGTTTTATTAATTTTTTATATTAAACATCACGGTATAGAACCATTGATGGGTAATTCTGTATTGCATAATCTTTTATTATTTGCATGGAGATGACTTTTTTATTAGTATTACACTGATATAGGGGATCGAGGTGTGGCACCTACCCCTTATATTTAATATGTTTGGATATTAGGATTCCATATCCATGGTCCTCGGGTTCCTATCCATTGTTGGTCTATATTATTTTTAGATAATCATGGACAAGTTACATGTTCTCCAGGATTATATCATGGTCTTTCACCTTGGGTCCAAACCCCTTTTGGTCTTCCACTTTATTTGTATAAAATGTATGTTGAATCTAGTGGTCACCTTAATATTTCATTCTTATGAACTGGCATAAAATATTTTGTAGCATGCTCTTATTTTTTGATTTTGTTATTGGAATCATATATATATATCTAATAATCATTTCAAATCCTTACATGTTATACCTGCATATGGTTATATTTTTTATAAAAAGTATTTTATTGTTATATACACTATTTTAGGTCACCTAACGAGTATATTTCACAACAAGTTATAATAACTATATGGTATCCAAGTAGACAAAATGGATGATGAAAGGGATGAGGGAAGATTCTTGGCCATTTTTTCTTTACTTGTACAAAATATGGGTGCTTAAGATCAAAAGAATCAGCCATGGTCATTATTCTTATAGACAGATTTGGTTATTTTGTTATTTTACTCTACATGTACTGTATTAAATTCTTGTTTCAATTATTGATTGTTTCTTTTGTACTGAATAATAATATTATCATCACTGTATTTATATATATATATGACTATAAATTATGGGTGTCTATTATATCTGGATGTTTCAATTTTATTGTTGAATTTTTTATCATGTTTCTGTTATTATTATTTATTATAAAAATGTTCTACACTCTGATCGTGAGGGTATATTCTCCCGACAATAAATTATAGAACATTGCTTCTAGTTAGTATCTGTTGGAATATCAGGAGGTTCACTTGAGCCCATATGGCCAACCATATTTGGTAACTTATGAGTGAATTAGGTATGAGAAGATAAAATATTGGTATTAGAGTATCTTTTTTCCCTTTGTCTAACTATTTTGGGATGACATAATGGGGACAAATAATGTGTTATAATTTGGTAATGAGCTTGTACCTATGATTAGCTAAGCCAGATAGAGGGGAAAACAAAATTCTCTTAGATGGGAATTATTTTTAGAAATTAATCCTATTATAGTTGTATTAATTTGAACATTGGGTGATGCACATGATATGTGGAATTTATTATTTTTTATATGAATTATATCTTTATCCTGATCTTGATTTGGTAATAATTTATATTATCATGAATCATTATATACACTTGGGGGTATATATTCGATGCTTTATTCCACACCAGATTTACTTATTTCAGGAATTTCCTGTTATATATTATTGTTTCATCGATAGTTATACATTGACATTATGGTAATGTTTCATGTAGGGATAAAATAATTGTATTAATTAAATCTCCTACATCATCCTAAGTGTTGTTTTCTGGTAAGTCTTGTTGGTGGAACCGTGGTTAGACAATTATAAAATGTTTTATTCATGGAACAGTGGACACATGAGTTGAACTATTCTTCTGTTTCATGTACATGATTTTCAATTTCAATATATAGAGTGTGTGCCTCTATAAATTTGGAATGACATCCATCTAATCGATACATCATAAATTCTTGGTCTTAGTTTCATAAAGCACCATGTGAAACTTATAACGCCTTGTAATTTATAACCTAAGAAATATTGATTCATCAAATTATACCACAGTATAAATTTATATACATAAAAATTATTATTTTTAATTATTGAGTTCTAAATTAAAATGGAAATGGTTTCCATTAAACAACGATCTCAATTTCAACGTAATATGATTATTTTTCTATAACATTAAATTGAAACACTATATACTAAAACATATGATTTGAAATAGTGAAATTTACCAAGAACCAACCATAATACTGGGTAGTAGACAGTATCTCTAAAGTTTCTCTATGGTCTTATATGTCACATAGACCTTGCATTATGAGTAGAAATAAGTGTGTGAATCTTATATAAGATGGCTTGTACAAGCCACATTCTTATATATATTTTAAAAAAATTTATCATTTTAAAACCATATTTATGGAATCTTATTATAATTTTAAGATATATCCCACCATGATGTTATCTATTCATATGTCAAAAGTGTGTCCATGACCATTATCTAAATGTCGGTGTTCCTAGGACACTAGTGTTTCCTTTTGGTGTGAAAACCGAAACACAACCTTCCAATTTTCATGTGGGCTCCAATTATTTTATTGAGAGGATTTATTATGACTAGTTTTGTTGAGATTGAATGTTATTGAACCTTACACATCTATGGGAGATTTGAAATGAGGGTTTTAATGTCATAATCAACCTAAATTCTCTTGGATGGTGGCCCCCCCAGTGTTTTAGTTGTGAATCAATATTTTTTTATCTATCTTCGATAATATGGTGATTCCTGTAGAATGTATGGTTCTGATCAAGAATTATATTCATCATGGATATTCAAATCATTCTTGGGATTTCATGAACCTAACAGATCGATACTAGGAAATTATTTTGTGTAATTTCCAATTTGTCGTCTATAACTACTTTTTTAAGAAAAAATGGAGGGCTAATTTTTCTTTTGAGATTATGCACCTGAGTAGGGAACTATGTTTCTATTGGACTGTTGGTCTCACTTTATAGATCATTAGTGTGCTTAACCTATCTATACTAGTGATGAGATATCCAAGGTGATACACTATGAGGATGGGGTATGGAATCTTATTTGATCCAAGATGAATTTTTTATTTGAATACCATGTTTGAGAAAGTAAAGTAGTCCGTTTTTATTGAACCTAACATGATGGAATCTGGAGGAATGAATTATCATGCCTCACCTTCCTATCCAATTGGTGCATTGTCTAGTGGTATGAATCATAACATTAAGACCTATCATGAGGGTATTACCCAATAGATTATATATACCAGTAGTTTTATAGTCAATCACCGGTATGGAATTAATGGACCTATAAAGCCTCAGTGTGGGAGACCCTTAGTTTAGTGTAAATCTTATGGTAAAATAGGTTATGTATAGTGGATTTTTAGGACCTTCTCTCTTGAATATAGTGATAAGGGGTCTATACGGACACCATTTCCTAGAGAATTATCAGATGCTCTATATTATGTATGGAGTTAGATTGCTACTGAGTAATAATTCTAAGGGGGTAGTCATGGTTGAGAGATGCAGGCACAATTTTCACAACTCCAATAGAGCACGCCTTCTCATGGAATTTAGGGTGCATCAAAAGGTTTTATATTGGGCTAGATATATGTCAAAAAACAAATACCCAAGGAGCATAGTCTAATACCACCTATTCTTTGATGTTTGATTTTAGTAGAATCAACCTTGGTATCAGTTTTATTTGATAATATAAATACCCAAAAAAATTATTTCAATGAATATCATGAAAACTATTGTGCATAACATTCTGTATTTTTTGTAGTGATATCACTTAATACCCTTTTGGGAGTCCATTTAGAATGTGTTTCCCAATTTAATAAATTTCCCCTTGAGGTCATAAACTATGATATCTTATGGGATCTAATATTCGTCAGTATGATGGGATTTTAAATCTTTATTATGATATATTAATTTATTCCCTACCAAGATCATGTTTATTGTTCTCACCTTAGGGTGTAATTGAATTAAGTAGAGGGAAATACTTATATTTATAAGGTGAGTGGAATTTCTGGGAATATAGATCTAGAATATAGAATCAAGGGAAGGGGAGAGTGATATCCATAAATATAACCCTATGTATTTTCATGTATTATATAAAATTGGATAAAAATATTATAAAAAAAATGTATACATGACCTATCATTGTTGAAATATTTGATGAATTACATGGGGATCGGGTTTCATCGATGTATTATTTGAGGTAGTGTGATCACCATGTCTGTGTGAGACCATTATACATGCCTCGTATAACATTACATGTTAGGCATGGCCTTAATGAGTATATAGTTATTTCATTCGATCATATGAACACACCAGTACTATTTATGACTCTTATGAATAATTTTTTCTTCCCGTATCTAGATTAAATTGTAGTGGGATTTTGGGATGACATATTAATTTCTTAATTTACTTCAAGATACCATTAAAAACATCTTGATATTATTCTGAATACACTGATAGAGGATAATATTTATTCCAACCTCACAAGATTCCAATTTTTGATTGAAAATTTCTAGTTCATTGGACATAATATCTCATAGTTAAGAGTATTTGATAACTCAGATAAGGTGATAACTATAGTTACCTAGGAGAATACCAAGAACATAATTGACATAAAGAGTCACTTGGGGATATGTGGCTATTACAGAAACATTATTTAGGAAATTTCATACCTATAAAGACTACTTGTATCTTTGGAAAATTAGGGGTGATATTCATATGGTCTGATGCATGAAAGATTGCATTTAGGTAGGTGGAAGAGGTATTGAATTTAGTATTGATGTTAATTCTACTAGAGAGGGAATAAAGCTAAAAATTATTTTATGTTGCATCAATCATCAGGATAGGATTAATTTTTTAACATGAATAATGATTCAAGTTATATGAGTTTGATTAGTTGATGACACATGAAAGGAATTGTCCCATGCATGATCTTGGGATGAAAATTGAAGTTTAATCCTTATGCTGTTGGATGAAGTACTTGTTCGAAGAGAATTTTTGGTGTATAAGAAGAAAACAATTCCTCAAAAACATATCTACACAATGTGATTTAAATCATACCAATAGAAGATGGGTTAATAAGTATAGTAGATGGACATTGAACTGTCCTACACCATTAGCAGAGGATTTGAAGTAGTCAATGTACTGCACCTAAAGACTAAAAAACGGTTTTAGAATGTAGTAGCGAGTGAAAGTTGATGGACCTATTTTTTATATGATCTTTGTGTTATAAGAGAATCATAGATACCCTATTAGTACAATTTCAGTAGTGACCACTTCACTTGTAGGGAGAGTGAAGATGAGGAATCGTTCAGACCAGAACAAAATCGACCCAAGGGAGACTGTTTTAGGAGGGGAACCACAGCCAGGTAGTGTTATTTATATGAACGAGACATTCCACATTAATGGATGAGTCTATGTTCCTAGAGACGTGTGATATGAAATGACAGGGTAATATCATGACTCTACTTGGATGCTGCAACATGGGATTATTAATTTTTATCATGAACTGCATTTACAATAATGGTGTGTAGGTATGAAAGGACCGATAGTTTGTTTTTTTATATGGTGGTCTACATGTCAATTGGTGAAGGTGGAGAATCAGTATCCTGCTTACTTGTTAAATTTTTTTTTCATTATATAGCAGAAATGGAATAACATCACAAGTAATTATGTGATTAGATTACTATGATCCCATCCCAGAAATGATTTGGTATTTGTAATCATAGATTGGATCGTGAAGGTCCAACACCTTTAACTATTAGGGATACCTTTTAGTGGGTGAGATTGTGTAGGGAAAAAATCCCTCATGGTGTCATTGAAGCATTTTTGAGGTGATGGTGTTTATTGAAAAATTAGATGTACATGTTGTGTTTGTTGGCAAAGAAAGCCATGATGTACAAATTTGTTGACAAAGGGCGTTTACATAGTGAGTTTCCATGTTCAAGGGATGATATCAAAAATCTGTGGTTGATCGAAGAATCTAGACAAAGGTATGGATGACCTGGAGGTGATACCAAAAGTGCATATACAAGGTGACATCGTTTTGGAAAAGGGATGTGCGTACCGATGTCTTGGAAGCTTGGAAACTTGCATGCAATTTGTTTTAAAGATGATAACATCAATATATATAAACGAAAATATGGGAAACCATGTTTTTGTTTGGTCATGCCAGTGATTAGCCCATAGAGGCTCAAGTGGCTGGATGTGCGTGATGAGAAGAGACTTACACGCCGGTGCTCAGGGTACCCAAAATGCCAATAAATAGAAGGAAATCCCTCCTCATTTCTGATTGAGTTCAACACTTAAAGAACATTAGTGCTCCAGTCATGTACGTGTTTTAGTTGCACAAGTGGTGGTTTTGTCGTGCATGTATAATTATAGTTAGAAGTTTCACACCAGTTTATATTTTCACGCTAATATTGGTTTGGGCGTAAAAGTGTGTGAGTCTCCCAAGATCAGAGTCAAATAAGGGGGTCTCACACAATTGTTTTGGTGAATCTTGTGCACTAGGTTTGGAGAAGTGCACCGAAGCATATTGAAGAACCAACGTTATTCTAGGGATACATGAATGTTGAAATATTTTCCAGTACATCCATGGTAAAGTTGTGTTAATCAGTTGATGTTAGTGGAACCTCAACAAAGCATCTACATACTGAGTATTTTGCATTAATTTTTTATAAATTAGGGACTTACAAATCTTCAATCTATGAGTGAATCTTCTAAATAACACATGATAACACATCAATCGATAGAGAAGTGAGATTTCATATTTTGTGTGGTTGTCAACCAGGACAGATAGCGAGTCTGCTCCGAAATTTGTAATCAAAAGTGTGATTTTAGTGGATTCTATACATTAGCACATCATTAGTGTATTCTCCTTGGATGTATCATAGTGAGGGTGACCCATGTAAAAATCATTGTGTCATGTGCATGATTTAGTGTCTATTTATAATTTGCTGCATGAAGGAGACAGAATAGTGTTTTTCTTAATAGAAAAACAAGTTCAATAGGGAAAGTTGTTTTAATCATCCATACCCTGATTCACCACCCCCTCTCAGGTTATCTAGCCTAGTGGACCTAAAATACTTGAATTTGATATGTTAGATATACTATATTATTTCATGGTGTCACAAAATCTATATTATTCAATAGAGATTCTCGTTTCACATCTCATTTCTGGAAATGGATGTACAAGGTGTTCGGTACATGGGTACATTTTAGTATAACATACCCCCTTAGACTGAAATTATATCTTTACAGAAAATAAAATTGTATGAGGACACAACTAGAGAATTCATCCTTGATTTGGGGGGTTCAAATAGAAAACATAAAACTCAAGATGACTTTTCTTACAACAATAGCTTTCTTGAAACTATACAGATGGTTCTTTGATGAAGAAATATATGGTAGGATATACATATCAACTCTATTAGTTTTTGAGGAAAGAAAAGTACAACTACATATAACTTATCTCAATTAAGAGTGTTCAATGAATGCACAACTAATATAAAATAAATTGGTTATAGTTAAGTATATAAGTGAAAAATATTCATACTACCATTGATGACCTCTAGTGTTGGCATTTGGGGATTTTTTATTTTATATTTCTCTACTATACTGGGTAATTGATAGTTTATAGGAAATCAATTGTACTATTCACATAACTATGTGATGTTTTATTAACATTATATTTTTTTGGAACATGGACGGAATATGGTTTGACCATCCTTTCAGCCAAACATTGTGCCTCATTAATGTTGGTTGAAAAGTAATTTTCCCATCCTACTGATTTATGAATCCCCTTATTTTCCTTATTATTTACATTCATTGAAATCCTACCTGGACAAGTATCTCTCATGGACTCTTCTTAAAAATTGAGGTTCCTCCCACATACAAACATAGTTCAGATATCTATTCATCACATTGGAATTATGTCAGTAGGTTCTTCAATCCACCTCCTTTCATTCCCAGTTTATATTTCCATACTATGTGTTATATCCTTGAAATCTAGTATATCCTATTTTAGGGTATTTAAATATATATTTTTTTTATTATTTTATATCTCAATTCACAATTCCAATACTCGATGAGGGTTTTTCTAATGATATAATGTATGGATTCTATACCTTTTCCCTCATGGCCATGTCATTTAATAATTTTTTCCATAGTTCCACACATCAACCCTTTCAAGAGTTTCCCATAAGTTGATAAATTTATTTATAAATTATTAAAATTGAATATGAAAAACTCATAGAACCTTAACATGGATAGAGTTTGTCAATGTCAACTTGAACCACCTCTATAGGGGGTTTGTTATCTACACCATATCTAAAACCACACCTTCTTGATGCGTGTGATATTTGCACCTACCAGTGCATGCCCTTATAAATTAAATGATATATTAAATGTATTATTTTGACTTGGGGATAACATTAAATGTGAACAATGTGGTTAAATTAATGGTTTAAAGCATGAAATTGTAAAGGGATGGATGATCTTGAGTCTTGTACCTCTTTATATAGATGGTATGACTTGGTCATGGATAATAACATACCATATTCATGTTTTATATTACATATTGATATTGGAAATCACTATATGGAAATGATGATGTGTAATTTATTATGGAACTATCATTGATTGGTAGTATGGAACCAAAATTGATTTTTTTGTATGTAACTAAGAAGGGATGATCATGGAATGGAACCCATGAACCCCATATTTATATCATTAAAAATTAGGATGCCATTTCCATGGGACTTGGGTTCCTGGAAAAAAATTTATACATTATTCCAGGATAACCATGTATTCTTGACCTCTACAAAGAATGGGTGCTCAAGGGAATAAGATTGTGCCTTGTCTCTTGATACTTGGATATAGATTTTGGTTTTTTGTTTCTTTTTTTGTATATGTAATTTATTTAATCCGTGTTTCCATGTATGCTAGTTTCATTTCTAATACCATCATGAAATTATAATCATTATATATATGAATCTAAAAATTGATTTTTTTTAAGTTTTATATATCTATTTGATTCAATTCATATTTTCATTATTTATCATGTTTCTACTATTATAATTTATTATACTACTATGTTACAATCTACTTATATGGGTTTTTATCACCACCATACCATTAAATTCCCTCACTACTAGTTGTAATTGTTTTTTGGATGAAGAGACATGCTTGAGTCCTTGTGTCAAATAACAATAGATCACTTATTAGTGAACATGGATTGGGATGATTAATCTAATTCCTTACTTCTAGATGATAATGGTTGAGAATCGACACCTTAGTTGATTGCTTCATCCACTTATGTTCCATATGTGAATGTTGGATAACTTGATGATGCAATTTTTGAAGAGGTTACCCATGTCCCTGAAGTGTAGTGATAAAATTTGGTTGATAGTTGATCAGGTGAAAATGGTGAACTATTTTATACTGATTCGATAGACACTTACAATAGTGGATTTGGGAAATATGATTATATGACAGATTTTACACCTATATGGAGTTCCTCTGACCATCATGTAATTTAAAGACTCACATTTAACATCATATATTTGGAAGTGATTATAAAAGTTTTTAGTTTCTCAGTTGAATCTATTTACATTGTATCATCCACACACATTTTGACAATTGAAGAGGAAGGTCCAAATATAATGGGATATGATGTGTTCATGCACTCTTGATCTTATTGGAGACTAGGTCGATAGCCTACTCTTGGTTGCGTTCCAAAATAAATATCTTATTAGATTCAATTATAATAGAATCTAATGATTGCCTTATGACCCACTATATTCTTCACCGCTGCATTTTCACATGGATAGCGATGAAGTTTCATTGATGCTAACATGGTACATGATACCTCTAAAAGAGTGCATATACTTTGAAAGTTCATAAAAACCGCATAGAAAATAAAAATATCATACATGAAATGTTTTAGGTGAAATTTGTAGTTTTTTTTTGTGGATAGGTTTTAATTCAGGTGAATCATCGATTAAAGAATCATTTTTTTATAATCAAGGTAAGTTAGCAAAGAGAGTTTTTTGACTATCCAAGATTTCATAGAAAATCAGGGTAGTGGCCTTCCATTTAGAAATTCATCCATTGTACCAAGGTATTCATGACTTTTTCTATGTTTATCATCTAAAAATGTACATTCAAAAATCCTATGAATTTAATTTACTTTTAGGAAATTGAGATGGATATTAATGGATCGTCTATGGTGTTCCTGGTGATGATCCTAGATGATAGTATGAATGTTTTGTGAGGGAGTATTGTGCTACAATTCAAAGTCATATGGTAGTAGGGTCATTTTCATGAGGAGACATATGTGTGTGGATCTGATGTTTTTGAGAATTGAACATATCTATTGGATCAATACTTATAGTGAATCTTCACAGGGCTAATAAGTCATTAAACTGGGATAATTGTAACATCATCGACAATCAAGGTAATTTTTATTGAATTACAAAATATTATGTGTTTTAATAAATTTGATATCCATATTATGTGTTAGGGATCTTGATGTTAAATTATTTTGAGGTACTAATGGATTTTGAATGTAATGGGTCATGATTTTATTTTTTTTGGGGCAGACAAAAAAGCCACATAGTATACACATGGTAAACATTAACCATGTGATATGTCTCTATCAATTCTAGTGGAATTTGTTTACAATATGAGGTTGTTTTTCTATCCATTTGAATGTGCATGAAAACAATATAAGTAGTTGGGACTAGTTGTACATAATTCACATGGTTTGAATAATCCTAAATATTTTATGAGGAATCCCTCTGGTTTAAATTTAAATGGTTGTTCGGGACACCACAATTGATGCACAATTAATTTAAAGGCATATAATAACTTTAAATCATATAAGGGTTTATTAAAATTATGAAATTACCCTAATAACATTACTATTTATAACTTATGATCTCCTCCTAATATTTTATTATCTAGACCTATAAATTTATTCATTGTCTATGTGTACCCCCCACCACTACCCAAGGACTCCTCCTCCTCTGTACTTGGGTCTAGAAGTCTTGATCAATCCGTTGGTGTCAGTTTATGTAAGATCTTTGAATTTTGGTACAATTATGATTTATATTTTATAATTGATCATATATCTAAGAAAAATTTGATATATTTATGATCTTATACGTAAATATAATATATGATTTGTGATTTATTGAGAAATTTGTATTTTATTATGGGAATTGGTTGCATAACTTTTATAAATAATAAATTATCCTTTGGTAATTAATCTCTTTTTGTATGTTGAGGTGGATATCATAATTTGTAATGATTAATTTATTGAATCCCAATTCCAGGGATACCTTTTTTATTTATTAGGTCATGTTCAATTTAAAATTGGTGTGTGAGTGTGATTCATGTATCATCCCTTCATCAATCTTGGAAATTTGAATCAACGCGTTAAATTTATGAATCCTTAATCATCGTAGGCCTTTGTATGGTATTTTGTTTAATATTCCCAGTTGGGGATTCCATGAGTAGTGTAGATTCACCTTCAAAATATTATATGATAAGCCTTTGTGGGTATCCCATGATACTTTTTCATGGTATGGGTTCTGTGTTTCATTATATGTAAAACATATTTTGAAGTTATTTAATATATTATAGATTGGTTGAAATTTCATAATTGTTCATTGTTATTTTATGAATTGTTTAATTATTTTTCATATTATATGGAATAATTATTGTGATATGTTGTTTATATAAAACTCATTCTTTCCATGTGGTTTATTTATAGCTATTATAAATTTTTTGGGTTTTCATGTTGACATGTAGCCTTAGAAGACTTAACATTCTCTGTAGAGGGGGGGGGGGGGGGGTAGATGAAATTACACATTTTTTTGAGTCTTTGGATATAAAATAGATAATATCAAGGATTTTTATACGATTATACTATAGGGTACAGTTTCATACATCCTAAGAATATAGACTACTGTATTGTAGGATGTGCCGATGGGGAACATACATAAATATGTGTACAGATTCATTAGGTGGGGAATAACAAGAATGTGCACCATATATGGATTTTCATGGGTCATGGGTGTGCCATTACCTTAAATGTGGAAATGGTATTATTTCTAAATGATTCAATTTGTATTGTTATTAAATGAATATAATGTAACGTAGCACAATCTAAGTCATGCGATGTCTATGCATATCATTATTCAGGCATGGCACCAGAGCAGATACGGTCTATCTACATTGATGATTGGTTGTTCAGTATATCTTAGTATATCAATTGTTTTATGGTTTTATATGAGTATACCTTTTCATTATGATATACACACATATATATATAATTGAACTTGTGTTAAAGGCACATTGGTGGTGTCCTACTGGGTTTATAATCAATCCCTGCATGAGTATCCTGACGTGATTGAAAACATCATGATCAAGAAACCATAGTTGAAACAGGTCCCCTCGCTATGTTTATGAGGATATTCGTGTCTGGATATGTATTCAGGCCTGATAATAACACTATATAGATCCCTCATATTCTTTAATTTTTTTATTTCTACTAGTAATACATAAACATTTTGACCATCAATAATTTGGGACTTGTTGGTTTAGAATTCTTTGAACTGGGATGAAATCTATTTTATAACCTTAAATATGTTATTTTACACTATGATATTTAGTTTTTTAAACAAATTTTGTTACATTCTATTGAATTTATATGATTTATGAGGTTATAGTTTATTCATATCACATCTAGACTCTCGAAGCTAGTCGGAAACCTCTTGTTTACTGAGATACGATCATGAGTTCATGTTCACTTTGGATCAAACCAAGTGATTTAGGTTGGGGTCTCACATTATATGTATAATTTATTAAAAGACATAGAATTTTTATCCATTATATTATTCAACTTAAGGGAATAAATTTTATCTTTTCAATTAGATTAAAAAAATATATTCATCATTATAAACAATGGAAATAAGATTTTGAAATTTTATAATTTTATAATCATCTGAAAACTATGAAATATTAATTAGATTAAGTTTCAAACTAGTAACGTATAAAATATAAATTGTAATAAATTATTTATAAATACCAACATTATAGAAACCCCTAAAAGCTTCTATTTAGTTTTCTCAAAAAATCAAATTATTCATTTATAGAATCTATTAAAAGATATGAAAATTGTTATTTCTCAAGTCATATTATTGGTATAGAGACTATCGATAGACCATTTTTTCTTTTGGTAAATTTTATTTAATATTTATAAAAAAACTAGATTTACAATTGTTTTGGTAACCATTAATATTTTGGTGAAATCCGGTAAAAAAAAAATTTATGAACCCAACCATAATTCAAAAACAAATTACTTGGTTGTATTAATGATAATTATTTATAAATAAAACCAATATTTTTTCCAAAATATTGTTGAAATATTAATGTGTAATAATTTTCATAATGACATATCTTTCCACATGTAAAGCATTTAGTAGTAGAAATATATCATTTAATACTAATAATTTATATTACATTTTTCCATGCATGAAAATAAATTAAATTTGGATAATCAATAAAAAGAATATTACCTTTCATTTTAATCCTTTGTGATGGAAATTTGGATAATACCTTGTATTCGTTATTAATTAATATTTCTTTCTTATTCACCTTCAATTTTTCACTTGAGAAAATTCCATGATTTTATTTCATTATCATAGAATAAGAAGAGTAAGTAGCAACATTAATCTATTATTTAAAAGGAACTACATTTATATGGGTTGATTCTTCTTCATCAATCATTTTAAATTTTAAGTCACATTTTAACTATGAACTAATAAGTTAATAATTAACATATTCTAAAAAAATTACATTCATCAACAAAAAACATTTTAGTATGAAATTTCATTAGTAAAATCAATTTACACTTCCAATAATAAAAATATTCTTTAAATTATATCTTATAGCACTATTTTCATTTAAAATAATAGTGAACTGGTGAAACATTTCCTTAAATGTTTTATTCTCACCCATTATGAAATAATGAACATTCTCCATTAACATTCCAGGTTTTATTAAAATCTATTAATCGTATTCATAAGGAAATGATTCAAAAACTCTCCACATACCATGAGAAGTTTTCTGTGAATAGATATGACTAGTAATAATTCATATAATAGAATAATAAATAAAATTATGAATTTTATTTTTAATAACATGTTATATAGCATCAAAACCTCCCAGAAAATATGGATTAGGTTCTAATAGTTTTATGGGTTTTTCAACTGTGGTCAAATCATTAATACATACCTATTGAAAAAAATAATCCATCCAAGATTTCCAATATTCACAATCATTTCCAATAATTGAAAAGTGTGAATTGAAAATTTTATATCATTTTAAAGATTTATTTAGAGTTAATAATATTAAAGAAAAAAACACATACATAATATATTTTTATAGTACTTCAAATAAAAGTTATCCAATGAAGACTCATCACACTCATAATCAAAGAGTATGGCTATAACTATAAAGTGATATGAGTGTTATAGGGTACACATAACCCTTTAATATCATTATTTTTTAACCTAGAGGCATAAATTAATAATTTTATTTGTTTACAAAGGAGGCCTAAACCAAATAGTATTTTTATTATCTATTTGGTACATAAAGTATATATCCCTAAATTTTTTTTATCGAGAGGCACAACCCACAAGTACGATTTGAAGATTATAATAACAAAAAAACACGGATTTTGAATGAATAAATCATAAACCAAAGCTATTGCATACAGACATATGTGATGAAAATATATCCACCTAAAACTAGATTAAAAATAATGAAAAAAATGAATCATAAGGCATATTAGATCACATTTTGAGCCTTATATGGATGTATACTTCAGTCCACAAAAGAATATTGTAAAACCAGTGATCGTAAAAATATAATATTATCCCATCAATCCTCTAAAATCATATAGTGTGCCCCTATTTTTTCACATTGGAAATGTTATATATATATTTTCAAAAAACATACTTGTTCTATCCAACACTATTTATTGAGTTTTATATATGCACAATAATTTCAAAAATATGACCTCATGACCAAAATATTGTTAAATATTATTAATTTTAGTTCTTATTTCATAATGAATTTGTCATGAAAGGGAAAATTATGAACAACTTTAGTGTTCTTCACAAAGGTCTAGTTAATTCCTAGGAATATAATTTACATGATATTATCTTATATATAGCTATATAATACTCATTTTTCAACCAAGAAACTCATTCCTATACTACCATGAAAATACACCTTCATATGGAACACACAATTATACAATAATTATCTTAAATAAATCATAAATTTTTTATGATAATAAAGACTACCAATAAATACATTAAATCATATAAATATTGAAAATATTTTATGGAAAAAAGCATCTTATTAATATCCATAAATATTTGAATTCAAATATATAATAAACAATAAAAAAATAAATATAGTGAAATAAAAAATCTATAAGATTAATAATTTCTAAGTCATATGTGAATTTTATTCATGTTCCCAAGTGTTTGTTTCATTTACTTGGGTGTATGAGTATAAATTATTCCACAATTGGCATATTGTCGATTATTATATGAATCATTAGATACAATTTTTAAGTCAATATATCAGGAGTAGGTGTCATTAGGATTGTTTACAAGTCATTTAACCTATCTATGATTTATTTTATTCTATGTATTAGGCATTTGGATTACTTGTGAGTGTTTTTTATTAATGCATGAGTCATTTCATATTGCTTATGAGTTATTTTAGTCTTTAATATATATCATTTTTCCCTGAGATATTTCTTGATGAAAAAGAATTCCTAATGATTAAATGAAAATTCTTTATGGATTTATTTATATTTTAACCATTTTTTACAAAATCTCAATGAGTTAGTCCTTATAATTTTATTCAGGATTTTAAATCGTTTTTATGTTTTCCTAAAATGGAGAAAATAATATTTTTAATAATTTTTATTCAATTTTTGAAAATTAATAAACAAGATATGTTTTCATTTGTGTTTTTTGGGAACATAACATTTTGAACATCAAAGGGTATTTTTTATTATGTTTTGTATTGCATGACATTAATTTAGTTTTCTATAAATATTAATATATTTAATATATCATTTAGAGCATTTTAATAATTATTCAATTTCCCCATATGAAAATAATAAATTAACATATGTATTTTCCATTTCATATGTAATTCCATGGATAAAGGTGAATGGGACTAAAATTCTATAAGATTTTATCATTTCATATGTCATTAATGTTAGGTTTTTATGGAGTGTAATATTCTCTAATGATACCAATTGTAGGCTCGAAATGATAATGTAGATTATCAATATACAAGAGGGGGTTAATTGTATACCATGAAAGTTCATTTGAACTTTTAAAAATGACGATGTTTAACAAAGATAGACAAGGTTATTCACAAAACCACTAGTTCTATAGACTTGCTTGATTCTGGAAATTTGATTCCGAGAATGAAATTCCTGAAAAATGAATCTGGAAATTAAACATAACAATAGTTTACAATGATAAAGATTCTACCTTAGAGAATTAAAAATCTCATTATATCAGAGTGTACAAATGTAAGGAGTTATAAGATAGTTATACTCTCCTTAAGAAACAAAATCCAGTAGAAAATATGATACAAACAAGTAACAATTAATAAATATTTTAACACAAAGAGAAGGCTGTCCAAAAACCTTCGGTAAAGGTCCCTTGATTTATAATTTCAAGAAAATCTGTCTTACCAACACCAGGGTAGCCCTCAATATGAAGATAGGATTCTGTATTTATATCCCCACAACCCCTCAGCATCAAGGTAGTCTGCAGCTCTGTCTTCCTCAACAAATAATTCCTCAGTATTTATGGTAGTCGACACCTCTATCTTCATATCCTCAGAATCCCTTGAAAGTACTCAACAAAATTCGGAATCTTACAAAGAAATTATGAACATCGAGTTTAGTATGCACTAAACATGACAATATATCTCTATATAAATCAACAAAATAGTGTGTAATATTTAGTGTGATAGAACCACATAGAATTTCTGAGCTCTTTCAAATGATGTCCAATTTATAGGCATTGTTTTAACTGTCGCCTCCCTCCTCCAATGGTCATAGTTTTGCTTGAATTTTAGAGGGACCTATACATGTGTCACTCAAACAATGGTTAGTTAGTAACTGAATGCACAACATCATTTTTATCAAAAACATGAGTAAGAAAATGTATGGATACTTAGGAAAATTCAGTTTTCAGAATGTAAGAAAAAATGAAGGTTCAGAGTCTACCCAAAATCTATTAGGATTATATTATATATGGATATTATGATTCATTTTATCAGATGAATAATGTGTTACAATTCTATAGAATTCATAACCATAATTCGGAGTATGAATTTATAAGAATTCGTAACCAGAATTCGGACTCAGGATTTAGAAGAGTTCAGAATCTGAATTCAGAGAACATGGAGTTAGAACTCCTAAGAGTTCGGAGTCTGAATTCAGAAAACTCAGAGTC
The DNA here is from genome assembly GCA_963277665.1 of Viscum album. NCBI lineage: Eukaryota > Viridiplantae > Streptophyta > Magnoliopsida > Santalales > Viscaceae > Viscum > Viscum album. The sequence continues at coordinate 208,278,099 of OY728146.1, read as the reverse complement.
AGAACTTAGAAGAGTTCAGAGTCTGAATTCAGAGAACTCGGAGTCATAACTCATAAAAGTTCAGAGTCTGAATTCATAGAAGTTATAGTTAGAACTCATAATATTTCAGAGTCTATATTCAGTGAGTTTGGAATATGAATTCGGATACTGAAAACAGAATGATTTATATCTAAATATATGTATGATTTCTAGGTTTGGGATAAGAAACTGAATTTTTATACATAGATAAAATATGGACAATGTGAAACATGGTAAGGATAAATTTCCATGGGGAAGGAAACTTTTCCTTATGAATGTAAAAGATAGGGTAAATGAAATTTTCCTTAGGACAAGGTGTTTGTGATTTTCAAAACATGAAGAAATGGTAAATTCCTATGGAACCCTTATTGATTCAACAATCTCCCCAAACATGAAGGAATAAAAAAGTCATAAAGAAACCTTATTGACTCAATAATTATAAGCTATAAAAGGAGTTTGGGAGATTTTTCTACCTTTTTTGATTTTTATTAGTCATATAATGTCGTACAATAATCATTGAATATATAATAATTTTTCTCGAAGATCTTATATATATATATATGCCTTATGAACTTTCCCTATCATATAAATTCTGAAAAGATCCCATATGACTTGTGTGAGTATTGAAAAATTCTTTTCATCTCAACATACTTCTCTTAAAATCCCCTATGAAATTAAAATGATGTGACTTATGATGTCTTATGAAATAAAAGTGTTACATCATGAATTTATATACACTTCCCAATCATCACACATATTAAATTTTACATTTTTTTTACTTTAGGAAACAATGAAGTAATCAATTACCCCTAATGATTTATTTCTAAAAAAATCTTAACCATGTGACTTAATTTAAAGAGATGTAGAATTGAACATCACAGATGATTCAAAAAATATTATATACATGTTGTGCATGGGTATTAACAACATACATGTATAGTGTGTTCATTTAAATGTGTTTCATGTGCATGGAATTTACCAAGATATGATTTGATGAATTTTTTAAATTTTAGAATGTATTTATTTCTTTTATAGATGAAAAAAGAGGCTATGATTGGAGGAAAAAAGCAGGTAAGACAGAATGGATCAGCTAATGATATCACATAGAATTAAATAGTAATGGTATTTCATATGAAAATATATAGGAATGAAAATGGTAGACAATCAATCCATTCCAGGGTAAACTTACTACTATTTGAGGATTGTGGATTCTAATGAATCATTATATTTCATGTAATTGATTTTCATTTCAACATTATGCTTTCCTTGATAAACAATATTATCAAATGAAGATGGTTATTTTCATACATGAATGTAAAATATCCTAATTGTTTTTAAAATATATCAAATGTTTGATTTAAATGTATTTATTTTCCAATAAAAATTTCTTACATGAGATATTGACATTGAAATAAGGTGATTTTAATTTGGCTTAACTAAATGGATTTCTTCATGTAGATGAATTACATCTATAAGTGAGATAAAAATCATACCCAGTTCATAGTATGTTGTTAAATAATTATTTGGTGTTTTTATCGAGCCCATTGGGTGAATATTTAGAAAATAAATTTCAAAATAATGTTAAATAAGTAATATTGGAGTGTTTACATGGTTAAATATTTTATACTTCTCTAGTTTTTTAATCTTATTTCAAATTTTTTATTTAAATTATACTATTCTCTTAAAAAAAATTCATCCATTTTTTTTAGATATATTTTTTTTATATTGTATATTTGAATCGAAATCAATAAATACCAGATTTTATTTAATGTTAAATAGAAATGAAAAAAATGTTATTGTTTTTATAATAGCCAACAACTTCCTAGCGAGGCACCATAGGGGATTACTATATTTTATATATTTACGGATAAAAATTTGAAAAATGATCCACAAAAAATATCTTCCATTAATTAGAGTCATTTCTAGGATACTTTCCTAGTTTTTTTAATTTCTTTTTTTATAATTTAAAACATAAAATTAGATTTCATGTCCTTGAAACAAGATATTTGATGTACACATCATTCTATGACTAGAGTTGTCAGAGTTTCCACTGATTCTAGTCATGAATATATCAACACTTCAATAAGAAACCTTTTTGAACAAAAAATCACCATAAAAATAATTTAGTAGTTAAACATTTGGATTAACCTTATGAATACCATAAAAAATATATTTTCAGATACCTTGAAGAACATGATGGATTTGAAATAAAATATGGTTTCACTCACCAACTTCAAAAATTTATTGGACTTATTGGTGATGATGCACATAACGACCATTAACAATACAATTACTATTGTGTTAACATGAAACTCGAATTTTTAAATGGAGTTAAAATGTAACATTGAGATTTTCCTTTTCCATTAAATGGTGTTTTTAATGAAGTTTCTTTATACTCAAAATAAAAATTGATCAAATATTAGAATGAATTAATCAACATTTTTGTGGAAATGTTTTTGAATTGATGTAATTTGAAAATAATTTTTACGGATTTATTTAATTTAAAATGAAACATAATGTGAATATTATGAATGATTTTAAATACTTTTTTTAGGTTTACCCATAAAAATAGTGAACAAAATTTTATTTGATTATTTTATGGGGGACATAACCTTTAATAAAAGGATGATAGATGTTTCTATAGAATGTGATTTATTTAAAAACCCAATTTTCTACTAAGAATTCAATTTCAATCTGGGTCCAGAAAAATAAAAAAACATTATCAAGAGGCATTTTACATGTCAAACATTACCAAAAAGTTCTCACTTACATTTATAAAAATATTTTTATTAAAAACAAATATTGTGTTCACATCATTTTTTTAGGTAAATCTTATATTATAAATCCTACGCAAACCTAAAACTAGTTTCAGTTACAACAACATTACATAAAATTTCCTTCAAATTAATATTTTATAGATAAATTTAAACAAATAAAATAACCCTATGAAAAATCCAATGTGGTATTTCCTATAAATCTATTTCACCCAAAATATAATTTACATTTATAAAAAGTTAACAATGGTTGGAATGATTTATCTTATGATATATTTAGAAATCCTAAACTACAAAACAGCTTTTGAATGGTTAATAATAGAGTCAACAATAATTATACTTCAATGCGTAATCCAAAAATAAACCTGGAAGAAAACATTATCCTTTAAAACCCATAAAAATATGAAAACAACCTTGATTAAATTGTGAAAAAATACAAAATTAGTTAAAATACTTTGATGAAACAAATGATACAACTTGATGCAATTTATTACAGTCTATGAAAGAATATCAGTTGTGGTTTTCTTTCTTAACATCATGTAAATCCCAAGTTAAACATATATATAAATTTTAGTTCAATAACAATTTTGAGTGATACAAATTTAAAAAATCCCATGATGATAACATTAAAACTACTATTGAACAAAACCATATTTAATAATCTTCATTTCATTTTAATTTAAGTATAACATTCTAAGGAGAATCCATATACTATTGATCCTATTGAAAATTTTGAGACATTTTTATAGTGAAATCTAGTTTCAATATATTAATATTTTCTTAAAACAATAAAAAATTATTGTAAAATGAAGATAAAAACTAATTATTCTCAAAATAGTGATAAAAATAATGAATAGGTACCCAATCCACTATGACCTTACCAAAGAAATAACTTACAAGTATAGAAGAGTGATGAAAATAATTTTAATGATGATGTTTATAATATTTTTTAAATATATTATTCACAATACATTTTTTTATTATTTGAGATGGATTACTAAGTATTCTATATGTTGCAAAGAAATGAATTCTTATATCAGAAAGTTCATAGAAGGAAGAATGTCTTGTTATGGAAGAATGTTTCCTCTACGATTTAATATCCCTTATATATAAAATGAAAATAAACAAGAAATATTAAAATTACCTACACTATAGGAGAGTTTAATTTCATGGTTGTCAAGATAGACATATTATTTTCTATAAATTTAATTCCTTAATATATTTATTCATCTTTATAGATTGGAGAGATAAAACCTGTTTGAATTTTAATCTAATTTTCATACTAAAGTATATACAAACCTGTTAAAGTTATAGATTTTTTATACAAGTGTGAGATATGATTTTTTATTGATTTACATTTATTAGATATGGATGATTGAATTTTTAACATCCTTTAACATCTTATTCAATGGTGGATTTTTCTAAAAAATTATAATGTATTTATAAAATGACATAAAAGATCATTATTAATTTATACATGAAATAGTTTGCATAAGTATTTTTAATTTTATGAGAAACCAAATAGAAGGATATACATCCACTTGAATTATGTTGATAGATTTTTTTTACCTGATATTTTTCAATAATTGTTTGGTTAATGAATCACTAATTGATAAATATAAAAATAGATAATCATTTCCAAAAAATAAAGTTAAAGTAATGTAAAAATATTTCAAAAAATATATTTTGATTTTTTAAAACGTGTCAAGTAATGTTTTTTGAATTCATAACACTTATTATATTTAAAAGTATTTGATAAAACTTTTGAAACATCTAAAACTGAATTATTTTTCATGCAAAAGAATAAAAATTATCACCCTAAAAAATTATCATGTCTGTTTAAATTTCTAAAACTCTTACTATATATATTGATCATTCATGTTATTTTGAATATGGATTTTCTCCAGGAAATCACACCAATAAAAAAACTAGTTAACATCATACATTCCTTGAATATAATCTAAAATATAGACATTTTTGGAATGTATTATCATATAAAAATGATTTTTTAGTAACATAATTTTTATTTGAAATATGAAAATAACTCCTTTAAGAAGAACTCATACCATTAGCTGAAAATCAGAAATATATATTTTTATGTGAAAATGAAAAATATATATCATCACTAAAAAATGGGTTTCAAAATACTTATATAACTAAATTTCACGAGTCATTAAAATAAAAATATAATTAAAATAGACATTAGATTGAATATTATGAATTATATTTTCAATTTTATTATATATAATTATGTTACAGGAGAATGAAAACCCATCAATAAAATTTCAATAGAGATTGAACCCAACACTTTTTTATTTTGATAAAAATTAAATGACTACCTTATATCCTACAAGATTCATTTTCCCATTTATGATTAATAATGTGTGATACTTTTCAAATTTTTCCAAAACAATTGTGGCTTCCGGATTTCGATAAAGGAATTCAGGGAGATTGATCCTTAAATCCTTCTAAAGAAATCAAGGATTTTCATTTATTATATAAAACACAATTATTTCTTATGAATGGACATTTTTTTCATCAATTTGTAGACATTTTTATTGATATATTTTCTATACATACCATCTACTTTTTACTATATAATTATCTTTGTTTTTTGTAATTACATATGGTTCTTTAAAATAATATTGATATAAATTAATTTAAAAAATTATCAGAAACATTTTTTATGTATTTATGGGTGATTTTACAATTTTTAGTTCATCTTTTTAATGTTATTAGTCAAATATGGAAGAAATTATTGAAACCTTCATTGATAAATAATTTATTCTATGTATTGGGAAATTATATTTCATATTATACATATGATTTTTTTCTTGAGCATGGCTTTTTTAAAGATGTAGTTCAAGGAAAAAATTCTATGGATGAGGTTATTTCATCACTATAATTACCAAAAATGATGATTGATGTAAGATCTTTTTTTATATATGTTTGTTTTTATATGATATTCATAAAATATTTTAGCCAATTAACTTTTCCTCACCCTATAGTTCATTTAATAGAGTAAAATACTCTATTTGATGATTTTTTTTTAAAAAAAATTAGTATTTTTAAATAAGATATAGTGTCTCCACATATTAATCAACCAATAAATTTATAGTAATGTTTTTGGAATTCATAACAATTATTATATTTAAAAGTATAAGATAAAACTTTTGAAACATCTAAAACTGAATTATTTTTCATGGAAAAGAATAAAAATTATCATCTTAAAAAATTATCATGTGTGTTTAAATTTATAAAACTCCTACTATATGTATTGATCATTCATGTTATTTTGAATAAGGATTTTCTCTACGAAATCACACCAATAAATAAACAAGTGAACATCATATATTCCTTGAATATAATCTAAAATATAGACATTTTTGGAATGTATTATCATTTGAAAAATTATCTTTTTATTAAGATAATGTTTATTTAACAAGTGAAAATAACCCCTTTAAGATATAACTCATACCATTAACTGAAAAACACAAATATATATTTTTAGTTGAAAATGAAAAATATCAATCATCACTGAAAAAGTGGTGTCAAAATATTAATATAACTAAACTTCAAGATTCTTTAAAACAAAAAAATCATTAAAATAGACATTATATTGATTATTAGTAATTATTCATTCAAATTTTATTATATATAATTATGTTACAGGAGAAATAAAAACCATTAATAAAATTTCAATAGAGATTGAACCCAACACTTTTTGATTTTGATAAAAACGAACTGACTACCTTGTAGGATATAATGATCATTTTCCCATTTATGATTAATAATGTTTGATTATTTTCAATTTTTCCCAAAAAAATTGTTACTTCAGGATTTCAATAAAATAATTTAGGGATATTGTTCCCAAAATCCTTATAAATAAATCAAGGAATATTTTTATTATATAAAACACAATTATTTCTTATGAATAAACATTTTATTCAAAAAAGTTCAGGACCTTTTTATTGATATATTATCTATACATACCCTCTATATTATTCTATATAATTCCCTTTGTTTTTTGTAATTCCATAAGGTTCGTTAAAATAATAATGATATAAATTATTTTCAGAATTTATTGAAACATTTGTTATGTATATATGGGTGATTTTGCAATTTATGGTTCATATTTTGAATGTTATTATAAAAATATGGATGAAATTATTTAAACCATCATTGATAAAAAATTTAATCTAGGTATTGGGAAATTATATTTCATATTATAAGAATGATTTTTTTCTTGAGTATGGTTCTTTTAATGATATAATTCAAGGGATATTTTCTATAGATGATGTTATTTCATCACTATCATTACCAAATATTTTAATTTATGTAAGATCTTTTGTTATATATGTCGGTTTTTATATGATATTCATAAAATATTGTAGCCAATCAACTTTTCCACTCCCCATAGTTCATTTAAAAGAGTAAAATACCCTCTTTGATGATTTTTATAAATAATTTTTTAGTATTTCTAAATAAAATATAGTGTCTCCACCTATTAATCAACTAGTAAAATTAAATTTTACCATTTAATTAATGACTTAGGCATATAAATTTTCCATTGTTTCATTTTTTATTCATATTCTAGAAATGATATAACATGTTATATCTTTCAAATTGAAGATATTATATTAATCACATGGTGACTATATAAAAAACATAATATTAAGTGTTCAATTGAATGTTTCTTTAAGAAATGTTATGATGTAAATTATTTTGTCTCTAATGTGATTATTATCATAGACTATTATTTAAAAATATTCTTAATGAGAAAACATGGTAGGAAAATAATGTTTTTTTCAATAGATATCATTGTTAAAAAAGATTAATTGTCTAATAGAGGATTATAATGGAAGTCAAAATGTTATGGATGAAAATTTAAGCTTATTAGATATTGTTTTAGATGATAAATTTACAATCTTTCCACCCACTAAGGAATCCTATTCAAATTGTTAATTTCATGTAATTAAGTATAAGAAAAATTATTTTGTGTTATTGTTAATTATTTGAATAATAAAGAATATTCCAACTTGTTTCCATGTAATATGTTACTAATATTGTGAAATAAATGGGGATATAGATTTCGGATAATGTTTACATAAAGACTTTTAGATGATACCAAATAATCAAGATATGTATCCAAGATTTTGAATTCCAATTCATATATAACTCTTTCCATAAATTATGTTTTGTAAATAAATATTGACCCTAATTATTGAATAACAACATTGTAATATTCGTTTATATTTGAAAAAATTATAAATTCTTATAAAATTTTAAAAACATAAAAGACCTTCCCAATTTAAAGAAATATATACATTAAAAATGATATACCTCAACAAAACATTATTTATGTATTTCATATGTGTAGTATGGATGTCATGGAAATATTTCCCAATTCCATTATATATATATATATATATATATCTTACACATTATTTATAATTTCGTAAGTGGGGAGATGCTATTCATAGTAGAGCTAATTTGAAACAGTTTGTTTCGGAATCCACAAATAGAAATTAATTATCTATATTTATGTTTCCAACATTCATTAACAATTATCAAGGAACCGTTTTTTGGAATAGTTCTTGAGATTATGATTTAGGTAAATATTTAATTAATGATAAGGTTTCTACACTCTATCAAGTATAAGGAAATATAATGGATGAATTATAAAAGAGATATATCAATCAAATTTTGGAAAAATAATTCCACCCTAAAAGGAAATATTTTTGTTTGAGAGAATATTATTCTCTTTTAGAATATATGACTATTTTCAAAACCATAATTTGAGTGTAACATTTTAGAATTATGTCTAGAAAACATTTCAACTTTATGGGTATATAGAAATAAAATCGTTCTGCTCATTTAAAACCTATAAAATGAATATAATTTTTATTGAAAAATGAAGAATATTATGTTCACAAGAGTTAAAAGAGATAATAAATAGTTTATATCATCACTTCTCTCTATACACTCTATGTTCTTGGATGATGTTGTTAAATCCAACAATATAGATCAACATATTAATATATATTTAATCCCAAATAAAACAGTTATAATGCCACCCATGGTAGAGGAAATATGGAGTCGAACCATAGAATGATGACGACAATCGCTTTGACCTAAGGATTGTAAACTATATAGTATTCCTCAAATTGATTAAGGGATGTTTCATTTGACCAAAAAATGAATTAAATGTAATTTGATTATATAAAGGGAATGAGATCAATTTTAGAGATCATGTACTGAGGATATCTAAAAATATAACATGGGAAGGTCTTGTGGACCATGCCAAAAATCTATTCATGGTCACCAAATGGATTTCATCAAAAAAATGGAACTACACATATTGAAAACCACACATCAGTAAAACAGCGGTTATCAACATATGAACATTAGGAAAAACCTCAAAATTTCCAATGAAAAACAAATCTATTGGGTCCAACATTATTTTTTCTATTTGGGAGAGGATATTCAACACATAATCCCCCGAAATAGGATCATTCATAGGGATTAAATGTGTTCAAATTAATAAATTAATTAATAGATAACATATTAATAAAATTGATTTGATGATTTGTTTTAAGATCCCTTACCCCACTATCAAATCCTAGCTCGAGGATAATTATCCATGAATTGTTATAGTAAAACAATACATGTGATAATTAATCGTGATGGACATATTCATCAAACCATAGAAACACACAAACAAAATAATTGAAACTATGAAACATACATGAAGAGAAGTAACCAGAGAACATAATAATTGAATTTTAAGAAACAAGAGGTTCAAAACTAGAAAGAAGGTGGATAAAAATCTTGGAATGAGATAACAATTATAAGATGAAGAAAAAAATGAAGTAAAAAATGATAAAGCTGAATGTAGAATAATATTTGGCATTAGTCGAATGATCATGGAATTCTATATGAAGGATCAAATCTCAATTTATATGGGATTTAAATAGTGATTCAGTATTTATTAATTAATTTCCTAAGGATATCACATCACAAACACCATTTTAATATCCTGAATAAGTAATTTTAAATCAATGATGGTTTTTATCTCCCATGATTCATAAATAGAATATTGTTTACGGGAACTTTGGGGCTTTATACAAGGTTTGTTGGAGCATAGGACAATAAATTCATTTCGTGAATGTCTTTTACATAATAATTATTCTTTTTATTAACATTTTATTTATAATAATGGTACCACAGATAACTTCATAAGATAGATATATTATTCTCATTAAAGATACATGCTGGGAATCAGTATTCATGATGTCAAATGCCTAAATCTCCAATAGTTTTATAGGGAAACCACCATTAAAATGTATGATCCAATTTACTTTAAGATTCATCCAAATACCTTAGTATCAATGTCTAAAACATATATATATATATATATATATAATTGTAACATCATGACCCAGGTTACCATTTAAACAATAGAATGATTGGTTGGTCACTTGGCCTTAATAGAATCTCCTCATATGCTATAGTTTGTCAACTACCATTGAAGTTCTTATAAGGTGATAGTGGTGAGATATACACCCTTATAAGAGTTTCATTGTAGTGTAATGGAATAAATAATTACTGAAAAACAATGGAAGTAGTAAATAATAAATAAAATATAGAATTGGAAGACAAATAATAAAAATTTATCAAAACATGCAAATTCTAACTTATACAAAACATGAATGCATTTTATAGTGATGATTCCTAACTAAAAATAGTAAACATACAAAATGCATTTCAATTTGTATAAATTCCATTACAATTAATGAAAATGACTTAAATTACCCAAGGTGATCCCTATGAGAATCCTAATTTTTGTAGTTTTACATTGTTCATAACTCATCTAGTACAAGAAAGACAACATATGAAATACACCAATTTCTATAGTCCCATGAACAAGTGATTCTACACAAGTACCCCAGTGTAATGGTTTCCCATGTTGAGTGTGGGATATAAATCTCTGTTGACTGACACCCATAATATCTATTCCAATCCATATAGTGAAAAAAATTCAATAGTGTGTACATATGGAATGTGTAATAAACAAAACTATATAAATAAATCACCACCCATCTTGGTTCCTATGGGACACCGGATAGATATACCTACTTCGGCCCATAGGTGAGATTTGATTCTAATCATGTCACTATATATATATATATATAGTATCATTATATATATAAATAGATATATGTTATTGTGGATCGAGACCTAACTCTCCAAAATCCAATTCCCGGTGTAGCACACATGGTCGTGCCCCTAACCTAACTCATATATCTCTCACAATCTCATGGAATGCACATACTATAAGGACATGGACATAACTATAGAAATCCATCACTATGGTAGCTCTCCCATTAAATACCTTGGCCTAGGTGGAAGGCTCACATTGTCTTTTCTCCCAATGGTTCTCATAGTCCCTTCGCTCCACATACTGTAAATAATGGATGTAACTCCAGAAAATTGACACTTGGGGAGATCTCATGGTCAATCCCCTGGTCTAGCTGGAAATCTCACATTGTATGTCCCCCCCCAAGGGATCTCACGGTTTTTTGGATCCCTAATCCAATATTGTGTAATCAGTTATATCATATAATGCAGGTGGCATTAACCTCTCATAAATCTCATTATCCCTTTTGAAATACATATATGTTGGCATGTTCAGAAATATACTTAACGAAACACCAATTACGCATTTAAATTAAAACATTATCATAGTATTGGTCACATTTATACACAATTAAGTATATGAGGAATATGCCTCTTGTGAAGGACATTTATCAAACCCATATAATGGTTTAATTGCATTCATAAACCATCATTTATAGTTATTATATGTTTCATATAGAAATTCCTCTAATGTGTTTCAATAGAAATTTTCCACTTCCATTTCTAGGATCCATTTCATTAAAACCATTTAATAAAGTCATGCCTTTTGATTTGATGAATCATACTCTAGGTCATCTCACTCACATTACATAAACATGTAAAATTGATCAAATATACAATTTTCAAAAAAATGGATCATGTTTATTACCGAGAAATGATGATTAAATATTTCAAAATACATTTTATCATTTCCATTTTTTAACCAAATCATTAGCTTATTAAAAAAATGGAAAATCTAAATACAACCCCATGGGTCATGTTCATCGAAATGGTTATGGAAGCAACTCAATTACCAACATGGGTAATTTCATGTCTAGGTGGAACAGACACCCATGGGGTGTCTTGGTTTTTTTAAATAAACATGATACCAGGGCCATATAGTTTAAAATAAAAGTTGAGATATGAACATATAAGGTCCATTGGTTACATGAACATTTATAATCAAAAAGGGAGAACTAATTTCATAGCATCAGTGAAGTCTAGGTCTCACTATGCTATTTACCAAACCTTATCATGATGAACAAAAATGAAAATCAATGCAACAAAGAAAGAAAGAAAAAAGTCTACTCAAATTTTGTTTTTCATGAATACAATGTACCTCCATTTTGGGTTTTTCTAATTAAAATAAGTCTTTTTTCAGAAACAAATCATTTATCATATTTCACATTAATTCATGAACACAATCAATTCATATCTAAGGGATATAGATTCTAAAAATCATAATACATTAATAGAAAATAAGAATGGTGTGATAAGTAATTTAATTAATGAATTTATAAAATTAAATGGAAAAATAGTCATAAAGTACCTCAAGAATATTTGACAAATCCAATATGAACACTTGCAACATGGAAATTGTATTTCGAAGCTTCTTCCCATATGCATGAACAAACAATATTGTATATATATCCCTTAATACAATGTACATATTCCTCTATCAATGGGGTAATATGTACTTGGAATATATATATATATACATAATAATTTATATTAGTTAAATCCTTCTCGAAGTCATCAAACACTTTACAATCAGTACTAGGAGATCAAAAACATTGTCATAGTGAAAAACACACCAAAGTTAAACTACCATCACCTCTAAATTTATTAATTCCCAACTTATTAATTTAATGTCAATAAATAACATGGTAAAAACTACCCCCAAACTATTGAAAGATAACCAAATCGAACTAAACCACTTCACCGTCGACGTCGGTTTTCAGAATATGACTAAAGGAGTCTCGATAAGCCTTTTACACAACCTAACAATAGATGAAAACTAAAAATTGTGTTAAAATTATCCATATGGTTCGACTAGTCCTCAAAGGGTGATACAAGACCTAAATTTAGCCTAAAATTTTTATAAAGAGGGACCATACACATTTCCTGGAAATTTATATAGAAATCATGAGAAGATCTTTTTGAAAACAACCTATAGATACAAGGTTGGGAGAGGGGGTCACACTCCATTGGAGAATGAGGGGGGTGGGGTGCTGATCTCACAAGTGAGAGGGAGGAGAGGATTCCTTATGCATTTAATTTAATTTCATTTTTGTTTTAATTGGAACAATTCAATTTTCAAAACATGAACTCACACATGGTTTTGGTTACAATGTTTAAAAAAAATTTCATCCCTTTTCTAGGAATGTGGGGTACCCCATGTGGGTTGGCCTCATGGTTTATAAAATTTTTACCACCCATGCAGTGAGTAGTGTTTAGGTACATCCCATAGCACTAACTGTGTGGGATAGGTGTGTGATTTGGTAAACCTCACACATCCTATAAAACTGCCTGGATCCACCTGAATAAGGCAACATGGTTTTCTACTATAGGTCACATGGTTTTAGAAAAAACTACGTGCCTTGTGTAGTACATTTAAAAACATGATACTTTAGGTCTGGAACTCCCAAAATATACAAAGGCTCTTAGGAAACTTATCCGGAATTTTCTATAGTCCAAAAACATCACTTTAAAATCTTCCAACTCTTGAAACATCACTCAAAATCTTAGTTAAAAAAACATATCCACTAAATTAAAAATAAAAAATTATTTTCTATTTATCATCGTGTTCAATACAGAAGAGGTTATAACATTCCCAACATATATCTCATTATACTAGAGAATAATTTGGGAAAAAATAAAACATTACCCAACCCATAATGGTCAATAAGCATTATTCAAACAGTCATGTTGTTTTTCCAAATTGACTTCCCACCACAATGATTTATAATGTAAATGGAACATAATCCATCAAAACATGAACTAATGCTGGTTTTATAAAAAAACAACAAGGGAGATCATACCCTATACCCTTTATCTAGATACATGATTACATCATCATGTCATTAAAAATTTGTCCAAAGGTAATTTCCACCGTAGGGTGTAATGTTAAAGAGGGCCAATTCTGAGCCACATCATCCTCCACTATAATAATTTCTCTTAAAAGCATGCTCCAAATGTTCTATTGACACACATAGCATGATTTAAGGAATACCAAATGATCAATACACCATCGACCTCATTGGAATAGATATATCCACCCTTTACTAAAAATATATGGCCAATATAAACTACACTTATCTACACCTGACGACATTCTCAATTAGTGTCCTTCACTGATAGTTACATCATGAATAAAGTAGACAAGTTGAGCCACTATGGATGACCAAATAAGAAGACAATTGGCATAGATAGCTGACATTTTCCAAATAGAACATTGAGTCGTTCCACCATGGATCCTTGCTTTTAGAACACACACATTAATTGAAGCCTACACACGAATTCTTGTGACGATTCCTGAGAAACCCTTCAAATGACCAATAAACTATCACGCTAGAGTGTACACAAGTGGGGTAACTCAGATCCTGACGCACTATAATCCTCACCCTTCTTAAAAAATCACCTCAAATCCCATCAACATGTCTTGGGTAACCAGGGAATTAAAAATATAGAGTTATATGAACCATAAAAAGTATTCATTACTTTAGTATTTAAGTGAGACCTTGGTACAATGCCAATATATCCACTTTATACAAATGACTGTGCCTAGATTGGAATCCTCTAGGTGGTCAAGTCAGAGAAGAACGAATTTGTGTCCAATATTTCATCAAAGAAAACCCTATATGGGAATCATAGGGTATTTCAAGACAATACAAGCCTCGATAAGAACCACACATCTCTATGCTACACTGTTAAATATAACCACCCAAAAAGATCAATTTTATTAAATATTTAGTGCAGTGTAAGAATAATGATCTATTATTGTATAAAGGATTATATAATGATAAGGAACACACACATCACTAAAGGTAATACATTAAGAGGGTTTAAATGGTTTCCTATCAACCTCACCCATTTAATGGAATGTTTAATAGTCAAACGACAAGTAGTTGAAATCAAAGATGAAACTAGGATTCACCTTCCAACACACCCTCATTTAAGTGATAAAAATTCCCTTAAAACTACAAGTAATTACTGTGACTGTTCAAAACAAACCACTAAATTATTTCTAAGAACAATAGTTTTTATCATTGGTTTTATACACATTCAACCACATATATTGTGTGGTATCAAGAATGAAATAAAATGTATTTCAATCATTAAATCTTAAAAGAAATTCAAGAAGAAAACCATTTTGAAATGGTACAAATGAGTTGTGTTCCTACAAACTGGAAGGGAACATTTAATCAAAACAAAACCAACTCAAACCATCATAGGAGTGTCTAATCCATTGAAAGATTAATAGAACAACAACTCAGAAGTGTTCTTGAACATAAACCTTAAAAAACATGCGATGTTACCCCATGTGACTATCACAATGACAAAGAATAAAAACAAATCCCAATCCAATCGAAAACTGAAACCAAGATGACCAGAATATCATAGCAGGTGATTATTGAGAGATTCCTCCACAGAACTGGCACAAACATGATTTATTTTATTCCAAGGTTAGAAAACTATGGATATGACCCAAGACTATACTCAATAGTACAAGGAATAATATTTTACCAAACTAAAAAACTTTGTTTTTCCATTTAACAATCATCAGGATGCATGTAAAAGAATGCATAATACCCCAAGGTTTCAAAAGCAAGAAGGTTCATCCTCAATATTATCCATATTCTATATTCACTATTCATTCAAGAATCTATTGAATTTTACAAGAAATTTAGTTCATATTCATATTTCTTTATAAAACCATTAATCTGGATGACAACATCCAATGTCACCCATCATCAAGAAATTAAATGGTCAAGAGACCTACGGTGTTACAGTCTACCCTCGATGCCTATCTAACCAGTAGAAATTGAGCATTATTAAATTCACACAACCATAACATATTCCAATAAAAATTTTAACAATAATATGAAATGGTGTTTTATTTAATGATAAGAGTCATACAAGGGACAATGACACCCGAACAACAACAAAATTAGAAATTTGACAATATTATGCTGGAAATTAAACTCAAGGGTTCTACCTACAACGGGTTGAAACCTTATAAAATAAAAAAACCTACCCATAATGAGGTCATGCTAACTAGAAATTCACTAGACTAAAATTCCTATAATTAAATCCATTTCTAAATAATGAAAACCTATAGAAAATGCTCATGCTTCTCTTCTCATGATACTCAAACGAGAAACTCAAACTACACAAACACGAGGGTTTTAAAGAGATAAAACCGCCAAGGGTTCCATTTAAAATCCCTTTAAATTTATTCACATTTAATCTTTAATCATGAAAAGATTTTATTTAAAACATATAGTACCATTTTAAAAACAAACGTACCTCATTAAGATAACTCCCCATTGGAAAAAGATGGAAGTCTCATAAAATGTCCATTAATATCATGACAAGTTTAATACTTCCCGTTTTAAATAGTAAATTTGGCATAAAAATTCCTTATTAACACCAAAGTGGGGTAAGAAGATCCCATTTAGGCCCTTTGGGTTCTCTAGAAAGTATCACAATAATTTTTTTGACATATAAATATTTGTAAACAACCATCTGGGTCATATCATAAGATGCATGCCCCCAACTAACCTAATTGGGTCCAGTTGTGCATTATAGTATTAACTACATGATTTTATATTCCAAAGAAATATAATTTAATTCAAATCCCTATTTTAATAATTTATACCTTTAAATTTTATATGGGTTCTCATTTCTGAATTCATGAATCCACCACACCCTACATGTAATGAATATAGGATCCAATTAATCAAAATAAAATCCTATGTTAGAATATTAAATGCTTAAAAATAGTGGTCCAATCATATGGGTGTAAACCTAAGAACCTTTAAAGTTCCAATACACATTACTTTTTGGCATTTGACTCTCTTTAGTCGAAACCAATTCACTTTATCATTTTAATTTTCAATACTTCACATTTCACACACATACATAAAATGTATGTATATATTATTCTCAAAATTGTTCAAATATATGGGTTACCCTTTCCCAGTTATAAGGAACCCATACACCTAACAATCTAAAACTGGTTTATGTTCATTCACAAACAATATATTTTCATCCCATACAACCAATTACATATCAAAAAAGACATTTCATGTTATCATAATTAGTAACACATAAGCATTCTATAACACATAGAAGCAAATTATTATTAAAGTAGAATAGACAATCATGCAACATGGAATACAAACAATAGACCATGTTATACAAACATTCATGCTAAATGATACAATTCATGGAATATCATATAACAAGAATGCTACAAACTCATTTATATGGAATGGAACATATGTGGAATGTTAATCTTTATATGCCTATAATGATGCATGGAATCCTTCATCCATTCCATACTTGGAAAAGGATAAAATATAATAAATCCCATAAATAAATAATCAGTGGAAAATTATCTAATAAATAAAGGTGAAATCATATCAATTTTAACATAAAACAATATAAAAAGTATTATACCCTGACACTCGGTCATTTCATATACATGGGGTGATTAGTCCAACGCATGAATATTAACTAAATTTTGAAACATTCTTAGTCTTCTGCATATGGACCCGAAACAATAAGAAAATGGAAACAATTTACCTCTTATACAACTATGTAAGGCACTGATACCTCTTAACCTTAAATTTATAGATAGGCATATGGGCCACATGGCCTCAAGTATGTCTCTTTATATTCCAGAGGCATCAAACTAGAATATAGGCACTCGATAGGTTATAGTGGAAAGACTATACCCACTTATTAGAGTTACAAATTAGTATAACAAAATATGTAATATCAAAAAAATAATGGTAGAAATAAGTATTAAATTAAAGATATAACCAGAATACAAATAATAACAATTTAAAAATAGTAGCCAAAACCAGTTTTAAAAAAATCATTCATGTAATAGTTATTAAATCTAAATAAAATTAGTGGACATAAAAAATTCATTGGAATTAAAATAGATTATAACGACCCATAAACTACATATATTGATATCACATCATAATTGAAGTATATGTGTTACATAATATAAAAAAACCAGGACAGAACTGTATAGGTATATTGTCTTTAGAAACTGGGAAACATAAACAATAGGTTCATAAAACATCTACATTACCGCTCATTTATTTCAACATATCTTGATTGATTTTTGTAATATCATACTTCATAACCTTCATTCATGTCCTGGGGAAATGAAGAATAGAAAAATTTGAGCTCAAATGACTAGTAAGGGTAAACAATTGAAATAAAAATCATATCATATTCGTAAGAACATAAAATTTGATAATATTATCCTATATAAAAAAGATCGCAATATCATATCATGGGATAAGTCATTAAAGAACAATGTAATCCCAATAGACATAACATAAGACATGAAATATAGTTCCATACACACATAATCATAGACAATCATTTCATATTAGTCAAGGCCTTTTCCAAGACAATCAAAAGTCCACTATTGAACTAACCTCACTCCTCGTTCCAGCCTAATATTACTTAACCATATTTAATTGACATTAAATCCATGTCTATCTCATTAGATATAAATCTATATCCAATGCATTTAATGGAGATATTGGTCCCACATATCTCATAATGAACCCATTCTTATGTGTCCCACAAAAAATTTATCATTCATCATAGCATAACCCATTTAATAAAATGTGTATCTTAAAAATAATTACATCATAACATAATTCATTAAAAATATAATTCCATCATTAAAAGAATAAAATCATAGTGAAAATTGTATATAAACATAACCATTTTTAAAGAGAATCATCTTAGATGGAAAATAAGTTTTTATAAAACACTTGATCATAGTTCTTCAGTAAAATATCCTTTGTTATTAAATTTTTTTTCTTTCCTCAAAATTTCATGGAATTTTTATAATGACCCATAATTCACATACATTTTTATTACATCATAATTGTAGTATACTTATTACCACATATAACAAAACCATGGTACGACCATATAGGAATGGTGTCCCTAGAAACTGGGAAACATAAACAACTGGTTCACAAAGAAACTACATTATCTCCCATTTATTTCATCATATCTAGAGTACCTTTTGAAATATCCTACTTAATAACCTTCTTCCTGACCAGGGGAAATAATACATACAAATGGGTGATCTCGAATGCTCAGTAAGGGTAAACAAAAGAAATATCAATCATATTCATAATATCATAACATTTTGGAAATCTTAAACTTCAAGAGAGATCATAATTTCATAACATGGGATAAATCAATAATCATAACTTAAAACATGAAACGTTGTGTCATACACATATAATCATATAGAATCATTTCTTATTAGTCAATACTCATTTCCAAGACTATCTTAGCGGACAAAGTCCATTTCTGAACCGAGTTCACTCCTCGTTCCAGTACTGTATCGCTGAACCGGTTTAAATTTTTGTTCCAGCCCTGTCTATCTCATGAGATATGAATCATTACAATTAATTGGAGGGAGATATAGGTCTCACCCATCTCATAATGATACCATTCTGATGTGTTCCACAAAATCATATATCATATATCATAGCATAAACCATGTAATAAAAATGGATTTCTTAAACATCATGCCATCATAACACAATCCATGTAAGAGAAAAGGACATCCTAAAATTAATTCAATCATAACATAATAAAATCAATGTAAAAATAGGGATACAAAAATAACCCTATATTATCTTAGATGGAAAATAATTTTGATAAAACACTTGAACTCCATTCTTGAAGAAATACCCTTTCTACTTCAAAAACAGTTTCCATGTTTAAAATGTCATATAATTTTAAACTAAAGGAAGTTGATTAAAAATAAACATGAAAACATGAAAAGGAAGCTTCATGGAAATAATTTTCTAACCATCCATTCATGTTGTATAAGTTAAAGAAAACATTCTCCTCGTACATTGGCCGGAAAAGCCAGAAAGTACCTCGTATGTAAAACGACAAAAGATTCTTTTCATATCATTTACTAAAATCTCAACGAAGGGTAAAATTGAATTTAAAATTTTTTAGAAGTACAGAAATAATATTACATATTGAAAAAACATGGATTTGGATGATAAATATTCCCCAGTAAATCCGGAATTATAAACAATCTTGCATAAAAATGAGATTCTGAGATTTTCCCTTACCTTAGGTCTGATTTTCTTTGTACGTGTCTGAACCTCCTATATAATGATTTAAATAATGTTATTTATTTATTAAAGAATAATACCAATTGCTATGATATTATATATGGTCATATTATAATATTCTTATCTTCTTATTAGTAATATTTCATTGCTACTTGTTATTCGGGTGTTTATTGCTTTATGTTCTTATGTGTGTTGGGTCGAATAAATTCTTATTCTTGTTTTTTGGTTTTAGATACCTCATTTCCAGAATTGTATTAGTATAATATATATCATATTTATTAATTCAATTCATTTATATAATCATTATTCTATGAAGATCATGTAGAACGAGTCGCATCACATTGTGGAGACGGTAGGTCGTACGTACGCACGAGCGATGATATCGTTCCACTAATCGTGGAATTGTATTGAAGTGTAAGTATAGTATTTAATAATTAATATCACTTTAAAATAATAATATATAGTTATTCTCTAAACCATTATACCCATCCATGTAAGGTGGTGTTGGAAAAAAATTACACCACGGCGTGTAGACAGTAGTCCATACGTACGCATGCGCGGTGATTTCATTTTCCGTAGGATGGATAGAAGGTGAAATAAGTTATTTTTGTATTTATAATATTATATAAGTATATGAGTGACACTGATGTTATTATTTCATAATTAAATAACTAAATAATAAGAAGTATAAGAAGAAATAATGTTGAAAGATTCGGTGACAGACATTACCTCTTCTTCGAAGCACCTCTTCTTAACATCCTCTATGGGCACTAAAGGTGGTTTTTGAAGAAGACCAGAACCTCTAGGATGTTTATAGGGAAGTGGAGAGGAGAAATTGGCAGGGGATAGCCGAAATTGAAGGCTCAAATTGGTGTGAGGAAGAGAGGGAGGAGGTTCCCTTTTATAATGGAGGAGAGGGCATCTTTGGAAAAACTTAAAATATTATTTTATTATAAAGCCATATTCGGTTTTTAATAGCTCCAAATTGATTTCTTTTGAAGCTAAGGTGGGGATGGGTCGAAATAATTTCATCCAATATAATTTAGACGATTTTAAATTTCTATTTTAACCTTATTATCTAGATTTAACTTTAAGTTAGATAATTTAACTTTTATCGTGTCTTCTCGTTTTCTTACACTATAATGTTAATAAACTTACTATAAAAATCCAAACAAACACCAAGTTGTTTATTATTAAAATATATAACCTTATATATGTAATTTGGTCCATCCTTATATTTTTATAATAAAATAACCATTAATAATATAATATTTGTTTTAAAAACTATTTTATGTCATTTTTGATACTATTTGGTAATTGATTTTTTTTGAAAATCATAAAAGAATTATTAGTTCCAAAAACGTTAATTAAATCAATAAAAACATGTCATATTAATCTATAATATTAGTTTAATTCACAAAAAGTCTCATATTACATTTATTTGGGTATTTATAATATCAATTATGTTAATATTTCTTTAATAAGGTAATTATTGCATCATCATTGTGTCACATGTAAATTAAATCATTTAAAGTCTAAAAATTATAAATTAAATACCATTATGTAGGAACTTATTTTATCTTTCTAATTAATATTTATAGTCCAATTTATCTTATTTATAACCCTATATTAAAAATGTGTTAGTTATTAAACTTTGATTTTACCTATTTTAACCATTCTTTAAATAAATTAATAATAAATGTCCTAATCTAATACAAGTCGACCTAAATGGTCATATTTTATTCCTAAGGTTGTTTTTTGTCGAATTACACTTATCCAATAGAATTCGGACATGATTAAGGTAATAATAATATCATTTTTACCCTTAATTAACCTATTTACATTTAACCGTGGTAAAAAAAGTTAAACGTTACTATTCACCAAAAATTATTTTCATCTAATTGAACCATGTTTTATTCCTTGATATTAACCGCGTCTCTAGGATTTTCGAAATTCCCCTCATAGAAGCGGTAAAATTATGTTTTATGTGAATTTCCAAATTCTCCTAGGAGGTGGGCAAAAGACGGTGAAAAGTTCAATAACATTTTTATACATCTAAAATTATTATAAAATTACTCCAATGAATTACTTTGAACTTATATAGGTATTATATATGAAATTTGAACTAAAATAAATTTAAATAAAATAAATAAATATTTAAATAAAAAGTCGGTTTTTAAATAGTAACCTTGTGTTTTCACTATTCATCAAAAATTGAATGTTTCCAAAAAAATACCAATATTTCACCCATGGGTAATTTTGATATTCCAAATCCAAAAATGAAGTCCATTTTGAAAGATGAAATTGACAAAATTTAAAAATTGTTCATTACTAATCGTAACGGCTAGTTTTAATATTATTTTAATAGCATATTGTTGTTTAGTGAAACTCATTATTGTGTACGACGCAAGCTATCAAGGAAGGTTGCGATTGCATGTAAAGAAATCCAATATATTGTTGTGTGTAGTGAAATTTTCTTTTGATGATATATATATATAAAGTATTTCTCATAAAAAATCTCGGTTGTTACATTATACCCCCCTTAAAATAAATTTTTCCCTCGAAATTCGTCACTTGGTAACAAACAGATGAGGATACCTCTCCCTCATCATATCCTCAAGATACCATGTAGCTTCTTCTAATTGATGGTTCCTCCATAAAAAATTCACCAAGCAAGTGGTCTTCTTCCATAAGACTTTTTCTCTATGATCCAGAGTCTCTATCGGTTGTTCTTCAAAAGAAACATCTTTCTTCAGCGGTACAACTTCTAAGCTTAGTAAATGTGAAGGATCAGGTATGTACATTCTCAGGAGAGATACATAGAACACATCATAAATATGAGAGAGATTTGGTGGAATCACCAATCGGTAATCTACCTTCCCAACATGATCTAGTATTTTGAAAGGACCGATATACCTAAGGGTCAACTTTCCCATCTTTCTAAGTCTCATTACTCTCTTCCAAGGAGATATTCATAAGAAAACTTTATCACCCACTTCTACTCTAGGTCTTTTCTTCGGTTTTCGGCATAACTTTTTGGTCTACTCTGAGTTTCTATAATGTGTTGTTGAATATATATGAACTTTTCTGCCATCTCATCAACATGATCAGGTCCTAATAGCTTTCATTACCCAATTTCATCCCCGCAAGTTGGAGTCCTATATTTTATTCCATAGCGAGCATCATAAAGAGCTATCTGAATACCGGAGTGAAAGATGTTATTATAAGAAAATTACACCCAATGTAGGTGTTGATCCCAACCACCTTTGAAATCCATAGAGCAAGCTCTTAACATATCTTCTAGAGTTTGAATTGTCCTCTTAGACTGACAGTCAATATGAGGATGATAAGCAGTGTTGAAACTTATCTCTATATCTAGAGTATGCTGAAGACTTCAGCAAAACATTGAGGTAAACCTCAGATCCCGATTAGATATAATGGAAAGTGGCACTCCAAGAAATCTTACCACTTTACATATATTCTGGCAAGCTGATCTAGTGAGAAATCATCTCAAATAGCAATAAAGTGTGCAAACTTTTTAAGATGATCAACTATGACCCAGATAGCATTATTGCCTTTGGATGTTTTAGCATGTCCAGTGACAATGTCCGTTGTGATGTTTTCCCATTTCCATTCGGATATGGGTAATGGTTGTAACTTCCCCTTAGAATTCTGTCTCTCAGCTTTAACTTGCTGACAAACCAAGAATCGAGAGACATATTCAGCAACATCTCTTTTCATGCCATCCCACCAGAAGTACTCTTTTAGGTCCCTATACATCTTCGTGCTTCTAGGGTGAATAGAGAATGAAGAACTATGATCCTCATCCAACATCTCCTTCTTTAATTCTGGGATGGGAGGAACACAAACCTGATTTTTGATCGTTATTATCCCATCACAATCAAGGTTGAATTCAGGAACATTTCTCACCTTCTTTTGTAACACTACATCTTCTTTATGTGCCTCTTTAATCTTCACATGTATAGATGTTTGATCATTCATTTTAGAAAGATAAGATTTTCCACCTTCCATTATAATTCCAAGATCCATACATTGTAAATCCATAAATATTGGATCTCTTGTGATCCTCATCATGGATAGGCTAGCATGGTCCTATTGACTTAATGAATTTTCCACCTTGTTTGCTATCCCAGGGTGATAATGAATTGATCATTCATAATGCTTAATCAGCTCTAACCATCTTATTTGACGCATTTTCATCTCCTTTTCTGTGAAAATATACTTTAATATTTTATGATCAGTATAAATATCACACCTTTATCCATTAAGATAACGCCTCCAAATTATTAATGCAAAGATTACCACAGATAACTCCAAATCATGAGTTAGGTAATTTTGCTCATGGATTTTCAACTATCACGAGGCATATGCTATCACCGTATTGTTTTCCATGAGAACACACCCCAATCCCTTCTTGGATACATCACTGTAGATCACAAACCTTTCTCCACTACAAGGTAGTGTGATCAAATGTACACTGGATATCCTTCTTTTTAACTCCTTGAAATTATCTTCACCCTCCTCTGTCCTAACAAACATAACTCCTTTTCGATTCAACCTGGAGACTGTATTAGATAATCGTGAAAAATATTTCACAAAAAGTTGTTAATATCCAGCCAAACCATGAAAAATTCGGATCTCTGTTACTATTGTTGGTCTCAACCATCTTTTGATAACCTCTATTTTTGCTAGATCTACAGATATCCACTATTTTGAGATTATGTGACCCAAAAATGAAACTTTTTGAATCCAAAGTTCACACTTGGTAAATTTGGCATAAAGATTCTCCTTTCTCATGGTTTTCAATACAATTATCAACTGATCTTCATGTTCTTTATTTCTCTTTGAATAGATCAGAATATCATCTATAAATACTACCACAAAATAATCAAGATAGTCTCTAAAGACTATATTCATCAGATCCATGATGATAGAAGGGGAATTAGTAATACCAAATGGAATCACTATAAATTCATATTGTCCATACCTTGTACGGAAAGCTGTTTTTGGTATATCCTCCATTTTGACCCTTAATTGATGATACCCTGAAAGAAGATCAATCTTGGAATAGTATTGATTTCCGCGTAGTTGGTCAAATAAGTCATCAATGCATGAGAGAGCATATTTTTTCTTGATAGTTATTTTTTTAAGTTCTCGATAATAAATGCAGAGTCTCATTGATCCATCATTCTTCTTAACAAACAGATCAGGTTCTCCCCAAGGTGACACGCTTGGCCGTATGAATCCCTTATTAATATTCTATTGGAGTTGCTTCTTCAATTACTGCAACTCAGTTGGGGCTATTCTATAAGGTCTCTTTGAAATAGGCAAAGCACCCAGTACGAGTTCTATTGAAAACTCCACTTCACAATTCGGTGGAAGACCCGGCAATTCCTCCGGAATGACATCATCAAACTCCCGTACAATGGGAGTATTCTTAATCGTGAGTTTTTCTGCAACCATTTGTGATAAATAACCTTCATTTAGTGGAATCAAGACCCATAAGATGGAAGAAATTTCCACTGGATGGTTATGTTCATCCTTGCATCGATAGACGTTCATAGATTGATCTAGAATATGAAATGTGACTTCCCTTCTTTGGAAATTGATATGAGCTCTATATAATGAAAGCCAATACATGCTAATAATCACATCAAATTCCACTATAGGAAGGATCACAATATTTGCAAGAAGCAATTTTCCACGAACATCAATCGGATAAGAATTATAAACTTTTGATGTGCCTATTTTTTTATTAGGGGTTGTCCCAGCTAACTCAACATCTAATTGTTGAGGTAATACAGCGAGACCCTTAGAAAATTCATCAGAAATAAAAGTGTGGGTAGATCCAGTATCAAATAAAATATTTGATACTTTAGAGTGGATGGTAAGTGTACCTTTCACCACTTCATTCTCATACTCCACATCACTAATAGAAATTTCATGTGACTTTCCTTTGTTTTTATCCTTAAGAGTTTTTTGACGTCGATCATCATCATCAACCCTTGGATTAGGGCATTGATTAGCATAATGCCCCATTTCCTTGCACTTGTAACATTGAATTGTTGGAGGTGAACCCTGTGTAGCCTTTTCTTTGTTCACATCACTAGACATCTTCTTCCCATCATTGCGGCATTCTAATGCCCGATGACCTTCCTTTCCACATTTGAAACATTTACATTTCCCTTTAATACAACTCCCTCCATGTTTCTTTCCACACTTTGTGCATAATAGAAAAATCATCTTCTTTTCAGTGTGCTCTTTAAATTTTCATTTTAATTCCATTTTCCTCTTCTTATCAAACCCATATGACTGATGGGTCACTCCAATCTCCATATCAACTTTGAGAGCACATCGAACAATTTCCTTGTAGCTATTGAAGTCCCTTATAGATAACGCCCTTCGAAGACTTGGTTTTAAGGCAATAAAGAATCGATCGATCTTACTCTCTGGTTGGATAATAATCCTAGAAGTGTACCTTGCATGTCTTGTAAAATTTGATTCATAGGTACCAACAGATTCATCATCCTTTTGCTTTAGTTCAAGAAACTCCTTCTCTATCTTTTTTCGAAGAATACGAGGGAAATAATTATTGAAAAATAAGTTCTTGAACTCATCCCATTCCATTGACTCAATTTCATCTCTTGGCCTCGTATTCTTGATAAGATTCCACCATTGATCAGATTCACATTCCAAACGATATACTGCTAATATGACTTTATCAATTTCATAACATTGAAGAACTGAAAATATCTTTTCAGTAGTACTGATCCATTGTTCAGTAACTAATGAATAAGTAGACCCGCTGAATGAGGGGGGATGCTGCCTCATGAAGTATTAAACAGAATGTTGCTCCTTCATTTGCTCGTTTGTAAGTCTTGAATGATTTATATGTTGAGAAAGTTCTATGAGCATGGCTACAAGATTTTTCATTCCAGCTCCCATAACGTTTGGTTGCTCAGGGGGACAATCATTGCATTGCCCGTCGCATTCAAAATTAACACGGGTCCTTTGGGTTCCATCCATTGACTAAAACCAAGAAGAATAGTGTGAGAAATACTAATTATAATAGGAAAAACACATAATCAAGAATAAAATTTCAAACTTTAGGTCTTATCATAGGTTATTCATGTCCATTTCTAAAACACTAAGATTTTGTTCTATTCTTAGACTTATCCTTAGGGTTCTTACTAAGGCTTTCAAATCCTAGTTTCCAAAGGATGACTATACCTTTCCTCTGATACCAACTATAATGACCCATATATTACATACATTGTTATTACATCAGAATTGAAGCATACTTATTGTAACATATAACAAAAACATGGTAGAACCGTATAGGTATAATGTCTTTAGAAACTGAGAAACATAAACAACTGGTTCACAAAGCATCTACATTGTCTCCTGTTTATTTCATCATATCTAGAGTCCCTTTTGGAATATCCTACTTAATAACCTTCTTCCTGACTTGGGGAAATGAAACATACAAAAGGGTGAGCTCGAATGCTCAGTATGGGTAAACAAAAGAAATATCAATAATATTCATAATATCATAACATTTTGGAAATCTAATCCTAGAAAAGATATTATAATTTTAATAACATGGGATAAATCAATAATCATAATCTAAAAAATGAAACATTGTGTCATACCAACATAATCATAGAGAATCATTTCTTATTAGTCAAGACTCATTGCCAAGACTATCTTAGTGGACAAAGTCCATTTCTGAACCGAGTTCACTCCTCATTCTAGTCCTGTATCACTGAACCAGTTTAACATTCCCTTCCAGCCATGTCTATCTCATGAGATATAAATCTTTACCCAATGCATTGGATGGAGATATATGTCCCACCCATATCATAATTATACTATTCTTATGTGTTCCACAAATTCATAAATCATATATCATAGCATAACCCATGTAATAAAAATGGGATTCTTAAACATCATTCCATCATAACATAATCCATTTAAGATAAAAGTACATCATAAAATTAATTCCACCATAACTTAATCAAATAAATTTATAAATAGGTATAGAAACATAACCCTATATTATCTTAGATGGAAAATAATTTATATAAAACACTTGAACTCTGTTCTTGAGGAAAATATCCTTTCTGCTTCCAAAACATTTACCGTGTTTAAAATTTCATATAATTTTAAAATAAAAGTAGTTGATTAAAAATGAACATGAAAACTTGAAAAGTAAACTTATGGAAATCATTTTCTAATAATCCACTCATGCCGTATAATTTAAAGAAAACATTCCTCTCGTACTTTGGCCAAAAAAGTCAAAAAGTACCACGTACGAAAAATGGAAAAAGATTCCTTTCATATCATTTACTAAAAACTCACTGAAGGGAAAAATTGGATTTAAAAATTGTATGAGGATAGAAATAATATTACGTATTGACAAAACATGGATGTGGATGATAAATATGAACCAGTAAATCCGGAAGTATAAAATATCTCGGATAAAAATGAGATTGTGATATTTTCCCTTACCTTAGGTCTGATTATCTTTGTAACTATTCGACCCTCCTGTATAATGATTTAAATAATTTTATTAACTTATTAAATAATCATACCTATTTTTATGATATCATATATGGTCATATTCTTAGATTTATAGCTTCTTATTAGTAATATTTCATTGCTACTTGTTATTCGGGTGTCTATTGCTTTATGTTCTTATGTGTGTTTGGTCGAATAAATTATTTTTATTATTTTTAGGTTATAGATACCTAATTTATAGAATTTTATTAGTGTAATATATATCATATTTACTCATTCAATTCATTTATATAATCATTATTCAATGAAGATCATGTAGAACGATTCACATCACATCGTGGAGACGGTAGGCTGTACATACGCAGGAGCGATGATATCGTTCCCATTATCGTGGAATTGTATTGAAGTGTAAGTATAATATTTAAAAATCAATATAACTTTACAATAATCATATATAGTTATTCTCTACACCTTTATACCCATCCAATTATGGTGGTGGTGGAAAACAGATTACACCACGACGTGGAGACGGAATTCCATATGTACGCACGCGCGATGATTTCATTTTTCACAGGATGGATATAAGGTGAAATATGGTTGTTTCATATTCATAATAACATATCATTATATAATTGATACTGATGTTATTACTTCATATTGAAATAACTAAAGAAGAATAAGTATAAGAAGAAATAAAGTTGAAAGAATCGGTAACGGACATTACCTCTTCTTTGAAGCGCCTCTTCTTAACCTCCACTTTGGGAACTAAATATGGCCTTTGAAGAAGAGCAGAAACTCTAGGATATTTCTAGGGAAGTGGAGAGGATAAATTAGCATGGGTTTTCCGAGCATGAAGGCTCAAAGTAGTGTCAGGAAGAGAGGGAGGAGGTTCCCTTTTATAAGGGAGGAGAGGGGCACCTTTGGAAAAACTATAAATATTATTTTATTATAAAGTCATATTCTATTTTTAATCGCTCAAAATCGATTTATTTAGAAGATAAGGTGGGGAGGGGTCAAAATCCTCTCATACAATATAATTTATATGAGTTTATTTTTCTATTTTAACCTTATCATTTTGATTTAACTTTAAGTTAGATAATTTCACTTTTACCATGTCTTCTTGTTTTCTTACACTATAAGGTTAATAAACATACTATAAAAAGCCAAAATAACCCCAAGTTGTATATTATTAATATATATATAAACGTATCTAAATAATTTGGCTGATACTTAGATTTTAAGAATAAAATAACAATTAATAATATAATATTTGTTATAAAAACTAGTTTATGTCAATTTTGACACTATTTGGTAATTGATTTTTTTTAATCATAACAGCATTATTAGTTCGAAAAAAGTAAATTAAATCAATTATAAAATGTCATATTAACCTAGAAAATTAGTGTAAGTCATAAAAAGTCTCAAATTACATTTATTTGTGTATTTATAATATCAATTATGTTAATATTTCCTTAATAAAGTAATTACTACATCATCATTGTGTCATATATAAATTAAATTATTTAAAGTCTAATTTTTTTAAATAAAATACGATTATGTAGGAAATATTTTTATCTTTTTAATTAATACTTGTAGTCGAATTTATCTTATTTATAACCCTATATTAAAAATGTTTTAGTTATTAAACATTGATTTTAACTATATTAACCCTTCTTTAAATAAATTAATAATAAATGTCCTAATCTAATCCATGTGGACCTAAATGGTCATATTTTTTTCCTAATCTTGTTTTTGGTCGAATTACACTTATCCAATAGAATTAGGACATGTGTTAGGGTAATAATAATATCATTTTTACCCTTAATTACCCTATTTACTTTTAACCGTGGTAAAAAAGTAAAAATTTACTATTCACCAAAAATTATTTTCATCTCATTGAACCACATTTTAGTCCTTGATATTAACTGTGTCTCTCGGATTTTTGAAATTCCACTCACATAAGCAATAAAATTATGTTTTATGTGAATTTCTAAATTCTCCTAGGAGGTGGGTAAAAGACTGTGAAAGTTCAATAATATATATATATATATATATATATATATAATTATAATAAAATGACTCCAATGAATTAATTTGAACTTATATAGTTATTATGTATCGATTTTTTCATAAAATAAATTTAAATAAAATAAATAATAATTTAAATAAAAATTCGGTTTTAAAATAGTAACCCAGTGTTTTCACTATTCAAAAAAATTGAATGTTTTCAGAAAAATACCAAAATTTCACCCTAGGCTAATTTAGATATTCTGAATCCAAAAATGAAGTCCATTTTGAGAGATGAAATTTAAGAAATTTAAAAAAGTGGTTATTACTATTCATAATGGCTAGTTTTAATAATATTTTAATAGCATATAGTTGTTTAGTGAAACTCGGTATTGCGTACGATGCAAGATATCGATGAAGTTCATGATTTCGTGTAAAGCAAGCCAAGATAGTGTTGTGTAGTGAAAGATTCATTTGATGATATTTATAAAAACAAAATATTTCTCATAAAAAACCTCTAGTGTAACAATTTTTTTTTAAAAAATAATTTAGTTGAAAATAGACTTATTAATGTGTAGAGGAAGCATCATGGAAATAAGGTGTTGTCAGGATGTAAAACCATGTTCATGCCATATAAGTTAAAAAACATTCTAGTCGTACTTTTCCCTGAAATGTCAAAAATTACCTTGTATGGTAAACAAAAGAATGATTCCTTCCAAACCTTGTACTAAAAGAAAAAATGTGTAATTAAGACATTAATATTTCATAGAAATGTGGTACGCATTTAATGAAAATATTTTTAGAAAACATGGACATGGTTGATAAATATATACCCAGTAGATACTTACAAATAAATAATATTGGATTAATGGAGATTGTAAAATTTATCCCTTGACATAAGTATGATATACATAGTATGTATTTGAAAATATTTTATGATGATTTAAATAATGTTATAGATATATTCTAGAATCATAATCGATTTTATGATAACATTTTTTATCTTATTTTCATCTATTTGTCAGTAACATTACATTGTAACTCATTATTATGGTATTGACATCTTTATGATATTATATATGTTTTTTAGATAAGTTCTTATTCCTATTTTTAGGTTACAATTATATCATTTGACCCCCGGTATTAGGATAATATATATCATATTTATTCTTTCTATTCATTTATATAATCATGATTTAATAAAGATTATGAAGAAATAATAACATGGCACCATGGAGACAGTAAGTCTTACATACGCACGAGCGACAATATCGTTCCCATTTTTGTTGAGTGGAATTCAATTGGATGGTTTATAGTATCTAAAAATAAGTATCATTTCATATCAATCAAATTTAGTTTTTATTTCCACCATTTTACCCATACATGTAAGGTGATGGGGTAAAATAGATTACACCACAACGTGGAGACGGTAAGCCGTACGTACGGATGCGCGATGATTTGATTTTTTGTTGGATGTATAGAAGATGAATTAGTGTTTTTTCTTATTTATAATAACGTAATATTATATTAGTGATACTTATGTGCTTATTTTATAACGAAAAAAATTAAATAGTATGAAGTAGAGGAAGAAAGAAATTTTAAAGAATCGGTAGAACAGATTACATCTTCCTCGACATGTCTCCATTAAATTCCTCTTAAGGAACTATAGTATGTCTTTTGAGAAAACCCAAACCTCTAGAATGTAACTAGGGTAGTTGTGAAGAGAAATGGTATGTGGTTTTCTGAGCTCTAAGGATCAGAATTGAGTGAAGTGGGGAGGGAGGAGGTTCCCTTTTATAAGTGAGGATAGGGGAAGATTAGGAAACTCAACAAAATATTAGTTTATTATAAATTTAATTTTGACTTAAAATGGCCCAAAACTTATTTAAATCAAATATAAGATGATTTTTTTTCTAATAACCATCATCCAATAATTTTTATTCACGTTTAGAATATTTTTTATCCTTTTTTTTGGTTTATCCCTTATTTTACCATTTTTAATCTTACAGTGATATCATGTTATTTACATCTTGTGGGTTAGTGTAATTACAATAATATGTCAAACAACCCACATATTATTATTTATGAGGTATCTGTACTTATACTATCCTTTTTTCTGAATCTTATATTTTTATAAATTTAATATTATTTAATAAACAATTTTATGTTTTAAGTTATTAATTGTGTAAATTTTGGTAACTATTCATACACAACTTTTTAAAAATTTGTAAAAACGTTATTCCGTTGAAAATAAGGAATTAAATCAAAGATAATATGTCAATATCATCCAAAAATTCTTGTATGATATCAAAATAACCAAATTATATTTTTTAATATATATAAATTCATTTATTTTGATCTTAAATTAATGAGGTAATCACAACATCATATTTGTGTCATAAATAAAGCTATTTATATAATATGTAAAAATAATTAATAAAATACCATGATATAAGAAATATTTTTATATTTATAATTAATATTTATATGTTAACAGATCAATTATATAACCATGTATTAAAATTGATTTAGTAAAATTTATTTGTTTTGGTTATAAATATCTCTACTTTAAATTAATTTTTATAAAATTTCATGTTCACATCCATGTGTATCCATAGGATCCCAAAATCGACCCAAGGATTCCCATGGTTAGAGATACTTCATCCAATAGGATTAGGACACATTTTAGGGTTTCATAATACTATTAAATTATTTTTTCACTTATTTACTAGATTTACCCTTTAGCCGTGGTAAATAAAATAAATACTGGTGTTATTATTCATAATGTCCAACAATAAAAGGTAACTAATCACAAAATTTGGACCTTCTAATTCCAAATATGGAATCTATTTTTTCAAATTCCAAACACAAAATTTGCAGTAATTAATTTAAAATTATTCTCATTGTTGAAATGAGAAAAAGTGTTTTAGAAGTTAAAAGATTGAAAAATATTGAAATGGTTTTACCTATGATATTAAATTAAAGTTAATTCTAATGAAAAACATTATATTAAATGGTAAAAATATATTCTACTGATACTTTAAAACACATATATATTATAATTCAATCATATAAATTATCTTGATGAAAAAGATTGTTTTTAATTAAAATGTAGCAATTTTTTACTACTCATGAAAATATGAAAGTTATCCAAAATATATCATAAATTTATCCAAAGAACATTTCTATATCCTGATTCAAAATAACATGATAATTTTATAATATAAAAATTCTTAATGTGTCAAATTATTAATTTAAAATAGATTCTCTAGTGAAAGGTAAAAAATTGGCCATTAAAAAATAGGTTATTATACATAAAATAAGAGTTTTATTCATACCCTATGACAAAAATATTCATTAGAGGAAAATAAATGATATTTTATTAGGTATATAAAACATTTATCTCACTAATTTCATTACCAAATGTAATTCACTAAAAGAATAAAAATATCTAATTGTTTTACATTTTTCATAAATGATTAATAGCTAATGAATTCATAATTCATTTTCATAAGTTTGCTATAATTATTCCTACTAACCTGAAAACTGGTCTATAATGTTGATTTTATATCAATGGAATCTTGTAGTTCGTTTAAGCTCATAATTGCATGAAAATTATGACAATAGAAAAATAAAAATTATTTAAATAAAATATTTCATAAAAATGTCCAGGTGCTACATTCTTCCCACCTAAAACTAAATCTCTCTCTCGAAATATGTAACCTGGAAATAAAAATATGAGGATAACTCTCCCTCCTAATATCCTCAAGTTCCCATGTATCTTATTCTAGTTGGTGGTACATCCATAAATCATTTACCAAGGGAGTGGTCTTTTTGCCTTGAATTTTTTTTCTATAATCCAGAATCTCATTTAGTTGTTCTTCATAAGAAAGATCTTGCTCCAGCAGTATGGCCTCTGAACTTAGTATATGTGATGGACCAGGTATGTATTTTCTCAGGATAGATACATGAATCACATCATGAACATTAGAGAGATTCGTTGGAACCTCTAATTGATAATCTACCTTACAAACACGATACAGTATTTCAAAAGGCCTAATATACCTAGGGATTAGCTGTCCCTTCTTTAAAAATATCATTAATCTCTTATAGGGAGATATTCATAACAACACCTTATCGTCCACTTCAAACTCTAGGCATTTTCATCATTTTTCCATGAAACATTTTTTTCATCACAGACCTACTCTTATGTGTTGTTGAATAGATCTGAACTTTTTTCCATTTAATCAACAAGATCATGTCCAAAGAGATTGTTTTCCCTAACATCATCCCAACTAGTTGGAGTTCTTCAATTCTTTCCATAAAGGGATTCATAAGGAACCATCTGAATAATGGACTGAAAGCTATTATTGTAAATAAATTCCACCAATTTTAGGTGTTGATATTAAACATCATTGAAATCCATAGAGAATGCTCTCACCATGTCTTCCAGAGTTTGAATTATCCTCTCAGGCTGAATCTATGTCTAAGGATGATAATCAGTGTTGAAACATAACTCTATATTCAGATCATGCAGAAGACTTCTCCCGAACATTGACGTAAAATTTGGATCCTGATCAAATATAATGGAACTTGGTACTCTGTGCAATCTTTCCACTTCATTTAAATATATTCCATGTTGCAGATCTAGAGGGAAATCCTATCTAATTGCATAGAAGTGTGATGACTTCATATGGTGATCAACTATAACCTAGATAGAATTATTTCCTTTGAATGTTTTGGGATGTCCGATAACAAATTCCATAGTGATTGTTTCCCATTTTCATTATGGTATGTGTAATGGTAATAACATACCCTTACACTTTGGTCTCTCAACCTTAAATTACTGACAAATCATGCATTGTGAGACATACTCAACAACATCTCTTTTCATTCCATCCCACCAGAATTACTCCTTCATATCCCTGTACATATTTATTCTTTGAGGGTGAATAGAGAATGAAGAACTATGACCCACATCGAAAATCTCCCTCTTTAATTTTGCTATGGGAGGAACAAAAACCAATTTCTCGAACCATACTACTTCATCACAATCACAATTGAATTCAGGAACATTTCTCACCTTCTTTAGTAACTCCACATCTTCTATTAGTGCCTCTTTAATGGTAAATATTATAGATGGTTGACCATTAATTTGAGAAAGATAATATTTTTCCCATTCTATTATAATTTCATGATTCATCCTTTTCAAATCCATAAATATTAGATCTTTTTTGATCCTCATCTTAGATAAGTTAGCAGGGGCTTATTGACATAATGCATATGCCAACCTATTTTCCTTAAAAGGGCGATAAAGTATTGAGAAGTCTTAATCACTAATCAACTCTAACCATATTCTATAGCATATATTCCACTACCTTTTGTGAAAATATACATCAAAAATTTATTATTAGTATAAATATAACACAATTCACCATAAATATAATGCCTCGACATCTTTAATGAATTGATTACGACAAAAAATTCTAAATCATGGTTTGAGTAATTTTTCACATGTATTTTCAACTCTCGTGAGGTATATGCTATCACCATATCATTTCAAATGAGAACCCACCCCCACCACTTCTTTAATGTATCACTCTAGATCACAATCTTTTCTCAACTAAAACGTTGTGTGAGCACATGTGCATTGGCTAACCGTCTTTTTATCTCTTTGAAATTATCATCACATTCCTCCATCCAAACTAACTTAAATACTTTTCAAATCAACTTGGTGAGTGGATTAGATAATCAAGAAACATCATTCAAAAAACATTGATAATATCCATACAAACAAAGTGAACTTCATATCTCATTTACTGTTGTTGGTCTTGACCATCTTTCATCAACATCTGTTTTTGCTGGATCCACATATATCCCCTCTATTGAGATTATGTGACCCAAAAAATGAAACCTTTTGTAGCCAAAATTAAAAATTGGTGAATTTTGCATAAATATTATCCTTTCTCAGGTTCTTTAATACAAGGATCACGTGATCTTCATGTACTTCCTTGTTTCTTGAATAGAAAAAAAATATAATCTATAAAAACTACCACAAACTAATCAATATAGTCTCTAAAGACCATATTAATTAGATCTATGAAGATAGAAGGGGAATTTGTATGAACTAAAGGCCTCACTATAAATACATAGTGTCTGTACCTTGTAAGGAATTTTGTCATTGGAATATCCTCCCTTTTTTATCTTAATTGATGATATCATGAACGAATATCAATCTAGGAAAAGAATTGAGCTCCGTGTATTTGGAAATTAAGTAATCAATGCGGGGAAGAGGATCTTTGTTGTTAATAGTGATCTTGTTATGTTCTCGATAATCAATTCTGAGTCTCAGTGATCCATCTTTCAACTTAACAAATAGAATAGGTTCTCCCCAAGGTGACACAATAGGGTGTATGAATCCTTTATCAAGATTATATTGTATTTTCTTCTTCAATTCCTTCAAATCAATTGGGTCCATTCAAAATGGTGTCTTTGATATTGGCATACCACCTGGTATGAGTTCTATTGAAAACTAAACTTCACTATTTTATGGAAGACCTGGAAATTACTCCATAAATACATCATCAAAATCACTTATAATGGTTGTATTCTTAATCATGAGTTTCTCCCCAACCATTTGAGATAAATAACCTTACTGTATTAGAATCAGGACCCAAAAGATGGAAGAAATTTACACTATATGGATAGGTTAATCCTTTCACTGATAGATTATCACAGATTGATCTTGAATATGAAATTTTACTTCCCTTCATTTTCTATTGATATTAGATCCCTATAAAAAATTTAATCCATACCAGCCATTACAATAAATTCTACTATAGGATGGATCACAAGATTTATAGGAATCACATTCCCACAAACATCAATTAAATAGGAATAGTAAACTTTTGATGCGAGTATTGTTTCATTAGAAGTTTTCATAGCTAACGTAACAACTAATTTTTGAGGAAATAAGATGATAACCTTATAAAATTCATCCAAAATAAAAGGGTGGTTGATCCAGAATCAAATAAAACATTTTCTATGTTAGATGGGATCTTAAGGGTACCTTTCACAACTTAATTATCATACTCCATGTCGCAGATAGTAATTTCATGTGACATTCCCTTATCTTTAGACATAAGAGTTTTTTGACATTGATCTTTATCAATAACCCTTGGATTAGTGCATTGATTCCCATAATATTTCATTTCCATGAAATTTTAACATTGAAGTGTATGAGGTGCATTCTTTTTAGCCTTTTTGTTGTTCACATTAGTAGACATCTTTTTCCCATCACTTTGGAATTCAATTTCCAGATAAACATTTCCACACTTAAAAAATTCACTAGTTCATTTAAAAAAATTCAATCCATGTTTCCTTCAACACATTGAGAATAAGGTAAGACTTGACTTCTTTTAAGTGTGGCCTTTATATTTTCATATGAATACTATTTTTCTCTTTTTATCAAACCCATATGACTGATTGGTTGGTCTAATATCCTTCTCAACCTTGACAGCACATTGAAAATTTCCATGTCTCTATTGATGTCTCTTATGGCTAATGCCCTTTAGAGACTTGTTTTTAAGACACTAATGAATCCATCAATCCTACTATCAGGTTGGATAATAATTCTAGAAGTATACCATGAAAGTCTTGTAAATTTTCTTCATACGTACCAATGGATTCATCATTA
The DNA here is from genome assembly GCA_963277665.1 of Viscum album. NCBI lineage: Eukaryota > Viridiplantae > Streptophyta > Magnoliopsida > Santalales > Viscaceae > Viscum > Viscum album. The sequence goes on along the minus strand of OY728146.1, from coordinate 208,239,517 downwards.
TTTTTTAGGTTCAAGGAACTTTTTCTCTATTTTTGTTCATAGAATATGAAGAAATTACTTATTTAAAAATAAGTTCTTGAACTCGTCCCATTCTATGGACTCAATTTCATCTCTTTTCCTCGTATTTTTGAAAATATTCTAACATTGATAAGCTTAACCTTCCAAATGATATAATTCTATGATGTCATTATTGTGTTTAGAATATTTTAGAACAAAAAATTTAATTTTAGTGGTACTGATCCATTATTCAACCACTAGGGGATCAGTTGACCCATGGAATGAAGGTGGATGCTTCCTCCTTAATGATTCTACAGAATATTTCTAATTTGTTTTCTCATATGGAATTCCATCAAGATTCATAGCTTGATAATGTTGTATGAGCATGCATACAATATTTTTCATTCTATATCCCATAACATTTGGTTTCTTGAGGGGCACAATCATTTAATTTCCTATCAAATTAATCAATAACATGGTTCCATTGGTTTCTAGCCATTGAATAAAATTAAGTGTAATAGTGTGAGAAACACTAATCAATATAAGAAAACCACATAATCAAGAATAAAATTTCAATTTAGAAAACTCTAGGATTTATAATAGGTTATTCATTGAAATTTCTAAAACACTAGGATTGTATCTTATACTTAGTCATATCCATATGGTTCTTACTAAGTCTTTCTCATCCTAGTTTGAAAAAGTTAATTATACATATCCTCTAATAGAAACTACAAGGACCCATACTTTACATAAATTTATATCACTTTATAATTGATGTATATTCTTTACAACATATAACAAAGCTATGAAAAGATTGTATATGCATAGTTTCTTTAGAAAAACGAAAACATAAACAACTCGTTAATAAAAAATCTACATTGTCTCCCATTTATATCATCTTATTTAGATTCTTTTTTTGAAGATCATAATTAATTCCCCTCTTCATTTCTTGGGGAATAACATATAAAAGGGTGAGCTCAAATTATCAGTAAGGGTATAAAATGAAATAAAAATCTTATCATATTCATAAGAACATAAAATTTGATAATATATTCATACATATAAAAGATTACAATATCATATCATTGGATAAATCCAAAAATTGAAATGTGATACAAATAATAATTACATAAGAAATTAAATTTTGTTTCATACACCCATAATCATAGAAAATCATTTCATATTAGTCATGTACCTTTTCCAATACCATCATAGTAGAGAAATTTCATTACTAAACTGAGTTCACTCCTCGTTCCTGTCCTGTATTACTGAACCATATTTACTCTCCATCCCTTCCATCTCTATCTCATTGGGTATAAATATTTACCCAATGCATAGGATTGAGATATAGGTTTAACCGATATCATAATTAAACCATTATTATGTATTCCACAAAGTAATAAATCATTCATCATAACATAACCCATGCTATAAAAGGGGTCTCTTAAACATCATTTCATCATAACATAATCCATAAAAAATATCATTCAATCATTAACGTAATAAAATAATAGTGAAAATTGGGATAGAATCACAACCCTATTGATGATGGTTCATCTTATATTAATATAATTTAGATAAAACACTTGAACATAGTTCTTGAGGAAAATATCAATTCTTCTTCAAAAATGTTTTCTTTTCACAAAATTTTATGAAATTTTAAAAGAAAAGAATTTATTTGAAAAAAACCTTGTATTCTTGTATATTAAGTTTCATTTAAATAAGGCGTTATAATATTATAAAAAACCCATTCATGACGTATACATAAAAACACATTCTCCTCGTACTTTTTCCGAAAAAAAAGTCAAAAAAATAACTCGTATGGTCAACAAAAGAAAAATATTCCTTCCAAACCATGTAGTAAAAGTAAAAAGAGGTAGAAATGAATTTAAACATACATAGGCGAATGGTACACATTTTATGAAAATATTTTTAGAAAACATGGACATGGATTATAAATATATACCCAATAGATAATTATGAATAAACAATCTCTGATAAAATTATATTGGAAACGTTATCTATTACCATAAGTATTATATTATTCATATGTATCTGAACCACCTGTATAATGATTTAAATAATGTTACTTATTTATTATAGAATCCAAATAATTTTTATGGTAACATTTATGATCATATTTTGATCTTTTTGTTAGTAACATTTCATTATTACTCATTATTTGGGCATTAACTACTTTATGTTATTATATATATTTTGTAGAATAAGTTCTTATTAAAAAATTTATGTTACAGTTATATCATTTACATAATGGTATTATTATTATATTTATCATATTTATGCATTAAATTCATTTATAAAATCAAGATTTAATAAATAATACGTAAAACGAATCACAACGCATTGTAGAGATGATAGCACGTACGTATGCACGAGCGATGATATCGTTCCAAAAATTGTTGAGTGGTATTGAATTTGGTGGTTTATAGTATCTTAGAATGATTATGATGTCATATCAATCATATATTATTATTACATAGACCATTATACTCATCCAAGTATAGTGATGGTGAAAAACAAGTTACACCATGGTGTGGAGAGGGTATGTTGTACGTACACACGTGCGGGGATTTCATTTCTCGTTGGATGAATTGAAGGTGAAAGATGATTGTTTCATATTTTCAATAACATATCAGTATATGAGTAATACTTATGTAATTACATTATTTTTATACAACAAATAAGGGGATGTAATAGAAAAATCAAATTTTTAAGAATCAGTAGAAGTGATTACCTCTTCCTTGATGTGTCTTTTTTAAATTCATCATAGGGAACTAGAGTTGGTATTTTGAGAATACAAGAACCTATATAAAGTAACTAGGAAAGTATATAAAAAATGGTTAGGGTTTTTCCGAGCATGAAGGTTCAAAATAGACTTTAGAAGAGAGGGAGGATGTGCCCTTTTATAAGAAAAGAGAGGGGCAGTTTAGGAAACTTTTCAAAATATTATTTTATTATAAATTGAATGACAACAAAAAATGGTCCAAAAAATATTTTATTCAAAGATAATATGATTTTTGTTCGAATAACCACTAACTAAAAAAATTTAGACATGTTTAAAATATTTTTTTATCCTTATATTTTTTGCTTAACCCTTATTTTACACTGTTTAATATTATCGTGATATCATGTTATTTACATCTTGTGGGTTTGTGTAGTTACCATATTAAGTCAAAAGACTGATAAAAAATTTATTTATGAAATATTTTGACTTATATTTACCATTTTATAGAATCTTATATATTTATAAATTTAATATCATTTGATAAACTATTTTATGTTTTAAGTTATGTATTGTGACAATTGTTTATAGTATTTATACTTGACTTATTAAAAATTGATAAAAACATTATTACTTCTAAAGTAAGGAATTAATTAAAATATAATGTTTCAAATTTCATCCATAAATTTCTTATATAAAATCAAAATAACCAGATTATTATTTTTAAAAAATTCCTAAATAAATTTATTTGAATCATTCAATAATGAGATAATCATTACATCATATTTGTGTCATAAATTAATCATTTTATATAATATCCAAAAATTATAAACAAAATTACATGATGTATAAAATAAATTAATCTTTATAATTAATATTTATAAAAAATTATAAAACTTATGTAACCCTGTATTAAAATCTTTTTAGTAAAAGATATAATTTTAGGTTATAAATATCTTTACATTAAATTAATTATTTATAAAATGTCATTTTTACATCCATGTGATTTCATGGGGGCAGAAAATCGACCCAAGGATGACCATGTTTGGAGATATTTCATCAAATAGTATTAGGACACATTTTATGGTAGTATTAAATTATTAAATTATTATTTTAACACTTATTTACCAGATTTACCCTTTAACCATGGTAAATAAAAACAATTACAGAAGTTGTAGTTCATAATGTTCCAAAATAAAAGGTAACTATTCACAAAATTTACACCATATGATGAAAAATATGTAATATATTTTTCAAAATTCAAAAAAAAATCTTAGTTATTAATCTAAAATAATTCCCATTGTTGAAATGAGAAAAGGAGTTTTAAAAATTAAAACATTGTGAAAGATTAAAATTTTATTCCAATTAATTCAATGTAACATTAATTCGAATGAAATAAATTATATTAAATAGTAAAAATATATTATCTTTATACATTAAAACCATTCAAAATTATAATTTAATCATATAAATTATCTCGATGAAGAAGGTTGTTTTTTTATTAAAATTTACTGTATTTTTACATTTCAATAAAACATTAAACTTATGAGAAAAATATCATAAATTTATCCAATGTAAATTTTTATATGCCTCTTCAAAATAAAATTTTAATTTTTTCATATAGAAATTGTTAATGTGTCAATATCTCAATTTAAAATGGGTTCGACATTCAAAGGTATAAAATTATCCTTTTAAAAAATAGGCTCTTATACATAAAATAAGGTTGTATTCATACCCTATGACTTAAATTTCCATTGGATGAATATAAAAAATAGTTTATTAATTATATAACAAATATATATTTTGTAAATTTAATTACACAATTTAATTCAATCAAAAAAATACAAATATCTAATTGATTTATATTTTTCATAAATTATTAATATCCAATGAATTCATAATGCATTTTCGTAAGTTATTTATAATTATTCCCACTAACAAAATGGTTAGACAATAAAGCAATTTTATATTAAGGGAATCTCTCAATATTTTAAAACTCACAATTTCATGAAAAGTAAGATACTAAAGAATAAAAAAATTTACATAAAATATTTCATAAAAACATCCAGGTGTTACAGAGATATTGGACTAATGTAAACAAAATGACTATAAATCCATAAGGTGATCTCCATAAGCATATTAAGTTTTATCAGTGTGTTAGTATTTCAAGATTAATAAGTAGAGATATATAAATAAATCCCCACCCATCCTAGTTCCTACTGAATAACTGAAGGATACCTAATTCATCTCATAGCAGGAATATGATTTTCATCATGCAAGTGTATATATATATATATTGTATCATTGTAAATATACATAGATATATGTTGGGTTGGATAAGTAAAAAACTCATATACATTCGATTCCAAGAGAATATCCCATGGTCTAGCCACGAACCCAAATCTAAGAGCTCCTATAGTCTCCTAGAATTCATGAGCTTTATGGACTGGGATATAAATCTAGACATCTGTCACCAAGGTTTCTCTCATGGTCAATCCCCTAGCCAAGTAGGAAAGATCACATAGTCTTTCATCATAAGTGATCTAATAGTTCCTTGTTTCTACATTCTATAAGTTAGGATTCATATCTCTAAACATCCATCAGTAGGGGAGATCTCACATTCAATCCCCTGGTCCTAAAAGAAAATCTCGCACAGTCTTTACCCCCAAGGGCTACCATGCACCCTCGGGAAAACAATCCTATTTCGAATACTCATTTAAAACATATAATTCCTGGGGAATTGGTATCTCATGCATATTATTATATCATTTAAATTAAATATAATTAAAAATATTCACAAACATACTTAAGGAAACACATTTAAAGAATTTGAATTTAAAAATTATCATTGGATTGGAAATATCCATATACCATTCACTGTAGGAGGAAAATTCCTCTAATGCATGACATTTATAATCATTTATAACATATAATTCCTGAGACATCAACATCTCATGCGTATCATTATCCCATTTCAATTACATGTAGGAATAAATGTTCAGAAATATACTTAAGGAAACACCTCTTAATAATTTCTATAAAAACATTATCATAGGATCTCTCACATTCAAACAACATTGAATACTTAAGGCATATGACACTAATGAATGACATTTATAAAACCCATATAAGGGTTCTATTACATTCACAAAACCATAATTAACCACTATAGTATGATACAAAATGAAATTCCTCTTGTGAATTTCAATAGATAGATTCAATTATATTTCATGGATCCATTTCATTAAAACCAGTTAATCATGAAATTACATTTGATGTGAGCCATCATACCCGTGTTCATCTCACTCAATTTTCTTAAACATGGAAAGCAGGTCTAAGGTAGAAGTTTCAAAGGAAGGGATCATCTGTATTACCCTTAAAGGTCTCTATCATTTTGAATAATCTATTCTAACCATTCCACTTACATTAAAAAATTATTATCTCATTCAGATCATGTCAGCATTTCATACAAACCCAAGGGTTATGTTCACAGAAATTGATTTGGCAACAACTCAATTACCCATTTGGGTAATTCCATGTCTAAGTGGACCAAACACCCATGGGGTGTCATGGATTCATCAAATCCCATACAAGACAAGGGATGAATCATTTAAAATAAGTTATTTACTTATATGGTGTATTGGTTAGATAAACATTTATGGTGAAAAAAACGGCAATTCATCTCATAACATCAACAAAGGAAAGAAGTCAATAGGCTATTTACTTAAACATAACATCAAAGAATAAAAGAATAAATAATGAATTAAAGAAATAAAGAATAAAATTATAATCAATATTTTTTATCTTGATTACAGCACACCTCTGTTAGAAGGGTTTTATTATTAAACCATGTCATTGTTCATAAAACAATTATTTTATCATATTAAACATTTCATTCATGAACATAATAATTTCACATATAAGAGACTTTTATTTTTAAAATCATATTTCATTAAAAAAATAATGACGATGTGATATGTAATTTAATTAATGCGTTAATATAATTAATGGGAAAATGGAATGGGACCCTACATCAAAAAGTTCACCAAGTCGAGCTGAACACTGAGTAGTTGATAATTTTTACTAAAAGGCTCTCTACACCTACACAAAAATATAATATTATATATATATACCCCTTAATCCAATGTTTATATTCACATTCCCATGATGTAATATGAAAAATGATGAAATATACATATATATATATATACATATACATACCGATGTATAAGAGTTAAATCTCTCCCGGATTTAACAAATGATCTACAATCAATAATAAGAACTCAAAAACATTGTTTCAAAGATAAACACACCCATGTAAAAATACTAGCACTAATAAAATTACTAAATCCAAAATTAATAATTGGGTTACATAAAATAATAAGTAAAACACTTCCTCAATCAATTAGAGAAGAACCAATCAAACCAAATCGCTTTTCCTTTCATGGTGGTTGTCAGAATACGACCAATGGAGCCATAAGAATATACTCACACAACATACTAATGGAAGAAAATATAAAATTCGTGTATCTTAAACCCTAGGGTTCAACTACATAGAACTAGGTGATGGGGAGACCTAAAATATGATTTAAATGGAACGGTTGACAGATCAAGAAAACATACCTCTAATTTTTAGATAGAAATCATAATAATATTTTGAGTAAAATTGAATACGATGTGGTGGGTACGAGAGGGCCGTCAAGCGCCATGGGTGAGGGAGGTAGTGTTTCTCGTGCAAGTGAGATTGAGGATATGATAGATTAGTGTATTAAATTTATTTCATTTGAGTTATAATTGTAAATCATAAATTTTTATAACAGGACCCAAAACATGGTTTAGGTCACATAGTTTATAAAATAGTGCACCAACCATGAACCAATTTACTAGGAAATTTGGGCCCCAGCATGGGTGGGCTGCATTGTTTGGAAAATGTGCACCAACTTTGTGGTGAACTATGTTTAGTTAATGCCCATAGCAGTAACCGTGTGGGATATATGCATGTTTTGGTAAACCATGTGAAGCATGTATGGTAGAATCTTCCTACCTATATAAGGATTGGTGGTTTCATTCTTTAGATCCCAAGAATTCATAAAAACTATCTGGTCAGTGGAGACCCTTTAAAATATTGATGTTAGGTTCTATTAAATCTTACTTTGAATACTACGAATATTCTTGGTTTTTTACTGATGTCTAATATAAAATTAATTTTAAAGGCTCACAATCTCATAACATAATTATGAATACCCGTTTTAAAAACATCCCATCAACTAATGGAAAAAAAATGAAAATTCATCTTTCATTTTTCATCAGGTTCAAAACACAAAATGTTACACAAATTATTTAATCCAGTGAGTATATAAGAATTAATAATATAAAATTCACCCACACTTGAACAATTTATTGTACTCTAGAAAAAATCATCTTGTTCTCATTAATGTTTACCTCAATACAAGAATTACAACATTGAAAATGAAACAAAATTTTTATCAAAAGGTTCTTGTCCACTAAAATCATCCCAATAATTAAAATCATCCACTCCACATGGACATGTTAGATTTTGTAACCATTTTTTTAATTTAAATTCCTCAAATATTTTTAGATATATATTTCCATGTTTCAATTTACCTCTGCGTGAATTTTCCATTATCCCACATGGAAAAATAATATTGCAGTTACACTCATACAATATATAAATGATCATAACCAGAGTCTAATATTTTATCTAACATCTCTCCTCTATAAAAAAAATTATTATAGTTAATCGTATGGAAATAACATTATGGTTCATATGACTATAATCACACAGGTAGCTAGTTAGATAATAAATACCAATCTCAAATAGAGGATAAAAACTAAATGTATAGTTCAAGATAATAAAGAATAGTGTAATGATAAAAGTCCTCCAAAATTTAATGTATCTACATGCTAAAATATAAATGGAGGTCTATGAATGCGATATGAAGTGATAATGAAGGTACCCTATTTCATTTTTTTCAATGGTAATATTTAGGATCTATCTCATATTAACCACCTAACCACATGTGATATGTGATGTGATTCAGTAGTCTAGTAATGTTCATTTATATCCCACTAAATACACAAAAAATTTCTTTTCTACTTTTTAAAGAAGATACATCTATTATAAAAGTCGATTAGAAGTTATCACGAACCATATCCCACATATCGAGTTAAAATACCACTATAAAATCCTCACATTTTTGAATCTAATATCCAATATATATGACTATTCCCTCACACATATTCATGTGAGAATATTGAAATAAACGAAATACTGTGGTGAGAAGGGGTAAAATGTGCTTGAAGCATGGATCAATCCAAAAAGGTCATCCATGAAAACTATGGGATTTGTGGGGATAATGTTCCAGTGGGTCTCAGAAAAAAGGATGGAATAATAGAAATACATCAATCATCTAAACAATTATTTTTCCATTAAATTATTTAATAATATATAAATGCATGTTCTAATAACGTTTCTTCCTCTAGTGGCACAAATTCCTGCATTAATTATTGATTTTTGATAATCCACCTTTCAAGGTGTGATGTGGAACCCTTCTAATAAGGTTTCTTGTGCTAGGTGTCTATCATGAAGAATACATAGAATGTAATTATAAAACCTATCTCAATGTTCCTCTTTAGAATTAGAATACAAATAAAAAATTCACTTAGGGAATAGTTACAATTAATTGGTCAATAAATTCAAAATTTCATGAAATTTGAATAAAAAATTAAAATAATCAACTTAGTAATCATGATAAAAATTCTAATCAAAAATAAATAAATTATTTTTACACTTTTAATCTAATATATATTATTTATTTACATTGATGAAATAATATTTCATGTTAAAGCATGTGTCAAATGAAAAATCTCTCTTAGGAAAATGAGAATGGTAAAAAGACTAAATAAAAATTCAATAAAGATCAATAATATTCCCCTAAAAAATGAAATAAAATATGTCTACACCATTTTTGAAATCAATTTGAGATATATGAAAATGATATTAGATAAATTAATTTATAGTGAGAATGAAATATGTGTAGGTAATTGAGATCTCCATGAAGTGGATTCACGGAAATGAGAAAAATTCCAGAATATGGCATGAATAATTACTACTGATAAAAATGTAAGAAAAAAATTAAACCTACCCTATTGAAATGATAAGTGAATTATATATTTCAAATATTAAATAATTAAATGAGGAATGATAAAACTGGAATAAAAAAATTGTATTTTATATTTTCTTGGTATGTAGTACAAGGAATTTTGAATAATATACATAATAAAAAATACCCATAAAAAATAAATGAAAAAACCTAAATAAACACAACTATGGCCCAAAATATTTGACTATAGGTTTCCTCTCACAAATTTCTAATTATAATATCTTCATCTAGTTAGATATAAGAGTATAAATTAGAAAATTCTTTTGGATCAGTGTTCTATAGTCTCTTTCTAGTATTGGGGGAATTTTCATGTAGCTTTAACGGTTTCTTTGGGAGATTCACTACTTCAGAAATGGTCAGACCAAACTATTCATGTTGAAAATTTGGCATCTATTTAATCCATAGACAACTCTATTTGGGTTGTACCTATATTTATTTATCATGAGGACTGTTCTCATAAGACAATCTAATTGAATTATTGGTTTATGTATTAAATGAGATCGAAGAATCCTCAGAAGTATATATAGAAAAACTATATTAAATTAGAAATGGGAATGAGAAAAACACAATCAATAGAAAAATTTTATCCATTACATTACATAAAGTAAAATATTCAATTTAGGGTAAGGAAATACTACTAAAATACTTAAATTTATGAAAAAATAGGGGAGTACAAGGGGGACAATTAAATGAATATAATGAAGTAACCGAAAAGACGATGTCTATGATCCCCTCCCTGTTAATTCATGGTTTCATTTTTCTTGAAATTTATATATGAGTAGTAGTTTTAGGGAAGAATAGATTGACCAATGGAATATGTGCAATGGATTAGGTAGTGGTTCATCATTCGAGTGACTGGGTTAAAAGATAGTTGAGGTGTGGTGCATATCAAAATTAAAAACATATGTCTCGAATATGGATCAATGATGGTAACCTTAGATAGATTCTCTAATTTATGTACCTTACCCCTACAGAGTGTGCTCTGCTTAAATGTTCTTCTATGTATTAGGGTTAGTAATTTCTGGTGGAAGGTTGTCTGAAGGTACTATAGGTTCTAGTTTTTATTGAAATTGAATATTAATAATAGTTTGTTTGTCTTTAAAAAATTGATGTTGGGTGGGTGTAGTGCTGTATGGTGGATTAGTAGATGGGGATGTGTATAGAAATAGAGCTAGAGGTTATTAATAATTAGGATCTCCAATAACTAGAAGATAGACCATCAGTTATCAAAAGGCTATAGACATCCCCACCATAGTATCTCCATCACTATCATGTAGAAGGATTAGGTGAATATGAGTGGGAATAGAGGGAAACATCGGTTTACAAAGTGGTTAGATAAGCTAAGAGAGATGGCTGAGCAAAAACATCATGTTTCTCTGTAGGGTAATACGAAGCATCATGAACTGGTTCCTCATCCGTGTCTTCTTTTTAATCAAAATCCCATTCATAATGCTTCCACAACATCACATTTAACCCCATATTATAGTGTTGGATGAGATAAATAGATTATGTTGCTCCAATATATGATAGTGGTGTGATAAATAAAAAATTATGAGTTTCTTGGTGACATTTATAAGGTCATTACGGGTCATCCTCACCTATAATACATACTAAAGAGTGAACTGGATGACCATATTAACTATAGATAATCTGATGAAATTGGTATGTAGGATGGCATTTATGTAACATAATTTATAATGAGTTTGACACCATTCCATACATGTATTGGTTAGGGAATGAAGAATGATCCGAAGAGTAGATCCCTTAAGTGGGGTTTACTTTTTGTATTGGGATCAATGAATCTCGAAGCATGGTGGGTGATAGCTTCCTAGTTCTTTGTGGTGTATGTATTATTTAGGTCTATTCATAGGGCATCATAGTTTGGAGAAGAAATAAAATATGATGATAAAATTCCCAATCCAACCCTAAAATCTCCCAAGGATATATTTCATTTAATTTTTCTAAATATGTTCAATACATGATCAATTTCAATCTCAAAGCCAGTTGAGAGCAAGAGAAACTTCCCCAAATATATCTACACATGTACTTTGACAATAAGATATAGTTGTATCTGAATAAGGGACCACCTAACTTCCACATCCATGAGGATATTCTATCAGATGTCCAATTCAATAGTCAAGTTGTACTTCATGTTATTATCATACAAATATTCTAGTAAGACCCGAAGCTACATATCTAAGAATTATTGAAATTGATGAATTAAAAATTTCTTAGTATCTCCCTAGGAAAGGTGTTTAGAATTCCTAGAATAATCCAATGGCGAGGGATGTTTGTTTTAGTACATTGATGGTGGTGAAGGGGGCCATGATTTATTCATGGAAGTGGGTGGATCATTGTGATGTGCCACATTATTGTTTGGCAGCTATCCACATCCCTTGTGTAAAATATGGTTTCATAAAAAGTGGGAGGGGGTTTTCATGTTCAAGAAGAATCATCTAACAGTGATGATCAGTTGAGGGTGGATGCGAAGATAATTAGGAACGGAAAAGGAAATTTAGAGGTTCAAGAGGAGACAATAGAGAGGAATGAAATATTAAAACAATTTTGTGGGAGAAGGTGAACCACCATCAGGAACCCTCGATACAAATGTCAAAATGGGGGAGATGAGGAATTCACATCATGCACTGGAAATTCATGAAGTTAATAATCATGGTTAGAATCTAATAAATACCATGAAAAATTCAACGTTAATATTTAATTAACCTCAAGAATTTGGATCAAAATAATGAATTTTGGCGATGGTATTCAGTCTTCATCTAGCAGCGAGGCTTCAACCTAATCAATTAAAATATACATTAACATAAGGTATCAACCTTGATTAACCTATTAGATAGTTAATCATTTATTTTTAAGGGATTAAAATCCCTTTAATTATCAATAAAAAATATTGAAATATTGGATCCAACCTTCTTGAAATAGTTCTTGGTAAATTTTATCCCACATTCCATAGACTTGAATTTATAGTCCCTTGCCTCATTAAAATTATAACATTACAAAAGTGGAGACATAAATTACTCTAAATGGTCCTAATCTTTGTTATTTTAAATATCTATGATATAATTTTAATCATGAATTTAGAAAATGGAATTCTTCCTATGGAATGAATATAATTCAAATGATTAATTGTTAATTACATTTTTATTTTTTGTTTTAAATTTTGGAATTTTTGTAGGCGTCCCTCCTTATATAGTAAATCTCATGTAAAAGCAACATGATTTGTATCCCAACACTTTCATCCTAAATATTTACCATAATGATTTCTAAAAATGAGTTATTTATTAATTATACAAAAAATTACAAGGTTTTATATAGAAAAGTCAGAAGGGAGTTTTGTTAATGAGTGATTTTAATGCACTCGGGTATTACAAAATAGTATCATCTATTTTTTTTCAATCCTTCCTAATCATATTGATTGTATTCTCAAAAATCCAATTAATTTCTATATAGTATAGTTCTAGGATTCAACTAGTATACACGAGGTAAGAGTTTATAATGATATTCTGAACACTGTATTTCTAAAGCATCCCTTTAATTGAATATTTTTTTTTTGTTTGTTCTATATGCACTAATAAGTAATTAGAGAATTCAATATCAAGAAAAAATATATTTAGAAAATTTGATATAACAATTTTTTTATTATGAGTGGTATCTTTATATTATACCTAAATTTACCCATAATCCAAAAAAACTGAGATATACATACTTCCAGAATATTTTTGAATGGTCTCCATGAAATAAATCCTATGCATCAATGATTTTGACATATAAGATCAGCTTTTTTGTTATTTCATTTTTTCAGTGGTTCCTACTTGTAGACACTAATCATGGATTTTTATGAATCCATTTTATGTTATGTTGGAATATTGGAATGAAAATTTCACTTTTATGTATTTTTTATGTGGTATGATCATGACCATAGTTTCCACTCATCAGCTACGAATGAAAAACTTCTATCATACTTGAAAAATCATCTTCAAGGTTGTAACATCTAATCAATCAATCTGAGCATTTCTTTAATAAAAGTTCCTTATCCCATTAATGTTGGGAATAATATAACGAGAGCTTCTTCTATTATTGATATGATAATTTTTGGTATAGTATTCAATTAAAATATAATTTTATATTTCAAATAAACTGTAGTAGAGAGTTGACATCCGCATAAAAGTGTGTTTCATCAGGGAAGTCATCAAATATCATCATCTCTCCTTCTTCAACACTGGGAAACTATAGTCTATATAGGTGATCAACAAGATTATTATTTGTCCCCATTTTTTCTGTTATAGGATTATTAATCTCTAGAATTATTATGGTCCACGGTATCAATTTTTTTGGAGTCCATTTTATTTATAACGTATTTTAATTTTTCATGACCAATGAAAAAAATGAACATAAAGAAAATGAGGTATGATGTGAATTTATTAAAAGGATAAACCACTATTATATGATGATTCACGGTAGTGGTGTAATTGGTTCCTTTATCATTGAGATTTTGGATGACATGGTAAATCATTTTAAAACATGAAATGCACATTTTCCTCAGATAGTAGTGAAGTCACATGTGTCTCAAATAAACATTAAATCATTTTCTTGATCATGAAAGGAAATAATAATGGTTGACATATGGTTTTTTTAAAAAGTTTTAAAGGCACACCAATACTCACCATTGATTTAAAATGAAATATAATTTTCGAACATTTCAGTCAATGGTTGATCTAATTGAATAATTTATTTTAAAATTGTATTTAAAACCCTATATATCACAAAAATATTATGATACCCTTTATAGAAATAGTTTCTAGTATATACTTAATGGAATTAATTTTTTTGGGTCATTATCTATGCCCTTATTTGATATCTTTTATCCTTGCACTACGCCAACTTTCTCTAAAATGAAATTTTTTCCAATTTATCACAAGACATTGTTCATCACAAAATTATTGTACTTGTTCCATATTAATAAAACATATGATGAAATATCCCCCATAAATAGATAATATTTCCACTATATATTATAAAAATCCTCTATTATATCATATAGGATATTTCCCGTACACTGTTGTAATGAATATTACTTTTTACGCATTCCCAAATATATTCATTGGTAGGAAAATGTTATGAAGGGACATGTAAATGTTATAATTTGAATAATAGACCGAGTTAATAGGTATTTGATTGTATATTGAGTATCCATATAAGGAACAATAAAATTTATTCCTTGATTATCCTAATATCATATGATCCTAAAATGGGATAGTAATATTTCCCATTCGATTTATTGTATTTTTATTTATGTAATATACATAGTCACTACCATCAGAAATGGTTTGAGTTGGAATTAATTCACCTACATTTTTTTACTCTATTTCCTACCTAATATTGAATCACTTATAGAGATATCAATAATTGGTTATCTAATATGGATAAATTCCTTCTTAACCAATTATTTAATTTGTGGGGTGGGCCTCTTTTGAGTTTGGTGTCTTGGATTATATCATTCTTCCATTAAAATATTTTAGGTGAAAATTTCATGTATATTCCCCTAAATATGATCCACACTATAAGACATTAGGTTCTTAGTCAACGGAAATACTTTTACTAATTTATATTATTTTTATTTAGTCATTCTAATGATTATGATGACTTCAAGTGCAACTTTAATCTCTTGAAAATTGAATTTTTGTATGTTTAAAAGAGGATTAAATTACAAAATTTTTAGGTTAATTAATGAATGTGTAAACTATGAGAATGAGTCCCTTATCTGAGGTTTTCTTTAATGAAACTCCTCATAATCCCTACTATCCCTTTTATCATGGGACTAGGTTTCCTTCTCGGTGTTATGAGCCATAATATTGTCATCTTCTTTATCCATAAAAATTGCATGACACACAAGAAAATTTTATCTTTTCTTGGTTGGTTATACCAGAATAAATACATTTTGTTCTTAGATGACATGAATGTTAAATATACATTGATTAAAAACAATTAATTATTTACTGTTCACAAGAAATATACTTTCTATTATGATATGGACATAACCCTATTCTTCCATATTAAGGATGATAAATTCATCAGGGGAAATGAACTTTCTAGACATAACTAAAACATCCTCACGAAGTCCATGATGATACATGAATTGATTTTATGAAATGTATTGGATTAAATATATTGGACTATGATGCACAAGTCCAAGTATTTGAAATATAATTGTTATCATGATATTAATGATTACACTATGTTCATTCATGTATTCACAAAAATATCATAAGGCCATGTTTCATGGGATCAAGAAACATTCAGGGTCTCTCATAATGTGTGGAATTTTTTATTGACTCACAAAATATAATTATTCATTCAATGGGATAACTCAAATGTTTTCTATTTATCACTTTTTTGAGAGAAAATTCTTTAAGAATGTGGTATAAACTGGAATCAAGGAAATAGATTTTATGAAAGTAATATTGGGGTTTCCATTTTGTGATAATTTTTAAAAATTTATTATGCTGAACCTCTAATATAAATTTTTATATCTGCTCTAGAAATATAGGAATAGATTTTTATGGTTGTGGAACAATTCGTGCTTCTTCCTTTTAGGTATTATCTTGTTTTTAACCATTTTAATTTATCATATTTCAAAATTATTTTCTTGTATTTATTTATCCTATTTTATTATTCTATCAATTGGATTATATTCCTATACCATCTAATCATTTTATCTATAAGAATATTATATATTTTGGTATCTACCCCCTCTAGGACCACAACCTTTTACTCTTTTCAAGGATAAGTCTCTGTTTTAAGGAACTATATACTTGGTAAAAAATAAAAGAAATATTTGGAAATATGGATTAAATGATTATTAAGATTGAGGAGGCCCTCTAATTGATTTTCCATTTCAATTTAATGTGTGGCCATTCGTTGATCTTATTTTTGAATACAATTAGTGACCACATTATCTAAATTTGGCTAATTCTAATTCACAGAATTAAAATATTGAGATTAGGTTGTATTCCTTACCTATAGATAGTCTAGGTATGGGTGTGGAACTCCAAATATTTATCATCATTCAATTTCTAAGAAAATATCATGTGGTGATGTTTTTAATAGGTGAAACTGAATTATATACAGTGTTTTAGTAAGGAAATTAAACTAGAAAGAAAGGAGGGTGGTTTCTTTTACATAGTTAAACACACAACTTGGAGTTCCTCATTTTTTTTCTCCAAATAATATAATTGTGTATGATTTAATTAAGAAGGGATATTATTACTTTTGATGTTTTTATAATGATTGATCAATCAATATAATGCATACCATGTTTGAAGAAACTAGTTTTAGGACACAGAAAAAGGTTTGTAGTTGCATAAAGATGTTGCATTTGTGGTGTAATAACTATCCGGTCAATTAATTGAATGGTATCATTCCTCCTACGATGATTCCCCATATATCGTAGAATATTTTTGATATAATTTTCTAGATTCTTATTATTTCTATGGGTTAAAGTGTTTATTTATAATTTCTAGCAATACATCCCAAATAGTAATTGATTTAATAAATTGAATCCTTCCCTAATCTATGTAACATTCACGTAAAGGGGGTAAAAATAATTTTATTCTAATGGTATCCACATATACAAATTTTTTCCAAATGGTGTCATATACTTTTAGGAAATTACATAGATGATCATGTGGATATTCACTTTTAAGTCCATTGAACTAATCCATATACTGGATCATGGGAGTCAAAAAGTGGTTTAATTTTGATCTTATGTGCCCAGATGGGAGGTAGGACTGTGGTAAGAGTATTAACACTATGAGATGGAAATATATAATCCATTCATGGTGAGATACTGTAGCATTGTTTTTTGATCTGTATTATTTGGAAAACATGAATTGAGAATTATGAGGATTGGTTGTGAGATTTTTATGATTTACCAAGATTGGACGATAATGTATACTATGGAATATTATAAATTTTTTGATCAAAAGTAAGAGGTTTTTGATATTATATGCTCATGGAATTTGTCTTATGGGCCAGGATCATGCATTAACAGTTCATCATATAGAAAGAAACTAATTCATGTGTGAAAATTTGAAAAACAAATGGGATAGAGGGAAGTAAGTGGAGTGATTCTAGGATCTAATTATGAATCCATCATTTAAAAATAATTTCTATAAAACAGACACAAAAATTTTACCTTCCTATATGACATTATTAAATACAAATATATCAATTTATATTATAAATTTATATTTAATACCAACTAACACTATTATGATGGTTTGTAGGGTAGTGTAAGTATGTGGTCGACCACACATGATGTTTATGACAACAATTTTGACCCATGTATTGGAATCTAGATTGGATTTGACACATAGAATCAATTGATTTATATGAAAAAAATTAATTGAACTGGTAGTTGATTAAATATGGTTTCAAGATCAATTTAGTGAAGCTTATGAAGAGGATATCCCAAAATTTAAATTTTTTGGTGTTCTGTCTTAGGTTATGAATTCATTCTAAGTCACTAATTGTTATTGGTTAATCAAACTGGAAATACCTATATTGTGAACAACTCTTTGGTGTAGATATGTATTTCAATATAAGTATATTTATTAACATTTAAAAATAAGAAGAAAAAAATTATAATATTCCTAACTTGATTTTTTATAATTATTTAATATTTTTCTTCTTATGTTACTCCAAATAATTATTATGAATGTAGATAAAATATGATTGAATTCGTAACCTAACTCTTAAAAAACAGATTTCCCAAATTGATTTATGGGTTTATTTTAAGACTTGATATCCCAACCGTAGATCCTTATCCCTAAGAGTATTATCCACACATGTTAATAGAATAATAATAAATTTGAAGAGGAATCATAATTTGAATATTAATCAACCCATAAAATGACACAAACAAACAAAATTATGATAATAAACCTACTTGAGTGATAAATGAAATACGAAACATGATAATTATATTTTCTGTCAAAAAGGTTGTATATTATGATTACTGGTGGAAATCCATTTTTACGAGAGAAAAATAATAAAAAGAAGCAGAAAAGAAAAAAAATTCGATAATATTTATATTTTATGTTGTCTATCTCTAGTCAAAGGTACCTAAAATTAAATTTGATGGATGAAATCACAAATCAAATGGGATTAAACTTGTGATTTGGTATGAATTAATTTATTTTCTATGAATATCACATTGGTAATATCCGTTTAATGTTAATAATGTGGAATTATCAGTCAATGAATTATTATATCACCTTGGATTCATGGTTTAAATTCAGTACATTTGATTTTTTTCTTTTTGGAAGGTTGACCATAGGTAGAGGTCAGGACATTCACGACATGAATTTCATTCATGTTATGTCTTTTAATTATCCTATAAATTAATGGTATATACTAGTATAATTAATTGGGTCATCAACATGATAGATTACTCTCCCTATCAACACATTTCATGAATCCATATTCACAATGATAAATATCTTAAACTATAGTAGTTTTAGCACAACCCCCTTATTATAATGTTATATCAAATTTTTTATAAAATTCATCCAAATATCACACTATCAAAGTGAAAAACATGTATAAATTTCATATAATTTAATCCCATATGTATATATTAAATATGAATATCAAAAAGGATAAAATCAATGTTTTTCTAATTGAATAACACTATAAAAGTGTTTAAAGAGGGAAATAATGTGTTGTTGTTTCAAGGTATACTCAAGAAATTTCATGGTATATTTTGTTCTAAATGGTCTGATATATTTATTTTTTCTCATTATATTCTCTTTGGTGTAGTAAGTATATATGAATCAGGAAAAGGATAATATATTTGGAATCATTGGGAATATAATAATTATTTTTAATGAAAATTTTAATGATGCTATTAATGAAGAGATACAACTTATATAAGGAGCGTAAAATTAAAATCAATATTTTTCAATAATTTATTAGTTTTTATTGAAATGTCTAGGATTAATTTTTTTAATATTTCAAAAAAATATTAAATTAAAAATATTTCCGAAAATAAATTATATTGTGTTGTGTAATCCTTTTCTAGATTAATATTTTTTTTATTAATGTCCATTCTTAATTTTCTATTTCTTAAAAAAGGATTCTGATTTTATTTCATTTTTGTATGTTTCATTTTATTTTTTTGAAACATCTATTATTATAGTGAATATAGTTTTAATTTATTGAACCCATGGATATAAGTGAGCTAATTTCACATATTGAAATTAATTTTAATGTAATATGAAGTGAGACATTTCCATGATATATGATTTTTTTTTGAATTTATGAAAATAAAATTGGATACTGAATCCCACACCTCATATAACTATAAAAATATTTTCATCAACCTTCTATGAATATTATGAAACTTATTTTGTAATATTATTCTCCTTAGACTAATTTATTTTGGGAAAAAAATTTATTATTAGAACACATTTTATTTTTCAAAAAAATACATGGGTGTTGAAGGCCCTTATATTTAGATGTCATTGAAAATTCATTTATTTTAAAATCCACATTTTTCAAAATTCCAAAAAATTTAAAATATATTAAATGTTTATCATAATGAGCCCTTATAAACTAATGAGGACTCCTTTTGGAAGCCACATTTCATCCCTATAATCCATATCCAATATACAATAAAAGTGAAATTTAATGGTGTATTTGAACTCATTTTGGGAGGATTATTTTTTATGATTTTTTATAATTTGACGACGATGTGATGTTTATAATGTAGTATATTGAATTTTTAAACAACTTTGATATTGGTGGTAAAATTTCTTAGAAAATGTTTTTGATACTGAAGATATGATAAGAACCTATTATGTAAAATTTTCTTAATGTTAAATTAACTTTATTGTTTTGGCAAGCTAGAAACAAGAGTTGTCATCCACAATAGTGTTCTAATGTCACATAAATATAATTAAATTTAAATAAATACCCACTTCCTTCTAGATCATAAACCCTGATATATTTTGAAAAAAATATAGATAGTAAATTTTTTTATGGTAGCTGATTGGAATAAATGTTGATTCTAAAATAATGATGTTGTAAAATGTTATCAATATTTGAAATATGTTTAGAGCTAATTTTAAACCGAGGGAAGAATGTAAAGGACCATTCTTAATTTAAAAATTGAATAATTCATTTTTTATCAAATATAAAAACCACATTATTCTATTTAATAATTTATTACATGTTAAATATTCAATACATAACCTCTAAAATTCAATAAAAAATCACCCTAATTATTAAATGTTCATAAAACATTTCAGGGGAGATTTAAGAAATGTGCAATCCTATTGTGACATTATAATTTTTTTCCTTAGAAAAAATATTCTAAATAAAATTAAAATCATTATAATGAGAAGAAATTTATACTAGGTAAGCGTTTATGTATTTATGCGAGGAAAAATGAATTTAAAAAGTACTAAATGAACAAAATATCAAATTATAATTAATGTTTTTTAATATTCGTGATAATTTTGACCGTATTTATTTTTATTTAGTGGATCTCTTGGTATTATGTTTGTTGACTAATTTCCTATTTCTTAAAATTCAAACTAATTTGAGAGTTCAAGTCTTATGTGTAGTGTAACTGAAAAGAATGGTATATTAACAACTTTTTCATTGAATTTAAACTATTTAATTAGAACAATTTTCTTCATTTTTATTGAATTTAAATTATTTTGGTATTTTTATATTTTAGATTTAATTGTAAAAATGGAAAAAATTTATGGGTTTTAAGTTGTTTTAATAATTTCTTAAAATTAATTAACATGTCATTATTTTAGTTTTGGTTCTTCAAATTAGTCATTTATAATATTAAATAGGATAAATTTTGGTTATGTCTTGTTTTGTGTTACTTCTGTTACATTTTATTCCTTATGATGGCTTTAAAATATTTTTTGGTGTCTTATAAGTCTTTTTCACTAATTCTAAATACATCATAAAAATTCACATTTTTCTTTTCCATTTTATATTACCATTTTGTTATAATTAAGGAAATTCACTAAAATAAATAATGCATTACCATTCTATTTTAAATTCATGATTTTGTAAGGATTTTCTGGAGTACCTATATAAACATTACAATATTCTATATGGCATCTATTGTTTTAGAAAATATATGAAATCATTGTACTTTTTCTTATAAGGATTCTTTATTGATGCTATATATATTTTCCATCTTATATGACTTCTAAATAGCTCTTGTGAATCCGAAGAGACATTTTTATACTATAAAATTTCTTCTAGAAACCTTTATAAATTTTAAACTATAGGAAATGATATATCACTTGGAATGAAACACTTATTGAATTAAGTCTCACAAACTGGTGGAGCTTCATACATATGATTTTTCTTTGAAATTTAATGAAATAGTAGAGTTTATGAATCACTCCTCAATAATTTAGACCAAACCATGTCTCATTAATGTGATTCCATTTATGAATAAGGTGAATATTTATAGCACATTTATGATTGTAAATAGATTAAAATCATGGTACTTGTGGGTATTTTCTAATCATAACTCAAACATTCACATGAAGATGAATAAATTACTATTTCTAAATTATAGACGATGAATATGAGAATGGGTATCATACACATTATGGTTAACTAGATGTGACTTTTAGGAATTTTTTATTTCGAAATATTTTTACCTTTACTATGTAAGTATAACAAGGAAAATAATTGAATAATGAAAAGGTCATAATGGAAAGAACTATCTTGATAATGAACACATATTTCTAGAGTTCTTATCACTCATTTTAAATGAAAGAAGTATGAGAATGGATATGATATATTTATTTATGAATACACTAAAATAATGATACCAATAGTGGAGACATCGGGGATATTCAATATTATGTAATTTATTTTCATTGAATCATTGGGAAATGTTTTCAGGAAAATATTTTTTTTGAATAAAAATGGTCATTTGGTTCCTTTAAAATACTTTCCAAAAATATGTTTGAGAAATTTTTTTCTAATTTATTAGGAAAAAATGTAATTTCAATATTTAAATTTCATGGTTAAGGTATTAACTTTGAATATAGTGATTATGATTAGGTTTATCAACTTGGAGGTCTTCAGGTTGATTAATCACTTTTATTAGTGGAAGAATAATCATATAAAGGTATTTTTATGACATTTAAGAAAAATTTGGTGTTTAATTTGATTTATTTGGGTAAAAATTGATAAATTAAATTAGTTATTATTTTCAAATAAGGAAGAAGTGTACAAAATATTGAAAAGTGTAAACTACTTATACTTTTAAAATTGAATTCACAATTCCTTTCAACCCAATTGTCCATTTATCGATATATTAATTTTTTTTATTTCTTTTTAAATTAATTTTTTTTTTGTTTTTTATATTTTCACCAAGACAATTGAATCCTCACTTTAATTTAAATATTCAAAAACATAAAAAATAATGATACAATTTTTAACTGAGTATTCAATATCCTCCATCGATAACCAAGGGCATTTTTTGTACGGTATTTATTTAGGGACAAGTATAATAACACTACATTATAAAATACATAATAACGAGTTTTAAGTAAATAATTCAGTGTATTAAAATTTTAGGATCTTAATGGATTAGTGTTTTATAGATTTATTTCTTCACCATTAAATAAATAAATATTACATCATAAGGTTAACGCTTCTATACAATATAAATTTTTTGACAATATGAAACTTTTATGATATAGAATTTTTTATTTTAATAACACATCATTATAAATTTCATCAAGACCTCATAATTATCATGATTAATATATAAAAACAAGGGAGAAAATTCTGAAAAACAAATTACGCACTACGATCTTGGTGCGTTATATATAAAAGATATAATGAAACATGTTATTCCATAAATACACATAAACAAGTACCTTTTTAAAAATAAACATTGTGCTAATAAAAAAATTTCTTACCCAGGAAATCAACATCACTATCCAAATTTTTTCATAGGAAATATCATATCAAATCATAAAGTAATACTAAATACATTAGTTTTTATTTTTTATTATAAAAAATTTATGAAATATATTACAGAAAGGTATGTATTTGTCCCATAAGAGTGTGTATAAATTTATATTGAATGTTAATGTTTTTATATTACCTTGTTAAATAATAAAATTTATATGAAACCCCATTTAAATAATTGATTAATAATTTAGGTAAATTGAAACATAATTTCAATAGTAATATTATAAGCACTCTTATATATATAATAACATGCGTAGTAAATTCAAATGATATGTCATTAGAATCCTAACTAGTTAAACCCTTCCATTTATCTAATTCATTTGAAAATTATATCAGAATCACCTATAATCCTGAGCTATATCAGGCTCCCCCTTCATCATAAATATTTACCAAGAAGAATAATATTGTAACTCCTTGACCCCAATTAGGCAAAGTCGATGCATTATTACGTAACATTGGCATGATCACAAAAGATCAAGTCTCGAAAGACCGATTAGTTTAGAAGACTTGGATGCACTAGATACGTTCATAAATGTTACATTGCATCATAAAGTGAAAAACTGCAATAACATGGTCTCCATAGTCCACACTCATATCCCCTTCAGACTATCCCTGCAGGTCAGTCATAAAATATTTCTTCACATCCTGGGAAAAATAAAACATAGAATGGGGTGAGCTCAGATGCTCTGTAAAGATAACAATATAGCAGAAACTTTCATAAATAAACATAAACATTTAAGGCAATGTATAACTAAATCAAAATCCATTTAAACTTGAACTTCAGCATAACAAGGAAAAAGTAAAATGAAAAAATTCCATTTACTTATTCAATGGATATTCTACGAGTCTAATAGTCACATGTAATATCAATAAACACTTTCATAATGGTGGAATGCAGAATGCCCGGCAATCATAACCACATAGTCAAGGCCTTATGCCAAGACTACAAATAATATTTTGTCAAGGCCTCGTTCCAAGACACTAGTTTGTCTCATGAGTCCTACCGATGCATCTAGAATCTATAGCGGGCTCGACCCGTCACATATGATGTTTAATACATTCCATATATGAAAATGATTAAGCATATCATAAACCATAACATAATCGTGTCACATAAAACATGCATAAAGGAAACATAACATTTCCACATTTCAATAGCAATATATCAATACAACACATTGATATAATAAAAACATTATAAAAACAATTTTCAATAACAAAATAAAAGAAAAGTAAAACATGGTATTTATTTTTCATTTAAAAAAAGTTATGGCTTGAAGAGGAAGCCGAAACTCAAATAATGGTCACAGCGGCAGATAAGTTGTTGTCGCCGCATATGTAAGACAAAACATTGCTTTTTTCATTTATTAAAAATTATTCGTATAAAAATATTCCTTTTTAATAAACTAAAAAGTCAATGGGGTTTTTACACCGTATAAAATAAAGTTGTGTATAAAACAAAAAATGCCTCAAGGAAAGAAGATTGAGACGAAGTCCGTTACCTCATGTTCGAAGTGACTCGATCGTTATTTAATCTCCTGAATAATAAACAACAGTTAATCTCTACTTACTTATAAAACCTTTTTCATGTACATTATTCCATTTATATAACTTCTTACCATTATGTAATTATTTAAGATAATATCGGTCGTTTTGTTGATCTTTGGAACTTGAGTCAAAAATAAAATTCTTATAATTAAAAGTTGTTCATGTGGTGAAATATCCATTATATCCATAATTATATTCATGATTTAGATATCATATATATCAAATATATCCAGTATATACATGCATTTATAATATTACATAACATTTATAGGTAAGAAATGAAATGCACCATTTATGGAGACGGTAAGTCGTACGTACACATTAACGCCTCTTTCATTTCTATTTCGTATTTAATGGAATGAAATCATAATAATATAAAGGTATATTATAATTCCAGTATAATATCATATATAATATCATTAACTCTATCATTTATATGTCCCACATATGGCATTAACGATTCAAATCACTTTGAGGGGGCGGTAGTCCGCACTTCCTGAAATGAAATTATCACGTTCTCCCCTAATGTAAATCATAAAGGTATTCCATAAATGAAAAATATAGAAGAATAAGGAAACTATAAACATAATATATATCATATAAATATAGTGACATCTTAATGGCCACCATGAGAGGTGTTAAAAGAATATTGAACAATCATCATTTCGTGAGGCAGTAATTGACCACCCAAAGACATAGTATGTTATTTAACCATTAGAAGAATGTGTGTGTAAGTGTAAATAAAATAATTCTCATAAAAACATCCTAGAAAATTGAATATACTTATTTAGTTACAAAATAAAGGAATAAAAATATTTTAAGGGTTTGTAGAAGCAAAATAAAACAAAAGAACATAAGAGAAGACATTACCTTAAAATCGGGTAACTCTTTTTGACATGAGCCAAAGGCTTCCTTGGGAAGACTTATGCCCAAAGTGATGCTTCTAGGTGTAAGAGAGGGAATTTTAGAGAGTATTTGGGCAGAGTTTGGCCATGACAAAGGGCTTTGAAGGTGTGAATAAGGTGTCAGAGGTGGGGACCTTTTATAAGGGGATAGGAGGGGCACTCTTGGAAAGTCATGAAATGTTACATTATTATGAAGTGAATTTCAGATTTCAGTGTTTACACAATTATATATTTCTAGGATAAAGTGATAAGGGCTCAAAACCTACTCATACAATAAGTTTTTGACAAGTTTATGTCTTAGATTTTACATTATCTTTTAATTTGATTTAAATCGTAAATTAATGAGGTAATCGTTGCATCATCATGGTGTTACAAACAAATTAATTTATTTAATTTCTAGAAATTATAAAAAAAATACCATGAAGTAGGAATTTTTTTATAATTCCAATGAATATTTATAGTCTAAAAGATAGCTTATATAACCCCATGTAATAATTGTTTTAGTAAAACAACACTTGTTTGTGACAATTTTATTTTTACTTTAAATAAAAAGTTAATAATGTCATTTTCTTACCCAGGTGACTCCATTGGGTTCGTAAGTTGACCCATGTATTGTCTTGGTCGACCATGAATCATCCAAAAATTGTAAAAAATGTTTAATGGTAATTTCATATTATTATAAGATTATATTTACCATAAATTACACTAATTACATTCAATCACGATTAATAAAACTTTAAAGTTACTATTCAACAAAAAATATTTTCATCCCTTTGAAGCAAATTTTACTTAATAATGACAATGATGTATGTTTTATTTTTGAAATTCAAATCACAAGGGTGGAAAAATTTCATTTAAACGAAAAATTAGTTTTTTAACTACTACATAGTGGTTTCACTATTCATAAAAAATTGACGTTTTTCAGAAAAATACCAAAAAATAACCCTATGCTATATTTGATATTCCTAATTCAGAAATGATGTATATTTTAAAAAATTCAAAACATATAAGTTTAATTAATTAATTTAATAATTAATTTCCGCTGTCACAACAAATATCATGTTTTTAATAAACAATATATATCAAAATATTGACAATTGTTTATGTACAATTTCAAAGTGAAATTAATTATAATGACCACCATTGGATAAAAGGTTTTAAATGTATTCTAATTATACTTTAAAACCACTTAATTGTATAATTTATCACTATAAACGTTTTTGATTAAAAAAGTTGTATTTAAGTATTTTTCACTATTCATTGAAAATCGGAAGTTCAGAGAAATATACCAAAAATTCAACATAGGATAATTTCGATATTCCAAATCCAAAAATGAGTTCTATTCTGAAATATAAAATTTATATAATTTAAAAAAGTGGGTATTACTGTTAATAAAGGCTATTTTGATTGGTCACGGTGAGTTAGAATCCCGAACATGCGTACAATGCAAGCTATTGCATTATTGAAAGAGAAGCGTGTCATGGAAGCCTTGGGTGTAACATTCTTCCCTCCTTCCATAAATTGCGTCCTTGCAATTTGAAAATGTTCTTCGAAAATAAAATGTTGAAAATAGAAAATACCTTTGTGCAAAACTCAAATCAGAAATAAGGTTAATAAAAATATAACATTAAAAGAAATAAAGATAAGTACAACGGTCACCCGAGATAGCCTATACTTGGATTCTATGAAATCATGGATATGGAGGAGAAACAAACCATCAATGTCTGATGGAGGATTGTTGAAAACATGATTAGGATAAAGTTAACTACAAGAATATCACAATCTTGTGATTGGTTAAATGATCATTGATTCCCCAGAAGGAAAATTTAACTGACAACGTTTTTGTTTTAAGTTACCTTTCATAAAGGTGAGGAATCTATTTAAAATATTTACTAAGAATGTAAGGAACTATACATACTTTTCATGTAGACTTTCCTTCTTTAATAAAATTTTCCTACAAACCCATCTTTAACTCAAAAAGATAATATAACTCACAGGTATTATATTTATCACAATCGTAAAAGGTTCCAAATATTAACAGATACCATTTAGATCTGGAAAACTATTTTGTAATAACCAGGGACTTCCTGTAGGCTATTGGTAGATAATATAGGCACGTCTCACTATGGTAGTGGGTTCGATTCCTACAGCTTTTTCCGACGCGACGGGTTATCCCCTGACCTGCAGGTTGTCCTTTTCTTAAAAGTATAATATTATAATATTCCAAAACAAATCTTCAAAAATGTTTTAACATTAAACAATACTATAAAAATTTCAACTTTATCTTTTCCAACCTTTATAGTTACCCAAAATACCTATGTCCAGACATTCCTTAAAAGGGCTCCAAATTCCAAAATCAATTGTAACATCAAATTCCCCAAACAAAGTAAAGTTTCTTTTATTGTCACATACTAAAAATATGATTACCTTCATCATATTGATACCTTAATTAAAAAAACAGTTATTGCGGTACAATTCTTATATATATCACATTATTCTTATAACCGTAATATAGTTTTTGAGTCCAAAAACAAAAATACATTAATTATTCAACTTCATCTTTAGTAATAGCATAATCTTGGCGTTGCTCCCTTGGAATTTTCTGAGGTATGTTTTCTTCACTCTTAGGACATTCATTTTCATAATTCCCCATTTCTCTATAATTATAGCATTCCACATTGATATCCTCTTTCTTTCCCTTACAATCACAAGACTAGTGACCTTTTTCTCCACATTTGTAACAAACTTTCATTCCCTTTATGAAAGTACCGGGGTGATTCTTCCAACAATTATCACATAATAGAAAATTATTCTTTCTCTTTTTCCCATTATCTGTCTCTTATTCCACCATTCTCTTCTTCTCTTTCTTTATGTTGTTGTCCTAAGACATAGAGAATTCATTTTATGTCTTGATAGCACATGAGACAATATCATTGTACGATGAGAAGGACTGTGATACTAAATCTCGACAGAGATATGGTTTTAACACATCAAAGAAATGACCAATATTACTTCTTGGGTTACGTATATAATCTGCAGCATACTTTACAACCCTTGTAAAGTTTCCCTCATACTTTACGACATTTTCATCTTTTTTTGGTCTCAGACTCATAAATTGCCATTCTATATATGAACCATGGTCACGAAGAATTTATTGTTCTAATAAGAGCTCTTTGAACTCCCTCTATTCCATATTTGATACTTCATCATCTTCCTTTGTGTTTTGAATCAATGACCACCATTGATCAACATCTCCAGTGCGGCGGTAGACTACCACGATAACGTTTTCCCTTTCACTACTCCCCAAGGCATGGAATATTTTCTCTAAGGAATTTATTCATTTCTCAGCAACTAAGGGATTTGTACTCCCATTGAATATTTGTGGTTTTTTCCTCATGAAGCGGTCTAACATTGATCCTCCACGCTGGGGATCAGGCTGCTCCATACGGGTAAGGTTATTATTCATAACCTGAGTGATTTGTCCCAGTATGGTGATAAGATGATGAGGACCAGTTTTATCACCAACTCTATAATAATTATCTTGAGCAGGAGGGAAATCACTACATGGACTGTGTGCATTGATACAGTTTCCTTTCCTTCTACTAGGCGCCATTTATAATCAATGTCTTAAACTAGATTAGTTTATGAATCAAAATACATAATTCCATACTTGTAAAACACTTAACATAAATTGAACTATTTATGGATATAATCCATATAAAATTGTTTTCTTTATGGAAGTATATACTCATAAACCCTTCATAATGGTTTGTAATGAAATCGTTAATTATCCAAAGCATATCCCTTGGGAGTGTCGTAACCAAGAGTGCATCATGGCCCTTTGTCGTGCACCAGTTCCCATTCAAGTCTAGCTCAAAGCGGTGTTTTCAGGTTTTAACCCAAGGTACATCTATGCCAGATCTGCCTCTACCTGCTCATATCCAGATAGGGATGTATTTCTCGGAAAACTCACAAAATCTCTATAATACCAAAATTCTAGGAAGTTCTTCTATACTAATCCTCAAAGTCTATCTTAGGGCTATGTGCTCTAATCATAGTTTTTCTAAATCAAGCTTCCAAGGATAGTACTAAACTGCCTCTGATACCAAATATAATGCCCCGAACCCAGTTACCCAGAGTCGATTCATTATTGTGTAACTTTGGCACGATCACAAAATATGAAGTCTCTAAATACCGATTAGCATAGTATTCTTGGAAGCACTAGATACTTTCATAAATGTTACATTACTTCATGAAGTGAAAAACTAGAATAACATGGTATGCATAGTCCACAATCATATCCCCTTCATACTATCCCTGCATGTCAGTCATAAAATATTTCTTCACATCCTGGTAAAAATAAAACATAGAAAGGGGTGAGTTCAGATGCTCTATATGGATAACAATATAGCGGAAACTTTCATAAACAAACATAAAAATTTAAGGCAATTTATAACTAAAAAATCATTTTAAACATGAAATTCAGCATAATATGGAAAATTTAAAATGAAATAATGCCATTTAATTATTCACATGGATATTCTACTAGTTGAATAATCACATGCAATATCAATAACCACTTTCATAATGATGGAATTCATAATTCCAGACTATCAAAACCACATAGTCAAGGCCAAGTTCCAAGACAACAAATATGATTTCATCAAGGACCTGTGCCAAGACACAAGTTTGTCGCATGGGACCTATCGATGAATCGAGGAGCTATAGCGGGCTCCACCAGTCACATACTACGTCCAATTCATTCCTTATATTAAAGGGTTTAAACATATCATAAACTATAACATAATCTTATCACATAAAACAAGCATAAAGGAAACATAACATTTCCACATTTCAATCACAAGATATCAATACAAGACATTGATATAATGAAAACATTATCAAAACCATTTTCAATACCAAAATAAAAGAAAAGTAAAACATGGTATTTATTTTTCTTCTTAAAAAAAGTTATGGCTTGTAGAGGAAGCCGAAACTCAAATAATAGTCACGACGGCGGAGAAGTCGTTGTCGCCGCACACGTAAGACAAAACATTCCTTTTGTTGTTTAGAAAAATTCTTCGTATAAAAATATTACTTTTGAATAAAGGAAAATTAAATGTGGTTTATACACCATATAAATCAATGTTGTGTATAAAACAAAATATGCCTCATTGAAAGGAGATTGAGATGAATTCCCTTACCCCGTGTCCGACTTGACCCGATCGTTCTTTAATCTCATGAATAAAAAACTATAGTTAATATATAATTTTTTAAGAAAATTTTTTGAGTTCATTATTCCTTTTATATCACTTATTACCATGTTATGAACATTATGTAATTATTTAAGTTAATAACGGTCGTTCTTTTGATCTATGGTACTTGAGTCAAAAATAAACTTCTTATAATTACAAGTAGTTCATGTGGTGAAATATCAATTATATCCAGAATTATATTCATAATTTAGATATCATATATATCATTTATATCTGATATATACATGCATTTATAATATTAAATAACATTTAGAGGTAAGAAATGAAATGCACCGTTCATGGAGACGGTAAGCCGTACATACTCAAGAACGCTACTTTCATTTCTATTTCGAATTTAATGGAATGAAATCATAATGATATAAAGGTATATCATAATTACAGTATAATATAATATATAATATCATTAACTACATCCTTTATATGTCCCACATATGGAATTAACGATTGAAATCACTTTGAGGGAGCGGTAGTCCGCACTTCCTAAAATGAAATTATCACGTTTACCCCTAATAAAAATCATAAAGGTATGCCATAAATGAAAAAATAAAGAAGAATAAGGTAAAAATAATCATAATATATATGATATAAATATAGTGAAATCTTAACGGCATCCATGAGAGGTGTTAAATAAAGATTGAACAATCATCGTTTCGTGAGGCAGTAATTTGCCACCCACAGAAAGAGTATGTACTTTAACCATTAGACGAATGTGTGTGTAAGTGTAAATAAAATCCATCTCATAAAAACATCATATTATATCAAATATCTTGTTTATTTACAAAAAAATTAATAAACAGATTTTTATGGGATGGAGAAGCAAAATAAAACAAAATAACAAAGGAGAAGACTTTACCTTAAAATCGGGTAACTCTTTTTGACTTGAGACAAAGGCTTCCTTGGGAAGTCTTCTTCCAAAATTGAGGCTTCTAGGTGTAATATAGGGATGTTTAGAGAGTATTTGGGTAGAGTTTGGCTGAGACAAATGGCTTTTAAGGTGTAAATAATGTGGTAGAGGTGGGGGCCTTTTATAAGAGGAGACGAGAGACATTCATGGAAAGTCATGAAATGTTACATTATTATGAAGTGCATTTCAGATTTCAATGGTCCCAATATTATATATTTCTAGGATAAGGTGATTAGGGTTCTAAACCTACTCATACAATATGTTTTTGACAACTTTATGTCTTAGATATACATTATCTTTTCATTTGATTTAAATCGTTAATTAATGAGGTAATCCTTGCAACATCATGGTGTTATAAAATATTTAATTTATTTAATTTAAAAAAATTATAAAAAAAATACCGTGATGTACGAAAAAGTTTTATATTTCAAAATAATTATTATAGTCGAGATATTGACTTATATAACATCATGTAATAATTAATTTAGTAAAACAACACATGTTTGTGATAATTTTATTTTTACTTTAAATAAAAAGTTATTAATGTCATATTCTTACCCAATTAGCTCTATGGGGTCCCAAAGTTGACCCATGGATTGTATTGGTCGGTCATGACTCATAGAATAAGGGTAGGATAAGTGTAAAGGTAATTCCATATTATCATAACATTATATTTACCTTAAATTACACTAATTACCTTTAATCGCGATTAATAAAACTGAAAAGTTACAATTCACCAAAAATTATTTTCATCCCATTAAACCAAATTTTACCTACTAATGAAAATGATGTATGTAATATTTTTGAAATTAAAATCTCAGAGGTGGTAAAATTTCATTTAAATGAAAAATTATTTTTTAACTACTACTTAGTGGTTTCACTATTCATCAAAAATTGACGTTTTTCAGAAAAATACCAAAAATTAACCCTATGATATATTTGATATTTCGAATTAAAAAATGATGTCCATTTTACAAAAATAAAAAAATATAAATTGAATTAATTAATTTAATAATTAATTACTGTTGTCACAACAAATAGCATGTTTTTAATAAACAATTTATACCAAAATATTGACAATTGTTTATGTTCAATTTCAAAGTGAAATTAATTATAATGACCACCATGGGATAAAATGGTTAAAATATATTCAAATTATACTTTAAAAACAATTAATATTATAATTTATGACTATAAATTATTTTGATTAAAAAAGTTATTTTTAATTATTTTTCATTATTCATCGAAAATTGGAAGTTCTCATAAAAATAAAAAAATTCAACATAGGCTAATTTAGATATCCCGAATCCAAAAATGAAGTCCATTTTGAAATATAAAATTTATATAATTTCAAAAAGTCGGTATTACTCTTCATAACAACTATTTTTATTCGTCGCGGTGTGTTAGAATCTCGAGATTGCCTACAATGCAAGCTATTGCATTATTGAAAGAGAAGCGCATCATGGACGCTTGTGGTGTTACAAATAAAGGCATATAACATAAAGTATTTCTTTTACAAAATAATTATCATAAAAATATTCTTCACACTCTTGAGAAAAACAATCCAAGATATCAAATTATTCGTTCTATATAGAAATTTTTTTAATATATTAAAAACAATTGAAGAGAGTGTATTTATTTGAATAAAGGCATGAAATATTATATAGGAATCATAAAATTAAAAAACAATTATTATGGTTCGAAAATTGGCTGATGTTATATATGTTAAAATATAACATTACTATTTCATTTCTTTCAAAATAATATATATTATACAAAAATATTATTTTTTAAAATAATTGAAATTAAGAAAAAAATGAACTAAAATTTACATCTTAATTCCCTTATTTCCATATAATTAAATCTACAAAATAAATTTAAGAATATGTACAATCAATAAATGGATTTATAAAAAAATTAAAATATTTCAAATATTATTTTTATGGTAATGTGTCCTAAACATTGAGTCTTAATTGTCACATACATTATTTATCATTCATAATAACAAAATTATGCTAATTATTTACTAGACTAAAAACCTTTTCCATATTTATTTTTCATTTTATTTTATTTATTTCCTTGTTTTATTTAATTACTTAATCAATTAATTGATCTTTATATGTTTTATTGTTATTCAACTCATATGTCTAAAATGAATTTATGTCATAGAAACCATGTCATTGAATATGATTAGAAAATGTGACACAACACATAATCATGGAGACAATATGCCATACAAACACATGAGCAATGTTTCCATTATTTAACCAAAATGTGGGAAATAAGTTTTGTATTATTTTAAACTTAAATAAAATAAAATTAACAAGTCTAAAATAATTTATCTTATAAATTCCATCCATTTTATGTGGTGATGAAAAATTATCCTTATTATTTTATCATGTTTGTAATCTACACATACACACAAATAAAGTGATCTATTTTCAATGGATTGAATGGTAAGAAATTAGACGATATAATATCTTTAATGAATTATAAATATATCAATAAGATCATATAAATACATTAGATCCATTGTTATTATCACCCGTGAGAGGTGGTGATGGAAAATAAATTACATCTCTTAGTGAGGTGGTAGTTTGATGTACTCATGAGTAATGGATTCATTTCCCATTTGATTGAAGACTGAGATGGATGTAGATCTTGAAGAAAAAATAAAAAATAGTGAGGATAATTTTTTATTATTAAATCATTACTGAATCATATTTAAAGTATTTATAAACTAAATAATATAAAAACTCTTAGTTAATAATTATATGTATTCCACAGATAACATCATTAGGATTATTCCTTAGAACTTCCTAGGCTTGGGTTATGATAAAACCAAGCCCTATATGAAATAGGAAGGGCAGTTAGGAATAGATTTTGGATGTTGTTGGACAAACCAAAATCATTTTTAAGTATCAATTAATGAGGATATTGGTGTCATTTTTTATGTTATGAAGCATGAACACTTGATTATTAAATAAATTAAACTATATTAATTTTGAATATAGGGAAAATGAATCAAGAAATACACCATTTCAAAGTTTAAGATCATATGTGGTAAAAATTTGATATATAATAGAATACATGATATATTTGTTGTCATTTTAACCCTTATCACTTTGGTTTATCCCCTAATACAGTAATTTTAATAGTAATCCAGGGAAATATTTTGTTAGAGTTGTTACTATTCATTATGAAAAAAAAATTAAGTGGACCATATTAAATATTATTAATTATTCTTATTCCAAATATAGAATTAATTTTATAAATTTCAATTTTTATAAATTTATTTAATGTAATATAAAATTAAAGCCACAAAATATGATGAAAATTTGGTTTTTAGAAAATTGGATTTTATTTATAAAGATGATTTTATATCAAATTCAAGTAAATACTACCTTAAAAATAGGTAGATTATTGATAACATAATTAAAATAGTTTTTCATTGATTAAATCTTCATGTAAAATTGAACTATGTAAATTATTTAAATAAGAATGAAATTTTCAAGAAAATTTAGTATTTTTAACTATTTATCAAAAAATAAAACTTTTAATAAAAGAAAAAAAAAATTCTTCAAATTATAATTTTGAAAAGAAGAATAAAAAATTTATCTTCATTTTTTCAAATTATAAATTTATAATTTAGTAATTTTTCTTTTAAATAAAACCACCTAGTGCATGAAAGCCCAATTTGGTTAGGAATAATCCTTTTAAATAAAAAATTAACTAATATTAATAATATATATATATAAATTCTAATTTATGAATTTAAATAATACATAGAAATTATTTATCTTAACATTACCAAGGTTTTTACATTTTTTCCCCATTTTGAAATTTCATCCTCACAAGTTTTTTATCATTACTTAAACATGTGGGGATATTTATCCTTCATATAATTATTTGATTACTATGTTGCTTCTTAAACTATTTTTTTCTTTGGTAGAATATTATCTTATTATTTAACTTTATTCCATAATTATTTCTCTTTATGGTCATGAATCTATATTTTATTTTCCTCATAATAATTTTTTTAATAAAAACTGAACTACTTTAGGGTAAAAAACAAGAGATACTTATGGAACATATTTTATTAATATTGAACCACTAAATATGTCATGTACTTGAGATAAATAAAAATAAATTAAACTCAGTAAGAAATGTATACAATATTATCTAATATTTTTTATGCTCTAACCAAAAGTTTAATTAACATTCCCTTTTAAAAGAATTAACAAAACACTTTTACCTGGAGATACATTGAGAAAACAATGATCACCTACTCTGACTAATAAATGTTTCTCTACTTATCTAAAAAAAATCTACCTACATAAACCCATCTTATTGCGATTTTGAATCATTTTCACCATCTCAAAAATTTCATCTACAAATTTTGGTCAAAAAAATACTATTATCCAACTTCATCCTAAAAACCTGGAGTCGAACAACTCCTTCAATATAATGCATCAAAAGGTTCCATCAATATGTTGTAATGATAACTATTATTACATGAAAACCCAACTGAAATTAGATGTTGAACCAAAATCCTTTATTTTCAACAAAAATAATCAAGAAGTATATCTACCAATTGGTGAATCGTTTTCTCCATATTCCCATCATATTGAGGATAAAAAGTATATGATATTGCTAATCCATCAAAAATTACACAGATCACATTATTAAGTAGTGATTTATTTGTAAATCCCATCATGAAATCCATAAATATATTCTTCTATTTCCATTTGAGTAGAAGAAATTTCAGATGAATCACATTAATTAGTTTTATTTTTCTGTAGTATTTTCACTTATACAATATTTAATATTAAAATAATCTATATTTATCTTTATTTTTTCATACCAAAAAATTTTATAATGGTATTTTTACTTTTTGTATTTAAATATTAATAAAAAAATGGGGAAAAATGAGCCTCGACATAATAGTTCAATATTTATCACGGGTTAATTTTTAAAAGAAATGCTCTTCACAAATCCTAAAATACCTTATTTAACAATATTTAAATTTTGAAACATACAATTATAGATATATTCAACCATTTACTATAAAACACGATCATCCTTTTGAGTTTTCTTAATTATTTTTTACAATGACTATTTTACTAACACATAAAATATAATTTATGGAGTTAGGTCATGAAAAAATTTAGAAGTTGAAATTCATAAAATAATTTAGTGAAAGACTATTTTCTCATTTTATAATAGATAATTATGCATTATCTTTACGAGTCATTGCATAAAAATAATATCTTTGTTACCTTTATGGTAATGAATTATGTTTTTTATCCCTTTATAATTTTTATCTGTCTCCTTTCTATCATGGCAAACAATTTTATAATGAATAAATAAATTAATATTTTATAATAATTATGTTTCTCACACATTGATCAATGTAAATAATTAATCTAAAATTTCAAAGAGAACACTATAACCACCAGTTCAATGTAATGCGTAATATAATTTCAATCATGAGGTTGAAATTTATATATATCATATAGAATTACCTAGTCATCATGCACTAAAACACAACCTAGTCTATTTAATAAAGCATAAATTTTGATAAATAAATTCACCATTTTAGGATGGAAAGGATAAAACTGGATATTTAACTAATATTATTTAAAATTCCTAGAGACATTCATCACATACCTTTTTCCAGATGAACCTTACTTCTTTTTTTGATATCATTGTTAGTGGGAAATATACCAATAAAACGTTTCAACACACTACAGAAAATTTTATTCTAATCTATGAAAACAATAAATATCAATTAAATTTTTAGGTATTTTCCATTCATTATCTAATTTATTCTTATTATGATAAAAATTTAATCCATTTTAATTTATTTTTTGTTAAAATAATGAAATATACTATCACAAAAAAATATCATTTACTATATTTTCTAAATAACATCTTTTCATTCTATGTTTTAAGAACAATACATTGATATTTTTCCGGATCCCAAATTTTTTTTAATAAAATAAAATATCATAAATATAAAAAACACCAAATTTTTTAAGATATTCATGAAAAAATTATTCATAAGATACATGAAAACATGTAAATAATTTTTAAACCCAAGTAGAATAACCACAAACTCATAATGTCAATACCTAGAATAAAATTATACATTAATGATGTAATCCTCCATCATATTCAGATGATGGTACCAGGAACTGAGATCAACTTTTAAAAAATACTAAAATTGTAAGAACTAAAAAAATAAGTTGTTAATATGATTCAATAAATAATTTTTCATAATAATTATATTATAAAATGATCTATAATCAATGAAAATCATTAGGAAATATATTTATTTTTGTAAAAAAAATACGACTACCACATGGTGAAGTTATATGAAGAATAAAAAATCTATTAAGCAACTCCTTTAATTAATTTTTCAATTCCATAATTTCAACATGAACCATTAAATAAGAGATTTTGAAATAACATTAAAATAAAACACCAAGTCAGTAACAAAATCAATAAATCATTCATAGTCAATACCATGTAACTAGTCATAAAAAACCAGTATTACTATTATACCTGAAAATTATTAATTTGAACTATTCTGTTCATTTCAAAAATATGATATAGATAACATTCATTTCAATATAATAGCTCTTTCTCATCTTCATATTATATTATCAAAGGTATTAGTTGATTCCAATATTCAAACATGAAATAATTTTGGAAAATAATTTCTCTTGATCTGTAATCAATTATAGAATAATAAAATGAATCCAATCCACAAATTAAATAACATAAAATTATACAATAGGAAGGACAACAAGGATCATAGGGAAAACTTTTCCACATATTATAATAGTTTTATCACTATAATTATGTTTATAGTAATACCCCTAGTGTTTTTTAAAAAATTTACTGACTTATTTTCTTGGGGTGAATTTTTTATTTTACAAGAATTTTTCTCCAAAATGAATAAGTGTGTATAAATTGAGTAAAAAAAATATTAGATTAATTTTAATAGAGAATTAATATTCCAGTTTCCACAACATTTGTTAGCCCATCTTCTACGGAATTAATTGTATAAATGTTCATGTCACCCTTTTTCTTATAGTCACGGTAGTTTCTATCATTCTTGCTATTGTTCATAAATTCATCAGTATAATGACCAAAATGAGTACATTTTCAATAGTTTTCTACATGTTTATCAAATTGCTCATACCAATATCATGATCTTTTTCACTGAAATCATGATACATATTACCAAAAAATCCATATCAAATGATCCTATATGATTTCTAAAGACACTAACTTGGGCAGTTATCCTCACCTATCACAAATTGAAAGCAATATTGTCTTACCTTCCAATTTTTTCAACATATTCTTTCCATTTTCTATCCACAAATTTGTCATTTTCTGTTTATTTTCATGGAAGAAAAGGTCATAAGAAACTCCATTTATAACTTCTCAATGTAGAAAAGATGTTTTTGGTAACATTTAAATTTGTGACGGGAAAATTCCCTAAGTATCTTTGTTATAATCTTAAAAAAATATAATTAATTCTACAATCATGATACCAAATCAATTTGATGCATACCATTCTAGTTGGGTGAGGTTTTATTAATATGAATCCAATTAATCATCCTATTTTGTACACATTAAATAGAATAAAGGTTCCATTGTATGTCAATAAAACATAAGAAAATAATTTTCATGGAATTAATTCAAAAATATATCCAATAACATGGAATCAATATCTTTTATTTGTCTGTTATTCATTTAAATTTTCCATGATTGGTCAAATTATCCATGAAAATTGTAAAGATAATTATTTATATTTATATGATATGAAAACTCCATGAATTTTAATATCGTTTAAATATATTTAATCCATCCCTTAGGTACTGATGAGTCAGAAGATCAATAAAATTCTAGTGAGAACTATCTCATAAAATGATCCACAATAGAAATGTTCCCTTGTGGTTGATCTAGTTTCTCTCTTTAATGGACTACACAACCATTTATAGAATGTTTCCACTAATAAATCACACTAATAAACTTCCTAGATTCAATGCCAACCATTCTAGGTTTCCTATATGGAATGTAGTTTTCCCCTTAGTATCTTCTTACTTTAGATTCCCTATTTCCTAAAGGGAAAAGAACTATAAAATTTCATATTTTAGTGAATGAAAAAAGAATATATTAAAATTATATATCATAATATCCATAAACTATAATGTATTAATTCTATTTAATTCCCCCTTACCTATCTAAAGATTTCCTATGATAACAAAAATAAAGACCTAATCTTAATCATAACATAATATGGAGTTTTAATTTATGAAATCACCCTCTAACATTTGGGGGAACATTATAATTTATAATATTAAATCATTGGGTCACTTCCTTTCTGTAAATAAATTTTACCACCTAAGCTGGAATATTTTATTCATTATCCAATTTTCTACAATACAATTAGTTTAATATATAACATATTTTTATTTCATGGATGAACCTACCAAATTTTATCATTCCTTGATCCTTTTCCCAACTCATCCTTTAAATATAATGAAATACATTTCCAAATGTTGGGTGAGAACACAAAGTCTAGTAACAAACATATAAAATAAATAATAGAACATGTTAGTTATTGAAACCTCATAAATAATTTATTTTTCATGAAAAGGATTTGGCTCTTGAAAGCATGGATTATTGTCACCTATTGACCATTCAAATTTTTGGTGATCTTCTAATGTGTATAGCAGCACTCGGGTCAAATCCTCGACGATGATAATTTTTAAAAGTTGGTTATTTTTAGTTGATTGAAATCTGATTGGAGGGTTTGTATGTAGAACGTATGAAATGAATGATTTATTAAGATTTATTTAAAAAAATTATAAATATTGTGGTGAGTTCATAATTAGTTATTTAAGCTTGTGATATCCTTGATCCTTGAATTATATTGCATTAAGATGACACCCATGTCACAAGTTGACGTTGATTGGAATTACTAAGTGTTAAGACTTTTATCCATGCCTTAATATAACTAGGATTAAATTCTAAATCAGTATGTGATTATGGTAGTGTATTTATGTTTCTAATAATAAATGGAATCCATATGTTAAATAAACATGTCGTTAATCTAAGACATGTTAAGTTCAACAAACACAATGTTAATTTAAGGAATATTTATCGAGAAAAATCTCTTAATTGCTAAACATACCTAAATAATAACTCAACCCAATGGGGGGATTTACTTATCGATATAATTGATTAGTAATTTGGTAATAATTATTATTATGATAAATTAGGATGATAAGAAAAATAAAGGGATGGGAAACGATTGGTGTGACAAACACACCCAAAAACGATGATGATAATTACAAATGAACTTTATATTGAATGAGATATAAAAATAAGGTAATTGGATTCAACTATATTTAATGAAATTTAATAACATTAATATTATACTACAGAAGGAGTATGATAATAATAGAAACTTAAGAATATAAATACATTAAAACAGAATTACAAAGAAAAGACTTGCAATATTATAATCATGAAGAACACAAAAGTAAAAGGAAACAATGAGAGGGTGAAGGGTATATCAAGGGAAAACATGAGTATGGAAGGTTCTTCCATGCCCTTGGCAAGGCTTTGGTCATTCCAATATGTTTTCCTCTCTTATGAGATTCCATCCCTTTTGAAAGAGAGTAGGTGGATGTATTTATTTCCTAAGGAAGTGGAAAGTATGCATTCCCAATCTGTCACTCCACTTCCATCACCATTTTGTAATTTCAGCATCTGAATCATAGAATATTTTATTTTTAAAAGTTTTATATATTAATTAAGGCATACTACTTTAAAAATTTTTGGTCATTTGGACATATGGATCCAATGTTATGGCCCTTTTATTAAACAATATTAATCGGTCCATTTCGATCCATACGTTTTAGAAGGCCAAAATGTAAATGGGTTTATCAATATTAAGATGAATTAAAATCCGAATTCATTCTTCAAAAACATCGGCCTAAAATATCTCCTCTTTCACATTGAAAAATATCAACTTGATTTTATGATTAGAATAAGAGAGGTTTCATGAATACTATTCTTATTTTAATTTCCATCCCGAATGGTGGGCTGAGTTTAAATGAATTAGTTGGGATCATTTTATTTGTATTTGCGAATTGAAATTTTTATCCAAGACATATTAAATTGTCCCTCGAACTGTGTAGAATAATAAAGGAGTTTATATTTCTCCATTTATCCTAGTTATTCAATCTTCTTAGCGGGTCCAGTTTCTTCAAAGTTTCACTGGGTCATCTTCGGTGGACCATATAACCATTAAAATGGAAGAATTGTCCCTTGATTACTCATAATGATATATTTTATATTGAATTTGGAATCATAATAAATAAGAACCATTAAATTTGGATCAGTAGGGTGATATTTATTTTTAAAACATTAAACAGACTTAAATATGGATGAATTCATATAGAGTTCAAAAATTATACTTTATATTTATAGATTAATATTTCTCAAAAATTAAAAAAATATCATATAAAAGAAATAAATGGAGTATATAAAAAGTTAGTAAAATATTAATAAAATTAACTCCCCCACACTTAGTCTTATGCACGTCTCCATGTGAAACAAACATAATAACATGACAAAATCATTTTCACTCAACAACAAATATTAAAATTTTGTTTCCAAGATTAGGGGAGATTTTGATAATTTCACCCATACATATTGAATTCCAACAAAATTTGTTACAGAAAATATGTTCTAAAAAAATTCATTTTTTCATGCTCAAATTTAGAAATAGAAAATTGTGGCACAAAATATTTACACATTTCAATATTATAAAATTAATTTATAGATTTTCACTCATTCACCAACCAAAAGTAAAAATATTAGAGTATGTAATAGTTATAACAAGATAAAAGGTTGATGAAGAGTGATATTTGACTTTCCCAAAACATAACCCATTTTTTATTCTTTTTTTCATTTTATTTCTGGATTATTTTAAACACTTGTTAGTAACATTTAAAAAATTTCATAAAAA
This sequence comes from Viscum album, assembly GCA_963277665.1. Taxonomy (NCBI): domain Eukaryota; kingdom Viridiplantae; phylum Streptophyta; class Magnoliopsida; order Santalales; family Viscaceae; genus Viscum; species Viscum album. The sequence goes on along the minus strand of OY728146.1, from coordinate 208,195,858 downwards.
AAGTATATTACATTTCCCAAAACTCACTCAATGACACCCTCTCCCCAACACTAAAATGGATACTTACCTTCATGAATATGATAAATCATATAAAATCAATAAATGTATATAAAAAATGAAATCCATTCCCCCATCATTAAATTTCAAAAAACAAATATGCTAGAAAAATATATGTTGATATTGGGTGGGATAAGGTATTGGACTTATAATGTGGCTATCAATGAAAGTTTTTTAATTCCCTCTAAGGGGATTTCCAATGGAGTATTAATGTAAGGGTAATGGGCAGCTATTCGGCTATTGTGATTCTCATGTGGTTCAGAATATACATCTATCATATTAATGCACACTAAAGTAAGAAATTAATCTTGAAGGTCCACAATCTCAACTCTCACAAATTGGGGTGAAAACACATTTTGAAATGATGTCCACAGGTTCCCTTGGCATGAATGAAAATAGTGTTTCTCATGTGTGGGGAAAATTAGTTTCCAAATAAAAAATTAAGCATTAAATTTTTTCTGGGGTTGAAACAATATTATTTGTCCAAATATATGATGAAAAAATAAGATTTTTTAGAGGAACCATGTTTTTTGGATCCCTAGAAGGGTTGGACAAAATTTCCAAACTGGATGGTGACTTAGTATGACTCGTTTGGATTTTTATACATTTTTTATTATTTTTTTATTTATTAAAATACACACCCACAGAAAATAGATAATGAAAAAGAAAGGGTTTTATGAATAATGTGTAAAATGAAAGATAAAAAAAGAAGAATAAATAGGTTGAGTGAGAAAGATATAGTGTTAAAGGGAAAGAGGTGCCCCTTGTTTTGATATTCTGGGTTTCCATCTCTATCAAATGGTTGGTCAACTTTAGAATTTGGTGATCTGATGGAAGTCGATGTGGTTTGAGGAGTGTACATCCTCTCATAGTGATGCTTTAACTTATGTCCATTAATTATGAATATCCGTTTTGAATTAGGGTCTTAGACTTGCACCGCACCAAATGGGTTAACATTAATAATAATAATAAAACCATCCCATTGAGAATTATACATACCTGGGTGATCTTGAAATTGAAAATTGAAGAGAATTACCATTTCACCTTCATGAAATACCTTTCGCAAGATGTTTTTGTCATGGAGTGCCTAAGCCTTTTAATTGTACATATTTGAATTACCATAAGAATCAACTCAAATCTCTTCCAATTTATCCAATTTCAACAATATTTCTTCACAATATTTTTCAAATTCAAAATAAAAGTTTTCATAGCCAAAATGACTATTGATGGATTACAACTGGTAGATGACAAGCTTTACCAAAAACATTCCTAAAAGGAAACATTCTAATTGGTGTTTTATAGGTAGTTGGATAATCTGAACTTGTTTCACCATGTTTTTTAGGCCAACCATTTCTGGTGTGTTTTACAATTCTCTCAAGAATTCTTTTCACTTATCTATTAAAAAGTTCATCCATGACATTTTTTTCGGGGGTCAAATTCAGTTGATGTTTAATGTAAAACACCATTATTTTTCAAAATAGATTCCATGGTTTTATTACAAAAATGTGTTCCCAAGTCACTTGTCCAGGCAAAAGGTGTGCCAAATTAGTGGAAGATGTGTGTCTTTAAGAACTCACAAACAGTATGTGAATCATCCATTCTAGTGGGTTTATCCTTGACCCACATTGAAACATAATCAACCACAAGAAGGATGTTTGAGAATACATTAGAAGGGAGAAATGGTCCCACTATATTGATGCCCCAAACATATAAGATCTCACAGAAAATTATAGTATTTTGGGGAATTTCATTTCTATTTGAAATTGTGCCAAACTTTTTGGCATGTGGGACATTATTTAAAGAACTCATGTGAGTCATTAAAGGGTTAATGCTATAAGAATTTAGAGTCAAGGAACTTTCGGGAAGTCCTTTGATGTCTAAATTGGAAACATCTGATAAGTGAGGAAATTATATAATAGGGTAATTTTCATCTTTATCAACACATATCCTAATTACTATTTCTACCCCAATTTTCCAAAGATTAATTTCTACTAAAAAATAGTGTTTTTGAATCAGTTTTCAACTTCATTTTTATTTCTTTTGAAAAAACATTCACAGAAAACACCAGAAACCATGTAATTTAAAATTGTTTCATACCATGGTACCTTTGGAGTGAGATATGAAAGGTGGTCAGTAGGGAATTCAAGACCAATGATTTTAGAATGATAAGAAATAGAAATTATACTAATGCGATTAGCCACATGGTTTTCTATTCATGATCTATCATTGATTTCAAGGCAAAACTCCTAGAGCATTATGATCCATCTTATTAGCCTGGGTTTGGAATCAGGTTTCTTGAGTAGAACATTATAGAAAAACGGTATGTGAAGATGTTGATTTTTTCACCAAAGTGACAGGCCTGGAATTTATCGAAGGCAATAACTACTGCTAAAAGTTCCTTTTCAGTCATAATGAAGTGATATTTACTTTCATCCAAGGTTTTTGAGTTATAATAGATGAAATGAATACTTTTTCCCTTATTTGACCAAGAATATCCCCAATATCTCTTTTAGAAGAATCACACATCAACTAAAATGGTAAGAAACAATCTGGATGTTGGATTATTGGGGAAGATGTAAGAGCAATATTGAGTTCAACGAAGGCTCTCTTGAAAACCTCATCGAAATGGAAAGTGATGTCATTTTGGAGAAACTGATTGTGTGGGAGGGAAATCCTGCTAATGGTATGGATGAATTGCTGATAAAAACTAGCATAACTGAAGAATGAACAGATTTATTGAACAATAGTTGGTTGAGGAAGTGATTGGATCACTTCAATTTGGGCAGGATCAACTTCAATGCCATCTTTCGAAACTATGTGCCCAAGAAAAATCCCATTTGAAACCATGAAGTTACATTTTTCAAAATTTAAAACAAGGTTACACTTGACACACTTTTAAAGGAATATAGTGAGGGAATTTAAGCAAGAATTAAATGACTCATCATAAATGGTAATGTAATCTAGGAAGACTTCCATGCAGTGTTCAATGAATTCAAAAAAGATGTTCATAATACACATCTTGAATTTTGTAGGGGCATTACAATGTCCAAACAGCATTTTCTTATATACATATGTTCCAAAGGGGCATGTTAAAGTAGTATTTTCTTGGTCCAGAGGTGCAATTGGGTTTTGGAAGTAGACGGTGTATCCATCAAAAAATCAATTGTGTGACTTTCTAGATAATCATTCTATAATTTGATCATCGAATTGAATAGGGTAGTGATCTATTCTTGTTTTAACATTCAGTTTTTTGCAGTTAATGCACACATACAATTTGTTCTTCACTCGAGTTGGGATTACCTCCCCATGTTCATTTTTGACCAACTGTTATCCAACCTTTCATAGGTAAAACTTGAATTGGACTAACCCATTCACTATTCGAAATTTTCTAGATAATACTAGCTTGGAGAAGCATGGTGATCTCTTACCTTACTACACCACGTATGAGTAGATTGAGTCTTCATTATGGTTGTCAAATTTTTTTGGATGATTCCTCAATATGGATGTGATTCATGCAAAGGGAAGGGTTTATTCATGGTATATTATATAGGGTATACCATTAGGCATTTTTTCCACTATCACTTGAACAATTTTGGACTCTTCGGTTTTAATGAGTGAAGGTAAAATAATGGAAGGATAAGGGTGATCAAGGAAAAGGAATTCTTATTTTAGGTGTTCAAGAAGAGGTTTTAGATCAGTCTCCTCTTTCATTTGTGCGATAAAGATCTCAGGAATAGAGGAACGGACTCCAGTTGCTTCAGATAATATTTCCTTAATATTGTCCAAGGTGGAGAAGTAGATATCAGAGTTGATGGGGGACTAAAGAGAGTTTTCAAGTTTCTCTAGATTGATTAAGTCAATGAATGAGAGGTCTACGTCAACTTCACCATTTATGACTTGGTTAATTATGGTTTAGATTTCAAAATAACCATTATTATTTAAACATTATGAACATGATGGATTGGGGTTAAATTGACTCTTAGAAGTGTCCTCAGAAGCATGAATTTAGAATATAGAGTGATCCTCATATGGGTATAAAATGTCTTGGAAAATATTTAACATGACCAGTTGGTCCCTAAATTCCATTGATAAGATTGTTGAATGGACATCAGTCTTGGTTCTTTTTGTAATTAGGAATGGTCTTCCTAGAATTATGGTAGATCAAGGAGATTTTATCTCTCCTTCCATTTCATTGACATAGAAATCATTAGGGAAGATAAGATCATTCACATGAACTTGGACATCCATAATTATACCCTCAAGACTTTCTGTGCTACTATTTTTCAATTGAATGACAACACCCATTAGAATTATGGGACCTATTCCACGGTCGAAGAAGATGGATTTCATCATGACATTAATTGAGGGTCCAAGGTCTATATGTGCATCATCAACTATGGAACTTCCAATTTTGCATGGAACTATAAAAGTCCCTGTATCATTGCACATTATGGGAATATATTTTTGGTTGGAAACATTTTCAAAGGTCATAAGTTGCCACTTGTGGGTACACAATTCCTTAAGAATTTTAGAGTGCACATGAATTTCTTTAGTGGAATGTAAGTGGGGAATGTTCACTTCAACACATCTAAATATGTAGAGCATTTTAGGATCAGGTTCATGGAACATCATTGGCTTAAAGACAGCTTGAGGGAAAGGAATTGAGTTCCCAATTGGAATGGAAGGAGGTGAAGGAATTGTTTCAGGTTCCTTTTCATATTTTTTTCTTTTCATTTTCTAGGTCAACATTCAAAGGAGGGTTAAAATAATTATCTTGAGGCATTGAAATTTTCTATCCAAATATAAGTTCAATTTCACCTATATTACCCATGGGTTTGGGTAATAGATGAACTGGAAGTTGGGAATAATTTGATTTTTGTTTCTGGCCTCGGTGGGATACAAGTTTACCCATTTTTGTTTCAATATTTTTAAGGCTTGAATGGGTGAAGAAGGAAAGATATTGAACTGCACTTTACTATTGTTTTCATAGAAGAATAATATTTTCTCGTATTGTTATTTCTTTAATTTTTCTTCCCAGGAAAGCGATTTAATTAGTTTTGGAATTGGGAAGTCTCACAAGGATAGTGTAATCCTAGAGGAGGAAGAGGAGGATTGATCCTTTGTGGTTGTGGAACAAAAGTGTAAGGTTGTTGGAATTTACCAACATTTTAAAAATATTGGATCTCAATTGGGTTTTTATGAGGGTATTGATTTGGATGATAAATGGGAATACCATATCTCATGTTTGGGTTATATGTAGAAAAGAAAGGCTTAGAATGGGGTTGGTTGAAGTTTCTAAAAAAACTGGCTTGATTGTTGAGGGTTGGGTTTCCCCTGTGCATATGTTGTATTTATATCCACTGGTTAGGATGAATCATATGGTTCATCATGAAGTTCTGGATAGGTGTCTATTGGATGTGCTGGTGAGTTGTAGATTCCATAGTTTTTTATAGGTCTTGGAAACATTGATTGTATATAGGATGAGGTTGGGGCTTTGGTAGCCACAATTAGTTTTCGCACAAGACATGTATGTTCACTCATCCACTCTATCAACTTGGTTTCCTCTATTGATTGTTTGTCATGGGCTTCCTTGACTTGGGCATGTGGTCGAGTATGGAATTTTTTTGTGTTTTCATCCATGTTGCTTATTAGATCTAATGCAACATTTGGAGTTGTTATCAACAAGAGGACCACCACTTGCAGTATCAATGAGACTTCTCTCCATATCTAATATCCCTACATAGAAGTATCGGATCAAGAGTTGGCCTAATATTTTTTAGTTTCGGTAGTTTTCAACAATATTTTTGAACCTCTCCCAGTATTCATGGATTTATTCACTTGGGAATTGATAGATACAACTTATTTTCATTCGGATAGAAGCATTACGAGAAGAAGAAATAAATATCTCTAAGAAGAGTCGCTTCGTGTCATTAAATGTGGTTATGGAACTAGGATGATGGTATTAGATCCATGACTTGGCAGTGTTATCTAGAGAGAAAGGGAATGCTCAAAGTGTGATTTTTTCCTCAGAAACCGCTTGAGGCTTAATGGTAGAGCACACCACTTGGAACTATTTAAGGTTGCGATGTGGATCCTCACTAACGAGACTGTGGAAATTAGGGAGAAGATGAATCAAACCCGATTTGAGTTTGAATTTAGCTTATATGTTGGATATTTAATACAAAGAGGTTGTTAATTCATATCATGGGTAGTAAGCTCTGTCATTGTTGGTTCTCTTGGATAGGCCATTTATAATTCAACTAGTTGGATAATGACTGGTTCTTGAATTATTTGATTATCCATAATGTTCCTCCTAAGATTGAATAGAATTCTTTCCATTTTAGGGTCAACCAAATCTGAGGGATTGTTTTGGAGGCTATATGGAATTTATAGAGACGTTGGAATAAAGAAGAAGATGAGTTTTTCTTTTTATTTTCTCAGTTTATGATTTTTATGAGAAGGTGAGTTTCTCTTTGTGTTTATTTCATGTTTTTTAATTTTTTTTGATTTTTTACAATAACCATGAACTACTAACTATATAAATTACCATCCATTGAAAATGAGACATTATAAAGCATGGCCGATTGTTCCCTATCAACTATTCAATATTCTCGTGCACTCCAAATGTGTATAGCAGCACTCATGTCGAATCTTCAGTGATGATACTTTTTAATAGTTGATTTTTTAGTTGATTGTATTCTGATTGGTGGGTTTTTTTCTAGATATTATGAAATTATTGACTGATTAAGATTGATTTTACAAATTTATAAAAATTTGGGTGAGTGCATCATTAGGTAGTTAAGCTTGTAATATCCTTGAGATATTCTTTATATTTCATTTAATTGACACCCATGACACAAGTTGACATTGATTGGAATTCCTATGTGTTAATGTTTTAATCCTACCCTTAACTTAACTAGTATTATATTCTAAATCAGTACATGATTTTGCTAGTTTATTTATGTTTCCAATAATCAATGTAATACATAAGTTAAATAATACAAGTCATTAATCCATGACATGTTAAGTCCAATATACAAAATGTTAATATAAAGAATATTCATCAAGAAAAATCACTCAATTGCATAACATATCTAATTTATAACGCACCCCAATGAGAGATTTACATGAAAATTAAAATTATTAGTAATATGGTTATAATTATTATGATTATAAATTAAGAATATAAGAAAAAAATGGATATGAAAATATTAGTGTTTTGAACACACACACAAACATTGATGATAATTAAAAATGAACTTTAGATTGAATGAGATAGCAAAAAAATGGAAGGTGATTCATCAATATTAACACTATTTTAAGATCAATAATATTAAACTACATAAGGAGAACGAGAATTATAGATACTAAAGAAGAAATTTTACTTAAAACAAAATTACAAAGAAAAGACTTATAAGAATACAATAATGAAATACACAAAAGTAAAAAAACAAAGAGAAGAGGATGGGTATCACAAGTTAAAACATTATTATGGACGGTGCTCCCATGAACATGGAAATCCATTGGTCATGACAATATGTGCCCCTCTCTTCTGAAATTCCATCCCTTTTGAAGGAGAGAAGGGGGATGTGTTTATTTTACAAGGAAGTGGATTGTTTTCATTCCCAATTTGTACCACCTATTTCAATGCCATTTTGATAACTAAGATAGCCAAATATTAAGATATCTCCTTCTTCAATGATGTAGAAACTAATTTTGGCCAACTACTATCAAAATAGGGAGGTATTTGGACATATAGAGCCAATGTTATGGTTGTTTGAGTAAATAATTTTTATCTATCCTTTTCAATCCATACTTTTTTATGTCCAAAATGTGAATAGGTTTATCAATATGAAGATGCCATAAAATCCGAATGCTTTCTACCAGAAAATATTCCACTTATGTTTCATCTTTCAGATTAAAAAATCTAATCCTTTTTTGATGAATAAACCAGGAGACATGCCATTAGTACTGTACTAATTTTAATTCACATCCAGAGTGGTGGGATCTGTTTAAATGAATTAGTTGGCCCCCTTGTCATTGGATTTGGGTCTTGAAATTTTTATCCAAGACTCCTTGAATTTTCCCCTGATCATTGTAGAATAACAAAAGAATTTGGAATTCTAGATTGAGCCCAGTAATTCAATATTCATAAATGGTCCAGTTTCATCATAGTTTCCTTCAGTCTTCTTGTCTAGACCATATGAACCTTTAAATGGAAGAATTTTCCCATGATGTCTTCTAATAAAATCTTTTATATTGAAATAGGAATTTGAAAAAACCAGAAACATTCAATTTGGATTAGTAGGGTGATAGTTATTATTAAATCATTAAACATCCCAAAATCTAGATGAATTCAAATAGTGCTGAAAAATTATATTTAATATTTATACGTTAACAATTCACACTAATTAAGAACATTTCCAATAAAATCAGGAAATGGAGTATATATATGATGTGAAATTATTAATATCATTAGCTCCGAATAATCATTTTTATCCTAAAAATACATTTCATTGTCTAAATATTTTCATAGAACATTTCCTAAGAAATATGTAAAAATATAGAAAAAATATTGGATTCTTTTATATAATTATTTTCTCAAAAAAACTCCAATTGTTTTACATTTTACCCTTAAGAAGTTGAATAAAAATACCAATAATCTAATTCTCATTTTCTTAACTTATCAAATATTTAGATTTCTATAAAAACCAAAAAGAATAATAGCTAAATTATGAAGGAAACATGGGGAATGGGTACCATATAACTCTTATAATTACTCTTAAAAATAGAGTAAACATCCCAGTACATTCCAATAATATCTTAGAAGAAATATAACTGGTAAACTATGTCCACTTAACCAATATGTTGGATAACTGTAACAGATTCAAAAATCAACATGAGCTATAGCAAGCTCACCCATCATCATGATCTATATCAAGATCTTCGTAATCATAAAACATTAATAAGAAAAAAAACATAGTTATAAATTTTGAATTATTTTATTTACATATTCATATTTATAAATACATTCCATTCACCCAATTACAAAAATATTTTGGGATATCTAAATATAAATTAAATTTAAAAACCATTTTGAAAAAACATAAAAAAAAGGAAAGGAGGGTTTATCTCTAAAAAATTTAAATATTATAAATGAATAAAAATTTAAAATTATTGTTTTTAGGATGAAAAAATATAGACACAGTATGCATTAAAATATGGCATTCCTTTTACTTTTTTTAAAATTTTTCCATATAAAATTCCTAAAATGATTCCTCTTGAAATCTATTTAAATTTAATAAACATGTGATAGAAAATATACTTCGTAAATTATTTATTTCAATATAAATATATCAATGAAATTATTTTGTTGGAATGAAAAACAATGTTTAGAAAATAAATCACTATAAAATTTAGAAGGATATTTCAAGGGAAATGTATTCGATTCTAACACATAATATATGTTATTTTTCTTCCTAAATAATAATAATATGTTAATTAATTATTTTATTTAGATAATTTATTATTATTTTTATTATTTCTATAATTTCTATTGTGTTATTATATTCAATTAAATAATTAATTATTTTCACATCAAATGTTTTATTTATATTCAACTCAAAGGACCAAAATGTCTTGAGTAGGTTAATTATGTTAAAAGAATACATTATTCCATAATCTACATAATAATAATCATGTCACAATTATTACATTGATACATAAATTATAATTTTAAACCAAACCTGTTTGATGAATATGAAAAATGATTATGTTAAAACAATGGGGACAATTGGTCGTACATACGCTTGGGTAATGTTTCCAATTTTCAATGATCATGAGGGGAAAAGGAAAATAATGATTTTAACATTCAATAAATATTATTTTTTTTAAAATATCAGGTTACCTATTATATATATATCATATATTTGATGTGGGTATGAAAAACTATTTACCACATTTAATGGAGGTTGGATTCCACACAAAAAAATGAATGAGGGTATCAATTTTTAGTGTATTGAAATATAGAATAATAGACGAAATATTATCCATAAAGGGAGATAAATATTTCACTAATATAAAATATATACACTAAATAAATCATTATTACATTCTCTGAGAGGTCGTGATTGAAAAATATTACATATTTTCGCAAGGAAGTAGACTTCTATATACACAAATGATGGTTTTGTTTACCATTTGATAGTGGATGGAGACGGATATAGTTTATGCCATTTTAGTGACAATTAATTTGTATTTTTAATATATTAGTATTTTTATTTCAGCATGAATAAAAAATATTTATATCATAATAATAATAAATAATACCAAAACACTTGGTTTATAGTTATACCTCTTCTAAAGAGGATTTGGGAAGCATCTCCACTCATTCCTCATGGAACCCTATAAGTCAAAGTCACCTTCTTCTGGTGGTGGTGGTGGCTGATCTACCTACCCCACCTCTCTAGAATTATAGGCGTGATGTAGAGGTCTTCTTTTTATTCATAGATATATCCTTCCTCCATAACATCCTTATTATTCATCTTCATCTTAATACCTCGACTCTTCATCATGGGACCCCCTCACTTCCTCTCTCCCTATATGAGTTCTTAGAGGCAGAGTATCTTAAAGGGTTGGCATTGACTTCTCACATTGCTCGACATCGCCCGTTGCTCGACAACATCAACTGATTCATCAACATCACATAGCCTATGAATGTACATGACTTCATCTAGCTTCTGGATCCTCAACACTTTTTTTTTCACTAATATCAAAAAAATTTCAAATGCTTAGTCTAAAGGGCTCTGCTCAAGTGATGGGTTCTTTAATTTTCTTCATAGATGGAGCTATGATGTTCAATGTAAATGGGACCCCCTGTCAGTGAAATTTTGGTGAGCTTCCGATGTCTTCTCTTTCATTTCAAGAATACCATTATGGTATATATTTTGGGAAACCTTGTTATAATATTCCTAGATTTTGATGAAATATCGAGGTTATTGAACCACCCCTTATCACCTAAAATTTTTCTAGAAGTCATCATCTCCAAGTCTCCCATTGAAGATGTTTGGATTGAGGTAAATTATGAGATCTGTTACAATTGACCCATGGTTTTTGAGCATTGGTAATATTTTTAATATATTTCTACCGACTCTGTCATCTTCAATGTGATTGTCACTCATATCTTGAAAAACATTCATATATGTAAAAGGATAGGCCAGCATTTTCTGATTATAAGGGGAATGTTGATTAATCTAATTTGAGGTGAAATAATTAATCTTGTTTACCTTCAGGAAGTTCTCTTAATCTGAGTGAAAACAACAAGGTACTCTATGAAGAATAGGAGAGTGAGAAACTATCAAAACATGTCCTTATTGGGATGCATGGTGATAATGGAAGAGTTCTGAATGCAAATTGCAATGACTATCAAGAAGTATTAGATATCCAAAACATCCCAGATATTGGTATATTATACTCATCTAATTAAATCTAGGACAAAACAATGTAAACCCTACCTCTACTATTGGATCTAAAATCTACAGTCACAGTGGGGAAGGGATAGTTATCTATCAAATTTTTGGATGTTCAATAAGAGCCTCAAGGGGGGAAAGTTGTTGGTTTTATATTTCCTTAAGTTTATGAACATTGATTTGGATGATCTTATTCCATCTTCTCTTATTCATCTAGGTCCAGCGAACATTGAAGGTGTCCAAGTGACCAAATATCGATGTGAAATGACTCCCACAGCTACATTCTTTGTAGATGTAGTTTGTTTTAAACAAGGTCTTACGGGGATAATGTAATCACATGACACTAAGAGGCTAGTAGTTGATCTAGATGTAGAAAGGGGTCTAAGATTTGATATGTATTCTCATTCTTTAAATCTTGATAACATCTTTTAGAGCTTTAATAACAGGTTGGTCAAGGAGCTTGACGAAATCCAACCTAATCACCCAAATGAGGAACTTGGTGAAATTTGTGATGTATCCACTGAAGACTGGTCTAACCAATTTTCAGAATATAGTAAATATGATCTTAAAGGTGAATACCTTATTAATCAAAGGAGGAGGAAGGTTCATAAATGCACTATGATGGGTCAGGAGGATTATTCTTATTTTATCCTTCCTCTGGATATAAGATCTGTCAGATGGAATTAAGTCAACGAGATGTCCAAAGCCTCTAGATCCCCTTTTAATGATTAGAATGGATCTAACAAGGTATTTCCTTTTAAATTAACTCTAGATATTCCCCAATGAGATAAATTCATTGATTCAGATCATAATCTAGAACTACTCATGCATTGGTTTGATGAAATGGTAGAGGACTCTTTGAGGATTAATGCCCCAAATGAAGATGTTGAAAAAATTATGGGAATAATATGGATTATAGAAACTACTACTAACCTATTTTATTTTAATATTAAGCAAGATTGTATTTTGATAGGAGGATTTAGTGTGATTAAGATCAATAATGATGAATATTTTCAAGATTGGAAATATTGGGTGTATCTTTTTTAAGACCAATTAATGGATGATCCGAGTACATATGAAACTCATATTTCTGTTAAATTGTGTAGGGAAAATTATTATATTCATCGTAAAAATCCTTTAATAATTTTTTTTTTCTTTTAATAGTTTATTTCTTTGTTGATTTGGGTTCTCACATTCTCCTTTTATGTTTTTTAGAAAATAGAAAATTTAATTTTGATGAACAGTTATACCTCTTCTTTGGACAACCCCTTTTTAAAAATAAATCCTTTATCGGATGGTTTTTTTATCAAAAAATGGAATATATGATATGGTGATATATTTAAGGAATGGATGTTTTAAGTACTATATTAAAAAAAGAATTTGAATTGTGGTGAAAAATGTAGAGTGGATTTATTTCATTTGTTAGGGAGAAGACACACATGGATTAGTAAAAATAATAATATATATTAATTTAGTAATGAATTCAATTATATATAAAATTGGAAACCTCCTAATAAGATAATAATGGGTTTATATTTTTTCAATACAAAGAAATTTTATATGTTTTTAGGTCATTTTAACCCTTACCACTTAAGTAATAACCTCAAAAAATCAGTTTTAACATTGATGATATCAAAGGGTTTTAACTATTTCTTGTATTCCATATGTGCAAAAAATAGTTACATTATTACCAAAATTTAAGAACCATTATTTAAAATATTGGATTAAATTTATCAAATTCAATTCAAATAGGTTTCAGTATTACGTTTTAAATTAATCCCACAAAAAGTGACGACAAAATGTTTTTTTAGAAAAATCCTTCTAGAGTATGTATAAGATTACATTAACATATAATAATTATATTATTATTAATATAATTAAATAGATTTTACATATAAAACATTTTAAAATAAAATATATCTTTGAAAATTATGGAAATGAAATATCAATTTTAAATAAATTTTATTCCCAATTCATAGAAAATCAGAATATAAAAAAAATAATCATATGATATTTTTGGAATGATAAATTAAAAAAAATATTTTTTTAAATTTTAATTGATCTTTTGGAAATAAATATTTTAAATAAAAACATACAATGTATGGAAACCGAATCTAGTTAAAAATAATGGTTTTTTTGTTTTGATTAAAAATTACATTGAAAACCTATAAAGAAAATAAGTCAATAAAATATAATTAATGAAAATTTTTAAGAAAAAAATGGTTTATATTAACATTAATTGGGTTTTTACAATATTAAAATTGAAAATGGGACCAGAACCTACTCGTTCGTTCCATAATAATCATTTTCTACTATGTAAACATTATTTTGTGTAAGCATTAATATTTGTGAAAAAAAGAATCATGTAAACATAAGGATTTTTTGAAAAAGATAAATATTAATTTAACTGTAAAATAGAATTCATAATTATGGTTTTTTAAAAATTATTAGAATGATACCTTTTATGAATAAGGATAATCCCACACATGGAAAAATTTTAATCAATTACATCAATATATGAGTAACTATTCACCGCATAACCATACATATTTTTCTAAAAAGGTCACATATAAGAAAATTTAAAAAATAAACTAATTATGAAAATTATAGTGACAAAAAATAAAAGTAATAATTTAATAATAAATAAACAAATAATTTGCATTTATAATCAACTATATTGTTTCTTCTACAATTAGTTAATGGTGAAAATAAAGAAACCCCTTTGTTTATTTTAAAAACACAAATTGGTTGGAAAAAATTATATTTTAATAATTATAAAAACATAAAAAAATGATTAGGACCAACTAAAATATATATTGCATTTTACAAATTACTAAACTAATTATATTATAAAAATCTGCCCATGTTTTAGAAAAATAAAAATGTTAAAATAAGTAATTTTTGAAATGTTATCCCTTGTTGAAAAAATATTTAATGAAATGCTAAAAAAGTAATTTTACTATTTAAAATTAAAAAAATCTTTTCATTCTCCCACATAATAACAATGATTATTCTAGATAAGATATATATTATTAAACATAGAGTAACATTATGAAATAAAAACTCAAATATAAATGATAAATTGATAAATGTCGTAGTAAACATTAAGTATATAATTATGAACATAAATTTTTTTCATTATTATATATGAAAAAAATAAAACAAATTTTTAAAAATGAAATAAAAACATGTTTCCACATATTTGAAAATTAAAAAACCCCATAATATGAGTAATTATAAATATATATATATATATCATATGTAATTTATAAATAAATAAATAAATCCCCCTATTCTTTTCAGGTTATCTTCATTCTCAAAATAATATAATTTTTAAAACTATGTAATTGTATTACAAAAATACAATTCCGGATTTTGAAATATGTAGGTATGACACATGTAGAACTGTTTTGGTGAAATGGTTTAAAGATATATTAAGAGGGGAAACATTTCTATTTTTTGAGTTATATTATTGTAATATAGAAAGGATGTTAAGGTTTGAATTTGTATTCTATTTTTGCATAAAAGGTTATGGATAGTTAGGAAAAATCTTGTTGGTGATTTTTATGTAATTAAACCGTTTGGGGTTAAGAGTTTATAATGATCCTGACCAAGGGCATCATAGTTTTTTAGGGAAATCATATTTCAAAATTTTGGGGAAATTTTAAATTTTTTAAATTTTAATGAGGGGTAATTATTTTGGAGTTTTTCAAACATTATTTACATATATCAGCATGATTAAGGTTGTTTTTGATATGTTTTGATGTTCAATGAGATGTTTTAGAAGATATTTTAATGGTTGGATGGGTTATAGGAGGGACCAAGATGGTGGATGGTGGTCAGGGCCCATCGAAAATCCAATAGAGGTCCACTAGATGTATTGTTTATAACCAATGGCTATATGTCCACTAGGGCTCTACATGAACTCGTATAGGGTTACATCAATACTCTAACACCCACCTAGGTATTTTTTAAAACATTACCATTAACATTACTTTTGAAATTTTCTCTTCCCAACATTTTAATCCACATTTCTCACCCCTTCCCATCATTTATCATGGTTTAACAACACTTTAGATGTATCCCTCATTTATACTAAATTACCTCTCATAATCATTGATTTTCAATCATGCATGAGTTTTATTTTCCAAGAATAATGCGAGGAATGCTCCCATTTCATTTCAAATATTTTATTATTAATATTATTTTATCTTACCTTTAATAAATATGATCTCTAAAGTAGTATTCACTCTTTACATGGTGATGAAAATTATATCTCATTTATTATTATTGATCATGATAGAGAAATCCAAAAAGTATTATTTACTAGCATTTTTTTTATATTTATGGTAAATTTTCATTTAAAAACAATTTCATTTAGTGTTTCGTGATTTTCAAACATGGTTTTTGTATCATAGAGTATGGTTTTATCGGGATTTCTTCTAATTAATTACTATTAATAATCTTGGTGATAATCCACTTCGGTTATGATCTTGGATTTGTTTGAGTTTTCAATATGGTTATTTTGGATTTAGGGGTTAAAGAATATTAATTTTTATTGAATTATTTTTTAGTAATACTAGGGTATGTTGGGATTATATGTGGGTGTTACATAAATATCATTATGTTTTTAGTGGTCACCATATATTAATACATTTAGATATCAACCTTTTGATATGTTTCAAGACAATTCTTTGGGAATGTCTACCACTATAACCTAAAAGATTAATGACAAACATTAATTTTATTTTTAAACTATGACTTTATGGTTTTTATTGAAACATTTTGTTATACTTAGAATGCTACTTTTGTTGGGACCTCATTACTTGTTATATAATTGATTACATTCTAATATTCTAGGCCAATGGTCAAATGGTTATTGAAAATGAGATTCTAAAATTGATTAAATTATGAATAACTTAATTGACTATTTTAATTCCATGATTGGATTTTTTATGTAAAATATATACCTAATATTTCAGTTGGTTTTCTATATGTTCATGATCTAGGGAATTTTACTATTCATTTTTTCATTTCTTTATTTTCCTCTCAATTATTCCATGCATGATATTCAATGATGTTATTTGTGAGTGGTTTTACATAAATGTGGTTCACCCTAGTATGTCCAAATAAGTTTTAATAGTTTTGAATATAAATAATTCCAATGTGGAAAATAAATTTTTAAATGAGGTTTGTGTGACGAATATCCTTGTTTCCTTCTATATGTTTTTATAAGTTGATAAATTCCTTTGACTATAGCCTAAATATGTAAAATGTAATCAAATAAACTAATCCTTGATTAATAATTTCATCTGAATAGACATGATGGATGAGATTTAATAATAAGAGGAGGTGATATGTTTTCAAATAAAAAATTTTCATTGAATAAATTATATTTTTTATAAATAAAATATTTTTTGAAATTAATAATTTTTTTATATATACACCATTTTAATCGTTTATGTTGATTCTATAAAATTTTATCATCCATAGAAATATAAAACATATTATAGTATTAAATCAAATGATTTTTACTCAAATTATCTACTAATATTTATCCTATAACAGTAACTGGAAGTCAATTATTTATGACAAAAACCATTTATTATATATATATTTTCATAATAAGAATATCAAATAATGAAAATACATTTTTAGTTTATAAAAAAGAGAAATATTTTGAAAGTTCTTTCTACAACTAAACAATTTTTACATTTATGTGGTAAATTAAAAGGAATATTAATAAGAACAATATAAACATAAATTCGCCCTATTTTAGTAGTATTGGACACTTATGGGATTTCATATCATATCTAGTGACCTATTTCAAAAGAATTTAAAAACAAGCAAAATGTTTTCTAAACTAGACTTATGTATGACATAATGTGTAACTAAAATACTCAGCACTAATATGATTTTTTCACTTTTACCATTAAATGATTGAATGATTTTTTTGGATCATTGATGTATTAATCTTGAGTTATCTATGCCATATAACCTCATTACATGAACCCTGAAATTACACCTTTTTTACATTATAATTAATATTCTATAAGGAAGTATGTATATAATTTTATGTACTTAGTATGGTGTTTATTTTCGTTAAATGTTCTAATGGGAATGATTAATTCGTTGATATATGATAAACAATATAGTAGAGATACATGTATTTCTTTTATTAAAACTACAAGTAGAAAAAGTATCTATTAATTAATTGTTTTCTAATTTGTATTATATAATATAACATTACCCTTCACATGGTATGGTCTCATTGTAACCTGAATAATTAAAATGAGTCCTCTATTTCATTGGATGGTTTGTAAAATTAATGTCACCTGATTCATATAATTCTATACCCTATAAAGGGTGTCTAGGACCATGGAATCTGTGTATAGGTATACTCACACATGTGTGGTTATATATGTACATGTGTATGAAATTTAATGGTTCTTGTGTTTCAATTAATAATGGATGACCAATAATTATCATATCAAAATCCATGTTATATTCAAAGTAGGTATGAGAGGAATATACCCACTAAGTGTAAGGAGATATTTATTATAATGGATAATAATCTATGGGCTTCATTACTATTTTTCTATGAGTATTACATATTTTTTTACTTATAAGTGCTTTTTTCATACCCATATGTAAATGAGTTAACATATTCAATGATAAAACTTTTTATTCACTAATAATTTGATACATGCTAGTGGTTTTCTACTGAGTATGTATATGCTCACAACCAGTGTGGAAACACTTATAGACAAGTAGAATCATGTGATATTTTTCATCTTCCTTTTTAGCTATTAAATGTTATTCTATCTATTAGTATATGGTATTAATGGTCTTCGAAATGGGGGCCGAGCCTCTTACTGTTTTTGGTAAATGTGTGGAGCATGTATGCAATGAATTTCGATTGTTAGTCTTATAAAATATCCAGATATTTGTTTTCATACTTCTGGATCCTTGTCCATGTTTTAATTTTAATTTCTGATCATAATATATTTTGTTAATTTATCATACTTTTTTTCAGACTACATGATATTTGTAATTTCATGATGTGTACATATATTAAATACATTTGTTTCATCACTTATTATCCATATGTCTTGATATATAGGTACACCAACAGCTAATATAAATATTCTTGATTTTGATTTCTATATACCCAATGGGTTATCCATTGATTTAAAAAAACCCATTTTTAATTTTCTTATTTTGGTGGGAAAGAACAACTTTGACTCATGTTATATAAAACAACTGTATTTATTATAGCCTCAATTGATTTACATATTCACTCGAGGTCTTATAATGGCCTATAATGGTGTTTTGTGTGTAATAAGTTCCTAATAATAACATTATAGCTATTCTTATCAGGGGTTGGTTAGTTATATTTACGTTCATATTATCTATTAAAGTTTAACTATGATTTTACTACTGTAAATATATGGTAGGAATCACATCCAAGACATCGATTGATATTAACTAAAGATGTCTATGAGACCATTCACAGATAAGTGATATAAATTCAGAACTTTTATTTGGATAATTATTATATAATGACCTAATATATATGGATTAATTTCAAGTAAGGTTTTCATCCATAGAGATATAACATTCTCATAAAATCTATAATATATGAGTTAACTATATTAGATTTACATACTCATTTATTTTTGGCAGTTTTATCTCATAGAAAATGGGGTTATATGATATTTATGTTATATTTTATATAAATTATGTGAATATTTGTGAATATACCTAAATATTATGTAGATCACAACCTATATATTTTTATCATCAGTAAAACAATTTATTTCCAAAAATATTATCTTTTATAAAATTTATATAATAGACAATTCATTTTTTTAATTATTTACACGGGCTATAGAGCCTCCCTTTAGGGATATGTATGGGTGTATTATGATATTATACAAGTTGTTTGTATAAAATGAAAAAAAAAACTAAAAAGTTTTTTTGAGAAGTATTTTTGTTTCATTTCGAAATGATATTATATATTTGATATAATGTGGTGAACATATATAAAAACAAATGAAAAAATCATTTTAGAAGATATGTAAATGATTTTTAGAAAAGGTTTCCATGGTTTTTTATATGATGCGATATAAGATAAAGGTTCAAAAATTCCTAAAGTATGTATTATAGGTATAATATAGATTTAAATATTACTTAATAAAGACCATATATTTCTTGTATGAACTATACTTGTATTATTAATTGTGTAAACCATGACATAGAGAAGGACAATATGCTATTGATTCTAGAATGGTAATGTATACATTATATGATATCATAAAACTATAATTATATTATATTAATTATAAAGAACTGAAATGAATTTTTAATCTATGATTTGTTTTTTCAACTAGAGTGGGATGAATTCGATGGTTGTTAAGAATGTTTTAATTTTTCAGGGACTAAATTGTGCTGTTTGTAGTTTTTTTGTGAAGGATAGAGTAAAACTCCAGAATTATTGATATACATGTTAAAATCTAAGAAGGAATTTATATATAATGTTAATAATAACCAATATATAAATATGAAACTAAATATTCATTAAATGAAAAATAGTTTGGTTTTTTCATGTGTAATTTATATACAAAACATGAGTATTGAAAATCTTGGATAAGGTAGTCAATGCATGAGAGAAAACATTAAAATTTGAAATATATGTTCATAAAATCGACCATATATTATAGAAAAGTTATTTAGATGCTTTAACTCTTATAGATATTTTAATTGATATATATGCATCAATGTTAAACTTAAATGTAACCTTATGATATGTAAATGTAATACAAATAGAGTATTAAGATACAAAAACGAATCTCACTTTAGATATATAAAACATAGTAGTTTTTTATGTTAAAGTCTGCCAGTTTGAAAAATATAAAAAGATATGTTAAACAATACATCTGAAAGATGAATTAGATGTTTATTTTTTGGACTTCTTATATAAAAATTAATAATTATTTGAATATAAAATATTATTCAAGATGAGTGTTGAGATGAACATATCATTGTTCCCTGAATAAGATTATCAGGTCGTGAAGAAATATATGAATTCATAACTACAGTAATATTCCTCACAAATTAATGATGAAAATGATCCAAGAGAATAACATCATGCAATGTTTTTTTGATAACATGGGAATTATATGAGGGATTCCTTATACATTAATAATCGAGGGAAAATTGATTTTTTTATTAGAATGAGATGATATATTATATCACACATTAACTGAGGTTGTCATGATGTCAAAATTATATACTTGTATTTATACATTATTATTAAAATTATATTGAGGCTAATGTAGGGAAAACACATATTACTAGTTGATAGGAATAAGTGCATGATGTACTAGTAAAACAGGTTTGACTAAAACAATATGGAATATAATGGATGATATGTTTTTTATGGAAATTATATGATGAAGAATTGTTGATTAATTCAATAAATTACTAAAAATAAAAATTTGTGTGATAAACAAGAAAAGGTGTTGATGTAACTAGAAATATAGAGAACAAGTTCGTATTTTATTGAACTATACAGAACATTTGTAGTATAAAATAGAGTAAAAAATGATGCAATGTAATTAAAGGATAAGAAGGAACTAAATGTGAGTGATATTTACCAACATATGATATTGATGAAAATTGATATGGCATAGGGAATGTGGCCAAATAGTCAATTTATTATAATAATTTCTATTGAAGTAGAAGAATATGATTTATATTTGGATACCCATATGAATTAATTGGTAAATCAAAAATACTTAGAATGAATACATGAAAGTAAATATTCTGATAATATTTTGACTATATAAGACATTCAATTAAATGAGGAAGATCTCATATAGTGATTATATGATATATAGAATATATATATATATATATATTATTAATTGACTATGAGAGAACTATATTCATATAGTGGGAACCATTATTATATTCTTCGAGTAGAAAATGTTTTTAAAAACTATAGTTGGATCAAAGTGATATATTCTCACACCACCTATAATATTGATTGATTTTTATTGGTGAATATATGAATCAGACATGAGTAAAATAAAATAAATTTTTAAAGTAATCATTCAAATTGATTTGTGAAAAAATATATTTTTTGATGGTTATAGGGTTTGTTTAATTTTGATAAAGGCTATATATATTAATTGAGAGTATCAATCTCTTTCATGTCATAGAGGATTGTTTTTGGTATGAAAATTTTTTATTAACGAAGAATTTACCCCAGATTTATATGGTGCATCATATCTAGGGAAATTTAATTGGTATAAATGTTAAAAACATTCCCCCAGATAGATCAATAGTTTATTAAATATGGAAGATATAATCTCATTCAATAGTAAAGCCATTACACTAATTTTTTGGGAAAACATTTAATAGAATAATTAATATGATGATCCCTTGTATCTGTTATTTCGAATGGAAGTTTTGTATGTAGATAGTATAATATTTCCACCAATTTAAAAAGAAAAACTCATTAATATTTTGACAGAAAAAATATATATTTTTGTTGAAAGGAATGAAAATATATTATTATTTTATTATCTAAAAACATGTATACATAGATAATTAGACTCCAAATTGAGAATAATATCTAAGATAAAATAAGAAATAATTTTCAATGGAATGATAAATTTAAATAACAAAAACAAATATACATGGAGATACGTGCTAAAATATATAATAATTGAAGTTGAATAGACTATAGTTGATTAATGGAGAAGTGTAAATAAAATTTGGATTAATATTAGAGTATTTGTATATGAATTAGAAGATTATAAAATTATCATGAAATAGATGATGAACATTCTGGATATGATTGGTGCTAAAATTTATACACTTGAAGAGATGGATGATTTATCACTTGATGAACTACATATAAATTTTTTTACATATTGCATGATTATAGATCCAACATTTATCAACATTAATAAATAGTGTATAGATTTTAAATCCATGAAAAACTCAAAATATTTATTGTGGGAGATGGGTACACTAGTGAATATAAAAATGATGAGGAAATGTGAAGAGAAGAATTTGTGTGTGAGTTTTATTTTTTGTAAATGGTTGATATTTATTTTCAATGGAATATAAATATTTCTTGATTTTAATATGTTAAATAATTTATGAATAATTTTTTTGGTTTAGTTAAATTATCCAATAAAGGTAAGTTTTTTGATGTTTCGTGGATGAATAAATAAAGAATAATGGAAGTTATCATGTATTATTATCCTAGAAAATGTTAATTTTGTTTAAGGAAATATATTTTTATTGAAATGATTGATGGGATACTCTTAACATCTCAAAAATGAACTTGATTGTTGAAGAAGTATGATTAATATTAATATTATGAAACATTTCATAAGGAGTTTCTTTAAGAAGTACCCATAATAATAGAATTTTCAAGAGGTTTGTAATGACCGAAACTTCTCTAAATAAAATTTAATTTTTATATTATTTAATACATTATTAATAAATGGAATTATAGAAATCACATCCACTACTTTTGTTATTCATGTCCTTTATATGGTTAGTAAAATTTGAAATACTATTAAACATTATAATCATTCATAATATTTCCATTGTTTATTTACCATTTTGATTATTATATTTAATGGATATGATAAATTCTATTTTAAAAAAAGGAGGCGATGGGCTCAACCAGAAGGATCATTCTTTATGAAGCACATTTATACATGATTTTGATTAATATAGCATCACTAGTAACTTCCATTTATTTATCCAAACATAAGACTCAAAAAATAGAATCATTAGTTTAACCATTTACATGTGAACTTTATGCTCATCGAGATCACGACCAATACCCGGCTCACCAAAATATCCCCATTAAAATCTCACTATCCCACACCTTAAACTTAGGTAATTCATTAGTTTAATAAATGGTTATGGATCTATAACCTAAAAATATAATTTTAAAAATTCTAATTTTATAAAAGAAATTATGTTTTTTCCATTTTAAAATACTTTTAAAATGATTATAAAATGATTTTGATAATAATTAAATTCTGAAATGGTGAAACCCAATTTTTATTTTGGAGAAATATATACATTCAACCAATTTTTTTTGATGAATTCTAGAAAATTTTAAATAAATTATATTTTAATAAAATATTATTATTACATAATATTTATTAAATTTAAATGATTGAATAATTTCATTATGTCAAACATGATTTTTATAATCATAATAAATCAGTTACTATAAAAAATACTATTTATCAATAAATCACGTTTTCATAAAATTATAAATTATTATATTAAAAACATTATTTAGATAAAATTAATAATATTTTTTAAATCAACATGTTTAAATGACCCAACAATGTTTTTTTTTAAAAAATTCTAGACAATAAAATATTTTGGTTAACATTAAATACAATAAAAATATATAGTGTGTATTATGACATCATAAATACCTAGATGTTAGGTAATAAATGACATAAAAGGTATCTACAACACAATATAAATTTTCATTTTAGAAAAATGTTTTTTTTTTCATTTTTGGATTAAATTTATAAATACATAATGGGTTCTTCACACTATATATTATAATTTATGGTTTTAAAATGAATTATTTATAAACATGACTCATGTCATCATCATAAAGGGAATTATTTTAATGAGTTTTGTTCTTAAAATTATAGATTAATGAAATAAAACCCATGTTAAATAACATTTTTAGATACTTTTGGATGTTTTTTTGGCCTTTTTTTACTTTATCATATAGACTGCAAAACAATTATTTTGATCTTAAAAAATAATTATATTACATTTTTTAAAAAACTCCCACCCAAACTCTGATTATTATTCCCTGAAAACACATGTATATTGACATTACTACATTATTCTATATCTAGAGTCATCCAATAGTTCCCCCAATCTTTTATTTAGCTCATTTTAAAATTTTAGTACCATACTCTCATGTCATGGGATCTTCTTATTCTCCTCTTTAATCAAACAAATCCTTTATTTTAACAATTTTTATATTTAATTTATCAGTTTGATATATTTTTTCAGAAATCACTATTACTATTATTTCGATTTCCATGTGATGAGAGAAACCATTCACTCTCATTAAAACCTTTCGTTAACATTTAAGATCACCCAGTATTCCGATGAAATTTCTCTATGATTTTCCATTCCAAAAAAATATTTAGTGAATACATATACCAATTTATACTCATGGGTATAAAAATATATGTACCGAAGATTATTTATTTGGGAATTATTTTTATATAAACCACACTTTATAATACTGTGATAAAATGTAATGATCTAAGATCTTATAGTGAATGATTTATTTAGAACACTTATGCATGTATAAGATATGAAGGTGGCCTGTGGGAACAAAATTATATAGTTATATAATGCATCGGGTATTGTTTGAATCCCATTATATTAAATATATGGTTCATCGAGGTAATACAATGCACACTATGTTATGTTTTCATGTATTTTATAATTTTCTCATGTTTATTATTTCTTGATTTATATTTTTTCCACATTCACAAATTGTGATTATGATATAATGTTTTATCAT
Organism: Viscum album; assembly: GCA_963277665.1. NCBI lineage: Eukaryota > Viridiplantae > Streptophyta > Magnoliopsida > Santalales > Viscaceae > Viscum > Viscum album. The sequence goes on along the minus strand of OY728146.1, from coordinate 208,170,724 downwards.
GCATATTTGTTCAAGATTATAGTTATCACCAATTTATTTTTCCTTTATATTCAAATTAGTTCCCATATGTTATGTTAACTTATGATATATTTTTTTATTCCCTTACTGGGCTTTATACCTCCCTCATTTCATATGTGCATCCCCATGTTATTTTATGTAATTTTAGATGAAAATGTAATTTTAGGATCATGTTAAGGAATTTTTGAAAAATATCATTGTATTCATATGTTATGTTTTTATTCTATGTATATAATTTTCTAAATTAACTTGAGTTTATGATTTTATTTGATTGTATCAGGTGTGATATTATTTAATAAATCATGAATTAAGGTGTATTACTATTTCTGTTTTCATAGTTAGTATCAGAAAAAAGAATAATTATTTTTGGGATTAGGAATGGAATACTCTAGTGAAAGACTTTAGGATATGAATAAACACAATAAAACATCCTTGAATTTTGGTAATTTAGATAATAATAAGATTCAATGAAAATTCCTCCCTCACTAGATACAACAAATGGATGTGGAACTAACATACATGTACCTAGTGATAATAAATCCATAATAGGTGCATTAATCTCGACTTGATTATCACTTAGGACCCATCAATGGGTCTTTCTGTACAACTCATTTGATAGTTAGAAAGAATTTGATTTGCTAAATTCACAAGAACCTTAAAACATTTAATAAGGAAAACAATTTCTTATAAAGTTATAGCATAGAAAATAGTACATAGATAACAAATATTGACACCTAAAAATCCATAGGTCAGAGGATATATTTCATTCATGATTTATCCCCTTAATAATCTATATTTCATATGTATTCCTTTGTTAGTTTAAAAATAATCAATAATAATTTTCTATTTGTTATAGTCAATGGCTTGGAATATGAGGAAACTAGTCAAAAAAGAAATCTACTGAATTTGAAAATCAAATTCATGACTGTTCATGAGCCTAAATCGAGATATTCATTAAAATAAATTCCCAATTGATCAAAATTTCTAATCCAAAAAATAAATAATTAGTAATAATCATGTTTAACAAATAATGAGAATGTTTCAATTGATGAAATTAAGAGATAAATGCCTTTACATTTTAGTGAATATTAAAATACATTAATCAAGGATAAATGGATCAACTACATTGAAAATAAATACTACAACCTGGAATTCTCTAATAAATATAAGTTTTTATTGGTTGTTTGTTTTATATAGGTATATTCTAATCAATGGTTTATATTGTTAAAAAATAATAAGCTGAAGGATGAGATGTAATATATAGAGTGGAAGGATTTTTTGAAATAAAAAATATACTAATCTTTTACTATCACTCTTAGACTAGCAATGGGGATTGGCATCCTTAGTCTTGAGAAAATGGTTAAATAATCAATTTGTGCATATATGGAAATCCTCGCAATACTTTCATGACACACCTCCATCTTTTTTATTACCCCTAAAAGTAAATTTGACCACTAATTTGATGGGATAAAACTGAGTCTACGAAATGCGCATGTGATTCATGATGGTGATATCAATGAGAAAAATTCTTGACATTCTCTCAATAATGAAATAGAGATTCATGATTTTCAAGGGGCTCATAGTTTAGAAGATAAGAAGAAATAAATGGATTTTAATTCTGGAAATGTGGTTGAAAAATATCAAGGTAGTATGAAATACAATCATCCACTTGTCAAGGTTTTTGGAAGAAGTATCCTAGAAATTTCCTAAATGGGAAAGGTAAATTCTTTTAGTGCAAGAATGAATTCCACCCACCCTAATACCAAAAAATCCTTTAATAGTGCTTGAATTTATCAATTCAAGAAAAAACACAGAAAAATGGCATATTTATTTTGCTAAATAATGTGCTGATAAATTTAACATTTTATAGGGTCTTTTTCATTAGCACTAATAAAGGGAACCTTTATCAACACTATTTTTATCACAAATAAAGCTAACCTTTATCAAGAGTTTTTTTGTATCAATAATAAAGGGTATCTTTTATCATCACATTATTTTTATCACTAATAAAGGGTATCATTTATCAATGCTTTATTTTTGGCACTAATTAATATTTATTTCATCATCGTCGATAAACGTCCAAATAATAAAAATTAAATAAATAAATAAATAATAAAAAATGGGTCTATTAAAAACGTATTAAAAATTCTAATAATTAAATAAATATTGTTAATAATGAATGAATTGATTATACACTATTAAATATTAATCATTTTATTAATTAGATAATTATGATAATTAATGTTATTAAATTGAATATATTAAATATATAGATATATTTTAATGTATATAAATATTATTTATATATTACAAAATATTTACACACATTAAACTAAGAAGAATTTTATATATTGAATAATAGTATATAATTAAATATTAAAATGAATTAAAAATATTGACTAATTTTTTAGTTTTTGATATATAATTGACTATCATTTTATTTGTTTATTTAACAAAAATAAAATGTGTGTTATATTGATTTCACATATACATAATTAACGAATTTTTGTATACAATGCACACACAAAGTCATATATATTTTTTCTATCTTGTTAGAGTGTACTAGTTCTTAAATTATTCAATTTCACACATTTTTAACATATATGCATTCAATTAACATTACAAATTCATTAATAATGTTAATATAATATTTTTTAAAAATATTTATAAATAAATATATATATAAATGTAAATTTAGTATATTTAAACAATTTAATATATAAAATTATAAATCACTAATTTTTTTTAAAGTATTAATAAAATTATAACTTTTTTAACTTTGATTATGTAATTATTACTGATAAAAGAATATTTATTTGTGCTATTTTTACACTGATATTGATGAGACTATATCTGAATTAAAAAATAATGATAAAATTAAAATTTATCAACACCATAACATTAGTGATCATAATGATTGATTTTATCACTTCTTCTTTAGAACTGATAATGAGTCCTTTGTTCAAAACTTATTACTTAAGCACTGATAAAAGGGCTCTCTATCAGAACTTATATTTTTGAACTAATAAAAATTTTCAAATACATTTTTAAAACCCCTATCCATTTGGGAACACATCATGATATTAGATTATTTCCTTAAAAGACACCTATTGTTGGTGCTCTTCCTTGGTGAATCAAAGCTCAAATCACACCACATGACTGCTTATAGTTAGCCGAACATATCTTCTGACATCTAGTGTTCAATTAGAGTTAGGGTTTTTGAATTGGGTCTCATATTTTATTCAACCAAGTGTGGTATGCAATTGGATTTTTATTGTGTATTTTTGGTACAATTTTTGATTTATTCATTGATGATGCCATTATTTATGGTCTTGTGATTGCACACAATTTTGGTTTTAGATAATGAACAGATTTATTTGTTTATGATTTGATTTTTTTATTTACAAATGATGTATATACCCTCTTCAATATATGGATTAATAGGTTATGTCAAACACTAAACATTGTATTTATTCACTATTTTTTAAAGTTATGTCTTATATATTCTTACTAAATAATTTTTTCATATTAGTATATAAATTTTTATAAATTTTCATGTATATTTTTAGTTATTTCCTAAAGATTTGAGGGACTTTGTTTTTTCCCTAATGATTATATATATCCTGAAAAAATTCATTGAAACCCTAGTAGATATGCATATTTATATTCTATTTCTACGGAACTATGTTTGTGGAGTGATGTATGTTCCCTTATCTGTTATATGTATCATAAAATATAGTTCCTATTAAAATTAATGGTGGTCTTTCATTTTTTTTATTGATTAGATTCAAAGGGGACATCCCTAGATAAACACATGATTCTTTTTCACATCAAGCCTTCACTTTTTGAGTCATTATAGTGCCTTTAGTTAACGTTATGTTTGAATATTATGTTTTTATCTATTTGATAGTTATTATAGACTATAAGTGAGTTTCTTACTAGAGTTACATGTATATGTGTCTATATTTCTATTTCATCATTTATCTCTATAGTTTTCTATCTAACAGGTATGATAATATCACGTAATGATGAATTTGGGTTTGCATGTCCATTAACCCCATGGTTCATGCTATGATTTTGTTCGATCTATGGTACTAATTTTTTCTATTTGGGGGGGGGGGTACACCTCTCATTTATGGTTTCATACACCCAAAATTTAAACCATCATTTAGTTGCATTGACGAATGTAAAGGTTTATATAATGATCTGACATGGGGTAATTTGTGTTGTTTAGGATACGTTCATTACACTATCCATCATATGGTTTATACCTATATAGTTTAGTGATAATATCATTTATTATATTCCTTTATACCCCTCTCATTATCGTATTATTAAAGATGATTCAATATAGTGAATCAATCCATTTCATTATTCTGTATCCTCATACCAGAGATGTAACTAATAACATGATTCATTGGAAATATGATGCCCACTCTATGGCCTTTTTATAGACATCATTCTCACCCTCACTCTCTCAACATGGGTGTTAATTAGGTATAAGGGATTCCAATAAATTTAACTTATATTCTTGGTAAATATAATGCAATATTTTCTATACTACTTTTAGAATTTTTTATTAGATATCAGAATCATATTCTTCATTTTAGTTCATAGGGAAAGTGATGTAGTCCAGCAACATTCCATTACCTAAAAAATGAATCAATATTTTTTTACATTTTTATTACTATAAATTGTGATGATATAAATGATTATATTATATCTCCCACTAGTTTTTCAAATCCCAACAGGCCTTATTGTTGGATTTTGAATATCCAGGTGCTCAGATATTCTAGAAAAAAAGATCTATATTTCCCTTCATCAACCTATTAATACCATAGAACAAATATCTATGCCTTTCATTCAAAATTAACTAAATCTTCCACAAACTTCTTCTCTCACAAAACATATTAACCCTTATTTGTGGCACATTAATCACTATATTTAAATATCTCTCTACTACCTTTGTAGGAAGTGAAACAACACTACCCTTTATCAATTATAGATGTAATAATTATGTTTTCATAGTAAAATCATTGTCCATGGAATTAATTATTTTTTATTATTTTTGATTAATTTACTTCTTTTTATTATTACTCACATAATAATTTTTCTATTATACTGGTTGATTATTTTTTTGAGATAGGGTGGTTTGTTTAGCTATCTTGTCTTTCTAAACCAAAACATCCACATACTTCTTCTTCCTCAAAAGCTTTTCACCCCATCCATAAAGCATTTATAACTTTCTTTCATGTCCCCTCTACTGACATTGTTGTAAGAGAAATGTCACTACCTCTTCTCAAATATAGAGGAAATCTTTATGTTTTCATAGTAAAACAATTTTTAATGTAATTAATGTTTTTTCATGATTTTTTAATTTATTTCTTTTTATTTTGAATTACATAATGATTTTTTTCTTTTATAAGTTGATTTTTTTGTTCAAGATGGGGTGGTTTTTCCATATTTCATTCCAATATTTACTAAAACAAACAATGACAACATATCCTTAAAAAACATTCACCCCAGCTACATTGAAATTTATCACTTTACTTCATGTTACCACCACATCTCAATCATATTTCCAATCATGATATTTTCACAGAAAAATCATGGTCCATAAAATTAATGTATTTTTTCATATTTATGTTTATTTTGTTTCTTTTTATTATTACTCACAATAATAGTTTTATTATACATGTGGATTATTTTTTTCGAGTTGATGTGGTTTTTTTGAATCTTCTCATATTGTTTTTGATGTTTGATAAATAATGTTAATAGAAATTGTGGTAACATTGACAGTTATAAATGTTTTGAAACTTTGGGATGTGTAACAATTAGTCAAACCTCAGTCTGACACACGATGTGACTGGTAAGACTCAAAGTTCTTAATAATTTTTGAAATTGACATTAATTTAATTAAAAAAATATAACTAGAATACTCAAAACTGAGGAAACATATTTATATTTAATTTATATTTTAATACAGTGATCTATAAGTCATTTTGGATTTGTAACAATCAGTTTCACCTCAATCTGATACACGATGTTTCCAATATGACTTAATGTTTCCATTAATAATTAAAAATAATCATTTGAATTTAAAAAGATTCACTCACTAAAAACTAATAAAACTTGCTCATATTTATTTTTATAATTTAGGAAATCAATTCAAAAGTCCTTTTTGACATGTAGAAATCATTTTCACATCAAACAAATACACGATGTGATCTGTATTAATCAATGTTTGTGTTTTATGTTTAAAATTACATTTTTGTAAAAAAGAAAAGTAACATAATCAAAACTATGAAAATGGATTCCTATAGTTTTGATACTTAAGAACAATGATAAAAAAGTCTTTTTGGACATGTAGGAATCAACTGAACCTGAATCTGAAGCAGGGTCTAATCAGTATGACTTTAAGTGTGTCTGTATATAAAATTGAAATCAATTTTAGTAAAAAAAGATACTATCCTACTCCAAACTAAAAAACCAAATACAAATTGTTTTGAAATTTTTTTATATTGATCCATATGCTATTTGAGAAATGTGTGAATCAATCACAACCCAATATGAAAAACGATGTGACTGGTATGATTCCATGTTCAAGTTATGATTTAATATTGATGTCAATATCAGTAAAATGGCCAACTAACCTACTCAAAACTAACAAAACGCTTTCAAATTATTTCAATAGTTTATAAAATTGATTCATTAGTAATTTGGGATGTGTAGGAAATATCCAAAACTCAATTTGATACACAATGTGATCAGTATGAGTCAAAGTGTGTATTTCAAATTTCAAATGAATTTTTATTAAAAATGAAAAGTGATGTAATCAAAATTAAGAAAGAACATTTATATTGTTTTTAAATAAAATTAAAATGATCCATAAGTTATTTGAGATGCCCATTAAATCATTCACACCTAAATCTGACGCACGGCGTGACCGGTATGATCACAAGTGGATGTTTTTATTTAAAATAGACATAAATTTCAGTAAAAAGTCCAACTAACCTGCTGAAAGCTAAAAAAACACATTAAAATTATTTAAATATATTTTTAAAATGATAAATAATATATTTATTATTTTCATGAATCATCATCACTTTAATCCTATAAATAATGTGATCGTATGAGTCAAAGTAAAAGTTTCAATTTTAAAATGATATTATACTAAAAAAGACATGTGACATGCTCAAAACAAATACAAACAATCAGATTGTATTGAAACATTAGTTAAATTATCTATAAGACATTTGTGACAAGTAGGAATTAGTATCACTACAATCTGATGAATTGTGTGACCGGTATGACTCAATGTTTTTATTTTTATTTAAAATTGTCATCAATTTTATTAAAAAAGCCAATTGGACTAGTCAAAACTGAGTAATGAAATTCAAAATGTTAAAATACATTAATATAATGATCCATAAGGCATTGTTTGTGTGTATAAATCTTGGTCACCTCAATCTGTTAAAAAACGTGATCGGTAAGAGCCATAGTGTGTGTTTTAATTTTAAAATTAAATTTTATTAAAAAAATTGATGTACTAAAAACCAATAAAACACATTTAGATTGATTTGAAACATTAGGAAAATGATCTATATATAATTTGAGTCTTTTAAGAATTATTCTGATCTCAATCTTACACACAGTGTGATCAGTATGAATCAAAGTCCATCTCTTTATTAAAAATTTCCCTCAATTTTATTAAAATGGATAATTGTCCTCTCAAAACTGAGAAAACACATTCGTATCCTTTTTGTTATTTATGATAATTATCTATAAGTTATTTTATAGTTTTAGGAATCATACCCACCTCAATACGATACATGATGTTCCTAGAATGACTTAATGTGTCTGTTATTAGTTTAAAATTGATATTTTTGTTCAAAAAGTGATGCCCACTAAAATGTGATCTAACACACTCGGATATTCATGATAATTTAGGATATTGGTTCCTAATTCATTTTTGATGTCTATGAATATTTTCAATGTAAAACTGATAAATGATGTTATCAAGATTATTCAAAAGTGTGTCTTTCTAGTTTAAAAGGGAATTTTAGTAATGAATACCACATATAAACTCAAAACTGAGAAAACACATTTAGATTTCTTTAATACATTATAAAAATTATCCAAAAGTCATTTAAGATATTTTGGAATCAGTCTCAACTCAAAACGATGCTTGGTGTGACCAGTTTGACTCCATGTGCGCATTTTTATTTATAATTACCATCAATTTAAGTTAAGTAGACACATTCTATTAATTTACTTTTGTACATAATTACTAACACAAGAATGTTTTCTTATACAGGTTCATTATTTTACTAGATAAGGGGTTATTTGTTTGAAAATTTCATTTTTCAGGTTAGGAATAAATATAATAGAACATTGATATTGTTTAATGTATGTAATAATTTGTATTTATGTAATTGTATGGACCAATGTTGGAAATTTCTATAATACAATTTTGTTTACTTGTGTTTTTGTTTTAAATTTAATTTCTTATAATTATTATATTGGTACTTATTTTGTTGATATCTGGTGTGTTTCTAGTGCTATGGTGTACTGTTACAACACATTGTAGTGGTGTTCCAGTGTGTTGTTAGAGCACAATAATGTATAGACCTTTATCATCTCTTCATTAAGAACTAATAAATGGTTCCTTTAGTTGTGCAAAATTAATGCAATGATAAAGGTTACATTTATCTGTGTTTTTTTAGCACCAATAAAGGAATCTTTTATCTACTCTTTTTCAATGCTGATAAAATAAAATATATTTCATCCTTGCTCAGGTAGTCACCACTTTTCTAATAAAAATAAATTCTATTTCTATTAGTGTTAAATACTAGATTGGTATTTTTTCTTGAAATAATTTTATGATGGGAGAAAAAAACAATGTCATAGAAGAAATTATTTCTCTATCAACTATTATAATATATTCCAATGTTTTAACTACAATTAATAATAATCGTATGTGAATATTAAAACAATTACTATGGAAATTAGAGAAAGAGGGGTGTATGTCATAACAACTACTTAGGTGTATCCAAAAAATGAAGATAGGACTAGTACACTAGTTATTCATTCAAGGAAATTGAATAAATTATTTGATTTTTCTTATATAAATTACTTCATATCACACATGTTTAGTAGATCTATTGAAATACAACCTTATATCATAGAAGTTGAGTTATTAGTTAAGATAAAAAAAACTAGTCATTTATTTCATCCCATGTATATATGTTATCCTTTATTCAAATTTAAAGATTGAATTTTCTAGAAAAACATATAGTAATATCCATAGAATAATTAGATGGTACTGTTAACATGGATTATATTTACTTATATATATAAAACATAAATTTATTAGAATAAAATCACCCTCTATATTTAAACTCACCATAAAATTCATTAATAGTCAGTGGTGGATGTTAAATCTTATTTAGTACCAACATCTTTATTATAAATTTTATTTCCTGGGTAAGAATCATATCTAGCTCAATTGATTAAGTCTAATGAAAATATCATCCTTGATGTCATTTACATTGTATGGGAATTTTATGATGAGTTTCCCAAATAAATTACATTGTAACCCTAATAAATGTGAGATTAATTTCTTTGTTGATATTATACCTGGAGCTCTACCATTATCCTTAATAGCATATAGAATGGTCATTGTTGAACTTGAGAAGATGAAGAAAAAATTAAAGGTAAATCTAGATAAAGGGTTCATACGAACATGTTCTTCGCCATGGGGTTCCCCAATCCTCTTAATCTAGAATAAGGATATATTAATGCGCCTCTGGATTGATTGTCATTATCTCAAAAATATCAAAATATGGAAAATTATCCAATTCCATGGAATGATTTCTTTTTCAATCATATATGCGGATCCTTGTATTTCTCATAGGTAGATATTTTATTGGGATGTTATCAAGTATGTGTGAAGAATGGGGATATCCCCAAAACCAATTTTGGTATGAGGTATGGCCCATGTTATTTAATTTTAATGATATTTGTACTCACTAATTCTATAAGAAACATCATATACTAATTGAATAGGTTATTTAGATATTAGCTAATTTTTTGCAAGTATTCATATATTATATTCTTATTTACTCCTAATTGAATAAGGAACATGAGGTGAAAATAAATGTGGTAATGATATCCTTATTAAAGGGAAAATTATATTCAGGGTATAGTTAATGTGATTTTTTGGGGAAAGTAACTTTATTGAGGACTATTTCACTAATAAAGTTATATCTATTAGTTCATCAAGAAATTTAGTAAATAAAAGGATCAGTAATACCAATATATTTGGTTGAAATAAGTAATTACCTTGTATTATGTGGGCACTAGAATTGATTTTGGTGAAACTTCTTCTGATTTTAAAAACCAAAAACTAATATTTCTCATAAGGGAGTTGATTTTCTCTATAATGATTACTATGAATAATTCGTTAAATACATGAAAAGGATTTCAATTAAAATACCAATTCTCACAATATCTATCAGTGGAGAATGATTTGTGATCTATAGTGATGAATTAAATAATATATTAGGTTTTGTGCTCATGAAATATGAAAAAGTTATATTTTATGCGTCCAAAAATTTATTGAACCATGAGAAGAACAATCTATCTCATGATCTTGAATTGGATAATTTGATCTTCATATTGATGATTTGGATACATTACCTCTATGGAGAAATGTGTGTCATATATAATTATTATCAATGGATCCATTATACATTCACAAAATAAAGTATAATATGAACCAACCAAGGTATTTAGATATGTTCAACTATTCATATTGTTCAATCCATTACCATCTACCTAAGGAAAAAAAGTTGCAGATGCTGTGATTAGAAGGGGTCTCATAACCCTATCCATGATGAGGTTTTAAAGTGATCCAATATTATATTATATATAAAGGAATGATATTTCAATATTAAATATATCCTAGTCATAAATTTTTCAAATTAATTCTATACCAATTATTCATGAGATGATAAATTATACCAAAAAATATGATTAATTTATATATAATAATGTATAGAATATTTTGAAGTTCAACTTTGTTAAATATGGAGTAATAATGTTTTGGAATTAATATATGTTTCCCATCAAAACCAAAACAAATTACGGAACTTATGGATGATTTTTATAGCTCATCCTTATTTATTGTTATGTTAATATCTAGGATATAAAGACATTTTACGAAAACATTATTGTGGGATAACATGTTGAGAGAAATTATGAAGTTTTTATATTGATTAATGTAAGTCCAACAAGTCACAGAATAATGAAAAAAGGATATGTGTTTGATAAAAACATCATCTATACCAGTATGGACATGTGGAACCAATAATAAATGATTTCATCATTGGACTCCCAGGAAAAACTAAATTTTATATACCCATCTAGGTGGTATTCGATCATATTAAAATTTCACCACATTTTATTTCTTTCAAGGAATATTTATCTATTGACCAACTAACCATGATCTATATTGTATCTAATCAACATCCATGGTTTTACTTGATTTTCTGGGGAAGACATTAATAAGTGTTGGATATAGAGCTGAGATTCACTATTTCTTATCACTCTATGATGGATGTTCAGTCTGAATGAACAATTTAAAATCAAGAGGATATACTTAGATTTTGTTTAATGGAATTACAAGGATAGTTGGATTGACACATTCCCTTAGCAGAGTTATCATATAAGAAAAGTTTCCATTATAGAATTTAAATGACAACTTATGAGGATATATATGGGAAGGGTTTTAGACTCCAACCATTTTTATAATATTTGAGAAGAAGCTTAAGTGACCTCATATTATCGATGAAATTTAAGAGAAATTTCAAACTATTAAACATAATTTTAAATACAATATAATCTAATAAAAAAATAATTTCATAAAATCATTGATGTGAACTATATTTTATGATCAGATATTAAGAGTTACTACATATATCGTTGCAGAATAAAGTAAGGAGTTTTTAATGTTTGGGAAGCATAAACATAGATAAATATACCCCTTTGAGATCCTTGATTACATCAGAGTGGTCGATTATAAACTAGCACTAACACCTAACCTATATAAAGTACTTGATGTATTACTTGAATCCCTCTTGAGGAAGCACATATCAGACCCCTCAGATTTACTAAATCAAGAGGTGGTACTATATAAGAATTTTCTTTATTATGAGAATAATCTTGTGAGGATTCTATATCACAAAGACAATGTTTTATAAATCACAAAAACTCAAATGGTCAAAGGGTTTTGGTAGAACCAGATTTTTGAGGAAGAAATATGGTAACTGGAAGATGAAATTGCATGGATGTACCATAATATATTTTAGTGTATGAAAAGAAAATTTTTAGGCCAAATTTTCTGAAGGGGGAAGAATATAGTGACCCAAACTTCTAAAAATAAAAATAAATTTTAAATTATGGAATCCAATATTATAAAATGGAATAATAGAAAACATATGAACTAATTTTCATATTTTAGAGGGTTTCATTCTATGTAAAATTTTAAATACTATTACAATTAAAAATCATTGATAATATTGGAATTGTATAGTAACCATTAAAAATAGTACATTAAGGGCCATGATAAAGTCCATTTGACATAGTAAAAGGAATAAATAGAAACAAACAGTATGATCATACTCTAAGAATACATTTTATCAGAGATTATAAGAGAGATAACTTCACTATTATGTTCCCTTGACCATTACCAAGATGGGATGATACAAGTGAAACATGATTGAGACCATTTATGGAAGAAATTTAAACTTATCGAGATCAAGACCCATACCATATTTTTCGAAACAACACATAATAATATCACCATTTCACCCATTATACTTAGGGAATTAACTATCTTGACAAAATTTATAATAATAAACACCCTAAAATATTAATTAAAATGTTCTATTTTTATTAAAAATAATTATATTTACCCCTTTTGGCATTAGTTATTAAAATAAAAAAAATGGGATTGATTAAAATTATATTTTCACATGAGACATAATGAATTTTATTTTTGAAAAATATATAGTTCCAATCAATGAAACATTTTTGATGAATTAATGTATTTTTGAAACAAATTATATTTTCATAAAATATTATTGTCTCAAATTTATATTAAATATAAATTTTATTATAATTTTATCTATCCATATGAAATTTTAATAAGGGTCATAAAATTTTTATAGTAGAAAATTTATGTTTTTAAATAAATTGGTATATATAATTTAAAATTATAAAATATCATAATTAGATAAAAAGATTTATAAAATAAAAAATATTATTGAAAATATCACATCAAAATTACTCAAAAGTGATTTTCTCATAAAAATGATAGATAATCAAATTTTCAAATAAAAATAAAGTGTGGTATAAATATATAATATTTAATATGAACACATAATGACCCAAAAGTGATGTAATATATCTCATAAAAGATATCCATAAACAAATATATTTTTATGACTTAATATAATGTTTCTTAAGTTGGTATATTTATTTTATAAAGCCTTAATGAATCCTCTAAAATCTATATTATATTTAAATGTATTAAAATAAATTATTTTTAAATATGAATCACTTACACATTTCGATGGGAATTATGTTAATTTAATATATTGTTAGACATTAAAAAAGTGAAAGACACTCCACCTTTGGAAAAAAATTGGTAAAGAACTATGTTATGTTTTTTGGTATTTATTAATTTTTTATATAGGCTCTAAAACCTATGTTTAGAAATTAGAAATGAATTATCCTATATTTTTTGATATAAACTCACCCCAAATACCTTTCCTAATCATTCAAGAAACCATGTATCGTGACATTAAACATAATTTTCCTCTCTAAAATCCTCCAAATGGGCCCTTAATCTCTTTAGAATCCCCATCCATGATTTTTAATGTACTCTCTCAAGGTAAGAGATCTTCTCCTATTCTATTATTTATTTAAGAATCTCTTTTATATTATCCCTTTTTATTTTATCTTTTTCTTATTAGTATATGTTTCAACACCTACCTATTACATTACATATGATTTAAATGAGATGTTATGCCCTCTTTTACTCTCATTAAAAACATTAGTGATCCTTTTTGAACCTAGGATATGCTGTATAAATTTTCCTACAATCTCCCATGCATTAAATTGTGTAGTGAAAAATCCATACCCATTTCAACTCAAGGGTATTGACATAGATCTTCAAATCCATAATTTATTGGATAATTTTTTATTTTTCACACCCTCCTTAGTCATTTTTTTATTTCATGAAATATTATCCTATGTTGAATGATCTATGTGAAACACCTGTACATGTACATGATATGAAAATGACGAGTGGGTATAGAATTATAAATCTATCCAATGAATTTGTTAATTTATTATATAGTGGTATTCTATTTACGGTCTATGTGGAATTACACTACTAACACTATGTTATGTTTTCTTGGAATTGATTCTTGAATTAATTTTATGATTTCATGTTTTATGTTGTTTCCACATTCCCATGTTACCTTTATACTATAATTTATATCAGGACAAATTTATCAATATTATGATTCTCAGGCATAGTATGCAGCCATCATATTCTTCTTGTTTCCTATTCATTGCTTTAAATTGTTCAATTATTTGTTTATTCCCATATTAAGATTTATATCTCATCACATTGATAACTATGTCACTTGGTTATCCCGTGTACATTTACATAAACAAAGGAATTTTAAGATCATGTAAATAAATTTTTCAATAATTACATTGTTTTCATATTTGAAGTTGTTATGTTTTGTAACCAATTTATCAAGGAATATATTTTTGTGAACTTTTTTTATTATATTATGTGTATGTTTATTTAATAAATTTTGAATTCTATTTTATTAATAACATATGTTTTTATAATGATAGTGAATTGAGTTTCCAAATAAAATTTCTATTTAAAATGTGATTTGAGGCTGAATCCACTAATTCATTAAAAAAAAATTTCTAATTTATTAGTGTTATTTATTTTTAAATATTTACGAAGATAGTCATTTCTTGATTTTATCTTAGACAAGCTAATTTTGAAAAGACTTTAACATTTAAATGAAATCTACTAGTACCAATCATGATATATAAAAAATGTTACTAAATATCAAAGTAATTCATTGAATATTTTTTGAAATTAGATACAGGTTTTTTTCAAAAGAATAGATAGACAAAATTGATAAATACACACCGTGGAAAATAATAGAGGGTTTGTATCATGTCAAGACTTAATCCCCTCTACATGGAAATAACCTGTAGCCATGATATTAATTATAAAATAAAATTAACTCTAACCTATATAACATTTTAAAAAATTCCACACAAGTCATTCTAGGATAAAGTGAGACTTTTCCACAATTCTTAATTTAATAAATAAAATAACAATTACATAGAGGTATTAAAGGATAAAAAACCTCCCAATAATTCTTTTTGGTATTAAATATATTGAAATGGGAAATAATCTCTAGAACTCACCAGTTCAGTGCTAGTACTAGGGATAAAATATAAATAGCACCCCACACACATAAAATGAAAGAAACTAAAATGGATTAAGATAAAAAATAATTATTTATATTTTAATGTATTATTACATTGTTCTGTAGAATATTAATCTCTACTTTTTGTATTTTTTATATTTAAAATAGGCACATAAAGATGTTAAATTTTTCTTAGATGTTTCATTGATTTTATGGAAATAAAATTATGTTTTATACATTCAAAATAGAATAAAAGTTAATGGTTTTGATTCTAGAAATGGTGTGATGTCACTATGTTCATGTGTGTATGTGCATCCCTAGATTTTACACCAGGAATATTCATTATTCTAACATATATAATTGAAATATATCTATTTATAATCATATTAAAGATCCTCATATTTTGGTAAGGAATCCAATTAATTAAATTCTTATGGTTGGAATTTAATTCATCACAGAAAAGTGGTTGTATTTATATTTTTAAAGATATAATAATATAATACCAACCATTATACACTATTGATTTATTTTGTTTGCCATCTTTCTAGGGTTACTTTTATAATTTTTGAATTATTTAATATGTTATGAGGTCGATTATGTTGTCTTATAGTTTATCCTTTAAAACATGGATTTAATCACTTTTATGTATGGTTTACCAACATACACTTGTCTTCAATAACAATTTACGTGGTGTCAATCCATTATATTCCCAATTTTGGGATTACAGATCGTGCTCACCTCACATGATCTTGTGATAAATACTAGTATATTATTTTAAGTTTTTTTTCAAGATTTTTCATTAAGTTGACATAATATATGGTAACATTTATCATGATCATTACATGAGGCTACATGTGGCTGTTTGGTTCTTTTTACAATCACATGGCTCCTTTGTAAAAAAATTCAAAGTTGATCAGGTGGTCGAGAAGTCGATTTAATTTATCGTGCATTTGATTCCATTGAAAATAAAATATTCATACATTTAAAAAATAATAATTTCAAAAAATAATAATTATATTACAAATAACATAAACATGGTTTTTTATTATTAAAAAATTGAATTTTTATCTATGTTAAGAATTTCCTCAATTTTTATTATCACAATTCATGGAATAAATATTTATTCAAATAATTAATAATGAATGATTAATTATTACAATACACTATATAAATTTCAAATAACAAATTATCATTTAATGTTTTGTCAATATATAATTTTGGAATAAGTGATTCAATATTTTCCTGTGATGGGTTACACCCTTTTTGTAGTCATAATTTTTTATGCAATATGGATTAATCCACCTTTGGGATTATCAAAAAAAATCACAATGTGGTATATAGTAAAAAGAAAATAAAAATCAGATAAGATATGTAGAATAATAAATAAGATGCATAATTAATTTTGAAAACAATTTTTCTTTTATTATTTAAAATGATTGTATAATATCCCTATCATTAACTAATATTAATATGAATATGAAGGAAATGGAATTATTGAATTTTATAAGGGATCCATACCTTTTACAAGGATAGGTACAGGAGTATGAGTTCTACAAGAAGAAAAAGGCTTAGTTGTGCGGATATATTTCTCTATGATTCCAATTTATTCATGGTCTTGCGTGATGGTGAGATGAAAGGGTCTTTTTGGTTTTATAGTTGAGGTAGAGGCTGGTACTCGGGAATTAGTTGTATATTCTTGATCGAGATATGTAGAAATGTGAGGGAGTGATAGAGAAGGAGGTGTTATAATAGGGGTATTAAATATATGAACGTATGGATAAAAAATCAATGCAATGGTAGCCACAACTCTTGTTCTCTGTTCCCTTACATGAAGAAATACATCCTTTAATTATATGAATTTTTCAAGAAGAGGATTAATTACCAAAATAGATTAATTATATATATTTTAAATAAGTTACCAAATGAGTAATTTTCAAATATCATTCCAAATATAGAAATTGAATCTTATGTTTTTCATTATTTTAAATCTTTCTCAATTAAAAGTTTATCAAACTCTTTATTCAACATTTATCCTTAAATGTATAAATTTATTAACCTTAATCAAATAATATTATTTCTCTCTATGACTATAAATATCTATTTAAACAAGATTTCTCACACCCATTACACTATCCAAGACATTATGAATTTCATATAGAATCTTCTTTCAAAATATATACTTATAGTTAGATACTGAATCAATGGAAATTTATAAAGTATATGTTTAAGGTTTTGATTAAGTAGTCGTCGCTGAAAGATTCCGAGCATCACTGGTTTCCATAATGTCTAAAAGGTCATCATGAAATTCTAATATTTTAATTCTGAAAAATTCCATTTCTCTTAAAAAATCCAAATTTCATGGTGAAAATTATCCATTTTCTTGAAACACTATGCGATTAAGGTGTCCAACAACACACCAAATTGAATGAAAAATATTCCCTCATCTAATCTGAGTATTACACTATATAATACTTAGGGAAACCTATTTTAAGACTACCAAATGATCATTTTTAAACTGCATGATGGATTTGATAGTGGTTAAAAAGGTTTGAGAAAAAGATAGTCCTTTTATTTTAGGTGTTACATCTATTTCATGAGAAGAAACAACTTTGGAAAATAATCTATACTAATTATGATATAAATAATTCTACACAAATATAGAAGTCTTTATCCAAGAGTATTATTTTGGATAAATTATCTAAGGAGTTTTTTATTTCCTTTTACGAAACCTTGGATTAATTATGAGAATAATATATAGAAACAACCTTGGTTTTTAGATAAGATTCATATATATTATATTCATGATAAAGGTTTGAATGAACATATCCTAGAGAAGGTGGGGTTATAAATAGATTTACTAGATCTTATGAAGAGTTCGGTATTATTGAAATATTTGAAATATTAGTATCTAATAACATTGGTTTAACTAATCTTTCCTTCCATGAAATAAGAACAATAACAATTACTTATAGATTTCCTTATGTATTATCATCCTCACCTTTTAAATTAATTTAATATTACTTTTTATCCTTTTTATCTTTTTTATTATACATATTCTCCTTCTTTTTAATATAGAAAATAAGAGAAGATACAAAGATATCAACAAAAGGGTTACATATAGGATCTTCTTTAATATAAGGATCGAAATCACAAACGGGAGATCTCCCTATCTCAAATATAGTTTCAGTCTTTAAAATAGTAGGATCCACATACTTTTCTATTTTTAAATCTATAAGGTACGGTATAATCAAAATTTTACATTGAATTTTCTCCCCCCTAAGATGTACAAATTCTCAAACAGTTTCATCCAAAAAAGGTATTAAATATTCTTTTGGTGCTTAAAATGAAATTATAGGTTTCCATTAAACATTAAGAGTAGTATATGATTATTCTCTCGTATGATATATTTCATTTTTATTTTATTCAATATGAGTCTTCTCTAATATTTATTAAAAATATTTTCTACATTACTCATCCAAATCCACTACATGGGATCCATCCACATCTGTCAAATAATCAACATCAATTATTTCATCATGTTCCTAACAGGGATCAATTATATCTCTTGGCCTATATGAATAGGGGAGTAGATTAAAATTATCATAAAACATATCTTCCTCACCTACCCACATCCTTTTCCACGGATTCTAGATGATTTTCATCATCTTAAATGTATTATTATTTAAATAGTATTCAATAAAAAATCGTCCTTTCAACTCCTAAAGAGACTATGTTTATATCTTCCATCAACACAGAAATGATCTTTGAGTAAAGAATTATATTTAATCTTGATGAAGATTTATCCAAATCCATAATAAGTATAATTATGAAATAACAAAGACTAATAAGAATTATAATTACCATTAAATATAATAAAAAAAAGTAAAGATACCTCATTGAACTAAAATCTCCCTTACTTAAGAAGGTATTATATTCAATAAAATCCAAAGATAGTCTATATTATACACATAGTTCATTAAATAATGGTCTTATATTATTTCTATAATGCATAACTAACTTTGGTACGTTTCCAATTTCATAATAAGGATTATTTATTAGGTAATATATATAGTAGGCCACATATCCTCTTATTTGTGGGGCTCTACGACAATAAACCACGAAATTTGAGGTAAACACCCACTCATGACTATTAATGATGGTTCAAATCACATCATCATAATATCCATATTAAAATACCATATTCTGATCGATATTCTATACAGGGTATGTATATAGAGTTTGGATTTAATTTAGAAACAAAATTTTCATGTTATGATAAAAAATAACTTCTTGTTGCAAACAATTCAACAACAAGATGAACTTTTTTCACAACATCACCTGGAAATATATTCTTTCTCAAAACATCATAAAATTTCCTAGACTGACCATTTTTTTCTTGGAATATTTGTGAAACTCATCTCTAGAAGATCTCTTTATCTTGACTAAGATGGTTGGGATATGAATGGTGGGTGTTAGTTATTCATAGATGTTCCTACAAAAATACTGTTTGGACCAAGATTGAAATAGTTTGATAATTTAACTTTTTTTATTGATAAATCATTTTATTAATTTACATTTATAGTAAAAATTTTAAGATAATAACACACATTAAATGTATAATACAATTTTTATGATGTATTTTTAATCAAAATAACAAAATATAATACACAACAAATGTTGTCCTTAAATACGTATATAATAATTTATAATAAAACTAAAATTAATATTGAAATATATTTTTTTTTAAATTAAAATAATTATTCATACATAATTGATATTTGATATATTTTATTCATTCATTATTTAATGGATATCTGAAAATTTCCATAAGTTGAATATTTTTTATAATAAATTAACCAGTTATATCTCCTTTTTGAAAAATACCTCTAAATATACATGTCTTTTCTTGATATGTTTTTTTTAGAATTTGATATAGGATTATATGAAATATTTATCACACATTTATTTAAAAAATTTATATTAAAATTTCAAAATTCACAACTATACTCCAAAGAAGTTTTTTATATCCATAAAATCTATGCATGGAAATTGTATATACCTATAAAAACAACTTCAACAGTTGAAAATGTAATATAATTATTTTTCATACTACACTATGAAAATTAATAATTTCCAAAAGGTTGCATGTTCTTGTTGGCTTCATAAAATTTTATTTACAACCACAAAAATTTGCATATGAAAAAAAACTAGGTCAAATCATGTCCTTTATTGTAAAATATTCTTATTTGGTTATGTTCTTGTGGTATTTCAAAATTATTTTTACAATAAGTAAAAAATAAAATTCTTAGTTTTATAGAAAATGTGCTCACATTCACACACTAAAAATGATATCTTGTTAGATCGATGATATGTATATTAAACATCCAACCATACCTATGAATGTTGATTCTTTAATCGGTTTCACAATTTCATCAAAATATAGTGTATATCATATACTCAAGGCAGTTTTACTAGCTTTAGTAATTTCCAAGGAAAATGATTTTATAATATTTTTAGTGTACTTTGTTTTATATAAAATAATTACCTCAATATTTTCAAAAATAAGATATCCAAGAAAAATTTTATACTCAAAAATTAAACTGATTTAAAAATTATTTTGCAGTATTTTATAAAATTCAATACTCTAGGGATTTTTTAATGACCTAAAAATAATATTTTAATCATATATTTTTATTACTAAAACATCTTATGAAATTATTTTAATAAAAAATTTAGGTTCATCAACATATTTCCTTAAACCATTTGAAATAATAAATGTGTTGAGCCTAGCTTACCATGTTCTAGGGTCTTATTTTGAACCAAGTATAGTTGTTTTGTTAATTTAGAAACATGATTTGATATATGGGTTTTTAAAATCATGGGGGTTGTTCAACATAAACTACCACAATGATATTAAAAAATTATTAATTCACTTATAACATTTATTTGGTATAATTTAAAAACCAAATGTTCTCAACCAAAAGATAAATTATGAAATATTCATGTATAAATTCTGGTGAAATGGTTTTCTCTTACCCAATACCTTTTTCTTTAATATACCCTTATTCTACCAATTTGGATGTGTTTTTAATAATTGTAAAAAATTCATCAAATTTTTTTCTAAAAACCCCCTTGCTGTCAATGGTTAGGATTTTGTTAGTTATTTCAAATACTTCCTATAATTTTTCACTCAAACAGAAATAAGACTTCTTTAATTACCATTACCCATAATTCATCATTAAATTCTTCATTGATATTCATAGGATCATGTTATTGTTGAGATGGTATATCTGAGTATGACATAATCTATAATACCAAATGTAGGATCAAAATAATAGAGATACGATATGGAGTATCTAATGATGTTAAAAATAAAAGAGGGGGGTGAATTGTATACTTTTAAAAATTCCTTTGGAAATTTTAAAGATGGAAATGTTTAACATGGTTAAACAAGGTAATTCAAAAAACCTAGATATCTACACACTTTCATGAATTAGGTAATATGATTCTTAGAAAGAAATTCCAGAAAAGTGATTCCAGAAATGAAACATAAAGAATGTTTATAAAGATGAATATTCTACCTTAATGTGTATAGAATCTAACTAAATTAGAGTACAGTTATAAATAAGTATAATATAGTTATACTTTCCTCAAAAATACAAATTCAGTGGAAACGTATAACAAAACAAGTAACAAGTAGTAAATATTCTAACCCAAAGAGAAGGGTATCCAACATGGATAAAGGTCCCTTGATTTATACTTTAAAGAAAGTATGTCTAACCTAAACTAGTGTAAGTCCTAGATACGAAGACCAGAGTCTGGCTTGCTATCCCCACAAGCCCTTAACTTCAAGGTAGTTGGAACCTCTTTCTTCCTCTGAAAGGAAGCCCCCAACTTCAAGTTAGTCTGCACCTCTATCTTCTTATCCACAGAAGCCCTTGATTGTACACAGCATCAATCGGAATCGCACAATGAAGATTTGAACAAGAAGTTCAGTACGATTGAAGCAAGAATGTCTCTCTCTAGAAATCACTTCAACTGCATGTAATCATAGTGTCATAGAACAGTGTTATGAATTATTTCAAATGAGATCCTATTATTAGGCACGACTTCAGTGATCGACTCCCTCCTCCAACGGTGATATTTTTCCATGAATTTTGGAGGGACCTGTACACGTGTCACTCAAACAACGGTTAGTGAGTAAAATAAAGAAAGACATAATTTTATAACAAAACAAGTGTAATCATAACTAAAATCCAATATTTAGAGTGTAAGAAAATGAATGTTCAGAGTCGAACCCAAAAGGAATTCAGTGTCTATAATATAAGGATATTCATATTCATTTTTATAGGAATTCAGAACCTGAACTCTATAGAATTACGGAATCTGAATGTCAAGGAAATTTGGAATCTGGATTCACAAGAATTCAGATCCAGATTTTTCAATGTTTTGAGTTCGAGTTCATGGGAATTTGGAGTCAAAACTTGTAAGATTTCAGAGTCTGAATTCTGAAAGTGTGGAGTCAGAACATGGAAAGTTCGTAACCAGAATTTGTATTCAGAATTCGGAGTTAGAACTCAGAAATTTCATAACTAGAATTCATATTCTGAATTTGGAGTCAGAACTCAGAATGATCGTAACAAAAAATTTGTAATCAGAATTCGGAGTCAGAACTCGAAAAGATCATAACCAGAATTCCTAATCAGAATTCGAAGTTATAACATGGAAAGTTCATAACCAGAATTTTTAATAAGATTTCGGAGTTAAAACATAGAACGTTCGTAACCAAAATTTATAATCAGTATTTGGAGTCAGAACTCAGAATGTTCGTATCCAGAATTAATAATCATAATTTGGAGTTAGAACTTAGAATGTTCATAACCAAAATTCATAATCATATTTCTTATAATTTTGGATTCTAAAACAGAATGATTCATATATAAATATTTATATAATTTAAAGGTTTTGGTTTCAAACCGAATTTTACACTCTTAAAAATTATGATATGAATAATGAAAGAAAGTTAAGGATGAATTTCCTTGGGGAAAGAAATTTTCCATATAGAAATAAAACACAAGTTAAAAATAGATTTTCCTTGAGATAAAGTGTTTGTGATTTTCAAAATAAGAAGAATGGTAGTCATAAGGGGACCTTACTGACTCAACCAATCTCCTCAAGCATGAAGGAATGGAAAATTCATAAGGAAAACCTTATTGACTCAACAATATCCCCCTTTTGGAATGAACAAACATCCTTACGAAAAATAATATAAAGACCTAAAAAAATTAGACTTTGTAAATAAGGCTTATCTCCCTTTATTCATGTTCAATGGTGAATACGACTAACTTCCCCTTAGGATTTGAAACACTGGGGATCTTATTCTAGATTTCTGGAATGAGAATTTTCATTATCTTGAGCATGGAAATATTTGTAATGGATAAATCCCCCTTAGATAAACTCCCCCTTAGGGATATTTCTTCTATACTTATAATTATTTTTCCTTCTCCCCTTTGTCATTTTCAAAAATAGTTTGATGGAATGGAAAAAATATGGTACCTGAAATATTAGTACAAACATCCAAGAAAAACAAGAAATCATAATTTCATTAAGATTGGATAAATTTGTACAAGGAAAATAGATACCACCAAACATCGTATTTGGATTTATTTTGGTTCTTTTTCTTTGAGTATCAGCTTCTTCACGATGGTTTTCAGCTTCTTTAGGTCTTTGTGATCCTCCTCTACTTTCTTTTCTAAATAATTGATCATATCTTTATGAAATTTCAAGGCCTCTTCCTGAGCCTTCAGTAATTAATCTTGATTCACTAGTTTTTCATGAATCTCAATACACTGATCCCTTTCTATTTTTCAACTTTGGACAACAAAATTCAACTTCCCATTCAGATCTTTAACATCCTGAATCTAAGTATTCTTCTCAAGATTTATCTTTTCCTCAAATCAATTTGTGGGATCCTTGATTTTGGAATCCTCATTATCAAAATGATTATTAACATCATCTTAAATGTCATCAGGTTCTCTATGATCTTTGACTATACTCTTTGACTATACTCTTTGACCAGCTCACCATTTTCTTGCAAGATTTTTTGTGAGCTTCCTTGTTCATAAGGAAATTCTTGTGTTAAGATTCAATCATTACACACCTATCTATAGCCATGGATATGAAATCTAATTTCTGATTCAGGCTATGCTGTAGCATTTGGCATCTAAGGTTAATTGTTTAAATGATCATAATGGAATCCACTAACTTCCTCAGCAATTGAATGACAAAATCGTATCCTTGTGCTGATGACTCTGAATCTGACATTATTCTACATTTTGGTTTTTCCTATAACTCTAAAATCTTCCTCTTAGAGGATCCTCCAGCTTCTTTCTTCCTTATAATTTCATTAGTTAGGGTATCAATAAGCACTTTTTTCCCCTTCTTAGTTTTCAGAATAGCTTCTTCATCTAGATACTCCTTCTCACTTTTAGATAATTGAAAGATCTTATATTCATCAACTTTTTCATTATCAGCTCCAGATTAAATATCTTCGGGATGAATAAAGTTATTATTATAGGTTTCTTCCTCAAAAAACTTGTTCATGTCCTCTTCATCCTTCTCATCAACTTTTGGAGTGGCAAGTCTTGAAGATTATGCTTGAGAAGTCCAGATTGACAACTTTTCGGATGCACTTTCTTTCTCATGATAATGTTCAACATTCTTAATTAGATCTTCGAAATGACTACTACTTTCTTAATTTTCTTGAACTTCTTCCACAACTTCTATCTGTTCAGAAACCATCTCTTAAAATTTTTCTGGAGACATCAACATCTTTCCCATAGTGTCAGGAAATGGTTCTACTAAGAAAGTTTTTGGTACATGAATTTGTTCTAATGCAACATCAGTATCCCTTAGAAGGTATTGAAAAATATCAGCCTCAGACATATTTTCTTAAGATTCTTCTTCTTGGCTTGCTTCTCAAGCTCATCTTCAGCTTTTTCTTTCAATGATTTGGCCTCTACTAGGTCTAGGAAAATTGTGCCTCCCCTTATTTATGGTTCTTCTTATCCTCCCTCCATTTGGAGACTACCTCATCTGGATATGATTTTTGTTTCTTGGGCTTTATAGGTGTAGTTTGAGCTTCCAAAGATTTACGGGCTTCCTCTATTTCTTACACTTTTTTTAGTTTCCTCTTCATTCCATCTTTCATTGATGGTTCAGCCACTTTGGTATTTTTCAGAATGGCTTCTGCCACATCCTCTTGAAGATCAAATAATTCACCTGACCCCTTGGACAAACCAACCTCCATCCTCTTGAGGGTATCATCACTGATCAGTATTAGTTTGCAATTCCTCGACATGAAACTGCAATGGATATTGAAAGATTCAAGACAAAGAACTATAATCATGGAGAGTAGGATAGGATACATAGTAATATATTCTTTCAAATTACGATTCTTGATATTCTCAATCATATTGAGAATATGTTTCATCAGATTGATTTTCCTTAAATTTTACAACAAAATATAATATATACATATCGCATTTATTAAGAGTGTCCTTGTCTCCATTTGTTGTTACGATAAGACCGTGAACCCCTAATTCTAGGATCTTATTGTTCGTAGAAAAGTGAGAAATCTTCACTATCTTGACATCTATAAGACCAAGACATTTCATATCCTTCACGTTGATGATACTTCTTTTCACATCCGGTAATTTGTGGGAAAAAAACTCATTTCCCCTTCATAGGATAACCCTACCAAGCTAGAAGACTTGGTTTACGAAAGTTCATATGAGTTTCCATAACTTTTTAAGGTAAATTTTTCCCTACCATCTTCCTTAAAGAAGAAAGCTGACTCATTAAACCCTATCAACAAATCAGGATACACTACATCCTTAACTCCTGGAATTGAAATGGACACACTTTCACATCCATTAAGTTTGATATTCTTGGAGATAAAAGAGTCATATTTTTTGGACAAAGATCATATATACTAACCACTACTTGTATATTTTCCACTCCGTAATCGGCTTAATAGAAGACATCTCTTGAGAGGGAACTTCACCAGACATTCATAATTGAGAACTTCTGAAAGGTTCGGAACATGATTTTGTAGAGGGACAGAGCTTCGACATGCATAATCTTTGAAAACCTATGTGGGAAAACTACCTGGGGTCCCCTTTATATTGGCAATGAAGTGATGGTTCATCTTCCCATTTAAATCCAATGGCTGAGAATTCTCCTGATCAGATCGGATGCTTGAAATGATAGCCTCAAGGAAAAATTTGGTAGAATCCTACATTTTGTGTGTTTTTAAAGCGAAATATCCAGATTTAAGGAAACATGAATCCGGGAAATTTTACAAACAAAAGAACCTAATAACAAGTAAATGTTTATTACGAAAATTCAAAAAAGAATCATACCTTTCGAATTGTCAGGAGAATTATTTGTATTGAGGAAAATTCTTCTTGAAGGACTTTAGATTCAAAAAAAACTTGAGTAAACAAAGAAAAGTAGTACACATATATTCATTATGAAAATTTCCATTAAGAAAATTTCATGTATGAAAATTTCTATTAGGAAAATTTCATGTATTGAAATTTCCATTAAAAAAATATGAAAAAATCTATTAAGAAAAATATGAAAGAAAAAATCACTAAGAAAAACATGAAAAACTTTATTACAATAAACATGAATAACTTCATTACAAAAAAATATAATAAACTTCATTAAAAAATATAAAAAACGTAAATACGAAAAAATATGAAAAACTTTATTATGAAAAAATATGAAAAAATTAATTACAAAAAATACGAAAAACATCATTTAAAATTTACTCTCCCTATGAAAAGATGTTTATTACTATAAGGAGATTGATTCAACAGAATTTTAACAAGTAGCATTACCTCATGTTTATCATTATAATCTTCTGTTTAATGTATTCAATTCTATCAGAAAGTAATGATTTTGTGAAAATTTCAGCAAGTTGATCTTGCATTTCGATAAATTGAAGAATGATATCATCTTTTTTCTTAATAATATTTTCAAAGTTGTTTTTGTTACCAGTCATATGCTAGGAAAATCCACTATCCATGCACCATGTATTGTTGTTGGTACTTTCTCTATTTTCTTGAAAATAAGAAAAAGTTAGAATTTAGGAATCCATACATGCTTGGATCCGGAATTGTTAGAAAACAGGATTTTGGGTGTCCACATTTGTTTAGAGAAATAAGCTTTAAAAAACCCAAGATACTGAAAATTATTCAAAGAGAAATTTTTCTTCCAATGCCCACCACATTGACATTTAGTAACATAAGAGGATTTGGATGGAATAAAATAGTTGTTTTTAAGAAAAGGTTTTTGGTGAGTATAACCTACTCCAGTTGAATTTCATGGAGGTTTGATTTGATAATACATCATGTTAAAATTTTCCATACAAAATGTAATGTTTGAAAGAATATTGTTAAGGTAATATATTTCAGATTTTAGTCTGATGACTATATTCCTATCCTCAATAATTATTTCCATAGAGTTAGATGTTTCCACAAAAAAAATCAATTTTTAAATAGCATTCTTAAGATATTTTGGAAGTTTTTTTTCAGAATTTACTCCCTTAAGATCTTTAGAAAGTTTTTATAAAATCTCATCATTATCTCTACGATTTCTAGAATGATCTGAAATCACGTTTGTAAGAACTTATTCTCTAGTATTTTCCCTATCCAATTTGTTATAAATTTTTCAATTTCATGCTTCTAATAACTTGGAAAATCTAGATACTTCTTCATACGGAGTTATTTATTCATTATATGAGGATGAAGTATCTTCATAAGAAGTAATATCTCCAGAATAGTAATTCATCATTATCTCTATGATTTCTGGAGTCTTTACATTCATATGTTTAAAAGTTATTGTAAAAGTGACTCCTTCATTACAATTCTTATTTTTGACATTATCAGCATCACTCTTCATTCTAGTCTTATGCTAAAGAAGAGTTCCAAACAATCCATCTAAGGAAATCTGGGTGACTTTCCTATTCTCATCAATTGTTATCCTCTTAGACTCCCACTCATTTGTCATGATGTCCATGATCTTACCAAAAAGAGCTTCATCATCTAATCCTTTTTCTACCATTGATTGTAAACTATTCACAATAGTCATGAATCTTTGTTTCACCTTACATATGTGTTTTCCAAAAGGAAAGTTAAAGCCATGGTATTAATCTCTAAGCATAGCTCTTCTAGTTTCAAATACATTGGAAGTACTAAAATGTGTAACTTCATGTTTCTTCCAAATACTGTTTGTTGTTTCACAGGATGAAATTTGGCTATATATATTTCTAGTCATGGAGCAAAGCAATGTATTTCATACCTTATAATTCAGTTGATATTCTGGATTTTCTTGATTGGTGAAGGTACTAACTTCCTTGTTAGGAATTTTATATCCTCCAGTAAGCATAAAAAAATTATCAGCACCGGTATTGATAATTAAAGTCTTCAAACAATATCTCTAACACTAATAATATAACAACCCATAATTTATATACATTTTTATTACTTCATAATAAAAGCATACTTTTTAGAACATATACAAAACCATGAAAGGACCGTATAGGTATAGTGTCTTTAGAAACTGGAAAACATAACCAACTGGTTCATTAAGCATCTACAATGTCTCTTGTTTATTTCATCATATCTAGAGTCCCTTTTGGAAAATCCTACTTAATAACCTTCTTCCTGACCTGGGGAAAGAAAACATACAAAAGGGTGAGCTCGAATACTCAGTAAGGGTAAACCAAAGAAATATCAATCATATTCATAATAACATAACATTTTGGAAATCTTAACCTTCAAAAGAGATCATAATTTCATAACATGGGATAAATAAATAATCATAACTTAAAACATGAAAATTTGTGGCATACAAACATAATCATAGATAATCATGTCTTATTAGTCAAGACTCATTGCCAAGACTATCTTAGCGGACAAAGTCCATTTCTGAACTGAGTTCACTCCTCGTTTCAGTCCTGTTTCACTGAACCAGATTAACTTTCCATTCCAGCCATTCCTATCTCATGAGATATAAATCTTTAACCAATGCATTGAATTGAGATATAGGTCCCACCTATCTCATAATGAAACCATTCTTATGTAAGCCACAAAATCATATATCATACATCATAACATGACCCATGTAAAAAATTGGATTCAAAAATCATATAAGAGAAAAGGACTTCATAGAAACAATTCTATCATGACATAATCAAATCAATATAAAAATATGGATAGAAACAGGACCCTATATTATCTTAGATGGAAAATAATTTTGATAAAGCAATTGAACTTCATTCATGATGAAAATATCATTTCTACTTCAAAAACATTTTTCCCTTATTAACATGTCATATAATTTTAAACTAATAGAAGTTGATTAAAAATAAACTTGAGAACTTTTAAAGGATGCTTCATGAAACCAATGTCCTAAAAATCCATTCATGTCGTATAAACTAAAAAACATTCTTCTCATACTTTGGCAGGAAAAGTCAAAATGTACCTCGTACGACAAATGACCAAAGATTCCTTTCAAATCATTTACTAAAAACTCACCGAAGGGTAAAATTGGATTTAGAAAATTGTAGTAGGATAGAAATAATATTACATATAGACAAAACATGGATATGGATGATAAATATTCCCCAGTAAATAATATAATATTTGTTTTAAAAACTATTTTATGTCAATTTTTACACTATTTGGTAATTAATTTTTGTGAAAATCATAACAAAATTATTAGTTCGAACAAAGTTAATAAAATCAATACTAACATCTCATATTATCCTATTAAATTAGTTTAATTAATAAAAAGTCTCAAATTACATTTATTTGGGTATTTATAATATCAATTATTTTAATATTTCAGTATTTAGGTAATTACTGCATCATCATTGTGTCATATATAAAATAAATTATATAATGCTTAAAAATTATAAATAAAATATCATTAGGTAGGAAATCTTTATATATTTCTAATGAATATTTATAGTTGAATTTATATTATGTATAACCCTATATTTAAAATGTTTTAGTTATTAAACTTTAATTTTACCTATTTTAACCCTTCTCTAAATAAACTAATAATAAATTTCCTAATCTAATCCATGTGGGCCTAAATGGACATAATTTATTCCCAAGGTTGTTTTTGGTCGAATTACAGTTATTTAATAAAATTATTACATGGGTTAGGGTAATAATAAAATCATTTTTACCCTTAATTACCATATTTACTTTTAACTGTGGCAAAAAAAAGTAAAAACATACTATTCACCAAAAATTATTTTCATCTCCTTGAACCACATTTTAGTCCTTTATATTAACTGTGTCTCTCGGAATTTAGAAATTCCACTCACATAAGCGGTAAAATTATGTTTTATGTGAATTTTCAAATTATCCTTTGAGTTGGGTAAAAGACAGTAAAAAGTTCAATAAAATTTTTATATATCTAAAATTATTATAAAATGACTCCAATTAATTACTTTGAACTTATATTGGTATTATGTATCAATTTTGACCTAAAATACATTTGAATAAAATAAAAAATTATTTAAATAAAAATTCGTTTTTAAAATTGTATCCTAGTGTTTTCACTATTGATCAAAAATTGAATGTTTCAGAAAAATACCAAAATTTCACCATAGGCTAATTTCGATATTATGAATCCAAAAATGAAGTCCATTTTGAATGATGAAATTTAAAAAATTTCAAAAAGTGTTTATTAATATTCATAACGGCTAGTTTTAATAATATTTTAATAGCATATCGTTGTTTAGTGAAACTCGGTATTGCGTACGACACAAGCTATCGAGGAACGTCGTGATTGCGTGTAAAGCAAGCCAAGCTAATGTTGTGTTCAGTGAAAGATTCCTTTGATGATGTATATAAAAACCAAATATTTCTCATAAAAAATCTCAGGTGTTACATTCTACCCCCCTTAAAATGAATTTCTCCCTTGAAATTTGTCACTTGGTAACGAACAGATGAGGATACCTCTCCCTCATCATATCCTAAAGCTCCCATGTAGCTTATTCTAATTAGTGGTTCCTCTATAATACTTTCACTAAGAGAGTGGTCTTGTTCCGTAGGACTTTTTCGCTAAGATCCAGAATCTCTATCGGCTGTTCTTCATAAGAAAGATCTTGCTCTAGCAGTACAACATCTGAGCTTAGTACATGTAATGGATCGAGTATGTACTTTCCCAGGAGTGATACATGGAACACATCATGAACTTTAGAGAGATTTGGTGGAAGATCCAATCGGTAAGCTACCTTCCCAACATGATCCAGTATTTCAAAAGGACCGATATACGTAGAACTCATCTTTCCCTTCTTTCCAAATCTCATTACTCTCTTCCAAGGAGATATTCATAAGAACACTTTATCGCCCACTTCAAACTCTTGGTCTTTTCTTCAGTTGTCGGCATTACCTTTTTGTCAACTCTGAGCTACTCTAATGTGTTGTTGAATAGATATGGCCTTTTCTACCATCTCATCAACAAGATCAGTTCCTAATAGCTTTCGTTCCCCAACTTCATCCTAGAAAGTTGGAGTCCTGCATTTCTTTCCATAGAAAGATTCATAAGAAGCCATCTAAATACTGGAGTGAAAGCTATTATTATTAGAAATTACACCAAAGGTAGGTGTAGATCCTAACCACCTTTTAAATCCATATATCATGCTCTTAACATATCTTCTAGTGTTTAATTTGTCCTCTCAGACAGGTCATATTTCTGAGGATGATAAGTACTGATGAAACTCAACTCTGTATCCGAAGTATGCTGAAGACTTTTCTAGAAATTTGAGTTAAACCTCGGATCCTGATCAGCTATAATGGAATTTTTTACTCCGTACAATCTTACCACTTCCTTTACATATATCCTGGAAAGCTGATCCAGAGAGAAATCCTCTCTAATATAAATGAAGTTTGCAGATTTTGTAAGACAATCAACTATGACCCAAATAGAATTATTGCCTTTTTATGTTTTAGGAAGTCTGGTGACAAAGTCCATAGTGATGTATTCCCACTTCCATTCGGGTATGGGTAATGGTTGTAACATCCCCTTAGACTTCTGTCTCTCAGCATTAAGTTGCTAAAAAAAAGCATCGACAAATATATTCAGCAACATCTCTTTTCATGCCATCCCACCAGAAGTACTCTTTCAGGTCCTTATACATCTTCATGGTTCAATTGTAAATAGAGAATGAAGAACTATGAGCCTCATCCAGCAGCTCCTTCTTTAATTCGGGAATGGGAGGAACACAAACCCGATTTCTGAACATTATTATCCCATCACAATAAAGGTTGAATTGAGGAACATTTCTCACCTTCTATTGTTACTCTACATCTTCTTTCTGTGCCTCTTTCATCTTCACATGTATAGATGGTTGAACATTCATTTGAGAAAGATAAGATTTTCCCCTTCCATTATAATTCCAAGATCCATCCTTTGTATAACCATAAATATTGGATCTTCTGTGATACTCATCATGGATAAGCTAGCATGGTCTTGTTGACTTAATGCATCTGCCACCTTGTTTTCTTTCCCAGGGTGATAATGAATTGAGTAGTCTTAATCCTTAATCAACTCCAACCATATTCTTTGGCGCATATTCCGCTCCTTTTGTGTGAAAATATACTTTAAACTTTTATGATCGGTATAAATATCACACATTTCTCCATAAAGAAATGCCTCCAAATCTTTAAGGCAAAGATTCCCGCAGCTAACTCCAAATCATGAGTTGGGTAATTTTGCTCATGGATTTTCAACTGTCGTGAGGCATAAGCTATAACCATATCATTTTGCATAAGAACACACCCCAAACCAATCTTGGATGCATCACTGTAGATAAGAAAACTTTCTACACTAAAAGGAAGTGTGAGTACAGGTGCGCTGGACAACCATCTTTTCAACTCCTTGAAATTCTCTTCACATTCCTCCGTCCCCACGAACTTAACTCCTTTTCGAGTCAACCTGGTGAGTGGATTAGATAATCATGAAAAATCTTTCAGAAAACGTCAATAATATCCATCCAAACCTTGAAAACATCAGATCTTAGTTACTATTGTTGGTCTCGTCCATCTTTTGATGACCTCTATCATTGATGGATCCACAGATATCCCCTCTTTTGAGATTTTGTAACCTAAAAAATAAACTTTTTGAAGCCAAAATTCACACTTGGTAAATTTGGCATAAAGCTTCTCCTTTATCAGGGTCTTCAGTATAACTGTCAAGTGATCTTCATTTTCTTCCTTGCTCTTTGAATTGACAAGAATATCATCTATTAAGACAACCAAAAACTGATCAAGATAGCCTCTAATGACTCTATTCATCAGATTAATGAAGATAATAGGGTCATTAGTAAGACCAAATTGCATCACTATAAATTCATAGTGTCCATACCTTGTATGGAAATACATTTTTTGTATATCCTCCCATTGGAACCTTAATTGATGATACCCTGAATGAAGATCAATCTTGGAAAAGTATTGAGCTCCGTGTAGTTGGTCGAATAATTCATCAATTCGTGGGAGAGGAAATTTGTTCTTGGTAGTGATCTTGTTATGTTCTCTATAATCAATGCAGAGTCCCATTGATCCATCATTCTTCTTAACAAATAGAACAGTTTCTCACCAAGGTGACACACTAAAGCATATGAATCCCTTATCATGATTCTGTTGGAGTTTCTTCTTCAATTGCTGCAACTCAATTGGGGCCATTCTTTAAGGTCTATTTGAAATGGTCATATCACCTGGTATGAGTTCTATTGAAAACTAAACTTCACGATTCAGTGGAAGACGTGGAAATTCCTTAGGAAAGACATCATCAAACTCCCGTACAATGGGAATATTCTTAATCGTGAGTTTCTGTCCACCCATTTGAGATAAATAACCTTCATTTAGTGGAATCAAGACACATAAGATGGAAGAAATTTCCCTTGGAAGGTTATGTTCATCCATGCATCGATAGACGATCGTAGATTGATCTAGAATATGAAATGTGACTTCCCTTCTTTGGCAATTGATACGATCTCCATATAAAGAAAGCAAATCCATGCCAAGAATCGCATCAAATTCCACTATATGAAGGATCACAAGATTTGCAGGAATCACTTTCCCTCAAACTTAAATCGAAGAAGAATTATAAACTTTTGAGGTGACTGTTGTGCCATTAGGAGTTGTCATAGAAAACTTAACATCTAATTGTTGAGGTAATACGGTGATACCCTTTGAAAATTCATCAGAAAAAAACAGTGGGTGGATCTAGAATCAATTAAAACATTTTCTACTTTAGATTGGATGGTATGTGTACCTTTCACCACTTCATTATCATACACTACATCGCTGATAGAAATTGCATGTGACTTTCCTTTTTCTTTAGCCTTAAGAGTTTGTTGACATCGATCATCATCAACAACCCTTGGATTATGGCATTGATTAGCATAATTCCCCATTTCCTTGCACTTTTAACATTGAAGTGTAGGAGGTTCACCCTATGTAGGATTTTCTTTGTTCGCATCAATAGCCATATTCTTCCCATCATTGCGGCATTCTAATGCCCGATGACCTTCATTTCCACATTTGAAACATTTACTTTTCCCTTTAAGACAACTCCCTCCATGTTTCTGTCCACACATTGAGCATAAGGGAAAACTCATCTTCATTTTAGTGGTCTCTTTAGATTTTCCTTTGAATTCCATTTTTCTATTCTTATCAAACCCATATGACTAATGGGTTACTTCAATCTCCATCTCAACATTGAGAGCACATCGATCAATTTCCTCATATATATTGAAGTCCCTAATGGATAACACCCTTAGAAGACTTGGTTTTATGCCACTAAATAATAGATCGATATTAATCTCAGGTTTGATAATAATCCCAGAAGCGTACCTCGCAAGTCTTGTAAAATTTTATTCATAGGTTCCAATAGATTCATCATCCTTTTGCTTCAGTTCCAGAAACTCCTTATACACCATTGTTTGAAGAATACAAGAGAAGTACTTATTAAAAAATAAGTACTTGAACTCATCCCATTCCATGGACTCAATTTCATCTCTTGGCCTCGTATTCTTGATAAGATTCCATCATTGATCAGCTTCACCTTCCAAACGATATACTGCTATGTTGACATTATCATGTTCAGAACATTGAAGAACTGAAAATATCTTCTCATTAGTACTGATCCATTGTTCAGCAACTAATGGATCAGTAGACCTGCTGAATGAGGGTGGATGCTACCTCATGAAGGATTCAACAGAATGTTGCTCCTTCCTTTGCTCGATTGGATGTCCTGCATGATTCATAGTTTGATAATTTTTTGTGAGTATGGCTACATCATTTTTCATTCCAGCTCCCATGACTTTTGGTTACTCAGGGGGCCAATCATTGCATTGCCCGTCGCATTCAGAATTAACATGGGTCCTTCGGGTTCCAGCCATTGACTAAAACTAAGAAGAATAGTGTGATGAATACTAATTATAATAGTAAAACCACATAATCAAGAATAAAATTTCACGCTTTAGGTATTATCATAGGTTATTCATGCCCATTTCTAAAACACTAAGATTGTGTTTTATGCTTAGACTTATCCTTAGGGTTCTTACTAAGGCTTTCACATCCTTGTTTCCAATGTATGACTATACATTTCCACTGATACCAACTATAACGACCCATACTTTACATACATTTTTATTACTTTAGAATCGATTCATACTTATTACAACATATAACAAAACCATGAAAGGACCGTATAGGTATAGTTTCTTTAGAAATAGGGAAACATAAACAACTGGTTCATAAAGAATCTACATTGTCTCCAGTTTATTTCATCATATCTAGAGTCCCTTTTGGCATATCCTACTTAATAACCTTCTTCCTGACCTGGGGAAAGAAAACATACAAAAGTGTGATCTAGAATACTTAGTAAGGGTAAACAAAAGAAATATAAATCATATTCATAATATTATAAAATATTAGAAATCATAACCTGCAAAAGAGATTATAATTTCATAACATTCGATAAATCAATAATCATAACTTAAAACATGAATATTTGTGGCACACACACATAATCATAGAGAATCCATTCTTATTTGTCAAGACTCATTTTCAAGACTATCTTAGCGGACAAAGTCCATTTCTAAACTGAGTTCACTCCTCGTTTCATTCATGTTTCACTAAACCAGATTAACCTACTGTTCCAGCCATGCCTATCTCATGAGATATAAATATTTACCCAATGCGTTTGAGGGAGATATAGGTCCCACCCATCTCATAATGAAACCATTCTTATGTGTGCCAAAAAATCATAAATCATACATCATAACATAAACCATGTAATAAAAATGGGGTTCATAAATCATATAAGATAAATGGACTTCATAAAAATAATTCCAGTATAAAATAGTCAAATCAATATAAAAATATGGATAGAAATAGAACCATATATTCTCTTACATGGAAAATAATTTTGATAAAACAATTGAACATCATTCTTGAGGAAAATATCCTTTCTACTTCAAAAACATTTTTCCCTTCTTATCATGTCATATAATTTTAAACAAAAAGAAGTTGATTAAAAATAAACTTGAAAACTTGTAAAGGATTCTTCAGGGAAACAATGTCCTAAAAATCCATTCATGTCATATAAGCTAAAAAACATTCTTCTCGTACATTGGTAGGAAAAGTCAAAAAGTACCTCGTACGAAAAACGACCAAAGATTCCTGTCATATCTCTTACTAAAAACTCACCGAAGGTTAAAATTGGATTTAAAAAATTGTAGGAGGATATAAATAATATTAAATATTGACAAAACATGGATATGGATGATAAATATTCCCCAATAAATTTTGAAGTAAAAACAATCTCTGATAAAAATTGAGATGGCGAGATTTTCCCTTACCTTAGGTTTGATTTTCTTCGTACATGTCCGAACCTCCTGTATAATGATTTAAATAATGTTATTGACTTATTTCATAATCATAACCATTTTTATGATATCATATATGGTCATATTCTTATATTCTTATCTTCTTATTAGTAATATTTCATTGCTACTTGTTATTCGGATGTTTATTTCTTTTTGTTCATATGTGTGTTTGGTCAAATAAATTCTTATTATTCTTTTTTATGTTATAAATACAAAATTTATAGAATGGTATTAGTGTAATATATATCATCTTTATTCATTCAATTCATTTATATAATCATTATGCAATGAAGATCATGTAGAACGAGTCGCATCACATCGTGGAGACGATAGGCCGTATGTACGCACGAGCGATGATATCATTCCCATGATCGTGGAATTGTATTGAAGTGTATGTATACTATTTCAGAATCAATATAAATTTAAAATAATCATATATAGTTATTATTTAAAACATTATACCCATCCAAGTAAGGTGGTGGAAAACATATTACACCACGGCGTGGAGACGGTATTCTGTACGTACGCATGCACGGTGATTTCATTTTCTGTAGGATGGATAGAAAGTGAAATAGGGCTGTTTCATATTTATAATAACATATAATTATATTATTGATACTGATGTTATTACTTAATAATGAAATAACTAAATAAGATAAAGAAGAAGAAGAAATAAAGTTGAACGAATCGGTAACGGACATTACCTCTTCTTTGAAGTGCCTCTTATTAACCTCCTCTTAGGGAACTAATGATGGTCTTTGAAGAAGACCAAAACCTCTAGGATATTTCTAGGGAAGTGGAGAAGAGAAATTGGCCAGGGTTGGCTGATCATGAAGGATCAATGTGGTGTGAGGAGGACAGGGAGGTGGTGCCCTTTTATAAGGGAGGAGAAGGGCACCTTTGAAAAAACTAAAAATATTATTTTATTATAAAGTCATATTCATTTTTTAATAGCTCCAAATTGATTTATTTATAAGATAGTGTGGGGATGGGTCTAAATCCTCTCATAAAATAGAATTTAGAAAAGTTTATGTTTCTTTTTTAACCTTATCATTTATATTTAACATTAACTTAGATAATTTAACATTAACCGTGTCTTCTTGTTTTCTTACCCTATAAGGTTAATAAAATTACTATAACAAGAAAAAACGAACCCCAAGTTGTTTATTATTAATATATATAACCTTATCAAAGTTATTTTGTAGAATATTAGATTTTTTTGAATAAAATAACAATTAATAATATAATATTTGTTTTAATAACTATTGTATGTCAATTTTGACACAAATTGGTAAATGATTTTTTTGAAAGTCATAACAGAATGATTAGTTCGAGAAATGTTATTTAAATTAATAATTACATATAATATTGACCAATAAAATTAGTGTAATTCATAAAAAGTCTCAAATTAAACTTATTTTGGTATTTATAAGATCAATTATTTTAATATTTCATTATTTAGGTAATTACTGCGTCACCATTGTGTCATATATAACTTAAATTATTTAACATCTAAAAATTATAATTAAAATATCATTATGTAGGAAATATTTTTTTTCTTTCTAATGAATCTTTATAGTCGAATTTATCTTTTTAATAACCCCTATTAAAAATGTTATAGTTATTAAACATTGATTTCAACTATTTTAACCCTTTTTTGAATAAATTAATAATAAATGCCCTAATCTAACCCAAGTGGGCCTAAATAGTAATATTTTATTCCTAAGGTTGTTTTTTCTCTAATTACACTTATCCAAAGGAATTATGACATGTGTTAGGGTAATAATAATATAGTTTTTAACCTTAATTACCTTATTTATTTTAACCGTGGTAAAAAAAAGTAAAAAGTTACTATTCACCAAAAATTATTTTCATCTCATTGAACAAAATATTAGTCCTTGGTATTAACCATGTCTCTCGGATATAAATTCCACTCACAGAAGTGGTAAAATTAAATTTTATGTGAATTTTCAAATTTCCTTAGGAGGTGGGTAAAAGACGGTGAAAAGTTCGATAAAATTTTTATATATCTAAAATTATTATAAAATGACTCCAATGAATTACTTTGAACTTTATAAGTATTATGTATCAATTTTGACTTAATATAAATTTAAATAAAATAAATAATTATTTAAATAAAAATTCGGTTTTAAATAGTAACCTAGTGTTTTCGCTATTCATAAAAAATTGAAAGTTTTCAGAAAAATACCAAAATTCCACCCAAGGCTAATTTCGATATTCTGAATCCAAAAATAAAGTCCATTTTGAAAGATGAAATTTATAAAATTTCAAAAAGTGTATATTACTATTCATAATTGCTAGTTTTAATAATATTTTAATAGCATATAGTTGTTTAGTGAAACTCTGTATTGTGTATGACGCAAGCTATCGAGGAAGGTCGTGATTGCGTGTAATGAAAGACAAGATACTGTTTTGTGTAGTGAAATATTCCTTTGATGATGTATATAAAAATAAAATATTTCTCATAAAAAATCTCGGGTGTTACAAATAATCGTTTCCATCAAAGATTGGTCATCTTGTTGGATTGAGATCGTCTATGGAACCAACATTGATTCCTACCATCATTAAGAAATTTATTTCCACACAAACTTGTTAATAAAAGATGTTTGTAACTAAGTAAAAAAAATTTGAAGAAAGAAAAATAAAGAACAAGAGTATCACTATTGAAAAAAATGAATCCGAAATTTATGAGCCCAAAAAACTGATTCATAAAAATATGATTCCAAAAAATATAGAAGAAGAAGAATTATCTTCTGAATCTAATCATGAGATTAATTCAGATTGAACTGAAATTCTGAAGCCAATTGTTATATTGGTTCAGGATTAAAGGTAACCTAAACTGATACCAATTTTTGAGATGGTATATCTGAGTATGATATAATCTATGATACCAAATGTAGGATCGAAATAATAGAGATACTATATAGAGTATCTAATGATGCTCAGTATACAAGAGGAGATGAATTGTATACTTTTAAAAATTCCATTACAAATTTTAAAGATGGATACATTTAACACGGTTAAACAAGGTAATTCACAAAACCTCTAGATCTACACACTTTCTTGAATCAAGAAATATGTTTTTTATAAAGAAATTCTGGAAAAGTGATTCCAGAAAATAAATTTAAAGAATGTTTACAAAGATGAAGATTCTATCTTAAAGCGTATAGAATCTAAATAAATCAGAGTAAAAATATAAGGATGTATAAGATAGTTATACTTTCTTCAACAATACAAATACAGTGGAAAACTTGTAACAAAACGAGTAACAAGTAGTAAATCTTTTAACCCATATAGAAGGGTATCCAACAACTTTAGATAAAGGTCCCTTGATTTATACTTTCAAAAAAGTCTATCTTACTGACACCAGGGTAAGACCTCAATATGAATATCGGAGTCTGTCTTGCTTTCCCCGCAAGCCCTCAACTTCAATGTAGTTGGAACCTATGTCTTCCTTAGCAAGGATTCCCTCAACTTCAAGGTAGATGGCACCTCTGTCTTCCTATCCCTAGAAGCTCTCGATTGTACACAACAACAATCAGAGTCGTACAAAGAAAATTTGAACATTAATTTCAGTACACATGAAGCAATGAATATATCTCTCTAGAAATCACATCAAAAGCATGTAATCTCAAAAGTCATCGAACATTGTTATGAATTCTTTCAAATGATCTCCTATTTAAGGCACAACTTCAACGGCCGACTCCCTCCTCCAACAGTCATAATTTTCCATGAATTTTGGAGGGACCTGTACACATGCCACTAAAACAACGGTTAGTGAGTAACTAAAATAACGCCATCATTCTATAACAAATCAATTTTATGAATAACTAAAATCCAGTATTCGTAGTCTAAGAAAATGAATGTTCGAAGTCTAACCAAAAAGGAATTTGGATTCTATAATACAAGGATATTAGGATTCTGTTTTTCTAGGA
Source organism: Viscum album (assembly GCA_963277665.1). Taxonomy (NCBI): domain Eukaryota; kingdom Viridiplantae; phylum Streptophyta; class Magnoliopsida; order Santalales; family Viscaceae; genus Viscum; species Viscum album. Next base: position 208,129,235 of record OY728146.1, on the reverse strand, counting down.
ATTCAGAACCTAAACTCTATAGAATTCCGGAATCTTAATTCCAAGGAAATTTGGAATCTTGATTCACAAGAATTCAGAACCTGAAATTACAATGTTTGGTGTTTGAGTTCATGGGAATTCAGAGTCGAAATTTCTAAGAGTTCAGAGTCTAAATTCTAAAATCTCAGAGTCATAACGTGGAACGTTCCTGACCAAAACTCGTATTCTGAATTTGGAGTCAGAACTCATAAAGTTCATAACTAGAATTCGTATTTAGAATTCGGATTCAGAACTTAGAATGTTCATAACCAGAATTAGTAATCAGAATTCAGAGTCCGAAAATAGAAAGTTCATAAACAGAATTCTTAATCATAATTTAGAGTCAGAACATAGAATGTTTGTAACCAGAATTCATAATCATATTTTGGAGTCAGAAGTCAAAAAGTTCATAACCAGAATTCGTAATCAAAATTAGGCGTCAGAACATAGAAAGTTCATATCGATAATTTGTAATCAGAATTTAGAGTTAGAACTTTTAATGTTCATAACAAGAATTCATAATCAGATATCTGCGAATTCTGCAGTCTAAAACAGAATGCTTCATATCTATAAATTTTTATGATTCTTAGGTTTTGGTTTGTAATCAAATTTTACACTTAGAAAAATTATTAAATGAGTAATGAAAACAAGGTAAGGATGAATTTTCTTGGGGAAGGAAATTTTTCTTATAGATGTAAAACACAGGGTAAAAATAGATTTTCCTGGAGATAAGGTGTTTGTGATTTTCAAAATAAGAGGAGTGATAAATTCATAAAGAGACCTTAATGACTCAACCAATCTCCCCAAGTATGAAGTAATGGAAAATTCATATGGAAAACCTTATTGGCTCAAGAGTTATGATACGAATTTTCAATATAAAGTATTTATTAATGAGAATATATAGTTTTTTAACTTATTTATGTATCCTTATGTGGAATATATAGGATGGTCCTAATGAGTACTAATTAATCTATTAATATATGTCCATGATACTTTATTGTAATCTATAAATTAAGGTTCAAATAACTCTTCCTAAATGGTTTATTTTTTAATTCACTTTTCCATGAATTATCACCAGGTTCGGCATTTATATTCATATTTGAAAGGTCATCCTGAATATTCTATAATGTAGTATTTGGATCAAGTGGGTAAGTTTCAAAAAACATCATGTACATATTCTTCCATAATTTTGGTCCTTTTATTGAATTACATAATTTTTTAACTAGATGTTTAATAAATATGGAAATTTCTATCATAAATTTTTTATGAAAATGTATCCAAATTATCTTTGGTTTTTTTAAACACATTGGCATTAAAATTACTAAATTAATTATTTTCTGGAATTGTTCCATTTCATAAATATTATAGTGTTTTCTTTAAAATTTGTCTAACAAGAACTATATTAATAATCTAGAAATTATTTTTCAAATATTGTACCAAAAAATTAACTATATAATCATAATCATTGAACATGTTCTGAAAAATCCCATGAATAAATATATATTCTTCTTTTTACAACACCATTTTTTTATTTGGTCATCAGATTAGAAAAGTGGTTAAATATCCATGTTGTGAGAATGGATATTTAGAATCATAATTTTCAAACTCATGGACATGACTATTTCTTAATTTCTTAATTTTACGTCATCTATGGTTTTCTAAATATTTCTCATACTTGGAAAAGTAGAAAAATGATTCACTTTTGTGAGATAATATTCATACATTGGTTAATCTAGAAAATTATTCTACAAGAATATAAGAATAATGCTTCCTATTTCTGTTAGAAAATATAGATGGACCAAAAAATTCAATGTGAACTAAATCTTGGTGTTGAGAAGTTGAAACATATTTAGTTGGATAGAAATAGATTTTATGTTTCATCCCTTTTTTATATAGGTTAGAGACTTTGTATATTAAGAAGTCTATTTTTTGTATATCCTTAACATTAACGTTCTATGTGAGATATGGTTGATGTATCCTAGTTTCCTATGAAAAATCCATAACTGTTTTTTTTAGAATCATAATAAAGAATTTTTTCAGAAAATATGGAATTCCAAACAACAAAATATACATTTTCATTATACATGGTAGTAAATACTATAGAATTATCACATGATAAATCATGTAATCTTATTTATCAAACATAAAATGATATTCATCATCACATAACTATGAGGTAATAAAAAGATTATACCTAAACCTATATATAATAAAACATTAGTGATCGAAATAGTACAATAATTTCTTAATTTACTAACAGTATTTATATTTCATTTGGAATTGTCACCAAATGTGACATGTCCATTATCTAATTAGACAAGATTATTGAATCTTGAGTAGTACCAATTCACGTGTTTGGATATTACTTTATCCATATACTATATAGTTTTACTAGTACCCTTTAAGAATGTTTCTTATAAAAAAGTGAATCCAAAAATGGTTTTGGTACCTATATTTTCATCGATCAGCTAATGTTAGTAATCAAATATTTTGGAATCCATATTTTTGAAATGTTTTTCCATAATAAATTATAATATTTCAAAAATGATTTTTTTCCAAAAAATAATAAAAACTATTTACAAACATTTGAGAACTATAACTAGGGAAAAACTTATCCCTATAATTGTTCCCCTACTAAGGCCGATAGTCAATCCCATTGTTATATTCAGGTGTCATTTTTTCATTAATTCTTGAAATATTTTGTTTAAGAACTTTTAATAATTCAATATCATTTTTCAAGTTCACATTATTGTTGCTATATTTTTTATTTCAATTTAACAATTGAAAATTTTAGTCTTATTATACAGCAAAATAGTATTTAATATAACTTTTTAGGGAATTATATTACTTTAAAGTTTTATATTTTATCCTAAATTTTGTAACGTCCAGACCTAACTCAACATCCAACCCGGTAGCTAGACCTGTCACCACATGGCCTCAAGCGCATCTCTCCAAATGCCAAAGGCTGCTGACTAGCCGCAAGGTCCTAGGTGAGTCTGTGGGGAAACTATGTCCTCATTACCAAAGTATCATAGTGGAATACAAATATACAATAGTGGAAGAAGGTAACCAGTAGAGAACACATAGACAACATAAATGGATAAAAAATTGAAATATTTGACATATATATGATGGTGCAAATGGTACAAGAGTCTAGAAAACAGCCCTAGATGGTACAAGTCAATACAGTACAGTACAAGTGTACAAAACACCAAAAAAACAAAAAGTATCCCTTGTCGCATCGTATGCCTCAGATTGGTATCGTGCACTCATAGTCTGAGCAGTAAGTCAAGTACATGTACTAGGGCATTTCCCCTTCTCAATACCTGAAATCATATAATCTGCGTGGGTCCAATAACATGACCCAAAGAGGGTGTGAGACTAATTCCCAGTAGGAAACCACCAAATATCCATGCTAATCTGTTAGTCAATATATAAAATAGGCAGTGTAATATGGAAAACAGTAAACAAGGAAAACTAGCAAGACTGAACCAAGCTTGTTCTTTGGTTTGGCGTCGCTTAAAGTGTCCATTCCATTTGTTAATAACTTCATTTATGTGTTGAAGCATTCCTTGAGCCCATTCTTGGAATAATCAATCGAAAACCAGACATCACTCAGGGAGAAAATCCACCAACACCCTACTAGCCCGTTCCGGCGAACCTTCTAGGTACCCAGCCTCGATCTAGGTGTGGTATAGTCCATCATCTAAGACCGTCTCCATGATCCTATAAATAAGATCCAGGTATCGCCCATGACATTTCATACCCTATTGAGTCCGTCCATGGCATCTCATACTAGATACATGATTCACTCGGCATTTCAATAACAAATATTGTATGAGTCTGTCCATAGAAACTCACATTGGTTCCATGGTTCACTCATGATTTTGTTTCGCATTTTAAGCTTCTCAAAGCATTTAACTCACATGGGCTAGAAATTCAAGAATTAATATATAAGGTTCATGGGAAAAAACTCAATCCCATTCCCAAAACCATTTCAATTACAATTTCATTCTATTGAAAATACATTCATATTAAATTCCATTTTTAACAACCCACAAGGGAAATGAAAAAAATGCCTCATAGGCATCCTAGGTCAAAACCCATAAAAGATCCATTCAAGGAAACACACCCAAGGGGTTGTTCCTGTCCATGGTATAAATCCTAACTCAAGTACATACAATCCCATTCAAATTACCTTCAACATTATAGGTAATAACAGGGTTAAATTCTAGGTTCAAACGACACCCAAAAGTGGGCACACAACACTCTAGCATATATAAACAGCTTGACAATCAGTTAAAAGCATGAGACCACCTAACTTAGGCTCGTACTAGATAGCTTATCCAATATCAGGCACTGATTCATCCAGGTTTGGAAGAAAGATTAAGAACAAACGAAGAACGAGAAATTGGGGCATATGGGCCTCAATCCAAACTGCGTTCTTAATAACCAGAATAATCGAGAAGGATTAAAAGGGAATTGAGGAATTAGTGTTGAGGATCTAACGAGACGAATGACGGTTGAAATAGAGATCAGACAAAGGAGAAGGATCAAATCTTCAAAATCATCCTTGGAGAGCTCCCCTGCTGCTGTCTGATTAAATAAGAAGGCCTAGGTTTCGGTTTTATAAAAATTTAATTAATTTATTTAATAATTAATTAAATTTCAAATCACAACAGGTCACACGGTTTACACGCACGACCTAAAAAACCGTGTGGAGATCATGTGGACCTTCCTAGAAGGCAAGGGGCAACCGCACGGCCTCCTTGCACGGTGTCCCCAAACCATGAGTTGGTCATGCTCTAGCCTCTGCCAAGCCTAAACCAAGGTGCACGGTTTACCCAGGCCATGCACAGGCCGTGCGCAAACCGCGTTTCAGGCCATTTCCAGTCTGAAACTTTGTTCAGGGCTCCGAACAATCCTCGTACACCTCCGTAACTCCCTCGGTCAAGTTAGGCATCCACATTAGGCCTCAACATAACAACTAAACTGAAAAGAAAAGGATCAGTACCTCCTATAAAAACATGTGTTTTTAAAATATTCCCCCGTTATAGAAATTTCTCCCCAAATTTCTCTCTGAATGGTGGTCATGATTTGTTTGTGAACAGCTATGGCCACTAAGCACGTACTTCGGCCTCTCGCTCCCAAGTCTCATCCTGTAAATGGTCGTTCTGCCATAGCGACCATACTAGAAGAACTGACCGGCCTCGTAGAACCTTCGTGCTCCTATCAATGATACGAATCAGATGCTCCTCAAAGGATTCATCAACCTGAAGCTCGACCTCCTCTAGCTGGAAGGGTTGTGACAGATCTGAATATTATCTCTATTACTGAGAAACATGAAACATGTCATGCATGGATCGGTACCTTTGAGGTAACTTCAACCGATAGGCTACTGCCCCACCCTCTCCAGAATCTCAAAAGGCCCAACATATCTAGGTGATAGCTTACCTTGTCTTTTGATCCACCTATGTCCCAGCCTCGGTGAAACATGCAAGAAAACCTGATCCCCGACCTCAAACTCTAGGGGTCATCTGCAGCGATCATCATATTACTTCTGATGAGACTGTGCGGTAACCATCCTCTTCTGTATCAACTGGACCTGCTCAGATGTCTCCTGAACAAGACGTTGTCCTAGTAAATCTACCTCACCTACCTCTAACCAGCACAGGGGTTATCAGCACGACCTACCATATAGAGCCTCATACGGTTCCATCTGTATAGTCTCTTGATAACTGTTGTTATAGGAAAACTCAACTAGGGGAATATGCATCTCACATGATCCCTCAAAATATCGGATGCATGATCATAGCATGTCATCAAGCACTTGTATCGTACCCTATGATTGGAAATCAGTCTGAGGGTGGTATGTTGTGATCAGAAGCACCTGTGTACCCAGCGCCCTCTGAAAATTATTCCCAAAATGTGACGTAAAACGAGCATCCATATCTGAAACAATGGTTCACAAAACCCCATGGTGTCGTACTATCTCCAGGATATACAACCTCCCTAGATCATCCACACTAAAGGTCTCCTTGATCGGCAAGAAATGAGAAATATTCGTAAGCCTATCAGCCACAACCCAAAAATAATTGATACCTCGAGGTGACCTCGGAAAACCAGTCAAGAAGTCCATATTAACATCATCCCACTTCCACTCCTGGATATGTAACTTCTATAAAAGCCAAGCTGGCCACTGGTGTTCTGCCATTACCTACTGATAGGTGGAACATCTCATGATAAAACTAGCCACTTACCTCTACATACCCAACCACCAGTACATTCGGTGCAAGTCACGATACATCTTAGTGACTCTGGGATGAACTGCCCAAACCGAAACATAAAACTCCCGCATTAGTTCCTCTGTAATATCCAATGGAACCCTTAAACATCCATCGATATGAAGAAATACATCCTCGACTATCATCAAACCAGGAGGAGGGTCCTCATCTTACACACCTTCCCATAGAATTAGGCCTTCCGAATCTTATAGACGTCTCATCCTTACATTGTTCAGGAGGGTAGAAGTCAAAATAAGGACGATAGAAAAGACTGCCCTTGGATATTCTGCACATCAAGATGCATCTTAGAGAACAAGGAAATAATCTTCCATTCACTGCTAACCTATTGTGCAGCCTGTATTTGAGTCCTCGTTCTCAATGCATCAGCCACTACATTTCCCTTACTAGGTGTATAAGAAAGCTTGAAATCAAAGGATTATAGGTACTCCACCCATTGTCGCTAGCTAAGATTTATATCACTCTAAGTAAATATATATTTGAGGAACTTGTGGCTTGTATACACCACAAAACCCTCTCCCAATAAATAGTGTATCCAACATTGCATCACATGAACAACTACTACTAGCTCAAGATCGTGCGTCGGATAATTCCTCTCGTGTGGCCTCGGCTGCCGAGATCTGTATGCCACGACTCTGTCTCCCTAAATCAGCACTGTACCCAGCCCATTTCCTGATGAGTCATAATAAATAGTGGAACTCTTGCCCTGTTCTGGCAGTATCAGGACTGCTGCTGATGTCATACTTCCTTTCAGCTCTTGAAAGGCTGCTTCACAAGAATCTGTCCATAAAAATTTCATGCCCTTTTTATTCAGTCCTATCAACGGTGTTGTTAATCATGAGAAACCATGTATGAAATGACTATAATAACTAGAATTCCCCTAGAAACTCCGTATGTCAAAGGCATTCTTGGGATGTTCCAAGGAAACCATAGTTTTAAACATCTCTGGTTCTACAGAAACTAATGTTTCTGAGATAACGTGGCCCAAGAAGTAAATATGATCCATCCAAAAGTGGCACTTATTAGGATATTCATATTGTTGATGCTCTCTTAGTGTATTCAGGAAGATCTCATGATGATTGTCATGGTCGTTTCGATTTCTAGAATACATCAAAATATCTTCCACAAAAACCATGACGAACGAGTCCATGTAAGGATGGAACATGAGATTCATCAAAGCCATGAAAACCGTTGGCATGTTCGTGAGACCGAATGACATAACCAAATACTCATACAAACTATACTTGCGACGAAAAGCTGTACAAGTTATGTCTGTAGGTCGAACCTGCACCTGGTGATATCCTGACCTCAAATCAATTTTCAAGAACACCCTAGCTCCTCAAAGCTGATCAAACAGGTCATCTATCCAGGGAAAGGGATATCGGTTTTTATTTGTCAGTTGGTTCAGTTTTCGATAGTCCACACATAGCCTAAGAGTTACATCCTCCTTTTTTGCAAAAAGGAATGACGAACCCCATAGAGAAGTACTGGGTTGAATAAACCCCTTTTCCTTCAAATCCTCGAGCTGTTTCATGAGCTCTTGCATCTCCGTTGTAGCCATCATTTAAGGATGAATGAATAATAGTGTGGCTCCAAGCACTAGGTCAATGGATATTGCCACCTCTCTCTAAAGAGTTAAACCTGAAAAGTCATCAGAAAAAATATCCCTGACGCACTCAACTACAGGGGGACGGTCCGTATGACTCACTCTCGGATCATTTAGAAACAAACTAGTGATCTAGGTTGTCATCCCATCCATCCCACGATGCTCTAGTCCATCTCGGCTTGCCTGGAGATCCCACTTTCCCTTAAAAGTATACAATTCACCCTCTGGTGATATGAAAATCACCCTCTGGCTGTAATAATCAACGTAGGATCGGTAAGCTCCTAGCCATTCCATACCGAGAATGACATCAAAACCTGTGATTTCAGGAACATAAAGATCCCAATTGAAGTTAAACCCTCCTACCTCAAGGGAGAACCCTCCACACTTACGTACAACCTCTTCCCTAACTCCTAATGGTGTGTCTAGCATCAAGATGCCATTAAAAGACAACACAACTAGCCCGAGGCTTTTCACTATAGTAATAGATATAAAACTGTGTGATGACCTTTTATCAAAGAGGGAAGAGGAAATAACATATGCTACTAAGATCGTACCTCTCACCATAGACGGTCCCGCTCCCTGATCCTTGGAAGTAGGCTGCACTGAATACATCTGGACTGAACCACAACCCTGTGATACAACTTCACTACCCAGAGCTGGCCCACTCTGACGTCTCGGTGTACCCTATGCCTAGCTACCTCTTCCATGACCACTACCTCAGGCTGATCGGCCAGTCACACCCTAACTCTCTGTCTGATGAGAAGCTTCTAACCCTGCTCCTGCATATGGAGTGGGTTCGGACCCTCTATTACGGGCTGCTGGTGGAAACGTTCTATAGAAAAGTTGAAGATGGCCTATCTTGCCACATGATCGGCACTCGACTGGGTCCCTCAGACACTGCAGCTTCGTGTGTCCCAGCCTACCGCACTAGTATCACCTTAGATTACTTACCGAAGATAGGTTCTTACTTCTATAATCACTTTGTGGATGATCTAGATGACGCTTCCTACTAATAATCGATACTGTACCTAATCTTGATGCCAAAATGCTCTTACTCGCACCTCCATCCTCTCTCAGGTTACATTCTATGATTAGCGCATGGTTCACAATTCCAGAAACGGTAGTCAACCGGAATATATTTACCTGAGATCAGATGTCATATCTCAGACTATCCTCAAAACACCTGGTCCTCGACAGCTCATCGCCCATCAGGATAGGTGCGATGCGCTGAAGCTCAGTAAAACGGGCTGAGTATTCCATCACTATTAACGTGCCCTATTCCGGATGCAAGAACTCCCAGGCTCAATCAGCCAACAATGTCTCAGTATAAAATAAATCATAGAAGGTCATATGAAACTCTATCCAAGCCATGTCCTGATTATGATCCAACTGGGTGATCGCATCCCACCACCTCTTGGTGGATTGAAGCAGAATGTACGTAGAGAGCTTGACCCTTCTCTCTGGAGGCATCTCAAAATGCTCAAAGATAGCTAGAATTGCCTCTAACCAGGACTCTGCAGCCTGTGGTCTGCCATCCCCTGAAAACGTATGCGGATTCCGCTGTTAAGACTCACACATCAACTCTGCCATAGTCGTGGTAGGTCACGGTGCTCCCTGAACGGTCTGCATAAAACGCAAGAAGTTCTCATGGAACTGTGCCTCATCACCTATGTCCGGAAGAACCACTGGTGCCACAACTGGAGTTTCCTAAAGTAGCCCATGGCCTACCATCTCCAGAACATGGTCATCACCTCTCTCCTGAAGTATGACTGGAGGTCTTCATGGTGGCTTGACTCTATAATTCCAAACACCCACCTCATTTCAGGATTTTTAAGTAGGTTCAAAACTCACAAGCACAAGAACCAGGATAGGACAGGTCAAGTACTTCCTAAAAATCACTCCAACCCATAGCCTACTTCTATCGCCAGGACTACATATGGAACAGTCACCAAAAACCACTAGAGTCACTACCTCTTGCCCACTCAGAAGTCGGGTCTAGTTATGGCTCTATTATTCAACATTCATTCTTGTGACATACCTTTTTTCAAAAGATTTAACTAATGGTCCACCATGTTTCGATCCCAGAGGGCCCATAACACCTCATGAATCAAAATTTTATGCCCTTATAACCATGAAATTCAATTTCATTTATAATTTACATCCCATTGGTGCGTCATTTCCCAATCCATAAGGGCCCATACTTTTTATGAATTGAATGATGATGTCACTCTTCATTCATTGCACCCAATCTAACACAACTGTAGGCACACCTATCAATCAACTATCAAAAAAGCATGCCATTTATATCCCAACACATATCCCAACAACATGAAACATCTAATTCATCCTAGATAGTATGGAATAATGCATGAAATGTGATTCATATCAGGGTGCCTATATGATGCATGAGACGGAAAACCCTCATCTCATCAGGTTGCAATGAAATAGAACCCACAATAATATCAATAGTATCAGCAAAAACGATGTGCGTCACCCAATGGTGAAATCAGAACAACTGTAATAATTAAAACTAGAAACACAATTCCATTCGAGGAAACATGCCTTTTCCCTATATGCGGGATTGCAACTCCCATGCATAGTATATTACCAAAGTCCTTTCCCTTTCTACTCCTTTCTATAGTCGCCAAATAGTAAGTAAAATTGGAAATGGAAAAAAAATGCCCTTTGATGCCACTTTGTAACGTCCCGACCTGACTCACCATCTAACCCGATAGCCTGACCAGTCGCCACATGGCCTCAAGTGCATCTCCCTAAATGCCATAGGCTGTCGACTAGCAGCGAGGGCCTAGGTGAGTCAATGGAGAGACTATTCCCTCATTACCAAAGTATCACAGTGGAATACAAACATACAATTGCGGAAGAAGGTAATCAGTAGACAACTCATAGATAACAAAAATAGATAAAAAATTGAAATATGTGAAATATATATGATGGTGAAAATGGTACAAGAGTCTAGAAAATATCCCAAGATGGTACAAGACAATGAAGTACAATACAAGTGTAAAAAACACTAAGAAGAAACCAAAAAGTATCCCTTGTCGTATCGCAAGCCTCAGCTTGGTCTGGTGCTCTCCTACTCTGGGAATCATGTCAAGTACCTATAGTTGGGAGTTTCCCCTTTTCAATACCTGAAATCATAAAATCTTCTTGGGTCCAAAAACATGACCCAAACGGGGTGTGAGACTGAATCCCAGAAGGCAACCACCAAAGATCCGTGCTAATTTGTCAGTGAATATATACATAAAAAGTTGTGTAATATGGAAAACAGTAAACAAGGAAGACTAGTAAGATCGACCCAAGATTTTTCTTTGGATTGGAATCGCTTAAAGTATAAATTCCATTTATTAATAACTTCTTTTATGTGTTCAACCATTCATTGAGCCCGTTCCTGGAATACTCAATCGGAAACTAGGCGTCTCTCAGGGAGAAAATCCACCAACACCCTACTATCGCATTCTGGCGAACCTCTAAGACTCCGACATCACTCTACAAGACCATTTCGGGGAACCTCTTTGGTACCCAGCCTCTCTCTGGGTGCGATATAGTATGTCATATGAGCCCATCCTTGGGATCCTGTAATTATAATCTGGGTATCGCCCATGACATTTCATGCCCTGTTGAGTCCATCCATGGCATCTCATACTGGATCCATGATTCACTCGGCATTTAAGTAACAAGTCTCATATGAGTCCATCCATGGAAACTCACATTGGTTCCATGGTTCACTCATGACATTGTTTTACATTTTAATAAGTTCAAAGCATTTAACTCACGTGGTCTAGCAATTCAAGAATTAGCATAAAAGGGTAAAGTGGAAAAACTCAATCCCATACACGAAACCATTTCAATTAAAATTTCATTCTATTGAAATTACATTCATATTCAATTCCATTTTTAACAACTTAGAAGGGATAGGAAAAAACATGCATTATAGGCATCCTGGGTCAAAAACCATAATGGAGTCATTCAAGGAAATGCACCCAAGGGGTGGTTCTTGTCCAAGGTATACAAACTATATCTATCACATACCATCCCATTCATATTACCTACATCATTATAGGTAATAACAGGGTTAAATTCCATGTTCAAACAACACCCAAAAGTGGGCGTTTGGAACTTCGGCATATATAAACAGCTTGGCAATCAGTGAAAAGCATTAGACCACCTACCTTAGGCTCATACTAGCTAGATCATCCGGTATCAGGATATGATTCAACTAGGTTTGGAAGAAAACTGAAGAACAGATGAAGAATGAGAAATTAGGGCATATAACCCTCAATCCCAACTGCGTTCGTTATAACCAAAACAATCGAGAAGAATTAAAAAGGAATTTAGAACATACCATTACAGATCTAATGAGATTAATAACAGTTTAAACGGATATCAGATGAAGGAGAAGGATCAAATCCTCCAAAGCTTCCATGGAGAGATCCACTGCTGTTGTCCGGTTGAAGAAGAAGGCCTAGGTTAGGTTTTTATAAAAATTTATTTAATAATTAATTAAATTTCAAAACACAACAGTTCGCACGGTTTACCCACATGGCCTAACAAACCGTACAGGGACCGTATAGACCTTCTTAGAAGGCAAGGGGAAACCGCATGACCACCCCACACAGTTTCCCCAAACCGTGCATAGGCCGTGTTACAACCTCTTCCAAGCCTACCCCAAGGCGCACAGTTTACACAGGCCATGCACAGGCCGTGCGCAAACCATGTTCTAGGCCATTTCCACCCTAAATCTTTGTTCTGGACTCCAAACAAGCCCCAGAGACCTTCGTAACTCCCTCACCCAAGTTAGGAATCCACATTAGGCCTCAACAGAATAATTAAACTGAAAAGAAAAGGATCCTTACCTCATACGAAAACTTGGGTTCTTACAAATTCATTCAATGAATCCAAAAGATTATTACAATAAACTAATTGACCCCCACTTGAAATATTTTGTTCATAATTATTTTCATTGTGAAAAACATTTAAAATATCAATAAGCCATTCATGAATGATATTTGGTATCTAAAAAAATGATGAAACACATGTTGGAATTATCTATTTTTTACGTTACGCTTGAGTTAGAATAAAAAGAATTTTCTTCAAAAGAACTCTAAGGGGATTACAAATCATTTTTATACCATTTTTATTTTTATGCAACCTTTTCATATAATTTAATATGGGATAATCATCACTGTTGTGTGTAACGACCCGAAGCTTATCGTACATGGACATTACATTACTTTTTCGAAATACTTGGTACATAACAAAAACACACACACAAGGATCGTAATAGTTTAGTGTCTTTGGAAACTCGGAACGTAATCTTCTAATCGTGGTGGAAGATCTTCAACATCTCCCATAAAGATCTTCTTTTTTTATACCTAAAACCTTTCTTTATATCCTGGGGAAAAAAACATAAAAGGGTGAGCTCAAATGCTCACTAAGGGAAAACAAAAGAAATATCAATCGCATCGTATTCATAAGAACATAACATTTTGGAAATCATAACCTGAAAAGAGAGCATAATTTCATAACATGGGATAAATCATGGTAGTGAAATGTAATCACAATAATCATAACTTAAAACATGAAACTTTGTGGCATTCACACATAATCATAGATAATCATTTCTTGTTAGTCAAGACTCATTGCCATGACTATCTTAGTGGACAAAGTCCCTTTCTGAATCGAGTAACCCTCGTTTCAGTCCTGTTTCACTGAACCGGAATAACCTACCATTCCAGCCATGTCTATCTCATGAGATATAAAATCTTTACCCAATGCATTGGAGGGAGATATAGGTCCCACCCATCTTATAATGAATCCTTTCTTATGTGTGCCACATAATCATAAATCATACATCATCGCATAACCCATGTAATAAAAAATGGGATTCTTAAACAACATGACATCATAAAACAATCATATAAGATAAAGGAATTCATAACAATGTTTCCATCACAACATAATCAAATCCATGTAATAATAGGGATAAAAACAGAACCCTTTATTATCTTAGATGGAAAATAATTTTGATAAAACACTTGAATTGAATTCTTGAGGAAAATATCCTTTCTTTTTCAAAATCAATTTCTTTTCACAAAACATCATGCAATTTTAAAAGAAAGATATTTTATTGAAAATAGTCATGAAATCTTTTAGAGGAAGCTTCATGAAAATAAGGCTTCATAAAACAGTAGAAATCTGTTCGTGCCGTATAAGTTAAAAAAAACATTCTTTTTTACTTTTGTCGAAAAAGTCAAAATGTACCTCGTACGAAAAACGACAAAAGATTCCTTTCATATCTTTTACTAAAAACTCAACAAAGGGTAAAATTGGATTTAAAACATTGTATATGGATGGAAATAATATTACATATTGAGGAAACATGGATGTGGATGATAAAATACACCCCAGTAAATACTTACGAATAAACAATCTCGGATAAAAATGAGATTGTGATATTCCCCTTACCTTAGGTCCAATTTGCTTTGTACGTGTCCGAAGCTCCTGTATAATGGTTTAAATCATGTTATTGACTTATTCCAGAATCATATTCATTGTTATTATATCATATATGGTCCAGTTATGACTTTATATTACCCGTTCTTTTGTAAATTCATGTTAAAGTAGCGTTTTGGGTAAAATCGTCTCATTTGTCGTAGGTGTTTGGACTTGTTGTTCTTGACATTATTATTACTTATATCAGGATTTACTTACTTCCAGAATATAAAATATGATTTATATATCATATATATTCAGTATATATATATATATATATAATAGATAGATAAATGAAATGAAAACACCGTTCATGGAGACGGTAGTCTGTACGTACGCATGAACGCTGTTTTCCTTTCCTTATTGTCTTGAATGGAAGTAAGTAGATGACATACATATATATATATAAATAAATCCAGTAGCTTTATAATGTCATATATTTCATTATTATTTCTTATATATACTTTATAATCATTCTTAAATGGTTAACATGGAGAATGAATCTCATCGCGTCGTGGAGACGGTAGTCCGTACGTACGCACGAGCGATGATATCATTTCTATAAATATTTAATTGAATTGGAGTGGATTATACAATATATCAGAATCAATATTATGTTGTAATAACTATGTATAGTTATTATTTACACCATTATACCCATCCATGTAAGGTGGTGGTGGAAAATAGATTACACCACGGCGTGGAGACGGTATTCCGTACGTACGCACGCGCGGTGATTTCTTTTTCCGTAGGATGGATAGATGGTGAAATAGGGTTGTTTCATACTTATAATAACATATCAGTATATGAGTGATACTGATGTTATTACTTCATACTGAACCAACCTAAGAAGAAGAAGTGGAAGAAGAAATAAAGATGAAAGAATTGGTAACGGTAATTACCTCTTCTTTGAAGCTCCTCTTTGAGACCTCCTCTTAGGGCACTAAAATTGGTCTTTGAGGAAGACCAGAACCTCTAGGATGTTGCTAGGGAAGTGGAGAAGATATTTTGGCAGGGGTTGGCCGAGCTTGAGTGCTCAAATTGGTGTGAGGAGGAGGGGGAGGAGGTGTCCTTTTATAAGGGAGGAGAGGGGCACCTTAGGAATATCTCAAAATAGTATTTTATATTAAAGTCAAAATCGGTTTATAATGGTTCCAAAGGGTATTATTTCGAAGCTAAGGTGGGGATGGGTCGAAATACTATCAACCAATAGAATTTAGACAAGTTTAGGATATTATTTTAACCTTATCAATTAGATTTAACTCCAAGTTAAATAATTTAACTTTTACCGTGTCTTTTTGTTTTCTTTCACTATATGGTTAATACACTTACTATAACATGCCAAACGAACCCCAAATTGTTTATTATTAATATATATATCCTTATCTAAGTCATTTGGCCGATCCTTAGATTTTTAGGAATAAAATAACAATTAATAATATAATATTTTATTTAAAAACTATTTTGTGTCAATTTTGACTCTATTTGATATATGATTTTTGTGAAAGTCATAACAGAATTAAATGTTAGAATAAAGTTAATTAAATCAACATTAATATATCATAGTAACCTAGAAAATTAGTGGAATTCATAAAAGATCTCAAATTACATTTATTTTGGTGTTTATAACATCAATTATGTCAATATTTCATTAATAAGATAATTACTGCATCATCGTTGTGTCATAAATAAATTAACTTATTTTCTGTCTAAAAATTACAAATAAAATACCATCATGTAGGAAATCGTTTTATCTTTCTAATGAATATTTATAATCTAAAATCAAACATATAGAACCCTATGTAACAATTGTTTTTCTAAAAGATATATGCTTGTATCATTTTTGTATTCATTTTAACTTAATTAAAATAAAGTGTCATTATCACTTACAAGTGGATCAATGGGGTCCCAAAATAGACCCAAAGATGCCCATGGTCTACCATGTATCAACCAATAGGGTTAAGACACGTTTTAGGGTAATTTAATATTATTATAATATTATTTATTTAACCCTTATTTACCGGATTTACCCTTAACCATGGTAAATAAAATATTTACCGCAGTAATTATTCAAAATGTATAAAAATAAAAGTTACCTATTTACACAATTTGAACATCCTGATTCCAAATATGGAATCCATTTTTCTAAATTCAAAACACAGAAGTGGCAGAAATTAATTTAAAATTAATTCCCGCTGTCAAAACAAAAAGCGTGTTTTTAAGAGACAATAACTATCAAAAGATTGACACTTGTTTATGTTCAGTTTAATTGTAAAATTGTGTCCAATGACCAACATTACATTAAGTGGTAAAAATATATTCTAAATATACTTTAAAACCATTCAATATTATAATTTAACCACATAAGATATTACGATGAAAGAAGTTGTTTTTAATTAAAATATAGCGTGTTTTTACTATTCATTAAAATATGAAAGTTGTCGGAAAAATATCAAAACTTTATCTAATGTAAATTTTTACATCCTGATTCAAAAGAAGAATATTATTTTGTCAAATTGAACATATAAACATGTCAAAAACTATATTTAAAGTGGGTGCGCCATCAAAAGGCGGTAAAACTGCATTTTTTTAAAAATACTTATTTTACCCGAAAAATTTATTTTGTTCTTATACCATGTTCTAGAAATGTGTAAGATGAATAATAATGTTATAAAATTAAAAATTTAGTTAATACTATTCATAACGGCTAGTTCATGACAATATTATAATAATATAACATTGTTTATTAAAACCCGGTATTGCGTACAACACACGCTATCGAGGAAGGTCGCGATTGCGTGTAATGCAAGCCAAGTCAGGGTTGCGTGTTGTGAAAGAATCCTTCATTGTTTCGTATAAAAGAATCCAACCATATTTCATTTATATATTTAATATATATATATATATATATACTCAAAGTTGCGTAGAATAACTATTATCAAAATTGTGTGTAACACGGTCCAAGAATAGTGTTGCGTATACTGCAAGCTAATACGGTGTTGCGTATAGCGCAATGTAATCTTGGTGTAGAATACAACACAAGACATTAATGAAATTAAAAGAATATTTTTCATAAAATCTCGGGGTGTTACATTCTACCCCCCTTAAAATGAATTTCGCCCTCGAAATTCATCGGGGTTATAAATGGTTTACTATTTGAAAGTTTCTTTGATAGAAACCCACATCGTAAAAAGGAATACCAAAAATTATCTTTAAAAACAAAAGTATGAAACGTAACGGTTACCCAAATAAACTAATCATTGGGTTTCCACATAGGTGAAAATATGGATATGGAAGAGAAATCTAACCATCATGTTCTGATGGAGAGTGGTAGAGAACATGGATATGGAAAAGCTAGCAATCACAAAGCCATAAATTTGTGACGATCTAAGGTACCATCCGATTCATCAGATATAAGATCACTAGGACAACATTTTTGGTTTTCAATATCATTTCCCTAAAGTTGAAAAATTTGAATTAGAAGAAATACTTACTTGATTTTGGTATAATCTCACTGTTGTTCGTGAATTGAACAATTTACACTTCATCCCTTAAAGAAATGAAGTTGAATTTGTTATTCGTGATGTGTTAGCAGATCATGTGATAGAATGACAGGTCATTCCATCTGTCTCAAACAAAAGGTTAGCAAAACTTATATACATAAGTCGATCTATAGTGAGATTAATCATATATGGTTCCTAAAATGGACTTATACTTCATATATCATACTGCTTAATATAATAAAACTAGTTTCTACTAAACGGGGACTTCTTGTAGGCCAGTGGTAGGCGATAAAGGCCAGTCGCACTTCAGTTGTGGGTTCGATTCCCACAGCCTTGTCCGAAGCGATGGGCTGTCGCACGTCCTACAGGTTGTCCTTTTTCTAAAACTATATTACTATAACATCCCATCAATAATATCGAAAAAACTTCTATCCTTAAATAATACTAACTTATGTCCAACATAATCCATTCCAATCTTTAGGCTTATCCATAATACTGCAGTCCATTCTCATAACATAGTGAAAACGATTACCAGAGATTTAATATCATCGTTGATCCCCATATATCATAAGATATGTTTTGTTGGTCATATTCAAAACATTCAAAGGCCTTAATCATGTATTCTCTTGAATACCCATTGAAACTTAGTGAAAACATGAATGCAGTTAAAAGATAACACCTTCCACATACAAAAATCCTCAAAATTATTTATACTCAAACCATGATATCACTTAGTCCTTATATCAATCATGAGCTCAGGAATACAATTAAACATCTCATTATCTTCTTATCCTTTTATTATGCACTTATCATCTAATTTCCAAAAGTATCTGAATAAGCTTTCATGGTTACTGGTACCATTCATCATACACTTTCAAAACATAAGGAAAGACAACAGTGTAACAATCCTTAGATGTCTCCTTATTCCATGAGATTTCTTATACAACATTAGACATGATAAACATGTAATCATTCCACTACATTCTTAGACCATTGACCGAGCTTCAACATATCTTTCATCTCACATATAATTTGTAGTTTCTTCATCATCATCAACATAAATACTTCCCATACGACCATACTGATTCTCTTCATGAGACTTTCCCTTAGGGAATTGGTTTGCATAATGCCCGTACATTCCACATTTAAAGCATTTAACCATTGTTGATGTCGTAGCAATACCATTATCCTCATCCATGGTGTTAACTGAACCTTTTCCTTTGCACTTACTTGAATTGTGTCCTTCTTTTCCACACCCAAAGCATCTTCCAGTTCCTTTGAAACATTCTCCTTGATGCCTCTTCCCACATGATTTACAAAGGGGAAATTGAACTTTCTTTCCTCTATGATCATCATGAAACTCCATCTTTCTCTTATTATCCGAGTCAGGAAACTTACCAAATTTTACTTTATTGATCATATTATGAGATTGCTGATTCGGCTTAATAATGATGTTTGGACTTCCAAATCCCATTTCATTATGAAGAATATCATTCCATTGTCCATCATATCCTCCATTATTGTGAATCATCTTGTTTCCAGCCATTTTCTAAAACCCAAAAAGAATAGTGTGAGAGGAAAAAATCATGCTAGGGAAAACAATATAAAAAAGGGGGAGTACCTTCAATATCTAACATCTTAGGTTTAATTCTAATATCGTTAGCACAATTCTAGGACTATAACCTATATGTATACTTAACCATAGAGACATCCCTAGACATACCTTAAAAATATCTCTAGGGATCTCACTAACGTTTTCGCATCCTAGTTTCCAAAGGTTGACTAAACCTTTCCTCTGATACCAACTGTAACGACCCGAAGCTTATCGTACATGGACATTACATTACTTTTTTGGAATACTTGGTACATAACAAAAACACACACACAAGGATCGTAATAGTTTAGTGTCTTTGGAAACTCGGAACGTAATCTTCTAATCGTGGTGGAAGATCTTCAACATCTCCCATAAAGATCTTCTTTTTTTTATACCTAAAACCTTTCTTTATATCCTGGGGAAAAAAACATAAAAGGGTGAGCTCAAATGCTCAGTAAGGGAAAACAAATGAAATATCAATCGCATCGTATTCATAAGAACATAACATTTTGGAAATCATAACCTGAAAAGAGAGCATAATTTCATAACATGGGATAAATCATGGTAGTGAAATGTAATTATAATAATCATAACTTAAAACATGAAACTTTGTGGCATTCACACATAATCATAGAGAATCATTTCTTGTTAGTCAAGACTCATTGCCATGACTATCTTAGTGGACAAAGTCCCTTTCTGAATCGAGTAACCCTCGTTTCAGTCCTGTTTCACTGAACCGGTATAACCTACCATTCCAGCCATGTCTATCTCATGAGATATAAAATCTTTACCCAATGCATTGGAGGGAGATATAGGTCCCACCCATCTTATAATGAATCATTTCTTATGTGTGCCACATAATCATAAATCATACATCATCGCATAACCCATGTAATAAAAAATGGGATTCTTAAACAACATGACATCATAAAACAATCATATAAGATAAAGGAATTCATAACAATGTTTCCATCACAACATAATCAAATCCATGTAATAATAGGGATAAAAACAGAACCCTTTACTATCTTAGATGGAAAATAATTTTGATAAAACACTTGAATTGAATTCTTGAGGAAAATATCCTTTCTTCTTCAAAATCAATTTCTTTTCACAAAACATCATGCAATTTTAAAAAAAGATATTTTATTGAAAATATTCATGAAATCTTTTATATGAAGCTTCATGAAAATAAGGCTTCATAAAACAGTAGAAATCCGTTCGTGCCGTATAAGTTAAAAAAAACATTCTTTTTTACTTTTGTCGAAAAAGTCAAAATGTACCTCGTACGAAAAACGACAAAAGATTCCTTTCATATCTTTTACTAAAAACTCACCAAAGGGTAAAATTGGATTTAAAACATTGTAGATGGATGGAAATAATATTAAATATTGAGGAAACATGGATGTGAATGATAAAATACACCCCAGTAAATACTTACGAATAAACAATCTCGGATAAAAATGAGATTGTGATATTCCCCTTACCTTAGGTCCGATTTGCTTTGTACGTGTCCGAAGCTCCTGTATAATGGTTTAAATCATGTTATTTACTTATTCCAGAATCATATTCATTGTTATTATATCATATATGGTCCATTTATGACTTTATATTACCCGTTCTTTTGTAAATTCATGTTAAAGTAGCGTTTTGGGTAAAATCGTCTCATTTGTCGTAGGTGTTTGGACTTGTTGTTCTTGACATTATTATTACTTATATCATGATTTACTTACTTCCAGAATATAAAATATGATTTATATATCATATATATTCAGTATATATATATATATAATAGATAGATAAATGAAATGAAAACACCGTTCATGGAGACAGTAGTCCGTACGTACGCATGAACGCTGTTTTCCTTTCCTTATTGTCTTGAATGGAAGTAAGTAGATGACATACATATATATATATAAATAAATCCAGTAGCTTTATAATGTCATATATTTCATTATTATTTCTTATATATACTTTATAATCATTCTTAAATGGTTAACATGGAGAATGAATCTCATCGCGTCGTGGAGACGGTAGTCCGTACGTACGCACGAGCGATGATATCATTTCTATAAATATTGAATTGAATTGGAGTGGATTATACAATATATCAGAATCAATATGATGTTGTAATAACTATGTATAGTTATTATTTACACCATTATACCCATCCATGTAAGGTGGTGGTGGAAAATAGATTACACCACGGCGTGGAGACGGTATTCCGTACGTACGCACGCGCGGTGATTTCTTTTTCCGTAGGATGGATAGATGGTGAAATAGGGTTGTTTCATACTTATAATAACATATCAGTATATGATTTATACTGATGTTATTACTTCATAATGAAACAACCTAAGAAGAAGAAGTGGAAGAAGAAATAAAGATGAAAGAATTGGTAACGGTAATTACCTCTTCTTTGAAGCGCCTCTTTGATACCTCCTCTTAGGGAACTAAAATTGGTCTTTGAGGAAGACCAGAACCTCTAGGATGTTGCTAGGGAAGTGGAGAAGAT
The DNA here is from genome assembly GCA_963277665.1 of Viscum album. Taxonomy (NCBI): domain Eukaryota; kingdom Viridiplantae; phylum Streptophyta; class Magnoliopsida; order Santalales; family Viscaceae; genus Viscum; species Viscum album. The sequence goes on along the minus strand of OY728146.1, from coordinate 208,107,184 downwards.
ATTTTTTCAGGGGTTGGCCGAGCTTGAGTGCTCAAATTGGTGTGAGGAGGAGGGGGAGGAGGTGTCCTTTTATAAGGGAGGAGAGGGGCACCTTAGGAATATCTCAAAATATTATTTTATATTAAAGTCAAAATCGGTTTATAATGGTTCCAAAGGGTCTTATTTAGAAGCTAAGGTGGGTATTGGTCGAAATCCTATCAACCAATAGAATTTAGACAAGTTTAGGATATTATTTTAACCTTATCAATTAGATTTAACTCCAAGTTAAATAATTTAACTTTTACCGTGTCTTTTTGTTTTCTTTCACTATATGGTTAATACACTAACTATAACATGCCAAACGAACCCAAAATTGTTTATTATTAATATATATATCCTTATCTAAGTCATTTGGCCGATCCTTAGATTTTTAGGAATAAAATAACAATTAATAATATAATATTTGATTTATAAACTATTTTGTGTCAATTTTGACTCTATTTGATATATGATTTTTGTGAAAGTCATAACAGAATTAAATGTTAGAAGAAAGTTAATTAAATCAACATTAATATATCATAGTAACCTAGAAAATTATTGGAATTCATTAAAAATCTCAAATTACATTTATTTTGGTGTTTATAACATCAATTATGTCAATATTTCATTAATAAGATAATTACTGCATCATCGTTGTATCATAAATAAATTAACATATTTTATGTCTAAAAATTACAAATAAAATACCATCATGTAGGAAATATTTTTATATTTCTAATGAATATTTATAATCTAATATCCAACATATATAACCCTATTTAACAATTGTTTTTCTAAAAGATATATGCTTGTGTCATTTTTGTATTCATTTTAACTTAATTAAAATAAAGTGTCATTATCACTTACAAGTGGATCAATGGGGTCCCAAAATAGACCCAAAGATGCCCATGGTCGACCATGTATCAACCAATAGGGTTAAGACACGTTTTAGGGTAATTTAATATTATTATAATATTATTTATTTAACCCTTATTTACCGGATTTACCCTTAACCATGGTAAATAAAATATTTACCGCAGTAATTATTCAAAATGTCTAAAAATAAAAGTTACCTATTTACACAATATGAACATCCTGATTCCAAATATGGAATCCATTTTTCTAAATTCAAAACACAGAAGTGGAAGAAACTAATTTAAAATTAATTCCCGCTGTCAAAACAAAAAGCGTGTTTTTAAGAGATAATAACTATCAAAAGATTGACACTTGTTTATGTTCGGTTTAATTGTAAAATTGTGTCCAATGACCAACATTACATTAAGTGGTAAAAATATATTCTAAATATAATTTAAAACCATTCAATATTATAATTTAACCACATAAGATATTACGATGAAAGAAGTTGTTTTTAATTAAAATATAGCGTGTTTTTACTATTCATTAAAATATGAAAGTTGTCGGAAAAATATAAAAACTTTATCTAATGTAAATTTTTACATCCTGATTCAAAAGAAGAATATTATTTTGTCAAATTGAACATATAAACATGTCAAAAACTATATTTAAAGTGGGTGCGCCATCAAAAGGCGGTAAAACTGCATTTTTTTAAAAATACTTATTTTACCCAAAAAATTTATTTTGTTCTTATACCATGTTCTAGAAATGTGTAAGATGAATAATAATGTTATAAAATTCAAAATTTAGTTAATACTATTCATAACGGCTAGTTCATGACAATATTATAATAATATAACATTGTTTATTAAAACCCGGTATTGCGTACAACACACGCTATCGAGGAAGGTCGCGATTGCGTGTAATGCAAGCCAAGTCAGGGTTGCGTGTTGTGAAAGAATCCTTCATTGTTTCGTATAACATAATCCAATCATATTTCATTTATATATTTAATATATATATATATATACTCAATGTTGCGTAGAATAACTATTATCAAAATTGTGTGTAACACGGTCCAAGAATAGTGTTGCGTATACTGCAAGCTAATACGGTGTTGCGTATAGCGCAAGGTAATCTTGGTGTAGAATACAACACAAGACATTAATGAAATTAAAAGAATATTTTTCATAAAATCTCGGGGTGTTACATTGTGTCCTTTTTCTTTACACAGATATAATGTTACCTCATTAGTGGAATCATCATTTCTTCATTATTTCATCCAATATCATTTTCTATCATACTATCCTATATTGTTTTTATATTTTTCATGAATTTCATCATCCAGTATAATTTACTGAATATCTTTTCTAGGTGATCCATTTCCTCATCACTATTAGTAGGTGATTCAACATCACTGTAACATTCATATTTTTTTTTATCTTTTAATTTCAAGTCATTATTCTTGAAGGATACTATATTTCTGTTTGATTCATGTATTTATTCTTTGATGACATAATAATAATTCCCACGCATCATATATTTACCTATAATCTATTTTAATTAGAGCATACTTATGTCTCTTGAACATATTATGAAAAATTATTTTCCATTCCACCAATCATGTAGACATATAATAAGTCACATCACTTGATCATTGTTTATAATATGTTTCCCAAGCTCATGAATGGTTTCATTATATCATTAAAAATGATGTAAATATTATAAATAGATTTACCATGATTCATTTTTCATATATATCATATTTATTGGTATAGGTATTTAACTAAATCTCATTAACATTTGAGTTTTCCTCATGATATATAGAAAGATTTTCTATAATTTCAAAGGCAACAGAATAAGAATACATTAAATTAAATTAAACATATTAAAATGAAAAATATAATAATTTCATTTCCTTACAATTTCATGCAAATTTTTCTTTACTAGAATCACACAATTCAGCTCCAACAGTATTGGTATTTTCTTATTTTTCCTCAATTGTGGTCTATATTTCAAATATTATACCATCTAAATGAATTTTCATCTTGATCATCCATTTAGTACAATTACTTCCATTAAAATAAGGATGAATATTTGTGGTAGTTCATTATTATAAATTAATATAAATATTTACTATGATTTATTATTAATATTAATTAGTGAAAATTAAATAAAACCAGATCATAACAAAAACTAATTTAAATTCCTATTATACCAAATGTTAGTCTGAGTGGAACACTCAAGAGGAGGGTGAACTGAGTTTACAAATAAAATTTATATTCTAAATATGGTTTAGGAATAAATAACTAAATTTATGAAATACATCATGTTTACTAAATATTAGAGTTAAATAATTTAAACATTTAAAAAATCATATAATATATCAATCACAATCCATCCAAAATAATTATAAAAACCTTGAATCTTTTGATAAAAATCCTCAATTGGTAAAAAATATAAAATTTAAAAAAATTATTACCATATGTTTTTGTTATATTTCATTAATAATTTTACTGGTTTATTAATAATAGTGTCCAAAAGTAGATGAAAGACACAATAAAATAAATAAGAGGTTCAGTCTCAAGATGAGACCTAATCCTCTCCACTTGGAAATAACATTCTTCCATGTAATTTGTTATTAAATAAATTGATCTTCATCTTGGATTGAGTTTCTATAACAACACATAAGGATCTTCAGGAAACAATAATCCTCTTCCCTTTTCCTAATAGGATATGTAAAATAACTACTTCATGCTGATAGTCATTGATAAACATCTTGTTCTACGATAATATGTGGGAGTAAAGATAATGAAATGGGATAGAGTGTATTTCACTCTCCAATTAATCAATGTAGAATGTACTAAAATATATAAAATACAGTATACACACAAATCTAAATGAAATAAATAGTATTATAGAATAAAATAATTCTATGCAGCAGATTATGTGGTTCAATTGTCCTGGAGAAGATTATTCCACACTTATTGTCCCCTTTTGAATGGGAATGGGTGCGTGAAATAGTCTTATGTTATCAAACACTACATCAATGTTTTGGAGAGAACAATATTCTCTATACATTCATAATACAATAAATTTTCTCTATTTTCACTCAATAAAATTCACAATTTATCTATATTCACACATTTATGGGAATTAACTTTTTTGATGTCATGCATCTCTGGTCATTTAAATACTTTCTTGAAAAAACATTCCATTGGGGAATCATTATGATGATTCCCTTATACTGGTAAGAAATAAATATAATTAAATTGTTCTGAGATGCATTTAATTATTAAATGAATTGTGGATTGATTAATTTATTTAATGATATAGTAATACAAAATATAACATTATACATGGTTTGTTTAATTTTGTAGTGTTATCTTTCTATAAACACTTCAATATTTTTTCAATTTAGTGATATTTTTATAGTGAATTATTTTGTCTTACGGTTAATAATTTTGTAGTTTTGTTCCATAAATTTTATTTATGTTTGTTACACTAGCACATGTGGTCGATCAACTTGTACATGTAGATGATCTAAAATATTTAAAAATTTTAGAATATTGAATATGGTTACTTCACTTGACCTTTTCGTAAATGTTATTATTTACTTTGATCTGAATTTCACATGGTGTTTTGTGATGTCAATCTATGCTATTTCATATTTGATAAGGATGGTCACATGAGACAATGTGAAATCATTCATTTCATCTTAAAATTTATTAGTTATTTTGTCAAAAATCCACCATGGTCGGTTTCGAGGTCATGTTATTTATTTCATGCATTGTGTGGTGAATTTCATACTTATTAAAATATTCATATTTTTCTAGAAAAATAATTTACCTTCCTAAAAAAAATATATATATGAAATAAAATAAAATGGATTTTTTATTTTTAAATAATTAATTACTGAAATAATCCAATAAGATGTCTGAAAATACAAATTAATGGTGTTAATAATAGATATTAAGCAATAGAAATCCAACTATGTTAATTAGACAAAGTCCAAAAGATATATATTTCTGAATATCAAAATTGGAATAATGTTTCGACAAATTTCTATTAGAAAAGAATCCAACAGATAGACTTTTATAACGTATTATTTATAAAGGATTGTTGAATCATATGAACCAAGTGGTGAATTATATCAAATAGGGAAAACTCAAGGACATCACAGAAGGAAGATTCACAATAAAATCATACTGATATGAATAGACCGATTCAATTAGACTATTCGAGTAAATAAATGATCGATTGGTAACATTCAAGTTTAAATTATACATATAATTATATAAAAAATAATATTAGATGTGGCTAAGTTATTTGTTTAACATTGATCAAAATTCACAGTTCTTGTTGGTTGATATTTAAACTTAATATTATAAGAAGATAAAAGTTTCTAAATGTGAGTTTAATTATTATAATTATTTAAAGGATATTTAGGATTGGATTTTAAATATTCAAATCATAAAGATATTTGAGTTACAATGGAGATCATTGGAAATATAGTACCCAAACATTGTTAATTTCTAATTTAATTTGAATAGATAATAGTATAAATTTCATCAAATAGATTTTTTAAAAATATCCCGATGCAAAGATAAAAAGATTCATTGAAAAATTAATAATTTGTTGATGTAGATATAGGGGATGAAATAAAGTATAATTTCTCTCAAAAAAACATGGTGAGCTAATAGAAACACTACCATACAAAATCAACCTGATGAATCAACTAGATGGTTTTGAATTAAATTAATTAGACAGATGGATAATATTATAATCATTGAAATAAGAAATTTATAAATGGATGGATTAGATTTTTTGGGTCATCATTCAGATAAGGTATTATAAAGGTATCATACAGCTGAACTAGAGCTAAAGTATCAATCATTTTACCTTTATGATTTCATCAGATATGGGTTTTCAAGAGTCATTCTTTAGACTTATGTTTTTGAAGTAGCTATTCAAACACAATTTTGGTTGCGAGGTTGTGTGACAAAGGCTTATGAGCGATCAGAAAAAAAAATCACATTATTTTTAGTAGAGATATATGAATAACATCACATATATGTTGCTAAGGTTTCTAATTAGTTGGATTAGGAATACTTTCCTAGATGAATGCATTAGATAGATTCATACATGTTATTATCATTGGGAATAAGTTTTAAATATATGGTATAAGATATATTCTTTTTAAAAAAGATTAATTATTGTGTATCCATAGAATGAGTGATTGTAGGATCATTATAAAAGTGTTATTTTTTGACGTTCATTGGCTATAGGTTTCTAATATAATAAAATTGATGATTTTTTTGAATCATTTCGAGGATAGGGGATGTATCTCATGAGTGGGATTCTCAAAATATAATTGGGGAGTTTGAATTTGATGTACATGCTCCACAATATAATCATTGTGAAACTATGCTTATATAAATGGGAACTAATGAATTGTAAATGTGTAATGAAATATATATTTATGTCGTTTTTTATTATGGTGGAGATTTGATATGTCATAAAATAATGTCTCCTACAAATCATGATAGTTATTCTCATCTAGATAAATTATCTATCAAATAGGTAATATATGATGTAGAGGGTACCATAAGGAGTTAATGAATCGAATGGATCAAACAAGAATTGGATGAATAAATTTTAATAATATTTTATTTGAGATATATGCATGATAATGACCAAAAGATATCAATCAAAGGAATATATATAGATTATTAAGGTGAAAAAGGGATTGACTAGATACCAGAATGATTATACATATAAATTGGGAATCAAATGAATATGATGAGTAATATAGAAAAAATAATCTCTCACTAGTTGAACCAATACTGAATTAAAGTAAACATATGGACCTAATTTATCTAACAAGATTTTATAAAGATGTTCGAAAAGAAATAGAGTTTGTTTCCCACTACTGTGAATGTAACATAAAAAGATGAATAACAATAAAGATAATAAAAAATACATATAACATCTAAAAGAAGTCTCAATATGTGTAATAATTAATTATGGTTGACCATTATCTTTCAAAATAAGTCATAGAATATCTAAAAACCAATATAAAGAATTATCGTAGACCAAAATGTTAGAGCATGTCATCACTGATCCATGTATTTGGTATTATTCCCCCATCATAATGTTTAGGGAACCAAAAATGGATAAGAATTATTTTCTAGAAATAAAATTGTACATTAAATCACATTATAGTGTACAATTTGTGTACCTCTGATAACTATATTTAGAAATAAGTAACTATAATTATTGAGTAGAGAAACTTTTAAAAATAATATCTATTATATTATTCATTCCCTTAGATACAAGTATAGAATTATGAAATTATAATAGTAGAATCTCAATCCTAAAATATTGAAGTGGTAAGGGGATAGTAATATATATTTGGATGATAAATAGTTAATAAATCAAATTTACCCCCCCCCCAGCGTTGAGTATATCTCAATCTTATCACCTCAATTATTGTTAGAGACTTGATTTCCCTATGTTATATTACCTATGGTGTTTTTTTAGTCGAAAGTTTTGAGTTTTTTTAATATCAACAATAAAGTGATTTATAGTGAAGATTCAGATATTTTAGAGTAGATTTCCATTTCTACCAAAACCATGAAAAATAGGAGAATAAAATAAATGAAAATACAAAATAAGATAACCCTATTTACAAATAAATAGGAAGTATCTGTTTCTACATTCCATGATATAAAATAAGGAAAATATACATTAGAAACTGAACATTAATTGGCTCATTTTTTTAACCAATGAAAAGGATAAAATCCCTTCCTCCATATAATCAATAATTTTATGTGATAATGAGGTCTGTAAAAATTCTTGTATAAATTTTCCTTATTTAGAAGATCATATTATAACTGGATATTATAGTCAATATATAACATCTAATGATATATTATTTATTATATTATATTATATGTGGAATTATTTCCACAAAGAAATATGTACTCTTATTGGTGGATTATTTTAATGCATGCGAAAATATATCAGTTAGCTGGAAGAATATGCATATAACAAGGTGTTGTATTTTCATTAATCTTTTATAGAATGTATAATTATCTTTATAAATGTTAGTTCCATTAGACAAGGAAATACAAATGATTAAATGTGTTCCATAGAGTTCAAATAAAAAGGTTTCAATGATTTTTATAAAAAATATAGAGTCAAGAATCCTTTGGAAGATAAGATACCTGCACTTGAAAAAATGTTGAAAAATAGAATTAATTTCAAGTATTTTCAATTTATTGTAAAATCCTATAATATTAAGGAACCAAAATATTTTTTTTACTAAAACTTCTAATCTAAATTAATATAATTATAGAAAAAAATGAATAGTATAGGTTTTAAAAACATCAGTACAAGTATATATGAAGAAATTTGAAAAGGAGCCTATCACAATATGTAGTGTGGATAAAAAAAAGTGAATGGAATTGAGTTCCCCATGATGAGACCAAAATATAAAATTAATAATACTTAATACCATCATAAATATGATATAGGAATATAAAATTAGGTATGAAAATATTATTGATGGGTAATTTTTTTTCGTTATGCATTGGATTGTTGGTATAATAATCTAAATGTTAATCAATAATGGAATCTCGTGTCAAGGGGGATATATCTAGAGATAATGGGGTAACATTCATAGTGTAAGAAAAAAATTGAGTACTATTTTTTCTAGAAAACATGGTGGTCACAAGAATGTTTAATGTTCATCATGAAATTTACTTAAAGATGATAATAAAAGAATACCACAAAAGTTGGTTAAGAAAGAAAATGAATCCTTTTGAAGTAAGTAGATAAATGTTATAAACAGAAAATCTGTCGAGAATATATCAAAGATGATTTTTGATAATTCCTTGGATTAAAAATATAAGATATTCTATAAAAGTAAAATATCTAAAAAACCACTAGGAATGGTGGAACCCATAAAAAACAAGGTATAAAATCCAAACATACAACTAATGATCCTAATGATTGTTTAGTAATATGGCCAAAATATTTAGATAGAGTGATGGAAATTTAATGAGAAAAATAAAATTCTAAATGAAAAAGGAATAAATATATATTCCATATATAGATAAATAATTTAAATTTGTGAGGTTTAACATGATTTAATGCACCCCAAAATATTATTCTATATTAGTTCCTTCATAATATGAGTTCACAATGACGATAAAATATTCACTAGGTAATAAAAGTGGATTAAATGGTGTAGATAATATAAATTTAAATCAAAGGAAAAGTAATTAACTGACAATATCTATTTGAACCATATCAATATTCAATTTTATATCTGAGATTAGGAATCATGTAGGAAATTGAGAAACTTTTTAGGAATATGATATTCCCCATGCTGCTCAAAATTATGTAAAAAATTATCCACCTAATGCCCTTAACCATTATATTTTATTTGACCTTTAGAAATAGGAAATTTGGGTGAGGGATATGATCAGAGGGATAAAATTATATAGATAAATGTCTTCCAACTTTTATTATTAATTCTATTAAAATTTTCCTTGTAGAATGTTTCCTATATTAATTTATTGAAATATATTTCGAAAGGTTCATCCTTGTGGAATATGTAGAAATTTTTCAAATTCATGATTACCACATAATGGAATATTCATTTTTATTATTTCTCAACATGAATTTATCAAAGAAAGTATTTTGAAAACATTCATCATTATGTGGTTTGTAATAAAATTATCTTAAATAGGTGACGATCTGATAATGGTGAATCTGATTCAAACATCATTATTTCATAGAAATTTAATTACTCTAGATTTTCTTTATAATAATGTATTTGTAAAAGGAATAAAACATTTAAATATACTATACATGGTTATATTAGATTTTTTTTTGAAATGTGTGATAAAATAAATTAATTAGCGACCTAAGAATCATGGAATTAAGGATGTGATCTGAGTCTGATTATCCATATATTTTCACTTGAAGGTTTCATATTAATTTATTGAAGTTTATGTATGAGTTTTAGTTTGATTTGGAACATACGTTTTTTTATCTCAAATAAATTCTTCCTTCAAGAATAATATTGTAAAACCCTTGATGATATGTTTATGACTTCTCATTTCATGAGGTATCATGATTATTTTTAATAGAAAAAAATTCTCTAAATCCTATCTTCTTGTTTTATACACCCAATCTTGATCACATGTCCCAAAAGAGAAGTGATGGATGTAACTTTTCATAAAAATTAACTGATACCCTTTTCTTATAACCATTATATTTCTCTTTATTAACAGTATGAGATAGTGAAATAAAAAATTTTTGGGAAAATTAATTGGGATAGAAAGAATCACAAATTGAAATATTCAAATAGAAAGTACATTGAATGTATTTATAATAAATAAAAAGGGGAAGATTAAAGATCCAATATTGTGTATGAGTTAAATTTTCATTCAATTGTTGATATTGGTTATTAAAAGTTGTCAATAAAAAAATATTTCATTGATATGAGTTTGATTATGATGTTATAAAGATGTTTTTTAGGATCCAGTTGAAGTATCAAAACTTTTTTATAGAAATACAACATCCAATGAAATAGAAAATGTGATTAATTTATTATTTCAGTAAAATATAAAAGTTATCTTACCATACCTAATTGATCATTTTTGCAGTCTTAAAAAACTAAGTACACACTTGATTCAAATATTACTTTTTAAATATAAAACAATTGTACCATGGTAAACATTATTTCATCCTTTATTTCATTCTTAATATCCATTTTCAAATCCTAAAGAGACAATAAAAAATAAATTTTTGAGGTAATATTGTTAGTATGGTTTACATATAATGGAAATTATCCTAATTAAATAAATCATAATTATCATAGCACAGTGGATAAACAAAACACATGAAATTTAATCAGTACATGAGTTAAATGAATATCCTAGTTTAAAATCAACGCATTGAAAACATGTATAAAAAATTATAATTCATATGATGAAAATTCATAAATCTAGACATTCATGATCAAGGCCTTCCAAACCAAGCTATCATGATTATTACCACCATGCCCTACCAACCATGAAATCATTCCTTCTAAATGGTTATGTGTAAACCAAATACCCAAATATGTTTCATAAAATTATACATGTTGAATCAAGAATATATAACATATAAATTTTATCATCATAAACCATATGATGAAATAATAAATATGGTATCATTGGTTCATATCCCCAATCACATTAATGGTTTTTGATTGGTGAAAACAGTTTTATAATATCGCTAGGGTATTTACTAGGAAACATAACCTTTTCAATTTCAATACACTAATGAATTTCTAAAATTTTCCAAATATTAATGAAATAATTTTATTTGAAAATAGTATTGGATACTTATAATGTAATATCCAAATAATTGATAGGTCATGATTGTGTGAAATTATGTTCATGATGTGTGTGTTAAAACAATGATTCTAGTTACATTTTTTGTAAAATGTAAAAATTACTTCATTCCTAAAAAAGATTTATAATATATTTTATTTGTAGAAATTAAATAATTTTTAAAAATTCATATGAAATTATAGGGAAATGTTAAAATTTAATAACAAAATATTTTCAATAATTCATGGATTTGGAAAAAAAATATTTCCTACTAATGTGGAAAATAAATTATAATTTTCATAAAACAATCTTGGTATTTTTATGTAGAATGCAAGGGAAATGGTTCTACTACATTAAATTTTTTGGAATAATATGATGAAAATAAAATTAATTTTTTTATCATATAAAAATCAAATAATTCCCCATAATCAGCATGCTGATATAATATATCCCAAAATAATATGAGATTATAAAAAGTATCCCTTAGCACATGTTCTATAAGCATTTTAATTGCTTTTAAATAACTATATAATAAATTTATATTTAGTATATTTCTATATCCGAATAACTTGAATACCTAAAATATCATATATGTTCCATTTATAAAATTCAAATCACTCGTTTATTAATAATTATTTCTTAAAATCGTTATTTTATGGTATTAACTATTTTGTTTTTCATGAGAACTAATGTTTCATATTTGGGGTCCTTTTACATTAACCATGAATCCATAATCACCATAATTTAAATTATGTGATATACACCACATATTTTTATTATATTTATATATTAAGAGTCATCCATAGGTGGTATAGAAAGAAAAATGAATCACAATATTAATGAAGATAGTAAGTCATAAATACTTATAAAATATTTTTTGACATTTCAAAAGATGGAATAAATGAACGTTAAAAAATAATTCACATTCTTAAAATAAAAATTATATCATATATATCGTATATATTAATTAAACATGTCTATGTTACCATTTATGTTATGATTAATTAAAAAATGAATCATATCCCTCCATGGAGGTGGTATTCCACAAAAATACATAAGCAAAGCTATCATTTCTAATAGATGAGATTATAAGAAGACATATATGATATTATAATTAATAAAGAATAATTATGTCATAAATACTATATATAAAAATTGAATTCATCAGAATAACCATATATTAAATATTGTGATGGAAAATAAGATATATTGCTACGTGGAGATGGTAGGACATAGTTACACATGAGTGATAATTTCACTTTCTATATATTGGAAAATATATTGAATGATTTTAATTACATAATCATAGTAAAATTTTCATATATTGAGGATAATTCTATTATAATTTTTTGAAGAACACCATTGATTTATAGTATATATAGGAAAAAATAAATTGATAGAGGTCAGGTAGGATGATTACCTCTTCCTTGGTAGACCACTTTTAGATCCCTTTTTATGGACCCTTGAAATAGTAATTTAAGAAGAAAATAACTTCTAATTCATTTATAATGATTATTGGATGATAATTGATCTAGTTTATTTCATTATATATGGATAAAAGTGGGGTTAAGAAATCATATATGGGGTTACCTTTTATATGTGAGGGGATGGTCACCCTTTGTATTACATAGTGTATTTAATTAATTTAAATTAATTTTCATTATCACATGGCTACAAATAGGAATAATTAAAATAATGTGAAAAATATTCTAAATAATTTCTTACCAAGAAATTTGGATGAAAATTTGTGATGTTTTCACTATTATATCTTTATTTTAACTATCCCATAACCACTTTGAAAATTAAAAAAAAGGTTTTTGAAAGTATAATGTTCATAAATAATACCATAAAAGAAAATTTACTGATAAATCAACAATAGTTGATATTTTCAACCATACCCCATTAATATATATATATATATATGATTTTTATGAATTTTAAATAATTTAATATAATATATGTATTTATGAAATATCAATAATCCCTTTTTTGAAACTACTCATATAATTTGACATTAAATCAATAATGAAATTGGTTAAATTCAAATACAATCTCTCAAAAAATTAAAATTTCATTTTATTTAACCATAAAAATTGTGAAAAAAAATAAATAACTCAACTTTTATTACTTTTAATATTATTAAATAATTTGTATTAGTTTTATATTAATTTAAAAATATTTTTTTAACATTTTATATGAATTTAATGAATTTATTCAACTAATAACAAATAAAAACAAATTTACATGATAAAAAAATTTAAAATTGATATAAAAATTTCTTAGTGAACTTGTTTTCTTATACATGTCATATATATTATGTATATTAAAATCAAGAAAGAGACATTTTTGGCATTATCTTTTTCAAAAATATTATAAATTTAAAAATCAATGTGAAATGAGAAAAAAATAACATATTTTTTTAATTTTATTTAATTATTGATGAAATATTTCTATCTAATGAAATAAAAGACATTTTAATTAATTTTTAGACATATATCAATGGGTTTTATCATCAATTACCATATTTACTATTACTGGGGAGAAAAATATTTTGTATGGTTATTATTAATAATGACCAGGAATTAAATGGAAAAGATTAAAAATTTTAGAACCTATAATTACAAATATCAAATCAATTTCCTAATATTAAATTCATTTATCTATCATAATTAAATTTTAAAATAAATTTAGAAAACCTAATATAAAATATGTTATAGAAAAAAATTATTAATAAAAATTAATGTATAAACTATACTAAATATTATGGATTAAATATGGATTTAATTATATTAAAAAAATATTATTAATTATATATAATATTAAGATAATATTAATTATATATAATATTAAAATAAAATTAATAATAATATTGTACTTCTATATTAATTTATTTTTTTAATACAAATGGTTGTATTTTGAGAAATTAAAATTATTCACTATGAAAAGAAAAATCAATCATTTTATAAAAATCCAAAAAACTCAACCCAATATAAATTTTATTTATTATATCAAAGATGATAGATTTTCTAATAAAATTAATTTTTAAAATATAAAAAAAAAATAATATCCATGCATAAAATGTAATAAAATGTTTACCTCTTATGAAAACAAATTATTGAAGCATTAAGTACCTTTTTACGAAAATTAGTATTTATATCCTATGTATTAACCAATACATATATTTTAATTAAAATAATTATAAATATTATTTATAATGTTGTTAATCCAATTCATGCTCAAAGATCAAATGTTTATGAGATAACTATCACATAATTAAATATCAATTGTATGTTATAATTACTTTAAACTCAATGACACCTGTAAAGAAAGAATTAAATGAAATTACATTTATAAAAATAGACATATACCAAAAAATATAGATGTGTCACATTCAACCACCCTATAATAATTTCACTCATGAATCTATGATACACTACTTCAATCGAGTATGGATACTTCTACCTCATTACATCCTCATGTTCCTGTGTAGCTTCATTAATTTTATGTTTTGAAAATATAATATGACCATGTGAGTGGTATTGTTTTTTATATTTCTATATGATCTAGACTATCCACCATTTACTCCTAAAAAATAAATATTTCTCTAGTTGTATGACCTCTGAGATGGTTTCTTATAAAGGATCATGTATCTACATACTCGAGAGAGATACATGAAAAAAATTTGTGGACTTGAGGGAGATTTGGGGAAATCACCAAGTGATAATATAACATCCCAATATGATCCAGAAATTAAATGGGACTAATATCTATGTTTCTCATCTTTTCTTTATTTCCAAATTTCATAGCCTTCTTCTAATGTTATATTCCTTGGATTACATTGTCCCCAACATCCAATATTAGTTCTCTTCTATGGTTTTCATCCTAATTTTTTATCGACTATAAGCTTCCCCTATATTATTTTGAATAAATCTAAATTTATAATCCATTTAATTTGATATAGAATGTCCTAAATTATTTCATTCTCCATCTTTCTTCTATCATTATAGAGTTATAAACTTCCTACAATAAATATATTTAGAAGGATCTATTTGAATACTCAAGAGAAAGATATGATTCTATGAAAATTCCACCAACGTATGATGTTAATCCCCAAAACCATTGCAATCCATGTAGAAAATTTTCAGTATATAAACTATAATTTGAATGGTCCCCTTATATTGACTATCTATCTAAAGGTGATAAGAAGTACTAAAACTCAACTCTATATCCAAAGACAACTCTAAATTTTTTTTAGGAAAACATCATATACCAATTAGATATTATTGAGAGTGGTACTACATGAAATATGATAATTTTAATAATGTATATCTTAATAAGATTTTAAAGTGATAAATATTCTATAATATCAATAAAATTAATTTATTTTATAATGGTATTGACTAAAACCCAAATTAAATTCTATCATTTAAATGTTTTGGGTAGTCTAACAATGAATCTCATGGAAAGTCTTTCCAATTTCCATTCTGGCATATATTATGATATAAAAATCCCTTAGGATTCTATCTCCCTATATTTACTTTTTTACACGACATTCATTGGGATACATAATCAAAAATATCTATTTTTTTTTTATCCCACTACAAATACTATTTTTGATATATATATATATATATATATATATTATTACTTCAAGGATGAAAAAAATGATGAACTGTGGGATTCATCCAATAGTGAATTATTCATGTATATAACTAATAGAGAAAATACACGAATATTGATCCTTATCATTTTACAATGATCATGGATAATTTTATGATCATTCCATACATTCTTTAATAATTTACATCATCTTTCTTTTCCTCTTTAATTTTATTTTGGATTTTTGGTTGAACATTATTTAGAGATTGATAACATCATTTCCCTTTCCTTATTATTCCAAAATATTTTTTTTTAAAATCTATATATATTTTATTTCATTAAATCCATCACATTAAAAACGATCTTGGTTTTTCTGACAGAAATCATCATCCACCTTGTATTCCATTGCGAGGATGTAATGTTTAATGTATTCATAATCCTTGGACAACTCGAACCGTATTCTTTAGAACATAGTGAACTCATTTAATGTAAAAATATACATTATGATTTAATAATTATTATATATATCACTACATTCACTATATCAATATTTCCACTATATATTTAATGAAAAAATAATACTAATAACTCCAAATCACGAGTCAATTAATTTTGATATGATGTTTCCAATTAGAGAATGCCATAATATATCACCATATAATTTTATATAAGGATATATCCCAGTACCTTCTTTGAATCATCAATATATATCACATACCCATCTTGATTAACAGATAGTGTAAGGATTTTCACAATGACCAAAACCCTTTTCAGTTCATCTAAAATATCCTCTTATTCATCTTTCTAGAATATCATAACCCAATTTTGAATCAACATGGTGAGAGGATTAGATATTCATAAAAAACTCTTATAAACCGTCTATTGTGTACAAACAACTGAAGAAAACTATTTATCTTTGTTTCTAGGGTTCGTATTGGACATTTCATAAAAACTAACATTTTTAAAGATCCACTAATATAACCTCACATGAAATTATATGACACAAGCATGAGACTATTTGTTACAAAAATTTACACTTTGAAAAATTTTCTTATATATTCAGATTCCTCAGAGTCATTAGAACAATCCTCCAATTATCCTCATGGTCTCCCTTCCTCTTAGAATATATAATAATATTATCTCTAAATCCTACCACAAACATGTAGAGGTAATCTTGAAATAATCTATCCATTTATTCCTTTAGGATATCAGGAGCATTGTAAAGTCTAAAGGTAATTAACATAAATTTATTCTGACCATTCCTCATATGGAAGGATTTATTTTTTTTTATCCTTATACCTAAACATTATTTGATAATATCCATATGAAATATCATTCTTAGGAAAATATCAATCACCACATAACCAATTATATCAGTAATTCATGGTAGGGGATGTTGGTTCTTAATAGAGATATTGTTAAGCACCCCACAATCAATGAAAAGATACATTGACAAATATCCCATCTTAACAAATTGAACAAGTGCACCCCATGCTATTGAACTATAATAATGAATCCCATATCTATATTCTCTTGGGTTTACTTCTTCAATTATAATAACTCAATTAGCACCTTTCGACATGGATTGTTTGAAATTGGTGTATCCCTAGGTATAATTTCTATTCAAAAAATATAGTCACAATTTTGCGGAAGAATGTGAATCTATTTTGAAAATACATAAACAAACTCTCATTAAATTTTCATGTCTATTTATCTATGTTTCTCCCAACCCATTTTATATAAATAACTATATTAAATAGGTAGTAAACCCTATATGGTAAATTTCTTATCCATTGGGTGTTCATGGTCATCCTCCCACAAATAGATGAATAATGATTGATTCCGAATATCAAATGAAACTTTTTTACTTGATAATTAATTTGGTATCTATATTGATAGATCTAATCCCTGAATAACATTACATCAAATTAAAAAAATGGGAAGTATAAAAACATTCTAAAAGAACATTCTGAAAAATTTATTTCAGAGCGGAGTGGTAGTTGTAATATGTAATCATCTTACAATTATGATTTTTCACAGATTACTGGCCGTCTATTCATTGAGGTACCGATCTAGAACCCTTATAATGATATTAGATATTAAAGAGTGGGTATAACATAAGTCAAATAATGAATTTTCATTTTCATATTGTATAAGATGTGTACATTTGACTACATTATTATAAACTTCTACTTCTACTATAGTAATTACATATTGTTAGAATCCTCTCATTTGACTCTCTTATGGAAATTTCACTTAATTATTGTGACACTCATTTGAATAAATCAACTTATATTTATTGTTTAATTAGATAATAAAAGTTATTCTTTTATTTAATTTTAATTCAATTACATTATAAATCTTATCTTTGCAAATAAAAAAATTCACGTTTCCATTAAAAACATATCTGGGTGTTTCTTTTCCTAGTTATAAAATGTTATAAATATCATCCTCTACTTATTATTCAATTACCCATTCCATTTTTCTTAGTCATTAGCCAGACACCATTTTTCTCAGTATCCCTTGAATATATAATACCTAGAAAATGTTTTCTCTAAATTGACAAAACATGAAACTATATCATCATTTGATATTAATGTTTGAGAAACAAGTTCACCTCTGAGAATCAGTTTCAGACCATCGTTGAAAGGGTTATTCTCAATTTCTATAATAACTATGTAGTCTAAAACATGAATTCCTAAAATTATATAATTATTATCATACACTTGCACAAATCTTTCTTCATTCCACTTTATAGTGAGGAAATTTTTCTCTATTTCAGCTCTCTATTCATAGGGGAGGTATTTATTGAATAATACCTCATTAAAATTTCAAAATTATGTGCATTCATTAGTTCATCGTTTTTAGTGTTCTGGATTAATAACCACCATTTATTTACATATCTTTTAAAATATTACAATTCTATAATAACATTTTCACTTTTATTATATCCCAAATCTAGGAATATATTTTTTATGGGAATAGTTCATTTTGTATATACCTATAATAAGTAGTTTCATTAAAATATGGGGTATTTTATCACATGATGTGTAAAGACCTGAAATTTTTAAGGAATTTTTTTTCTTAATTCTCTTGGGAATTTTACAATAACGCAGTTTCTGATAGCACCTAATTCCTAGGCCCGGTGTGCCTGGAATCGTTTTCTGAAGTTTAGCTCGGGTACGTTCAGTGAACGAATGAGTGTGTCTTTCTAACTTTTGAACCGGTTCTCAAAATCAGATTCCGAGGGCACCGTTGGAATCACAGCGCCGATAATTGCTTAAAAACACCTTTTTTGGAGATTCTTTTGCTCGGGTGTGTTTTTTTTTAATTTTCGGGTTAAGTAAATGAATAAAATTAAATGGTGTGACCATTTATTTTATTTTGAGTCGATTAACCTATGTTAAGTGGATGATGTGGGACCCAAAATATCCTACCCACTTGGTAGGTTATTTTTGAGGTGGGTCCTACACGAGCCCCACCATTTCTTTTCTTCTTATGTAACGCACCCGCACCCACCTTTTTAATGAAGTCAACTCTTGCGTTTATTCTGGTTAAGAAACGCCTCATTAATGTGGTGGTTTAAGCGTTGCAATTAATTCACTTAATTGTTTCTTTCTTTTTTGAATTTTAAAATGCAAGCCATTTGAAATAAAAATAAGACAACTCTTATTTTTATTAGGCTGGTGGTGTTGAGATTCTAGGGAGATTTCTCTCAGGCTCTTGAAGATCTTCTCTTGCTCGTGAAGAACACGAAGAATGCGAAGAACACGAAGAATGCCGGATCCTCGTAAATGGACAACGCTTCTTTCGCGACGCTTCTTCCACGATGCGACGATCCCCCTTCCGTGACGCCTTCTTCCGCGATGTGATTTTCTGCGACAAATCCTCGCTCATCGAATTCGACGAGGTAGGAATTTTGATTCAATTAAACCATTGTGATTTATACCCAGTACATATGTTTAAAAATATGTCGAAAACCTTCTTAAACCGCTAACGCGGTGGGTGCGGACTAACAAACAAATCCAAACCCACCGTCCCTTCGTTCTTGGTGTGCGGATTGGCGGGAGACGATGAAGTAAGCCGCACGGGCGTTGTGAGATCCTCACACTGAAGGACTGGCCCCGAGAGGGCTGTTGGCGAAGACGGAAAGCAAATCCGACCACCGGAGCTTGTCCGGTGGTCCGCAAAACACTCCGCCGGCAGCTGGCACCGACCGGCCGCCCGGAGACGGCGGCGCCCGGCGCGCCGGTCGGGAAGGGCCACTATCCCGCGACCGCGCAGGACCCAGAGGAGGTGGGATGCGGCGCTCGGCCGCATCCGTTGGCAAGGATCATCCCCTTTTGGGGTCGCGGTTAGCAAAGTAAGCGGGGTCAGCCCCCCCCCCCCCCCCCCCCCCCCTCTCGTCTCAACGCTCAACCGTTTCGCCCTAGCCTCACGGCCGGTGAGCCAGCGCGCCGCACGGCCCGACTAGACTGCCTAGCTGGGACGCGCCGCACCCAAGCGTGCCGGACACTGACCCAGGTCGGGTCGCCCCGGTTCGGGCCGACTCAGGGTGTACCGCGCCGGGTCGGACCGGGCCTGAACTGCCTAATACCTGAATTTTTGGTCTGTTTCCCATAACATGAGCTACGGGCCTCCGATCGACGCCCCGTTAGTCGCGTAGTGATCCATGGATCAAGACAGTCGTTTTTTTATATTAAAATCAGGGTTTCAGAGAACTTTGGGTTCGTCCAGGTTTGTTCATACACGAAGCTTACCAGGCCCTCGGAGCGGAAACACTTATAACTTGAGCTCCGGACGTCCGATTGATGTGCCATCGACTTTGTTGGATTCCTCTAAGTGAGACGGATCTGTTGGCTTACTCCGCTCGAGGTTTGGACGCAGTTGGAGTACGGTTGGGTCGGTTTTGACTTAAAAACCAACCGGGCCCCTAGGACGAAAATTCCAATAACTCTGAGACCGGGAGTCCGATTGACGCGTCGTCTATGCCGTTGAGTTTCTATTGATGATACGGAACTTTTGGATACATCAACTCCGGAATATGTGTCAGTTGATGTATCAGCCCCTCGGCTCGTGGAGCAGACCCTCCCGAATGAGCTTGTTGTGTGCGGGAACCCTAGAGCAGGCTGCGACTTCGATGACGGTGACGACTGTGCAGAAATCCTCCGTGGATTCGACTACGATGACTACAGCACACAACGTTCCTATGTGGATCATTGCTTCCGATCCTGTGTGGGTCAGATCTTGTGTGGGTCAGAGCTCAACCGTCCTGTATGGGCCAGCGCCTACAGATCCTGTGTGGGTCTGATCCAGTGGGGGTCATTGCGGAGTTTAGTGACCTATCGATCATGTGTGGGTCAGATCCTTTGTGGGTCATTGCGGGGGTTAGTACCTATCGATCATTTGTGGTTCTGATGGCTTAGATGAATCAGTGGATATATCTGATCATCTCTATCGTCATGCAAAGAAGTATACCTATGTGAGCTGTATCTTGACATTCAATCCTTATCTTCAATATGATTAACTTGATATCCTGTGTGGATTACGTTATGCTTTCCTATGTGGATTGGGTTGTGGTTTCCTATGTGGACTGGGTTGTACTTGAGCTCAGATGTTGGATCCGAATGATAATTGATAAATTAGGTATATGTATGGGTATATACCTAAGTAGTGTCAGATGTTACTTCGTGTTTGTATCTTTCCTTTGTGGATTATACATTGTGGATTCTGGGAGACCTTCGGGGGTCTCGGGGTCGCTACTGAGTAGCTTATACTCACCCCTGCATGGGCTATGCCCACACTACATTGTGTTGGTTGTAGACGGCAGACAGTGTAGATCGTGGTTGAGGTACGAGGAGCAGGTCGGTACCCAAAGGTGGATCACTAGGCAGGACATACACTGAGCGGAAGGCTGGACCCGAGGAGCTGTGGAGGCTATCTGTACCCACCCTTCAGGTGGGACTTCCAGTGGACGACTCGAGGCTGCGGCTTTACTTTTAGATGTTGTTTTCCCTTTCCAGTTGTACTTTACTTTGAGTTTGGGTTTGTATTCCGGCCCACTTACTTTTCCGCACTTACTATTGTACCCATTTTTTACTTAGTGTTTACTTCTGCTTGCTTTCTCTTTGGTTTTTGTTTACTTTTCAAAGGCAATGCCTTCCCCTCTTACTGGGAATTACGCCTTGGTGCTAGTCGCCAGCCCCTGGCCTTTGGAAGGCGGGCTTGGGGTAGTCACGATAGGGGCCCCGAGGATGGGTCGTGACAAATTGGTATCAGAGGAGTTTAATTCTACTGCAGTACTCAGGACTCTAATATTTTTCTATGTGAAAAAATAGTGTTAAGATTATTGTGTGTGGTTATCCGTCCAGGGAGTCCTGTGTTGGTGCGGCGGCCAATGTATCTATACACCAGCACCCTGACTGCGGATTTTCAACTTAATGCATGAAAACATTGATTGCATGTTTGTTTCAATTTTTCTTTGTGATTACTTTGTGTCAGCTCACTAGGTATACTGTTTGACCGTGGCACACCTGTTTCTTTTCAGGATGGCCCCACAATGGCAGCCAACTAGGGTTCTGAGTGTTGTATGTGACGACAGCCCACCGAGCGACAAGGCCTCGATACAGGGCCCTTTGACAGCAGAGGCACCGGCGGTACCGTTACCCGTCGAACCACCGATGCTACCATCCCCAGCTGCTGACGATGCATGTCGCCTTAGTGCACTACTTGAATTTCAGCGCTAGCGACCGCCCAGGTTCCACGGGAAGACCAACCCCTAGGCAGCCAAGGATTGGCTAGAGTCCGTTGTATGAGTTTTCAGGTTAGTGAGGACACCAGCAGACCTCATAGTGATCCTTGCAGCGAGCCTCCTGCACGCGGCAGCTGGCAGATGGTGGAGCTTGATTCTCCAGGTGCACGATGAGGCATCTCTCCTCTAGACGGAATTTCAGAGCCTCTTCTGCTCTGAGTTTTTCCCAACCACCCTCCTTTTGGTGCGCATCTAGGAGCTTCTACACCTGCGGAAGGGCAGCTTGACGGTCGCCCAGTACTCGGTGAGATTTATCGATCTCTCGTGCTACTCGACAGACATTGTACGAGACCCATTATTCCGGGCCCGGACCATTGAGAAGGGATTGAGGCATGATATCATGGCATCACTGATCTCCCTCAGCATTCTGACATAGGCAGGGGTACTGGATCGAGCCCTTCTGATCGAGAGATTCCTTGTTGAGCCTGCATCAAGAGCGAGACCGACCATAGGGCGACACGTAGTAGAGTCTTCTGCAGTAGGCAGTCGACGGATGACACATGGGTCCAGGCAGACCTCACCCTCAGGTAGACAACCTCAGCACACTGGCTCAGCTGTGCGGGGCACACAGTGCGGAGCCAGTCTTTCGAAAGGCAGACAGTGCTATGCATGCGGCGGGTAGGGCCACATGTCTCGTGACTGCCCGACCCGCCGTGCCGATGAGTAGAAGATGGTGGAGGGGCCACCCAGGGAGAGGCAGAGGGTCGAACGTGGCGGTCCGCAGGGAGCAGGAGGACGAGGAAGAGGATCTGGAAGAGCAGCAGGTGGTGGGAGACGCTTTGAGGCTCTACCACCACCCCCACAAAGAGGTCCACCCTGACCACATGGAGCTGGCTGGAAGAGACAGGAAAAGCTTCTGGCTACAGAGGCTTACGACCAAGGCACACCAGAGATGATTCGAGGTACTATATGTGTCTATTCCACCCTAGCTGTAGTTCTTATAAACAGAGTAGTGAGTCATTCTTTCATAGTCGCTACCCTTGTTCGGAGCTCAGAGATTCTGACAGAGCCGTTGGATCGATCCTTATGGCTAGAGACTCCTACGGGAGCAGACTCGACGATTACGCACTGGTGCCGACAGTGTGAGATTACTCTAGGAGGTGAGATCTTCGGCTGGGATCTTCTTGTAGCGGCGTCGAGGCCTTATGACATCATCTTGGGAATGGATTGGTTATCTACAGTCCATGCTCAGATTGACTGTATTAGGCACAAGGTGAGATGTTTACGCACCTACGGGAGCAGGTTCACCTTCACTGGAAAGAAGGGATCCTTTGCATCACAGGATGGACTCACGTAGAGGAGAGGACATCCCATCACTCATCAGTTGGCTAGCCTCATCCTAGGGGCAATTGACATGCAAAGTCATGGTTTCCCTATAGTGGTGGATCAGTATGCGGATGTTTTCCCCGATGACGTTCCTGGACTACCTCCTCGCAGAGAGGTAGAATTGTATATTGATCTATACCCCGAGACATCCCCAATATCCACCATAGCATATCGGATGGCCCCCGCTGAGCTTCGAGAGCTACGGGTACAGTTGTAGGACTTACAGGGAAAGGGATTCATACGACCCAGTGTTTCACCCTGGGCTTCCCCGATATTGTTCACCAAGAAGGCGGACGAGAGCTTGCATCTTTGTGTCGACTAACATCGCCTGAACCAGGTGATAGTGAGGAACAAGTATCCTCTACCGAGGATTGATGACCTCTTTGATCAGCTCAAGGGAGCACGGCGGTTCTCGAAGATAGACCATAGATCAGGCTATCATCATCTTAGAGTTCGGGACTAGGATCTTTCAGCCATACCTCGATTTATATGTCGTGGTCTTCATCGACGACATTTTGATTTACTCGACGACTGAGGAGGAGCTTGACTACCACTTTTGAGTTTTACTAGACACACTCCGAGAGCACCATCTTTATGGTAATCTCTCGAAGTGTTAGTTCTGGATACGTGAGGTCCACTTCATGGGACACGTCATCTCTGAGGCGGGAGTTGCGGTGGATCCTGCGAAGATCGAGGCAGTGCTAGCTTGGGAGCCACCCAGGAGCGTGATGAAGGTACAGAGTTTCTTGGGTCTAGCTGGGTACTACCGGAGATTTGTGCTAGACTTCTCCAGAGTTGCGGCACCACTGTCAACATTGACGAAGATGGGGAAACCCTTTGTGTGGTCAGACATATGTCAGTAGAGCTTCCAAGAGCTGAGACAGAGATTGACTAATGCGCCTATCTTGAGGCTATCAGAGGAAGAAGTTGGGTACATAGTTTACTACAATGCATCAGGGACTGGACTCGGATGTGTCCTGATGCAGGAGCGGGCTATGATAGCCTATGGATCATGTCAGTTGAGGAAGCATGAGAAGAACTCTGCTACCCATGACCTGGAGTTAGCAGCAGTGGTCTTCGCTCTGAAGATGTGGTGACACAATCTTATGGGCGAGTGCTTTAAAGTCTATTCTGACCATCAGAGTCTCAGGTACATCTTCTCACAGAAGGACCTAAACCTGAGATAGTGACAACGTCTCAAGTTCCTCTAGGACTATGACATTGAGATAGTCTACACTCCTTGAAAGGGGAACATAGTAGCTGATGCTCTCAGTAGGAGGACGGTCATTCAGCTACATGGGGAGGCGACAGAGATGCTAGCCACTTTGTAGATATCCTTCATGGATAGAGATGGAGCATCCTTTCTTCAATCACCCACAGTCACTCCTCCACTACTGTAGTGGGTCAGAGAGGCACAGCGTGGGGACGCTGACTGCGAGACGCGGCATGCGTAGATATCCTCAAGACAAGCACCAGATGGTTTCTCTTTCGGAGGAGAGCACGAAGTCCATTTCAGAGGACGTACCTTGGTACAAGTTTCTTTAAGGGAGGAGGTGCTAAGAGAGTTTCACACTTCCCCTTTGGTGGTACATCCTCGAGTGGCAAAGATGTACCAGGATCTCAGACAACAGCACTGGTGGCCAGGCATGAAGAAGGATGTGGATGAGTTCGTTTCTCGATGCCTCGCCTACCAACAGGTGAAGGCATAGCGCCAGGTACCTCCAGGCTCAGTACAACCCTTAGCGGTCTCGGAGTGGAAGTGGGACGGGATATCTATGGACATTGTAACTGGACATCCATGCACTTCTAGAGGTCACGACTCCATTTAGGGGATTTTTGACCGACTCACCAAGTCGGCACACTTCATACTCATCTGAGAGCAGGGCTTAGTGGAGATCTTGAGATGTCTCTACATTCAGAAGATTGTACGGCTTCATGGTGTGCCATCATCTATTGTCTCCGATCGAGATGCTCGCTTCACTTCCCAGCTTTGGAAGGGGTTGTAGGAGGCGTTCGACATGCAGCTACGTCTGAGCACCGCCTTTCACCCTCAGATAGATGGTCAGACGGAGAGGACCATTCAGACTCTTGAGGACATGCTTCATGCATGTGTCCTCGACTTTGGTTGCAGCTGGGAGGACCACCTACCCTTGGTGGAGTTCGCATACAACAACAGATACCACTCCACTATCGGGATGGCACCGTACGATGCATTGTACGACCGACCTTGAAGATCACCATTGTGCTATACAGACTCTGGGGAGTCAGCACTTGTGGGACCGAAGATAGTCCAGGCCACAACAGAGATGGTCCACGTCATCCAGGAGCATATGAGGATAGCTCAGAGTTGGCATAAGTCTTATTATGATAGGAGGAGGAGGCCACTAGAGTTCGAGGATGGAGACCACGTCTTCTTGTGGGTCTCACCTCGACGTGGAATACAGAGATTTGGCTGAGGTGACAAGATGATTCCACACTTCATCAGACCATTCCATGTCCTCAGCAGGATTGGTGAGGTGGCTTATCGCTTGGCTCTACCACCTCAGTTACACCGGGTGCATGACGTCTTCCACATATCTCAGCTGAGGGGATACGTGCACGACCCGATGCATATCATTGACCATGGGGAGCTGGACATTGATGATGGTGCGACTTTTGTGGAGGTCCCGATGGAGATCGAGGACTGAAAGGAGTTGGTCCTATGTGGACGATCGATTCCTCTAGTGTGCATCAGATTGCAGCACAGGAACCTCCAGGAGAGCACTTGGGAGCATGAGCCTTAGATGCGTGCTCAGTACCCACATTTTTTTCCCTAGTTATTTATGTATCTTTACAGGGACGTAACTCCATGAGGTGGGAGTGATGTAAAGACCCGAAAAATTCAAGGAAATTTTTTTCTTAACTCTCATTGGAATTTTACAAGAACGCAGTTTCTGACGGCACCTAATTCCGAGCCCCGGTGTGCCAGGAAGTTTTTTCTAAAGTTTAGCTCGGGTACGTTCTGTGAACGAACGAGCGGGTTATTCTAAAATTTGGACCAGTGCCTGGAATCGGATTCTGAGGGCACCATTGGAATCGCAGCACCGGTAATTGCTTAGAAACACCTTTTTTGGAGTTGCGTTTGCTCAGGTGTGGTTTTTTTTAATTTTTAGGTTCAATAAATGAATAAAATAAAATAGTGCGAACATTTATTTTATTTTATGTCGATTAACATATGTTAAGTGGATGATGTGGTACCCACAATATCCTACCCACTTGGTAGGATATTTGTGAGGTGGGGCCCATACGAGCCCCACCGTTTCTTTTCTTATTAAGTAACGCACCTGCACCCCCCTTTTTAATGAAGTCTACTCTTGAGTTTATTCTGGTTAAGAAGTGCCTCATTAATGTGGTGGTTTACGCAATGCAATTAATTCACCTAATTGTTTCTTTCGTTTTTGAATTTTAAAATGAAAGAATTGTGAAATAAAAATAATACATCTCTTATTTCTATTAGGCTGGTGGTGATGAGAGGCTAGGGAGATTTCACTCAGGCTCTTGAAGATCTTCTCTTTCTCACGAAGAATGCGAAGAACGTGAAGAACGTCGAATCATCGGAAATCAACGACACTTCTTCCATGATGCTTCTTCCGTGAGTTTTCTTCCGCGACGCGACGATCCCCCTTCCACGATGCCTTATTCCGCGATGTGCTTTTCCATGAAGAATCCTCACTCATCAAATTCGAAGAGGTAGGGGTTTTGATTAAATTAAATCTTTCTGATTTATACACATGGAATAATTTTAAATATTTTTTGGAAGCCTTCTTAAACCGCTAAAGCGGTGGTTGCGGACAAACGAACAAGTCCAAACCCACCATCCCTTCGTTCTTGGTGTGCGGATTGGTGGGCGATGATGAAGCAGGTCGCACGGGTGTTGTGAGGTCCTTTTAGAGATGTACGGGCCTTGGGAGGGCCGTTGGCGAAGACGGCAGGCAAATCAGACCACCGGAGATCGTCCGGTGGTCCGTAGAATGCTTCGTCGGCGTCGCTCGGTGCACCACTGGGAAGGGCCGGTGCGGCTTCAGCCGCGGCGGTAGGCTGTGAGTCCCGCGACCGCGCAGGCCCGGAGGTGGCGGGACGCGGAACTCGGTCGCGTCCGTTGGCAAGAAGAGGCCCCCTGTGGGGCGGCGGTTAGCAAAGCAAGCGGGGTGCAGCCCCCCCCCCCCCCCCCCCACCTCTCAACGCTCGGCCGTTTCGGCCGAGCCTCTTGGCCGGTGCGCCATCGCGCCGCGCGGCCAGACCGGACTGCCAGGCCTGGCCGCGCCCAAGCTGGGCCGGGCCATTCCCATGCCTGCCGGACCCGGACCGGGGTCAGGTGCCTCGGTTCGGGCTGACCAAGGGGGTACCGGGCCGGGTCGGACCGGGCCCGAACCCCCAAATACCGGAATTTTCGTTCTGTTGCCCATAACATGAGCTACAAGCCTCTGATCGACACACTTTCAGTCACGTAGCAATCCTTGGATCAAGGGGGTAATTTAGTGATATTACACTCAGGGTTTGGGAGAACTTTGGGTTCACCCGGGTTGGTTCGTACACGAAACCAACCGGGCCCTCGGAGCAGAAATGCATATAACATGAGCTCCAGACGTCTGATTGACATGTCGTTGACTTTGTTGGATTCTTCTAAGTGAGACAGACCTTTTGGATTACTCTTCTCGAGGTTTGGACGTAGTTGGAGTATGTTCGGGTCGGTTTTGACTTAAAAATCAACCAGGACCTTCGGATGAATAAGCCAATAACTCTCAGACCGGGAGTCCGATTGATGTGCCTTCTGTGATGTTGAGTTCCTATTGACGATACAGAACTTTTGGATGAATCAACCCCAAACTATGTGTTAGTTGATATATCATCCCCTCGGCTCATGGAGCGGACCCTCCCGAACGAGCTTGCAGTGCGCAGGAACCATACAGCTGGCTGCGACTGCGACGACAATGACGACTATGCATAAATCCTTCGTGGATTCGACAACGACGACTACAGCACACAGCGATCCTACATTGATCAGTGCTACTGATCCTGTGTGGGCCAGATCCTTTGTGGGCCAGCGGTCAGCGGTCCTATGTGGGCCAATGCCTAGAGATCTTGTGTGGGTATGATCCTGTGTGGGTCATTGCAGGGGTTAGTTACCTATCTATCATGTGTGGGTCAGATCCTTTGTGGGTCATTTCAGGGGTTAGTACCTATCGATCCTTTGTGTGTCCGACGACTTAGATGAATTAGTGGCTATATCTAATCATCTCTATCGTCATGTGATGAAGTATAGCGGTGTGAGATTTATCATGAGATTCAATCCTTATCTTCAATATGATTGACCTGATATCTTGTGTGGATTACGTTATGCTTTCCTGTGTCGATTGGGTTGTGGTTTCCTATGTGGACTGGGTTGTAAATGAGCTCAGATGTTGGATCCGAACGAGAATTGATGACTTAGGTATATGTATGGGCATATACCTATGTAGTGTCAGATGTTACTTCATGTTTGTATCTTTCCTTTGTGGATTATACTTTGTGTATTCTAGGAGACCTTCGGGGGTCTCGAGGTCGCTACTGAGTAGCTTATACTCACCCCTGTACAGGATATGCCTGCACTACGTTGTGTTGGTTGCAGACGGTGGACAGCACTGATCGCGGTTGAGGTACAAGGACCAGGTCGGTACCCAGAGGTGGATCACTGGGAAGGACGTACACGGAGCGGACGGCTGGACCCGAGGAGCTGTGGAGGCTATTTGTACCCACCATTCAGGTGGGACTTCCAGTGGACGACTCGAGGCTGCAGCTTTACTTTCAGTTGTTGTTTTCCATTTCCAGTAGTACTTTACTTTCAGTTTGGGTTTGTATTCCAGCCCACTTACTTTTCTGCACTTACTATTGTACCCAGTTTTTACTTAGTGTTTACTTCTGCTTTCTTGCTCTGTGGTGTTTGTTTACTTTACAAAGGCAATGCCTTCCCTTCTTACCGGGAATTACGCCTTGGTGCTAGTCGCCAACCCCTGGCCAATGGAAGGTGGGCTTGGGGTAGTCACGGCACGGGCCCTGAGGACTGGTCGTGACATGAAGTGGTCCAAAATAGGTGAATCAGAGTCTGAATAAATAGTTTCATCCATAATGGTAATTTTATTCATCGTATCATTTGTCAGGTGTCATGATATGGACATGATCTTTTTAGTTTCAACACCAATTATATTGTCCTGATCAAAATGATTATTTGTACATTGTGTGTAGGTATTTATATCCTTTCTTATGTTAGTATATATAACTAAACCAAGGAATAAATATAATTTTCATATTAAAACCATAAATAATAGACCATAAAATAAAAATCCCTATAATGGTAAAAGTTTTAAATTATTATACGGGATTATCAAAATTATTTTTTTTTCAATTTTTAATTAAAACATATTATCAACAATTCCTATAAATCACTAACTAATAAAAACATTATAAACTGTAACAATAATAACCTATAACTAGTGTTTTCCTTATTACGATGGTATAAGATACAACAGATCTCACTATGCAAGATCAATATGTTTAGAAATCATGGAAAAATATATAAAAAATGATTCACAAAATACATTGGAAATATTAATGAAATCATAGAATATGATAAAAAATTGTATCCTTGATATTATTAAAAATTTATTTTTTTAGATCATGTGGAAATGGAAATAAATAGAGTGTGAGATTAGATTCATTCTAAGGGTTATTCATAATGGAATATTTCATTAGTAAATAAGGCATAATGAAAATAGAAGAGTGGATAATCGAAACACAGTTCATTCTACCAACAGTGGATTTGAATGAGTATAAATTTATAATATCCACATTGAAAACATATCGACAAAGAAAACATTATTTTTAATAAATTAATTCAATAATTCTTGACATTAAAATGAATCCCTCTCAACCAATATATCATGAATCTTCTCCACATTGCCACTCAACCAAGATATTATTATTTATAATTGGTTATGTTTAAACAAAATACCCATCTAATTTGTAATGTTATATTTTTTGGGTCTTGTGTATGGAATATTCATCAATAGACTATCTATAACTTGGTTGCGCCCATCACATGCACGTCCAATGCATTCTTTTTTTTAATGATGAGTACAATTCATTCTAAAATTGACTAATAAGTCAAAAAAATTCCATAGTGAGTAATCTAAGTGGAAAATCATTATATCATCATCATAAAACATCAGTTGAATGATAAATATGATATAGTTGTTTCATATTACATCAATAGGAATTTTCATAGTTGAAAATATCGTTAAAATATCACTAAAATATTTCTTATGGAAAATACAATTTTCATTTTGAATTTCCATAGTAAAATATAACATTTTTTAAAATCTTAAGGAAAAAAATTCATTGAATATAAATTTATTAACATGTAATAGATGGTTCAAATTCCTTATAGGTCATGATGATGGGAAATCCAACACATTTAGTGTGTGGTAAAACAAATATTCCTTATAAATTTTTCGTAAAAAGTCAAAATACGTCGTTAAAAAAATGATAAATATAGTCTTTTTAAAAAATTTGGTTAAAATTAATTAATGGGTATAAATTAATTTAAACAATAATAGGTTAATATAAATAAATATTCACAAATTTTTTTTAAAAACATGTACAATAAATGAATAAATTATTGACTAAAGGACAAATAAAAAATGTTTTCTTAAAAGAAATTTATCAGTATTGTTAATTATTCAAGAGATGAAAATGGTAATATTACATAAAAATTATATTAATGAACATTATAGGATAAAATTAATTGGTCTTAACAATTAAGAATCATATAGTTTTCCTCAAGGGAAATTTAAACATAAAAAATCATGAAATAAAATGATAATGTAAAGGAAACCTCTTACCTAAAGTTTTAATTTCCTCCTAAGTGATTTTAAACTCATTTATAATAACATTATATTTATTATACTTGAATTAAATTTTCATTTATGTACTAATAAAATAATATATGGTTTATTTATATCATTTTAATCAACAATTTATTATTAAATATTTATTGAAATTATCATTTCTAGGTATTAATTATTTCATTTTTCATTAGACATTTAATTCTGTAGTTCTAGTCCTTCTTCATTGTTCAAGGATACATTATCTAAAATTTTTTATAAATGATATAAATTTAACATTTATTCAATATATATTTATATTTATATATATATTTATATGCACACTTGTAAACTATATATAGAAAAAATGAACCACATTATTGAAAGAGATAATATGCCATACGTATGCATTAACGTCATTTTCACCTTTTAAGGAATGGAATAAAGGTATGAAAAAAATAATTCACTTTAAAAGAATCATTATTATATAAAATATATTATATATATACATTAAATCTATTATTATTACCATCCATAAATAAAATTGCTACATGGAATCACATCATTACGTGGAGGTGGAGGTCCACAAATACTCAAGTGTGATGTTATCCATTTACAATGTCTGAGAAGGTAAGAAGGTAGATTTTACATTATAATAATAGAAGAATTACTATTTCATAAATATCATGTTTAAAAATCTATGATATTATAGTATCCAACCCTGAAATGTGGTTATGGAAAATGAACTGTATCACTACGTGGCGGTGATAGTCAAAATGTACCCACGAGTGGTACTTTCACATGAAATGTAATGGAAAAAGGTGATTTATGGTGGTTTCTCAACAATAATAATATTTTAATATATTTATTATGTTAAATATATTATTTTATTATCAATATTAAATATTTATAGGAGGTATTATAATAAATAAATTGAAAGAGGTCTGGTGGGATGACTACCTCTTATTCGATAGACCTCCATAAGAACTCTTTTTGTGGCCCCTTGGAATAGTATTTTAAGAAAACCATAAAATATAAATAGTTTAAAGGATGTTTTTAATGTTGTTGGCAAGGTCTTGGCTAATCTATATGGTTCATGTTTGTTTAGATAAAAGATATAAGGGGTATCCTTTTATAAGAAAATGGTTGGTAAACCTTGGAAATACTTAATATATTTAGTTAATATAAATTAATTTTCACATTAATGAATGTAAATATTTTTATAATTATAATATAATATGCTTACTAGTGAAAATATTCTTATATAATATAATCATTAATGCTTTTATGATATTTTCACTCTTATCTCTTTATTTAACCCCCCCATTAACCCTTTTGACAATTACTGCTACACTAATACTATTGAATCATTAAGGGTCTTGAATAATAACATAAAAGGAAAAGTAACCAATAAATGAAACATGGGTGAATTTTTCTTCTATATCCCATTCAATTGTTCATAGTTAGAAAATTAATAAATTTTAAATAATTAAATTAAATATTATTTTTTCGTAAAACACCATTAATATCCTTTTTGGCAGTATTCATTTAATACGACTTTTAAGACATCAAGAAAGAGATGGAATTAGAATAAAAACTTTCAATACATTAAACTTATATTATATTAAACCAATAAAATATGGAACTCAATATTTCACAAAATTTTATTATTTTAATATTATTAAAATAATTTATTTTATTTTTTAATTTCTATAATAAATAATGTTTTTGTGTTATGTTATAATTTAATGTATTTATTAAATCGATAAATAATAATAAAATTTACCATGATTAAAAATTATTAATATTTGGAATAAAAATTTACAGTTTAACTTATTTAATTATATATGTCAATAAATATTTTATATACTAAAAGAAAGATATTAACATTTTTTACATTAACTGTTACATAAATATTATTATGGTAAGAATAACAAATAAATGGCAAAAATGTCATATTTTATAATTATAGATGATTATAAATGAAATAAAATCATATAATGATATAAATTAAAGTGTTTTAATTAATTTTAATCCTCAACACATTATTTTTCAATGTTAATTATATCATTTACCCTTACCGAGGTGAAAAATATTTACTACGATTAATATTCAGAATGGAAAAAAATAAAAACAAACTATTTACGAATTTTGGAATAGTTTTTCACAAATATGGAATACAATTATAAATATTCAATTCCAAGAAATGAAATAAATCATTTCTAACATAAAATGGGAAAATGAAAATTAAAAATAGTTTTTTGAAAAATACATTTTATGAATAAAATAACCTATATCAATGTCATGATTATTACTAGTTAAAATTTAAATTAGCTACGTTAATAAAAATAAAATGAATCATATTTCTATTTATTATTATATTAAAAATAATGGAACTTTTAAATTAGATGATTTAATGAAATTAAATTACATTACTTTAAAATTTAGTGTTTATCAGTATTTATTGAAAAGTTAATCATGTCATAAAAATCCAAAAAAATATGCCAACGATTATTTTGATGTAGAGATTTTGAAAATGACAAAATATTATTATTTAAACTATTTAAAATTGGAAGATATTAATTATAATATATATAGTAAAGATTATTTTACAAACAATATTTTGAAGAAAATATATTTTTTATTCCTTAAATATATTTTATGTAATGTTCATACATATTTACAAATAATTAAACAATAATTTTTAATTAAGTAAATTTTTTTCAAATATTATTCATAATTGGGTTAATCATATTCATGCCGACCAATTTAATAGCTATATAATAACTGTCACATTATAGTAGAATGTTTAGGTTTGTTTAAACATGGTGCTATATATAATAAAAGATGTAAAAGAAATTAAATTTATTCAAATATTCATGTATCATTCTTGGGTTGTTATATAGGTAACTAAGTTGATGTTTCTTTGAGGAATGAATGAATAGATTGGAAGCTATCAAGTATTATTTTTTAAATAAAATAAAAATTTATTTTGTTGAATTTGTGTCACACACCATCCTAATTTTTCTCTATTATTTTAACTATTTTTTCCTTAACATTATTCATTAGATTTACTAGGTGTTTTTGGAAAAAATGTACGATATTCGAAAGATATAAGAAGGTTCATTATTGGCACATGGTTTAGAGAAACTATGTACCTTCCTAAGGTAAACTGTATGGCCCAGATAGTGCCACTATTTTTGGTTCATGGCTAGAAGAATGGGTGTTCTCTCCTCCAAGTAAACTTTCCATCCCCATTATCCACCTAAATAAAGGTTTTTCATAGTTTCCGGATGGTCTGATGAGATATGTAGCCAAACCATGTGGGTTTTTAGGTCATTAAAAAAATAAGACACAAATTTCATATAATAGTAATATTATTATTATAAATTTAATTATTATTATTAAATTTTTATTAAACTCTTTTAAAGGTTATTATTCTACCCTTACCTCCCTCATCATATACCCTCACCCCCACCCATGTTTTGCAACACCCAATCCAAAGACGCTCCCCACATGTGTGCCACCACCACCTCCCCTCTCCTTTTAAACTCTGTTTTTTCTCGATATTGGGTGTGATCTCTCTAGATTATGTTTTGTTCTTCTCATATTCCTTATTATCATCTGATTTCTTGGTTTATCTTTTCACTATTCGGTTGTGCACTCCCTAATAGATCCTTAACCCATTTATGGGTATTTTTTTGGATTTCTCTTGGTTCTTCAGTTTTGTGAAGTCTGATACAGGAAAATTCTTATCAAGGAAATGAAAGGAAGCCATTTTTTCTTTTTTTAGGGGATAATAATCCATTCATAATTATTTTGATCAATTTTAAATAGGCAAATTGTGATTTTATGGGTCCTTATATATATATATATATATATATACTTATTTTGGTCTTCCATGGGATATCTTTGGACCACTATTATTGAAGGTGACTTGCATGTGTAAGAATACATATATAAATATATATAGCCTCCATGTACATATTCCCTCATGTGTAGGGGAATGTATATATTGGAATACAGGTTATATATATATATGAAAGATTATGTTTTTGAAAGTTTGAATTGTTTTCGGGTTTATATGTTTAAAAGTAGTATGTTTGATCTTTGTTCCCTATGTCAGAGCATTTATTTTAGTAACTATAATTGCTTTATTTTCATATTGGGTGTTTTTATTATATTATAATTTTAATATAATATAAAAAATTAATTTTAAGGATGAAGTTTTCCTCTTCTATATTTCTAGGTTTTGTTATACATTGACCTTCATTTTTCTCTGATGAAGAGTGATTTAAATAAATTGGTTTTGAAATTTGATGTATTAAAGTTCTTTATTTACATTCTAAAATATTGTATTTATAAAATTTCGAAAATTTAATAGATATTTTTGTCCTTCAACTAGTTTTTATCAAAAAAAATTTAATGAAATATTAATTTTCTAATGATTTTCAAAAATTATTTTCAAATGGTAAAATATTGTTTTCAACTAATGAGGTGTGGTTGGTACCTTTGAATGTTTTCATGAAATGAAGTAATTTTAACAGATACCCTTCATTATGGGGGGAATTCACATATATGTCTTCAAGATGATGGCTATAGCATGTATGGTGGCTTTCTTTATGTTTATTTTTTTTACCTATATAACAATATTTATCATGGCCATAGGATCATAGGATACATAGTGAGATTCTAGAAATATTTGATATTTAGTTCTAATTACATGGACTTGATCACCATAGAGTGGTCATATCTATTTTCCCTTTGTTGTGGCTAGTTTATAGCATCCAAGTCGGTAATTCACCTTATATCGAGTTGGTATGTCCGTATATGGATTCTAAACAGATTATGTATAGTGTCTCTTAACTTTTAATCAAGCTATATCCCATGATATTTTTTTAACATGTATTCTAAATTTCCCTATTTTTTAATGTATTTATAAATTAAATTTAGTTAATATCCTTCTTAAATGAATCTTTCATTATCACTTGTTGTATTTTTTTTCTCTTACCCTGCATGTCTATTCATATATTGAGTTTTTTATAATGTCTTTAATTAATTAAAATAATTTTTTATAAAAATAAAGGAAATTGGTTATTCAGAAATTATTACCATGATACTTGTCTTAAAATGTGTATGAAAACCTTAATTTTAATATAATTTTTTTCAAACTAGTACAAAATGATTTTTATTTTAAATTTAATGAATAGTGTTTCAATATCATTTTGGAATACTTATAGAGAATCTTGATTCTAATTCATATACAATTTTTTTAGCTTCTCCCTATTTTACATTACTCTCGGAGCGAGCTTGGTTTTGTGACTTATGGTTACCCATGAGGTCACTTGGAGGTATGATTAGCTATTTTGTTTTATTTTTTTATGGAACTAGTTTTTTATTTTATTTTATTTTTTGTCATGTATCTATCATTTACGAGATTAATCATTCCCATATATTTTCTATATGTTACTTGGTGTTGGTTTTTAGCTTGATAGAATCAGGAATGCCTCTCAAGAATCATTTTTTGCTAACTCAGGTGACTGGTTTGGGGTTGAATGAGTTTGGTTCATTAGAAAATGGTGTCAAAGAATCAATACATGTTATTTGGGGTCATATGGTAATTTATAGATAGGATTTTCTAAATTCATGTGGTCAGTCGCAGGTAGGTTCTTGATAACCTACTATTTGAATGGATGCTTTAATTTATAGGGTTTTCATCCCTCAATGAATTATCTTTGATCTCCAATGTTTTGATGTCTTTAGTTTTTTTGAGGGTTTCTAGTTAGTTTAAAGGATTTAGTGGTTATTGTGGGAGGGATTTAGAGGGTGTATAGTCACTATAAAAATTATAGAAAACTATGGATATTCCATGTTATTACCAGTGATAACCTCTTATTTTCTCACCTGGTTGGTGAACGGCCTAAGAAACTGTCTGTCTATGTTGTGTTTCATGATTGTTCCTATGTCAAGTCGGTATTTTTTTTATTGAGTATTTGGAGGAATTTCTTTGTTATTATTATTGGTCTCAGTTGATTTTTATGTGTTTCTTTTGGAATTTAAAAATAGAAACTAGTTTATTAATATTTCATTTCTAAGAAAAAAATTGTGGGTTGTTTAAACGTTAAATGGGGTGTTTTAGAAATGAAACTAGTTTTAGAAATGGAATGGATTGAGAAAAATATAGGATTTTGTATAAATATCTTGAAATGTGAAATTATTGATTCTTGGTAGTTTTGAAATGTTTTTCTATAACAATAAGGGGTGTTTTGAAAATTGGATAATATTTTTCTAATTGTATTGTTTAAATAGATTATTCTATTTGAACCTTTATATCTATATGTATGTTTACATGTATAGATGTATGCAAGAATTAATTATATGGGCGTGGGTATGTGGGTAGTGGTTCTTGATCATTCATGTATTTATAGATGTGAGTATTTATGGAATACTAATGGTGGGTGTTTTTTTAGTTTCTTGTTATGTTTTATGAAAATGGTTTTAAAAAAGATGAAATTTAATGAAAAAATTGGGAGTGTCATGATGCTACCTTTTAGTATTTGGGGTTTCCCATTTTCAGATTTTTGTTTTATGTTTTGGGTAAATTATTAAAATTATGTCTAGAGTTATTTTTGATGATTTCTGATTGACATGTGGATATTTTATTTTTTATGCACTTTGAGTTGGTTTTGTGTTTTTTTAGTATTACCAAAAATTGACCAAATTAAGAGTATATTGTTAGTAAATGAGGTGTCATCATAAGTTTTATATATTGTGGTATATTATGGGAATAGGTTTTGGATATTATTAAGTGGTTTAATCTTTAAAAATACAAGTTTCATGGATTCATTGCTGAAATAATGAATAAGTGTTTCTGTATGTGTTATCGTTAATGACTCTACATAGACCACAGATCAAGTGGAATAGATGGAGCACTTCCAGACATTGTAAAACAAATATTCCATACATTATGGTATTACACCTTTTACAACTATGAAATAGGAGAATTACTTATTCATAGTTATCTTATAGTTATGTGTTTTATTCAGCATGGCTGTTGGGGTCCCCAAAAGGAGGTTCTATAAGGCACACTACCATTAGAGGATGTTTTAGTTGAATATTTTCAACTATTAACGTCATTTGAATTACATTATAAAATATATCAGGGATCTATTTCATGGTTTTTGACTGAATATTTCTACACACTAATAGTGTTTTTAGGTGTGGTGGATGTTGACTTAAATAGTTGTATCTGATATTGATGTTGAGACTAATTTAGTATCCCCTTACCATTGCATTCCATTTTTTGAAATTTCCTTTTGGGAGATTTTGTGGCATCAGTTATTTTGAGATCCTTATAGTATAACCATTTTGATTTTAATCATTTAATAGATTTCCTTTTGGGTTTTTTTGTTTATAGTGGCCCCTTCTTGGAGATTAACTACTTCAAGGAAATTAATAAGCGTGATCTGGTTTTGTGCCTATTTGTTTTTCCTTTTTTGTAGCCCTTTTTGTATAGAAAATACTCCAATGAGTTTTCCCATTAGTTTAATCACTTGAAAAGTCAATTCCATAATATTGGGGATACCCACACTATTTCTTTTTGATGTATTCTATTAATATGGTTTAGTGTGAAATTCAATGTTTTGAGGTAACACTGATAATAGTGGTTTTTTCTTGTTTTTTATGTTGTTCTTTTTTTTTGAAATTATGGTTTATATAGAAACTAAAAATGATGGGGTTACCAATCATGGTAAAATATCTTGGTGGCCTATTAATCATGTTATCTTGCTTCCACTTTGGGAATTTTATATCTTGTCATCAGTTGTTTGTATCTTCTACCCAGCCAAACCATACACTGGTTAATTGGTTAGCTTGGATATCGGGTTATGTGATAGATTACCGACGAGATCCCAAAAAAATGAAAGTGTGATTATTTTTGGGATAAATATATTATATGTAAAGGTGTTATTGTTTTGGTAACATTTGTATTTATGAGTCCCTCAATCTTTAACACGTCATTTTCTATTTTGATTCCATAAGCCTCATCTATAGTTTATTTTTATTATTATTTAGTTCCTTTAAAATTTTCTTACCTGTATATTTTGGGCTGTCAATGTATTATGTTTTGGGTAAAATTGATTTACTAGTTTTCATTCATCGGGTTATAATTTTTTTTTTAATTTCATTATGTCTTCACCTCCTTCATTGAAAAATCAATTATTTTTTAAATTTTTAGGATATGAATGTGTTAATAGTGGGGATAATTGTCCCACCATGACCCAATGATTCCCTATTATTTATTTTTGGAATTAATTTTAATATATTCCTTTATTGTGTGTTTTTAGTAATCATTTTTTTATCTGGCATATAGAATATGATACTCAATTGGAGTATGATTAAGATAAATTGTGTGCTAGCCTACTATAAACCATATATCCCTAACAATGGAAATGTCTAGGGTATATGAATAGATGTAAAGGAATTTTCCCTTCTAGGTAAACTGTGTGGCACCCTTTTACTCTTAGATAGTGGTTCCACATGGTTGGGGCATGATCTAAAACACCTTCTTGCCAAACCATTCTTCCTTCCATGTTTTAAAAAAAATAAAAAAAGTTATTAATAATATTATTTTATTTTTATTAATCTCCCCTTACAGTTATTATTCCCTATCTCATTACACACCCTCTCCCCCTCTCTTCCTAGTTTATTACACCATAACTGAAGGTTTTCCCTAGAAAATTTGAACTCCCTCCTCAATTACACTCCCAACATCTAAATAATGAGATGATCTCTTCTGTGTTATCTCCATTTAGTGTTTTCTTCTTCCAATCCTCCTTATTATAATCTTAGTTATTTTTTCACATTCCGTGTTAAGGTTCACACACTATAACTAAACCCTAACCAATTTTGTGGTGTTTTTATTTTGTCTCTGGGTACCTAGGGTTTGAAATGTCTAATTACGGGTTGTTCATTTGGAAACCATTGAAGTTATCATATTATTAAATGGTTTTATATGTGTTTTATCCCATCCTACTTCTTTTTAAAAATTTTAATTTAGTATTTTGGGATTTATGGTTTCCTTATATTATTTTAGTTCTTCTTAGACCTCCTTGGGATTGATTCAAACAACCATTTTTGAAGTCGACTTCCACATGTATACAGATGTAAGTGTATATATATAAATATATATATCCTTCAATTCCATATTCACTAACGGTGAGGGGAATACGTACATTAGGTTAAAGGGAGTATATATATGTGTGTGAATGTGCATATTTGTGTGAGTTTGAAGTGGTTTTTGGTTTCTCTCATCAAAAGTAGCATGTTTTGAAGTAGGTTCCCTATGTTAAGGCCTTTATTTTGGAAACTATAGTTTCATGTTTAATTTATTGTGTGTTTTTATTATATTATGAACTATTATTAATGTGAAAATGATTGTGATGGATGAAAAAAGCCTCTCTTTTTTCATTTTCATTTATTCTTTGTCCATGGGGTTTCTATAATAAATCTTGTTTTAAAAAATTTATTATAATGGTGAATCGCCCAAGTAATTTATTTAAATTCTAAAATATGTTATTCTTGAAGGAAAATATGGATGAAAATTATGTTCCATCAGTCGGTGTTTTCCTTATGTGTTTAATGATTTTTTATTTTCTAAAGAGTTTCACAAATGGTTTCCAAATCAAAAAGGCTTGTTTTCAACTGATGAGGACCAGCTGGTACCATTGAATGTTTTCTTGAATAGATTTAATCTTCATGTATACTCTCCATTCTAGAGAGAATTCATATAGACGGTGTAGGGTGGTGAGCCTTGTCTTGTATGGTTTCTTTCTTTGTGCTCATGATTTTTTCACCACCACCCACATTTTCTATGTCCACTTGATCGAAGGAGTCTTATTGATTATCAAGTGAAGGTTTTTATTTAGACTTGATTAAATGGGATAAATTCTTTTGGAGTATCCATATGGTTTGTTCCACTGACGTGGCTATTTGAGAGGAGTTGGGTTGGTTATTCACTTTAGATCACATCGATAGGATGAAACATCGATTCAAAACCGAGTACATCTGGGGTTTCTCTAATTGGTTTCTAGGTATATACCATGATATCTATTTTACATTTATTATAATTAATCATGTTTTTAATGTATGTATAAAATAATTTTTCCTGTTATTATTCTTATATAAACTCTTAATTTTGCACTTCTTTTCTATTTTTTATAACTTCTTATTGAAATGTCACTCTGCTTCATGTTTCTTCTTATAAAGTGTTTTTTTGAAAAATTTATTATTTCAAGGAAAAAGTTTTTATTCAATGAAAATAAATTAGTTATTTTGAAAGTTACTTGTTTTAGGAAGATAATAAAAGCCTTATTTTAACCATATCAACTTGGAACTACTATAAAATCATTTTAATTTTAATGGAATGTCATTAAGAATGGTTCATTTTTGGAATCCCAACATTGAATATTAATGAGAGAACATAAGCAATAATTTTGGTTTCTACATCATCTGGTTTTGGATAACAGCCAGAGTGATCATGGTTTAGGGATTGGTGGTGACCAACGATGTTTCTAGGGGTGTTCAACCACTTATTTTATTTCTATTCACTTCTATCTTGTCCTTTAATATTATTCTAGTTTATGTATATTTATTTTTCGGGATAAATCATTCACATATTAGTTTAATTTGTTTCATGATACTAGTTTCCTACATGTGTGAATTAGGAATGGATCTTTGGACTCGTTAAGGGATGAGTCATGTGACTGATTTGGTGTTGACCTTGTTCTGTTCATTACAATTTGAGTTTACTTATGATGATTGATGAAATACTCATAATCTCTTTAACATGTACAAGGTTATTGTAGAATCTTGTTTGATATAAAATTAATAAAATTTTATTATTGAGTTTCCTTAAAAAGATTTTAATTTCAAAATAAAAAAGATAGTTATAAAGATTAGACGGAGTCCATTGTAATATGTTGAGTTGACTAAGTCTATTAGACGAAATATTATGAGTAGAAGCATTAGATAATGTTTTTATAATAATGGTACCAAATATATTTTCCAATGGATAAACATTATTTAGGTCGTATTTACATAGGATAGTGTTATTGTATAAATGATCATTGATAACTACTATGTTTACCCTTACTGAGAATTTTATCACACCCCTTATTATGTTTGCTTCTTCCCCTTGATAATAAGAATTTTTTAAATTATGATGTGTTTAAGAAGGTTTTTAGTTATGAGAAACTGATTAGGAGATGATATAGATGTATTATGAACTATCTTTTTATGTTTCTGTGTTTTCTAAAGACACCATATACATATGGTTCTAGCATTGTATCATAATGGTATGTAATGAATTAATCATATAATTAATTTAATTCTTAATGAAAAAAAGTATGTTTCATTATACCAAACAATTATCTCATCATGTACTTCCTCAATCTGTTCATAGATATCATCTCTCCCTTAAACATCAGCCTCATCATCATCATTTTCTCCCCCTCATTTGTGACTTGTCTATAATATCCACATGAATACGTTATTTGATATCATTATAATTATCAATTTCATATGCCACTATCTTCTCTTTTTTTCACCCTATTTTTAATATACTATATTCTTTTTGAATAAATTATAGTTAGTATTCCGTCTACCTATCATATTATTTTAATATTTATTTCTAAAAACATCACCATTCATATTAGAATCTTGAAGTACCTTATGTATATTTTTTCTAGTTTCCTGACCTTTCCACATCATAATCATGTGAGGGTCTATTTCCCATTAAACATTATTTTCCCCCATTTCTAGATTAATGTAATGGAATAATATTTTTTAATAAATCTATTCTTATTCATTATCATTATCTATGGTAGGATTTATCAATATCATGAATTACACTACCTTAATATTCCCTTTATCAATATCCCA
This sequence comes from Viscum album, assembly GCA_963277665.1. NCBI lineage: Eukaryota > Viridiplantae > Streptophyta > Magnoliopsida > Santalales > Viscaceae > Viscum > Viscum album. Next base: position 208,063,346 of record OY728146.1, on the reverse strand, counting down.
ATTTTTATAGTCTCACATATCATTTATAAGAGGAATAAATTGAATTTTATCCAAAATTTACTCATTTGGATCACTATCCTCTAATTTAGATACTTTTGAGTTAAACTGTGGTGGAAATCTTCTCAGGATGCACTTAATGATTTTCACTACATCTATATTTTTTATAAGTCCAAAATTTCATCTACTATATAATTTATATTATCAATGAATACATAAATATATTCTTTTAGGGGGAATCCTAAATTCCTTCGAATTGTTCCACATATAATATAATTTAGTTACTTTTAGATTAAAATTTCCTTAAATGATATATTCATGACACCCCCATTTGTATTCTAAGGAGATAGAAAATTCCATATTCATGTAGATTGTGTTGTTCAATGCTCCTCATAATTCATTGATCCAATTACCATCACCACTAAACTATCTATTAAGTATCTTTAATAATGCACCAAAATATATAAAATATAATATGTAATATATATAAATTTTGTAAACATTCATGCCTAACATAAGAAGTATTATTGTAGTCCATTCTTCAATTGTTTTTAATTATTTCTATTTAATATCTTAATTCGTTTTTAATTTAATAATCCAATTAATTCCAATTAAATAATAATTCCATTAACTTGTTCCTTCTTCACTAGTACTATATATTATCCCTAGTGAAGGAAAATACATTAAGAGTAGGTGAATTAGTGTATATCAATTTATTAAAATGACCATCACAAACGATCTTAGTCTCCTTTTAGTTGGAACACCTATCTCCCTCACAAAAAATATCAATCAATTAAGGAAGTAAAAAATTAGATATAAGTTATTTTCAATAGTTCATCCCCACAAGGATAGTCAAATGATCGAGAAATGATAATGTATCTGGGTACCTAAATCACTTGGTGAACAACATGATTAGACTGTTTGGAGAAGAATCGATATCCCAGCTAGTTAATAACAACTTAATATATGAGAAATCACTACTCTCTCAACAAAAATTTATATGAAAACCCATAGAATGAATCTAATGATAAACTATGTATAATTTATTTAAAATAAAATTGGTAAACCATATATACCATTAGTAATAAATGTTGGGATAGAAAATTTACTAACTCTAGTTAATTTCTTTAAGGCTCTCATAATATTTATTTTCACAAAATTATTTTTTCTATTAATTTTTTTTTTAAAAATACTCCCATTTTCATAATTATTTTTCATGTAAATGTACATTCGCATAACATTTATTCCCATGAATTAGTATTCATGAATCCAATGTTTGTGTAATGTCATTTCTATATGAAATTGATTGTCACATAATCACATTCATGGAATAAGTTCTTTCATGAATGTGTTATGAAAAAATAGATAACATATTTATCCTCTCTGTCTTGTTCTCTCTCAATAATGACGATATTATTTTCTTATTTATAGATAAATCTCCATGGTGTATATGTTTTATCAAAATTTATTGATTCTGTGAATTTTTAAAACTCCCGTTCATGATTCTTTACTTTATTCTAAAGTTCATGTAAATCATGTTTTCTATTAATGTTCATGCAACTCTAGTTTGTTCATAAGACTATACTACTTTCATTTAACTCCAAATTTTCATGAAAAATCACTAAAGAGTTCCATACACCTCCAGAATTCATATATTCATTAATTAATTAAGCAATCACAACTTTTTAACTTTTTCCGAATGTATTTTCAATAAAAAATCAAAAAATTATAATAATCCTAATTGAGGTATTTGTTTTTCTGATATTTCTTATGAGGTTATTGGGTGTAGCGTGGATGATATTTTTTAGTGGATGGTGGGAGCTATGAGGAGTATACATTTCATTGTTTTGGTTGGAATTTTTGTTATTTTGTAATGATGATTCATTTTATCTTGAAGTTTGTATTGTTATTCATAAACTGAATTTTATTTGGGGTTAATATTATGTTAATTATTATATGTTCAATTTATATAAATGAACTGACACTATTTGGTTTTGTTCATATGGTGGTGTGATTAAGCTGATTAAACATTAATTTACTTGAGTTCCAGAGTAGGCTTATGATATTGCAATTGTAATGTGGTATCACAAGTTGTATCATAGTGTCTTAGGTAATAGATTTAATATATCTATTTAAATAAATTTAGGTGTTCCTTTATTATTTACATTGAATTTTGTTTTTTTGTAGTTTAATAGTTTTCGAGTAATAGAATGAGAATCAAACTATGATTCTTATGATTTGTAGTATCACATTATGGTTTTCATGACTAAATCATGGCCCTTGAAATTCATATTGGTTTTAACATAGGTTAATTTTGAGAAATTTAGAGGTGACACATTGTTGTTTTTTTATCATAGTTTTATTTTGGTGTGGTGAACCCTTACACACATTAATTCTGTAATTATATAGAGAATATAACAATTATGGCCTTATCATAAAAATAATATTATTTTCTTAACTTCCTTCAAACCCTTTCTATGGGAGTAACTTGGTTTATATTTGTTCAACAATTGGTACATTTGGTTCATCGACATCAAGTGATCATTACCTTATGATATAAGGTAAATTTTCCTTTCTGTAGGTTTAATTCTATTATAGTTCTTTCTTTTAGGTAGAATTTGATTGAAGTTAATATTCATGTTTTCTATGGTTTTGTTATAGTTATATGGTTTAATGGACATTCATTGACCTTGATTATGATTTGCATGTGTTGAGTGGTGCTTATTAGAGTCCTCTTCTCATTCATGTGAATCAATTGTTGATGTTTTAGTTAATGTAAAGTATTAAATATTTATTTTCTTATAAATATTTGAAAATACTATAATTATCATGTTTTTTATTTATTATATAATATTTTTTGAATTAACATAATAATATAGTTAATGAGACCGGATAAAAGCATAGGTTAAGAGTGATCTATATATGATTTTTTGGATTTCATGATATTTATTATTCATTGATGGGTTTTTTATTTTTTTTACTAATAGAAGAATGTTTCTTACTATGAATTAAATTTTTCCAATATTCATTTGTACATACCATCATTTATAATGGTTCAAGCACAAGATATTGGTAATAAATTGGTTTTATAGAAATCTATAATTAAAATCATTATGTTTGAACATTAAATTATACCTTAATACAAAATAATGATTGAAGTGAAGTAATAAAGTGTGAATTAATTCTGTTAACACCATTTTTAGATTATATATACAAGCCTCTTTTTGTGATTATATTTTTTATAGATGGTTGTTTATTTTGGTTTGGTATGATATGTTGTAGTTGTTCATGTGGTAATTACACATGTGTTTTGGTGTGGTTATGGTAGTGGTGACATTGTTGGTTGTATAGTAATTAAGTGGATTTATTTCTATTATGGTATCTATTGGATTTTCTTTTCATATTAATTAATGTGAAAACTATGTGGGTTATAAAGAGGGTGTGATAGAGTTTCTCAGTGTAGTTGAATTTGTCTTGAATTAATAGAAACAATAATGTGTCACATGATAAAATTGAAAAAACGGTTGATGTTAAATAATAAATGATAATGAAATGAACATTCATTTTTAATAAATATATAGTGATGGATAAGGTTCAACAATTAATAACAAACTGATTTAATTTTACAGTTGTATATTCTATGGTTTCAAATTGAATATGTTTAATTGTATTAAAATTTGGATGGTAAAATAAATAGGTTAAATTGTTAATATAAATGAAAAAGAAAGGTAAAAATATCATTGTGATTATTTTTTTAGGAATTTGTGGGTTTGTTTATATTTCATTGATTTAAATGATTATTCAAAAGGGATAAAATGAAGTGGTCAACATTGTGGTTTATGGTTGTGTCCATTTCGCATAAAACTATACTTTGGAGTTTTTGTGGCTATATGATTTTCAAAGTTGATTCTCATTATTTCACAGACACCACCACTAATATCGAATAACCTACCAAAAGCCTATATGAGGATATGTGTTCTAGATATGTAGGATATAGATGGAACAAATGGTTGAATTCCCTCTCTTCCCTTATGTAACACCCCAAACATCCACAGTATGCTTTCATTGAATAATACAATAGCTAGCGATGTACGCAACATTGAGTTATAACACAACATGACCAATCAAAATAGTCATTATGAATAATAATAACAACTTGATTTTATAAATTTTATTTTCCAAAATGGATTTCATTTTTTGATTCAGAATATCAAATTTTGCTTAGGGTGAATTTTAGTAATTTTTCTGAAAACATTCAATTTTTTATGAAATGTAAAAAACAATGTGTTATTGTTTAAAACAGACATTTTATTTAAATAATATATATTTTATTTAAATTTATATTAGGTAAAAATATATAAATAATACATATATTTGTTAATGTAATTATTTTTTTGTCATTTTATAAAAATATCTGATATATAAAATGTTATTCAACTTTTCGTCTTCTTTTACCCACCTATGGAGTGTTTGTAAATTTTCATAAAAATTAATTTTACTGCCTCTATGATTTGAATTTCAAAAATTCAGGAGACATGGTTGACATCAAAAATTAAACTTTTATTCAATAAGATGAAAATAATTTTTGATAATAGTATCCTCTGGCTTTTATTTACCACCGTTAAAAGTAAATAGGTTAATTAAAGGTAACAATATTATATTATAATTAAACTAACACATGTACTAAATGTATTGGATACATTTATATTGTCCAAAATCAACAATAGGAATAAAATATGATCCTTTTGGTCAACTTGTATTAGATTAGGACAATTATTATTATGTTATTTAAAGAAGAGTTAAAGGTGTTAAATTCCAAGATTAATAACTAAACATTTTTTAATATAGGTTCATACATATGATAAATTCGACTATAAATATTCATTATAAAAATAATAATATTTCATACATAATAATATTTTATTTATAATTTTTGGACATTAAATAATTCAATTTATTTATGACACAATTATGGTGTTGTAATTACGTTATTAATGGAAGATTAAATAATTTGATATTATAAATATACAAATAAATTTAAATAGAGACTTCAGATGAATTGAACGAATTTTATATGTTAATATTACATGGTAGGGTTGATTAAATAATTTTTTTCTAAGTGATAATGTTTTTATGACTTTCACAAAAACAAAATACTAAATAGTGTCAAAATTGACATAAATGAGATTTAAAAAAAAACTATATTATTAATTGATATAATATTCCAAAAAATATAAGGATAATAAAAAGGACCTAGATAAGATTTTATACATCAACAATGAACCAGTTTGTGTTCTCTTGGATTTTTATATTAAGTTCATTATCAATTTTTTATAATAATACAAGAATACTTGGTAAAAGATAAACAATTTAACTAAGAGTTAAATCTAAATGATAAGATTAATTTGGTAAATTAAAACTATCTAAAATATATATGTTGAGATATTTTCTACCCATCCCCACCTTATCATCAAAATAAATCATTTTGGACCCCTTATAAACAGAATATGGTTGTATAAAAAAATACTATTTCAAGCTTTTCCAAATGTGGCCATGGCCTCTCTAAAAAAAGGGTACTTCCTATTCTCTTAATATCACACCTCCAAATCCATTTGCCTCGGAAAAAACCTTCTCAAATATTATCCCAAATACCCTTAATTCAGTCTAGATGCATTACTTTGATCAAAAAGCCAACCTAGGGAGCCCTTTTGATCAACTCAAAATGAAACACTCGAAAAAGAGGTAACAATTTCACCGCCTATTTCAAAGTTCATTTCTTCTTCCAGTTCCTCATTCATTGCTGTTTAAATACAAAAATAATAACTCCAGTAACTTATAAATACTGGGATGTTATTATAAATATGGTACAACCATATTCATTATTCTATTCATCATATGAATGAAAAGTCACCATACGTGCATACGGACAGCTTACCGTCTCCACATCGTGGTGTAGTTTATTATTCAAACACTTCATATTTAGAATTGTTATAAAAACGAGTCTAACTATTTTAAATAATAAATATAACATGTTAATGATTATTTATATTTTACATACCATCCAATTACATATTATTTCATCATAAATTGAATGATATTGTGGCTCTTGAGTACATACGGATTACCATCTCCTTGAATGCGATGGAATTCATTCCCCAGCATAACCATTCAAAAATAATTTTCATTTTATGATTAAAAATAATGTTTAAGATTATATTATCATTCTGGATATTAATTAAATATATATTTTCCATAACCAACATGGCTTACATAACCAAACATATATAGGAAACCAAACCAGTTAACACCCAAAAAGATGATACTATAGAAGTATTATTAACAATGAAATATTATAAGATGATATATGATATTAGGATTATGTATGTGGTTCTTTTATAATTTAATAACAATTATTCAACTATTATACATGAGGTTATCGTACCCTTGATCATAGAAAATTACAAGGAAAGCGTAAATTCTACAATCTCTTTATAATCTGAGGTTGTTTATACATGAGTGTCCACTAGGACCACTTTACCATCCACATCTGTGTTTCAGAAAAATGTATTTCATAACAATTTTTACTATTTCCTAGAATATAGGTAAAAAAAATTTATACCCTTGTTTGAATTTTTATAATTTTATTTGAAATGAATCTTTCTTTCATTTTCCAAACAAGGTACTTTATGAACTTTTCTAAAAATGAAGGTAAGAATGTTTTTTAATGTATATGGTGAGTGCAGCTATTTCTTACCATTATAATACATCTTAAGCTTCCATTAAAATCTTATAAAAAAATTCAAGTTAAATTTTTTCTTTTATAATTTCAAGAAAATTAAACTATATCAAAATAAAAAGAGAAATTTCTATTAAATTGTATTGATTTCATCTATGTCAACATCCTTTGATGGATTTTATAATTTATTAAAGCTGATTTATTGTGATACAATCATCAATAATGTATTAAAGGTTTTTTGAAATATTTGACTATGGATGTGTTATTTTTATACCATTAACTGTTTCTGGTTAAAGTATAAACATTTCTTATTCTATTTTGAATATTAATGTTTATATTATGTTTCATCCTTTTCATATGAGGAATTCATTGGTCATAGTGAGTGATGGATGGATCCCACTATAGCTACTCAATGCATTGGTAGGTTTCATGAGACAAACTAGTGTCTTGGCATAAGGGCTCCAAAAATCATATTTTTAGTCTTGGCACGTGGCCCTGAATACATGGTTATCATATCTGGCATTATGCATTACATAATTATTAAATTGGATATAGATATTGCATGTGATTATTCAAATAGTATATTATACATGTGAATTAGTAAATGGAATTATTTGATTTATATTTTCCAAATTATGTTGATGTTTAATTTTAAAAGGATTTTGTTTTAGTCATATATGTTTCCTTAATTTATTATTATTGTTTACGAAAGTTTCCTATATATTTTTATCTTTATTGAGAACCTGATATCACCCCTTTCCATATTTTATTTTTCCTAGGATGAAAAGAAATATACTTTTACTGACGTACATGGGCAGTCTAAGGGAGATGAATGTGTTAAAAAGAGACACAATGTTGTTGTTTTTTCATTTCATAATGTAATGTAAAACATATGTTTGTATCTAGTACTTCCAATGCAACTAAATTGTTTGGTCTTTCAGGATTTGATCTCTCCTGATCATGCTAATGGTGTGTAATAATGCACCGACTCTAGGTAACTAGGATATAAGCATTACAGTTGGTATCAGAGGAAGTTTAAAAAAACATTTAAAACTTGATTTAGGAAAATTCTCACTAGAGAACATTAACCTAATATAGACTTTGAGGATTAGTATAGAAGAACTTCATAAAATTTTGATAATGTATAGATTTTGGGAGTTTTCCAAGAAATACATCCCTGTCTAGATAGGAGCAAATAGAGGCGGATCTGGTACAGATGTTCCTAGGAGGGAAAAAATTGACATGGAGATTCGAGCATGACCTGGGGTATCCTAGTACATGACAACGGGCATTGATGCACTATTGGTTACGACACATCCATGGGATATGCTTAAGATAATTCACATTTTAATTAAAATATATTATGATGGATTTTTGTGTATTTACATCCACAAAGAAATCATTTTTATGATTATGGATTATAATCATAAACTGTTCTATTTATGTAAGGTGTTTTACAATTTTGGAATTATGTATTGTGATTTATAAACTCATCTAGTGTATGCCATTGTCTATAAATGGCACCTAGTGGAAAGAATTGAAACCTTGTCAACTTATATAATCTATGCAGTAATTTCCCTCCTACTCAAGATAATTATAGTGCATATGCTGATGCAATTGGTGCTAATTAGCTTATCACCATATCGAGACAACTCACACAGGTTATGAATAATTACCTTACCCATATGGAGCACCTTGATCCACAACTCAGTGGATCATTGTTAGACTTATTCATTATGAAAAAACCACCAACATTCAATGGTAGTACAAAATACATTTTTATATAAGCAATGGATAACATCCTTAGAGAAAATATTTCAAGCTTTGGGGAGTAGCAAGAGGGAAAAAGTTGTCCTTGTTGTTTATCGCCTCACTTGAGATGTAGATCAATGATGGTCATTAACTCAAAACACAAAGGAGGATGAAGAAGTATTATATATGTAATGGAGGTTGTTTAATGTTCTTTTATTAGAAAAATAATTTCTTCATGACCACTGAGAAGATATTGAAAGACATTTTCTGAGTCTAAGGAAAAATAAGGATGAGAATTTCACAATGTATGTGGCTAACATTACAAGGATAGATAGGCATGAAACCTATTATATATGTAACCCGTGAAGTAATATTGACCAATTTTTTGATTTGTTAAAACCATTTCTACATCGATAATTAATCTCACAATCCTCCTCATCATACGAAGATATTATCCCATGTGCTATCAAGATAGAAAGGTAATTCTTTATGTATTACGACTATAAAGAAAATAAAGAAAATAATAGATCTGTTGAACATGCTTGAAATGGAAATATGAGGAAGAATGAAAAAGATTAATTTCCATCATGTAGTAAATGTGGGAAAAACACCCTGGTACTTGCCAGAAAGGAATGAGATCATGTTACAAGTGTGTTGGAAAAGGCCACCAAGCTCGTGATTGCAAGGGAAAATAATAGGTTGTCAATGTTGAATGATACAATTTTAGAAAAATTGGGCATTATGATAATTAATGTCCTATGAACCATGGAAACATAACTACGAAAAGCCCAAGGGAGAAAGGCCAATCTTATGTGATCACTACTGCTGAGGTTGAAGCTCTGAATGACATGGTGGTAGGTAATTTAATTGATTCTTCAAGTTTAGCCAATGGTAATTTGATTCTGGATCATCACATTATTTCATATCATCAAAGTTTTCTAAGAATATTTTATATTTCCAATTTTATTTAATAAGATAGTTGTTAGTCAAAAATCCGAAGGAAAGTATCACTGCAACAACATTTTGTCAATCAGTCCCAATTAGGACTTATAAATTTTCTTTATCTACCGATCTCATTTCCATAACCGTGATTGAATATGATATAATCCTCGGTATGTATTAGATTTTAGACCATGATGGAAAAATTTATTGTAAGAAAAATGTGGTTACAATTTTGATGATAATAAGAAGTACATTATATTTAGAGAAGAACATCACCACTGGATTCTTAAGTAGATCCACCCCTAGTAGCTCTACTAAAATCAATTATTGGGGTGGAAGATAATGAAATAACTATGGGTGTGGAAAAGAATATTTGAATAGAGGGTGTACCTATTCTTAAAGAATAAGATGATGTGTTTCTAGAATATTTACCAAGACATCCACCAGAACGAGAAATTGATATTTTCATTGATTTAATACCTGGTTCAAGGCCCATATTCAATAACCATTATAGAATGGACACTATGGAATTAGTGGAACTAAAGAAACAACTAGAGGAATTGTGAAATAAAGGATTTATTCACCCTATTGTTTCTCCATGGGGAACCCCTGTTCTTTTTATTAAGAAGTAAAATGGATCTATGAGGTTGTGTATAGACTACATAGAGATCAATGCTATAACTATAAAGAACATGTATCCCCTACCATGCATTAATGATTTATTTGATATTCTTCATGGAGATCATTATTTTTCAACAATTGACAATTGATCAGGATATCCTCAGTTGTGTGTGAAGAAGGAAGACATTTCAAAAATAGAATTTCGAACTAGGTACGAGCATTACAAGTTTTTAGTAATTCCTTTGGGACTAACAAGTGAACCCTTTGTTTTCATGGATCAAATGAATAGTGTTTTCAAGGAATATCATGATGACTTTGTAGTGGTATTTATTGATAATATCGTGGTATACTAAAAAATCTATGAAGATCATGAAAATCACTTGCGCACTATTCTAAAAACCCTCAAGCGAAATGAATTGTATGGGAAGTTTAGCATATGTGAATTCTAGATTCCTGAAATTTATTTTCATGGAAATATTTTCTCTAAGGATGGAATCCCTATTTATCCTTCCAACATAAGAGCAATACAAGAATGGCAAGAACCAATGAGTATAACATAGGTACACAGTTTAAATGTTTTATCAGGTAATTAATGGCGTTTCATCCAGAATTTGGTCTGATTGGAAAAACCATTAACCAAGGTCACACATAAAGAGGCTAAAATCGTTTGGAAAAAAGTGTGTGAAGAATGTTTTGAAGCACTGAAGAGAATATTAGTCAATTCAACTATCGTGACTCTACCAATGGGGAATGATGGATTTGTTATCTGTAATGATGCATAAAATAAAGGACATGGTTATGTCATTATGCATAATTATAGGGTTATTGCTTATGCATCATTCCAACTAAAAATTGATGAAAAACATTGTCCCACACATTATCTTAATTTAGATGATGTAATATTTTCTCTGAAGATATGGATACCCGATCTCTATGGTAAAAATGTGAGATATATACCGATCAGAATAGTTTGATGTATATTTTCTCACATAAAGAACTCAACATGAGGCAATGGCGATGGATTGAACTAATCAATGATTATGATTTCATATATACACTACCACTCAGGGAAGTCAAATAAGGTGGAAGATGCTTCAAGAAAAAATGATCATGGATTTTTGAACATGATGAGAGTTGAAAGGGATCCTATGTTCATGCATCTAGTAACGATGGATTTGGGAGTAACCGTGTAAGGTAAAACACTAATACATTTTCAAATGGTTTCCAATCCAACATTACTTGAAAGGAAAGAAAGTTGTTATACTGATGAGGAGGAGTTTCAAAAAAAATTGAAGATGTGAATGATGGGACATTGACTGAATTCAAATATGAAGATGGTATTTTGAAATTTGGGAAAAGACTTTGTGTTCCAGACATACCTAATCTAAAAAGGTAATTGATTGATGAAGCTCATAGAACCAATTTCTCTATACACCCTGGTAGCATTAAGATGTATAGATATTTTAAGGAACATTTTTGGAGGGGAAAATAAAGAGGGGGATTGTTGGTTATGTGTTAATATGTGTAGTTTGTAAACAGTTTAAGGACGAAATAAAACATCCTAGAGGAGTCCTGCAACCACTTCTCATACCTAAGTGCAAATGGAATGATATTATGATGTACATTGTCATGGGCCTACCAAATACTTCTAGACGGAATGATGAAATATGGGTCATTTTAATTGTGTAACCAAGTCAGTACATTTTCTTTCTTTAAGAAAAGATCTAACACTTGAAAATTTAGTAATAATATATATTAATGAAATTGTTATACTTCTTGGCGTACACATATCAATTGTTTTTTAATGTGATCTGCAATTTTCAACAATATTCTGGAGAAGTATTCAATATGCCTTAATACTGAATTTCATTTGAGTACTGCTTACCACCCTCAAACTGATGTACAATCAGAACGGACTATTCAAACCAAAGAAGATGTGTTCGGATATTTCTCACATGACCTACAAGTTATATGTGATCAATATTTAACTCTGGTAGAAATTTCCTATAATAATAGATTCCATTCATGTATTGAGATGACACCATATGAAGTGTTATATGGAAAGAGATGTCACACACCAACTTGTTGGGATGATATTGGTGAATGGAAACTTTCAGGCCTAGAACATGTTGAGGAAACCGTGGAAAAGGTGAAGATTATCCAAACCCACATCAAAGAATATCAATTTTGGAAAAGATCTATTGCGATAACAGAAAGAAGGATTTTGAATTTAAAGGAGATCATGTTTTCATGAAGGTATCTCTAGGGAAGGGTGTTATATATTTCAGTGTGAATGGGTAAATTAAGTACCAAGTACATTATACCTATCAAAATTCTAGAATTAACTAGAGTTGTATCTTATCGTTTGGGAATGCCTGAAATTCTCATCAATGTTCATGATGTGTTCTACATATCACTATAGAGAAAATACATGCCTGACCCAACACATGTACTCATCAAAGGTGAAATATAACTGGAAACCAAACTTTATTATAGTGAAGATCCAATCAGAAATCTTGATATCAGAGAACAAGTTCTGAGAAACAGGACGACTCCTCTGCTAAATGTTCTCTTGAGAAACCATAAGATGAAAGAGGAAACATGGGAACCTAAGAAACTTATGATGAATAACCACCCAAATATTTTTATGCATAAATAATCTCATAATTTCGAGGTTGAAATTATTTGAAGGTAGGAAGAAATTAACACCCCAAGCATCCACTTTATTCTTCTCATTGAATAATATAATAGCTTGTGTTGTATGCAACTTCGGGTTCTAACACACTGCGACCAATCAAACTAGTCATTAGGAATAGTAATACCCACTTTTTAAAATTTTATAAATTTTATTTTTCAAAATGGTCTACATCTATTTATTTGGAATATCAAAATATTCATAGGGTGAATTTTTTGTGTTTTTCTAAAAAACAATCAATTTTTGATGAATAGTGAAAAACACTGCATTATTGTTTAAAATTAAATTTTAATTTAAATAATTAATATTAAATTAAAATTTATATTAGTTAAAAATAGATACATAATTCCTATATATGTTCTATGTAATTAATTGAGGTCATTTTATAATAAAATTATATATATATATAATTTTATTGAACTTTTAACAATCTTTTTCCCACCCTCTAGGTGCATTTGCAAATTTACATTAAACGTAATTTAACAGCTTCTGTGAATTGAATTTCAAAAATAAGAGAGACATGGTTGACATGAGAATTTAAAATTTTATTCAATAAGATGAAAATAATTTTTGGTGATTAGTAACTTATGACTTTTATTTACCATGGTTAAAAGTAATTAGGGTAATTAATGGTAAAAATGACATTATAATTACTCTAACACATGTCCTAATTCTATTTTATAAGTGCAATTCAACCAAAATCAACCTTAGATATAAAGTATGATCCTTCTGTCCCACTTGTATTATATTAGAACATTTATTTTTATTTTGTTTTAAAAAGAGTTAAAAGTGTTAAATTCAATGTTTAATAACTAATTCATTTTTAATATAGGCTTATACATAAGAAAAATTAGACTATAAATATTCACTAGAAAGCTAAAATGATTTCATACATAATTGTTTTTTATATTTTATTTTTTTGACACTAATTAATTAAATTTATTAATGACACAATGATGATGTAGTAATTATCTTATTACTGAAGGATTAAAATAATTGATATTAAAAATATCCAAAAAATTGTAATTGAAACTTCTAATGAATTACACTAATTTTATAGGTTTATATGACATGTTAGGGTCGATTAAATAATGTTTTTCGATGTGATAATGTTTTTAGGACATTCACAAAAATAAAATACCATTTCTTGAAATTAGAAACATTGGCACCCATACATATCGGGAAGCAAACACAGTTCGGATGGCCTTGCCAACAAAGGAGTCAACCAAGCCATGTCAGGGAGTGACTCTCTGCTAGTTTATATCCTTCCCCATTTAGTTAGAGATTGTAATATGATACCATATTTCCATTTCATGTAACCTTCCTCTATCTTTACTTTCTCAATAAATTTTTTTCCTATTACAAAAAAACAAAAATAAAATACCAAATAGTGTCAAAATTTACATAAATGAGTTTTTTAAAACAAATACTATATTATTAATTGATATGATATTCCTAAAAATATAAGGCTATGTAAAAGCACTTAGATAAGGTTTTATATGTTAATAATGAACCACATGGGGTTCTCTGGGATTTTTATAGTATGTTTATTAACCATTTATGATAATAATACAAGAATACTTGGTAAAAGTTAAACTATTTAACTAAGAGTTAAATCTACAAGATAAGGCTAATATGGTGACATAAATATGTCTAAAATCTATTGGATGAGATGATTTTGACCCATCCCCACCATATCCTATATATATATATTTTTTGGATCCATTATAATCTAAATATGATTGTACAATAAGATAATATTTCAATCTTTTCCTAAAGTGTCACTCACCACTCTTATAAAAAGGTACTCCCCCTTCTCTCAAAATAACACATCCAAATTCATTCGGCTCAGCCAAAACCTAATAAAATATCCTCCCAACTACCCACAAATTTCCTATATTCCTTACTTTGATCATAAATCCATCCTATGGATCCCTTTTGGGAAACTCAAAAGGAAACACCTAAAGAAGAGGTAATAATTTCACCACCTCATTCCAATTTTTTTTCATCTTCCACTTTCACATTCTTTGTTGTTTATATACCAAAATAATAACTCCAGTAACTTATACGAACTATGATGTTATTATTAATATTTTATGAACATATTCATTATTCTATCCATCCTATGAATGACAAGTCACCATATATGTGTGCGTACGAGTTACCGTCTCCACATTTTGGTGTAGTTTTTTATTCAAACATTAAATTATTCAGATGGGTATAATAATGAGTATAAATGATGTTAAAAAAATATAACTTGTTAAGGATTGTTTATATATGATATACCATCCAATTACATACAATTTCACCATCAATAGAATGATATTGTCGCTCGTGCATACGTACGGATTACTGTCTCCATGAACATGATGAAATTAATTCCCCATCATAACCATTCAAGACTAATTTTAATTTTATGATTAAAAATAATGTCTGAGAACTTAATATCATTATGGATATGAATGAAATACATCCTAGATAAAACATTCATGGCATACATAAACAATCATATAAAGAAAAACGAATCTATTAACACCTAAAACCATGATACTACGGAAATATTATTAACAAAGGAATATTAGAAGATTATATATGATATCATATTTACATATGTGGTTTCTGTATAATTTAATAACAATTATTTAACTATTATACATGAGTTTATTTTACCCTTGATCAAGGAAAATTACAATGTAAGGGTAAATTCTATAATCTCTTCATTATTTGAGGTTATTTACACATGAGTATCCACTAGGGCCTCTTTGTCATCCACATCTGTGTTTCATAATATGTAATTTCAAAACATTTATTTTACTATGTCCTATAATATTGGTTAATTTGATTTATGACCTTGTTTTAATTTTTATAATTTTTTTGAAAGGAATCATTATGTCATCTTCCAAACAAGGTACTTTATGACCTTTTCAACAAATTATGGTAGTATTGTTTTTAAGGTATAAGGAAAGCGTTACCATTTTCAACCATTATAACACCTTTAAAGCTTCCTTTACAATATTATAAGAATATTTTCAAAATAAATGTTTTCTTTTATAATTACAATACTTTTAAATGATTTCAAAAGATAAATATATATTTCCCTCAAACTGTTTTGATTTCATCTATGTCAACATCCATTGATGGATTTTACACTTGCTTGAAGTTGATTAATTATGATACAATCATCCATATTGTATTGACGGTTTTGTGATATGTTGGACTATGGATGTGTTTTTTATACGATTAATGGATTAGGGTTAATTAATTAACATTTATTATGCTAGTTTTAATACGAATGTTTATGCTATGTTTCAACCATTTCATATGAGGAATGCCTTGGATGTATTAAGTAATAGGTGGATCCCGCTATAGCTCTTCAATGCATCGGTAGGCCACATGAGTCAAACTAATGTATTGGAATAAGGTCTTAAAAAATTATTATTTGTAGTCTTGGCATTAGGCATTGAATTTGAGGTTATGTTGTCTGACATTAGGTATTCCATCATTATAAAATTGGAAATTGATATTATATTTGAGTATTCAACTAGTAGAATATATATGTGAATAAGTAAATGGAATTATCTAATTTATATTTTCCATATTATGAATATGATTAAGTTTAAAAGGATTGTGTTTTAGTATTATAAATTTCATTAAATGTTTATCCTTATTTATTAATGTTTATGCTATATTGTTATCCTTACGAAGATCCTAAGCTCACCCCTTTCTATATTTTATTTTTCCCAAGATAAAAAAAAGTATATTATGACTAACATGAATGTATAGTCTAAGGAAGATGAATGTGTTAAATGGAGCCACATTGTTGTGGTTTTTCATTTTATAATGTAATTTAAAAAATATGTTTTTAACTTGTACTTCCAAAGCTACTGAACTAATCGGTTTCCGGATTTTATCCATTGTGATAATGCCAATGTTATGTAAAAATGCACCCACTCTGGGAGACTAGGGTTAGGGTGTTACACCTGATCTATCTTAATATGTTGTATGGGATTTAGTGAATCAGAAAATGTATATACATGAATTATCTAATGTATAGTTTTGAGAGTATGAAAATATTTTTTGATGTGGTTTATGATTATTTTGATGATACATAGTGGGATTTATGCATTGCAGGAGGAGGAAACAAGTTTGATCTTTTTAATTTTAATGATACACTTCTATGAGGATAAAGAGATATACATTTATTATGTGGTTATTTATTATGTGGATTTAGTTGTCTTTTTATGGTTGTGTTATGATATATGGTTTTGATGAGTTGGGAATATAGAAGTTATTTAAGAAAATAATATATGTTTTTGGTGTGTAAGAGTGACCATATGAGTGGGGATGTAATTTTTTGTATGTGATTTACATATATTCATATTATATATTGTTTCTATTATAAGACTCAATGCTGGTTTAATGAAATCTAGTGAGGTGTGTGATAGTTTAAATAGAGTAGATGTGTGTTAGTTCTGTTGTTTATTCACTTGAGTATTTGTATACTTCTTCAGCATTATCGTAGGAGGTTTTTAGGGGGATTATAATGTGTATAATATTACTCTTTCATGTATAAAAATATGTTTAATTTAATTTTATGATAATTGTTTTGACCATTATAGATATTACTAGCTGAGTTATGGAAGTTATTATTGGATTCACTATCATATGATTTTTAAATTTTTATTATATTTTTAGACCTGTTTATGTATGGTATATTCTTTCATGTTGGACTATGTTTCATTTTATATGTTCTTTATTTGATCAATAGATTTCAAATTTTGCTAGGATTAAGAGGTTAATACTCCACCATTTATGTGTTATTATACCCACTGTATTACGGTCCATCTTAGAGCATATTAGATTCGGGCTATGTGGGTCCAACTAATATTCATTATTGGCTCTATAAGGGTTACCTATAGGGATGAGGTATTATGGAAATGATATGAAAAATACTTCTTCCATATCGAATTTGACCAATGCCAAAATAAAAATCATCCCACTTGGGGTTCCCAATGTTGGAGGATAATTCTATTATAGTGATTTTTCAAAATGAATGATTAAAAATCAACATACTGATTCATTGATGCAAGTTTCATACAATAAAATATTTTCCTGTGTTTTTAAATCATGTTTTCTTTTATAGTCACCTAAAAAATCTTGGGTTTATAAATGTAAATCTAATCCTTAAGATCACTATATATGAATGAAGTCTTTACATCGGGGTTTTAAATATACATATTGATATCATTCACTAACCAAATATAAACTATGACATAAATAATTTTTAACATAGGACAAAAAACATCATAAAACACTACTAAATTCATCTAACTAAACAACATTACCATCATCCATGATCTATCACATTTTTGTGAGAAACTATCATCTCTATTGATAACATGCACCCCTTTTCTATTGTACTTTATTTCCATATGGTATCTCAATGAGGTCAAATGTGTGGTTCATATATAATGATTTGGTATCCCTTTTCATTTACTTATTCCATTCCATCTATTGTTGGCTCTTGACTACATCATCATAATTATCCAGTTCTCCCCCATCAGTGAGAATCGTATACACAAATAGTGAGTTTATAAGATAAAATTTTAATTATACAGTGGATTTCCTTAAATATGATTTATATGGAATATTTAATGAAATATTAGCTGATGGAGATATACTAGAAGATTAATACATATGGAATGGTGGGGATATTTCACTAATGTTTCTAATTTCTCCCCAAAATATCTAGAACTAAAGGGGGATATACATGTCACAAATTTAGAAAATATTCCTCAAATTATAGATTATTTGGATATTTATTTATTATCAAGGTCATTAATCATATGATTATCAACCAATAACACATTCATGGTTTTGAAAATGTATCTACAAATATGATTTGATAATAAATAGAAACAAATCACTAATACTAAATAAAAAAATACACAATTCTTTCATTTAACATCTAGCATCGCCCTCAAATATTTTATTATGTCTGTAAATTGACTATATCAAGAAAATCTCATGTGATAGTCATAAATATATGTACCTATCTAGACCCTTTTTTAATGTAACATTTTTCTAAACTATTGGCGAGATGTTAATAAAGTGAACTAAGTGTTCGTTACCCCCCCTAAATAGTTTAATTCATTCTCTATAAAGATAAATCACTAGATACTCTTGAAGATGTATTTATTCATCCTCTCTCCAAGAAGATTGTGTTGAGGTTTATTTGGAAATTATTTTTTCATATTTGTGTAAAAAAGTAATATATATTCCTCAAATGGGATATGGTACTATTTTCCTATATCTATACACTAATATTTAAATCATCTACATGTTTCTCTTTCCACTGTCACATAAAACAGTCGGGAAACACCACACGCCTATTATTTAGTGTCCAAAGTAAAATCCACAAATATAAAAATTGTTCATCAATGAAATTATTAAATTAAATATCACCCCTTTATGAGTTTTTTCTTATCATGAAAATTTTTTTTATCAAATCAAAAAAAATTATTTTTCAGATGGTTTCAAAACTATAGTCTATTTTGGTGACTTTATAATTAATTTTTCTGTAAAATCATTTCATTTCATTATTGATATTCATATGACGTGTTTATAGGGATCTAGAGAGTCATAGGTAGTGTTTCTAGGTTTAGAGTTTTGAAAATAGAGTAATGGAAGCTATATATAAAATCACATGGTTTTTTCCTGATTAGTGAACCCAACCCTTATAGGGTAAGTTACATGTAGCATAACATAACAAATTTTGTCTACCCCTAGTGAAAACCATGTGGAATATATAGAAAATTTTCAATTTGTTTTTCTTATTTGATGCATGGTTTACCAAACTATTTGATCAGTCAGGAAATGTGAGGTCCCTTATACATTGATGATCACATGATTGGTATATGCCTTGTCCAATAGTGTGGAAACAATTTATAGCCAATAGTGTTTCCAAACAATGTGTCCTGTTAAATTTTTTAAAAATTGAAAACTAAAAATTACTCCCCTGATTAATTTATTACTCAAAACCCCACATTTTCCCATAATATTTTTTCAAACCACTCCCAAGAAAATACCCCTATTCCTCTTCTATTTATTTGTCATTTACTTTTTATTGGTCTACATAATTACGTGTCATTTGTTGTCATTTGAATCTTGAGGTATTTCTATTATTTCATATTCATTTATTATTAGATTCTTTCATGATTAAACAATACCATTTTAGTATCCCCTATTTTTAGGTAATTCTTATGCTTTTCTAATTCTCATTATTTCTTATTAAATCAATTAATCATATTTATTTTCACTTGGAAGAATGGATTCAAACGCACTCGTCATGCCCAATCCCTCGCTTCTCACTGAAGGGTTTCTGATTTTTTCTCTGGTGTCTAGTGATTCCTTGAGACAACACCCTCGACCTACCTTTAAGGATTATCTTCTTCACTCTCCCATGATCCGAGGTGTGGACCCAAAGGTCTCTACAACGGCTTCTTCTTTAGTCACTTTCTTGGAGAATGGATGTCTGATTCATGCAGTCCCAACGGATTCTATCACAGCACCAGTTTCTGATCATCATTGGACTTTAGTTGCGTACTTCGGATCCTATAAGTCCCCTCTTGCAGGTTTTTAGTGTTGCGTTCGGTGTTGGGGCTTGGATCAAGCAGTAACTGTTTCAATCTTAGATCGTAAAGCGTTCTTCATCATCCTGGAATCAATGGATGATTTTGTGAAATCTTGGTTCAGGATCCTGCGGTGCGTGGGTCTGTGGAGGTTCTCTCTATGATGATGGTCTATGGATGCGCACTTTGTTCATGAATGTTCCAGGGTAGCGGTTTGGGATTCCTTTCCAGGGCTTCCCCTCCCACTGATGTCAGAGTGTTTCCTGTCAGTTATTGGGGACTCTTTGTGGTTTTTTCTATGCACTGATTAGAGGACACTCATCTTGGCAGAGGTGTCTGTGGAACAGATCTGTGGATATATAAATTTACCAACCATTGAAAGATCACATTGTCATCAAAATTAAAGTGTTTCCAGATCGTCGATAACCTCTAGATTATCCAGCCTTTCCTTTTTTCTATTCCTTTTGTCGTCTCTCTGGCCACTCCCTACATGTGTGTCGCAAGGATCGATTGGAAAATTCTCATTCTCAGGCAGCTCTGACATCAGACGCAATGTTTTCTGGAACCTCTAATTTAGGGTTGGATGGTATCGATCATGGTAAAGGGGTGACATATCTAGTCTTGGCCTTCGTGGCTTCCTCGTCCAAGCAGCCTACTAGGATCGAAGGGTCCTCTCCTTGTTGTGAGTTGGTGTTATTCAATTCAGGTAGGAAGGGATATTCCATTTTGCTGTAGTGGGAGGGGGTCATGCTTATTAAAGGAAAGGTTTCGAGCAAGGATTTTCCACCTGTCCTGCTCTTTATGGATATTGGGTCTCGCACCTACATTCGCATTTTAGAGGTTTTCTTGCTGGAACAAGGAAGTGAGGTATGTGAAGCTTTCGTGCCCTCTTCGCCCAGGGAATCTTTTGAGATACATGTGGTGTCATCTCCACCACCATCCTCGGGCTTGGTTCGGACTTCCTCATCCCTAAAAGCGTCTCATCATTTTCATGGGGGTTAGAAGCGAAAGTTGGATCATCAAATCTACGCTTCTCCAGAGGGTGGTCACATCGGTACATCTAAAGGTTCGCGATCCCCAGTTGGTTCACGCTCTCTGGTGAAGAGTAATATTCGTACTTGGTCTCAATCGAGGATTGGTGAGAGCCTTCCACTAATTTCATCTCTGTCTATTATGGCCCATGAGTCTGGGGCCAATTCCAGGTGTGTGTGTGTGTGTATCCATGTTTAAATCCTTAATTTGGAATTCTTGGGGTCTCGGGGCCCGGGCGAAAACAGATTTCATTTCCAACGAGCTCAAAAACTACTCAGTTTCCTTGGTAGTGATCCTTCAACTGAAATTTATGTCTTGTAAGATTATGGACTTAGCACAGAGGCTACGTGTTCATGGCTTCATGCATGGAGACCCTCCCCCTAATTCTCATATTTGGATGTTTTAGAAGGACCATATCAACGTCGATTTTCATTGTGTGTCTGATTAGTTCTTCACCATGAAGATCGCGATATAGTCTCATATAATTTTTTTCTCCTTCATATATGCACACTACAATGAGTAGGATAGAGTGGTCTAGTGGAGGGACATGGAGGTCATAAATCCAGGTAATGACCCATGGCTTGTTGATGGTGACTTTAATGTAGTGGCATGTCCGGAGGAAAAATAGGGGGAGATACTTTCCCAAGGAGAGAAAGACTATCCTTTGTTCACATCATGACCACGAATGGGTTCTCTTCATGACACTTTCCCATTGTATCTTTGTTTCATAAATGAGGTTGCCTTATACTTGTTACCAGATTCCAAAGTCATCCATCTTGTGGGGTTTCTCTCTGATTATTCCACTATTCATCTTTGTTTAAAAGCAGGGGAATCAAGGGGGGATTAGTTTCTCTTTTCTGCAACATGGGTTGAGAATCATGTTTTCTTTGCAGTGGTTCGAGTGGATTGGAGTACTAATCACTGGGGCAACCCCTGGTCCACCATTAATAATAAACTATGGCGGTTAAAGGTTCTTTTAAGGAGCTAGAGGAAGGATTTTCCTTCTCGGGACAAGGAGTTGATGGGTGTCAGTTTGGAGGTTGGTCGATTGGAGACCGAGCTAGAACAATGGTGTGATGAGAACATCATTGCTGAGTTGAGGAATAAGAAGGATCTTCTCATGGATGCTCTTCTAAGGCAATAGTGGGTGTCTCGAGAAGGGGAGAGGATTCACTGGCTGCACGAGGGGGACCGCAATACAGGCTACATCCATGCATGCATTAAGGAGTGGAGTTGCGTCCAAAGGCCAAATATTATCGGGGATTATGCGTCCTTCACCAGTGATCTAGATGACATGGGAGGAATGTAAAATGAGAGCATCAAGGCTTTGTTGGCAGACCCTGTTTCTGGTAGGGTCGTGGGTTTTCCGAGTAGTAATGCTGAAATACTTGAGGAGATCCTACTCAGTGTCTCAGAGGTTTTTAAATCCATTTTCAGTAGAGTTACAAAGGAAGGTGAAGTGCGAGAGGCGATATGGAACTTGAACCCAGACAGTGCACGAGGACTGGAAGGATTCCCAGGGTCTTTTTACAAGGCAACCTAGGATTTTATCAAGGGAGATCTAGAGCAGGCTGTCGAAGACTTCTTCATCGGTGGGGATTTTCCCAGAATTGCCTATGAAACGATGATGGTTCTGATTCCTAAGGTGCACAGCCCACAGTCCATTGATTAATACCACCCAATAAACATGTACAATATACCTTATAAGACTCTAGCAAGTATCTAGAATAAGATGATGGCTCCGCACTTAGATTCATGGGTGGCCCCGGAGAAACATGTGTTTATTAAAGGGATGTCCATTAAGGGGGGAAATCGGCGTGGTGCAGGAATTGATCAGTGATATTAAAAACAGGTCCTTTGGGAAAAATTTGGTGATTAATCTTGACATGAGTAAGGATTATGACCGAATGGATTGGAAATTTATCTTTAGGGTGTTGGCTGGTATGGGACTCTCTACCTGGAATACTGATCTCCTATTCCATTTCTTAAGCTCAGCTTGGATCTAAAGCCCATTTATGGGAAATCATTATGGGTTCTTCAAGTATTTCCATGGGGTCGGGTAGGGGGATCCTCTTTCCCCATATTTATTCATCCTATCTAAAAATATGCTCAACTATTATATTAAACGAGGCCTCTGGATGGGTATGGTCCTTCCCTTTCAGACTAGGTACAGAATCAGTGACTTCTCTCATTTAATGTTTGTCAATGATACTATTTTGTTTCTAAATGGATGTCGAAGGTCAGTTTAGGGGATGATGGGACTCCTTGAGGAGTATGTAAAGTGGAGTGGGTAGGTGGTTAATAAGGAAACGAGCCTCTTCTATACTGTTAGGGATGTCTCATAGGGAAGGGACAGGGGTCTACAAGCAGTTCTAGCTAGGAGAAGGGGCTTGTTCACTCTGGAGTATCTCGGGGCCCCGGTGAGCCCTTTATCTCTTAGAATCCATCATTTTGGCAAACTAGCCCGCAAGATCACATGGCATATTTTAAATTGGAAGAATAGATTCCACTCCTTTAGAGGACGAATTACCCTCATGAATAGTGTCCTTGTGTCCATTCCCATGCACATTTGGTCCACTTTGAAGGTTTCTAAGTCTGTGGTAGCTACATTATAGAGGATCATTGTGTCCTTTATTTGGGATGGGAAAATGGAAGGATGGCATCATTGGGCTTCCGAGATGCAGCTAGCCAGACCTTTTTCTAAGGGGGCATCAACATGAGGAGTGTATCCACAAACATGAAAGGGTTTCACAACAAACTCACATGGGAGGATTTGGATTGGAGAACAATTTGGGGAAGGACTATGCAAGGTAGAAATGGACTTATTGTGAAGGATCCAAGGCTATGGCCCTATAAGTTTTGGAGACTGGTTCAACCGTATTTGGACGTTCCTCTTCAACATTCTATTTGGATTGTTGGATAGAGGGACCTTAATTTCTATCTCCGAAATTGGGGGTAGGGAGGATGTAGTTTCCGGGCTGCCCTACTCCAAATCTCTCTTTTAAATAGGATTTTGATCATCCGGAATTTATCTCAAATATTCGTCAGGAGGATCATCACATGATTTTAAACAACATTGTGTTCAATGAAGATCCGGACAGACTTAATTTTATGGATAGTTTGTTGGGTAGGTTGACCAATAATGACTTTTACCATGCAAGGAGGGGTATTACTATATAAGACCTGTGGGGAGTGACGTTGTGGTGTGAGGAGATCCCAACTAAATTCAATTTCCTACTTTAGAGAGTGAGGAACCATGCTTTTCCCACTGAGAATAATATATAGGGTATGGGAGTTAATACTGTCTCTAAGTGTTGGTGCTGCTGCAATTATAGCACATAATCTGGGGATCGTCTCTTTTTTGATAGCAAATGGGAAAATTGGGTCTACCAGACTTTCAGGGATGGTGTTGGGAGGAATAGGAAAGGGGGACCAATTGAGGCTTTTCTCAGCACTTGGTTTCAAGGAGCAGGGGATAAGGGCCCCAAGAGGAAGGCAAGGGCCATCTTTTTACTAGCCGGGTGCTGGGTTCTCTGGAGAGCTAGGAATGAAGCAAGAAATAGGGGCCTGAAAGGCTCACCGATCAGTCTCTTCTTCAAATCACGGAACCTGCTTTAGGACATGGTTTTCCTATGCACTGCTTGTTAGGCGTCTCCTTCGGTTAAAACTCTAATCCCAACCTCCTCCATCCTCAATCAAACTAATGTTTTGGGGCAGGGCCAATGGGTTCGCTGGAACCCAATGTGCGCTGGGTTGAAACTGAACACAAACGGGTCACTCTATGGGGGGGATATGAGAGGCAGAGGTGTCATTCACGATCAAAAGGGGGATGTTTTTGCAGCCTTTGAGGCCTTCTATGTCAAGGGTGAAGCATTGTAGGTGGAAACTCAAGCAATGGACTCCGGTAAGGAGCTGTGTCAGCAGAGGCACATTCATCTCAGTGCTGTGGAGACAGACTCCCTTATCCTTCATCAGGCTCTCTTGGGAATAGGGTCTACTCCATGGAAAATTGAATATCTAATATGAAGGTGCAGACATATTTTGGGCCATCACATTGTGTTTTTTCACACATGGAGGGAGGGGAACAGGGTTGCGGATTTCCTGGCATCTGTGGCTTCATCGGACCAATTTATGTCCTCTTTCACTACTCTATGGTCTTTACCAAGGGAGGGGATTAATCATGTTATTAATGATGCACTTGGATTTAAATTTTTCAAACATCCGTGATTTCTATTTAGTGTGTTTTCTTTCAAAATAAATAAAAATGGTTATTTTCAGTCAATGAATGATATTTGATGGGTATATATCTATGAGTATTAGGTAGGTGGTATCAAATCTATGCAATTAAATCATTATTATTTTATTAATGTGTGTGATGTGTGGTCATTCTGGAACACTATCCCATCCCCCTCTATCCAAGGAAACCCCTACTTGGATGTAAATAAAGGAAGAGAGATAAATTAATTGAGTACTACCTCCAATAGGCCCCAGCTGGAAACATACACTAAGGGTATAAAAATATCACCAATGTGTTGAATTATCCTCTAAAGAAAATATAATAATAATTTATGAAAAACAACCAATAAAATCTTGTATATGTAATAAAATTAATCAAAAACCATCCCAAAATTCATGATTTTGGTCCATAGATAAAATAAAATTATAAATGAAAATAACCAAAAGTTGATTCAAATAGTGAAGACTCAATAACATCTCTAACTCTACCTTGAAATGCCCATATATATCCCCATGTTCATTATAGAAACTTAGAAAAATATATCTTATATTTTTAGGTTGATCAAAAGTTGTATACTCAATAGGATAATATCAAATGTCTCAAATGCACATGTTAAAAGATAATTCTAATACACTAATCTTAAAGTTGTAGAAACAACAAGATCCTCAATATGTCAACTAACCAATACAAACCTCACCATGGCTCACTCAACAAATCACGTGTCTAATATAGTAACATGATAATGAGAACATAAGAAATATATGGGGGCCCATATCCACTTTCCCACGGATTTGTCACTCTCACACCCCAACGCCAAATGGCATGCACTCGCATTCCTTACACACATACCAAATCACATAACCACCTCATTAAATATCATCCCACATAAAGACATCAAGGATAGCACATCACTGCATGCCTGAGGGTACCTAAGCTAACACATCACGTCTCACTCAAAGACGACTAGGAAAATATATCACACCTCACCCAAATAAATTTATTCCATCACATTAGACCTCAATCTAAGATTCCTAGGACATTGCTATTGCAAGAAGATGATCAAGGAATCGAGAGTGGTCATCCATATATATCATCATCATCCAGGATGTTACTAAAAACACCTTGAACCCAGAACCAATGTGTTTTCATAAGGTTATCCAACTTAGGTAGGGTTTATAAATAAATAACATAAAAATAAATTATAAATAGATAACCCAACTTATCAAAACCATGGCTTCAAAAAAACTACACTAATGTACTCAACACAAATACTAAACCACTTGTTGACCATCACAACCTCCCCCACAAAAATATAAAACATGAAAGAGAAACAACACACCCCAAATAATATTTATCATTATACTATTTCCCGATTGATTGAGTTTAAACAAAATCTAATTAGAAATACATGTATTTAACATTTACATAGACAATTATTTTATTCAATTATAAATCCATTCACTTATTCATTCCATTTAGCAACTAAATTTATCCCATTGATAATTGGGTAGCAAACAAAACCTCATGACACCACAACTAGCCTAATTCATGTCAATCATCATAGTAACACAATTTAATACAATCTATTTCACTATAAAAAACATTCCTCAAACACCGTACACCACAAATATCATCCACCACAACCAGAAAACATACCACATCACATCCATGCAAACCAACCACCGCATGCTGCATCCCATTAATTCATTATTTAGAATTTTTATTAGCACAAAAACCATTTTCCCTTCGAAACAAAATCATAATCCATAAATACATTATTTGTCCTTTTATTCAAATTTTTATCAACAAAGAAAAATTTAATGGTCTCACAAAACATAATATACAATGAAGGAAAGGATAAAAAATACCATTATTTATAAAAAGGTATCAACATTTTATGAAATTATTTGCAACAACATCATTGTAGTAAAAGAATATTCTTTATCCCATTCCACATCAATTTAATTTTTCACTAATTTAATACATTAATTATAAAGAACCTTACTATATTATTAAAGGAAAAAAATCATCAATACTAAAACATACCTTGTGAATAGTCTATAACAATCATCCCCAAACATGGAGGATTTTAGATTCATTGTCCACTATAACGAAAATAATAAAGAGCCTAGAATCCAAAACCGTATGAGGGAAAACCATGATCAACCTACACCAAACCATGGATTATAAAAAAACATTACCAAACACACCACCAATAGAAAAATAAAAACAATGATATAAACCCCTTTAAAAATAAAGAAATTAAAAAATGGTGTTGAGGGAAGAACCCACCAAGATCACCAAAACTCAAATTTTGGAACCATAGAGCAATGCATGTGGAAGAAGTGGAGATCATCCAAATGTTATAGGTTTATCAAATAAAAGTATAGAAAGAAAAATAGAATGATATAGAATTCATATTAATATAAACTTTATATAGGTTATAAATCAACATTTTTGTGTGATAAATTCTATAATGTCAATAAAAATTCCAAAGGTTTAGTGGGTTACTAGTCAAAAAATACCAATTAGAAGAATTAATCCCTTTACCATAAAAATTAATGTCATGATTGAATGAATAGACATACCTCATAAATTAGACTTTTAAAATATGAATTCACTTCATGATCTAAACCTCATATATATACATGTTAAAAATTACCAACATCACATGACATAAAACACATATTCATGACATAAATCGGACTTTTACATCATGATTTCCCTGCTACTACAAATATGAAACTCAAGCTCTTCCAAACCCTCTAGGACCTCCTTCAAGCTCTCTACAACCAAAAAACCAAAAAAAATAAGAGGTTGGGAAGTCATAAGTTGTATTCTTAGATGATTATTAAATTATTATCATCTATAAGAATCAATACAAAATCTGAAGAAAATAAATATCTCCAAACAACCACCCAATGAGATAACACTTATGGATTTTGATATGATTATAACTCCATATAATATCAAACACACTGAACCAAGACAATGATAAAATACCCTACATGACCACGTCACTATCCATAACACTGCATCATCTGACAACATCAATAAGAAATCCATTTCTACAAAACTATATGATTAATTATATCAACCTCCACCCACCATAAACCAAAAAGTGCCAAAAAAACAAAGAAAACACTTCTTCAAACACATGAATCAAGTAATTACATTTCCCATGTGTAAATATTGTCTTCTTTTGGTGGTTTTGACTCACCTTTATAGGATTAATCGAGTCAAAGCACAATTATCTTATATTAGGATAATTTTTCCCTCTATTTAGATGTAAGAAGATTTATCACACATCACATGTTACATTTTCAAATAAAACATCACATGCCATAAAATAGAAATATACAAACATTACATCATCAATGAAAAGCTGAACAAATCAATCCCAAGACAACTCATTATTCTAGGAAAACATATTTATCTCGTATTTCCATGTACTCTACTCTAGGACACCATACCTACACTATCATGTCCCATCCTAATGGGGAATATTTTATGTCTACCCTAAGACATTATCTAATAGGAAATGGGCTGGTTACTAGAAATGAGGAGGAATATCCCACAAATGGAGAAAATTTTACTAATTATTTGTACGTACACACACATCTTTGAGCCACAAATGCTGAAATGTAATATCACTATGTAAATGATGCATTTTAACAACTATATCACATAACTATAGTTCAATAGTTAATGTAAACAAGGCCAAAACAATCCCACCAAATGAATTGTGTTTTCATCCACATGTTCAACCAATAAAGTAAGAGGTACTAGGATTGTTGTTGGAACTTCTATGAGAACACACCTCGGCTTGTCCAGTTTCACAAGGCATTGGATGGTCAGAGTATGCATGGAACATCATCCAAGAGTCAATTTTATTCACAAGATAGAACACATGTAAGAAAATCCCATGCAGGGGTGAGTAAAACAATACTCAGTAGGACACCACAAAACAATAAAAGAATTACACAATTAAAATAACACAAAAGATAATAACATTATGAAATACCATAATTAAAATACTATGAAGGAATAAAAAAAAATAATTCCATGAATGAATACCACCAAGGAATACCCTAATTTAATATCACAGTGGAATGTATAGCCCGCTCCATAATTATAACTGTTTACAAAAAATATATCATGAAGATACATATATTCTCAATCTACGAAGACACAGAATATAAAAATTACACATAGTCTCTATAAGACATAGATTCTATATATTATTCCTAGTATCCTTAAGACACACATAATTTATAAGACACACAATATCTATAAGACACACTCTATCTATGTCATAGACAGACAATGAAATGTATTCTCGAATCATGCTAATTCCTGGAGAACTCACTCCTCAATCTAATAGGTAATATGAACGATATCACATAAACAAACATGGGATATAATTAAATGACAAACTCATAATAAGGGTCCTAAAACCACATGCATCTCATCAAACAGACACCTGGTTTGAAATTTATGGCCATTTGAATATTTCATAAGGGGTTCACTATGACATGGAGAAACCGTACGGTCCATAAAATTCCCCATGACAGCTCAAGTTGTCGCGGTGGTCGACCAAACCCCAAGTTTCATAGCTGTGTGGTATCTCGAATGAATATGGATTATGGTTCACACCATAGTCGATCGTGGACCATTCCAGCCACACAATTCTAACATGGGTCTGACCCGAGTCCACACTAACTCACGGGGTTTGATCTAGTTTTCTAGGTCAAACCTTCCCATGAATCCTAACCCACTTCTTCTGGCCCCATCCCATCCTGGCCCATTTCTGGTTCGATCCACTCCACAAGGTTTCTCTTTTCGATGGGAAACTCTACACATAGCCCCCACTGCACCCCATAGCCACCCACTGAATTCCTCTATCATCAGATCCCATATGGTCACCACAGTGCCATAAAATTATTTACCACACACTACAGATGTCGCCACTACTATTGATCACCTACACCTCTCCTCACGAGAATGATTCTACACCTCATCGGACCACCGCCACACCTTGACGGACCATCATGCTAGACCTAGACTGGTGGTCTCTTTGGTGCACCACTGAGTAACCTCATCGCTAGTAATTTAAAATAGGGAATATCGAGACTTCTTGGGTCCCGTTCTATATAGATATGAACTCATCATTTGGTTTTCCTCAAATATGGGTGTTGGACCATGTTCATAGCCACATGAAAAGTCAAACTATTCCCATAAGAGTCAAATGGTGAAGAACATGAAGAACGAGGGAGAAAAACGTTGGATGAACACATTATGGAATAATCCTCAGACTTTATTTTAGTTGGTCTCAATCTAAACAAATTATAATGAAAAAATCAAGATTAATTAAATTAATCTCCCAATAAACATGTAGATATAAATAACCTCCCAAAATAATGATAAATTCATGAGAGAATTTGTTTATTGATTGGCCCATGTTCATTGTATAATTAAATAATTAGTTAAATAATAAAGAAACAACCACCCTACTTTATTGGATTCCATCGCCAAAGATGAAAAATGTCGTGTTATGATCATGGGAGAGATATTTTAATTTTTTTTCCCTCTAATAATCAATCCATGATCCGGTCATCTTTTTCCAAGATGAATCATCCATGCTCTCCCTAGAGTTCTCTAGAGTTCCCATGATTATACTGTTAACCATATGATTTTTATATAAAGATAATTTTAAAGGAAATCATCTTTTCATTAGGAAAATATTTTTTCTTTAAATTATTTAATGATTAATATGTCCTTTTATATTTGTTTCACAAAAGACCTAGACAACTAACTTTAATTCTCACCTGGGGAATACATCACATCATGAGCTCAATGGTGGCTTCATATTTCAAATCTGAGTCACCATTCATGAGTTATTATAATTTGAAGATATAATAATTTTGTTTAGTTATTTTATTTATGATCACATACATGGAAACTTTTTATTTAGATGACCCACGCCAAACAATTTTAGGTTTCACATAGGTTATTGATACCATCCTGAGCTCAAATTTGTGATATGATTTTTAATAAGGGAACCAATTTAAAAGATATTCTACTTTTCCAAAAAGCCAAGAGTTCATGCTATTAAAAACATGACATTTTCAACGATTTTTTTTGAGAACACCAGGACTCAGAATGGTATTTTGCCCCTATTCCTGGTATCATTATTTCCCCAAATAATTTATCAAAAAATTGGAAAAATTGAAGTCATCACATTCTCCACACCATAGGGATTTACATCCCTGAAAAGCCAAAACAAGGGTTACTCCAAAAAATGAGGGCATTGAGCATGAATATGATACTCCCACTCCCAGGTTCTCTGATATAGATTCCAATAAAAAATATATATATAAATTTAGTGAATATATCAACCATAATATATCCTTCTAATTCAAAAAAAATCTAACATGCCTGCTTGAAGCATGTCCTCCAATACCTGAATGGTCCACTTATTAGGGTCGTTTGTCTGTGGATGAAATGTTATGCACAAGTGTAACTCATTCCCAATATCCTCTTCCAATCCCTTCCAAAATCATGTTGTAATAAGAGAAGCATGAATTGAAAATATAATCGATCAAACTCCATGTATTAGAACTATCTCATACATGTAGTGGTGTCCCAATATCTCTACAAAACTCTGTTCTAGGATAGCTAGGATGTGGCTCGATATGGTGATTCAGTCAGTGATCACCTAGATGGAATCGTAACCCCTTAACGTATGTAGTAATAATATTTGGAATTCTATTGATATTACTTTCCCCTCCCATTCCAGTAGTTCAAGGGGTTGAGTCAAGCCCACTAGAACATAGTGATCATCCTTCACCTGCTGACAATTGATGCATCGAGAAAAAAACATTGCAACTCCCTTCTTCATCCCTAGTCAACAAAACTGTCCATAGAGGTCCTGGTATATCTTATCCACGCCTTGATTTACCAAAAATGGGGATGTATAGAACTACAAAAAAACCTCCTCACACAATGCCACTAGTAGTATTGTGCTCCCTCTTAAGATACTACATGCTCCCCACCATTCGATTATCCATAAGGGGCTTGGAATATGGACATATGAGCACAAAAAATACCATTTTCAGTATCTCCATGTTGTGCCTACCTGACTCACAGTAGGGGTGGAGGGGTAAAAACCATCCACTGGAGGTAAGCTACTCCATATCCATCAACAAAGTATTTCTATAATGTTTCTAACTACTCATACGGATCATTCTGCAACTACATGTTGGATCTATTACTGAGAGAATCTACCACCATGTTCCCCTTCCCATTAGTATATACATTCTCAATGTCACCATCCTAAAAAGACTATTTCCATGTACTTTATCTAAAGTTTGGATCCTTCTGAGAGAAGATATAATTGAGAATCTTGTAGTCATAATAGACGATAAATTACTCTTCCATCACGCAGTGTCACCACATCTTATAATGGAATAATAATGCCTCTAAATCATTATTATGAGTTGATTAGTTCTACTAATATTGTCTTGAAATGAAAAAAAACATAGTTATTGACCACTTTCCTCATCATCAAGACACAACCAATCCTAATTCCCAATGCATCGTAGAACACTACGTACTCAATACCCTCCTTTGGCTATCACAATATGAAAACCACAAGCTTGCAAGCAGCTCCCAACAGCGACAAACACATAGTGTCCTTCACCCAAAAACTTACAGTTCCTACAACCCACAAACCTTTATTTTCCTACTACTTATTACATAATGGAAGTTTAAAATACATTTGGATTCACACTATATCAAATTAAATATCCCTTATCCACTTAACATATGTTTGAAATAAATTAATCTGAGAAATTTCATGATGAGATCATGTCAATCAAGAAGAATACTTCTAAAAACCACTTAAAATAGAGCTATTAGATATGAACCAAGTCTATATTTACCACAACCTACAATATTTTACATATAACCCGTAGAACCACTTATGGGGCCACACCATAATCCTTAATATTGATATTTCTCCATTTTAGATTGTTATTATCAATGTTTCATCTATTTTGGTTATTTATGTATATATATTATTATATATTTGACAAAAGTCAAGGCCTTTATTCTTATTCATTTTCATTTTATATTATCATCTATTCTATTTCCAATGTGTTGTATTTTTATTTTATATTATTTAATTTAAAATTATTTTATATATTGTTATTAACAGGGTATATTATATCCACCTTTTTTCACCAGTTTGAATTTGGTATTTTGTATCATTCCTAAGTTGTATCTCATTAAATATCTCTACAAATAAATTTTTTCATCTTCATCTAGGCTAAGATTGAATTAAGAAAAAAAATCTAGTTTCATTTTCTAGAAATTAATTAGAAAATATATTGCATTATACAACTTTTAAAAAATGGAAATGATAAATGTGAGAAATAATTTTATGAAAAAAAATGTGTTAATTCATGAAAAGTGCCCACATAATTTTTTTTTGTTACTACTATTTTAATCATTTTCTAACATATTTTTCAATACATTTTTTGGAAATTAATAACACGAAATGTTTTATAAATGAAAATGTAGTCTTATTATTACACCGTAAAACATTAATCTATTTGAACTTGATTCATTTGAAATACAAACAATGTTATATATTACACATCCATTGACTAAGAAGTTAAAAAATTGTAAGACATTGATGAATTTGTTCTATGAATTAAAACAAATAACCATTGTAAAGACCACTAGGCCAACCTCTTTACTTGTACAGTCAGTTTGTTTTTTCTGGAATCTAATAATATAATTACATTAAGAAAAACATTAATAGATGTGGAGAATATATACTGAAAATGACGCAAACCAATATCATGTAGAAAAAATTATCAATTTTATAACCATGGTTTTATATCATTGGTATCATCAATGTATTCACTATCAACCCATTTTTCAGGCAGTTAATGATAGTAATGCAATTCATTAAAAATAAAAAAAAAATAAAAAATCAATGTTAAAACGAAAAAGATTTAAAATGAATCTTAATATGTAAAAAAACATCCCTGTAGAGCTAAGGGTGTGTTTTGTAGGAAGAAAACATTGAAAGGTAAAAGGAAACAAAAATGAAAAATAGTATTCTTAATTTTTAGAATACAACTTTTTAAATATACTCACTCTAATATTAGAAAATCATTTCTATAAATTAAATCATAAAGTAAGCGGTATAACTAACCAATATAGAATATTTTTTAAAACAATCAAGCAATTATAGAAATCAAATTTAAGGGTTCGGTTTAGGGAACCAACGTCAACCTCAAGGAATATTGCTTTTGATGATGAAAACTAGAATCATTCATTTTCTACTTGCACACATATGCACCTTCACATACAGAACCAAAAATGAAAAAATAATGTACATATTGATATGTACATCCCATTACTGAATAAAAGATGGATTTATAAAATTATTTTTACTTGCATCACTATATATATTATAGATTATGAAAATAATGTTAATGAAAAGAATGTAATAAATTAAATTTTGTACATGATGGAAAAATCATTGGTTGACATTTTTAAGAGGCTATTATTGTATAACTCAACTATTGATAGAGTTTGATATTTCGATCAAGAGGTTATGTTCACCAAAATATTCTACATCCCCAAAGAATACACACTAAGATCTATATGGATAACAATAATCAGTACACATTTAATGTGATTACATGATTAAGGCAAGTCTTATTACAAAACCTACTCTATTAACTACTATATATTTATTAACTACTTCATGATATATAATCAAATAATTAATCAACATTCAATTACATCATAATTAATTTCTAGAAAAATAACCACAACATTTTATCCCCATGACATTTCCTCTTTAAATGTTACCATAATATAAAAATTGTATCCCCCCACACCCCCAACATCCCCGTCCCTCCCACACAAACCTCCCCTACAACCAACCCCATAGCCCCTACACCACCCCATACACCAGAACCCTCCCCCCCAACCCTATCCCTCCAACCCCTAGAACAAAAACCCAACCCCCTGCACCATCCCCCCTACCACCCCAACACCCCCCGAACGTTCCCCCAAATAGGTTTCAAATTTTTAGAAGAAATAATTTTCAATATACTCACTCGGATATTACATTAGCATCTTTATAAATTGAAACATGAAGTAAATAGTATAACTAACCAATGTAGAATCTATTTTAAAACTATCATGAAATTACAGAACTCCAATTGAAGGGTTGGGAATAGGGAACCTACCTCAACCTCAAGGCATAATACTTTTAATGATGGCAACTAAAATAATCCTTTTTCTACCTTCAATCATATGAACATTCACATACACAACCAACCAAGAAAAAAGAATATACATATTGAAATGTATATCCCAATAATAAATAAAACATAGCTTAATAAAATAATGTTTTCAAGTATCACTATATACATGATGGATTAAGAAAATAATATTAAAAAATAATGTAATAAAAGAAATTGAATACAGGATTTATTAATCCTTAATTCACATTTTCCACAACTTGGGATTATATAACTCATCAACTTTTAATGTTTCACCTCCTCATAAAGATGTTATATTCAACAAAATGTGCTATATCCATAATGAATAGACACTATGATCTTTATGCATAACAATAATATGTAGAAATTTAATGTGATTACATGATTTAGGTATAACTATTAACTACTATATATTTATGAACTACTTCCGGATAGATAATCAATAAATTATTAAACATTCAATTAAATCATAATGAATGTTGAAAAGATAATCGCAAAATTGTGTCCAAAGGGTATTTCCTATTTATATCTAACCACACTATCAAAATTGTATCCCCCCACCTGCACCCCCTCTCCCCGCACCAACCTCCCCTGCAGGAAACCCCATCACCCCAACACCCCCCAAACACCTTACCTCCAACCCCATGCACCATCCCCAACCCCCTTGTACTATCCCCCCCCCCCGCAACACCACACCCTGAGAATGTGCCCACAACCCCCTCCCCACTGCACCATCCACCTTACACCTACACATGGCCCCCAGCCCCCTCCCACCTACACCAACCTCCCCTCCATCCATCCCCCTCACACCTACACTAACCCCCTAGCCCACTACACCACCCCAGCTACACCATCCCCCACCCACCAACCTACCCCCGGAACCACCCCCCCCCATACACAAGCCCCCCAGCCACGAGTACCAACCCCCTATACCCTACACCACCCGACCCCTCCCCCTGTACCAGCCCCCTTGCAGCACCCTGTGCCCCCACCCCATTCACCTGCCCTCCAAACACTCAATCCCACCAACCCCACCCCTAAACCAGCCTCCCCCACAACACCAGCCCTCCTAGCCCCCTACACCAGTCCCCCACCCCCCATCCCCCCATCCCACCTACACACCTCGCCCCCTTTATAAGACCCCCCTTGTACCACCTCCACCCCAAACCCTCTCCTACCCCAGTCCCCTATAATAGTATCCCACACAAACTCATCCACTAGCCTCCCCCCTATGTAGACCCTCTCCCCACTTCACCAGCTCCCATCCCCTACACCACCTCCACCATCCCCCAAGAATTCCATCAATTAGAGGATCATTACATGGAATTTAATTATGTATATGTTTCCATAGTTATGGATGTTGGTGTTTAAATAAACAGATATGAGAAATAAGTGTAGAAAATATTGTGTAATTAATTGACAATGTTCATCAAAAATTACCTTTAAAGGAGGATTCATAGGTTCAAAAATCAATTTTTGTGACTTCCTCCCCCTTCATCAAAATCTTTAAAAATAGAAAATTCATTATAAGAAACATATGAATTGATTTCTTCTCCACCATTAAATCATTTCAGATTTAGGGAAATTAAATAAGAAATTATCATAATGAGATGATCCTAATGGTATATATGTGTAAAATTTTGATGAATTTATCAAAAACATTTATAGAAATATATATAAGTATAGGATTGTGAATGATTAAATATTATTAAAACCACGAAGAGATGAGTATCAAAAAAAAGTTCATCAAAATATCATGTAAGTAATAGTTTAAATAGAATTAGATGGTGTTTCAAGGAGATTGAGAAAAATCAATCCCTTGAAACCAATACACATATAATGTGAAATAAAGTATGATATGATCAATGAATTATACCATAAAATTTTGAAACAGTGATTTTAAATCACTCCCCCAGAATTTTATTGCCTTCAGGTTCTATTACCAATGATGAACATCAGAAACACAATAAACAGTCAAAATTTCACACTTCTTAAACTAAGTTCAGATTCTAAACAATCAAAATTATTACCTATTTAACTAACTATAAATAGGATGTTACTATTTTAATAATATGAATAAAGACTCATGTTATGAATTTCATAAATTTAAATTCTATTAATATGAAAAAATTTGACACACCCTCAAGCATATACACTCCAAACATTCCCTGAAATTAGTAAAATTTATTACCTAAAAAATTGCATATTTTCTTGAAATATGTATTTTAAAAGAATACTTTGACATTTTATACCTCATGTAGATTAGAATAAAATTAATTTTATTCAAATATATAATATTTGAAATCCCAATGCATCAATTAAAAAAATTATAGAATCTCACAAAGGTTCCCAGAATACATAGCTTATAATCCTCTGTCACATGGAATGGTGGATCCCTTCTTTGTCATCTTTTTTAAGGTATATAAATTACCCATGTGGTTATATAAACATAATTTGTCATAA
The DNA here is from genome assembly GCA_963277665.1 of Viscum album. Classification (NCBI taxonomy): domain Eukaryota; kingdom Viridiplantae; phylum Streptophyta; class Magnoliopsida; order Santalales; family Viscaceae; genus Viscum; species Viscum album. Next base: position 208,024,930 of record OY728146.1, on the reverse strand, counting down.
AACTGATGTCCTAGATTCCCTCTTATATCATTTATTTTTTTTGGAGGTTTTATAACAACAACTTCCTTGTTATATTCATGGTTGAACTTGGTTTCAATATGATACAACAATAATTCGGTCATTATATAACTCTAAATAAAATTGTTGGAATAAGTTCTTTTAAAATCCATTGAAAATGGTTAGAGATGATTAATACATATGCTCATATTTTATACTTTCTATTTATATTTAGTAAGGAAGAGAAGAGAAATCAAATTATGATGTGAATTCATACTGACGACAAGTGTAAAATATGATAATAAATGGCCCAACTAGATGATGAAGATGAGTGATGTATTTATTTACAATGTATCCCTGATAATATATGTAAATTTATTAGATGAGAAATAAATTCAATGTGTGGTGAAACTTCTGTGATGTAGATTAACCTAGTAAATATATTTAGAATGGTGAGTTTCTTCTCACATATATATGATTAAATTAAGATAATTTTCTTGTTTTTAGTTTCTTTATATATTGATTCAAGTAAGTATCCATTAACATCATATATTTCGTTACTTGATCTTAATGATAATGGAAGGGTATGACAGTTTTGAGAAGATAACTATCTACAATATGTAGGATGTTAAATATTATGTCTTAGTTAATTCTGTGATTAATGATTTTATAGTTGATTGATAATACATCATTGTGTTTATTTTTTATCAAAAATAATGAAGTGAAAAATTACACTCAGGTGATGTTTGAATTTAATAAAGAAGGCCTTGAATTGATTATGGTATAATATAATGAATAATGTATATTTTATATTGAGCATTGGTTTAGAGAATTATATATATATTTTTTTATATAAGGGAAATGAAAAAGTAATTTTTATTTTGGAGAAGGAATAAAAAATAATATACCATCTCTAGATTGAAACCACTAATGCATTCATCTTACTAAAGATAGTGGGTTAATATTTACAAGAGTTCCTTCCAAACTGGACTTGAAGATATAGATAGGTATCATGGTTTGGTGTAGGATTGATGAGTGTAGGGAGGTGAAAGGGAGGAGATGAAATTTATAGGGTGATGTAGTGGTAATGGTTGTAAAACAAAGAGACTACATGCATGTTTAGTGAGCCTTAATAGAGTAGTATAGGTAATTAAGTAGAAATTCTTATTGGAAAATGTAGATGTGAGACTTTAACATCATGGGAAATTTTCATCATTTATTTCTCTACATCACGAGTTTATTCGATGTTTCTTTTTTGTCTCATTCTCTACCATATAAGGTTTGAACAACAAAATTTTAGATATCATGGAGGAGTACATGCATAAGAAAAACAGGGTTAATCGTTCATAAAAGATCAAGGAATATATTATGCGGTGAAGGAAAATTAACAAAGGAAGTATTTCACATACTTTGTTCAAGAAAAAACGTATTCTATTTAATGAACAATAACTGAATGAATACGAATTATGCAGTAATAAAAATATAGTATGTGTTGGTTTTTTTACAAAGTAAATATGCAATGCACAATTTTTGTACTTGTAAATCTCTACAAAAACTTGTATCATGTGTTGCACCTATTAATACACCATCATCTATAAAAACCACATCCACCTATATTTATATTATGGAATGATATTAAGTCAATATTCATGAATGTGAAGATTATTTTCAATGATCTTTCACTAAATAAGTTTCATTACGTGAAGCATCGGTTTGAAAAGTACCCAATGACAAATTTTCTAATCTAAGGACAGTTCGAAAAGTACATGCATATAGGATTATCTTATAAAAATAAATGAATATGTAGTGTTAAGTGATTACCATGAAGTGTATTATACATTTATAAAAAAGGGATGCAAATAAATGATTTCAAAAAGTATAAGTGAAAACATTTTCTATAAGTAGAAGTGCATTAGTCTAACACACTTTCCAATAATTATTATTTTCACATAATAGTTTCAAATAGATATATTAAAAAATGGGACAAGATAAATTCTAGAATCTCGGTTTTCTGATGACAAATGTTATTGAAGATAATAATGGAATGATTAAAACCATTATATATATGTTTTTCATTCATAATACATGGTTTATATTAATATCTATGAATTTCATAAAGCCTATAATAATAAAAATTCTTATAACTGAAACTGAATCATAAAAATAAAATATATAACATATGAAAAATAATTTTAGTATGTTTATTATCCTTCAAATGACATTAAATGAGAGTTTCTGAATATTTGATAGTATAATATGGAATAATTAGGTTGAAAAAAGAATATATCACATATCATATGAAAATGAAAAATAATTAAGTGTTTCGAATGGTTCCCATGATTATCATAATGGAATGTTTCATGTTACATTATAAAATATAAATTGATATAATAATATCAATATTATTTTTATAATATTTGGTTACACAATATATTTTACTATTAATAACACATTATACACACTATAAAAAACCACACCCTACAATGAGATTAAATTTTAAATAAAATAATGTTACCCAGACCAAAAAAATAGATAATAAATATAAATAATTTTAATCATTTCATAAAACATAAACCTATTCATACTTGTAATGGATTCATTTAAAAATAACAAAAGATAACAATTAAATTAACCCAAACCAAACATGGTTTAATAATAACATAAGAGGATGAAAGAGATGCCACCATTTAGGTTTTGTTATAAATTAAATCATTGAGAATAGTGACAATATAATCATTCATTATCATTTATCATACATAAAACATTTAATTTTATAATTTAAAACCCCACAATAAATGTGTATATTACTCCTAAGATAATAAAACATCATAAAGTACCTTTATAAATAAAACACACCATCTAACTGAGAGTGTTAAAATAACATCGAACTCCTTGGTATACTACATGAAAAATAAAAATGTGAATGGAGGGTTTCTTAATTCCCTGATAAAAATCACCAACACCAAAACCACTAACAAACAAATAACTACTCATGAAAAGTTGTGAGGGAAAAAAGAGTGAAGAGAGCGAGATACACCAAAAGTCTGATTATGGTAGGGTTTTTCTGATGCTTGATTGGTCTAATTTCTTAAGGAGGAGGTGGAGAGGCCACCAAGGAGTAGAGTTGTTGGGGAGGTTAGTTTTCCATATTAGATGGTGGCTTCGGGGGAGTAGGATCCAGGAGAGATAGTGAGGGTTGAGGAGGGTCATTGCTGAGAGGTCACCTCTTAGTGAATGGGTCTCAAGGGTGGAAGAGGGACCCCGATAGGAGATATTGCCACCAAAATCATAGGTCTTGAGGGTGGAAGAGAGATTCCAAGAGGATAGGTTATCCCAAAGAGCATAAGGCCATATAGAGGAGATGTCTTGAGGGAAATGGGTGGGGGTTGTAATATTACTTGGTTGGGGATGGAGAGATGAGTAGATTCGTGTGAGAGATTAAACCATATAGAAATTGTTTTAATTAATATAGTAGATATAATCTATGATATAGCCACAAAAATAAAAAACTATGGCTATAGGTCCCCACCTATAGGTTATTTATCTAGTAGTACCACTAGTACATAGCCAAACCAAGAAATATCTGCACCTGAGTAACACTCTTCGGTGGATCCCAAGAAAGATATGCCTCAATCTTCACTGGATCCACAAAAACTCGATCATCTAAATTTATTTGTCAATGAAAATGGATCTCTTGAATCAAAAACTTATTCATTGAGAGATTCCTGTAAATATGGTTCTCTCGATGTGTGTCTATGACCATCCTAAATTATTTGGCGTGCTCCTCTTCTGATACCGAGTACACTAGGATGTCATCCCTGAATACTATAATGAACAAGTCTGTGTAAGGTTGAAATATAATTTACTTGATTCCCATGAACAATACTCCAGATTTCGTCATGAAAAAACATAATCACCAAGGAATCATATTAGTTTTAATGATATCTAAAGGTTATCTTTAGTATATCCTCAACCCTCATTCATAGCAGGTGATATCCAGATCTGATGTTATTCTTGTAGAACCACAGCGACCATTTAAACTAATCAAAGTGTTTATCCATCCTTAGTTGTGGATTATTATTCTACATGGTCACCTGGTTCAGGCACTAGAATTCCACACAGAACCTCATGATTCATTTTTCCTTCTTGGAAAACAAATCTAGGGATGCACAGGGTGAACCACTAGGTATCATGAAGCCCTTCCACTAGAAGTCCTCCATATATACCCTCAGCTCCGGAACCTCTATAGGAGACATCCAATATGTGAGTATTGATAACAACATCATCCTGGCATACAGATTAATGAATAAGTATACCTACCTATGTTCAGGTAATCCTAGAACATCTTAAAGAATGGTTTCATACTCTGCCACCAGTGTATGAAAATATGGACTGAAATCATTCATTACACCATGGGTCTAGATATCCAACTAATGAGTGATCAGATACACCGTCCTATGTGTTTGTCCATCTTATGATTCCAATGTTTCATTTTTATGAAAAATGAAAACCCGGTCCCATCACTATGGACACACCATACTATAAACCTAAAATATTTAATATGTGCATGAACTGTGGATAATGAGTCTATACCAAGAACGACGTCGTAAGGCCTCTATAGCTCTACCAACATATCCCAACCGAAACATTAACCTCCAAGATTAAGGTCACACTGTGGGTAGTAGTGTGTGATCATCGAATCTACTCTTTTATTAGTCTCTGAGAATAAGTTTCAAATCAACTAATGCCACTCTATGGACCACCATACTCCTGCCTCTACCTCTACCATGGTGGCCCCTCGAATGTTTCTTGGTCGAACATACAATGGGTTTGGAAATCATATAGCAGATGTCCCTAACCAACACATGAGTGACATATCACATCCCTTATCTAACTTAAGATACATTGAGAGCCCCGCACTATAGATCTTGTGTCTGATATCATCTCCTGATGAACATAACCCTATTGTGCCCATGTGACTGCCATCGGCTACCTATTGTTGAGGTCAATACTACCTCATACCTACTGGAATCTCCCAATGCCGGTGCTGGATCCAATAGAATGATCTCCACTAGAAGGGCTCTGTCATTTACCCCCAAAATAAGTATGAAATATAAGGGATATCGTGGATTCCTAGATCTCCCAAAGTAAACCCTTCTTGAAGGTTTGATCCTTGAATAATGGTTCACGTACCATATATATGGAACCGTTAAAAAGAAAAGTAAACCTTGATGAGTACTCCCCCAGGGTCATGCTACCCCATTTCAGATGTTGAATCTTATGTATGCATACTTATCACAATGTGGATGGAAAGAACTCATCACTGAAGAGATTCTTGGAGTTTTCTAAAGAGGGAGTCATCTCATCATTTTTCTTGGTCACTATGCTTCACCATTACCCCATAGATCTCTATAAACGACTCATGTAATAGACTACCATCTGGTTAGAAGGAATCCATACAAGGAGGAATACATGGGTAATTTCCTCAAACCATTCTTCATATAATAGGGGGTCAATATCACCCCAAATACTGGGTGGTCAATGCCTTTATAACACATGCAACATGCTCATTATATGTGAATCCTCAAATGGTGGTTCTAGTAGTAACTATGCCTCCACTGTTGGTGGTATAGCTGGTAAACCACCCAGAAGTGCTATCTTCAGTACGTGCTCCTATACAAATTCCTCATCTTTAGGAGAATCATCGTAGGATCATGAAACGAAATCTTGGATGACTGTCTGCATAGATGCATCCTGTAATAAAACATGATGTACTATGGTCAATAGAGTATATCTGGAGAGGTGACTCAAGAAGGACATGGAAAACACTTCCCATTACACTATTATTCATGTACCCATTTTTCCTTGAAACCATTATTTTCATGTTCTATGTTGAAAATTATGTTCCCAGAGTCTTTTTGTATGGATAAGTTAGCTGTCGCACCCACACTATATTACATTGTATAAAATCCGAACTCAAAACACTTAACACGGTGGCACCAAATCAACCTCACAAACTCCCAGTCCTTAGAGAGAATCAAGCTCTTCTGATACAACCCTATCATGACCCATCCCAGAGGTGACAATGTCTTGACTACCCAAGATTTCCTCCATTAGCCCATGGGTAGGTGACAAGAACCGAGTAGGAATATCCCATAAATGGGAGGCATTTTCCAACGTACATGTACGCACGCACAGATCATTAAGCCAAAAATGTGTAAATGTAAAATCTCTAAGTAAAAAAATGCATGATAACCACTATATCTTAATAATATAGCACAACAATGAATGTAAACAGATCTAAAACAATCCCACTAAAAGAACAGAGTATGCAGCCACAATTCCAACCTGTAATGTAAGAGGTACTAGGACTATCATCAGAAAAGTTACCGGAACAATCCTCAGCCTATCCGGTCTCACAATGAACCTCCTAGTAAAGTTCTTCTTAAAACTCTGTCAAAGAGTCAATAATCTGCATGACACAATACACGTGTAGGAAAATCTCTTGTAGGGGTGAGTAAAACAATACATAGTAGTACACCCTAAAACCATAAAGGAATAACACAAAGGAAATTCCATAAAAGAAATATCACTCATGAAATACCATAAAATAATACCATAGTGGAAATAACATGAATGAATTCCAAAAATAAATACCATAAATTAATACCATGATGGAATAGAACCAAGTAATACCAAAAATTAATACACAAAAGAATGCATAGTAAAATTAACATAGGAAAATTTCATAAAAAAATAAATCAATATCATCTACATATACTCAATCAAATAAGACACATAGTCCCAATAATACACATATTCTTCATAAAACATACATTATCCATAAGAAACACAGTATCTGTAATACAAATAGTCTCTATAAGACAAACAATCTCAATAGGATGCACAGTCTCTAAGTCACATGCCACCATATAAATGTTTTCTCGAAGAACGATCATTCTGGTAGAACTCACCCCTCATGCCATTAGGTTATATGATCACTCCAAAAAAAACCCACATAGGATATCTGGACATGAATTTCTTGTGTATGTGTTCCAATGTGATAGACAGATCATCAAAGATACTCCCTATTTGAATGTAATGGTCATTTTAAAAGTTTAGATGGGGGTTCACCAGGTTGTGGATTAGCCATGGAAACCGACCACCATAGTCTCCCACCTGGTCTGATAACTGCTACTATAAACATCCCTATGGTAGAAATAGCTACCCCACAGTTGACCATGAATCAGTGCATATGTCCGAGTCTATGAAGGGCTTTCCCCGACCCATGGGGTTTGATCTAACCCATCACGTCGACCCGTACCACCACGTTGGCCGAAATCGTTCGCTTGACCCAGCCCATTATTAGGTTGGTCTAGAGCACGTAGTAACCTATAGTGATAGTGGCCACTGCACACAGCCACAAATCACATCCCCGTGGACACCAAATATGGCTGCCCACCACATAGAATTCCCTGGAACCCATGTGAATGATTCCACACTGCATGCTTCCACTACATATATCCTCTATCATTACTGCCTCACCACGTCTGACAACTACCACACCTCGCCAGACCTTCGCCACACCTCACTGGGTTGTCACACTGGAACCACATTGGTTCTCCTTTTTACGGACAACCAATCCACCCCCGATGCTTGGAATTTTAAATGGTCACATGTTTAAAACCCTAAGGTCCCAATATATAAATATCCAGCCTTTGAAATCAATTTTCTTCCAATACGGGGGTCTGATCACAACCATTTCCTCCCAAAAAGTCGAAACGTGGTCACATATCTTCAACAATGAAGAACAAGGAAGTTAAACCAGTGATGAAAACCCTAAAAATTAAACCTAGAACCTTTTTGTGTCATCATCAGTCTTTTTTCAATATAAATAATAACGATATAGAATAAAATTACTCACTTGATAAACCCATAGTGAAAATTCTATTCTTGAAAAAACTATCATTCTGGGGAACAATATGATTTTTGATTGGCATGTGTTGATCATAGAATTTAATAGTGGGGAAAATCACAAACAACAACTTCTATACCTCATTTGGTTCAATTACTGATGAAGAACAAAGTTGTGTCATGATATTCAGTAAGATCATTTTATTTCATTGTGCGGAAATTATTAATCCAGGATCCAATCATCATTCACCATGGTAAATTCCTCCATGGCCTTCCCAGAAATTCTCTAATGCTTCAAAGGATATGAGGAGAACCCATGGATTTATTCCTAAATATACTTTTAAAGGAAATCATCATTGCATCAATATAATAATTTTTATCTAAATTATTTAATGACTATTACGTCCTTTTTGATTTTTTCCAAAAAAACCTATTCTGACAAAATTTATGTCACACCAAGGGAAAAAAATACTCCACTAACTCAAATTTGATATCATATTTCAAATGTGATTCACCATTCATGTGTTATTATGATTTTAGGATAAAATAATTTTATGTCATTATTTTATTTACTGTTACGTCCTTAGTGTCTTTTACTTCAGAAGACCCGCACCAAACATTGTCAGGCCATGCCTAGGGTAAACATGCCATTCTATGCTCAATAGTTCCCCAAAATTTCTAATCTTGGTTGAAATTTAAAAGACCTTTCAATTTCCCTGCAGTTTCGTGCGTCAGTAAAATTAAAAACATATCATTTTTCATTGAATTGTTCCAGGCATATTGGGTCTTGGAATTGCACGCCATCTCAGTTACTAGTCTCTTAAATTTTCCAAATAATTTAAAAAAAATCAGGAAAATTTGATTCATTACATACACAAAACACAAACCAATGGAATTCTTCACCCATGAATCACCTTCCCTCGATGATCTTGGATCTCTAATGGTTTTTCTGTCAACATTTTTTCCGCCTTCATATCTAAATATTCCCATTTAATGATGTGTGAGTCCTTGTGAAGATTCCAACGATGATGGGAAATGTGAATGATATCATCGGACCTGCTCATCCATGGTAAATTACTCAACTGATACACCACCATTCCAACTTGATCCACACCTCAAAATGCACAATGAATTGTGGATAAATCTTTCTGTTTATTCTAAAACTATCCTTCCCTTTTTGATAGAAACCCCTGAAGAACATGTAGTCATCTCCCTCAAAATCCATGGGCATCCACCTACGATTATAATAGACCATATAAGAATTCATCACCACCATTATCACTTCCCAAACCAACAAGATTATCTTATTCATGCTCTTTACCACATCAAGACCATGAACTATTGATCCCCTTACCATCACCAAGAACAATAGAGAAAGAAACAACCATCCCTAAAACACCTAAAATGGAGCCATGTAAATTAATTAGTTATTTATTTTATTGTATAGAAAATCAACTAGAGATAAGTGAATTAAAAAAGATCCGATATAGCCCACAATAATTTTTTGTAACATATCCTCTAGCATATTTGTGGTTCAGTCCATATTCCCTTATGTCTGAGGGACAAAAGATGTTATTAGGTGAAACTGGGGTCCAAAATAATACTAAAATTTTCACTAGATCCATGTTGTAAAATTAAGATCCCAATAGGATATAATGGTCCTTGATACCCTATTAATTCTTACCACATCACCCATATACTACCTCACAAAAATGTCCATGCCACTTCACTTAAAAATTTCAATAAAATGAGCTGACATGATTAGTTTGTCCACTATCACCCACAATCCATCAAAAAATCCTAATTAATATAGTTACCTAGTGATGAATCCAGTCAATATTTCTTCCCATTTCCTTATAGGAAAAAATAATGATTAAATGTATGTATATGAACATGATCCTCATCTTTCACCATCTAACAAATGAGATACATCTCCATAAACATTTCCACTATAAATTTCCTTCCTAACCACAGAAGTCATAAAATATGTTTATTATACATCTTTTTCAAACTGAGATGTACTAAAAGAAATTAGATAAAAAGTTACATAGACCCCCCCCCCATGTATTAGATACAAAATGAGAATTCTCTAATGGGAAAACTTCAAGATCTAACCATCCTTTAACCATCCCTCAAGTGAATCGACATGGAAAAAATGGTCACCCATCACCTCTACCTCTGAGTATCCCCATTTATAGTCCACCACCTTTCACATTAATGATGTCTCTACAACCATCTGATAAATACATACAAGGACATTATTCATTCCAATGTCAAGGCGCATTGTCGTAGGCTCCTCCCATCCTTCTAAACTTTCACAGACTCCCAATCCACACCCCTAGGTCTTCTAACTCAACATAATGGTAACTAAATTTCATTATATAAGGGTTTAATATATCTCAAAATAAATATTTCTAATAGACTATTCAAACTATAATGGCATAAGTTTATATCCCACTAGGTGGAATAATATTTTTGGTTCTCGTGGTCTGTAAAAACAAAAAAGTGCATGATGATGATGTAATGCCCAAAATATTCAGTGAAAACCAAACTTCTTCAAAATATAGAAAATGAATAGTGTATCTACACTCTTTGGGAATTATTAACCTTGACCCATAAGATTTTATATCCCTCTATTGTATCATCATGTAACCCAGTCCCAGTGGGACACGTTATAGAAAAACTTAAACAACACACCATCCATAAATAAATAAACACTGGAGAACAAACAAAATTCTCCCTTATGTAATTGAACACTATCTATAATTGACAACTCCATAAAAAACCCTAGCCTATTTAGCAAAAATTCTTTATTGGGAATGAAACCTGAGGTAAATTGGACACAAAAAATCAATGATATATGGACAAAAAATGAAAATGTTGACCTCCTAAACATTCTTGTGTGCTACTCAAGAAACAATATCTCAACCATTGATGGGTCCATGGATAATCCTTGTATTGACACCACATGTCCAAGGAAACACCCCACCCTCATAAAGAATATATACATGGAAAACTTCCCATATAGATAGTCATGTTAAATGTCCCACAAAATAGATATGAGATTCTCATAATGATCCCTATCTAATTTTGACAAGATTAAGATATAATCAATAAAAACAATGATGAGCTAGTCAAGGAACACATGGAATATGTATCTCATGAGCCCCATTTACATGGTCAGTGCATTCATGACACCAAACGACATGACCACAAACTCGAAGTTTCCATACCTTAACCAGATGGTATTCATCATAATATAAACCTATTTCACACTAAACTGGTTATATCCAAACTATATATCAATCCAGGCTAAACAAATATCCCAAATTTACATGATGAACATATATTTAATCATTGAAATGTGGTAACGGTTCATGATCGTTACCTGATTCAATCAATTTTAGCCCACGTACGACCTCATACTATTATCTTTGTTTTTGGAGAACAATTATTGATCTCATGAGTGAGATGGATAAGGTAATATCAAACCCATCTACATCAGATCAACTTATAACCTCAACTAATGCAACTCCAAAGGTTCCATTAAATAGAGGACCTTTAAAATCAAGTATGTGTCTATGTTCAATTATATCCCAAACACGATGTCATGCTGAGTGGGTAATACCATAATCACATATATAAAAAAATCCATGTAATTTTCCATATCCATAGGAGTATCATCTACTTAATCCTACACTAATATCTCTACAACTAATAAAATAATTGAATCCTCTTGTTGACCACCCATATACTAATCACTCTCGGCAACAAACACACTCTCTAGACATCCATTTGACAATATGAAACTCAGAAAGTTTGTAGTGGATGATTTCATGCATATAATATAGCCAATATATGTTGAGTATAACATCATAGGGAATTATATTTAAAAACAAGTACTCTCTCACAAATTTTTATACCCCATCACTAGCCTACATCCATAGAACACATCAAAAAATATTTTAGACACCAACTATAATAGATATAACCATGATAAATGGAAGTATCATCACATATAGTCCAAACATAATGACCAAATTATGTGAAAAAATTTTGTTTGAGGCTCCAAAATAGAAAAATAACAAAAAAAGAGTTGATGATAAACTAATCTTATGTTGGAAGAATCCAAGCTCTGATGGTGATGTGACCTATAATGTGTTCATTTTACCCCATTCAGCTCTTCTAAATCATTTATTTCTTTCTCAAATCCCACAGTGTTTTCAATGAATCTATATATGGGGACCATCATAAGGCTTCCCCTTCCTACACTATCTGTACTAGGCTTCTATACTAACTCTAGATGTACCTTCTACTAAAAATACCATAGAGGAAACTATTGTTACTACCAAAAGGGGCCTAAGCATGAATCTGATAATGGACATCCTCAGTTGTCCGGAATTGAGACTAGAGGTTCATGTGACCCCCATATACAAATAAAAAAATATAAAGCTTATGTTAGGTGCTCGGAATCCAACTACCCGAATTGGATGAAAATAGATCTTCCACAATCTATTCCCCACCGATCAGAACCCTAACTCCACACACATCCATAACCCACTGTGAAACATTCCAAGCTGGAAATAAATTTAAATTAAATTAATTTTGTAGATTACTTAATCCATGACACAAACAGACACCCAAAGACCATATTTTTTTACTGTCTTTGGAAACATGAAACATAATCTTCTAAGTTTGTTAAGGATTTTCAACATCTTCTATAAGGATATTCCCCTGGTGTTTTTCTACATAAAAACTTTTTTAATATCCTTGGGAAAAAAATATGAAAAGTGTGAGGTCAAATTATAAATAAGGGTAAAAATTAAAATCATAAATCAAACCATAAACAAAATAATGTGAAAACATGAACATAAAGTTTAGATATCAAAATCATGATTCATTAAATAAATCTTGGGAGATCGTAAGGCATAAATCATAAAATATGATTAAACATAAATTATCATTGGAATAAAACATTATATTTCTGGAAAATAAATACGAAATAATATGATTTCCATTTTATCCAAGGAATCACTCCCAATACCGTTATAGTGAAAAATTTCCATTATTGAACCGGTTTTACTTGACATTCCAGCAATGAATTATTAAACTCGATTTACATTCCATTCCAGCCATGTATTATTGAACTAGATTTACTTTACATTCCATGCATGTCTATCTCATGAGATATAAATATTTACCCAATTAATTAGAGGGTGACATATGTCTCACCAATCTCAAAATGAAATCATTTTTACATGTTCCTAAAAATCATAAATCATTCATAATAAAAGAACCCATGAAATAACAATAGTTTCTTAAACACCATTCTATCATTACATAATAAATATAAAATATCATTCCATCTTAAAAACAATCAAATCATAGTAATAATAGAGATAGAAACATAACCCCATTTCATCTTAGATAGAAAATAATTTTTATAAAATAGTTGAACATAATTTATAAAGAAAATATCCTTTCTTTTTAAAAAATGTTTTCTTTCAAAATGAAACTCAATTTTAAAAGAAAATAATTTAGTTGAAAATAATCATGAAATATTGTAGAGGAATATTTAGTGATATATTGTGTCTTGAAATCATAAAAATATATTCATGCATATAATTTCAAAAAAAATTCCCCTTATACATTTTTTGAAAAAGTAAATAATTACTTTGTATGGTAAACAAAAGAACGATTCCATCCACACCATGTAGTAAAAGTAAAAATGGGTAAAAATGACATTATAAATATATAGAATAATGGAAATTGTTTTATGAAAATATTTTTTTAGAAAACATGGACATAGTTGATATATATCCCTATTGAGTCATTATTGATGGAAATTATTTGATATATAAAATTAAAAATAAATTCACATGATCTGGATAATTTCATTAGATTTATAGAAACTATTTATGTTCTATGTGTTATTATTTGTATCCCCAAAATAATATTATTATATATATAAGATATATGAGAGTGACATGTTGTCACATTCTTTTTGTTAAATTATAATTACATCACTTTCATGAAAACATGTACATCAAATGAATAAATTTAGACCCATAGGTAATTTAGGTTGACATTAATTCATAAAAAATGATTTTTGTAGGTGTTTTTATAATTTTATTATCTTAATCATATTGTTATTTAACCAAATTTACATGATTTACCTTTAACTGTGGTAAATAAATATTACCGTAGTTACTCTTCATAATATCTAAAAACTAAAAGTAACCTATTAACATAACATGGACCCACTGATTCCAAATATGGAATCCATTTTTCATAACACAAATCATATAATTGGTATAAATTAATTTAACATTAATTCTCATTTTCAAAATCCAAAAAGATGGTTTTTATGAAATAAAACATTTCAAAATATAATCATGTATTTATGTCCAATTTAGATATGAAATTACATCAAATGAAATAAATTGGCTTAAATTAAAAAAACATAATTCAGTAAAACTTTAAAAACTGTAACGTCCCAGATCCGGGTGCCACGTAACGGGTGCCACGAGCCTGGTTCAGCACATGACCTCATGTGCATTTCCCCAAACTCCAGAGGCTTCCGACTAGCATCGAGGGCCCAGGTCTGATAGTGGGGAAACTATGCCCTCATTTGTCAAAGTGTAGCACAGTGAAATACCAAAATAAACATACAACAAATAGTGGAAGAAGAAAACATACACAACTGAACAACTATAGCAGTGAATATAACCAATAGTATATAAGTGATGATGCTACATGTTTCAAGTTCTAAGAAAACAGCCAGAACATGTTATACATCAATACAGTACAGTAGAAAACAGAGTACAACAAAGAAAGTAAATCAGCTAGCTACGGCATCGCGAGCCTAGGCTCGGTCCCATGCCCTCTTAATCCTCAGCAATAGTCAAGTACCTATATAGGGACTCTTTCCCCTATCTACACCTGCAGCAACGTAGTCTGTTTGGGCTGAAAAGCGTGACCCAAACAGGGTGTGAGAAATATATCTCAGTAGGCACCCACCAAAGGCACGTGCCCAACTGCGTGTAAGAATGCAACAATAGTGTGCAATTGTAAAATGCAATAAAGTAAGAAGTACTCAAAAGTAACTACTTACCAGTTATATAGCCATTTTATTATCCATTTAATCCATTTAAATATTAGAAACCACAGCAGTGCATTTCTAAGTAAACAGTCCGCATCCTCAGACAAACAAAACCTTAGCCTCAGGTTAGCAGAATACAACCCGCAGGTATAGCCCTCAGGCATAACAGAAATTGCCCTTAGGCGTAGGAAGTGTCGCCCTGAGGCACAGAAGTCAAGCCCTCAGGCACGAAAGGTTGCCCTCAGGAAAAATACTACACCCCTCAGGCTAAATAGTGAAGTGCCCTCAGGCTAATCAAAACAACGCCCACAGGTTAAATACAAAAACACCCTCAGGCCAAACAGGTAACCGGTCCATGCCGAACATATGAAAATGCAGTAAACAATCAATTCCTCTCAAGGAAATTCTTACAATTACTACATTGAAGGCTTACCCTCGGGAATCCTGTCCAAACGGCTAAACAGATAAACACACCCCAGGGGTGGTTCCGGATCCAAGAAACGATCCCAATCAGCATTTCTTATCAAAATTTAATCACCTATGCAATTCTAGGCATTAAATATAGCAACGACCTCAGCCACACGACACCCCATCATGGGTTTGTGGCATGAAAACGCACAAAAACGCATGACAGTTGGAAAATAAACACCAAGCGTCCTACCTTATATTTCAATGAACGCTATACCCGAACGCCGACTCCAGAAACACCCAAGAACGACGTAGATCTGAAGAAGAACAAAACCCATTCAAATGTAAATATAATATGTTGGGAGGAGAATTGGAAAGAATGGTACCAGGAGGAGGAAGGGATTACCCTTGTGGTTCCAATGAGATCGTCTAAAGCCGAATCGGATTCCAGACGAACTCCGGGCGGATCATCAAAGGTATGACCTCCTCCTTTGGCTCCAAAATGGTTCAAACGCCTCCTCTACCAAATGAGGAGGCTACTTCCTGTTTTAAGCTGGAAAGACAAAGTACATGGTGTGTAATTCTGAGTACACAAAGTGTAATTCTATCATTTAACTGTTCATTTGGCGGCACTAGCTCTGTTCACCTGCCGACAAGAGTACACAACATGTACTCCTGAGTACACAGCATGTACTACCGCCCAGCTGGCGGTGACTCCACCGCCTTACATTTTAACCTACCGACTGACTACACGGCATGTAAAGGACCTCTACACGGTGTGTGGTCGATTCCTACACCCTCTGTCACCGGTGTGGCTACATACCCCATGTACTCATCCCAACACGGCCAAAAGTACACGGTGTGTAGTTCCAAAATTCAGAATTTTTCCCCATTTCCAATATTTTCTCAAAAACACTTAAGTAAAAGGAAAAGAAGAGGCACATACCGTTAAAACAAGAACCGAGTCCTTACAAACTTCCCCCCTTATAGCAATTCATCCCCGAATTTCCCTTTACAGGGTGGCCAAGATAAACCTCAGAACAGCTCTGGCCACTGAGAACGTACATCGGCCTCCCGCTCCAAGGTCTCGTCCTGCACGCGGCCATTCTGCCATAGCACCCGTACGAGAGGAACTGACCGGCCTAGGAGGACGTTTGTTCTCCTATCAACGATATGAATCAGATGCTCCTCAAAGGACTCATAATGCTGAAGCTCAACCTCCTCAGGCTGAAAGGTGTGAGACGGGTCTGAATGATAGCGACACAACTGAGACACGTGGAAGACGTCGTGCATGGGTCGGTACCTTTGCGGTTACTGCAACCGATAGGCAACCAGCCCGACTCTCTCCAGAATCTCAAATGGTCCTACATACCTCGCTGAAAGCTTACCCTGTCTCCTGATTAGTTTGTGTCCCAACCTCGGTGAAACACGCAAGAAAACCTGATCCCCAGCCACGAACTCCAAAGGTCATCTGCGGTGATCAGCATAAGTCTTCTAACGAGACTATGCTGTAGCCATACTCTTCCGAATCAACTGGACCTACTCAGATGTCTCCTACAAGAGCTGTGGCCCCAGTAAAGCTGCATCAACGACATCTAACTAGCACAAAGGTGATCAGCATGGCCTACCATATAAAGTCTCGTATGGTGTCATCTAAATAGTCTCCTGAAAACTATTGTTATAGGAAAACTCAACTAAGGGTATATGCTTCTCCCAAGATCCCCCATAGTCTAGGACGCATGCACGCAGCATGTCCTCTAGCACCTGTGTCGTCCGCTCTGACTGACCATCTGTCTGAGGGTGGTATGTTGTGCTTAGAAGCACCTGTGTACCCAGTGATCAATGAAAACTCTGCCAGAAACGAGACATGAAGTGGGCATCTATATCGGAAATGATAGAATGAGGGACCCCATGAAGACGTACGATCTCTCAGATATATAGCCTTCTGAGCTCGTCAACACCGAAGGTCTCCTTGATCGGGAAGAAGTGAGCTACCTTCGTGAGTCTGTCCACAACAACCCACACGGCGTCATTGCCACGAGATGACCTCGGCAAACCAGTCACAAAATCCATCGTGACATTATCCCATTTCCATTCCAGAATGGGCAACTACTGTAACAGACCAGCTGGTCTCTGATGCTCTGCCTTCACCTACTAATAGGTGTAACACCTCGTAACAAAACCAGCTATCTCTCTCTTCATACCCAGCCACTAGTACTGACGTCTCAAGTCTCGGTACATCTTGGTAACCCTGGGATAAACTGCCCAAGCTGAAGCATGAATCTCCCTCTCAGCTCCTCACATATATCCCCTAGAACCCATACACGTCCATGGAAATGCAAAACCTCGTCATCGCCTATCGTCCAACCGGAAGGAGGTTCCTCACTTGCCACCGACTCCCGTAGAACTAGGCCTTCTAACACCGGTAGCTGCCTCATCCTCACTATATCCAGGAGGGTAGAAGTCACAGCTAATGAGGAAAGATAAGTCTGTCCCTGACTTCCATGCACCTCCAGATGAATCTCAGAGAACAAAGCCATAAGCTGCCATTCACCACTAGCCTCCTGCACTGCATGTATCTGAGTCTTCCTGCTCAGTGCATCGGCTACTGCATTACCTTTACCAGGTGTATAGGCATTCTCAAAATCAAAGGACTGTAGGTACTCGACCCACCTTCTCTGCCTCAAATTCAGGTCACACTGAGTAAAGATATACTCGAGGCTTTTCTGGTCGGTGAAAACCACAAAATGCTCTCCCAACATGTAATGTCTCCAACAGCGCAACACATGAACAACTGCAGCCAACTCGAGATCATGCGTCGGGTAATTACTCTCATGTGGCCTCAACTCCCGAGACCCGTTTGCCACAACTTGGTCGCCCTGGATCAAAACGGCTCACAGACCAATCCCTGACTCATCTTAGTAAACTGTATAGTTCTTCCCCTGCTCTGGGAGTATCATAATCGGGGTTGATGTCAGCCTTCCCTCCAGGTCTTGAAAAGCTGTCTCGCAAGCTTCTGACCAAACGAACTTCACACCCTTATTAGTCAGACCTGTCAACAGTGCTGCTAAGTGGGAGAAGTCCTGTATGAAACATCTATAGTAACCAGACAGCCCTATGAAACTCCGTATCTCAAACATGTTCTTAGGCTGATCCCAAGAAACTACTGCTCTCACCATCTCTAGGTCCACTGAAACTCCTACCTCTGAGATGATATGACCCAGGAAGTGAATCTGGTCCATCCCAAAGTGGCACTTCGAGAGCTTATCATATAAGTGATGCTCTATCAGTGTACTCAATATGATCTGAAGATGGGTGGCATGGTCACGTCGAGTGTGAGAGTACACCAAGATGTCGTCCACGAATACTACCACAAAAGAATCAAGATACAGATGGAACACACGATTCATCAGATCCATGAAAACTGCTGGCGCGTTCATGAGTCCGAACGGCATAACCGTATACTCATATAGACCATACCTACTCCTAAAAGCTGTGAGAGTTATATCAGATAGTCTAACGCGTAGCTGATGATATCCAGATCTCATGTCAATCTTCGAGAACACTCGTGCTCCACGAAGCTGATCAAACAGATCATCTATCCTCAGGAAGGGATATCGGTTCTTAACCGTCAACTAGTTCAGCTTCCAATAATCCACATAAATCCTAAGGGTACCATCCTCCTTCTTTGCAAAAAGGACCGGAGAACACCAAGGAGAATTACTGGGTCGAATAAAACCTTTTTCCTGTAGCTCCTCTAACTACCTCTTGAGCTCCTGCAACTCAAGCATGGACATCCTATATGGAGGAATGGACACCGGTGCTGCTCCTGGAACAAGATTTAAATTGAAATACACCTCACGCCCTAGAGGTAGACCTGAAAAGTCATTCGGGAAGACATCCCTAAAACGATCGACAACTAGAGGGAAAACCGTCTGACAAGTGCCCTGGTCATCCAGATATAAGCTAGCAATCTGGGCTGTGACTTCACCACGCCCATGATGCTCTGGTCCAGATCGACTCGCCTGAACATCCCACTCGCCCTTGTATAGAAACTCCCCGTCCTCGGGTGACGTGAAACGCCCCCTGTGACGATAGCAGTCTACAAAGGCTCAAAAGGGAACCATCCAGTCCATCCCGAGAATGACGTCATAGCTCATCATCTACAGGACATAGTGGTCCCAAAGGAAGTGACACCCACCAACCTCAAGGGGGCACTCCTTGCACTGACGCACACCAACCGTCCTTGTCCCCAACGGAGTGTCTTGCGTCAAGATATCAGAAGAAGTAGAATCACTAAGCCCAAGGCTCTCCACAACGGGTACATATACAAAACTATGTGTAGCACCCATATCAAAAAGTACTGAAGACAAGACAAGAGCTACTAGAATAGTACCTCTGACTGTAGAAGGTCTGAGATCATGCTCCTGCTGGCTCTGTTGCACTACATATGCCTGCCCAGTGCCGCGGCCCTACAACACAGCCTGGCTACCCTGAGCTATCCTGCCCTGCTGCCTCTGTGATCCTGGTGTCTGGCTACCATGGCCATGACCACCATCTCTTCCTGCATGCCCTGATGTATTCAAGTTCCCTGACTGGTGAGAATCCACTAGTCCTACTCTTGCACGTGGAGTCTGCACAGAACCCCTCTCACTAGCCACTGGTAGAAACGCCCTGCAAAAGCGTTGCAGATGACCCATCTTGCCTCAAGCTTGGCACTCCACTGGGTCTCGTGGACACTATAGTCTATTGTACCCCTCTCTGCCACCCTGGTAGCACCTGACCGGTCCACCTGAAGAAGCTGCCTGGCTAGTATTGCCGCCCTGAGAGAAGTCCATCTGTCTCCTCCTCTTCCCAGAAGAAATAGTACCAGTAACTGGTGCTAAACCACCCTGGCCCACACCACTCGATTCCTGTAGGTTCCTCTCTATAATCAATGCCTGGTTCAAAATCGCGTGTACAGTAGGCAACTTGAAAACATTTACCAGCACTCGGATGTCATACCGAAGAACATCCTCAAAACATCTGGCTCTCCACGTCTCATCACCCACCAGCACGGGTGCAAAACACTGAAGCTCCGAAAAACGAGTAGAATAGTCCATCACCGACATAGTGCCCTGCTGCAGATTCATGAACTTTCGAGCTCTATCTGCCCTCAGAATCTCGGGAAAGAAGAAGTCATAGAAGACTACCTGAAAATCTTCCCACTCCATGTCCCTGTGATGCTCTGACTGGGTGGTAACATCCCACCACCTCTTGGCGGAATCACGCAGCATATAAGTCGCGAGCTTGACCCTCCGCCCTGGAAGCGTCTCAAGATGCTCGAAAATTGTCTGCATCGATCCTAGCCAAGACTCTGCAGCTTGTGGTCCTCTATCCTCTGAAAACGTAGGCGTATTCTGCTACTGAAAGATACATGTCAGCTCGGCCATAGATGTTGCAGCCTGCGGGGCTCCCTGAAAGGTCTACATGAACCGCAATAAGCCTTCACGGAACTACGCTTCTGCGCCTGTGTCCGGTATAACAGCTGGTGCCTCATCTGGCTCTGCTGGTGGATCAACTGGTATCCCCTGACCCACCATCTCCGGAGTATAATCGTCGCCGCTCTCATGGCGAACAACTCGCGGTCGTCTAGGCGGCATGACTCTACAAGGTCAAAAGCACGCCTTAGATTCAAGATTATTAAAACTGAAACAAAGGAACCACAAAGGAACAAGAGGAAGAAAGCGTTTCAAAATTTGCAAAACAAGACTACACGGAGTGTACACTGACTACACGGCGTGTACTTGACTTCCTTTCCCCTGCTCAGGTCCTTCTACACGGCTATGCCACATGGATTCCGTTCCACAGAACTACATGGCGTGTATAATATCTACACGGCGTGTATGGTGTTATTTTCCAACTGATCATGTCGTCTGTGACATGGCCGACTACTCGGATTGACTCTACACGGTGTGTTACACCCGTACACGGAGTGTACAGCACCCCGTTTCCTAGCCACATGGCTAACTCCACACGGTCTGTCCTCGGACAAGCCTACATGGTGTGTCCCAACGGTACACGGCGTGCTCAGGGAGAGGTGACACCGGCCCGTGTTGTTAGTTACATGGCTGATTCCCCCGGTCACACTACACGTCATGTCTATAATTGAAACTGCGTGTTCTGTCAAGGAGTTTACCGCCCCATGTTGTTAGTTACACGGTCGGACTCCGGGTCACACTACACGGTGTGTTCAAAAACTACACGGCGTGTTTTACCCAAGCCTTTCCCTACCCCGTGTCGCCACCCACACGGTTTGTGACACGGGATGAGACTACACAGTGTGTACTCATAGTACACAGCGTGTACTCAAAAATTTCATTTTTATTCCCGAACAAAAGAACACACACGACATGTATGAGGTCCTACACGGCGTATATTCGGGGTTTTCTAGATAGTATGCCTCAGAAACTTCCATAGAACTCATAAAAGACCGAAAACAACACCTAAGTGTCAAGTTCCATCCCGTGGGGGCCCATACACCCCACGAATCAATGTTTGACATCTAATTTGTGTTATAACCAATAATAGTCAATGGTCCAGCAAATTCCGGTCAATGGGGGACCATACTCCCCAAAAACCAAAGTTTGACATCCATTCTATAAACAATCTCAAACAATAATACCATATCACAAGGCAGGTTTTTACCAAGCAGCTATCACAACAACATGCTTTACTAGCACAAAAACAATCACAAAAACATGCAAATTCTATTACACCTACATGGCGTGGAAACTATGGATGGCATGTGATATCTAGCATGTGCCTATATGATGCATGAGATGGCATACCCTCATCTCATCGGGTTGTAACTAAATAGAACCCACATATAAAATATAAACAGTACAATTCAAGTGTGTCACCCAATGGTGAAAACATATCAACCGTAAAATTTGCAAAATCAGAAGAATGAAAAATTCGAGGTAGACTGGCTTTTCCCTGTACACAGGTTAGCTACACCTGGGAACAGCATATTACCAACTACCGTTCGTCCTAACTCTGACTACGGCTCGAAATAGTATGTCAAGGAAAATAAACTCTTCTAATACCACTTTGTAACGTCCCAGACTAGGGTGCCACGCAACGGGTGCCCCGAGCCCGGTTCGCCACGTGACCTCAAGCGCATTTCCCCAAATGCCAGAGGCTACCAACTAGCAGCGAGGGCCCTGGTCTGATAGTGGGGAAACTATACCCTCATTTGTCAAAGTGTAGCACAACAGAATACCAAAATAAACATACAACATACTGCTGAAGTAGTAAACATACACAACTGAACAACTATAGCAGTGGATATAACCAATAGTATATAAGGGATGATGATACATGTTTCACGTTATAAGAAAACAGCCAGAACATGTTATACATCAATACAGTACAGCAGAAAACCGAGTACTGCAAAGCAAGAAAATCAGCTAACTGCGGCATCGCGAGCCTAGGCTCGGTCCCATGCCCTCTTACTCCTCAGCAATAGACAAGTACATGTATAGGGACTCTTGCCCTTATCTACACTTTATGCGACGTAGTCTGTTTGGGCCGAAAAACGTGACCCAAACAGGGTGTGAGAATATATCTCAGTAGGCACCCACAAAGGCTCATGCCCAACTGCGTGTAAGCATGCAACAACAGTGTGTAGTAGTAAAATGCAATAAAGTAAGAAGTACTCAAAAGTAACTAACTAACAGTTATATTTCCATTTTATTATCCATTTAATCCATTTAAAAATTAGAAACCACAAAAGTGCATTTCTAATTAAACAGTCCATGTCCTCAGACAAACAAAACCTTACCCTCAGGTAAGCTGAATCCAACCCGCAGTTATAGCCCTCAGGTGTAACAGAAATTTCCCTCAGGCGTAGGAAGTGTCTCCCTCAGGCATAGAAGTCAAGCCCTCAGACACGAAATGTTTCCCTCAGGAAAAATACTACATCCCTCGGGCTAAATAGTGATGTTCCCTCAGGCTAATCACAACAACACCCTCAGGCTAAATATCAAAACGCCCTCAGGCCAAACAGGTAACCGGGCCATGCCAAACAAATCAAAATGCAGTAAACAAGCAATTCCTCTAAAGTCAATTCTTACAATTACTACATTGAATTCATACCCTCGGTTATCCTGGCCAAATGGATAAACAGAGAAACACACCCCAGGGGTGGTTCTGGATCCAAACAATGATCCCAATCAGCATTTATTATATAAATTTAATCACATATACAATTCTAGGCATTATAAATAGCAACGGCCTCAGCCACACGACACCCCAACATGGGTTCGTGGCACGAAAATGCACAAAAACGTACGACAGTTAGAAAATAAACACCAAGCCACCAACCTTATACGTCAACTAACGCTATACCCGAACGCCGACTCCAGAAACGCCCAAGAACGGCGTAGATCTGACGAAGAACAAAACCCATTCAAATGTAAATAACTTACGTTGGGAGGATAATTGGAAGGAATGGTACCAGGAGGAGGAAGGGATTACCCTTGTGGTTCCAACGAGATCATCTGAAGCCGATTCGGATTCCAGACGAACTCTAGGCGGATCATCAAAGGTCTGGCCTCCTCCTTTGGCTCCAAAATGGTTCAAACGCCTCCTCTTCCAAATGAGGAGGCTACTGCCTGTTTTAATCTGGGAAAACAATGTACACGGCATGTAATTCTGAGTACATGGCGTGTACTTCATTCATTTTACTGTTCATTTGGCGGCACTGACACTGTTCAACTGTCGACAAGAGTACACGACATGTACTCCCGAGTACACGGTGTGTACTGCCGCCCAGCTAGTGGCGACTCCACCGCCTTACTTTTTAATCTACCGACTGACTACAGGATGTGTAAAGGACCTATACACGGAGTGTGGTTGGTTCCTTCACCCTCTGTCGCTGGAATGGCTACACTCCCCGTGTACTCATCCCAACACGGCCAAAAGTACACGGCGTGTGGATAAAGTACAAGGTGTGTAGTTACAAAAATCAGGATTTTTCCCCATTTCCCATAGTTTCTCAAAAACACTTAAGGAATAAGAAAATAAGAGGCCCATACCTTTAGAACAAGAACTGGGTTCTTACAAAAACAATTAAAAATATAATCTAAATATATAAATAAATTAGAAAAAAGGATGTTTGGAATTAAAATGTAGTATTTTTCACCATTCATCAAAATATGATTTGAATCAAAAAAATGAAAATTTTAATCGAGTTATATGTTTACGTACCACTTCAAAATAAAAAAATTATTTCTCCAAATAGAATATATAATGGTGTTAAAAGTAGATTTAAAATTGGCACGCCATCATAAGGCGGAAAAATTTCATTTTTTTAAAAATACTTCTTTTATATGAAAAATTGAATATGAAATTATATCATGTTCTAGGTGTCATAATCGTTAGTTTATATCACATTAAATAAAAATATTTTAATAATATATAATTTTTTAGTAAAAATTGGTATTACATATAATAGAAGCTGTCGAGGAAGGTTGCTCTTATGTTTAATGAAATCCATATCAGTGTTGCATTCAGTGAAAACTTCCTTTGGTGTTTCATATAACATAATATGAACATAGTTATTTTATTCATTGAATAATGTATATATTCAGTTTTGTGAGAAATGAATTATATCAAAAGAACATGAAATTTTGTGGAAGAAAATCATAGAATATAGTTGTGTATACTGCAAGTTAATATATTGTTGTGTATACTGCAAGATAATTATGGTGTAGCGTACAACATAAGACATCGAAAAATTAAAAATAATATATCACAAAAAATATATGGGTGATACATTCTACCACCCATAAAATAAAATTCTCCCTCAAAATTCAATGTTGTTATGAACGGTTTACTACTAGAAATTTTCTTTCATTGAAACCCGCATCGTAAACATGGATACTAAAACATCATTTTAAAAATTAAATTTAGAAACATAAAATTTAAACAAAGTAACTCATCATTGAGTTTTCATATAGGATTACATAGGTAGGAAGTGAAAAAATGGGTATGGAATAGAAATCTAACCATCATGTTTTGATTGATAGAGATAGTGAATATGGTAAGAGAAAATTAATTACCAGAAACCATAAATAATTTATGATTTAAGTGACAATCTATTTCATTGAACAAAAAGGTATTGGGTGAAGATTTCTGGTATCAAGATCCTTTTCCAAATGTTGATATAATTTTTTTATGTGGAGAAATACTTACTTGATTTATGTATAATCACATCATTGGTTGTTCCCTGAAACATTTATACATCATCTCTTATTTAAATAAATAATGTTGAATTTTTTGTTCCTAAAGTGTTAGAAGATAATATGTTTGTATGATAGGTCATTCCATCTGTCTCTATCACAAAAAGAATTGCACAAGTTATAAAATATACATAATTCCATTTATGAGGATATTAATAATATATGGTTCCAAAAAAGGTACTTATACTTCATCTATCATATTTCTTAAATCATATAAAACTAATTTAAACTAACTAGGAACTTCTCGCAGGACAATGGTAAGCAATAATGTTCTGTCGCACTTAAGTTGTGGGTCTGATTCCTACTGCCTTGTCTGACACGATGGGATGCCGCCCATCATACAGGTTTTCATTTTTATAAAACTATAACATTCCCAAAATAATGATAATAATTCAAAGAATTAAATTATACTATATTATGTCCAATTTATTCCTTCTTATCCTTTACGCTCATCCAACATACTTTTTCCCAAACTCACAATACAAAAAAAAAACAATTACAAGGAAGGTTATATAACATGCCTGTGAATACCTTCATTTATCCACCATATATCGTAAGATATATCTTGTTGGTAACATTATAAACATTTTAAGGACTTCATCATGCATTCTGTTGAGTCTTGGTAAAATCCCAAATTACAAAATATCATTATTGAAAACATGAATGTTTTTTTATTCCATAATTTATTGTATATATTCCTTATGTCCCAAAAACAAGTATACTTCATCAATGATAACAAAACCCAGTTGTCAATGACTCCACAATTTGTTCCAAATAAATTATAATCATCCAATTTACTTATTAAAATACAATATAACTTTATCCAAATATCATTATCTGAACATAAAGGACATATTAAGGGTTATATTTCCCTTAATCATGTGTTATCCAAGAATATCATCTTACCCTTAAATCACTATATTGGATCCTTATAACTATTCAAAACATCATTTCCAATTCTTAATGAAAAAATAATACAGAAAACACTTTTATATTTCATGATTCATATAAAAAAATCTTTTATTTACGAAACATATACACCTCATTAATCCAACATTATTCTTAATCCATTACTCATGATTCATCACCTTCATCTTTCCAAGAATATGAATCATTTATTAACATTATTCAACCACATGCTTCTTAGGTTTAATGTAAAATATATTGAATAACATCACATAACTTTAACATTGAATTTACATTCTCTTTATCCTTAGAATTATAACAAATACTCATACTATGATTATTATTTTTTTCATGATGTTTCCAAATAAGAAATAAAACTTCCATATTCACATACTTTTCACATCGTGAAAATTCAATGGTTTACAGTGTTCTATGTAGTTATAGCTATTGACTAAGACTAGAAATAAAAGTGTATGGACTATATATCACATAGTAGAAACACATAAGTAAATTAAATTACTTATACTAATTCAATCTATGATATCTTTGGTTTATCCCCAGGTTAGTCATGATTATTATAAAAAATGCTAGTATTGTAAACTATAATTGAATTATCATTTGGTTATCCCAAGAAATATCCTTCAAAATATCTCTAAGGATCTCACTAATGTTTTCGCATCCTAGTTTCCATAGGTCAACTAAACTATCAATCTGATGCTAACTGAAATAAACAATGTTTCACATACATGTAAATTAGATTAAATTTGAATAATACGTAATAAAATACACAAACAGACACCCAAATACCGTATTATTTTAGTTTCATTGGAAACATGAAACATAATCTTCTTACTTGTTGAAAGATAATCAACACCTCCCATTAAGAACTTCCCATTTTTTCCTACCTAAAACCTTTATTTATATCATAGGTAAAAGAAAACATAAAAAGGTTAAGATCAAATGAATTTTGAGGGTAAAAATTGTAAACATAAAACAAAACAGAAACATAAGAATATAAAAACATTTACATAAATTTTTAATATCAAAATCTTGAGTCATGAAATACATCTTAGTAGTTTGTAAGGGAAAGATCATAAAGTAAAACTAACCATAAAATAAAATTGTCATAAAACATGGGATTGTGCAAATTAAATAACCACATATTATGATTTCCATAGTATCTAAGGAATTTCCGCCAAGACCATCATAGTAGAATATGTCCATCACTGAACCCTATTTACGTTTCATTCCAGGAATGAATTACTGAACCTTGATTACTTGTCATTCCAGCCCTATATTACTAAAGTAAATTTACATGTCAATCTAGTCATTTATATATCATAAGATATAAATCATTACCCAATATATTTGACGGATATATATATCTCACCTATCTCATAATGAAATCATTCTTACATGTGCCACAGAAACCTAAATCAATCATCATAGCATAACCCATGAAATAAAATGGGTTTCATAATCATCATTACATCAAAACATAGTCCATATATAATATTATTCGATCAATAAGTAATCAAATCATTGTTATAATAGGGATATAAACATAACCATGTGTAATCATAGATGAAAAATAAATTTGACAAAATTGTTGAACTTAAATCCTGAGGAAAATATCCTTTCTTTTTAAAAAAGGTTTTCTTTTATCAAAATACCACACAATTTTAAATGAAAATTATTTTGCTAAAAATGATCATAAAATCATGTATTGTAATCATCATGGATATAAGGTGTCTTGAAAGCATAAAAATTCATTCTTTCCATATAAGTTAAAAAAATTATCTCCTCATACATTTTTTGGAAAAGAAAAACAGTACCTCATATGGGAAATAATAGAAAGACTCCTTCAATAACATGTAGTAAAAGCCAAAAAAAGGTAAATATAACTTTTAACATACATATAAGAATAGAAAATATTTTTTTAGGAAACATCGAAATGGATGATATATATATCCCCAGTAAATATTTACGAATAAACAATCTTAGAGAAAATGAGAATTGCAATGTTATCCATCACTATAGGTCTGATTTCATCCGTATGTGCAAAAACTATTATATATTGGTTCTAAACATATTATTAACTTGTAAAAAAACAATAATAATATTTATTATATCATATATAATTCACTTATGACTTTATATTACCCATTTATTTATCAATTCCATGTTAAAGCAACATTTATGGTAATAATTGTTTTATTTAACGTGTGTGTTATCACATGATAATCTTGATATTATTACATTGATTGTGATTTAATTAATTCATGAATAGATAAACTTATTTATATATCATATATATCATACATATATATATATTAGATAGATACTCGAAATGGAATACATCGTTCATTGAGATTATAGGTCGTACGTACGCATGAACATTTTCTTTGTTTCCTTATTGAATTGAATGGAACCAAGTAAATGATATATATATATATATGTGTGTGAATAGACTAGAATTATTATGTCATATATTTCCTGATTATTTATTATATATAATTTATAATGATTCATTAATGGTTAATGTGTGGAAAAATCGCATTGCATTGTGGATACAGTAAGTCGTACATACACACGAGCGATGATATTATTCCCTAGATGGTTAAATAGTATGAATTTGGATGGTATATAATGATTAAAGAAAAATAATTATGTTATATTAATTATTTAAATCCATTATACTCATCAATATAACTATCTAAATTTTGTATTGTTCAATAACAATTACACCACGACATGGAGAAAATAAGTTGTACGTATGCACACATGGTGATATTTGTTATTCGTAGGATGAATAAAGGAGTTATAAGTTTGTACCACAATTTTAAAAACATATAATAATTTATAGGACACTATAATTATTACTTTAGTATATAATCAACATAATTTGAGTAAGTAGAAGAAGAAAATAACTGTAAATGAGGTGATAAAACAATTACCTCTATTTCAGGTATCTCCCATTGTTATGCACAAAAGGACTCCATTAGATGGATTTAATCCCAATGGGTGGACTCTAGGATTGTGTGAGGGAAATTGGGAGGCTATTTGGTCAGGATTTGTCAGAGAGAAATGGATTTTTAGGTGTGATTAAAAGAGAAGGAGATGTGCCCTTTTTATATGAGAGGGGAGGGGCAACTTTGGAATGTCCTGAAATATTAATTTAATATAAATTTATTTTCGGTTTATAATGTTCCAAAGCTCATATATTTATAATATAAGATGATTATGGGTCTAAATACTCTCAACAAATAATATTTAGACATTTTTTGAGTTTTTCAAAACCTTAACATTCTGATTTATTTCTATTTTATCTAATTAATGATGTTTGTGGTAACAATATTCTTAATATTTAATGGTTATAATTTTTTACTTATGTGATTTAAATTTTCCATAAATAGATACTTCAAAAAAAATATACAATTTAAATATCACTTTTTAATGATTAAATATTTTTGTTATTTTTAAATACTTTAAGAATATGATACTTTTATAAAATATCATTATGATAATTTTTTCACTAATTATTTGATTGAATTTAAATATAGTCCACACAGAAGATAAATTTAAAAAAAAATATTTAATATACTAATATAATGTTATATAAATATAGAAAAGTTGTTTAGAATGTTAATTAATTCATATAATATTTATTTTAAAATTTTTAAAACCATTTATTTAATATTTATATCAATAAAATAATTTATACATCACTATTGTGTCATAATTAATTGTAATTATTTTATCTCTAAACATTATAAATAAATTTACATGATATATATAATTTCATTATATTTCTAAAGGATATTTATTTATGATGTTATATCATGTTTATCATGTAATTAGAATTATTATACTTATAAGATATATGAGAGTGACATGTAGTCATCATCTTTTTTTATAATTATAATTTCATTACCTTCATGGAAAAAGTATCTTAATTGACTCCATTTCAACCAATATGTTTTATTATTCAATTTTAATTCATCCTATATGATTTATTAGTTGTTAGTACAATTTAATTATATTTATCATATTGTTAGTTACCCTAATTTACCTGATTTACCTTTAATTATGGTATATAAAAATTATCGTAGTTACCATTCATAATATCCAAAAAAATAAAATTTAAATATTTAAATAATTTAGACCTAATGATTGAAAATTTGGAATTCATTTTTCATGATTAAAAACTCATAAATGGAAGAAATAAATTTAAAATTAATTCCTGTTGTCAAAAACCCAAAAGAGGGTTTTTAAGAAGTAAAATATCAATAGATTATCATGTATTTATGTATAATGTATATGTAAAATTGATTCCAACAAAAATGATTGGATGAAATTATAAAACAATAATCCAATTACACTTTAGAACCAATTAAAAAGAAAATATAACTATACAAACAAATTACAAGGAAATTAATTTTTGAATTAAAATGCAGTATTTTTTTTATTATTCCATAAAATATAAAATTCAACATAAAAATTCCAAATATAAAACCATGTTAAAATTTTTACCCTAATCCAAATAAGATTTTTATTTTTTATAATATAATATATACATTTTTAAAATACTGTATTTAAAAATAGTGCACCATCAAAAGGCGGAAAAACTACATTTTTTTGAAAAATTATACTTTTTGTTGAAAAAATGAATTTGTTATTATAAAATGTTCTAGATGTTAATGTTATATAAAATTAAAAATGTGGTTAATACTATTCATAACAACAAGTTTATATCCCACTAAATAATAATATTAAAATAATATATCATTGTTTAGTGAAATATGATATTGCGTACAACGCAAGCTATCGAGGAAAGTTTCTCTTACCAGTAATGCATGCCAAGTTACTATTGCATTAAGTGAAATCTTCATTTAGTGTTTCATATAACATAATCCAAACATTGTTATTTTATACATTGTATAAAATATATACTAAGGGTTTTGTAAAATGAATTATATCAAAAGAACATGAATTTGTGTGTAAAACAAGCCAGGAATAGTGTTGTGTATACTGAAAGATAATATGGTGTTGTATACCGTGAATGATAATCTTGGTGAAGTGTAAAACACAAGAAATAAATTAAATTAAAAGGAATCTATCTAATAAAGGATTGGGTACTACAAACTATCTAAGTATCTACCCCATCAAATGCCCTGCTAACCAATCTCTCAGGACGCAACTCAAAAGGAATGATTCTGCTCAATAACATAATAATTTTATTTCACATATTGATATGTAGGGAGATTATATAGAGTGACCCCAGATAGGATCATTTAGCATAAATCATCCCCAAGGTAGAATGATTTTGTCCCCTTGTCTAATAAAATGTATATAGAAAAGGGATGAAGGTTTTTAAACCAAACTCCGAACTCATGCACACTCAATATTCCTTAATAAGGTCTGGAAATATCCTTCCTCATGGATTCCTTCATCATTTAGGACATAAATTCAACCCAAAACACCTTCTAAAATTCATGATATAACATGTCAACCATTATATGGTCCCCAAGAAACAACCTCTACCACTAACATGTAACTCCCCACAACTGACTAACTTCCAATGGAACCCAAAACACAATCCATTCTAAGAACTCACAAAAATCAATATCAAGATCCTCTAACCATGTCTCCATATCTATTTGTGAGTCAATCCCATCATATCTTTTCAAACTCCAACCCTTAAAAGGAACACATATCCCATTGTTAAACCTCATCCTCCTCTATCAAGACCACCCTCCAACAATCAACCAGATCGGTGTATTAAGCCCAAACTTCCTAAACTACTCATTAATGATGACAAGGTCCAATATTGAAAAAAATGAGATCATTAAAATATATGTATTAATGAAATTTTAAAAAGTTTTATTTACTTAGAAAATTCATTCACATAACGTTCATTATCACCTAGTTCCTAAATAAACACAATCAATCATCATTTATAAACAAATCCTGGGCCTCTACCCAACAAACACGTCCAACTCACTTAGTAATACAATAAAATAAGATTCTATGGTCATAACATGAGGGTGGGGGAAAATATTAGCTCCTATAAATTCCCCCTTCCTATGTCACACAACATGATCAGGTAGAACCACTTCTCTATCAACCAATTAAATCCACACATTTCCTAACTAAAAACCCCACCCTATATCACAACTAATGAATTTGATACCAATATATCATGACTCACTCCCTCTAATGATACCTTTCACTTGATATTAGTTCTGAAAGAGTGATAACGAACACATATTATTTCCTTAAATAGGCCATTATATGGAGACAAACACTGAGGGTTTTGAAATCTCCCAAATCAGTTGCATTACCCACAAATGAAAATTGGATCAAGGGATAGGATAAGAAACCACCACGAAACTCCAACATATAATATAAAAATAAAACAAAAATGATCCCAGACTGAATTTTCAATGTCCATAGATAAAATAAAATTCTCTAATTACAGTTCAAAATGACATGTCTTATAGAAGCAACTCAGCAGTAGCTATAACAAAAACTAGAAATTTCTAGTACTATCCCCGAAGTCCTCCTGGAATCCTATAATATATATATAAACTTCATAGGGATAACTTGTATAAATATTATAATTGTACACAAGGTCTTAAGTGGAAATGTATAAAGGGAATTATAATTTACATAGAACAAATAGAAATACCAAAAAACACTCAAATAGGTAAAATAAACATTCCCATTATCACCACGACTCACTCAAAAAATCATGAATCCAAAATAATAATATTATAATGATAACATAAAAAATTAAAGGATCCCAGCTACCTATTTCTTGCTTATTTTTCTCTCTAAAACCCAAATATTTAATGTCCTATTCTACCACCCCTTCCATACATACGACAAAAAATCACATCACATAACCACCACATCACATCACATATCACAAAAATAAATATGGTCCAACACATCATACTTCTTTTGAAAAGACCTAGGACAACAATCACACCTCAACCAATGACTCCTTTTTCTATACATCAAACCTCTCTTAAAGACACGTAGACTTACACATCACACTTCTACCAAAGACACATGGTCCATCAGTGGATGTTAAATAAGTCAAGGTAAGTGGGGGTATCTAGTCTTCTTTATCACCACCATCCTAGATGTTGGTAATAACACCTGAAAGCTATAACCTGTGAGTTTTAATCAGGTTATCCAACTTTGGTGGGGTGTGTATAGGAATAAACTACAAATATGTGTTACATACAAAGTACACCTTACCCAAAAGTAAGGTTCATAAAAACTTTAAAATCATACATAACCACCCACCTATTTAATTGTACATATACTTTCACAACCACTTCTACCACTATATTCAACACACTATAAAACCACCACACAAGACACACACCCCAACATGCATTACTAGCTACTGTATTTCAATATTTAATGAGTTTACACTAACTCCCACTTCTAATCTATTTCATTAAAATTTATATATCACATTATTGTATTCATTTTTCAACTCATTGATTTATCCATTCCATTTAGAATCACAAACTACCCCATTGATAATATGGAAACTAATGAAACCATGTCACACCAAAACTAGTCCAACTCATATGAATCATTTCTGTAATAATACATCAAATAATCCATCTCCCAATAATAACAAAATTACACATCCACATCACATCTTAAAAACTACTCATCCAAACCATTATTCAACACAACCACACATTTTCCCACATCACATCTATGCCAACCAACCATGGCATGCCACATTTAATTACTTCTTTATTTATCATTTATATTATGAATAAAACCAATTTTCCATAAGAAATAAACATAATATCGATATAAAAACTACATATCATTTAATTTGGGGTGTGATAAACAATGAACATAATAAGGGTCTCACAACACATCATATATTTCTCAATAAAGGCTCCCAAAAGAAATTTATTTTCAATATGTCAATAACGGGGAATAAAATAATTATCAGTATCATTAATGTATAAATATAATATGATTTACCAACATCCCCATCATTTTAAGATTATTAAAATTTATTATCTTTATTACAAAAAACATTAATAACAAAAAAACGGATATAAAAAGCATAAAATCTCTGAATATTGAAAATAAATAAGTGACAATGAGGATATCTTACCACAAGGATGATTTTTGTTCATATATGCACCATATGGTGAATATTCAATAACCCAAAACCACTATCACATAAGGGAATACATCAAGAAAACTACATGCCACAAATTACTATTTTTAACACGTCTTAAAACATGCCCAAATAAAATCCATCAATGAATCAATGAGCCCCCCTCCCATAAGAAAAAAATGAAAAAAAGAATGGTAGTGCGAAGAAATATCCTCAGATCAGAAAAACAAATTAGTTATAACTAATAAAAAAAGTATGAGGAAGCTGGGATGAGATATACCATAAACATTCAAGTCTTCATGAACAAATAAATAGCAAGAGATTCCAAAGGAAATAATATTTGGATAAAAAATATTATATAGGATATATTTTACCCTATTTGTGTAGTAAATTCAACATTTATTATGTAAATTCTATATTTATGTCATAAATTCCATGAGGTCTTTTGGTAAAATCCAGACAACTAAAATTTTAGGAATCGTTTCTTTTTATATTGAAATTCAAGTCATGTCAGATGGAATAAAATAACATCATAAATTTACATTTTATGATGTGAATTCATTTATAAGTTTACACCTTAATCAAATGCAAGTCAAATAATACATACTATATGAGATATAAAACAAAAAATCACAACAAAAAATCCCTATTTTACCCAAAACATTTTACTGCCACATCACAATTAAAAATACATCTCATTCAAACCATCCTAGTCCTCTTAGAAACACATTCCAATCACAAAACCACAGTGTAATAGGTCAAGAAGGCATGGACCGTATCACATATCACTTTCCCTACAAGAAATATGATTATGTTTTTTACATCCCTAGATCATGAAATAGAACATATCGTTGGTACATGAGTAGTCCCCATCTAATTTTATACTGTAAATTTACCCATAGTTGGGGTGTTCATGACCTTGAAGGTCAATTGAGGATTTAAGGTGGAAAATGTAGGGGTGCCTTGGACTTAAAATTTATCCTCGTTTTCATGGCTTTGGATGCCTAGGATGTGCTCTCGAATATAGTGTTAATTTTTTTAGAGATTGGGTATAATTAAATTAAAGGTAAGGAGGAGTTATTTTCATATGTACTTGAATTATTAAAAATTATTTTAAATGACTTGGTAAAATACCACATGGATTTGAATTATAATAAATGGTTTTAATGACATAAGGAAATCACTAACAGAATCAGATTATAGTAATGTTTTGGAATGATTTAGGAAAAACACCTATGATTTTGATTATTATTCATGATTTCTAATTACATGGGTAAACCCCGTTAGATTATAATTAATTAATTTTAATTTGGAATTTATTAGGGATATCATAGCCAATATTCATTTTTCCCTCTATGGGATACATTAGGAAGATCCATATAGATTCAGACAATGTAGGTATGGTTGATCCTTGGTGTCCCTAGGGAACTCCATGATCAATGGTTGTTTTATTTATTTTTGTCTTATCTTCATTATCTTATGCACATAAAAATACACTATATACTCAAATTCGACATGATTTTATGAATCATTATTAGTTGTGTATTGATTCATACTCCCACTATTCTCTATCCATTTTTATTACCTGATATTTTTTTATGATTTAATAGTTATGAAAAGGGAATGTTCCCTATGACTGATGTTTGATTTGGGTACCTACGAGGGAGCATGGGAGACTAGAACAAGGATAAGAATCAATAATACTTTTATGGAGAGTTTCAATTTTATTTCTTGGTTTATTCTTGGAATATCTATATATGAACTAATTTAGGGATGTGTAACTTCTTGGAATATATATAGTTCATTTTGAAATATCATGGATTGTGATTATTTAATAGAACTTTCCATGAATTACGTTTTCTACTTACACTGGATGTAATATTTTATTATTATCATTTTTATTTGACTCTAACATGATTTTATAGTTTCCATAGTCTTCCACCACATGCCCAAATTACTAGTCAATAACCTCTTTTGTGTTAGGAGGTGTGACTGAGGTCCCTAGTGGCTCTCCAATCCAATCTCAATCATGTTTTCTAAGTTTTGGGAAATAAAAAGTGAAACTAGAGACCTTCTCATTTTCATGTGATTTTGTTTATGGTAAATTGAATAAAATAATTGATCAAATTATCTATAGAACTTGTTAGTTTCTGTATCCATCCCATGAATGATAAATGTACAATTTTCCAAAGATGGGATGGAGGTTCTTTTTTTTATTTTATAATTGATCTATTTAGCATTAGGTAATGCACATGATATTGAAATTTATTGTTTATGTGATTTTATCTATTGTCTAGAATGGAATTAGGTCTCATATTCATGGATTATATCAGGCATAGATTTTTCACATATCATCATTATTGTTTCATCTAATTTATTACATTGAATATGAAAATGTTTTATTATTTAAACAATAGATAGTAGTTTATATAGTATTTTCCCATATAAATTTTAATATAGATATTACATAAACAATATTGTAAATGGTGAAAATTGTATTACATGATCGGTTATCTGGATTAATATATTAATAAACTAAATAAAATTACAATTACAAATTATGGATTGATTCCCTCTATATCTTGAAAATGAAAATTAATTTAATTAGGATTCAACCCTAATTTTTTTATTAAATAAAAATATATAACTATGATGAAATGGATCCTATCTATATGAGGTGTAACTTATATGTTTATGATATTAAATCTCCTTATTAGTATATGGGGCTACTGATAGCACCTCATTTATGTGATATTTGTGGTATGAGATATAGAGAATAAAAATAATCCATTATTATTATTGATTTTCTTATATTTACCAATGAATAAAAATTATAGTAACATGTAATGAGAAAATAACATGGAATTGTAGAATAATTCTTCCACAACAGCCTCTAGTTTAGCACTAAGAAGGAGGTGATGAGAACTCCCCAATAGTGGTCAGTACATATCCTCTCATATCACCTTGTTTATATATTTATATTTATTTTCAGGATAGATTATTCATTATTTTTCAAGTGATAGATAGAGTCCCTAAGAGTTGTGTCAACAATGTTAGATACTATCAATGAATTTATAATATATATCATACTGTTATTTGATGAGTAAAATGGTCCCCCAGTATTTTAGTTCACTATCGAGTCTTTATAGATTGTTTTTGGGTGCCTATATAATTATTAGGATCAGAGGGTGATTCTTTTGGGTTTTTTTCTTTGACATTTATTGAAGGAAAGGTGGTAAATTTTAGTACACATATCTAATCATGTGGTACTATACTAGAAGTACTTCAAGTCCTATTTTTTTGAGTATTTTTTCCTAGATAGATTGAGAATAGATATGCCTAGGGATTTTACCCCTTATATAGGGGAACATGTTTGTCATGGACTACTATGATCATTTCATTAATTTATAGTTATGTCCCACTATATTGTTCATGGATGAGGTAGTCTGATCATAATATTTTGAGAATTGGATAAGCAATTTATTTGAGTTAAGGAGTTAATCTTCCCTATTTTACTCTTTTCAAAGGTAGTGAACTAGGTAAATATTATATAGAGTAACTTAATAATGTTTCGGGGTTTGAGAAGGTATCGTAAACTTAAAAGATCGATGAATTTTCTTGTGTAGTGTGAAGAATTATTGTGAAAAGTCATGCTGAACTTGTGATGGGAAAAGTATCTAGGCTAACGTATTGTATATTCCTCTTTGGTAATATAACATGGTGTGATTCAATGAGTGTTCCATGATTAGTAACTAAATTTCATGGTGTGATTGGTAACTACTAGTGTCCTGATATTGTGGGAGGATAGGGAACCTATAATGTTTATTTAATAATACTCAGTACATTCCTTGTGATAAGTGGGTTTTATCAGATATAGTGTGATATATTTTGAACCACTACATTATTATAGTTGTTTAGTTAAATCTCTACTAGTTGTTTAGGTTTAGTTGGTGGATGTGGGGCTCAAGTTCAATAGCAGTGGTGCTAGTATGGTACTGAGGCTCCAAAGATTTGTTTAGGAATCTAAGTCATGTTATGTTTTAGATACAAGATACACTACCATATCCAATATTGTATAATGTAGAACCTTTTATAATCTAAGGCACTATCATGGTGTATTATACTTCTATATGTTCTTTGTTTTATTATCGAGATCCATATTATTTTGTATCATCACTTATTTTGGAAATCCTAGATGTGAATATACAATATATGTATAGGGTGATATTTATTTACATTCCTTTTGGAGTGTGATCATAGAGAATTCACTAATGTTGGGAATGTTCTCTAGAGATCGGTGGATGTCAATTATATTGGGATCTCGTCATGATGTGGATTACTAGTTTTCATATAATTACTAGGAATGGAATGTTATTGATATACCAACCCCATATCGACTACTACCGTTATTGAGTTTCATTCACATCAATTGAGGCTAGTAGTTACGTTCATTATACATAGAGTGAAATAATGGATGGTCATTAAGGAAAAAATTATTAGTATATTAGCGAGATTACATCCAAGTATTCTTCACATATGTTAGATGAAGTGGAAGTGAAATATGTCTATCTTCCCCCAATTATTGTTCAGTCTGGGGATGTATTCCCTATTGATTTTATTGTATCCCTGGGGAACATGGTTGTTCAATTTACTTTTTATTACTTTTCATGTGTAAATTATCTTTCTATTTTCCTTAACAGATGTTTCAAAAAAAATCAAGGTCGATAAAATCATAATTGGAGGACTTTTGAAGCCAATGTATTAATTTAGGAGAGAAAATATAAATGGGGTACTCCTCTCTATTTTTCATGAATGTAGATCATTTTTTAGTTTTTTTTCATATTTTATTAGAACTTGAATTAAATAACATTAAAATTACAACACCTATATACTCATATTAACAATATGTTTCACCCTTTTAGAAGAACCCAATAATTCTCTATGATCGGTATGAGGTTCGGTTATCACCATATAATAGTTATTCCTATGAATATACCTTATCTACTATTATAAGAAGGTAAATAATGTTTGAATACCTAGTTATATCATTTGTTCTGATAAATGAACCAATAGTGATCATGGTTTTTTTAAATCATGGTTTCCCTCATTATCTAAGTATCTATATTAAAATATTTTTTTGATGATAATATAATGTACTATAGATTAAGGGAGGGGAAAATGAAACCTTTGTAGATCTTTTCTGAAGCACATAGTGGAAATTATATTTATATTAAGCTCTCTAACTGTCATTTTGGGATTTATCATGATTATTTTTTGGGACACTATATATCTAAGGATTGGGTATCTGTCAACCCTTTGAAATTTATAGTAGTTTTTTCCATTGGGAGACCAAATAGACTTATTGATATACAAATTATTTGTTTCCTATCTAGTTATTAATAGAACTTTTTCGATGAATTCTATTATTTCTAATTATAAATTACTATCTTAACCAAAAAGAAAATGATTTAATCTGGTCTTATTATTAGGGGAAAGATTCAATTGAGCTGAAAGAAAGATTGAGTAAAGTGATAATACTGAACTTACCTAAGACGAGAAAGATGTAAATCATCTAATATGATGCATCAAGGGTTTATGTTAGAGAATTATTTATGTGGGGAATTTATCCTGACATTAATGGGTATAAAATGTTGGGGTTTCATGAGTGTAACTATCCTATACAAGAAATGGAGCAATTAATAGAATTGAAATCCTTGAGGTGGTGGGGGAATTACATGTTGTGGGAATTTGTGTTGTATACTTACCACAAGAGCATGAAATACATATTCGTGAAATGAAAAACAAACCTTTAACATACAATATGGTTTGAGTATCTATAGTCCTTCAATTTTGATCTATGTTACATCTCTCAAAAAGGGTCATGTGGATTTAGATGAATTGAGATAGAATAAAAGGGCTCATGTGGTCAAAGATTCTAGTAATGAGTGGAAGTTTATGTATCACTTCTCTAAGATATATTTGGTCATTTATAACTACCAGGGTCGAGTGACCGTTGAGTTATTTTCAATCGATCAATACCTTATCCTTATAATAATAAAGACATAACTATTATATCTGATGGGTTAATCCCTAAGAGACAACATATATGTTGGTGATACTCCATTACAATGGAATCTTAATGATGACAAGATTATTTATGTTCACATATGCATCTTGGTTCCCTATGACATCAGTAATGATTCGATGAGGGACTCACATGCCTCTATGTGGGTTTTACATACATATATGATCAAGATGTATAATAAAATTCTTCATCAGTACTGGTGATCAAGGATGGATAATGAAGTCATATTTTTTTTGTATGGTTTTACACTAATCAAACGGTGATGCCAAATCAACAACTTCCTAGTGGCTACCTACATTTGTTATCAATTCCTAAGGGGAATTGGGATAACATCAAAATGGAATTATTTTTAGTGTTTAAATGGAAATTGTGGGTTAGGTATATGGTTAGACAAATTTTGGAGTGACTGGAAAATGGGGAACATTTTTTACCATTTGAAGAGGTAATTAATGGGTGATCTCAATAATATCATCATTTATGATGTAGTGCGCACACATGTGATCCCTTAGAGAATTTTCATGTATATAGATTTACTATTTCCATCATGGTTCTATGAATAGTTTCATATGGTGATTGATATATATATATATATTTGATCACTACCAATCATAAACAAATATATGGGAAATCTGACTAAATTATTTAGGTTTTAGAGGACATGATGAGAGCATGAATCCAATATTTTGACAGTTCCCAGGAAAAACACATAGACTAAGTGAAATATTACTCCAATAATATTTATCAAGAATCTATATAGATGTATCCTTCATATTCTTTACATGATATTCCTTATCATTAACCTTTATTCTAGTTACAGGTTTTTGATTTTTTAGTTATTAGACCATGTCTTGTGTAATAAATTCTAGAAAATATTCAGTTGATACAGAAAGAGATTGTAACTTCCTATAGTTGGAAGAGGTCATATAATGATAAGTTTCACCTACATATTGAGTATAATGTGGGCATTGAGTTGTTATTATGAGTGTAACCATATGGTAACATTGTATTAGTTATAGGCCGAGAATGTTGGAACCTAAGTATGTGGGGTCATTCGAGATAGTTGAGATTATCGATCCAAAGGTGTGCAGTTTTGATTTCTCATAGAGCTTCAGTGAAATAAATAATTTATTCCTTTTATCATAGCTTCGTTGATACAAAATAGACCCTTCTTATTGATAGTAAGGATCTTTATACATAGACATTACAAATTTTTTAGATGAATAATCAATTCATTATAGAAATACATGACAAAGGATCATAATAGTTTAGTATCATTAGAGACTAAGAACAGAATCTTCTAATTTGGTTAACGATATTCAGAATCTACCATAAAGATATTCCAGTTTGTTACTATTAATAAAAAGCATACTTAAATTGTTTTTCATAACTTTGGGAAAGTAAAGACAAGAAATCATGAGCTCATATAATCAGTATGGGAAATAAAAGGAGATACGTAAGCATAAAATGAACATAAATGTGTGAGAATATGATCATGAGATTTGAAAACTATATCCTTCATATAAAAGATCAAAATCATGATTCATGGAAAAGTGATTGTATATTCATAATACATCAATCAAAATGTATTCAATGAATATGATCCATGAGAGCATAATAATGGAATAATATATCAAGTTTTGACATTCACATAAGCATATAAAATCATTTACATATTATTTAAGTATCACATAAAATGATTTCATAGTGGAATCAGTTCCCTCAATAAACTATAAATGCAGTCATGATTCTCTCCCCAGACCTCATTGTTAAGAACATCCCTTATAGAACTTGTTCACTATTTATTCAAATCCTATATATCCCATGAGACAGAAATATTTTCCAAATTTATTGGAGGGTGATATAGGTCCCAATGTTCAAAAAATAAATAAAAATACATATGTGTTCCCTAGAATCATCAAACATTAATTAATTCATAACCCATTAAATAAAATTGGTTTAAAAAAATACATCATATCATAACCTGTGGAAATAAAATAGGAATTATATTCATTTCATCATTTAATCATTTTACAAGCAATGGATATTGCAGTGGGATTAATAAAATTATATCACAGTAGATCCTATACAGTAGAATCATGATTCATAAATATCTTTTCATCAAAAACCATTCACTTAAATAACAAGAATTGTATCCCTAGTTTATATCACCATAATATATTAAATTACACCACATGATTCTGTTATTAAGGAATAATTTTTTAAATTATAAATCACTTGGACCTTTCTTGAGGATGATAAATTTTATTTAGAAATCACTTTTTAAAACTAAAAATTCATGAAATATTTGGGATACCATTTTCATTGACAATAAAGATGATAAATTATTAAAGAGTCATTATAAATAATTTAAATCATTTCTCAAAGAAAATATACACACTTATTTATAAAAAAAGTATTTAAAACATAAATCAATTTGAAAATACGTTCATTGAAAATAACCTTGGAAACATATAAAAAAGATTTAAAATTCATATTAAATATTTATTTAGGAAAAAACCACTTCTTCTTGGAAAAATAAATCAAAACCAATAAATCATTTTATATTAAATTTCCTTGAAAATAGCAATTAAATAAATTAAATTAGGTTTCAAATAAAACAATGTTCATGATGAATATATATTTCTTTGTTGTCATAGACATTTAAAAAAATATTCCTTTGAAATTTTTGGTAAAATAAAAATTATATTTTTTTTGGAAAAAGGAATGATAATTATGTTAAAAAAATTTGTAAAAATGGAAAAAATTGTAAAATATGTCTTTAATATGTCTTTTTTATAAATATTGAAATAATTTTTATGGAACAATATTTTGGATGAAAATGAGATTTTTACCAAAGAGAGAAATAATCACCTTTTCATGAAATCATTATTTTAGTATATAGAGTACATAAAGAGAGTAGAATTAAGGGAAGAAATCAACTACAATAAAATAACAATAGGATAAAAAGAGTCATAATTTTCATGAGAGATTGATTATAATAAATCATTATTGGAATCATATTCATAATCAATATTTAAAAACTATGACCTTGTATCATAAATCATGTACCACTTTTCTAACACCAAATCATAAGACCTGTGAAAGAATAAAATTAAACGAGTATAATGGGAAGAAAATAATTCAGTATATTACATGTAATATGAGTTTTATATACACATCATTAAATAATACCAGTTCATAAGATAACATTTGTATCTGGGAAATGAAATTGATATAAAAAACCAAAAATTCTTTGGTGACATTTGAACCATAAACCTATTGAATGAGATATCCAAAAAGAGATATTTATATGATAATAAATTTCAGGATAATAATAAAAAAAATTATAAACACCACATGAATGAAATATGTGGTGAATATAGAATTTTTCTTATTGATGTAAATAGTGAGTTGAAAATACCTTACAACTTTAGTAATCTGTTGAATCATAAGCCCCAATAAAGAATTAAATAAAGTGAAACATTAAAATTTATGAAAAGGAGGATACTAGTGATATAAAATTATAAAGGGGTATTATATATACCACTCAAAATATTTTAGTGGTGAATTTTCTTATGTATCCTATAAATAATATAGGTACTTTAAAACACTTACATTTAGACTCGAATATCATTATACATGTCCAAAACTCCTATAATATATATATGTGTGTGTTTATTATAAATATTTTTCAAAAAAATAATAATACATCTCTTTTCATATATTATTTATTTATATTCATTTATATTCATTTATGACCTATAATTTAATAATTTTGTGTTAAAATCAACTTTCCGTTAATAAATCA
Organism: Viscum album; assembly: GCA_963277665.1. Classification (NCBI taxonomy): domain Eukaryota; kingdom Viridiplantae; phylum Streptophyta; class Magnoliopsida; order Santalales; family Viscaceae; genus Viscum; species Viscum album. The sequence goes on along the minus strand of OY728146.1, from coordinate 207,980,257 downwards.
TTGTTTTTCGAATATGGCTCAAATTTTTATTTTTATTACTCATAAATATATCATTGTTAAATAATCCCTATAATATTAATCATTAAAACATATCATATTTATACATGAAATAAACTGTTATGACCAATCATGATATTTTTTTGAGAAAATGAAGTATGTTACGATCTTGGAGACAGTAGGTCATGCACTTGAGTAACATTTCAATTATTCAATGATAATTTTCGAAATGTGGTAGGTAATATTATATATTTTAATAATAATAATAAAATAAAAATATATATAATATCATTATATACACTTATACATGTTATCTATGTGTTATGGTGATGAAAATAAGGAATCACATCATGCTGTGAAGTTGACAATCCACACGTACATGAACGATGATATCATCTTTCATTGAGTGAAAAGGTAAGAAATAAAATGATATATTTTATTTTTTGAATTATAAATATGTATTTAATACCATAATTACATAATTTATATAAAATATATTCATTAAAATATACCTTATTATCTTCTAAGAAAATCATTAGTAAAAAATGAATCTCATCAATTTACGAGGCGGTAGTACGCCTTACACACGAGCGATGTTATCGTATGCCATACATAATTGAATGTTGAAAATGAATATAAATAATTTAATGAAAAATTTGGTATAATTATGATATAAATATAATATATAAACTTTATATACACCATCATACCCAATAATGATAGTTGGTAGTGGAAATACAAATGACATTAGTTCTGGAAGTGGTATTTTGTTGTACACGTCAATAATGAATTCATAGCACATATAATTGAAGTGAATATATTTATAGGTCATATAATTAAAATAAAAACGTCTAATTATATTTTAGATTATATTATAATTAAATCATATTTTTTAATAATAATTTCAGGAGGTTTTATAAGAAATAAAATAAAAATGCTCAGTGAAGAACATTGCCATTTATTTAGGTAACCACCTTAAGTTTGATTAAATGAATTACTGGATTGATTTTATCCTACAATAATGATTCTAGGATGATAATGGGGAACACTAGAAGTTATTTATAATGTATTTAAATAAAAAAATGATTTTATGGTTTGAATAATTTAGGATAGGGCGGAATTTTATAACAGAGGTTAGTGGAATGCATATAACATTGAAAAATAAAAAGTTATACCCACGTTTTTCACATGTCAAAACTATTAAAAATAGAGTTTTAGAGAGACTTAGAAATATTATGTTAAAATAGGGGCACAAACTATATTTCATATAAGGTTTTATTTTTTAACCCTTATATGTTTTATTTAACGCCTAGTAAACTCATATTTACCTAAATTGTCATAATTATTTTTTCTATTTTTCCAATTCATTATAGTAAAAAATTAAGTTGAAATTGTTATATCATTAAAATAATTATTATTCCAATAATGTAATCTATTTTTATAAATTTAATCAACATAATTGTGAAATTTTAATGTAAAATTAACCTCATTGACGCTCGGAAAAGTGGGGTTTCAATGAGAAAATATTCAAAAGTATACAAATTATTTAAATAAAAACTCAATAAAAAAATGATTTCAATGAACAAAATTGGATTGATATATGTATAATTTTACTTTTTTAAATTTAAGAAAAATTAAAATAAAATTTAACTTTATTTATAATTTTAAACAAAAGGAATTTTTAAATTAAAATATAGTATTTTTCATTATTTATAAAACATTTAATATTTTTAGAAAATTCTAAAAAATACACCATAAGCTAATTTTGAAATTATAATTTCAATTTCTAAATTTCGTTTATTCAAAATAATTTTTAAAAGGGGTCAAAAAAATTTAAAATATCTGTGTAAAAATGTGATAGAATACTAATTTTTTTTTGAAAAAGTAAATTTTTACGCATAAAATTGTATTTTTATAGCCTATTAACAAAACACATAATAGTAATTTTAATTAGTTTAATGAATATATAATATTTAAATTTATTTAAAATAATTCTAAAAAAAAAATTTCTTAAGTATTTTTGTTTAACATTTTTGTTATAAAAATTATTTTTCAGAAAGATATTTCTTTGATTTTAAATAGTATTTATTTTAATTTTTAAATATTATTTCATAAAATAATTAATTTTTTAAAATTATTATACCATTTATAGGATTAATTTATTGAATCCAACTCATACCGTCCATTCAAATGTCTTGGAGATAACTTTCATATAACAAAATTTTACTTATATGAAACTTTTTTTTAAACTAAGTGTTTCATATAACACAAGATAAAATTAGAGGTGAAAATGTGGAATGATAAAATCAGTTTTCTATGCATCATAAACTGACATATATATAAAAACATTTTGAATTTTAAAAAAAATCATTATGTGGTATATTATACCACACTTAAAATTAATTTCACACTCGAAATTCATCTCAGCCGTATATTTTTTGACATTTGAAAATTAATGCATAGAAACCCACATCATAAAAATGGTTAATAAATAATCATTTTCAAAAAGTTGAAGGAATGTGATAAATTCATCTGGAATAACACATCACAAATTTTTACCAGAATAACATTGGTGAAAAGTGGAAACATGGAAATAGAAGACAAAACGAACACCCAAATATATATGGTGGCTGATATTGAACATGGTCTATGTAAAGTTAAAAATCACAAATACATTGACTAAAGATACATGTAAAACTCATTGGTATCATTAAAATTTTTAAAAATAAGACAAAATTTTATTTCAATAACTTTAAGCTACTATCATGGAATTCCATTTCTCTCTAAACTTGAAACAAATAAATATTTTATTACTTGATATTTTTTTATTTAAAAGGAAAAAATCATCATTTGGTTGTGCCTTGATAAATTTCCTCTTCATGTCTAAATCTAGGAGATTTATTTTTCATTTCTACACCACTATATAAGATCCATAAAAATATGAAAAGTCTTTACTTCTATCTCTACAAAAGAAAATGTTAACATTGGTTATCTAATATAGAAAAAATATTAATTTGGTAAGGTAATATTTTATTCTCTAAAACATCATCCAAATTTATATTTATACCATTCCATATGTGGTTAACCTTATAACCCTTCAAAAAATTAAATATTTATATAGAATATCATTAAATTTCTCAAAATCAACTAAACCTTAATCCCCCATGTACATCATAATGTGGATCTTCATTTTCACATATAAACCTTGTAAATACCATTATTATGTATTCTCTTCAAACATAGTAATAACTTGATTTGCCATTAAATATAATTGAAAAACATATTTTCTTCCTCAATACTTACATAAAACATAGATTATTAGATATATTCCATGAAACTAGATATGCAATAAAATCCATCATTGATAGAACAAACAAATTTTTCATCGAATAATTAATCAATTCCAAGGTGATTAGTCCTATAAAACATAATTATTCATATCCAATATCTCTTTATCCCAAAATAATTTTATAAATATCAATAATATATTAATTTTTTACATCACTTAATCAAAATATCACTTTTCCATTAAATCGCTTTCATATTCCATCAGTACCATTTAAAATAGTCTTAAAAATAATTAATGAAAAAATTATAAAAACAATACATATAAATATATAATGATTACTATATAATAAATATAACATTATAATAAATCAACAATTCAATTATTCCACCTTATCATTAATCCAATAACTAGGATTTATCATCTTATTCTATAATACCTTGTTCCTTTCATATGTCATTCATAGTGTCTTTATCATCAATAAAGAAACCATTAATCATATAAATTTTTTTTATAATATTTATGATATTTACCCTTAGGATATTGAAACTCATTTTCCCATGCATTCCATATTTAAAACCATCATCACTTGAAGATACTATAGGCCGACAATTATTCTCATCAATTTCATTAACTAAACTTCTCAATTTTAATTTTCAGTTACATACTTTGTGTCTATTTTTTCAACACACAAAACATCTTCTCACACCTATTACAAATTTCCTTCATTTATTATTCATATATTATCTAAATATAAGAAATCGAATCTCTATTCTTGCATGGTATCCACAACCTGAACTTTTAATAAACACTATTTTTATCTACTTTGGGGATTATGGGTGTTTTCTAAGGTGAAGACTATTAATCATGATCCATGATTTCTAATTTAAAATAATAGAAATATCATTCACTCTATTCATCATCACTTCTAGTTTATATTCAAAAAATTATATATCCCACTCAATGATAACCCAATTTCTTCATGTCCCCTATAATGGCTAAAACCAAAATTCATAGTGTGTGAATCAATAATCATAGTGGGGAACAAAATAATCCGGAAAAAACACTTATTGGATGTCTTAATAATAAAACCTTATTTTAAATCAATGACACATTTGTTTTATAATAATTCATTTATATTCCTCATATATATAAATAATTTAATATTTTTTGTAAAGATTTTCTAAATTTTCAAACCATATCCCCAAGTAATGTCAAACCATATGGTCATCATATCCCATTTTCATACACTATGTGATGAATTAATTCATATCAATATTCCCTTCTATTCTATTTCTCTGATGTAACTCTATTATAGTGCCACATCTAATTGTATTATTCTGGAAGGGATGTTATTTCATGGAAACAACATTGATCCTTCACCAAATTCATGTACATTTTCTTATACAATAAATCCTCATTAAACTTAACCTTAGAGGCATCCCTAGTCATATCCTTATAAATATCCTTAGTTGTCTCACTAATGCTTTCTAGTCCTACTTTCTTAAGGAAAAATAAAACATTCCTCTAAAACTAAATATAGATACCTAGGATTTTTATACCTAAATATTACCTATTTTTATATGAATATTCTATAAATTACACAAAAACAATCTTTATGACCATAATAGTTTATATTTTTATACTAGGTATAGAATACACTGATTCAGTGAAATATATTCATAATCTCTCATAGAGATCTTCCCCCTTTTTTAATTATCAAAATAATACCTTACTTAAAATATTTCTTTATAGCATTGGTTAAGGAATCATAAGAAAGGGTGAGGTCAAATTACGAGTAAGGTTAAAAATGGGAGATAAATAAGCATAACATGAATATAAGGGTATCAAAATATGATCATGACATTTTAAAAGTGTTACATGCATAAAAAATATCAAAATATAGATTCATTGCATAATTATTTGAAGTTTATAACACATGAATCATATTATAATAAAATAATATAAACCTTGATATCATAATATTAGAATACAATAAGAAATTGTTTAATACACATACTAATGGAAAATAATTTCCTGAGTAGTCAAGTATCATTTACACGGTTATCATAGTGGATTTATTTCACTCCCCAAAAAATCATAGTAGGAAATGTTTACACATTAGACCATCATAGTGGACAAAGTGTTTTACTAAACCCATATCACTTCCCATTCCAGTCCTTTTTTGATCTGATGAGATATAAATATTTACCTAATGCATTGGAGTTATATATAGGACTCACCCATCACATAATGAAAATAATATGTATATATATATATATATATGTGTGTGTGTGTTTCAAAAATTCACAAAACATTAATTATATAATAACCCATGAAATGAAATGGAATAAAAAATATTTCATCATATGATAACCTATAGAAAAGATAATGGTTTCATAATCATTTCAAAATTTCATAACCCTATGAGAAAGATGTATATTTCTTATGATTCTTTAAGGTATTACAGATGGGAGCGAAAAGGGTTTTATAAAAATATTTTAAAAACAAACCATTCTATAAAACAATAATAATGGTATACTACATTCATATACCTAGTCAATCATAAATTACTCAAAGGATTTCATCTTATATATGGAAACATTTGAAATATAAATCACATGGATAATTTCTTATGGAAGGTTACATGTTTTTGAACATTACTTTTTAAAAATAAAAAACCATATAATATTTTTTAAAAAAAATTTCCTTCAAAATTAACCTGAAAAGATATGAGGGGTAATTTAAAAATCATTTGAAACATTTTTTAATTTAAAAACAATTTTCAGTATAGAAAAAACCCTTTTAAAACATACAACAACTTTGAAAATAATTTTTATTAAATAATGGTGATTACTTATAAGAAATGATTTGAAAATTAGTTAAAACCATTCACGAATAAAATATTCTCTAAACTTTTGAAAAATAATTTTAGAAATATAAAAATAATAGAAAATACATTTCATTGAAAAAACATGACAATTTATAATGGAATATTAAATGAAAATAATGTTCACGATTATTGGAAATTCCATTAATACCATAGAAATTAAAAAAATATTCCATTCAATTTTTTTTTAAAATCTTAATGACCATTACATGGAAAAATACATGAATATTTATTTAAAATAATATCTTTCAAAAAATAAATCATGGGTAATAATGTATTTAATAATTAATTTTTTGAATTTTCGAAAAAAATTATAAAATAATATTTTTTGTTTTAAAAATAGATTTCAAATGAAGAGAGAAATGAAGTTGTTTTTTATAAAAACATTCTTCTGACATCTTGAGTATATAAAGAGTATAAAATGAGGGTAAACATTAATAATCTTTATATAACTAGTGGATTAAAAAATAAATATTTTATAGAGATATATATAATTATATTTGATCATTGGAAGAATAATCTTAAAAAATCCCAATAATTGATTATATTGAATCATTAAACCATAACCTTATTGGAAACATTAAATTGTAAGCCCCAATGAATAATAAAATTAGGTGAAATATATATTATATTGAGAATAAATGAATTAAGGATATTACTTTTTAAAGGGGTTGTGTATACACCTCATAAAAGGAAATTGGTGCATAACAAAAACATATGTTTGAGAGATGGAAAACTAATAACATAATTCATTTATCTTTTTATAACATCATAACCCTAAAATTCATGAAAAAGATATATTAAGTTGGAGTTTTAAATAAAAATAATTTTCAAGATAAGAATAATAAAATACATTTATGGTCTATATAGACACCACATAAAGAAAATTGGTGGTGAATATGCAGTGTTTCTCATGGGAGTAAAAATTGTGATTAAAATCCCTAATATATTTTGTAATATTTTGAATGATAAGCCCAAATAATTTCTATAAAATGAATCATTTAATATCATTAAAAGTTGGACATTTATGATATAATATGTTAAATAATAAAGAAACACACTACACAAAATAAATGAGTGGTGCATTTAAAAATGTATTCCAGAAATAAATGAGAGACAAAAAATCTTTTACCTTATGTATTGACTTCCATAAAACACAATAAAACCCCATATATAATAAATATTAGTTTATTATACCGATATTATAGAACCATAATTATATATAACATATAATAAATTATATAATTATTACCATTTATTATCTATTTTTAAACAACTCCTTGTCAAAATCATGTTTTGATTACTAACTTCTTTGTTTTCCAATATGTATTGACTTTCTATTTTTGGTCATATTATGTTGATAATGGATCTATAATCACAAAAAGAATAATCACGAAATAATTTTCTTATTTATGAATCAATAATAATGTTATGACGAATCATGAATGATGGTTTTGAGAAATGAAGTATGTTACGGTCATGGAGAACGTAACCTGTACACATGAGTAACAATCCCATTTTTATATGATTGTTATAGAAAATAGGTAAGTAAAATGTTCTATTTCCATAATGACAATAAAATAAAAAATAAAATATTATTAATTTAAATATACGTATATATAAAGTTTATGGGGTTTGGTGACTAAAAGAGAGGGTCACACAACATTATGAAGGTAGTAGTCCACACAAAAAAGGAATAACACTATCATCATTCATTGAGTGAAATATTGAAAGATAATATGATATATTAAATTTTTAAAATGATAAATATTTCATTAAGATAAAAAATATTTCATATATATTAGCTATATTCATAAAATATATCATAATTATCTTCCATCTAAAGCATTAGTAAAAACAAATCGCATTGCTTCACGAGGCGGTAGTCTTCCATACATACGAGCGACGTTATTGTATCCACTATAGAATAAAAAGTAACTAATTATTATATTATATAATAATTTTCGAGGTATATAAATATTTTTAATATCATATTATTTAATAACTAAACTTTACATCCATCATCATTCCAAATTGTGATATGTTGTAATAGAAAAACAAATTACATCGCTTCGTGAGGTGTTAGTCTTCCAAAAAAAGGAATGATGATTTAGAAACCAATTTTCTGGAACTAGATAATGTTTCAAGTCATAAATATAATTTTAAAACAGCTCTTTATACATAAGAAATATGTTTTATTATATAATAATGTTATAAAAATTAGTGAAGGTGGTAGGGAAGAAGTAAAATAAAAAAACTTGTTGAATAACATTACCTCTTGTTTGGTTAACCTCCTTAGGTTTCCACAAAAATAATTCATAATTTTGATTTGTGAAAATAATAAGTATTATGGACATAGAGGACGAATTTTTATGTTATTTGGTGTATTTTTTTATCCAAAATCATTTTATGGTGTAAACTGGAGAGGAGTGGGGGTAGCCATTTATATGTGAGGTGTGTGGAACACTTTTATATTGGGAAAATAAATAGTTATACCCACATTTTTCAAGGTCAAAATAACCCACTAAGAACTATTATAGATCATTAGATATTAAAGGGTCTAAATATGGTCAAAAGTAGGTTTTAGACAAGTTTTTTGGTTATTTTAACCATTATCCTTTTAGTTTAAAACATGATAAATTCAATTTTACCCTAACCAAAATAAGCTTTTATTACTATTAATTAGGACTAAAAATTACGATTACCTTATTAGATAATTTATATTATTATTTTTTAAAATATATAATCAATTATTAAAAATTAAATTCACATAATTATAAAATTTCAATTTACAATTGATCCTTCAAATGCTAACAGAAATCAAGTTTTCAAGAGAAATTTTCCAAATTTTAAAAGGTTTTTATATCATTATTTAATATGGAAATGAATATAAATACCTAAGTATATTAAAATATTTATTATCGAAAAAATTTTTAATTAACACCAATTAAATATAAAATTCGAATTAATAATTAATTTAAAAAAATGACGTCTTTAATGAAAATAAATATTTTTCACTATTCATCAAAAAAATTAATTGTTTCATAAAAAAACCTCCTATAATTATTATTTATTATTAACAAAATTAACTTTATATTATAAAATAATTTATATAAATATTTCCAAAACTGATTTTATATTAAGTACGTAAAAAGGTGACAAAACTATTTGTAAGAAAAATACAATTTTTTAGTATAAAATTGGATATCTTCTTCTATCGTGACTAGAAAACACATAATATGAATGTTAAAAAGTTTATTAAATATAAAATATATAAATTTTATTATAATCAATCACCAAAAGTGTCTTATTTAATTTATTAATGGGAAAGAAGTTTTTTCTCAGAAAAATAGTTTTCAGAAAATGATTTTCTTTATTTTAAAATAGTTTTTATTTTAACTTTTAATTAATTTTTTATAGAAGAATTAATTTTATATAATTTTTCAAAGAATATATTTTAAAAATTTATTTAATCAAATCCATTCCCACCATTCCAACATCCATGTTATAATAATCATATAATAATATTTTAATAATATGAAATGTTTTTATTAAACATAGTGTTTCATGTAATAAATGTTATACATATTTTTACGTGTAATGAAAACTTAAATCAGTTATGAGTATAGAAAAAATATATATAAAAGATAAAATTTATTTTTAAAAATAATTTTTCTAAAAATTTTGGGTTGTTACACATCTCAAGTGATTGATACTGAGGATATTCACCTGTAAGTTGATGTGTCCTTGAAAGAGTGTCTTATTTTTATAGTTGATTAGAGTGAGAAGGATTTATTTTGAGAGAAAGTTCCTCTGGTACATGTACAGTGGCATGACAGACTTATATAGGTGGATAGGTCAAAGAAGGAGTAGAATATATAGACTCTATGGCTATTTTGGGTTTCCAAAGAGGCATGATGACATTCAGTAGTGGATCATCAAAAAATAATAATATGGTCAATATGTTTTGAATCTATAAGGATTTGGAGGTTTGTTTCATTATAAATTTAACATTATAATTTTGTTTTCTTGGTTAATGTGCGTTTGGTTTTTATATGTGGAGATATAGATTTTATGACATCATTTTTGGTGTCATAGTTAAAAAAATATAGAAAAACGAGTTATAGACTATGGTGCTTGGTCCTAACACAGTTAGCACTAATTATACACCCCTACCATGTGAGGTAGATTTCCATAAATAGGATTTTTCATACCCTTAAAAATATATGAAAACTACAAAAAATTCATACGTGTTTCACAAATTTGTTGTGTGTTTACCATACAATGTGAACCAGTAAAGTGAGGTGAGGTACCTTAAACAATAAGTACGGTACATTTTACACATAGTTTATCAATCCACGTGGCCCAAAAATATTTCTTTTTTAATGTCATAAGAATATTTAAATTACTACAATTACATTGATGAAATAAGTACCCAAAATCTATCTATTACTTTCACAATTTTAAGATCCCTCTCGAAGGAGTGTTCCCATATCTTCCACTTCAATCACTTTTGATATCACTTTTTTTGACCGAAATAAAATTTTGTTTGAATTTTTAATGAATAGTTGATATATGATATATATATATATATGAGTATAAGCTAAGTGGTATTAAATTTATTCCCTCATATACTCTTCATTTTATTAATGTATGTGATGTGTGGTATTACAGATATTTAATACAGTCGACCTAAAATATAATTAAATTTTTTTATCCCTAAATCCATAAATTGAACAACAAAATGAGACAAAATCATTTCTATTTTTAGATTATAATGTGGATTTATAATCTTTTGGGGTTTGGGTGACCATGGAATTGATCAAGGGAATAAAATAAGCAACTATATGGGTTATTTGGACTAAACATGTGACCATATATGTGTGATTAGGGAATCGTAAAGCCTGGTTTAGGATCCAATTTCCATGTTTTTGTGTAATATTATACATATATATTTGAATAAATGGATTATTTATTTCCCAACGAACTTAAATTATAACATATAATTTGGAATTAATTAGGGAAATATCCTTTGATATGGGATTATGATTATGGGTTGGAATTCATTGGGGTACTCCCACATAGAGTCAAATTAAAATAGTGTTATGGAATGCATTGTAAAGATTAACCTTAGATTATAATAATGGTTAATAATTCCTTGGTTAAATATCCATTGGTTTCAAATTGTGATAAAAGTTGGGAATGCTTTTGGGTAAACCTACATGGATTCAGATTATGATTATTGATTTGGAATGCCTTCGAGAACACCCAAGGATACAAATTGATGACTGTTTAGTTGGTTTACCTTGGGGAAATCCACCATAAACTAGTTTGGGCCTCTATTTAATACTAGATATATAGTCATTCAACTGAGGATAAATTAGGTATGGTCAATATTAGGTGTAACTAGGGAACCCGGTGATTGAGAATGTTTTTTCAAATTTATTTCTTGTCATCATTTAATATTGCACAAAAACACGAAAAATATACCTAGAATAGACATACATTTATATTCCATTAGTTGGGGAATATTGGTTCATAATCAAACACTTCGTAGTATTCCATTAGTACCTGATTGGATTTCATGATTTTAGGAAATTTCAATTGAAAGTGATCTATGATCGATACTTGATTTGATAATCTAGGGTTGATTTTGGATGATTATTTTTGGGCTATTACCTGGTTCATTTTTTTGTGTATTTTTTAAATTATATTTCTTTCCTTTTCCAAATTCGTTATATATGACCATTTTTGCGGATGTATGACATCCTAAGATGAATTTAGTTCATTTTTATATTTCATTAAAATTTATTATATATTTTCAATTTTTTGGAAGTATTTTTACCTCTTACTCTATATGTACATATGTTTTTTATAATTTATATTATTATTTCACGATGATATATTTTTCATTATCTCCCCAATATAACATAGAAATTAATCACTACTATTCGAAAGCCTCTAGAATACATGTAGGAAGGATAAGTTCCCAAGGGGATCTCTAGTTACCAAGATATATGTCCCACACATAAATAGGAACTTATTTTCATGTAGTATTTATTTCACATAATATATTTTGGAATATATATTTAAAATATAATTATCATTCATTAATTTAAAAAGTACAATATTAATTTTGGTATGACTCAATTATTTATACCCGAAGAAAATAAACCATCCATCATCATCAAGCTTTTTAGTGGATATCAGATTGGCGAAAATATCAAAAATATGCATCGTGTTCTTTTACAACAAATAACAAGGAATATTATTCTAAATAAATATATTAAAAAAAAATTATTGTGTATCCACAATAATTTTCCATCATCACGTGTATAGAACTCTCTAAAGTTTAATATGAGAAGATATCTTTTTGGTTTTTGACAGTATAGGAGGATCTAAAATCAATCCATTATGTCACCTATTAGATCACAACCGTGGAATCATTATAATATCAAATATAAATGGTACAATACATAGTAATTATATTATCGTTATTTTGGGTTTTACCTTCAAAATTACATTTCTTTACCTTAGATATCTAACACTCTTGGATGAATTTTATATGCTTCCCACAATAGTGACACTTCATATCATATATAAATAAAAAAATTTAATACTCATTCCTTTATTTTTTTGGTCATAGGATTACATTAATATTATTCCTCATCACAATTTTATAGATCCTTGTATTTCATTGATAGTAAATTTTGACTCAAGTCTATACCCTTCATCCTTTCATTGATATTCATTCATTAATTTTCTTATCTTTCACTATTTACACAGTGAGCTCTCCACCTGGGGTTTCATTTATCACTAACATTTCTTGAGTTTCCCATTTTTTGGTATGGATATATATATCAAAACTACCTTAAATTCATAAGTAATTGTTATTTTCTTATAATTAAGCTGATAATCAATACCTTGGAACTCACTCCTGTGCTCCAAGCCATTATTCAAGTCATTAAACATTAGTATGAATTGACAATGTATAATGCCTTCTTTGTTCTTTATGGTTTTATTTGAATACATATTTTAAAAATTATAGAATAGAGTAGAGTCATCATGTCTCATAAGAAAAAATTGAATATGCACTTTTTATCCAATACCTTATTTGAGTGGGACACATTCAGTTGAGCATGACCAACACTACATTAACTAGTGGGGTACTCATGGACGCCTTCTAATCATATTAACAAAATTTTATAGTGTCCTTTGATACTACTAAAATGGAATTAGTTTTCAATAATACGGGAATCCAAAAGTAGTTAATATAAAAAATATTTCATTTTTGGATTCTATATAGAAAAAATAAAACCAGTTATTTAAAACATGTTATCACTGTTTTCAACAATTTATTTAGTCTAACTCTATAGAAACAAACCATTTTTATGGGTCTTGAATGGTCATAATAGTGTTTATTGAATAATGGACCATTAAAAATGGACGACGATTAAACATGATTTGGTGAAAACACTATAGATAGTATAGATAAACTTATGATGTAACACTGACATGGAATGACAAACTGTCATTAATATACAATCAACAAATTCATCAATATCATGAGATTTTTTTTCTTCCTGGGTAAGGAAATATTTTATAACATTATTTTTTAACTATATATTTACTACTTCTATATAGCTCATTTTACATCTATTTTTAATTCACTTTTTTCGATTTGATTTTTTTAGCAAAAAGCATAAAAAATTAATCATTTAATGAGAAAGAAAATAAAAACATGAAAATAGAGATCAAGATTCACTATAAATCCATGAGGAAATTATATAATTTTCATTAATTTTCTAAAAATATTTAAAAGGGTAAATATATATTCCAAAAACCACATTGTTCAAAAAAATATTATATATGTCCATAACTACCACATAAATACTAAGAATATATCAAAATTGGAATTGTTATGAAATTTTTTTTCATAAGTTAAATAGAATTAAAATACCCAAATAAAAAATAACTAAAGAAAAAATAATATAAAATAAAAAAATATAATCTATTAAATAAATAAAAAATAAAAGAATAGAAAACATGGATTAGTGTTCATGAATTTATCAGGTTTTGTACTAAATCATTCACTCTTGGATGAAAATAACTTATCTTCAAGATCTTCTTGGGTTGATATTTTTATCTACATAGAATGTACAAATTTGGTGTCAAATATTTTGAAATAATGGAAACTATAAAGTAATATTATCAGGTATTTGAACACATAACCTTTGACCTTCATTCCATTTTATATATTGTTCCACATTATTTATCAATATTGAAAATTTATAATGATATTTTGATATTGAGTTAAATTTTTCACCATCAATGAATATAAATTTTATTGAAATAATTTTCTTCATCATTTCCCTATTTACTATGATCTTATAAACAACATTATTATCCTTTATGTGGTTATCTCTATATTATATCCACTTTAATTTTGACTTAATTTCATAGAGAATAATTTTACAAAAATTATGTTTTAACTTAAATTGTGTTAAAATATAGGGGAAGATCAAAATATAATAAGTAGCATTTAAATATGGAACATTTGATAGGATTCTATCTGGTGTCATGTTGGTAATATATCCATCCTCTCACATATGATAATTAGATTCATGAATGGAATCATAAACAACTTATCAGTCCTCGAGAACAATTTATGTTGTTATTTTTTCATGCATTCCTTCAAAATACTTTATATTAGGGTCTAAATTTTTTCTCTTTTAAGGGAGTGTATATAATAAATCTTTCATAGACAGTGATGTAAATGTAATCATATATGTTTCATGGGAAGAGGCTCATTCCAATATTTCATTTGAATCAACTCGTGTCAGTGGTACGTATGTATATGTGTCATGAACTGATGTATGCAAATTTGTGTCACCCTAGACAAGTACAATTTTAGGCATATTAGTCTATATAGGAATTAATTTAATTTGAAACTTTTGAATAGGTATGGTGAGAACCATCACTTTTTGGGTGTGGTAAATTTTTAATCCTAAATCATGATCGATAGTCATCAATAATAGTCCAAACTTGGGTTTTTCATCTTTAATTTTTTAATCCATGATTGGTTTGGTGTGATAGTAACAATACACATTAATAAATATTCATTTGTTATATGTTTGTTTTCATAATCCTTCTAAAAATACTCCATGTATGAATATTATCAATGTATTTATGTGTCAGTGGTCAACAAACATATTTTCAATAATAATAAAAATATACTAATAATTTTAAATGTGTAACATGATACATTTCTCTCATCTATGTAATTATAATTTTCTTTAAAATTATCAATAAATAAGATATATAATGTTAAATTAGATTATTCAAACACTTTATCAAACCAAGGAAGATCATTTAAATATTTATTACACATCCGTTGAATGTACTATCATGTGGTCATAATTTTTTTATTAGATGTCAATGTGGTGCGGCAGAGGTGATGACATGAATTTTATAATTGTATCTAGAAATATAGATGGATTGAGGTTGGGTAATTATCGATAACTGATATTCATTGGTTCTATGCTAGGAAATACCTTCCTCTAAAACCAACTGATATACAATGAGAGGACATAAAGTCAAAAATTGCATGAGAAATTAATGTATAACAAGAAAATAAAAGATGTCACTAAATAAATTAATTAAAAGATTCAATAATATTAAATAATATTAAATAATTTTATTAAAATGGACCTAAGGGGGGTATATATGTCCAAAAACCCTTAGGTTAAAATGAAAAAATTATAAATAACTTTATCTTCCTCATAAATACTATGAAAATTTCAAAATAGAAAAAAATTAATTAAAGTTCTATCACAAGGAAAAAATAAATATAAAATCCAATCGAAAAAACAAATAATTTGTTATTTAGAAAAATATTAAAATAAAATATATTTAATAAAATATAAATAATAATACCATTAGATATGTGTTTTAGATTTTATGGGTTTCCCATGTCTGGTACTACATCAAATTATCTCAAAAATATCATTATGAATTTACATTTAAGAATAGAATATGACCAACTATAAATTTTTATTCCCCAATTCATAATAATTTAAAAATCTAAAACAATGATAAAAATATTTGGGACAAAAAAATAACTAGAACCCAAATACATACTAACAATTGGTACGGATTCAAGTAAATGAGATTATTTATTTGTTCGATTGTTTGATAACATTAATGGGAGAAGTGGGATTATAAGGCACCAACTATAAACATTGCCTAATCTTAAGTTAAGTCATGAATTTTATTTTATTTCACATTTTGGATCTTTTTCGGTTTATAGTTTTATATAATTAATCCATAAATATTATATAATAGACCTAGACATTACATGTTGATAGTTACACTTAATATTCACTTTTTCCACCAAAGGAAACACTTTAAAAAACATGATTTCATTTTCGTGATAAAATTTTTCTTGAATTAGTCATTTATTTTACCCATCCATATTTTTGTGGAAATAATTTCAAAAAATTTGGAATAAGCATCAGAAGATCATTATTGAATATAAAATAAGGAATAAAACTGTTAGTCCATTAATATTTAAACCCCATTAGAACATTATCACAAAATCATACCATTGAACCATAATACATAAAATAATTATCTTAAATAATGTAATAATATGATTCCTAAAAAAATCATATAAATCATAAAACATAAAAGGTAACTTATGGAATCCATATCATTCTTTTATTTTATCTTTCATGGATACATAATGAGTAACCATTAAAGTTACATTTGGAATACCCATTATAGTATATTCCCTAAATTTATTATGAGAAACATTAATGTTTACCTCTGTCACATTAACCAATGAATTTTATATCTATTATGGTCTCACCCTCCCCCAGTTTCTCACATATCCACCCATATACATACATAATTATCTACAACCATAACATAATCATAACAAATAAAACAAAAAAATGAAGGAAAAATAATATTTCCACATTGTAATAAAAATCAAACATTTCAAGACACTGACATAATTAATCATTTATCAAATCCATTTTTAGTAAAAAACACATTAATAGGGTATATGGTATTGATTTTTCCCTTAACAACATTATGTCTTTTAGTGGAATCCAAATATCAAATAATTTCTAGGGTGGTAGAAATTATGTTCTCAACGCATATGTTAAAAAGATACATTACTTTTGTCATTTAGTAAAATACTTCATAGAAGAAAATACTTTTGAAAACCATTTAAATAAATTACATGTCAAAGGAGGTGATTATATGCCATATAAAACAAAGTCATATATAAATCAACATGTAGATTAATGAAATGAGATGAAGACGAAGTATAATATAAAGATCAAATAATTAAATTAAGAATAAATAAATGACATACTTATGTGTGACAAATAAAAACACACCCAACAAAATTGCACACTCAGTTTCAATTAATCATATGTCATTCACACATATTAATGGAAAAAAACAATGAAATGGATGTTTAACTCAAAGAATGGAAATTGAGTTTAGATTTATAAAACCTTGAGTCTAACTTGTCTCCTTTAGTATTTAATTTCTAGAATAATATAATTATTTGGATTTCTACATTCCTCATCACCTATTTCAATTTTATCTTTCATTTTATAGCACATATTACCTTTTTATAGAAACTAATTTATGTGATTTCATATCATTCATTTTGTTGATGTCCAGTCCTTGAGTCAAAAAATGAAATTATTTTGATGAATATTGTTAATGCGGTCATAATTCAATTATCAAAAAAAATCATATTCTCTAATAAATATCATAGGTATATAGTATATATGTATTTATAATAGTTCATAACATTTAGCGATATGAAATTAAATGCCCCATTCATGGAGACGGTAGGTCGTACGTACACATTAACACTACATTCATTTCATTTTCAAATTAATGGAATGAAAACTAAATGATACCTAGGTATATTATAATTCCTATATATTATCTATGTTATATATTTTACATAATATCATTAACACCATCCTTTATACTTTATATGTATTATTTATTCATATCACTTTGAGGGGGAGGTAGACCACACTTCCTCACATGAAATTATCGTATTTACACATTATGGAAAGCATAAAGGAATGTTGTAAATAAAAAATTAATGTATAATAGAGAAAATATAAATATATTATATATAATATGTAAATAAAATTTCATCATAAAGGCTACCATGTGAGGTGGTAGGTGAAAATCAAACAATCATCATTTTCTAATGTAGTAATTCTATGTACACAGAAACAATATATTATATATCCATTAGTTATAGGAGTGAGTAAGCGTAGGTAAAAAACATAGAATAGAAAAATACAATTACTTTGAGCAATATAATTTTGTTATTAAATAATGGAAAAAAGTGTGTGGAGGTGGTGGAGAAGTAAAATAAAGTAAAAGATCTTGAGAGAAGACTTTGCCTCAAAATTGGGTAAATCCTTTTTAATTTGAGCCAAAAGATTTTCTTAAATTTCTTTCATCCCAATAAAAGGATTAAAAGGGAAATTAAAGGATGTTGGGAGATTATTTGAGTAGAATATAGAAAATACAAGGGGAATTAAAGTTGTGAGTAAGTTGGTAGAGGTGGTTTCCTTTTATAAGATGGAGGAGGGGCACTTTAGGAAAATATGGAAATTTTATTTAATTAAAAATTGATTTTCAAATTTAATATCTTAAAAGTGATATCATTAAAATATAATATGATTATGGGTATAAATACACTAATCCAAAATGTTTTAGAAATTTTTAGGTTATAAAAGTAAACTTATCATTTATCTTTATACATTGGTTAAAACAATTAACACTTACCATGTCTTCTTGTATTTTCATATATTTGGTTATTATTGTTACAATAAAATTCCAATCGAACCAAAAGAGGATCATTAATAATATTTTTTAACATTTTATAAGTTATTTGGAAGAATCATTGATTCTTAGTACTATTATATAATTTAATAATATAGTTTTTGTTTTAAAACTACATTTATGTCATTTTTTACACTATTTAATAATTTATTTTTTAAAAGTTAGAACAACTTGATTCCTTCAAAACAAGGGAATTTTATCATAAATAATATTTAAATTACATATAAACAATTTGTGGATTGCACAATAATTATCAAATTACATTTATTTTAATATTTATAATATCATTTATTTAAATATTTTATTAATATGGCAATCACTGCATCATCATTGTGTCATAAATAAATTTATGTATTTAATGTCTAAAAATTAGGAATTAAATACCATGATTTAGTAAATATTTTTATATTTATAATTACTATTTATAGTATAAGATATCATTTATATATACCAAATTAAAGTTATTTTAGTTAATAGATACTTGTCTAAGTTACATTTCCCCTTTCTTTAAAATAAATATTATATAAGGTCATTATCCCATAGAAGTTGATCGATGGGGTCCTAAAATCGACCCAAGGATTGTAATGGTGAGAAATAACTCATTAAATAATATTTTGATATATTTTATGGTAGTTTAATATTATTATAATATTTTTTTACCCTTATTGAAATAATTTACCCTTTAACCATGGTAAATTAAAATAATTACTAAAGTTATTATTCATGCTGTCCCAAAATAAAATATAAATAATTAAATAATTGGTACCTTATAATTACAAATATGGATTCAATATTTTTATAATTCCAAGCACAAATGTTTCATTAACTAATTTAAAATTATTTCCCATTGTCAAAACCATAAAGCGTGTTTTTTAATAAGTAAAAAATATCAAAAGATTGACATGTGGTTATGTCCACATTAAAAGTGAAATTACATCCAATAACCAAAAATGGGTTAAAAGATAAAATCATAATCCAATTAAAATTTATAACAAATTAATGTTAAATCTAACTATATAAATTAATTGTATTAAAAGGCTGATTTTGATTTAAAATGCATTAATTTTCACAATCCATTAAAATATGAATTTAATCAGAAAAATTCCAAAATATCGACGAAGGAAATTATTGATATCCTGATTCTAAATAAGAAGTTCATTTTTTAAAATATAACTTATAAAATTAAAAAGACTATATTTAAAAATGTTTCTCCATCAAAAGGTTTAAAACCGAACTTTGAAACTTATTATACTAATTTGTGCTTCAAATTGGATTTATTCTCATTTTCGGCCTATAAAATTCATTAGATAAATGTGAATAAATTTTAAAAATATTTTAAATAATATTAATATGTGTTTTTCAATCCCACAAATACAACGTCTATGTGTTGACAAAAATTCAATAAAACAATATTATTATTGTATTATTTCTCAGTATAACTCGATGATGTGTGCAACATAAGATAGCAGAGAAACCCATTGTTGCATGTCGAGAACGCTATAATTCAAAGCATCCTCTCTAATATAAAATTATTTCTTATTAATTAATGTAAGTAAATATGAAAAATTATTATTCTGTAAATACTTGAGATGTTACATCCTCCCCCCCCCCCATCGATATTCTGTCCTCATAATTTTATAATTTATCTTGGTAACATCAATGAAAATCCCACATCAGATAAAGATTCAATACAACTACAAATGTATAATAATTAATGAGAAGTAAATACATCTCCCAAGATAAAAAATACTGTGATTACATGTTGGAAACCAAGGATATGTATGAAAATATCCATCTTGTTCTGAGGGAGAGTAATAGAAAACCTGATCAGAAGAAAGATTACAACCAGAAAACCACCAACATGTGATCGGCTAAACAGTCATTGAGTTCCCAGTAAGAAAAGTATGCATATAATATTATTTATGATCCTTTGCAAAAAGTATAGAAAATCCTTTACTACCTATAATAAGAACCTAATTAATATACATTATTCACACATAGACTTTCATCCATAAATAAATTTATACCACAAACTCATACTTTCTAGAAGTGAAGTGTATTCAAGAAGACTAGGTCACACCTAGAGTACTAGAAGAAACTTATAAAGAATTAAATAATCCACAAAATATGAACTACTTTTTTTCCCATCATTAAATATTAACCAAAATCAAGATGGTTAGTAAAAGATCAGATAATCCCCCAAACATAATAATCCTTTATAAAGAAAATGACTTCTTTTAACCTCAAAAATTAAATAGTAATACCCAATTTCTACATAGACCATTAAAAAAACAAAAGTCCATAAAAGTCCTCAAAATAATCCAACTAATATTAAAACCTAACACTCGGATGAATTTGATCACATAGTATTCCAAGATAAATTTTAACATTTATATCAAAATAAAATCAACCACTCTTATTGTGTCATTTGAAAAAGTAATTAGCCTTAGCAAATTTTATCCATAATAGGTTAATCATTTCCAAAAATAACCCAAATCTCCATAAATACACAATAAAAAATATAGATTCTTCTAAAATAATGTTCAACCATTAATCCTTAAATTAAATCACGTTGTATTCTACTTTCTATATGCATATATTGTTTCGAAAATAATAAACGTCTTCCAAAATAAGATTTATCATTTAATCACCAAATCATTTTCCTATACTAAGGATATCCATTTTATAAAGAATAATTTCAATGAATAATCTTATTCATAATCAAAAAAATCACTTAACTAAATATAATAAGTTTTACTAACTAGGTACATCACATAGACTAGTGTTAGGTAAAGCGCCCTTGTCACCCTTCAGTTGTTGGTTTGATCCCTACGTCCTTAGTAGGAATGGCAGGGTGTGACACATCTTATAGGCTGTACTTTTTCTGAAACTATTTAATTATTATAATATTCAACATATGAGACAAAATTAAAAAAAAAACCATATTAGAATTTAACATCACATATATCTCATGCCTTTCATTTTGCATCTCAAAATGGAATGACCTTTAATTACCTTAAATTAAAGGATCTTATAAACCTAAAAATTTCTATATTAGTATATACATAAAATAAAAGCAAATTCTTCCTCAATTAACTTTTTTAAATAACGAATATAATTGTTACACATACTAATAGTCTTCCAATGTAATCCCATCATTAATAATTTAAAACATATTATCATCCATAGATCCAACATAACTCTTCAAATCCTAATATGTAGATATCTTAATCATAAAACATTCTTCATGATCCATTATCCATATTTTTCCATCTTATTCCTTAATACATATTTCTTAAAAACAAAATCATTCATAATGTTCAAAGACTCAAAATGTCAGAACATGATATAAAAAATAATTCATATCCATAATAGGTCATTTTCAGTTTCCTCATCTTAAAGTAAAATGTAATTTGGTATTGGTAAACATATATTCATATGGTCTTGCTGATACCATTACCAATAATTCTTTGTATGATATCTATTTTTGAAATAACCTCACACAGTCCATTTAAAACATGAAATTGATCTCTAAGAATAAAATTTTTTCCCTTTCCTTGAGTCAACTTAATCTTTCATTTTTCCATGGATGGTTATTTCTTTATAACCTTCATTTCCACATCTATAACATATTCCTATCCTTTTGAAACATTTTAATATGTGTTTATTTCCACATACTTGAAAAATAAGTAGTTTAATATTCTTACCATTATTATTATTACCTAAACATCCATAGGGATTCATTTCAATCAAACATGATGCATCAATAAAATCAATAGGGTTCAAGTGGTTAATTATTACTCTCGATAGATCGTTTAGAATGAAAAAGAGAGTTCTCATTCTTGATCCCATTTAATTTTGTTGATTATTTAGAGAACCACCACATTTTTCTTCAAATCAATTGTTAATTTGGATTTTTCTATATCTATCCATTTCCTAAACGCAAATCTCTTAGTGTGATATATCAGTAAAATCCACATGTACTATCATATGAGGAGGGTATGCACTAAGATATAATTATTCATATTATCATAAACTCATTAAACATATCTAATATAACTATTAATATTTCAAATATTATAACCATTTTCATTATATAAAGCACATAACATATGATTAAATAACACCCTAATGTCTAAGGTTATCTAAACTAATATTTAATTCCAGCAATAACGCCCCGAACATAAACATTGAATAATCTAGAGTTAAGTCAATAATTTGAATTTATTTTACATTGAGGATATTTTTAGGTTTATATTTTTACATAATTAGGCCCTAAATATTACATAATAGACCCAAACATTACATGTTTATAGTTACACTTAGTATACACTTTTTCTACAAAAGGAAACCCTTTAAACAAAACATGATTTCTTTTTATTGATAAAAATATTCTTGACTTCTACCTTTATTTTAAACATACTTATTACTTGTGGAAAAAATTTCAAAAAACCTAATATGAGCATACAAAGCTCATTAAATAATATAAAATCATGAATAAAACAATTATTCCACTATTATTTAAAACCCAAGGATAAATTTTAAAAAAAAATCATATTTTTACCCATAAAATAGAAACTACAAAGTCTACATCATGTAATCCTAATATTCCTACAAAACATCATAGAAATCATAAAAAATAAAGGTAACTTGTGGAATATATATCATACATACATTTTTGCTTTCCCAGCTACACAGGGATTAACCTTAATGGTTAAATTTGGAATACCCATCACATTAAATTTCATAAATCTTTTAGGAGAAACCTTAAATTTTATATATGTCATGTTACACAATCCATTGAAGTGATATCATGGTCTCACCCACTCTCAATTTATGAACAAACTGTTTATATGAATATATAATTCCCAAGAACTATGACATAATCATAACACATAAAACAAGCATAACAGAAAAATAACATTTCACATTACAATCACAAGATATAATTTCAAGATATTCACATAATCTATAATTTATCAGAAAAATTATCAACAGAAAAATACATTAAAAGTTTCTATCATATTTATTTTCCCTTTCAAATCAATATTTATTGTAGAAGAAGCCAAATATAAAATAATGTTCGTGTCTGGGGAAAGGTTTTTGTCAATTCATGCGTTAAAAAGAAACATTAATTTGTTCATTTAGTAAAATAATCCATAGAAAAACATTAATTTGGAAAATATTTGAATTAAATTAAATATCAAAGGGGTTGTTTTTATACAATAAAAAATAATTTCATGTATAAATAAACATATACCTCAATGAGAGGAGATTGAGATGAAGTCCTTTACAGACACCATATTATTTGATTATGGATTAATCAATGGGATAAATATGTCTAAAAAACATAAACACACCCAATATAAGTTTATATTCAGTGAAAAACAATCATAGTTCATTCAAACATTTTCTTATAAAAAAAACTAATGACATGGATTTTTAACTCAATGAATGGAAATTGAGTTATGATTTTCCATAACATGAGTCATACTTGTCTCATTCATTCTATCATTCCCTAAATAATAAAAATTAGTTAATTGATACATTATTGAGATCCTTTTTCTAGTTTATGTTTAATTTTATATCACTTATTATAATGTTATAACATATAACTTATTTTAGTTCATATTAGGAATTTTTTTTATGTTCGATACATGTCTCAAAAATAATATTATTTTTAGGAAAATTGTCAAAGTGTTCATAAGTTGATTATCTCCAGAATTATATTATTAATTTAAATATCATATATATTAATTATATATGTATTTATAATAGTCTATAACATTTGTTGATATGTAATGAAATACACTGATCATGGAGAGGTAGGTTGTACGTATACATGAACGCTACATTCATTTCTTTTTTATATGAATTGAATAAAAAATGATACATAGTAATATTAAAATTATAGTATAATATTTATTCTGTAAATGTATAATAATTTCATTACATAAATCATTTATACATTCCATGTATGGCATGAATGAGTCATATCTCATTGAGGGGGTGGTAGTCCAGACATACTCAAATGATATTATCATATTCACACTTTATGGAACTTCTATAATGAATATATTCAGTGATAAGAGTTGGGTGATGTTAAGAACAACTCATGATTATTTAAGTGGTGCAGATTTATTCCTCGATATTTCTTTTGAAACATTGGTAAGGGATAACATGATTGTGTGCCCATCTCGAGGCTTTGCTAATCAACATTATTGGCATCGAGATGTTGTGAAAGATCATCTCATTATCAATGAAATGGACGATGATTATCACACATGTATTTTTAATTTTCATGTGTAGTTGAAGTTCAATGGTGGTAATAATGTTTTTAGAGTTGAACATGATATTTATTCTTAAGATTATATTCTTGACATGTTGGGGGATGCCTTCGAATTTGATAAACCAGAAAAAATCTCATCATGTCGTTCTAATGAGGCGCAAAAAATAATAATAAAATAAAAAATAAAGAAACATTTATACAATATAAATATAATATATATCATATATAAATATAGTTTCATCATAATTTACACCGTGATATGAGGTAGGAGAAAATTTAATAATCATTATTTCGTGAGGTAGTAGTTCGATGTACATAAAAACAGTATGCTCTATATCCATTAGATTGAGGTGTGTGTAAGTGTTTTCCAAAACCATATCATAACAATATACTATTATATTGATAATACTGGTGTTGTAATAAAATAATGGAAAACATCTTGATAGAAGATGTTATCTCAAAATTGGTTAACTTCTTTTTTATTTTATCCAAATGGCTTTCTTGAATTTCATTATGCACTAGGTGAGGCTTCAAGGAGTAATGGGGTGGATTTTGGGGGTGTATTAAAGAATAATTTTGATGAGGCAAAGTGATTGAGAGTTGTGAATAAGATGGTAGAGGTGGTGTCCTTTTATAAGGGTGAGGAGGGGAACATTAAAAAAGTATTGAAATATTATTTTATTAAAAAAAAATTCGAATAATAATATATACAATGTTATATAATTCTAGGGTAAGATGAGTATGGGTCAGAATCCTCTCAACTAATAGGATTTAGATATGTTTAGAGAAAAAAATTAACCATATATTTTATATTTAACCCTTAGTAAAAAACATTTACTCTTAACATGTCTTCTTGTATTCTCATAATATATGTTTTCTATAGGTACTATAAAATGACAATAAAACCAAAATTGGATCATTAATGATACTTATAACATTATATAAGTAAATTGGATGAATATTAAATTTTTAGGACTATTAAATCATTTAATAAAACAATATTTTATTTTAATAGTCATTTATGTCAATTTTGACACGATTTAGTAATTTATTTTTTCTAAAGTCATAAAAACCTGACTCCTTTGAAAAAATGGGGTAAAATTATCCTTAAAATTTTAATTTCATCCAATTTTTTTATGTCATAAAGATGTAAAAATTAAATTTATATTATCATTTATAAGATCATTTATTTGAATCTTTTTTTATTAAGATAATTACTGCATCATAATTGTGTTCGAAATAAATTTATTTATATAATGTCTAATAATTATAAATAATGTTCAATTATGTAGGAAATAATATTATATTTCTAATAAATATTTATATTACAAGAGATAATTTATATAAAGTAATCTAAATTTGTTTTAGTTAGGATATACATGTTTATGTTATATTTCCCTTTTCATTAAAATAAGTATTACTAAAGGTCATTATCACACCATAATGGCTCCACTAGGTCATAAAATCTATTCAAGGATTCTCACGGTCAAAAATATCTCATGAAATAGGATTTAGACACGTTTTAGGGCACTTTTTTATTATTATAAGAATATTTTTTACCATTCTTTACCTTATTTAGCCTTTAACCATGGTAAATAAAAATATTTAGTGAACTTACTATTCATAATGTCAAATAATAAAATGAATTTTTTTACATAATTTTGAATTTTGATTCCAATTATGGAACACCTTTTTCAAAATTCAAAACACAAAAGATTCAGAAATTAATTTAAAATTAGCCAACATTGTCAAAACTAGAAAGTATGTTTTTTAAGAATTAAAAACTATCAAATGAATGACATGTGTTTATGTACAATATTAATGTGAAATTAATTCCAAGGAAAAACATTTTATTAAGAGAAAAAAACATAATCTAATTACCCTTTAAACCCAATTAAAAAGAAAATATAACTACATAAATAATACATATAAAAGGAAATTTATGAATTACAATGATGTATTTTTCACTATTCATTAAAATTTTATTTTCATTAGAAAAGTACAAATATTTCAACCCATGTAAATTTTGATGTCCGACTTCTAAATAAGAAGTTTATTTTTTCAAATATATCATATAAAAGTGAAAAAATTGTATATAAAAAGGTTTTTCCTTTAAATTGCATTGAGACGACCCTTTACAAATATTGGTCTATTTTATGCTTAAAATTGGATTCATTTTCAATTTAAGGCTCTAAAATTAATTGGATAAATGTAGAAACATTAAAAAAATTGTAATAATCTTTTAGTTAGTTTTTTTCATTTTCTCCAATACAATTCCTAGACATTAATGACCATTTTAAATAATAATGCTATTATTGTATTGTTTTTTAGTTTAACTCAACATTTTTTGCAACATAAGATTTAGAGAAACCCCTTTTTGCATGCCGATTATGATATCAGACAATGCTTCCCATTTTACAGATAATTAACATCTTATTCATTAACATTAATTGATATGAAAATATATTATTCCATAAATGCAAACGATGTAATAGGGATATATAGTTTCAATTTCTCTCCAGGGATAAATAAATTGAATATTTTTGTGGTGAATATTATTGGTATTTAATACCTTATAAATATTTATGAATAAATAAATGTATCAGGGTTATTTGGTTGTTCAATATACCCTTTACACCATCTACCAATTCTATTTTTCAATATCCCTCATTATCCAAGGAATCCATCTGTAATAAAATACTTCTTCTATATGGGTTTTTCCATAAAATGGCATCCTTCCCAAAATATATCCATATGTGGGCCAGCCTTGGGGTGATCCCAGATTTCCCGCATTTAAGGTAAACCAAAGGTAAAGGGAAATAATTTGTTAAAATTTGACCAATATATTCACTATAGCTACATGGTAAGAGTAATCATTTCCACTCATGGTGTTTGGAAAGAATATTCCCAAAGATTTATATGGTAATATTTATGGGAAAAGTGAGAATGTGAGAGATAGAGAGATAGTTTGTGCATCTTTTTGTACTAAAATCTAGGATTAAAAAGCGGTGGTGGTTCAATTTCATCCAAATTGGGAGAGAAAGGGTTTGTCATAATGGAATTCAAGTTAGTAGTGACTAGTTGAAGTTAAAGAATATTGTATGGTTGGTTTCTATGGTTTATTCTAGACAATAAAAATAATTTGAATTTTCAACAATCAGAAAGGTCATTTCAGCACTAAAAATCATTTACATGTTAAGTGAAGATATATGTTGTCTCTTTAATCATTGAAAAAAGATTCTGATAAAGTCAATATTTATCAACAATAAAAAAACTCTAATAAATGACAAATTTATCAGTGATAATTAAGAGTGAATTTATATATTATATAAATAAAAAATAAAAAAGAATAAATATATTTTTAAAATTATTTAGCTCTCGACTCATACCCTACCTAGTCTTTGTTAGTCTCCCCTTGTCAATTTTAATCCCCCACCAGCTCCACTCTTATACACATGAAAAGCCCCCCATGTTAGTATGTCCCCCCTACTTAGTCATGCACACCTAGGTGCGAACCAGTGGAATTAATGTAGAAAGATATTACACTAACTACTACACTATATTATTTTCATTATTATTTTATGATATACCTATTTATTTATTTATATTTACAACCAACTTTTTATAATTACATTTATATAAAAAAATTTAATACATTTATAAAATATATATTTGTTTCTATATGTATTTAGGTTTATGTATGTATGTGGGTTGAAATGAGTATATAGGTTTTTCATTGTGTGGGTGGATATATGATAATTATATATATATATATTATACATTAATATTTATTTATATATATTTAATTATTTATATTTAATATATTTTTAAATTTTTACACACACACATAATTAAATATAAAAGTTTTACATACATTTGTATAAGTATATATATTTATATTAGTAATTTTTTAAATGGAAAAACACGAATAATTGTTATTTTAAATATAGTAGATAATTATTATTTATTTCCATATGGTTCATATATTTAAATGGATATTGTAAGTGGTAATTTATTTTAAATAACTATTTATATGATAAAACTTATAAAACAAAATATATATATATATATATATATATATATATATTTAATTATAAATTAAACTACAATATGAACAAGATAAAAATTCATTCCAGTATTATACATATGAATGTAATACCACAAAATAAGTTCAATCTCTAATAAATAATGACAACAAGACTCTCTATAATGATGTTTAAATTCCATTTAATTGTCAAATGAAAATCCTTTTCAAAATATTTAGTCATTTGATTTTCAATCCATTTTTTAAAACATATATTATGATATTAATTGATTTATTAATTTTTCCTATCACAAAGTATATATTAATATTGTACTATGATTTATTAAAGGGGAAAATATTAACAAATATTTATTTTAATTATTTTATAAACCATCATTCACATAATCTATTATATATTATATTTAAATGAATATTTTTTACTATATAAATCATATTTAAAAAATATAATATATATAATATAAAAAAAATTATATTAATATATGTTTAATGATAATATTTTTTAATTTTTTATTTCATAATTTCTTAGAAAAGCTATTTATAAAGGCTCCACCTAATCAATGCTCAAATAATTTTTGATAAACGAATCACATTATCATTTTTAAAAATGATTATAAAGGAGGACTTTTAAGAGAACTTTTTGATGATTGTAAAGGTACAATTTATCATAACTATCATCTAGAACTCATAAAATTTTATCACAATATATGCTTGATTATGTAGTCATCTTGGTTAGGTCAATAAATAATCAGAATAGGCCAAGAATATCATATGGAAATAATTGATTGTTTCTTGGTAAAAGGGGGTGTCCATTTTTACCATATAAATACACTAATGGATCCTATATATATAAATGACTGTGTTGGTTATGATTACATATGATGGTGGCTCGGCCTGGTGGTCAAGTGATCAAAGGAAGCATGATATAGGGAAGCTCACTAGTTTGGTGGCAAGTAACACAAAATTTTAGCAAGGGAAATTATGGTTTAAAGACAAAAACCTATTAGTTGAAGATGAGTTGTAAAAATTATAATTTTTAAAAAATATAAACTATATGGACATATATCCCCCATTAATTATAATATTATAAATCAATAAAATTAAATAATTCACATAAATTTACAATGATTCATGTGGTATAAAAAATAAGATTGGATAATTCATATTTATGTAAACTAGCCTTTATTAAATTCAAAATATAATAGTTCAAACTATTGTTGAATATTATTAAATATATATATATATTTATTAATAATAATAATAATAATAATAATAATAAATTCATATTTCCCAACACAACACCTCATATGGTAAACCCTTAATTTTATCTAATATTTATTATTCCAACCGATGGAGATGACATGAGAGATACGGTTTAATCTAAATATATTATTAGAACCTCTATGTAACCTATATGTATATATATATATCACTATGTTAATTGAATTTAATGTTTTTATCCATATATATTCTTTCTCTATATTTTCACATCATATTTTACATTTATGTATTTCATCCATCATCATCATCCTAAAAATATGATGAACATAACATTAATAATGAGTTACCCCTATAAGAGTTGATGAATTTTCTATTTTGAAGTTATTTACTGTTCAATAAATTTCAAAAAATGTTATCATTATGAATGTCTTCTATAAATTGTTCATTTTGATGAGGGTGGCTCTATCAATATCATTGATGTATGATAATAATTACATGAAAAAGGTGATTATTATTATCTATATCATATATTTTCATATTCATATCCCCTTCTTTATATAAATTAAATAAATATTTTAATTATTTTTTAAATATTTCTTCATATGAGAAATACTGTTCTCTAGATGATGGGTAACAACTCACAAATGTAAAATCACAGTTTTTTTTACTTTGAACTAAATATGATAATTTATTATAAATATATTATTTATAATTGATATGATTACCTTGATAAAAATATAATTTTTCAAGTCAAAATATGTAATGATTCTACCAAATGTTTTTCAATTATGAACATCATGTACATATCATATAAAAAAGTATCAAAAGAAGCATAACTATTCAGGGAACATGCTTTATGATTTATTGTATCTTATTTCAATATACACACAAAGGGTTTTTAACTTTATTGTAAAGTATAAATATTAATGATAGAAAAGATAATTATTCTTTACCATTCAATTAATATTATATTTTTTTCTATTCTCTATCAAATTATTTCTTAAAAGGTATAATAAATATATTTATGGTTCATGAATGACTCCATAAGTATATTTTATTTATAGACATCCCTTAATTTGGATGATAATATTGAGTTGATTATATAGACTATCATTTTCAATACCTGATAAAACATTGTTAAATAATTTTAGTATATTCCTTGAAGTGAATAAGAGAATTTTAAAATATTTTTTATTACTTCCTTGAAGTACATGAAGATATATGTAATTTTATTTTCGATTAATGTTCATATGAATATGATATATTTTTATGAAAATTGTTTATTATTTTTTTATAAGAATATATATAATAATATTTCCACCAATTGTGTTTAAATGACAATATATACAAAAAAACTATAATGAATTTTGTTAATAGTTATAAAATATTGTATTTTTGAAGGATGACCTAAAAATAGTGTCTTTTGACATTAAGAAGAAAATAAAATATTTGTAAAATTTTCTTTGGTAGACAAAATACACAAAATAAAATTTTCATTTATTCTATATTTATAAATTATCAATATCATCTAATTTAATCTATTTGATTTTATCAATAAAATTTGACATTATTATTATTATAGATCATAAAATGAGAAGATTTATTTTATAACATTTATAATCAAATAAATTTTTTGGAAATAATTTTACCATAATATGTTGTTAGATAATGTTCATCGTGTCAAATAAAATTATTTTTTTAATATAAGTTCATCATTCTTGATAAATAAGGATCTATTATTCACTGATCATTGAACCAAATGGATAAACACATTCCCCAAAATGAATTTATTTTTAATTTATTATTTTTATTTTATCATGAGGAAGAAATTATTCATGAAAACATGATACAATTTTTACTATTCATACTTGAAATTTTATCATGAATATTTGTAATTTATAAAATTTAATCAAATGGTTTCTCCTTAATTTGTTATAATAAATGTTATTATAAAATATATTGTATGAATTATCAATTATTATCATTATGAGGTGTGCCATTGGAATCCATAATATTTCCTCCCACTTCTTCTAATTCCATATTTATCGTCTATAGAACATTGGAACTCATCTCCCGCTTAAATATATTTAAAAAATTACTAAAGATTCCAAAATATACAACATCTACAGGGTTGTGGGATTAACCTGCTGTGACTATATCATCTATTAATTTATTTAAAATAAACCACTATATTTTGAAGTTATGACAATAATGAAACACATGATAATTTAAATTGTTCATTACATACTATGAACATATTACATATGCACAATGAAAAGATGTGGAACATCTTATTTAAGTGTATCTTGAAACAAAATTTTTGTAACTGTAAATTTATTACTGAAAAAGTTATCATATTTTTTATTATAAATAATAATTATTAAGAGTTGTTAGGAAATTATGTAATTACATTTTCCATAATTTTGAATTTATCAAAGGTTGAAGAAGATTAAATAAAATCTTACTTTTTAGTATCATTTTTCGAATAAATAATTTGTTTTTAATATTTGAAGTCTTTATGAGATATATTAAAATAATTATATTCGTGAAAAAGAATTTATTTTATAGACATTAGACAAATTATGTTGCAAATAACTCTATATATATTGATCATTAATTATAGATAAAAATTTAATTTTATTCTTTTTAGGTATAACTAAATAAATTATGGTAAACAAAATGAATATTAATACCAATAAATTAAATACATTGAATTAGATTTTTGGTCTTGTGGAGTAAATTAAAATGAAAACATATTAACACATGGATACATGAAAATCAATTTTATTATAAAATAGTTTACATCAATTTGGGGGAGAATGATGAATTTATTTATATGATTTATGTCTTCAAAATTATCACATATAAGAGATTTTTTATTCCACTTATGTTGTTATAAATTCCCCACGTATGATGATTAAAAATGTGTTTCCTATTATTAAATAAAATTATTTATATCCTTAAAAAATTTAACTTTTTTGAATTTATAATATTTATACAGTTTATTAATTAACAAATATGTATTGTTCTACCGACCTACCAAGTCATACAAAAAAATATTATATAAAAATTGAATCTACTAAATTTTCACGTTTATTATAATTGGCGGGTGAGTATAAATCTCATTCTATTAATTTTTAATAATATAAATAATAGGAATCATATAACATATATAAAATGGTCTCACTAAATTATTGACAAGAATTCAACAACACATATATGAACAATTCAGTTGAAATGTATTGAAAATCAACATTCTGGTTATACTAACAACATGTTTAGTTATACTTATTATGTGAAAATATTTTTAATATTGTTTGGAAAAAAATAAATATACATTCACTAGAATATTAAAATGAATATTTCAACAAGAAAAGAAATATTTTAAATATTTTCCCAAAACTGAAACTACTACATAATAAATAATAATATCTCAATTATTATTTTCAATGATATATTTGATGTTTTTAATCCCTTCAATACCCATCAATGAAAAGAAATATGGACATAAAATTATGTTAAAATATTTGACTAAAATAATTAAATGAATTTGTGATATTTTCAACATGTAATATTTTTGATTGGTTATCCAAACTACAAATATATGTGAGAATATTGTGACATGGTTTCTTCCATTTAAATTTACATATTTATATATATATGGATAATTTCCAATTGATATTAATATTTTTTTATCTATTTGGTAAAATTTATCACAACATCTATGAATCCTTCAATACCCAAAATTTTTTAAGTATCTTAAAAATTATGAATGCATCACCCAGTCAAAAACAATTCACTATGGGTTAAACTAGATAAAACATATATGATATTAGTATTTATTTGAGGAAGAAAACAAATTTTTTTCATCTTATATTCTATATAAATAAAGTAATTTTCATAATGTTATTATATTGATTTTAAAAAACATCAAATACATCCAATCAGTTGATTGAAATAATGAACTATTTGATCCTTAAATTACAAGGAGTGTCCTTGAATTTTTGAATTATTCAAAAATAATTTTAAATTTTAAATTTTTAAATGATCATTCATATTCATTAAATTAACCTTAATGAATAATTAGATATCATTTTTTAAGAGTGGTATATTTAATACAACAATGGGTATTGAAGAACTTATTTTTTCTAGAATAATTAAACTTTATTACACATTTTTTATCATTTAAGGAAATAAATATATATGTTCTTATCTACCTTGGAAATATAAAAAAATAAATCCTATAATGATTATTTTAAAATAACGGTAATGGTATTCCATACATAATGAGGTTTAAACGGTATAAGTGATTATATATTCCAAAATTTAAACCCGTTTTTTTGTTATATGATGATGGATATTGTTCTAATATACATAATCTATATATAAAATGGATTTTTTTTAAAATATTGTAAAAAATCCATATTGTCGAATTCATTAAAGAAAACCATTTATGTAATCTCAACTGGCAATGCTGTGTTGATTTTGATTCACAATTCCTTCCATGAATGTGCTTAGTTGAGATTTTTTATTCATTATATTATTAATAATTTAATATTAAGTAATTATATATATGATATTATACGAATATAATGTCATTTGTATAGAAAATTTGAATTGTGGGTATATTATTGTTTACATAATAAATTATATCACATAGAAAGTATTTTCCACTATTGAAGTTTAAAAAAATAATGATATTAATAACCATAAAATAATGTTTTTTATAATCTTATAGATTTGTTCATATAGGAATTACGAATATAAATTTCTAGAAACATGATTTATAAAATTTTGAACAAAAGACTAAAATATAAATCATGATTTTATAAGGGGTTTGGGAATGTTGCACTCTATTACCCATCATTAGGTTTACCTACAATGTTTTCATGATATTGTTTTTAATGAGGTATTATGGAATGGAATCCAATTACAATGGATTCACTTGTTTTTTTCCACTATCATTTTTATTTAAAGATTATATAAGACTTGATAATGTTATCATATCTAAGAAGGAGTGTTATAGAATATTATTTAATAGATTTCCTAAAAATATTGATGATAATGAATATTTATTTCACAACATAGTAAATGATATGTAAAAGTATTCATTTTTTCACCAATTGGCATTCCAACTTATTATATGACATGGGAGATTATGTTTAATCTTGATCATTCATTAAACATTCCATGTAACCTATACATATATTAATATTCTAATGGAATATATGAATTTTTAGCTGTATTATATTTCTCTCTAACTCCTCTCTTCCCTTTTTAATATTATTATTTATCACTCACCATAACCATCCTAATTATTCATCGCCCAGTTAACCAATGAATATTTGTACGTATAATTGATCATGTACTTCATTCTATGAAATTCCTTATAGTTTGAATCAATATTTAATCATTTTCGTAATAGTCAAAAGTATTTGAGAGATAAACTATATTATTGATCATATAATTTTTTCCACTATTATGATACAATTATATATTAAAATATAATAGGGAATTTTTGGAAATTATTTTTAAAATTTTAATATATCGGACACTATAATTATCATTGAAATGGATTGAATTTTTTTAAAAGTTGATATCTTACATGTTTCCTATTTCAAAGAAATTACAATGAGGTCTTTTATTGAGTGATTTAGAGTTTCAATGATAATTTTATTTATAAATATATAATTGGATATGAGTATTGTCATGGAAATATCATTGATCATTGAGAAAACCCGAATGCATGTGGAGACTTTAATGAGACTTATGATCACAAGTATAATTAATATGAGCCATATCAGTCATTGAATCAACATCCAATAGGTATCTAGTAATCTTATTTCAGATTAAGAGAAAAGATGAACCCTTGGAAATAATTATTATCATATATTTGACTTAATAGAAGATAAAATGAGAAAAGTAATCTAACAAATTAATTGATGATGAAATATCTTCTTTGGGAATGTGAATTTCTGAAGGAATGGTGTGGGAATAATATGGTGATGAATTGGAATTGATGTTTTGATGACGTGTAATCAGAATATAATATGTATTGAAGTATAATTTAAAATTGGGGTTTATACAATGTTGGTAAATTGATATAATTATAATAGTATTTATGTGTTATGTATCTATAGAAGGTTTGTATACTCAATGTCTGGTTCCTTGTTCAATAGGAGTTTATTCAATGATGTATACATAGTAGTGGTAGAATAAATGATTATGATTGAAATAGGTTTTATGTGTCATTGAATATCAAGATTAATTCTATAGAATTAATCCATACAGTTCTATTAAATACAATGTTTAATGAAATAGTGATGCATAAAAACTATTATGGTTATATGTATATGATAATCCCTTGAGGTGTCAACCAAGGTGGAGCATAGATTCATGATTACCAGCATGTTTAACATGAGTATGGTATATTTTTTATTTATAAATTGAAGATATTATATATAGTTTTGGGGACAAGTAGATAAACTCATTAAATTTACATACGGAATAATTAACCAAAATACTCAGATAATCAATAGAGCTGGATCACATTGTTTATTATGTAGCCATGTAGACTAGTTATATTTTTTGGTTAGTTATCCATGTGGACAAGTTGACTAGCTTAATTGTACATCTAAGGGGATTAGTGTGATATCTATTACTTATTATTCATTTGATGTTATTTTATTAATTAGAGTACCATTCATTAATTTTCTGAACATGTGATGAAATCTTTTATGGTTTGACCTAATATTCATTTCATATATCGCAACCAATTATCTAACTCATTAGACCCACCCTCCTCCCCACTTATTTATTTGGATGGGATATGAGTTCATTTCATGTGTGTAAATAGGATGTGTTCTAAATATGAATCTATTTCACATATGGGACCCAAATATAGTAGGATTATAATAGTTGGTTTCTTAAAGGACATTAGATTTTGGGGATATATTGAGAACTAGTTAGAAAGAGTTTGTTTATACGTTTCATAATTATAAATTAATATACATCACTATGGTATAGTGGTTTATACCACACCATGTCGTATTCTAGTAAAGACTATAACATAGTGAAGGTCACTATATCATGGTGTTGTGCATGGGAACAATCATGATGTGTTGTAATGCACAGTACAACTATAATTTTCTGTATAATATTTTCTTACTCAGTTATTCATCATGATATGATTATATTTAAGATATTGAACATTTTACATGAATATAACAAATTTTAATTAAATAAACATGAGTATTTATTCATACATTATAAATAGTAGAATGCGTTTGAATAATTTTTGAAACATGTCACCAATACTTTCAAGAATTTGATTCTTCTTGATAACAGTATAACTCAGCTACATTGCCATCTAATTCTTTATATGTGAGCCTGTATTTTAACTACCCAATGGAAAAACATCAATTTATCATTTCTTATAATTTAAATAAATATTATTCACAACTTGAAAATACTATTTATCCAAAATATTACATACAAATTTAATTTAAATTAGACTATAGATACACTTATTTTATGAACTAATATCCATATTTCTCAATTGTAATATGAGATATTACCTATTGTCCTTAACTAGTGTCTAGTTATACACCAAGTCACCCCTAGATAAATAAGTTACTATAAAATTAAAAACAAAATCAAATGAATTATTGTTTTACAATACAATCTATTTCAATCCATATATCCTCTAGAATGTTTCAAACATTCTATCAGAAACCTCGATACACGATTTATGTTTCTTTTTCTCTCTAAAGTGAACTTATTTAATTGATACCATGACCATGGATAAAATCAAACACACCCAGTTCAATTAAAGGGATTGATATATAGTTTCTATTAAATTAGAAGGGAAAAATCATCTCATGACATATTCAATTAATGTAATATCACTTTTGAAACAACCAATGTATACCATGTTTCCGTGAGATTGTGGTTTCATGTATTGGTGAATAAATCCAATTATATTATTTAGTATATAAATTAATAATAATCTTATGTTTGATGACCAATACAAATTTCCTTATATATTTTTATCAAATCGCACATATAAAATACGGAACACCTATTTGTGGTTTTTTCTTAATAACATTCAATATAAGAGATTACCAAGTGAAAACACCATGGAATGAAGTCTCAAATATTATGATTCCACAAGACCATATATTCGAATATAATTTCTTCCCCAGTAGATAAATATCCCCCTGACCAAGTGAAATGTGATTCGTATTATTTTCATTACATTTGCGGGATCTCATTTTAGTAGGGAACTATTATAACCCTTCTACATTTCCCATTTTGAAAAAAGTTTATTTTGAAGTAGTTTTAAGTGGTTATAGTCTATTCTATTTGATTTTATTCTAAATTATGTAATAAAATTAAAATTATATATGATGATTGATTTTTTCACATTCAATGAAATGAAGGGAAAGTGTTTTTGGTTGTAATTAAACATTCTAAAACATACTGGAAAAGGTTTTGAGTTGATTATCGAATGTAGGAGATGGTTTTTAGAGACAGTAGTTTGGAGTAAAGAATATACATATTTACTATATTGATGTAGATTTGGTTGATCATTATGGTGGTCATGTACTTGATCTGAATTTTCTCCATGTGATTGACATGATGTTAGGTTATGTGGTTGATCATAAGTTTTTTCTTTCAGTAAACATAAAGGTAGGTCGTACTGCTTATATGATGTTTATATAAGTGGTCGATCTAGAATGAGTCATTTAGTTACCTCCGTGAGTTTTACATGAAGCTGATGTAGAAAGTTACATATGTTTTATCTTCATAGTCACTTATTTTTTTATGTTCTGTCACATGCATAGATTTTCTATTGAGTGAAGTCAATAAATCCTAAGACTTTGAGAATCATCATATACTTTTGGAATGTAAGTAATTATTTGTGTATATCAGAAGTCATTATGTGTAATAAAATCTTTTTATCATAAGGATTCAAGATCCTTGTATCAATTAAACCTAGGTATCCAAATTAAAAAAAAATTATCATAAGTCTTTTGAAATTTTAGTGTAAGCCTTTTGGAATTGGACATAATACATTACTAAAAAGTAACACTTTAGAGGTTTCCAACATAATTATTTTGAAATTATAAATACCTAAATGTATGTTTGGTGTATAACTTAGTATATTAAATTCATTTCAGATATTGAACATATATTTCAATGTTAGTGATACATTGGAATTATATTCATGGATTTAAAACATCTTGATCAAGTATATGTTTATTATAAAAGATAAAAATAAAGGAGGATAAACTATGTAAGAAAGAAAGAAAATGGAGAAGAATTTCATACCATAGGAGGAACGTCAATATTATATGTTCAATCATAGGTGGATTAATATTTATGTATTTTTATGTATGTATAATTTGTAAAGAAAATTATTATATGAATATTCAAATATCACTTATGAATTAAGTTCTATTATTGTAGAGATTAAATAGTTATAATTAACTAAATTTTAAGATGTTGTATGTGTGAAAAGGTGAGAAGATAAAAATTATTTCAATAATAGTTTTTCCATTTGAATAACGTAAATAATATTCTTGATATTACCCTATTAATATTTTAAAAAATTAAACTAAATATAAATGGTGGGGTGTTGTATATATTTTATGAGATGAACAAATATGATGAAGTGTGCTACATATATTCCATAAAATAAATAAATGATGAGAGAAATGAATGAAATGGATATTTTTTTCCATTTTTATAATAGAAATTAATAAATTTGAAAATAATACAAACTCTTTTGTTAGATTGGATTAAAGATGTAGCATGTAACAACATACAAAAAATTTTGAAATTGTGAATTTTTTTAGTTTTTTTGCAAATCAATTCAAACTATCATTATTTTCGGGGATAAAATTAACCATTAGGAGACTATATTATGTCATAAGTTCATGGTTATACCATAATTCCTATAATCAATATAATTCTTTCTAGTGGACTATGTTTTTGGGGATTTTACAAGATTATTCCCAGTACCTGATTGCATTATTGATTACCGAGCCTTGTAAAATTTATTATGTAGTTTTTATGTGTCATTATGGGTGTTTTTGATATTGATTTAAATTTACTCAATTAGGTAAAAAAAATTCATAAAAGGAAAATAATTAAAGAAATTTTCAATCATTAATTGCTCTATAGTGATTTCGTTGATCTCGTGGGTTTATTTTCAATTGTTATCAAATTGAGGTTTGTTTGTTAGAAAATGATTATTCATGAATCAAGTTGAATTTTTGTTTCAAATTACTAATATAAATAATGGATAATTTTACTTAGTAATCATAGATGAAATTACATCATTTTATTTAAATTATTACCATATTTGGAAGGATATTTTGTTTTTGAATCTATTGGTTATTAGTTGTAATTTATTGTAAGATGTTGCTGATGGTTTTACCCATCGTGTTGAATGAGTTTCTATTAAATAATCTTATAAGGGGAGTACGGAAACTCAAATAAATAATATAAATTAGATATTAAATTCTATTTTAGAAAGTAAATTTCATAAGGTAACATAAATCACCGTAGAAAATGTTATATGTGATAATCCAGAAAAAAATTATAATGGGGGAACAAAAATAATGAAATAAAAGTTAAAAATCCAGCCATTGAAATATAAATTATAAAAATGAGGAGTGATGAAACTATTGAATAATTATTTACTAGATTAAATTATATTATAACCACTTTAAAATGATTCGGTGAAAAATTGGATGACTCAACTGTTGTTGAAAATATATTGTCTATTCTACTACGAAAATTTAATATAAATGTTTCGAACATTGAAGATAATGATCAATATTTTATACCTGCTGATTAAATACATGTTATTATTATATCATAGAATATTATAATGGATAAAACCACTATGATGATGAAAAATTACAACAAAGTGTGTTTTTAGAACCTCATAGAAGGATAATGGTTAGAAGAATGGAAAAGTTGATTGATTTTAATGTTAAAACAAAGATTATGTCAAAGATGAGAAATTATATGAGCTTATGTTACTTTTCCCTAGAAAATAAGGTTTGATAATAAAGGATAATAAGGAGAATATTAAATTAAAATGATTCAAATTTGGAGATATACACCACTTTATTGAAAACTTGTTAGGTATTAATGAAAGGAGAATCCAATGATGAATGATATTATTGACTTATTATATAATTTAGAAATAATACTGAAAATTATAAATTTAGTCATATAAAATGGTTATAATGTTTTTAAATATAATAATACAGAATTATTTACAAATCAGAACGGAATTTATAATAACGAATATAAATAAGAAATTTACAATACTAGTGATAATGTTAAGAAGTTGTTTATCACCAATGGGGAAGATGAAAATTTCAAGAGTAATGATAGTATGGGTTCAATTATTTTAGAATAAAAATACTTTATAGATTTTAGGATAAATATATAGTTTAAATAATATGTATAATAAATTTATATGCTTTAAAAATAAAATATAATGTTGAAAAGGGATGATTAATACACTAGTACCCAGAAATCTAATCAACTTGAAAAAATCAATGTTTTTGAAAGAAATTAAGGATTTTACCAAATTGGATGATGATTAAATAAATTTTATCCCAAATAAAAGATATGAAAATATAATATACTAGGATTGATTGGATCATTTTTATATAAATATTGTTCAAAATTGAAGATGAATTGAGGATCTCTAGATAAGATTTAAAATATTTTGTTCCAAAAGTTATAGAATTATCAAATAAAGAATAATTATTTCATAACAAAAAAACCCATCCTTAAAGGGATAAACTATTTTATAAAACATTGATGATGTGTCTTAAATGAAAAAAGGAATTATCTAATCTATGTTTGTGGCTAATTCATTTGAATCAAACAAATCAATGAATTCTAGAAACCTTAAAAAACATAAAGACAACACCAAATAATGAAACTAATGTTTTTGGGATAAGGCCTATTTTTGAAAATAAGATTCCATAGATTCATAATAATATCGCTTAAGAAAAATTTGGAAAATTTATTGGATATAATAATTATTAAATTCATATAACATATTTGGGATATAATACGACTAATAGATGAATTTATTCCATTCAAGGGTGACACAAAAACTATGTAGTGTTTGGAATTACATAAAAAAAAGTTAAGTTTAATTATATATATTAACGTGAATATATAATAGTTTTAAACAATTTAGGATGATTTATCCCAATAAATGATAACATGTTTAGAGTAATGTAGTAAATTCTAATCATGAGTCATATTACCTGTTTTAACTTCACGGATAATTCTTTAGTAAATGTTACTAGGGTTTTCACTATAAAAATTAAGTTATTGTTATTTTAATTTTTATACTTATCAAAAGCCTCAGATCTAATTAGTGAATAAAAGTATTATTCCCTTATTATTCAAGTTTCTCTATAATGTTAAAAAGTGAAATATCCTTGGATGTTGGATAGTGGATTTCTTTCACATAAGAATGTATATGTGAAGATATTGAATAATTTAAATGAACAAAAAGAAGGATTAGGGGAATTTTGTAATGATAGGTCACTAAAAATAAAAGTATTTGGATAAGTGGTTATAAGTAAATAGAAATTATAGTCAAATATACCTTATTTTTTTCTAGGATGAAACAAAATCATATAATTATTTCTCAAAATAGTGATAATGGTAGTGATGTAATTTTTTTAAAACATGTTTTTTTGGTGGAAATGATTGAATATTGAAGTACTGTGAAAAGAGGATAGTGAACAAAAGGTAAAGTTATTTCAAGTGGGTGATTCTCTAAATTTAGTCTACCTAAGTATTACTTATGAAAATGTATTCTTATATGGAAGGATTGTCCATATTCTCCAAATAAATATAATATATAATACATAGAGTGAAATTGTTAGTTATATTACATAGATGAACCATGAAAAGTAATTTATGTTCCCCAAATTAAAAATTTGAATAATTCTAATTATTC
This sequence comes from Viscum album, assembly GCA_963277665.1. Classification (NCBI taxonomy): domain Eukaryota; kingdom Viridiplantae; phylum Streptophyta; class Magnoliopsida; order Santalales; family Viscaceae; genus Viscum; species Viscum album. The sequence continues at coordinate 207,936,626 of OY728146.1, read as the reverse complement.
ACATAAAGAAATTAACATTCATACATTTTATCCATTGGATTTTATTAATTCTTAAATCTACTAGACCATGAGAAAAAAACATGAATAAAGATAACTATTTAAATTAATATATTTAATATTTCACATTCCTTAACTGAATCATTTATAAGATACATGAATAAAATCCCTTAATATGTTCACGCATATTTAATGAAGTGACAAAAAAAAGAGTGTGGTCACTCCTTGAATAAGATTCAAACAAACAATAATGTTATGTGAAAAAAGAGTATATTTTTATAGTACCATGATAATTATATAATTTATCATGAACTTATTCAACTATATACTCCACAAGAAAACATTTCAGCATTATGTATAAATAAAATAATGATAAATATGGTTCAAAAATTGTTGTTAGATAATGTTACAACCTGGCATTTTGAGAGATATTCTATTAGAGAAAGTTTAATATGAAAAATCATTTCATATACATAACAAAATATAAATTCAATATTTCAATATGTATTAAAATGAAAAATAGTGTTTTAATTATTTAAGGGTGGTTGGAGGCCCTTTAATAATAAAATTCAATGATAAAACTCTTATGAAGTTTTATAGAGTAGTGGTTGATGGAATCATCAAGGTTATCCTCTAAATGTAAGATGGTAATGATTCTACAACATTTAGAATAAGAATATTTTCGATATTTTTGATGTTAATGTGTGTAATAATACAATTAATGAAGGAAAACATGAAACAGTATATACCAAATGTGATAAATTTGAGCCTTTCTCTGTGAAACATCATTATTTAGTTGTAGAAAAGCATAGTTGTTTTGAATAATTTCTTCTTAAATATGATGATTCATTTGACATAAGTAGTGTGGATTAACTCCAATAATCTCTTCTATGTATGAGAAGGATGTTTTATTTGTATAATATTTTTGGATATTAAGAAAATAAATTTAAAAAAGATAAATTTTTTGATAGTATCAGATACTTAAATATTCTCTTAGGTTGAACCATGATATATTAAATAAGTAATAGAAAATAAAAAATGTGTTGATTGAATGCTTGAAAATTTTTATTAGATATAGAAAAATTATTGACCAAACCAAAATACAGGAATGTATTTGGAATAAAATGGGTTATCCTAGACAAGTGGAATGAATAATTTAAATGTATTAAAAATAAATAAAGACTCGTCTGTATGGGATATTCTTAGTTTTATGTATTGTATTTTAATGAGACCTTCATACTAGTATATACTCTATAAACCATGAGAATGTTTCATGTTATTTCTTCTCAAATATAATACAATACTTTTCGGAAGTATTCCAAGTCTTTCTTCCTCAATGGTGAGTCGGGAGAGGGGTTTTTTATTGAGAAAAATTGTGGTTACATGTTCGGTAATGATTAAAATCATTTTTCTGGTATATGAATGATTTATATGGGTTAAAAAATGATGATATATCACCATATCCTAAAATTGAAACCATTCATATGAAGTTAAATTCCAATAAATGAATACTAGATAAAAACTAAACATTATAAATCAAAATAAGGAATTACACATTATAATTTTATAAGTACATGAAATATTTTTTACTAGAAATGGGGATGGAGTGATTGAAGAGTTTCATAAAAAGATGAAGGATTTTTTTGGAATGTCTATTCATGGTGAGATTATATAATTTATTATCATAATATTTTATTAAGATGAAAGAAATATATTTTTTCACAGGAAAACTTTGCTAGATAAATTTTATAAATGTTTTTTATGGATAATTATAGACCAATTTCTACATATATATAAATAGATTTAAATCTATCTAAATATGATCAATAAAATTATGTTTATCAAATAGATTTTAAAAATTATATTATTGTATAGTTAAACTAAATAACATAAAGTGTAGATATAGTCTATGTTATCACCATTTTTTATTGATTACAAAGTTGTCTAACAGATCACATCATATGGTTGGTAAAAGGATTCTTAGATATATAAAATGAATAACTGATTTTTGGTTAGAATAGGAAAAAATGGAGAGCTTAATATGAATCTATTTTCATATGTATATTTGATAGGATATTTTGGTGGTAAAAACCAAATTCGATAGATTTATCTTTCTTGTTGAGGGATATATTCTTAACATAAAAAGAATTATAATTTTGGATCCTTGAGAACTGATGAGGTAGAGTATCATTATAAATGTCTACCCTCTAACTAATTGATATGCATGACAACATAGTTGGAAGAAATCAAAGTGAAAGTGAAGTATCCAGATCACTTGGGGATTGATAATAATATTGATATGAATTTATCATAGAATCTGGTTAATTATTCAAGAATCCATAAAATTGATATCAAATATCTCTTCATCAAGGATCCTGTGGAGATAAATTGGATAAATATTCAATTTTTTCCAACTATAGAGAAAATAGAAAATGTGTCTGTTAAATCATTATTCAGGGATGCTTATAAAATATTGAGGTTGTAAATGGTAGATAAATCTTCCATCTCATGAGGAAAATGTATGGTTATTTAACTTCTCTTTCCATGTGAATTGGAATTTATTTTCAAATATGTTAAATGAAAAACAAAATCATCTTGTATTTACTTCTATATGAATTTATAAATTGTCTTTATAAATAGGGATAAAAACCCTTTGGTGAATATTAGAGGTATATATGACATGTATTTAGTGGGATCATGTGTTTTGGGAGAGTAAAAGAGGTAAGATATAAATTAATATTGCACATCTGAAAACTAATTTAATATTTTTTAGAAGTGATTATAAGATACTTATTTAAATTTTTTGAATAAAATTATAGATTAAATATGTTAAATGAAAATCCATGTTTTATGGAAAACAATCTGTTTTTTTAAATAATGTTTCTTACACAATTTTCTCTCACATTTGAATAGAATAATTGGATATTTGTAAATTTATAATTAAATAATGATTGATGGTGATTTTTTTCATAGGATTTAATCAAAATAAAATGGGAAATTATTGAGACAATGTTTTAAATTTTTTATTTATTATTATTTAATTGGTTATATGCTATTATATTGGGTAATATTTTAAATGCATAAATCATATTCAGAACGAATATGATGTCTGATGTGATAATATTCAAAATGAATATGATGATTGATGAGATAATATTATTCAAAACTAAATTAAATTATTATTATATGTAGAGACATAGTCTATATTATCATAACAGATATATTGATTTGATTAAGGAAAAGTGTGAAGCTTTAAGGGTGAACTAGTTTTGAGTAGAGCGATTTGAGGATTTCCAGACCAAGACATATCTATTTTATATAATGGTCAGTACTATGGTCTATCTAATGGTTTCACATGTGTCCAATCACATGGTTATTCAATCATTTAACCTGATGGTTTTTCACGTGAGGAATATAAAGGTTGGACATGATACTTATTGTATGTTGGATCATGTGTTCGATCTAAATGTTGGTCATGTCATTGATTTGAAGGTTATATATATGGTAAATCAAGAATAATACATCTGGTAGATTCATTGAGTTGTTTATAACTTCAATCAAGGATGATACATATGATTTATCTTTGATCATTTCGATTTTACACATGGATGATCACATACATATAGTTTTTTGGGTGATTTCAAGAAATCTTATCTATTTGAGAAACATTATAATATTTTATCCAGTTTGTATGTCCTTGAGTAGATCATAATTTTTTATGCTAAAAGTAAGACTTTTATCTAGAAATATTATTTTGATGCATAATATATGTTTTTACTCGAGTGTAATAATTTAGAAGTTCCTTCTATAAACCATTAAAATTGGAAAACATAGATGATCTGCTGAATGTATAACTGAATTTCAATAATTAATTTCAAATTATTAACGGATATTTAAAATATGATGATGATTTGGGATCATCTTTATGGTTTTAAATCGTCTTGATCAAGATTATGATCATGATACAAACTGAAAACATGAGAAGACCAGCTAAGGAGGAAATATGGAAAAATAATAAATATTACACACATCCTTTTCAATATATATACAATAGGTTCATGCAAAGTAATATACATTCCTTTTTGGAGGTATATTTAAATGTTTTTAAGGATGTGTCATTTGTGGTGAAGATGAGTCTGTGAATATTCAAATATTTCATGGGAGTTTTTTTGAGATTTAAAAATAATAGAGATGGATAATTCACTAAATTTAAAATAGGTTGTATGTGTCCATATGTGAGAAATACCACTTCTTGAAACTTTATAACTTTCATATGAATTTGGTATGTAAAATTATCAATATTACACTATGAATATATGTAACATTATAAAAAAATTAAATATGGGTTGTTGTTAGGATTTTTTAAGAAGATTGATGAACCATAAGTTATATACTATATTGAAGAAAATCTAATGGATTAATGGAATAATTAGATGTTGTTCTTACTAATAATTGTTAAATGGAAAGAATAATGTGAAAATAAAACCTAATTTAGTGTGATTTGGGAAGAATATAGTAGGATGACAACAATATAATTAAAGTCCAAATATGTTGATATTTTTTTTTACAAATATCTATGAAATATTATCACTATGTAGGATTCAGTTAAACCATTTTGATAATATGGTGTATCTTAATTTCAGTGTTATCCCCGTATTATTTTCATCCACGTTATTTTTTAAGTACAATGTGTGATCATGGGTGTTTCAATATCATGATAATGAGTAACTACTCATATTGAGTAGTGAAATAATACAATATATTACACCGTACATTTTTATTCATGTATATGTATTTAAATATTAATTAAAATTATAATAACCTTTATAATAGTTTGTTAAAACTAGATATAATAAAATAAATTTTTATTCACTGATTCACCCCATCCCTTTGTGATTTCATAATTCTTGTGGTTAAATTTTCACCTTTCATGTGAATGATGATATAAGAACATTAGCACATTAATTTTTTGTTGGAAAAAATCATCTTGTGATAAATATATTTTAATAATTATGTCTTTGAATATTCTATTAATTGTAATTATTTTATTCCAGGGAAGTAACTCTAATAGACTTTTGAATACAGTAGATCCAACTTCTAAAATTATTGTTATATTTTAAATGATAAACATTTATTTATTTTTGTATTTCCATTGCTATTAGTCCAACAACATTCTCATGTTCCTATAAAACATTTGTAACTTCACTCCATTAAATAATTTCCTCGATAATTTATATCACCAATTATACAGCCTTTTGAAAAAATAATAAACATGAAATATTAGATAATTATACAGTCCAATTTATGTCATAATATTGAAATTATGTCAAGCGTTTACTATTTTGTACAACTCTGAAATAAGGAACAAAAACATGGTAACCCACTTCTTAATTTACATCAAATGCTTCAATGTACTAAGTATCTCTAGATATGGAAACCATTGGATCAAATAATCTACACATTTTAGTTTATATGGACTTAATTGAATACAAGATCAAATTTATCATTGGAATACATGTTTTATATCAACTTTATAATAATAACCCATACTTCTCTAATAATAATGAACCAATCCATCATACATTCTCAAGTACTCTGAGTCAATTTAGATTCTTACAACAAGAAATTCTCTTATTTTTATTATATATCTTCTAATTATGCAATTTGATTAAGAATTATCATTCCTTGGAAAATATCATGGTATATGTTATAAAATTTAATCATATGATTTTATGTATATTTATTCATCATAATAATCTTATTTTGTTTTTTCAAGCATCATTGTGGAGAGATTTCATTCTTTATAAAATTTAAACATATTCCATAATGAATTGTTTCATATTGAATTTTTCAAAAAATTATCTATTTGAATTATACATAAATATCTAACAATATATATTAATATGTGTGTATATATATTATTCTCTTGACCTTGGGTTTCTACATTAAATCATTTATCAATATATATATATTTTACTTTGTCTTTACAAACACTAAGGCTTCACATATACCATCCATATATTATAAATATATTTTACTAGGAAAACTATATCTCTCTCATTATCCTCTTTTAAAAATATGGTTGGATTTCATTCATAATAAAATAGAACACTCAGTTATGGATTCATGAAAACAAACATTCTATGATCATAATGTTTGTTTCAATCCATAAATAGATATATTCAAATTCAATACCTTATTTTAATTATTTGGTATCAATGAAACTTTATTTGTTTATATAAATATCCTTCATTGGGTTTCATATAATTTTCATATCCTTTTACACATATTATTACATGTTTTTCATCATAATTATCCTCCAAATACAGACCAAGGATCATAAAGGTTAATGTCATCAGATGATTGGATACATAATTAGAAAGCATGAAACCAAAATAAAAAATGTTTTATTTAATCATAATAATGATATACTAATACCCTTTTATCCCTTACATCTTCATAGGATAGCCTGGGTAAAATATAAACGAATTGATGAGCTCAAATGTCTAGTTAGAAAATAATCATTAGAATAAAGCATAGAACATGGGTTAGAAATCACAACCTGATGACATGAAATGAAATGATTAAACCTATAAAATAATAAAATATAGAATATGGGTTCATATAATCATGAATTCATAGAAATTTGGAAACAACATGAGTCATAAAATTATCTTGATTCATGCATCATTGAATATGGAGGAGCATGATTCATTGATAACCACCAAAACTGTTGCACATTGAATATGAGTGAATTATAACAACCAATACCATCGCACAAGAAGTCTCATAAGACTAATCATTAACCAATAAATTGGAGTGATATCTAGGAATATATATCATAACATTTGAATGAATATTTTTCCCACAAAAGGAATCATATATACGTAATCAAAGACAAACGTTATGGTTACACATGGAAAGAATTGGGTATCATAATCAATCAGAATTGAATAACAAAAGGGAATATCATAATGGTTTTCAAAAAATAATGGATTTATATCATAAAAATAAACTAAAAATGTAAAATATTAATATATCATTATAAATTATGGAAACTGAATTGAAAACATGTAAAAAATGTGTTTAAGAATCCTTAAGAACTAAAACATTTATTGTTGTTTAAGGGAAAATTTTCAGTAATATTTATAATAGAAATATAATTTTTGTTTGTATGAACCCATAAATGAAGAAAGATAGTTTTTCATATTAAAATGAGTTATTTTATAAAAATAATTTTTACTTAAAACATATTATAAGGTGAACTAGAAAATGTGTGAGAAATATGGAAGTTCCCTTAAATTGGGATTATATATCGAGAAGAATTGAGAATGTGAGATTTTTTTAAAAAATTGTATCTCCCCATAAAATAAAGAAAAACTAATATGTATATATTATTTTGGAACATATAATTAATGTTTAGAATAATTAAATAATAGAAATAAAAAATAAATTGGATTAAAGGGAGAGAAAGTGTGACCCAAATAGAAAATAGAGATTCAGAAAATATCTCTTACCTTATATAGGAAAGTGTTCTACAAATGATCTTAATATCCCAAATAATAATATTGAAAACCTTAATTAATTAATTTAAACTGTTTTCAAAATTTATATTGTTTTAAAATAATTATATTAGGATCATTTAGGTCTTTTGATGAGATGTAATTTAAAATTCCATCATCCAAGAGTTTTTTCTTCTTTTGTTTTCATGATCAGTTCATTTGTATATATATATAAATGATCGTGTATAAAGGGTATAGTTTTCCAGAATTGAAATTATTTGTTATTAATGAACATATAGAAGTTTAGTTTTATTATTTATCATTTGGTTATTTTGTCTGAGTATGAATTATTAGATAAAATGTTAATGGAAATCATTTTGATTTATTTAGTAGTTTCTCGATCATCAAAAATTAGTTGTGTACTATTAGTTAATATAATGTATGTATAATAATTAAATAAAAATAAAAAAGATGTAATACATATATTATAATCTATTTTAACAATAAAAGTTATTTATGACCATCCATGAATAAGGTAAATAAAATTGAAACCTCGTCGCCCTTGAATGTGATAAATTAACATGTCAAGCATGATGTTTTCATTTTTTAAAAAAAATTGGCGTGGTAATTAATGGTGATATATCATTTAGTTGACATAATAATATTAAAGTATAAATTAGATATTGTAGTTAACATGACACTTGGATAATTTATGTTGAGAACAATATATGAAAAGTAATTAAATTAGAAGAAATTAAATGAAAAAGAATGAGATTTTTACCACTAGAATTTTTCTCCTTCAGAACCACCTTCAGGCGCTTGAGTTTGGTGTGTTATTGAAACCAATGGATCTTATACATGGAAGAGAGACTTGGGAAGATTTTTGGTTATAATTTGGATATGATTAAATATTTTCTACATGTGAGGATAAGATGTGGTATTTATAGTGTAGAAGAAATGTTATTAAGTTAGTTCATTGGTTTTATATTTCACCTCAAGAATATGAATAGTATCTATTAATTTGAGTTAATATTATAACAATAACTTTTCATTTTGATCCAATGGGCCATTACTTCATCCATGACTCAATAATGCCTCAAGATTCATTTATTTACCTTATATCATAAATTATTGTATTTCACTATTCACCAAAAATTTAACTATTTTAGAAAAATCCCAAAAAATCATTCTAACCATTTATTTATATATAGAATTAAAAAATGGACTCCATTTTACAAAAATTATTATCTGAATATGAGAAAGTTAATTTTTAATTAAAATAATCTTTTACTTAAAAATTCCAATTTTAAAATTATAACTTATTTAATAACACTCTAAAAACGAATTAAAGTATCATTATATTTAGTAATATTAAAAAATCAGTTTATGAATATATTTTAGAAAAATAATTTTTTAATCATTATATTAGATATAAAATTTTAAATAAACATTTATGTTTTATAAAAAATACCAACACTTAATTTATCATTTTGAAAACCTTTATTTACATAAACTATGATATAATTATATAATATTTTCATTTATAAGATAGATAAATTTTATTGATACATTCATAAGTGATGATATTATTCTATTTGATGGATTATTATCCTTAAGGGTCCTATTAATATGTAATAGGTCATGTTACTATCCATTGGTTTATGTTTCTTGATTTCTATAAATACTTCTTACATCATTCATTATTTATTTAAATAAATTTATTATGTTATATATGTTATATTATGTGACTTATACTATATAACATAATTAAAATAAGAAATTTTTCATTGATTAAATTTTGGGTCATTACATTCTTACCCCTTATGAAATTTCTCCCTCAAAATTTTGTTTGACATACTATGGGGGAAAATGGTGAGAGGTCATCCCCTTTGTTTCTTCATCTATTTTCCATGAGTAATCTTAATAATTATGGGTATTATATAGTACTTTGATCTGTAGAATAGCCTTGTCACATAGTAATTTATCTATACGGTCCAAGATCTTCAATGACTACTCCCCGTAAGAGAGATCATTATCTAACTCTACCACCTTTAAATTCTACACAGCGAGGGATCCAATGTATACATTAACAAGAGAGATATATGGAATACATCATTTACTTGAGACATGGTTAGTGTATTTTTATGTTGATAGGCCTCAACTCAACATGATCAAGAGTCTTGAATGGGCCAATGGACTTGGGACATATCTCTCCCTTATTCCAAAAACAATTGATCCTCTTATATGAATATATGTAGAGGAATACCATGTCTCTAACATCAAACTCCAGATATACATGACGATTGTCTTCATAAATCTCCTATCAACTTTGGGTATCCCAGATATCTTGTTGATTGGTTTCACCTTTTCTACTTCTTCTTAGACAATTTCAGGTCCTAACAGCTTATGTTCACTAACATCATCCCAATATATTATTGTTCTGAATCTTTCCCTATAAAGAGTTTCATATGGTGTCATTAGGATTCTCAATTGGTGACTATGTTGGTACTCAAGGCAATCTTAACACTTATCTTATTTATATATGTTCAAGTTGAACAATTGCACAGTCCTCTTGAATTTCTATATATGGTTCCATCCTATAGAGATGATCCATAACAACCTATATAGAATTATTTCCTCTGTATTTACTTGGATGTCTGATGATAAAGTATGTGGTGATGTTTTCCGATTTCCATGTTGGTATAGGTAATAGATACATCTTCCCTATATAATTCTCCATTAATCCTTCTCCGGCTGACATGTTACGTTCTTTTACATATATTCAATAATATCATTCTTCATGTTGTCCCAATAATAGTTTTCTTGGATATCTTAATACATATTTCTACTCCCTGGGTGAATGGATAAGATTGAGATATGTGCATCATTCATAAGATCTTAATTTACCTATGTATTATATGGTGTACATATTCGTGACCCAACTCACATGAATTCTTTCTCATCCATTGGGAACCCTTAGGATTCCCCATTTTAGATATTTTCCACCATTTTCTGAATTTATACATCAATTGTTTGAGAAAAAAATTACCTATTAGGGATGTTTGAGAAATAATCTGAGAAAGTATTGATGAATTTCCTTCCATACTGATTCCCATTTCCATCCATTGACGGTATAATAATATTATATCCTTCTCATTTATCAATATTGAAAATGATTTCAAATCCCTTCCACTTAGATAATCTACAACCTTATTTTCTATAAAATTATTTTAGTTTATTGAATAGTCTCAATCCTTGATGAGATCTACCTATATTCAATGAAACATATTAATATCCTTCAATTTTAATATATAATTTAGGCTATTGTGATCAGTATATATCTCACACTTCTCCATGTGATGGTAATTCTACCATATTTTCAATGCAAAGATCACAACTGCTAACTCCAAATCATGCATGGGATATTTTTTTCTCATGAATTTTAAACTACCTTGAGGTTTATGATATCATTTTATCATTTTTAATTAATAAATAAAATAATCCCTTCTTTAAATAATAATTCTACAACAGAAATATTTTTCCACTTATTATAAGTGTGAGCATTGATATAGTGATAACCCTGATTCTATCTCTTTAAATAAGTAATCACATTAACTGGTCTAGAAAATTTTTTATCCCATCTAAGTCAGCATTGATAGTGGGTTTGAAATCAGGATAACTTCTTCACAAATCACTGTTAATTCGTAGAAATATAAGGAATCTATAGATCTCCATTATAGATATTGTCTTAGACCGGTATTTATTTTATATTTCTTGGAAGGGTCTATAGATATTCCTTTTTTGGTGATTTCATTCCCAATGAATAATACATTCATTATCTAGAACTCCAATTTACTATAAATATCATATAATTTATCTATTCTCGATGTATTTAGTATAGTATTGAGATTATCCCCATGTTCCTCTTTTGTCTTGGATTATATCAAAATACCTTCAATAAATACTACCAAAAACATTTCGAGGTAAACTATAAATACCTTATTCATTACATCCCTTAAATTTTCTATAGAATTAGTGAGTCTGAATGGAATCACTATGAAATCATAGTGTCCATACCTCATTCAAAAGGCAGTCAAGGAAATATCTTCCTTCATCACATTTAGATGGTGATATCAAAACCAAAGGACCTCCATGGAGAAATACATGGCCCCACATAGTTGATTGAATAAGTCATCGATCCATGGTAGTGGTACTTTTATTTTATGATGATTTTATTTATCTCAAGATAATCAACACAAAGGCACAATTGTACATCCTTCTTCTTAATGAAAATGACTGGTTCACCCCATTGTGAAGAACTTAGTCATATAAAACCCTTTTTTATTCTCTTATAACTACTTCTTTAGTTCTTCCACCACAATATTGACCATTCTATGAGGTTTATTTAATATAGGTAGGGATCTAGGAATAATTCCAATTTAGAATTCAGCCTCTCGATCAAGGGGAAGACCAAAAAACACTTTATGGAAGACATTAGTTTATTCCCTCATAAATGGCATGTCTTTGATCATGATTTTATCCTTTTTCTCAATCATTTGATCAAGATATTTTTCCCATAAGAAAATAATATCCACAATTCTGACAATTCATTGTATAGATATTAATCCTTCTACATACACTTGTAAATAATTGGTTGATTCCATGAGATGTGAAGTGTGATATTTTTTCCCAACAGTCACTATTGTATATGTATAAGGATAGCCAATACATGCTTAATATTGCATCAAACACTATATAAGTAATTAAAACAAAATTGTATTAGGGTATTAGTAAAAAAAATATCAAGGGATAAGTTATATACTTTTGATGCAAAATGTTCCCCATTTTTTAATTTCATGGATAACTCAGCCTCCATATTTTGAGGTAGTGTTTGAATAGTTATAGTAATCATGAAAGACTTGTAAGAATGTGTAGAAACAGAATCAAATTAGGAATTGTATTTTCATGAATGAATAACCAACATACCTTTCACTACATTTTTTCATGCTCCACCTATGTAGTAGTGATGTTATATTCTTTTAGCTTCTTCCTTGAAGGTTGTTATTGATTATTTCTTCCAAAGAACCCTATCTTAGTAAAATAGTTCACATAATTCCCATGTTGTTTACAATTTAAACACTATACTATGGGCTTAGCGTTTCTCTGAACCTTCCCTTATTATTTCACATTAGAGTTATTCCTCATCAATTTGGTAGTTATTATCTACATTCCTCATTCTTCCACATTTTATACATTTCCTAGTTCCTTTTATATAGTTTCTAGGATATTTATTCCCACAATATTGACACATGTGATAATGCATTTTCACTTCATGAATGGATTATTATTTCATAAACCCATAATAAACCCCATGTACCTATTTTTGGCCTCATTCCCATGTGACCACTAAGTGTCTACAATCATTATTTCAACCATAAGCGCATAATGGAGAATATCTTCATGGATTTCAATGTATCGAATGTCCAATTCTTTTTCAGACTTATCATTATTATGCTAAAAATAGGATTCACTTTGCATTCAGTGTTCATGAAAGAACCGGAGGTGTATCATCCATGTATTCTGAAGTTTGATTCATACACCACAATAGACCCATATTATGTTTTCTTCAGACTAAGGAGCTCCATATCCATCTAAATATATATTTTTTATGGAAAATATTTTCTGAAAAATATTTTCATGAAATAGTACTATTCTATGGAATAAATATCTTCCTTTTATAATTTTTTTAATCAATTAACACCACTGATCATTTACCCCATCAAAATGATACACCTCCAGCACAAATTTCTCTTATTCAGAGCACTAGAGGATATGGAATATTTTTTCAATAATGATAATCCACTGTTATGTGAATAGGGGATAGGGGGATATACTTAACATAGAAGGACCTTTTCACATGAATTATTTTACTACATAGTTTTCTTTATAAGGAGAATAACGGAATTACACATTCAAATAATTATTCATAACTTGAGGATGTTTTTTAGGTAATTTCATGATGTTTTGAGAACCCATTCCAATTATATTTATCATTTCATTAAGTCAATCATCACATTTAATTCCACAATGATTGTTGTAATGGGTACTCATATTTCATTCCATTAACTAAGAAAAAGAGAGTACAATTAGCAGGGCATGAATAAATGTCTAATATGCATATAAAAAGGAAACTTTGAATATAGAAGGATAAACATGTAAATGAAAATTATATCCAAAATCATGATTCTCTATGTTTCAATTTTGTATATCCTTCATGATATAATTATTCTGAGGGTTCTTACTAAAGTTCTCTAGTATTAATCTCTCAAAATAACTAAATAATTCTATGATAGAGACTATAATAACCCTATCCTATTATATTTATTAATAAATGTTTTTGAGCATCCTTATCCTTCAAATACAAACCAAGGATCCAAATGTATATTGTCTTCATAAGATTAGATTCATAATTATAAGAACAAAAACAAAATAAAACAAATTTTTATTTAATATTTATAATGATTTACTAATATAATTTGATCGTTTACATCTTTACAGATAACCTAGGGAACACATGAAAAACTGTATCTACTAAAAATACTAGTAATGGAATAAAAATAATAATTAATCATATCACATGGGTTCGAAGGAATAACATGATGACATAAAAAAATATGAATAGAGATATTGAAGCATATATTATAAAAAATGGAATCATTTAATCATGAAATCATAGATATTTGTAAACAAAATACAACATTGAATAAGAATTATTCCAGGATCATTGCACATGGAGGAGCATGGGTCAAAGAAAACTACCAAGACCATTTCACATGGATTACATGTTAATGATGACCACCAGGAACATTTAACATCACATCTGAGGTGACTAAATATTAACAAATGTATTGGAGATCATTCTGGGTGAACCCATAATAAAATTTTTATCACTATGTATGCCACATAATGAATCATATAGAAGAAATCAAATATAAACAGAAGGTGTACCCATGGAAATAATTTGGTATCACAATCATGTCAAATGAAATAACCAAAGGTAATATTCTAATGGTGTTAAATAAATAATATATTTAAATAAAAAGGTGAATTCATAAGGGAAAATAAGAATATATCAATAAAAGTTATATCAAATGGAAGTGAAAACCAGTAAAATAGTTGTTTATGAATTTTTAGAAATGAAACATTTTAGTGTGGTTTAAGGAGAATTTTTCATGATTCTTAAAAATGGAAAAAATAATTGTTTTTATATAACAAAAAATTAACCAAGATAGTTTTTGAAGTTAAAATGAGTGATATTATAAAAATAATTTTTTATTACAAAATATTATGGAGTTATCGTGAAAATGGTTATGAAATCAAGAAGTTACCTTCAATCGGGCATGCTTATCAGGAGTAATTGAGAACGAAAATAATTTTAAACAATTATTTACCCAAAATATAATGATTAATTGATCATGGTACATGATTTAGTAATATATATTTATAATTTTTAAAAATTATAAAAAAATTATATTGGGTTAAAGGGAGAAACGTGCAACTCGAAGGGACACATGGATGTTCATAAAGAACCCCTTACCTTATGTCTGAAAGTGTTCTGAACAAGATATTAATGTCGTGTATAATCAACTAAAATGAATTAATTAATTAATTAAAAAACTTTATAAATTTATTTAATTTATTATAATTTAATTTTTTAATTTTATGGGCTTTTTGATGAGTTATATTGTACAATTTCATCATTTAATATTGTCTGTTTCATTGGTCTTCATGATCAATTCATTTGTATACGTGTATGAACGATCATTTGAATGAGAATAGTTTTCCAGAAATGAAATTATATGTTATAAATGATCTCTAATCATTTAATTATGTCTTAAATATCATTTTTTATGTGGTATGTGGATGAATCATTTGATAAAAAGTTAATGATATTCGTTTAGAATAATTTCGTAGTTTCTCGATCATCATAAAATTGTTTTGTTATATTATTTATTATTTTGTATATATACTGCATAAACAAATTAAATAAGTTTTAATACATATATGATAATTTTGTTTTACCATAAAAATTGTTTTCTATCATTCCTTTAAGGATGTAAATTAAATTGAAAACTCATCGCCATTGAATGCGATAAATAAAAAAATCACAAATGATGTTTTCTTTTTTAGAACAAAAATAGGATGAGAATGAAATGATGATGGATTATTATATTAAAATAACAAAATTATATTATATGTGAGGTACTTTTGTTACCATTCCTCTTGTATAATGGGAGGTTATAAGATAATAATAGAAGAAATAAATTGGATGAAATTAAAATAAATTGTAAGAGGTTTTTACCTCATGAATTATTATCCTTGAGAACCTATATGATGCACATGAGATTGATATTTTATTGAGACCTAAAGCTCCTAGATGTGAAGGAGAGACATGAGTAGTGTTTTGGATGAATTTGGTCAAGAATCCATGATTTAGAGATGAGAGTAAAATATGTGGTGAGTGGTACTATATATAGTGGATGAGAGGGGTGTTTTTTGATTATTTAATTCATTAGTTTATTATTTAGGATCAAGACTATGAACAGTGCATATTATTTTGACTAAACATGGTAAATTCTACATGTGAGTTGGAACCAATGGCCAATTACATCATCCCTGACTCAAGGATGATTCCAAAATTCATTTCTTTACATTATACCATAAATTACTATATTTCACCATTCACCAAAAATTCAACTATTTTAAAAAATACCAATAATTAACCCTATCCATATTTTTATTTTTGGAATTAAAAAATGGAGTCAATTTTATCAAAATAATTCCCCAAATATGGGAAAATAGTTTCTTAATTAAAATCATAATTTACTTAAAAAATACAGATTTTAAAATTATTACTTAATTGATATAACATTAAAAAATTAATTAAGGTCTCATAAAAGAATTTTATAATAATAAGAAAACAAAATATTAGTTTATGGATCTATATTATTAAAATAAATTTATATTAAAATATTTATATTAAATATATAATTGTAAATAAAGATTTATGTTTTATAAAAATACCAACACATAATTTATCATTTTCAAAAAATTCATTTACCTACACTATGCTGTAATTATATCATATTTTCATTTATAATATGGATATATTTTTTTATTCTTTTATATTCGATGTTAATATTATATTGGCTAGGTTACTATTCTCTAATGTCACATTAATATTTCATAGGTCATGTTACTATTATATTGGTTGGGTTCCTTAATTTCTATAAATATTTTTTATTTCATTCATTCATAATATATAAATTTTGTATTTTATTATGTGTCTAATTTAATGTGATTTATATTGTATAAAATATTTACATTAAAGAAATTTCATTGATAAAATTTTGGGTTTTTACATTTCATTCAAGTAATATGGTCTTGATATCCATTTCCCAATATAAATATTCAAGAAAATTGAAATGATAATTATAATTATTATGAATTTTATCATGATAGTGGGTAATGTTTTTTTCTTAGGTTATATCATGATATTTCATAAACCTTTGCAGAGTAATCAATCTTTATTTTTTCTAACATTTACCATATATGTTCTGTTTATTTTTGAATACTCACCAATTCATTTATATCAACTATATAAACTATAAAAATGATAAATAATATTTTATCACAAGGAATCCATCTATAAATTCATAATAACATTCCAATCATAGATAAAAATCATTTACAACTTCTTTGGAGGATTAATTATTCTTATCAAGTCATATATGACATATCTGGGTGAATATATAACCATCACATTGGTTTAATATTTGAATCATATTATGCATATCTAGAAACATACTTCCACTGAAACCTGTCAGTTTAGTTTTATATGACAACTCATGTGAATATAGAGCCTAGAATTCACTGATGTCTAGCCATATCCAACTATCTCAAAATATATTTGATTCACTCTTATATAAATATAGTAATTATTAACTAATAACTTTATATCATAGAGATATTAATATCCTATATAGATATAGTATTATTAATTTCTATTCACATATTCCACTTTTTGTGTAATTTTATTTTATAATATTAGTTTTATTAAATTGTTTCAAAAAAACACATGATGACGTGACATGATAGATTCCCATAACATTGCAAACTATATGATATACATCATTCTATATAATTAGCATATAGTTATCTATTATAATAATATTTTTGAAACATGAATTGAAACTAATTATATAAAGCATGTTTTAGAAATTGGAAACTTCATCAATCCTACTTATACTAACATTACCACATTGATTTGTATAATTCAATGTGAGTTTACCAATATTTTTACGTAACATTTATATTTCCTTTAAATTCCTAGTTAAGATATTTTACTACACATCGACTTGGATGAACTTATTTTATTTACCATGTTAATAAACTACATACATTTAAAATTAATAAAATATCACAAAATAATCTCATGAAGAATATGAATTTAACAAAATATTCTCCTTAGAATAATTCAGACATTTCATGAACCAATCAAATCCACCCTTAACAATGGCACCTGAACATTAATGTAGAAATGATTAAAAGGAATTTATGATCCCCATGGGTTGGAAACAAGGGTCTCTAAATAATGACTATACCTTATGAATGATTCATACCTTATATCCCTTATATAAATAAATCATTAAATAAAAATTAATAATCCAAAGTGAAAATAAACATCCAAACATTGCTTAAAATAATATTAGTAACTATATAAATAATTTTTCATGCGAGGAGAATAAACATTATATCAATGAGGGAGATTTTATGATATAAAAAATCCAAAAATAGAACCAAAATTAGGTTACCCATCTCCACGTTACATGAGGGTAATCCTCCCACCATGCCACCATTTTTACTAAACTATGTACCTTTATAAGGACAACATTTCACCTGAAAAGATGCATTTATTTAAATTTTATCTAACATAAAAAGGTCCATAGAAACCTTTTCTTTATCTAGTCTATGAGAATATAATCCTAGTTGGTTCCCTTCAATAATTCTATTTATTATTGTTACTAAAAAATGGATCATTCCAGTTTGAAAAATAATTTTACTAGAAATATGATTTTAAAAATTTAAATAATCAATAAGAATTTAAGACACAACATAGAATCATGAGAAAACCTAAGATAACTAAGGTCATTACTATTCCTTGGATCCTCAGACTCATTGTGGCCAAACTATTTATAATATTTCACATGTAGTTGTCTCCTAGTTTCACAAATAATAAGTCATAGTGATATCCACATCCATAATTTAATTTTTTTAGATAGGTTTATATCATGTTTCAAAGTCTATAGAATGAAGATGTTTTTTCAGATTACTTGTCCTAGTAATCCATCATAGGTTCCTGGTGTTACCATGTGTTATCTCTATGTCCAATAACCCAATTTAGAGACCAATTTTATTATATGAAAAAAATAATCCATATCAAATTAGTTATATTTATATTTCAAGGGATAATAATTTAAAATCAACCAATACACCTTTTTAGTATTCAGAATAAAAATTTTTATATCAAAATAATTTAAAATAAATATAAAATTAAACAATAACATTTAGTTCATCATAAAATTGTATAACATAAAACCACCTTCAATAGTCCCTTTATATCATTGTAAACTAGATAGAAACCACTTGACTAATATGGTAATATATATAAAATAATATGCGGGATCTTAAAGAGGAAATAGAATTCCATATGTTCAAAAAAACACTCCATAAATTTTTTTTATCAGAAATCCTAGATCACTACGACCTTTGGGAAGGGAAAAAACTTGGATGATGGGAAGGAAGAATCAAGAATATTGGTGAGGAACCTCATACATGATGTTTCCTTGAATAATATGGCCAAAATATAATCCAATAAGAAGGGTTTGTTTCATGCATAAGAGGGAGTTAAAGGTTATGAGGGGAGATAAAATTTGGTTATATTCTTTAACTAATAGGATATTATAATTGTATTTTCAAGTTTTTATCCTTTTATAAAAATAGTATAGGGGTAGACCATGACATATACTTGGGGATAAAACATGGTTTCTCACCCTTAGTTAGATCTATGAAACAGGTCCTTGGTTGGTACATATAAAACCACAAGGAGGATAAGGGGCTAGGCCCTAGACACCCATGCCTCCATGGTGTAGCCCTTGGGTTATGGTGTAATTTCTCCCATGTAGGGAGTTTTACAGGAAATCCACATTGGCCACACTATATCTCCACCCAATGGAAATCCATACAACCTCATGATATTCTACACACACAACATAATGAGAACATCCATCATAGCAGTGCCCCTGGTCATAATGAAGTGAACTAAATTGGTTTTCCATGAAACCTAGAACAATATTGAATTATTACCCAAAGTATAATGAGTTATCCAAATGTTAAATACTATATAAATATCATCCTAATTGAATGTATGAATTGGAAGAAGCTAAAGTTTACTAGATGGATTTTTATACTTAGACTTTATCACCTATTATGTAAAACCCTTGAATACAAATTCAATTATATCTTTTCTCATACCAAACCACTTGATGTGTTTATTAAAACATTATTGCATCTTGGTAGTAAATTGGTGAAAACCCCACTTCAAAAAATGACAATATTCTATCTCTAACTTCTTCACAAGAAATGAGACCACATAATTGATTTGGAAATAAAATACGCCCTTAGATGATATGACTACACATTGGGGATACCCAAGCCATTTAAAATCCCCAAAAAGCACTCACTTTACCTTCACCATATTTCCCTAAACATTTCTATGTGTGAAGGCTCCATCTATATACATGAATAAATCCCTCCCTCCTAATCCAACCTCTCTTCCAAGTGTATCTTAGTAAAGTGACCCATCAAATTCCATATATAATTCGAATTTATGAGAGGATTGAAGGGAAACACCAAATTGAGAAGATCAGAATTGACGTTATCCATCCCTTAAAAGAAGGTTATTTCTAAATAAAATACATGAAGATATTTTAAAAATAATCAATGATAAATAATTAGGCCATTCTATGAGAAAATATAGATCAATATTCTATGATATGATAAGCACGTGAAACATTCTCTAACGAGATAGAGGAAACATAAATTGAGAAAATTCATAATGGATGAGAGATTAGGTTTAGGGATTGGGTTATTTGATTCATGTATTTGGATTTGGTGATATCCATACACCACCACATGTTTTACATATATGATAACTATCGTAATTCTCACACCTGATGCATCATAGTCAACTAGAAAACCTTGTCCAATCTCTAGTAAAATTAGAACTAGAGATGATTTCAAAAGATGATTTAACTCATTATAAAATGCCTATAACTTCACATTCCACAAGATATTCATCTTTTCTATGTTATATTTTTTAGTGGTGATTCAATCTGTTAGGATTCCATAAAAAAATTTCTTTATTATCTCCCCATTACCAAGAATATTTGAATCTATAAAACCTTTTTGGGCTCCTCTTAAGGCATTGTGACACCAAACTTATCATGACTGACTAAGATTTATTTTTCTAATAAAAATCTCTTGAGAACCATGATTTCTTGGATTGATAAATTTCACTCAAAAAACTAAACAAAGAGACAGTGACAACTCCATTTTCTCATAATAGTTCTAAAATGACCCACATTATCATCATTGATCTTATATAAAACCATTATATCATCCAAAAATACCTTGAAATAAGTGTTGGTATATACATAAAACATCTTATTCATTAGAACCATGAGTATGGTATAAGCACCGGTTGACCCAAATTTCATCATCAGGTATTTGGAGCCTCAATTATTAGTTTTAAAATTAGTTTAAATACATAATTTTCTCCCACAATAAACAGGTTATAGCCTAAAAAATAAGAATTTTGGATATCCACCATGCCCTTTTTTTATCAAATAAGTCATAAATCCTATGTAATGGATATTTAATCTTACCTATAACCCAATTCATCTTCTATTTGTAGATATAAACAAAAAGTTTGCCATATGTATTTTTGAAAAAAAGGTATATGAGTATCCCCTGGGGACATGTTATGGTGAATGAAGACTTTACCATCTAAATCAACTCGCTAAATCACTAACTGTTTTATCTATGTGGGAGACAAATGATATAAATGGAATGATATAGACTGAGTAACCCACACTATGTCCATAAGAAAAATTCATATCCCACTCCATGTAAATTCCATTGAAATCTTCGAATAATATAATAGGAAATTCAATAACCAATGTATGTTATTCACTCCAAAAACTAACCTTATTATCTTGTAATAGAAGAAAAAAAAGCCTAATAGTTAAGTCTTACCAATTCTAGAAGAGGTAATCCAGCTCATTAGTTCCATGGATCCCATTATCTATGGAATAATCGAGTTCTCACATCATGTATGGTAAAATTTACTCTTTGAATATAACAATTTATGTGATAATTAAAATATTTAATCAATTCCCTTCTAATGATTACATCAAAATATAAATATTTTAAAATAACATTATTCTTTTCCTGAATAAATTTCTCCCTCTATTTTCATCTATGGACTTAAAAAAATGTTTCCACAATTCATCTTTTTGAATTTTATAGTTATATAGAAGTAAAATATATTCTTTTTATTCCTTAACCAATCATCAACTTCATTATGGTCATGGCTTCACTGAATGCAGTGAGGATAATGCCTACAAAATTTCTAATCGCGATCCTTATCAAGGGTGGATCACGCTCCTTACTATGATGACGGACATAATTTTCACCTTGGTTCATATATTGAATGACCCAAACTAACACCTCAATCATATTCTAATCAACTGATAGTTCCTCTTATGAAAATATTTCTATAGCATCCCCTGCAAGATTCATTGGCCTCTTTTAGGGGAATATAGTGATAGCTGAAATTAGAAAAATAGAATCTACAAAAAAAATAATTAGAAATCATTTCTGAAATCTATAAATATTTTCAATGAAAAAAAGTATTTTAATAAAAAACTAGTCTTAACCTTCCATTTAACTATTCATACATTTTCACTCTATGTAACATTCACCGTTCCAAATGATAAAGGGTAAAATACTATAGATTCCAAAACACATTTCCAAACACCCCCTAGTGACCAAAGTAAGGTGACTAAGATCATTGCCCAAACACTCCTTCAAACCTTTAATTGTGTCCTGACTACCCCAACTCTGGTATATTCAAGCTCCCCAAATAACATATATCCCAATTATATTTATCTAATAACATTTTTTTATAATCCAAAACCACCTACCCCTGACCCAGGGAACCCAATAAAGTTCATGGAAATACCTGATGGGATTTTCCAATATACACATAACGGAAAAAAGTTATTGGGATTCCAGAACATACCATGTGAAATATTTCCACAAAAAATATATTAAAAAATATTAATAATTCCTTAAAAATATTAGTAACTGAAGATCAGTATAGATTTCCAACTATATGATAAATAAAGATTTATGGCCATATACAAATGGATGGGTATGGGGAACAATAATTGTATTCAAAAAGGGAAATAAGATATTATTATAAAAATATAAGAAGGAAAAAATTAACAGAAATTGATCTTCGTGTCAATAGAGTGTCATCCTATCACCGTGATACCATTATTACTCAACCATGAATCACTATAAATAGATTCATTCAACTTGAAGTGATACCTCTATTTAAATATATCTAAAAACATGGTACAAATACACCCATGGGGTATATAATCTTTTTATGAAACAAATCACAGTATGGTCCCACCATTAATTTCATGAATAACAGGTAACACCTTGATATTTCATGTAATATTTATAAAAAATAAATTGTTTTTTTATAGTTTTCATTACTCAAAACACCATATTTTAAAGAACCATAATATAATACACCCTTATAACCTAGTTGTAAAATTAAACAATATGATTAGGGTTAACTATATAATAGAAATTATATATATTTTACACATGTGTAAAATTAAATTACTTTTTATTAAATGATTATAAATAAAAATAAAGATAATTTGAAAGTAAAAAAAATTGAAAATTATTTTATTCACATAATGAGTTTTTCTTATAATAAATAAAACTATTGACTATTAGTTGGCTATTTTAATGAAATTTATATATAACATATTCAATGTAATTTTTTTATCATTTAAAAACATGTATAACTTAATATTTGGTAAAAATGAATAGAAAAAATAGTAAAAAATTACTATCATAGTTAATGTTAAAATATATTTATGGGGGTTAAAACAAAAAATAAGGTTATTTTTATAATTAAAAATCATTAAATTATATTTAATGGACATATTTTTATCTTATACTATCCATATATATAATATAACGTTTTTTGAAGCAATTTTGTTGAGAATAAAATTTTCATTTTGTATGATTTTGGGAAATATTCATGTGGATTCCAAGTGGTTCCTCTCCCCCACATATAAAATGACAAATCCTCTCATCTTCTCTCTACACATAATGATCTTTTAGTTTCAGTAAAAAAATTTCCAAATTCCTTCTTTACTTCCTTTACCAATTCATTGAGGTTGTTTTTAATTTAGAAACCCCCTGAATAAGGCTTTAGGTGTAAACCAAAAATGGTTGTCTGAAGAATTTGTATAGCCTTTAGCCCTAAATTTTTGTATTATTTATTGTTCAAACACATTAAAATTATATAAAAACATTATTATATAATAATTACCAGTTTTTATAATTTATTTATATTTTGTTATGTTAATTCTATAAAATACATTCATCTCCTCTTCTATCAAATGTGAAACGAAAAGGTTGATTGGGTGTATGGTGGATTGTCGCCTCGCTAACTGAAGTAATTTTTTTTCCATAACCACGCCTAATGAAATGATATAATGTTGGATTTTATGTATGTATATTATTTTTATGACATTTTTATACATTTTTTATTATAATATTTCATTTAACTTCTTACCTTCCAATATTTTTAAAATTTATAATATCCTTCTTGCATAGGTGTGGACAACCACCTCTATGAAGTGATGTGATGCACATTTAATTATATTTTATTCTAAAGGAATTGAAAATTTAATGAATATATAAGATATATATGATATAAAAATGATTCAGAAATATGAATTAATATTTACCCTTATTTTTTCAAACCATTTAGAAAATGGCAACAACATTCCTCTGTACATATGGCTTACCGTCTCCATGAATGATGTGATAAAATATTTTATATCTAATTTTTTTGGATGTAACCAAATATGTATATTAGGAAAATAGATTATACTAATATCATGATAAAAAAATGGTAAATTATGGAACCATAATCAGAGTTAAAGTACAAAAACTTCAAACAAAAACAAATATGAAAAACAAGTTACTTATTACATGAAATATTGTTTTTAACAATTATTTCATAATTAATAAGTAATAAAAGTGTATAAGTAAATCATAAAATGTATTATATATATATTTATGTTTATATAATAAATTTATAATAAACATTTATTTATTATATATAATTTTAAAACTTTTATTAATAATTTTGATACCTGAGGTAATGTATTTTTGTCTCAATTTTATTTTTTAGAACACATTCAATATCCACCACTTGTTTCTTTCTTATGGTATATATTCTACCCATTAATATATATGTACTATTATAATTATGGACATTTTGGAATTTAAAAGTCCATTTAATTTTATTTTTTTCATGGGGCCTTTTTTCTTATAGTTACAGAAGTGGAAAATATTTTATGTTACAATCACATTGCTTATCTAGATTGTTTATGGTTATATTTATGGTAATGAAATATTATGACCAATCTCCCAATAAACTAATAAATTTTATTTTAATCTAATTATTTCTGGGAAATACATTCTCCATTTGATTTCCTCCTATTCAATATTTCATGAGATTGAAAGATTATTTTTAATGGAAAATGACTTTATTTTTTTCTTTGATATATTTTTTTTATATGATCCTTTTAGAAATGTTTTGAATAATTTTTAAATTATTCTAAAATGAATGTTTAAATTCATTTTTCCCATTTTTCTAATTTTAAAAAATTATTCTAAAATAATATTTTTGTCATTTTTTAACTCAGGTAATTTATAATTTCTACTTAAAATATGAAAGGAATATTTATTTTAATGTATACAATGTGATCTATATTCCAAACTATAATATTAGATTAATGATTTAAAAAACACATTACTTGTTTTCTATGTTTTTTAAATATAATTTTTTCCTTAATATTTACAGAAAAATTTAGATTATAAAATTTATTTTAAACATGGAAAGTGTATTCTCCTCAGAAATGATTTTAATGATTTTTTATGGAAATTTTATTCATTAACAACAACTACCATTAGTTTTCATAACATATTTTGTTATGATATAATCCAATTATACCATTCTTATTCATTATTTGGATGGTTTAGTATTATGAGGAAGAGATTTATATAAAAACAATTTATTTTACATGGGTTATGATTTGAATGAATAATGACATTTTCATAAAATCAATTTATTTACCATGGTTTTTCAATGACTGATTGATGATATGTTTGTGAAAACCATTTATTTTATTTGGGTTTTGTTATGATTGTCTAATGGGATCTTTATGAAAATTGGTTTCAATCCATGTGTTATGTTATGATGAATGTTTTAGGATCTTTTGGAACAAATTTTTATGGTTTTTATTATGTGATAGGTGGTCCTAGATGAAAATAGACCTCCAAAAAATTGGATAATATTTTATATCATGTGATATAATTAGTGGAATCAAGTTGATATTATTGATCATATAAGGGGAATAAGTTGGTGTTGTAACACCCGATATTTTTATGAGAAATTTTTTGTTTTTATGTTATATACATCATCAAAGGATTATTTCACTACACACAACACTAGCTTGTCTTGCTTTACACGCAATTGCGACCTTCCTTGATAGCTTGCATCGTATGCAATACCGATTTTCACTAAATATGCTATTAAAATATTATTAAAACTAGCCATTATGGATAGTAATAACCACTTTTGGAAATTTTTTAAATTTAAACATTCAAAATGGACATCATTTTTGGATTCGGAAAATCGAATTTATCCTAGGGTGAAATTTTGGTATTTTTCTAAAATCTTTCAATTTTTGATGAATAGTGAAATCACTAGGTTACTATTTAAAAACCGACTTTTAAATTAAATAATTATTTATTTTATTTAAATTTATTTTAGGTCCAAATTGATACATAATACCTATATAAGTTCAAATTAGTTCATTGGAATCATTTTATTATAATTTTAGATATATAAAAATTTTATTTAACTTTTCACCGTCTTTTAACCACCTCATAGGAGAATTTTCAAATTCACCTAAAACATAAATTTACCACTTCTGTGAGTGGAATTTTAAAAATCCGAGAGACATGGTTAATATAAAGGACTAAAATATGGTTCAGTAAAATGAAAATATTTTTTGGTGAATAGTATCTTTTTACTTTTTTTACAACGGTTAAAAGTAATTTAGGTAATTAAGGGTAAAAATGATATTATTATTATCCTAAAACATGTCCTAATTATATTGGATAAGTTTAATTCGACCAAAAACAACCTTAGGAATAAAATATGACCATTAATACCCACATGGTTTATATTAGGACATTTAATATTATTTTATTTAAAGAATAGTTAAAATAGTTTAAATCAAAGTTTACAAACTAAAACATTTTTAATATAGGGTTATACATATGATAAATTCAACTATAATAATTAATTAGAATTCTATATAGATTGCCTACAGAATTGTATTTTATTTATAATTTTTAGACATTAAATAATTTAATTTATTTATGACACAATGATGATGAAATAACTATCTTATTAATGAAATTTAACATAATTGATGTTTTAAATACTCAAATAAATGTAATATGATACTTTTTATGAATTTGAATAATTTATTAGGTTACTATGACATGTTATTATTTATTTAATTAACTTTTTTCAAAAAAAATCATTCTTTTCTGATTATCACAAAAATCAATTACCAAATAGTGTCAAAATTGACATAAAGTAATCTTTAGAAAAAATATTACATTAATAACTGTTATTTTATTCCAAAAAATATAAGGATCATATAAATGACTTAGATAAGGTTATATATATTAATAATAAACAACTTGGGGTTCTTTTGTCTTGTTATAGTAAGTCTATTAACCATATAGTGTAAGAAAACAAGAAGACATGGTAAAAGTTAAATTATCTAACTTAAAGTTAAATCTAAATGATAAGGTTAAATTTGAAACCTAAAATTGTCTAAATTATATTGGATGATAGTTTTTTGACCCATCCTCACCATTTCTTCCAAATAAATAAATTTGGAGCTATTAAAAACCGAATATGACTTTATAATATAATAATATTTTAAGTTTTCCTAAGGTGCCCCTCTCCTCCCTTATAAAAGGGCACCTACTCCCTCTCTTCCTCACACCACTATGAGCCATCAAGCTCGGCCAAACCCTGCCAATTTATCCTATACACATCCCAAGAAACATCCTAGAGGTCCTGGTCTTCTTCAAAGACCATATTTAGTGCCCAAAGAGGAGGTTAAAAAGAGGCGTTTCAAAGAAGAGGTAATGTCCGTTACCGATTCTATCAACTTTATTTCTTCTACTACTATTTCTTCCTTAGTTATTTCATTATGATGTAATAACATCAGGATCATTAATATACTGATATGTAATTATAAATATCAACCAACCCTATTTCACCTTCTACCCATCCTACATAAAATGAAATCACCGCGTGTGTGTACGTACGGAATACCATCTCCACGCCGTGGTGTAATCTGTTTTCCACCACCACATTACATGGATGGGTATAATGGTGTAGAGAATAACTATATATGATTATTATAATGTTATATTGATTCTGAAATAGTATATATACACTCCATTACAATTCCACGATCATGGGAACGATATCAACGCTCGTGCGTACGTATGGAATACCGTCTCCATGATGTGATGTGACTCGTTCTACATGATCTTCATTGCATAATGATTATATAAATTAATTTAATGAATAAATATGATATATATTACACTAATACCATTCTTGAAATGAGGTATCTATATCCTAAATAGAATAATAATAATTTATTCGACAAAACACGCATAAGAACAAAAAGTAATAAACAGCCAAATAACATGTAGCAATGAAATATTACTAATAAGACGCTAATAATATGACCATATATGATATCATAAAAATATGTATGATTCTGGAATAGTTCAATGACATTTTTAAATCATTATACAAGAGGTTCAGATATTACGAATCAAATCAGACCTAAGGTAAGGTAAAATCTCGCATTCTCAATTTTTATCCGAGATTATTTTTACTTTAGAATTTAATGGGAAATATTAATAATACATATCCATGTTTCTTCAATATGTAATACTATTTATTTTCTCCTATAATTTATTAAATCCAATTTTACCCTTCGGTGAGTTTTTGGTAAAAGATATGAAAGGAATCTTTTTTCGTTTTTCGTACGAGGTACTTTTTGATTTTTCTAGCCAAAGTACGAGAAGAATGTTTTTAGATTATACAGCATAAATGGATTTTTAGAACATTATTTACATGAATATTCCTTTACATGTATTCATGTTTATTTTTAACCAACTTATTTTATTTAAAAATTATATGACATGTTAATAAGTGAAAAATGTTTTTGATGTAGAAAGGATATTTTCCTCAAGAATGAAGTTCAATTGTTTTATCAAAATAATTTTTCCATATAAGACAATATAGGGTTCTGTTTCTATCCATATTTTTACAATAATTTGATTATGTTATGATGGAATTATTTTTATGAAGTCCTTTTATCTTATATGATTTATGTTATGATGGCATGATATTAAAGAATCCAATTTTTATTACATGGGTTATGTTATGATGTATAATTTATGATCATGTGGCACACATAATAATGGTATAATTATGAGATGGATGGGACCTATATCTCCATCCAATGCATTGGAAAAAGATTTATATCTCATGAGATAGACATGGATGGAATGGAAGGTTAATCTAGTTCAGTGAAACAGGACTGAAACGAGGAGTGAACTCGGTTTAGAAATGGAATTTATCCGCTAAGATAGTCTTGGAAATGAGTCTAGACGAATAAGAAATGATTCTATATGATTATGTGTGTATGCCAAAAAGTTTCATGTTTTTTGTTATCATTATTTGGATTACATTTCACTATTATGATTGATCCCATGTCATGCTATTATGATCTCTTTTGCAGGTCAAGATTTTAGAAAGTTATGTTCTTAAGAATATGGTATGATTGATATTTATTTTGTTTACTCTTACTGAGCGTTTGAGATCACCCTTTTTTATGTTTTCTTTTCCCCAGGTCTGGAAGAAGGGTATTAGGTAGAATATTCCAAAAGGGACTTTAGATATGATGAAATAAATGGGAGACAATGTAGATGATTTATGAACCAGTTTTTTATGTTTCCCTGTTTCTAAAGACACTAAACCTATACGGTCATTACATGGTTTTGTTATATGTTCTAATAAGTATGCTTAAATTCTGAAGTAATAACAATGTATGTGATGTATGGGTCGTTAATGTTGGTATCATAGGAATGGTATAGTCAACCTTTGGAAACTAGGATGTGCAAGCCTTAGTAAGAACACTAAAGATAAGTCTAAGAATAGAATACAGTCTTAGTTCTTTATAAATGGCCATGAATAACCTATGATAAGATGTAAAGAATGAAATTTTATTCTTGGTTATGTGGTTTTCCTATTATAATTAGTATTTCTCACACTATTCTTCTTGGTTTTAGTCAATGGCTATAACCCTAAGGACTCACGTTAATTCTGAATGTGATGGTAAATGCAATGATTGTCCCCTTGAGAAACCAAATTTTATGGGAGCTAGAATAAAAAATCTTGTATCCATGCTCACACAACTTTCTGAAGCTATGAATCATGTAGAACTTCCAAACAAGCAAAGGAAGTAGAAAAATTTTGTTGAATCCTTTTTTAGGCAGCGCCTACCCTCATTCAGCGGGTCTACTGATCCATTAGTTAATGAACAATGGATCAGTACTACTGAAAATATATTTTTAGTTCTTCAATGTTCCGAACATGATAAATACATCTTAGCAATATATCGTTTGGAAGGAGATACTGATCAACGGTGGAATATTATCAAGAATACGAGGTACAGAGATGAAATTGAGTCTATGGAATGAGAGGAGATCAAGAAATTATTTTTCAATAAGCACATCCCTCGTATTCTTCGAATAAAGATGGATAAGGAGTTTCTTGAACTAAAGCAAAAGGATGATGAATTTGTTGGTACCTACAAAACAAATTTTACAAGACTTGGAAGGTACGCTTCTGGGATTATTATCCAACCTGAGAGTAAGATCGATCGATTCTTTAGTGGCTTAAAACCAATTCTTCGAAGGTTGTTAGCCTTAAGGGACTTCAATAGCTTCGAGGAAATTGTTCGATGTGCTCTCAAAGTTGAGATGGAGATTGGAGTAACCCATCAGTCATATGGGTTTGATAAGAAGATGAAAATGGAATTCAAAGGAAAATCTAAAGACCACACTGAAAAAAATGATGAGTTTTCCCTTATGCTCAAAGTGTGGAAAGAAACATGGAGGTAGTTGTCTTAAAAAGAAAAGTAAATGTTTCAAATGTGGAAAGGAAGGTCATCAGGTATTTGAATACTGTAATGATGGGAAGAATATGTCTAATGATGCGAACAAAGAAAAGGCTACCCAGAGTTCACCTCCTACACAACAATGAAACAAGTGCAAGGAAATGAGGCATTATGCCAATCAATGCCCTAATCCAAGGGTTGTTGATAATGATCGACGTCAACAAACTCTTAAGGCTAAAGACAAATGAAATTAACATGCAATTTATATAACCGATGTGGAGTATGAGAACGAAGTGGTGAAAGGTAAACTTATCATCTACTCTAAAGTAGAAAATGTTTTATTTGATTCTGGATCCACCCACTCTTTTATTTCTGAAGAATTTTCTATGGGTATTACCAT
Source organism: Viscum album (assembly GCA_963277665.1). Lineage (NCBI taxonomy): Eukaryota > Viridiplantae > Streptophyta > Magnoliopsida > Santalales > Viscaceae > Viscum > Viscum album. The sequence goes on along the minus strand of OY728146.1, from coordinate 207,904,989 downwards.
ATTACCTCAAAAATTAGATTTTTAGTTACCTATGACAACCCCTAATGGCACAATAGTCACATTAAAAGTTTATAATTCTTCTTCAATTGAAGTTTGTGGGAAAGTTATTCCAGAAAATCTTGTTATCCTTTCTATAGTGAAATTTGATGTGATTCTTGGCATGGATTGGATTTTTTTTATATGGAGCTCATATCAATTTCCAAATAAGGGAAGTCACATTTCTTTTTCTAGATCAATCTATGATTGTCTATCGATGCAAGGATGAACATAACCTTCCAGTGGAAATTTCTTCCATATTATGGGTCTTGATTCCACTAAATGAAGGTTATTTATCTCAAATGGTTGGGGAGAAACTCACAATTAAGAATAAACCCATTGTATGTTAGTTTGATGATATCTATACAGAGGAATTGTCGGGTCTTCCACCAAATCATGAAGTTGAGTTTTCAATATAATCCGTACCATGTGCTTTACCTATTTCAAAGACACCTTATAAAATGGCTCCAATTGAGTTGTAGGAATTGAAGAAGCAACTCCAAGAGAATCTTGATAATGGATTCTACGCCCTAGTGCATCACCTTGGGGGGCACCTGTTCTGTTTGATAAGAAGAAAGATGGATCAATGAGACTCTGCATTGATTATTGAGAACATAACAAGATCACTATCAAGAACAAATATCATCTCCCATGCATTGATGACTTATTTGACCAACTACGCAGATATAAATACTTTTCAAATATTGATCTTCATTCAGGGTATCATCAATTAAGTGTCAAAAAAGAGGATATACCAAAAACAGCTTTCCGTACAAGGTATGGCTACTATGAATTTATACTGATGCCATTTGGTCTTACCAATTCCCCTGCTATCTTCATGGATCGGATGAATAGATTCTTTAGAGACTATCTTGATCAGTTTGTGGTAGTCTTTATAGACGATATTCTTGTTTATTCAAATAGTAAGGAAGAACATGAAGATCAATTGAGAATTATATTTATGTCCCTGAGAAAGTAGAATCTTTATTCCAAATTTACCAAGTGTGAATTTTGGCTTCAAAAAGTTGCATTTTTGGGTCACATAATCTCAAAAGAGGGGATATTTGTGGATCCAGCAAAGAGAGAGGTTATCGAAAGATGGAAGAGACCAACAACAGTAACTGAGATCCGATGTTTTCTTGGTTTGGTAGGATATTATCGACGTTTTGTGAATGATTTTTCACGATTTTATAATCCACTCACCAGATTGACTCAAAAAGGAGTTAAGTTCCTGTGGACGGAGGAATGTGATGAGAATTTCAAGGAGTTGAAAAGAAGGTTATCCAGTGCCCCTGTACTCACACTTCCTTGTATTTGAGAAAGGTTTGTGATCTACAGTGATGCATCAAAGAAGGGGTTGGGTGTGTTCTTATGAAAAATGTTATGGTGAAATCTTATGCCTCACGACAGTTGAAAATCCCTGAGCAAAATTACCCAACTCATGATTTTAATTTAGCTGCAGTAATATTTGAATTAAAGATTTGGAGCCATTATCTGTATGGTGAAAGGTCTGATATTTATACTAATCATAAAAGTTTAAAGTATATTTTCATACAAAAGGAGCTGAATATGCGCCAAAGAAGATGGTTGGAGTTGATTAAGGATTATAACTGCTCAATTCATTATCACCCTAGGAAAGCAAACAATGTGACAGATGCATTAAGTCAACAAGACCATGCTTGAATATCCATGATGAGGATAAAAAAGATCGAATATTTATGGATTTACAAAGGATCGATCTGGGAATTATAATGGAAGGGGAAAAATAAAATCTTTCTCAAATAAATGTTCAACTATATATACATGTGAAGATTAAAGAGGCACATATATAAGATGAAGAGTTACAATAGAAGGTGAGAAATGTTCCTGAATTCAACCTTGATTGTGATGGGATAATAAAGTTCAGGAATCGGGTTTGTGTTCCTCCCATCCAAGAATTAAAGAAGGACCTACTGGATGAGGCTCATAGTTCTTCATTATCTAATAATCCTGGAAGTACGAAGATGTATATAGACCTGAATGAGTACTTCTGGTGGGATGACAAGAAAAGAAATATTGCTGAATATGTCTGTCGATGCTTGGTTTGTCAGCACGTTAAAGCTGAGAGACAGAAGTCTAAGGGGATGTTACAACCATTACCTATACCCGAATGGAAATGGGAAAACATCACTATGGACTTTGTCACCGGACTTCCTAAAATATCCAAAGGAAATAATGTTATCCGGGTAATAGTTGATCATCTTATAAAGTCTTCACACATCATTGCTATTAGAGAGGATTTCTCTCTGGATCAGCTTGGAAGGATATATGTAAAGGAAGTGGTAAGATTGCATGGAGTGACACTTTCCATTATATCTGATCGGGATCGAGGATTACCTCAATGTTTTGGTGAAGTCTTCAGTATACTCTGGATACAGAGTTGATTTTCAGCACTTATTATCATCCTCAGACAGATGGTCAGTCTTAGAGGACAATTCAAACTCTAGAAGATATGTTAATAGCTTTCTCTACGGATTTAAAAGGTGGTTTTGATCAACACCTACCTTTGGTGGAATTTTCTTATAATAATATCTTTCACTCTAGTATTCAGATGTCTCTTTATTAAGCTCTCTATGGAATGAAATGTAGAACTCCAACTTGCTGGGATGAAGTTGGGGAAATAAAGCTATTAGGACCTAATCTTGTTGATGAGATGGCAGAAAAGGTCCGATCTATTCAACAACACATTAGTTCATCTCAGAGTCGACAAAAAAGTTTTTCTTACAACCGAAGAAAAGACCTAGAGTTTGAAGTGGCTGATAAAGTGCTGTTACGAATATCTCCTTGGAAGAGAGTAATGAGATTTGGAAAGAATGGAAACATAATCCATAGGTATATCGTTCCTTTCAAAATACTGGATCATGTTGGGAAGGTTGCTTACCAATTGCTGCTTCCACCAAATCTCTCTCAAGTTCATGATGTGTTCCATGTATCTCTTTTGAGAAATTACATACCCGATCCTTCACATGTACTCAGCTCAGTAGTTGTGCCGATGGAGCACGATCTTTCTTATGAAGAACAACCGATAGAGATTCTGGATCGTAGTGAAAAATTCATTTGAAACAAGCCCACACACTTGGTGAAAGTTTTATGTAGGAACCACCAATTAGAAGAATCTTCATGGGAGCTTGAGGATATGATGAGGGAGATATATCCTCATCTGTTTGTTACAAAGTGATGAATTTCGAGGGCGAAATTCATTTTAATGGGGGTAGAATGTAACACCCGATATTTTTATGAGAAATGTTTTGTTTTTATGTTATATAAATCATCAAAGGAATCCTTCACTATACACAACACTAACTTGTCTTTATTTACACGCAATTGCGACCTTCCTTGATTGCTTGCATCATACGCAATACCAAGTTTCACTAAACAATGATATGCTATTAAAATATTATTTAAACTAGCCGTTATGGATAGTAATTACTACTTTTTTAAATTTTTTAATTTTCATCATTCAAAATGGACTTCATTTTTGGATTCGGAATATCGAAATTAGCCTAGGGTGAAATATTGGTATTTTTCTGAAAACATTCAATTTTTGATGAATAGTGAAAACACTAGGTTACTATTTAAAAACCGACTTTTTAGTTAAAAAATTATTTATTTTGTTTAAATTTATTTTAGGTCAAAATTGATTCATAATACCTATATAAGTAAAAATCAATTCATTGGAGTCATTTTATAATAATTTAAGATATATAAAAATTTTATTGAACTTTTCACCGTCCTTTACCCACCTCCTAGGAGAATTTGCAAATTTACATAAAACATAATTTTACCGATTCAGTGAGTGGAATTTAGAAACTCTGAGAGACATGGTTAATATCAAGGACTAATATTTGATTCAACTAGATGAATATAATTTTTGGTGATAGTAACGTTTTACTATTTTTACCACAGTTAATAGTAAATAGGGTAATTAAGTGTAAAAATGATATTATTATTACCCTAACACCTATCATAATTCTATTGGATAAGTTTAATTCGACCATAAACAACCTTAGGAATAACTTATGTCCATTTAGACCCACTTGGGTTAGATTAGTACATTTAATATTATTTTATTTAAAGAATAGTTAAAATAGTTAAAATCAATGTTTAATAACTAAAACATTTTTAATATAGGGTTATAATAAGATAAATTCAACTATAAACATTAAATATAAATATAGAAAGATTTAATATATAATGATACTTTATTTATAATATTTATACATTATATAATTTATTTTATTTGTGACACAATGATGATGCAGTAATTATATTATTAATGAAATATTAACATAATTGATGTTATAAATACTCAAATAAATGTTATTTGAGACTTTTTATGAATTCCAATAATTTTATAGGTTAATATGACATTTTATTATTGATTTAATTAACTTTTTTCTAACTAATCATTCTGTAATGATTTTCAAAAAAATCAATTACCAAATAGGGTCAAAATTGACATAAAATGGTTTTTAAAACAAATATTATATTTTTAATTGTTATTTTATTCCTAAAAAATATAAGGTTCCGCCAAATGACTTAGATAAGGTTATATATATTAATAATAAACAACTTGGGGTTCTTTTGTCTTGTTATAGATAGTTTATTAACCTTATAGTGTAAGAAAACAAGAAGACACAGTAAAAGTTAAATTATCTATCTTAAAGTTAAATCTAAATGATAATATTAAAATAGAAACCTAAACTTCTATAAATTATATTGGATGAGAGGACATAGACACATTCCCACCTTAGATTCGAAATAAATCAATTTGAAGCTATTAAATACCGAATATGACTTTATAATCAAATAATATTTTAAGTTTTCCTAAGGTGCCCCTCTCCTCCCTTATAAGAGGGCACATTCTCCATCTCTTCCTCACAGCACTTTGATCTCTCAAGCTCGGCCAAAACCTGAAAATTTCTCCTTTCCACTTCCCTAGAAACATCCTAGAGGTACTGGTATTCTTCATAGACCATCTTTATTGCCCAAAGAGGAGGTTAAGAAGAGGTGCTTTAAAGAAGAGGTAATGTCCGTTACCGATTCTTTTAACTTTATCTCTTCTTCTACTTATTCTTATTTAGTTATTTCATTATGAAGTAATAACATAAGTATCACTCATATTCTGATATGTTATTTTAAATATGAAACAACCCTTTTCACCTTCTATTCATCATATGGAAAATTAAATCATCGCGCGTGCGTACGTACGGAATACCGTCTCCACGCCGTGGTGGAATATGTTTTCAACCACCACCTAACATGGATGTGTATAATGGTGTAGATAATAACTATATATGATTATTTTAAAGTGATATTGATTCTGAAATAGTATAAATACACTCCAATAATGTTCCACGATCATGGGAACGATATCATCGCTCGTGCGTACGTACGGAATACAGTCTCCACGATGTGATGCGACTCGTTCTAAATGATCATCATTGAAAAATGATTATATAAATGAATTGAATGAATAAATATTATATATATTACACTAATAACATTATGTAAATGAGGTATCGATAACCTAAAAATAATAATAAGAATTTATTTGACAAAACATGCATAAGAACAAAAAGTACCAAACCCCCGAATAACAAGTAGCAATGAAATTTTACTAATAAGAATCTATGAATATAACAATATATGATATCATAACAATAAATATGAATCTAGAATAATTCAATGACATTATTTAAATGATTATACAAGTGGTTCGGGCACTTATGTAGCAAATCATATTTAAGGCAAGGGAAAATCTCACAATCACAATTTTTATCTGAGATTGTTTTTACTTCAGAATTTACTAGGGAATATTTATCATTCATATCCATGTTTCATCAATATGTAATATTATTTATTTCCTCATACCATTTTTTAAATCCAATTTTACCCTTCGGTGAGTTTTTACTAAATTATATGAAAGGAATCTTTTGTCATTTTTCGTACGAGTTACTTTTTAACTATTCGGGCCAAAGTACGAGAAGAATGCTTTTTTAGCTTATACGACATGAATGGATTTTTAGAACATTATTTCAATGAAGCTTCATTTACATGTTTTAATGTTTATTTTTAATCAAATTCTTTTAGTTAAAAATTATATGACATTTTAAGAAGGGAAAATTGTTTTTGAATTATAAAGGATATTTTCCCCAAGAATAAAGTTCAATTGTTTTATCAAAATTATTTTTCCATCTAAGATAATATAGGGTTCTGTTTATATCCATATTTTTACATTGATTTGATTATGTTATGATGGAATTAGTTTTATTATGTTTTTTTATCTTATATGATTTATGTTATGATGGCATGATGTTTAAGAATCCCATTTTTATTACATGGGTTATGTTATAATGTATCATTTATGATCTTATGGAACACATAATAATGGTATCATTATGAGATGGGTGGGACCTATATCTCCCTCCAAAACATTGTGTAACAATTTATATCTCATGAGATAGACATGGATGGAATGGAAGGTTAATCTGGTTCAGTGAAACAGGACTGAAACGAGGAGTGAACTCGGTTCAGAAATGGACTTTGTCCGGTAAGATAGTCTTCACAATGAGTCTTGACTAATAAGAAATGATTATCTATGATTATGTGTGTATGCCACAAAGATTCATGTTTTATGTTATTATTATTTGGATTACATTTCACTCTTATGATTGATCCCATGACATGATATTATGATCTCTTTTGTAGGACAAGAGTTTCAAAATGTTATGTTCTTAAGAATATGATATGATTGATATTTCTTTTGTTTACCCTTACTGAGCATTTGAGCTCACCCTTTTCTATGTTTTCTTTTCCCCAGTTATGGAAGAAGGGTATTAAGTAGAATATGCCAAAAGGGCTCTAGATATAATGAAATAAATGGGAGACAATGTAGATGATTTATGAACCAGTTGTTTATATTTCCTAGTTTCTAAATACATTATACCTATACGGTCCTTTCATGGTTTTGTTATATGTTGTAATAAGTCTAATTCAATTATGAAGTAATATCATTGTATGTATAGTATGGGTCGTTAAAGTTGTGCTTGATCCTCTATTAAAAACAAAAATATTTTCTTAATTTTTAATTGGAAAAAAGGTGATGTTTTAATTCTATTATGGGGATCAAGTAAATTTGATTGATCCAATAGGAAATACAGGTGGTGATTCGTAATTTGGTATGAATTGAAAACATGTAAGGATGCAAGTTCCACTATGATTTGATGGTATCAGTTGTAAACAATAAAAAATGAAATAGTTTTTATACATATTATAGTTCCACACTTTCAGGACATGGAATTGTAGTTCATGATTGATTCAAAAGTATTTCTCAGTCTTATGGTTCATTTATTTTCAAATGATAATTTTTAATTTCGAGACCCATTTTAATGGAACATGATATATTGCGTATAAAATTTTAAACTAATGTTTTTTATCTCATACTAATAATCATATCACATTATTTCATATGATCTTCAATTGATTCATCCCATGTTTATCCTTCTTAATCATTTGAGCTCTTCTTTATTATGTTTCCTTTTACTAGGTTATGATGAAATAATTTATGTTTGCATATGAATAGTACAAAATAAGAAATTCATTAGGGGTATTGTTGTAGATATTTCATTAAATTTGAAGGTGTTGTATCTATTTTCATAAGACTCAAATCAATAACAATCTTTGGGATTTTATTTGTGAAATATAATTAATATTAATCTAAAAATATGTAATATCTATATATGAAAATCTAGGGACGCTATAGTAGGAATCAAAGGATATTAATAATCAATCATTGGTGATTAGTGATAGATGAATTCAGTGAAAACCATTAGTATATGTATAAGAATAGGATAACATCATAATGTTTTGTTAATTATGATATTATTTGGTTTCAAATAGATTCTTCCCTCAAAATATTCTATATGTGTATGTGGATCTAACAAAGTATTACTAAGGGGTAATAGCCCTAAAAAGGATGAATTGGTTTTGACACAATCACCAATTGGTTCATGATACTGGGAATTATTGAACCCATTGTCTAATTCTCCCAATGGAAATATTTTATTAACATCCAAAAATCATTATAATACATAGTGAGGTATTTGAAAATATGATGAACATTATTTTTCATGGTTAAACATAGGGTATCAATTATTGAAAACAAGGTTTCGTGATTTAGATGTACAATAAATGATTTTTCATGATTATTTGGTTTTATACAATGATTAGTATTGTTCACAAAATGATGATCAGTTATATTCAATAAATATAACTTAATGAAGCAATTTTATCAATGAATGCAATGACCAATGAAATAACAAACTTTATGAGAAACCAAATGGAATAAAATCTTAAATACAATATTTTCTTAATATTCTCAATAAAATATCTAAAAATATATGTGGTAACATGGATCTTGTTGGACTCAAAACATTTCCATGGACAGAGCAACATACCATTTTATATTTTAGGTAAAAATGTCTACCCTCCTTATATAAGTCATTTGGTCCCCTGGTTTCTAAAAAATTGATTAATGTAATGGAAATGATATTTCCCATTCTTCAAGGTTCAATCCATGAATATATTGTCTGAGCCTTTTATAATTTGGAATGTGAAAAACATCAATGGTGGAATATTATTAATAATATAATTAAGTATGATAAAATTAAAACCAAGGAATGTGATGAGTATAATTGGATGTTTTTCAATATGTATTTCCATCAAATTTTATAAAAAATGGAGAAGGAATTAGTCGATCTTAAACTGATAGATGACAAGTCCATTAATACCTATGACAAATGTATTACAACACAATCTTACTATGATTCTATTTTAATCATCAACCCTAAAAGAATAAATTATATATTATTTATTGGTTTTTGAAAAACATTTCAGAATGAATTATCAATTAAGTATTTGGGAATCTATTCATATATCGTTCAATGTGAACTCAAAGGGTAAATAAAATATGGATACCATAATGGTTATAGTAATAATAAAATGAAGATGAATTTTATGAAATATCTATTATCATATCACATGGAGGGACAAAAAACTTTCAAAATATTACATTTGAAAAATGGGGGAAGGAACACTCATATAAATGATAGAAAGGAACACAATGATGTTTCATATGTAAGAATCATATCCATAGATCGAAATAATGTTGATGTACTAGGAAGATTAAATTCATAAAATGGAAGAGATAAAGGGAAAAATAGAATTCACCACCAAAAATTCAGTGCTATATATGAAATTATTTTTGAAATTATGGTAATAAAATCCCTGATCCAATGTCTAATGTGTATAATAAATGACAAAAACCTCTAATGTTGATGGATAAATGGAAAATTTTATGTAATCATAATAGCTAGATTGAATCATGATAATTATAGAACACCTATCATTCACTCCAATTTTTGGAATTTCAAGTTACATTTTAAATAAAATAACCGTATGAAAATATTATATACCATCCTTGAGGTAAACTGGAGGTGATTTTGAACATTGATTGTATATCTCTATATAGATTCAAGATATAATGAAATCACATTTGATATTCTGAAATATATTATGATCATATAGAAATGAAAGGATAAACTTGAGAATCCAATGGAATTTGTTTTCTATTATATATTCTTATTTAATTAATAAATAGAGAATTAAATCCTGCAAGCATATCTGATTTTATTTTGGGAAAATGATTTGGGTAGAGAAATTTTGTTTTGATACTTAATGAGTGATTAAAATCATTTGAATATTATTATTATTTTTATCACAGAACTATTTAAAATAAAATCATTTCATTCATTTGGATTCAATTTTGGTCAGATATATTTTAGAGGATTCTTACAGTGAACTATTTACGAAATGGGGTATGTTAAACTTTCGGTGTCGTTGTTCATGAATGTGAAGATAATTTTCACTGATCTTTCATAAAATAAGTGTTATTACATGAAGCATCAGTTTGAAATGTACCCAATAACAAATTTTCTAAGCTAAGACCAGTTTGAAAAGTACATGCATACAAGATTATCTTATAGAAATAAATGAATATGTAGTGTCATGTCATTACCATGAAGTGTATTATACATTTATAAAAAAGGGTGGCGAATTAACGATTTTACAATGTATAATTGAAAACGTTTTCTTTAAGTAGATGTGTATTCGTCTAACACACTTTGAAATAAGTATTATTTTCACTTAATATCTTTAAATAGCTATATTAAAAAATGGGACAAGATAAATTCTGGAAGCACTGTTTTTGGAAAACAAATTTTATTGACGATAAAAATGGAATGATTCCAACCATTATATATAGAATTTTTCTTCCATAATACGTGGTTTATATTAATATCCATGAATTTCAAAAATCCTATAATATTAAAAAAAATTATAACTGACACTGAATCATTAAATGAAAATATATAACCTATGAACAATAATTTTAGTATATTTATTATCCTTTAAATGTCATTAAATGAGAGTTTCTGAATATTTGATGTTATAATATAGAAGAATTAGGTTGAAAAAAGAATATATCACAAATCATATGGAAATCACAAATGATTAAGTGTTTCGAATGGTTCTCATGATTATCATAATGTAATGTTTCATGTTAAATCATAAAATAGAAATTGATATGCTAATACCAATACTATTGTTATAATATTTCGATACACAATATATTTTACAGTTAAAAACACATTATAAAAAATATAAAAAAAACATCACCCTAAAATTAAAATCAATTTTAAATAAAATAATGTTACCAAACCAAAAAAATAATTATGTAATAAATACTAATAATTTTAATCATTTCATAAAAAATAATCCTATTCATACTTGTAATGGATTCATTAAAAATAACAAACGATAACAATTAAATTAACCCAAAATAAACATGGTTTAATAATAATAAAAGTGGAATAAAGGGATACCAACATTTATGTTTCGTTATCACTTAAATCATTGGGAATGGTGACAATATAACCATTCAATATCACATATAATACAAAAAAAACATTTAACTTTATAATTTAAAACCCCACAAAAAATTTGTATATTAGTCCTAAGATAATGAAACATCATCAAGTACCTATATAAATAAAACACACCATTTTACTAAGAGTGTTCAAATAACATCAAACTCATTGGTATACTACTTGAAAAATACCAATTTGAATGGTGGGTTTCTTAATTCCATGATAAAAATCACCAACACCCAGACCACTATCAAAAAAATAACTACTCGTGAAATAATGTGAGGAAAAAAAGAGTGAAGAGAGGGATATACACCAAAAATCTTATCATGGTACTATTTTTCTGATTCTTGATTGGTCAACTTTCATAAGGAGGAGGTGGAGAGGACACCAAGGAGTAGAGTTTTTGGGGATGTTAGGTTACCATGTTGGATAGTGGCGTCGGGGGAGTAGGATCACAGAGAGGTAGCGAGGGTGGATAAGGGTCGCTGCTGATAGGTCACCTCATAGAGAATGGGTTGCAAGGGTTGAAGAGGGACACTGATAGGAGAGATTGCCACCAAAATCATAGGTCCTGAGGGTGCCAGAGGGATGCCAAGAGGGTAGGTCATCACTAAGAGGAGAGGACCACATAGAGGAGATGTCATGAGGGTAATGGGTGGGGGTTGCAACGGTACTAGGTTGGGGATGGAGAGATGAGTTGAGTCATGTGAGAGACTAAACCATATTGAAATGGGTTTAATTAAAATAGTTGGTATAAACTATTATATAGCCTCAAAACTATAAAAATATGGCTATATTTCCCTTCCTATAGGTTATTTATCTAGTAGTACCACTAGTACGAAGCCAGACCAAGGAATCTATGCAACTCACTAACACTCTTCCATGGATCCCAAGAAAGATATGCATCAATATTCACTATATCCACTAAAAATCCATCATCTAAATTAATTTGTCTAAGAAAATGGATCTCTTGAATCATGAACTAATGCATTAAGATATTCTTGTAAATATGGTTCTCTCAATGTGTGTCTAGGACAATCCTAAATTGTTTTGCGTGCTCCTCTTCTGATGCCAAGTACACTAGGATGTCATCCATAAATACTACGATGAACTGGTCTATGTAAGGTTGAAATATCATGTACATGATTCCCACAAACAATACTCAGGAGTTCGTCATAAAAAACATAATCACCAAGGAATAATATTAGTTTTAATGATATCTAAAGGTTATCTTAAGTATATACTCTTCCCTCATTCAAAGCAGGTGATATCCAGATTTTATGTCATTCTTTGAGAACCACTGTGACAATTTCAACTAATCGAAGAGTTCATCAATCCTTGGTTGTGGATTATTATTCTACATGGTCACCTGGTTCAGGCACTGAAATTCCACACATTACCTCAAGATTCTATTTTCCTTCTTGGGAAAAAAACTAGGGATTCTTAGGGTGAAGCACTAGGTATCATGAAGCCCTTCCACTAGAATTCCTCCATCTACACCCTCATCTCATGAACCACTACAGAAGTCATCCAAAATGTAGGTGTTGATAAAAACATCATCCTGGCATATTGATCAATGAATAAGTATAACCACCTATGGTGAGGTAATCCTAGAACATCCTAAATAAATATTTCCTCATACTCTGCCACCACTGTATGAAACTATGGACAGAAATCATTCATTACACCATGGGTCCAGATATCCAACTAATGAGTGATCAGACACACCCTCCTATGTGTTAGTCCATCCTATGATTCCTATGATTAATTTTTATGAAAAATGAAAACTTGGTCCCATTACTATGGACACACCATAATATACACCTAATGTAGTTAATATGTGCATGAACTGTGGATAATGAGTCTATACCAAGAATGATGTCGTAAGGCCTCTATGGATCTACCAACATATCCCAACTAAAACTCTAACCTCCAAGAGAAAGGTCACACTGTGGGTAGTAGTGTGTGATCATTAAATATACACTTGTATGAGTCACTAATAATATGTTTCAAGTCAAGTTCTGCCACCATGTGGACCCCCATACTTCAGCCTCTGTCTCTTCCACGGTGGCCCCTCGAATGTCTCTTGGTCGAACATAAAAGGGGTCGGGAAATATTATACCAGATGTCCCTAACCAACACGTGAGTAATATAGCACATACCTCATCTAAATTAAGATACCTTGACAGCCTCGCACTGAATATCTTGTGTCTGGTATCATCTCCTGAAGAACATAACCTGATTGTGCCCATGTGACTACCATCAGCTAACTATTATCGATGTCAAAACTAAATGGTACCTATAGGTAGATCCCAATGCCATTGCTTGATCCACTAGAAATATCTCCACTAGAAGGGCTCTGCAAAGTACCCCCAAAATAAGTATGAAATCTAAGGGATATCAAGGATTCCCAGATCTCCCAAAGTAAACCCTTCTCGAAGGTATGATCCTTGAAGAATGGTTCTTGTACCATATCTATAGAACAATGAAAAAGATCAGTAAACCTCAATGAGTACTCCCCCATGGTTATGCTACCATGTTTCAGATTTTGAATCTTATGTATGCATGTTTATCACAATGTGGATGGATAGAACTCATCACTGAAGATATTCTTGGAGTTTTCTAAAGAGGGAGTCATCTCATCATGTTTCTTGGTCACTAAGCTTCACCATTACCCCATAGAATAAACGACTCATAGAATGAACTACCATCTGGTTAGAAGGAATCCCCACAAGGAGGAATACTTGGGTAATTTACTAAAGCCATTATTCATATACTGGGGGTCTAGATCACCCCAAATCCTAGGAGGTCAATGCCTCTTAAACAAATGCAACATGCTCATTCTACCAAAATCTTCAAATGGTGGTTCTAGTAGTTACTGCGTCTTGACAGGTGGTGGTATAGCTAGTAAACCACCCAAAAGTGATATCATCAGTACATTCCCCTGTACATATTCCTCACCTCTACGAGAATCATCATTGGATCATGAAAGGGAATCTTGGATGACTATCTTCATGGATGAATCCTGTAATAAAACATGGTTTACTATAGTTAATAGAGTATATCTGGAGAGGTGACTCAGGAAGGACATGGAAAACACAACCCATTACACTATTATTCATGTACGCCTTTTTCCTTTAAACCACTATTTTCATGTTCTAAGTTGAAAAGTAGGTTCCCAGAGTCTTGGTGTTTGGATAAGTTAGCTGTCGCACTCGCACTGTATTCCCTTGTCTAAAATCCTAACTTGAAACACTTAACACGGTGTCCCCAAATCAACCTCACAAACTCCTGATCCTAAAAGAGAATCAAAATCTTCTGATACCACACAATCATGACACATCCCAGAGGTGATAATGTCTTGGCTACCCAAGATTGCTTCCAATAGGCTAGGGGTAGGTAACAAGAACTGAGTAGGCATATCCCACAAATGGGAGGAATTTTCCAATGTACATGTACACACACACAGATCCTTAAGCCAAAAATGTGTAAATGTAAAATCCCTATGTAAAAAATGCATGATATTCACTATATTCCAAAACTAGAGCAAAACAATGAATGTAAACAGGTCCAAAACAATCACACCAAAAGAATAGAGTCTTCACCCACAATTCCAACCTGTAATGTATGATGTACTATGACTATCTTGGGAAAAGTTACCGGAACACACGTCAGACTATCCGGTCTCACAAGGCACCCCCTGGTAAAGGTCTTCTTAGAACTCTGTCATAGAGTCAATAATCTTCACGACACAAGACACATACAGTCAAATCCCATGTATGCGTGAGTAAAACAATACTCAGTAGGACACCCTGAAACCAAAAAAGAATACCACAAAGGAAATTCCATAAAAGAATTACCACTCAGGAAATACCATAAAGGAATACCACAGTGAAAATACAATGAAAGAATACCACAAATAAATACCATAAAGGAATTCTATGATAGAATACAACCAAGTAATACCAAAAATGAATACACAAAATAATGCATAGTAAACATAACATAGATATATTTCACCAAAAAAATATATCAATAACATCTAGATATACTCAATCCAATAAGACACATAGTCCCAATAATACATATATTCATCATAAAACAAACATTATACAGAAGAAACAAAGTCTCTGTAAGACAAACAGTCTCTATAAGACACACAATCTCAATAAGATGCACAGTCTCTATGTCACATGCCACCATAGAAATATTTTCTCGAAGAACGATCATTTTGGTAGAACTCACCCCTCATTCCATTAGGTTTTATTAACACTCCAAAAAAACCAACTTAGGATATCTCCACATATTGTGTAAGTGTTCCAATTCCATAGAAGACTCATCAAACATACTCCATGTTAGAAAGTAATGGTCATTTGAAAATTTTATATAGGGGTTAACCAAGTTGTGGATTGGCCATGGCATCCGACCACCATGGTCGCCCACCCGGTCTGATGACTCGTACTGTCAACAGCCATGTGGTATCCATAGCTACTCTATGGTTGACCAAGAATCGGTGCATATGTACGAGTCATAGAAGGGTTTTCCCCAACCCGCAGGGTTTGATCTGACCCATCGCGTTGACCAGTCCCACCACGTTGGCCCAACCCGCTCACTCGACCCTACCTATTACTAGGTTAGTCTCCAGCACATAGTTACCTACTGTGATAGTGTCCACTTCATGCAGCGACAAATCACATCCTCGTGGACACCAAATATGGCGGCCCGCCACATTGCACTCCCTTGCACCCATGTAAAAGACGCCACACTGCTGCCTCACCACGTTGAACCACTACCACACCTCGCCAGACCATCACCACACCTCACTGGGTTGTCGCTCTAGACCCACATTGGTGCTCCTTTATACAGACAACCAATCCACCCTCTATGCTTTGAATTTAAAATGGTCACATGTTCAAACCCCTAATGTCCCAACCTACACAGATCCAGCCTATGAAATCTATTTTCCTCTGATCTGGGGTTTTGATCACATTCAAAGCCTCCCAAAAAGTCAAAACTTGGTCACAGAGGTTCAATGATGAAGAACGGGGAAGAGAAACCAATGAAAAAAACCTTGTAAAATGAACTTAGTTATTTTTTGTGTCATCCTCTGTCCATTTTCATTATAAATAATAACGACAAAGAATAAAATTACTGACTTGATAAACCCAAAAAACAATTTCCATTATTGAAAAAACTATCGTTCTATGGACAAATATGATTATTGATTGGCATGTGTTTATCATAGAATTAAATAATGGGGAAAATCACAAATAAAAAACATCCCTACCACATTTGGTTCAATTACTGATGAAGAACAAAGTTGTGTCATGATATCAAAATTTATGTCACACCTGGGGAAAAAAAACTTCGCAAACTCAACATTGATATCATATTTCCAATCTGATTCACCGTTCATGTGTTGTTATGATTTTACAATAAAATAATTTTGTGAAATTATTTTATTTATAGTTACGTCCTTAGTGACTTTTTCGTCAAACGACCCGAACCGAAAAATGATAGGTCATGCCTAAGGTAAAGCCACCATTCTATTCTCAATAGTTCCCTAAAATTTCTAATCTATCCTACAATTTAGACGACCTTTCACTTTCTATGCACTTTCGTGCATAAGTACAATTAAAAATATAACATTTTTCCTTGAAATGTTCCAGACACACTGGGTCTTAGAATTTCACACCATCTCAGTTCCTAGTATCTTAATTTATCTAAATAATTCATAAAAATAAAATAAGGAAAATTTGATTCATTATATACGCAACACACAAACCAATGGAATTCTTCACCCATGAATCATCTTCCCTCGACGATCATGGATCTATAATGGTATCTCTTTGAACATTGTATCATCCTTCAATCTAAATCTTCCCATTCAATGATGTTGGAGTCCTTGTGAAGATACCAAGAATGATGAGAAATTTGAATGATATCATTAGACCTCCTCATCCTTGTTAAATAAGTCAACTGATACACCACCATTTCAACCTGATCCACACCTTAAAATGCACAATTAATTGTTGATAAATCTTTCTGTCCATTCTAAAAATATCATTCCCTTGTTGATGGGAACCCTTGAAGAACATGTAGTATCTTCCCTCAAAATCCAAGGGCATCCACCTAGGATCATAATAGACCATATAAGAATTATTCACCACCATTATCCTCTCCCAAACCAATAAGATTATCTCATTCATTCCCTTCACCACATCAGGACCATGAACTGTTGATCCCCTTACCATCACCAAGAACAACAGAGAAAGAAAAAACCATCCATAAACCACCTAAAACAAAGCCATGTCAATGAATTAGTAATTTATTTTATTGTATGGAAACTCAACTAGAGGTAAGTGAATTTACAACGATCCGCTATAGCCCAAAATAAAGTCGTGTAACATATCCTCTAGCATCTTGATGGTTCTGTCCATCTTCACATATCTCTGAGGGAGGAAAGATGTTATTAGGTGAAACTGGGAGCCAAAATAGTACTAAAATTTTCTATACATACATGTTTTAAAATTAGGATCCCAATCGGATATAATGGTCCTTGATACCCTAGGAATTCTTACTACATAACCCATATACTACCTCACCAAAAATTCCATGCCACTTGACTTAAAAATTTCTATAAAATGAGTTGACATGATTAGTTTTTCCACTATCACTGACACTCCATCACAAAATCCCAAATAATATAGCTACCTAGTGATTAATCCAAACAATATTTCTTCCCATTTCTTCATAAGAAAAAATAAGGATTAAATATATGTATATGAACATGATCCTCCTCTTCCACTATCTAAAAAATGAGATACATCCCCACAAACATTTCCACTAGAAATTTCCTTCCTAACCACAAAAGTCATCTAATATGTTCATAATACATCTTTTTCACACTGGGATGTAATAAAAGAAATTAGCTACAAATGTCACATAGAACCCCCTCATGTATCACCTACATAATGAAAAATCTGCAATGGATAAACATTTGGTTCGAACCATCCTTTGACCATCCATCAAGGGAATCAACATAGAAGACATGGTCACCCATCACCTCTACCTCTGAGTCTACCCATTTATAGTCCACCAACATTCACATTAATTATGTCTCCACTGCCATCTGATAAATATATATAAGGAAACTTTCATTCCAAGGTCAAGACGCATTGACGTAGGATCCTCCCACACTTCTAAACATTCACAAACTACCAATCCACATACCTATGTCTTTTGACGCAACATAATGCTAACTACATTGCATTTAATAAGGGCTTAATATATCTAAAAATCAATATATCTAATATAATATTCAAACTATAATGGCATAAATTTATATCCCACTAGGTGGAAACATATTTTAGGTTCTCGTGGTCTGTAAAAACCAAAAAGTGCTTGATGATGAGGTAATGCCCCAAAATATTCAGTGAAAACCAAACTTCTTAAAAATATAGACCATGAGTAGTGTAACTACACTCTTTGGGAATTAATAACCATGACCCATAAGATTTCATTTCCCTCTGCTGTATCAACATGTATCCAATCCAAATATGATACGTCATAGAAAAACATAAACAACACAACCTCCATAAAAAAATAAACACTGGAGAACAAATAAAATTCCCCCTTATGTAATTGAACACAATCTATAATTGACAACTACCTAAAAAAAATATCCTATTTAACTGAAAATTGTTATTGTTGATTAAATCAGAGGTAAATTGGACAAAAAAATCGATAATATATGTCCAAAAAAACAAAAATGTTGACCTTCTACACATTCTTGTGTGCTACTGAAGAAACAATATCTCAACCATTGATGGGTCCATGGATAAACCATGTAGTGACACCACATGTCCAAGGAAATACCCCAACCTCATCAAGATTAAATTCATGGAAAACTTCCTATATAGATAGTCATGTTAAACATCCTAAAAAATAGATATGAGATTCTCAGAATGATCCTCATCTGATTTGGAGAAGATCAAGATATCATCAATAAAAACAATGATGAAGCAGTCAAGGAACACATAGAATATGGATCTCATGAGCCCTGTGTACATCGTTGGTGCATTCATGACCCCAAACCACATGAACAAAAACTCGAATTTTACATACATCACCAGATGGTATTCATCATAATATCAACATATTTCACACTAAACTAGTTATATCCACACGATATATCAATCCAGAATAATAAAATATCCCAAATTTACATGATGAACATATCATTAACCATTGAAATGTGGTAACAGTTAATGATCATTACCTTATTCAATCAATTTTAGCCCATGTACGACCTTATACTATTATCTTCCTTTTGCGGAGCAATTCATGATCTCATGAATGAGATGCATAAGGTAATATCAAACCCATCTGCATCAGATCAACTTATAAGGTCAACTAATGCAACTCCAAAGGTTCCATTAAATAGAGGACCTTTAAAATCATTTATTTGTCTAGCTTCAATTATATCCCAAACATGATGTCATGCCAAGTGGGTAGTACCATAAATACATATATAAAAACATCCACATAAATGTCCATATCCATATAAGTATCATCAACTTAATCCTACACTAATATCTCTACAACAAATAAAATAATTGTATTCTCTTGGTGACCACCCATATACTAATCACTCTCAGCAACAAACACACTCTCTAGACTTCCAGTAGACAAAATGAAACTCTAAAATTATGTAGTGGATGATTTCCTGCATATAATATAGCCAATATATGATGAGTTTAACATCATTGGGATTTATATTTTAAAAAAAGTACTCTCCCATATATTCTTATACCCCATCACTAGCCTAAATCCCTATAACACATCAAAAAATATCCTAAACACCAACTAGAATAGGTATAAACATGGGAAATGGATGTATTATCATATATAGTCCAAATATAAGGACACAATTATGTGAAAAAAAATTATTTGAGGCTTGAAAATAGAAAAATAAAAGAACGAGTTGATGATAAAATAATCTTATGTTGGAAGACTCCAAGCTCGGATGGTGATGTGACCTATAATGTGTTCATTTGACCCCATCCAGCTCTTCAACATCTTTTATTTTATTCTCCAGTCACACAGTTTTTTCAATGAATTTATATATGGGGACCACAATAAGGCTTCCCCTTCCTACACTATCTATACTTGGCTACTGAACTAACTCTTGAGATACCTTATACTAAAACAACCTCAGAGGTAACTATTGTTACTACCAAAAAGGGGACTAAACATGATTCTGATACTGGACATCCTCAGTGGTCATGCATTGAGACTAGAGGTTCATGTGACCACCAAATATAAAAAATATATAAAGCTTATGATAGGTGCTTCGAATACAACGACCCGAATTGGATGAAAATAGATCTTCCACAATCAGTTCCCCACCGATCAGAACCCTAACTACCCACACATTCATAAACCACTGTGAAACATTCCAAGCATGAAATAAATTTAAATTAGATTAATTTTTTAGATTACATAATCCATGATACAAACAGACACCCAAAGACTGTATTTGTTTAATGTATTTGGAAACTTGAAACATAATATTCTATCTTGGTTAATGATCTTAAAGATCTCTTATAAGGATCTTCCTATGGTGTTTTTATACCTAATGCCTTTCTTTATATCCTTGGAAAAAAATATAAAAAGGGTGAGCTCAAATAATCAGTAAGGGTAGAAATTAAAATCATAAAAAAATCATAAACATAATAATGTAAAAACACGTACATAAAGATTAGATATCAAAATCACGAGCCATTAAATAAATATTGGGAGATCACAAGGCATAAATCATAAAGGAAGATCAAACATAAAATATCATTGGAATAAAACGTGATATTTTGGAAAATAAATAAGAAATTATAAGATTTCCATTGTATCCAAGTAATCACTCCCAAGACTATTATAGTGGAAAAAGTCCATTACCGAACTGGGTTTACATGTCATTCCAGCAATGAATTATTAAACTTTATTTGCATTCCATTCCATCCATGTATTTTTGAACTCGATTTACTTTCCATTCCATGCATGTATATCTGATGAGATATATATCTTTACCCAATTAATTAGAGTGCATTATATGCCTCACCAATCTCTTAAAAAAATAATTCATACATGTTCATTAAAATCATAAATCATTCTTAATATCTTAACCCATGAAATAACAAGGGTTTCTTAAACATCATTCCATCATTATATAATTAATATAAAATAACATTCCATCATTAACACAATCAAATCACAGTAATAATAGATATATAAACATAACCCCATGTCAACTTCGATAGAAAATACTTTTCATAAAATGGTTGAACTTAATTCTTGAAGAAAATATCGTTTCTTTTTAAAAAAAAGTTTTCTATAAAAATGCCCCGCAATTAAAAAAAAATTAATTTAGTTGAAAATAATAATGAAATATTGTAGAAGAATATTTAGTGATATATTGTGTCATTAAATCATAAAAATATATTCATGCATATAAGTTCAAAAAACATTTCCCTTATACTATTTCTGAAAAAGTCAAAAATTACCTCATATGGTGAACAAAAGAAAGATTACATCCACACCATGTAGAAAAATTCAAAATAGGTAAAAAAGACTTTAAAAATACATAAAATAATGGGAAACCTTTTATGAAAACATTGTTTTTGAAAACATGGACAAGGATGATATATATATCTCTATTAAAAACTTAAAAATAAATAATCTTGGATAAAAATGAGATTTTCATTATTATCACTTACCATTGGTCTGCTTTCTTCTATATGTGTCTAAAACTCCTATAAAGTGGGTATAAACATATTATTAACATGTGGTAGAACCATAATAATATTTAGTAAATCAAATATTATTCACTTAATACTTTATATTAACCATTAATTTATCAATTCCCTGTTAAAGCAACGTTTAGGGTAATAATCATTTTATTTAATGTATGTGTTTTAACATGTTATTCTCAATGTTGTTAGATAAATCATGATTTTGTTACATTAATAATGTAAAGAAGATTAATTTGTCATATATTTTTAGTATTTTAATATATATAATATATATGTAAATGAAATGAAATACACCATTCATGGAGACAATAGGTCGTACGTACGTATGAACGATGTTTCTATTTCCTCATTGAATTGAATAAAAGAAAGTAGATGAAATATATATACACAAAAATAAGGTAGAATTATTATGTCATGTTTTTCATTATTATTTATTATATTTAATTTTTAATCATTATTTAATGGTTAATGTTTGAAATGAATCTCATTTCTTCATGGAGACTGTAAGTCGTATGTACGCTTAGGCGACGATATCATTCCCTTGATGGTTAAATAGTATGTAATTGGTTGGTATATGAATTATACAGAATAATTAATATTTTATATTAATTATATACATCCATTATAATCAGCAATATAATGATTAAAATTTAGTATTGTTGAATAATAATTACACTACAGCGTAGAGACTGTAAGTTGTACTTACGCACGCATGGTGATATTGTTATTCGTAGGATGGATAAGTTGTCCCAAAATAATAATAACATATCATAATGTATAAGATACTATATTTATTACTTTATTATGTAAATAACATAAGTATATGAAGTATAAGAAGAAAATAATTTTTAAAGAGGATATAAAACAATTACCTTGTTTTCGTGTATCGGCTTTTTTCATGAACAAATGGACTTCAAAAGATGGATTTTGTCGAAAATTGTGTTCAATAGAATGAATTAAGGTATGTTTTATAGATATTTATGTAGTTTTTGTCTGAGAAAATGGTCTCTAGAGGTGTGACTAATAGAGAAGAGGAGGATTCCTTTTTAGAAGACTGGAGGGGCACCTTTGGAAAGTCTTGAAATATAAATTTTTTATAAATTTATTTTTGGTTTATAACACTCCAAACCTAATTTATTTAGATGTAAATATTTTTATGGATCTAAATCCTTTCATAAAATAAAATTTATAAAAGTTTTTATTTTATGTTAAACCTTATCATCTTGATTTATCCTTATTTAATCTATTTTATTTTATTTGTGGAGATAATATTCTAAATATTTAATGGTTATAAATATTTACTTATGTGTTTTTAATTTTCAAAAATTGGATACATAATGAAATTATAAACAATATAATCTTAAATTTTTTATTTTTGAATATTTTATTTGATTTCCAAATAATTTAATAATATGTTATTTTTGTAAAATATCAATAATATCATTTTTGACATTATATATTCATTTTAATTTAAATTAAATCCACAAAAATATTCATTTGAAAAAAAATATTTAATATACTCATATCATGTCACATTCAACTATAATATTTTTTGATAACATTAATTATTTCATATTATAATTAGTTAAATATTTTTAAAATCATTTATTTGATATTTCTATCAATAAAAAATGTACACATCAATACTGTGTCATTATTGATGGAAATTATTTGATCTATAAAAATTAAAAATAAATTCACAAGATGTGGATAATTTCATTAGATGTATGGAGACTATTTAGGTTCTAAGTGTTATAATTTTTATCCCTACAATAATATTATTATACATATATGATATATGAGAGTGACATGTGGTCACATTCTTTTGTTTTAATTATAATTACATCACATTCATGAAAAAAGTACATTGAATGAATCAATTTAGACCCATAAGTGATATTGGTTGACTTTAATTCATAAAATAGGATTTTGGGAGGTGTTTGTTTAATTTTATTATCATTATCATATTGTTAATTAACCAAATTTACCTGATTTACCTTTAACTGTGGTAAATAAATATTATCGTGGTTACACATCATAATATCTAAAAAATAAAAGTAACCTATTAACATAACATGGACCCACTGATTCCAAATATGGAATCCATTTTTCATAATACAAATCATATAATAGGAAAAAATTATTTTAAAGTAATTCTCATTGTCAAAATCCAAAAATATGGTTTTTATGAAATAAAATAATTCAAAATATTTTCCTGTATTTATGTCCAATTTAGATATTAAATTACATCAAATGAACGAAATTGGATTAAATTAAAAAAACATAATACAGTAAAACATTAAAACAAATTAAAAATATATTATAAATATATAAATAAATTCTACAAAAAGGAGTTTTGAATTGAAATGCAGGATTTTTCACCATTCCTTAAAATATGAAATGAATCAATAAAATAGGCGAATTTTAACCAAGTTATATGTTTACATACCACTTGAAAATAAATTATTTATTTTGTCAAATAGAATAAATAATGGTGTTAAAACATGATTTAAAATTGGCACGCCATCAAAAGGTGGAAAAACTGCATTTTTTTTAAAAAATACTTTATTTATATGAAAAGCTGAATTTGTAATTGTATCATGTTCTAGATTTCATAGCAGTTAGATTATATCACATTAAATAAAAATATTATTAATGTATCATTTTTTAGTAAAAATTGGTATTGCGTACAACAGAAGTGTCGAGGAAGGTTGATCTTATGTGTAATGAAATCCATATCAGTGTTGCATTCAGTGCATAATTCCTTTGGTGTTTCATATAACATAATATGAACATAGTTATTTTATTCATTGAATATAGTCTATATTCAGTGTTGTGAGAAATGAACTATATGAAAGGAACATGAAATTGTGTGGAAGAAAATCCCAGAATAGTGTTGCGTATAATACAAGATAATACAGTGTTTCGTATAGTGTAAGATAATCATGGTATAGAGTAAAACATAACACATCAAAGAAATTAAAAATAATATATCTCAAAAAATCTATGGGTGATACATTCTAACCTTCTTAAAATTAATTTCTCCCTCAAAATTCTTCGGGGTTATGAATGGTTTACTGCTTGAAATTTTATTTCATAGAAACCTGCATCGTAAACATGGATACTAAATCTTCATTTGAAAAATGAAATTTAGAAACAAAAGATTTACATAAAGAAACTCATCATGGAGTTTTCACATAGTATAAAATAAGTGGGAAGTGAAAAAATGGGTATGGAATAGAAATCTAACCATTCTGTTCTGATTGATAGAGTTAGAGAATATGGTAGGAAAAATTTAATTACCATAAACCATAAATCATTGATGATTTAAGTGACCATCTATTTCATTGAAAAAAAAGGTATTGGGAGAACATTATTGGTATCAAGATCCTTTTAAAAAAATTTCTATAATTTCTTCACGTGGATAAATACTTAATTGATTTTAGTATAATCACATCATTGGTTGTTCACTGAACAATTTACACTTCATCTCTTATTTAAATAAATAACGTTTAATTTTTATTCCAAAAGTGTTAGAAGATAATTTGATTGTATAATAGGTCATTCCATCCATCTCTATCACAAAAGGTTTTGAACAATTTATAAAATATACATATTTCGAGTTATGAGAGATTAATAAAATATGGGACCAAAAAATGACTTATACTTCAACTATCATATCACATAAATAATATAAAACTAATTTATACTAACCAAGAACTTCTCGTAGGCCATTGGTGGGCTATAATGGTCTATCGCACATATGTTATGGGTTCTATTTCTGCTGCCTTGTCCGACATTAATGGGAAGCCAACCATCCTACAGGCTTTCATTTTTTAAAACTATAACATTCTTGAAATAATAATAAAAATTCATAGAATTAAACAATACAATATTATGTCAAAATTATGCATTCTTATCCATTAGGATCATCCAACATACGTTTTCCCAAACACACAGTACAAAAACAACAATTACAAGAAAGTTTATATATCATGCATGTGAATACCTTCATTTATCAACCATATATCATATGATATAGATTTTTGGTCACATTATAATCATTTTAATGACTTTATCATGAATTCTCTTGAGTCTTCAAAAAAACCTAAATTACAATATATAATTATTGAAAACATGAATTTTTTTATTCCAAAATTTATTTTATATATTCCATATGTCCCAAAAACATGTATAATCCATCCATGATGACAAAACCCAGTTGTCAATAACTCTATAATTAGTTCCAAAGAAACTATAATGATCGAAATTACTTATTAAAATAAAATAGAACTTTATCCAAATATCATTATCTGAACATAAGGGACATATTAAGGGTTATATTTCCCTTAATCATGTGTTATCCAAGTTTATCATATTACCCTTGAATCACTATATTGGATCCTTAGAACTATTCAATACATCATTTCCAATTCTTAATGAAAAAATAATGCCAAAAAAACTTTTATATTTCATGATTCATATAAAAAAATCATTAATTTCTGAAACATATACACCTTAATAATCCAATATTATTCTTAAACCATTACTCATGATTCATAATCTTCATCTTTCATCGAATATGAATCATTTATTAACATTTCTCAACCACATGCTTCTTAGGATTAATGTAAACTATACTGGAATAACATCACATAACTTTCACATGTAATTTACAATATCTTTATCCTTATCATTATAAACAATACTCATACTATCATTATGATTTTCTTCATGATGTTTCCAAATAGTAAATCAATCTTCAAAATTCACATACTTTTTACATCATGAACATTCAATGGTTAAATGTGTTCTATATAGTTCTAGCTATTGACTAAGACTAGAAATAAAAGTGTAAGAACTATATATCAAATATTAGAAACACATATGTAAAGTAAATTACTAATACTACTTCAATCATTAATATATTTTGTTTAACCCTAGTTTAGTCATGATTATCATAAAAACCCCAATGATTGTAAACTATACTTGACTTATCATTTGGTTATCCCTCGAAATATCCTTTGAAATATCTCTAAGGATCTCACTAAATATTTCACATCCTAGTTTCTATAGGTCAACTAAACCATCAATATTATGCTAACTGAAATAAACCATGTTTCACATACATGGAAATTACATTAATTTTAAATAATTCTTAATAAAATACACAAATAGACACCCAAATACAGTATTTGTTTAGTGTCATTGGAAACTCGAAACATAATCTTTTTACTTGTTGAGAGATCATCAATATCTCTCATAAAGTGCTTCCCATTTTTTCCTACCTAAAACCTTTATATATATCATAGGGAATAGAAAACATAAAAAGGATGAGCTAAAATGCTTCGTAATGGTATAAATTATAAACATAAGACAAAACATAATCATCAGAGTATAAAAACATTAACAGAAATTTATAATATCAAAATCACGAGTCATGAAATACACCTTAGCGGTTTTTAAGGGATAGATCATAAAGTAAAACTAACCATATAATAACATTTTCATAAAACATGGGATTGTGGAAAATAAATAATCAAATATTATGATTTCTATAGTATCCAAGGCATTTCTTCCAAGACCATCATAGAGGAATATTTCCATTACTGAACCATGTTAACTTGTCATTCCAGGAATGAATTATCGAACCCGATTTACTTGTCCTTCCAGCTCTGTATTACTAAACTAATTTTACATGTCAATCTAGTCATTTCTATATCATGAGATATAAATCATTACCCAATATATTTGATGTATATATATATCTCACCCATCTCATAATGAATTCATTCTTACATGTGCCACAAATACACAAATCAAACATCATAGCATAACCCATGAAATACAATGGGGTTCTTAAACATCATTTCATCACCACATAGTACATATAAAATATTATTTGATAATTAAGTAATAAAATAATATTAATAAAAGGGATAGAAACATTACCCTATGTAATATTATATGAAAAGTAAATTTGATAAAATAGTTGAACGAAAATCTTGAGGAAAATATCCTTTATTTTTCAAAATGTTTTTCTTTTCTCAAAATGCCACACAATTTTAAAAGAAAAGTATTTAGCTAAAAATGAACTTAAAATCAAGTATTGTATTTATCATGGATATAAGGTGTCCTGAAACTATAAAAATCTATTCATTCCATATAAGATAAAAAACAATCTCCTCATACATTTTCTGGAAAAGTAAAAACGTACCTTGTATGGTAAACAATAGTAATATTCCTTCCATACCATGTTATAATAGTCAACAAAAGGGTAAATATAGCTTTTGAAGTACATATGAGAATATATAATATTTTATGAAAATATTTTTTTATAAGAAATCGACATGGATGATAAATATATCCCCTGTATAAATTTACTAATAAACAATGTTAGAGAAAATGAGATTTGCAATGTTATCCATTACCATAGGTCTGATTTTATCTATATGTGCCGAAAATC
Organism: Viscum album; assembly: GCA_963277665.1. Lineage (NCBI taxonomy): Eukaryota > Viridiplantae > Streptophyta > Magnoliopsida > Santalales > Viscaceae > Viscum > Viscum album. Next base: position 207,876,652 of record OY728146.1, on the reverse strand, counting down.
TTATATATTGGGTCTAAACATATTATTAACTTGTAAAAGAACTATAAAAATATTTATTACATCATATATAATTCAATTATGACTTTATATTACCCGTTTATTTATCAATTCCATGTTAATTAATCATTTAGGGTAATAATCTTTTTTTATATGTGTTCTCACATGTTATTCTTGATATTATTACATTGATTGTGATTTAATTAATTATAGAATGAAAAAACAGATTTATATAATATATATATATATATACATTAGATAGATAATCGAAATGGAATACACCGTTCATTGAGATTGTAGGTCGTACGTACGCATGAACATTGTTTCTATTTCCTTATTGAATTAAATGGAACCAAGTAAATGAAATATATATATATATATATGAATCAATTATAATTATTATGTAAAATATTTCCTTCTTATTTATTATATATAATTTATAATCATTCATTAATGGCTAATGTTGGGAATAAATCACACTGCGTTGTGGAGACGGTAAGTCGTATATACACACGAGCAATGATATCATTCCCTAGATGGTTAAATAGTATGAATTTGGTTGGTATATGAAGTTTAAAGAAAAATAATTATGGTATATTTTTTTATTTAAATCCATTATATTCATCAATATAACAATCCAAATTAAGTATTGTTGAATAACAATTTCAACACAACATGGACACAATAAGTTGTACGTATGTACACATGGTGATATTGTTATTTGTAGGATGAATAAATTAGTTATATTTTTACCACAATTATAATAAAATCTCATGATTTATAGGACACTATAATTATTACTTTAGTATGTAAACAACATAATTTGAGTAAGTAGAAGAAGAAAATAATTTTTAAAGAGGTGATAAAACAATTACCTTTATTTCAGGTATCTCCCATTGTTATGAAAAAAAGAACACCATTAGATGGATTTAATCCCAATGGGTGGAATCTAGGATTATGTGAGGAAAATTAGAAGGATATTTGGGCAGGATTATGATAAGAGAAATGGATTTTTTGGTGTGATTAAAAGAGAAATAGATGTGCCTTTTTTATATGAGAGGGGAGGGGCAACTTTGGAACGCCTTGAAATATTAATTTAATATTAATTTATTTTTGGTTTATAATGTTCTAAAACTCATATATTTATAATATAAGATTATTATGGGTCTAAATACTCTCAAACAATAAAATTTTACCTTTTTCTAGTTTTTTAAACCTTATCATTTTGATTTATCTCTATTTTATCTATTTAAGGTTGTTTGTGTTAAAAATATTCTAAATATTTAATGGTTGTAAATATTTACTTATGTGATTTAAATTGACCATAATTAGATAATTTATAAGATTATAAACAATTTAATTATCACTTTTTAATGATTAAATATTTTTTTGATTTTTGAATACTTTAATAATATGATACTTTTATAGAATCTCAATAGTGATAATTTTTACACTAATCATTTGATTAAATTTAAATACAGTCCACACAGAAGAAAATTCAAAAAATATATTTAATATACTAATATAATTTTATATAAATGTATAAAATTTATTTATAATGTTAATTAGTTTATATAAAATTTATTTTAATATTTTTAAAAACATTTATTTAATAATTATATGAATAAAATAATTTATACATCACTATTGTGTCATCATTAATTGTAATTATTTTATCTCTAAAAATAATATATAAATTTACATGATATATATAATTTCATTATATTTCTAATGGATATTTATTTATGATTTTTTAGCATGTTTATCACTATATTAGAATTATTATACTTATAAGATATATGAGAATGACCTGTAGTCACCATCTTTTATTATAATTATAATTACATTACATTCATGGAAAAAGTATATTAATTAAATAAATTTCAACCAATATGTTTTATTTTTCAACTTTAATTCATTTTATATGATTTTTTTAGTTGTTAGGATAATTTAATTATATTTTTCATATTGATAGTTACCCTAATTTACCTAATTTACCATTAAATATGGTAAATAAAAATTACCATAGTTACCATTCATAATATTCAAAAAAAAATTACCTATTTAAATAATTTATACCTAATTATTAAAAATTTGGAATCAATTTTTCATTACTAAAAACACATAAATGGGAGAAATCAATTTAAAATTAATTCTCGTTGTCAAAAACCAAAAAGAGGGTTTTTAAGAAGTAAAATATCAAACGATTGTCTTGTATTTATGTATAATGTAAATGTAAAATTAATTGCAATGAAAAGTATTGGATTAAATGATAAAAATATAATTCAATTACACTTTAAACACAATTTAAAATATAACATAACTATTCAAACAAATTTCAAGAAAATGAATTTTTGAATTAAAATGCAGTATTTTTTACTATTCATCAAAATATAAATTTCAATAGAAAAATTACAAATATTAAACCAAGTTAAATATTTCCCATTAATACAAATAATATTTTTATTTTGTAAAATATAATATCTACATTTTTAAAAAATAGGATTTAAAATTAGTGCACCATCAAATGGTGAAAAAACTACATTTTTTGGAAAAATTATTCTTTTTTTGAAAAAATGAATTTGTTATTATAACATGTTCATAATGTTAATGTTATATAAAATTAAATATGTGGTTAATACTAATCATAACAGATAGTTTATATCTCACTAAATAATAATATTAAAATATTATATCATTGTTTATTGAAACATGTTGTTGCGTACAATATAAGCTATCGATGAAGGTTTCTCTTGCCAGTAATGCAAGCCAAGTTACTATTTCATTATGTGAAATATTACTTTATTGTTTCATATAACATAATTAAAACATATTTCTTTTATACATTGTATAAAATATATAATAATTGTTTCATAAAATGAATTATATCAAAAGAACATGAATTTTTGTGCAAAACATGCTAGGAATAGTGTTGTGTATACTAAAAGCTAATATAATGTTGCATATAGTGAATGATAATCTTGTTGTAGTGTAAAACACAAGAAATAAAAGAAATTAAAAGGAATATATTTTAAAAAGGCTTGGGGTACTAAAACTTCCTAAGTATCTACCCCATCAAATGCCCTGCTGGCCAATCTCTCAGGACGCAACTCAAAAGGAATTATTCTTCTCAATAACATAATAATTTTCATTCACATATTGATATTTAGGGAGCATATATAGAGTGACCCCATATAAGATCATTAAGCATAAATCATCCCTCGGGTATTAGGCTCTGGTCTCCTCATTTAAAAAAATGTATATAAAAAGGGGATGATGGTTTTTAAACGAGATTCTGAACTCATGGACACTCAGTATTCCTTAATAAGGTGAGGAAATATCCTTCCTCATGGATTCTCTCATCATTGATGACATAAATTCAACAGAAAACACCATCTAAAATTCATGCTATAACATATCAACCATTATATGGTCCCCAAGAAACAACCTCTACCACTAACATGTAACTCCCCACAACTAACTAACTTCTAATGGAAACCAAAACACAATCCATTCTTAGATCTCATGAAAATAAATCTCAAGAAAATATAACAAAGTCTCCATATATATTATTGATTTAATCCCATCATAGCTTTTCAAACTCTGACCCATAAAAGGAACACAAATCCCATTGTTAAACCTCATCCTCCTCTATCAAGACCACCCTCCAACAATCAACCAGATCAGTGTATTAAGCCCAAACTTCCTAAACTACTCATTAATGATGACGGGTCCAATATTGAAAACAATGAAGAAAATTAAAATATCGGTGTCATTGGAATTTAAATATTTTTTATTTATTTAGAAAATTCACTCATATAACGTTCATTATCATATAGTTCCAAAATAAACTCAGTTAATCATCATTTATAAACATCTCTTGGGTATCTACCCAAAAAACATGTCCAAATCACATGGTAATATAATAAAATCAGATTTTATGATCATATCATGAGGGTGGGGGAATATATTAGGTCATATAAATTCCCCCTTCATATGTCACATGACATGATCATGTAGAATCACTTCTTTATCAACCGATGAAATCCACACATTTTCTAACTAAAAACCCCACCCTATATTACAACCAAAGCATTTGATACCACTATATCATGACTCAATCCCTCTAATGATAGCTATCCTGGGCTAGCAGTTCTTAAAGAGTGATAATGAACACATATTATTTCCATAAATTGGCCATTAGATGGAGACAGACAATGAGGATTTTAAAATCTCAAAAATCAGTGGTATTACCCACAAATGAAAATAGGATCAACGTATAGGATATGAAACCACCATAAAACTCAATCATATAATATATCAATAAAACAAAAATGATCCCATAATGAATTATCAATGTCAATAGATACAATAAAATTCTCTAATTATAGTTCCAAATGACATGTCTTATAGAAGCAACTCAGCAGTAGCTATAACACAAACTAGAAATTTCTAGTACTATCCCCAAAGTCCTCCTAGAAACCTAAAATAAATATATAAATTTCATAGGGATAACTTGTATAAATATTATAATCATACACAAGGTCATAAGTGGAAATGTAGAAAGGGAATTATAATTTACATAGAACAAATAGAACAACCAAAAAACACTCAAATAGGTAAAATAACCATTCTCATTCTCACCATGACTCACTCAAAAAATCATGAATCCAAAATAATAATATAATAATGATAACATTAGAAATTAAAGGATCCCCATATCCTATTTCTTTCTTATTTTTCTCTCTAAAACCCAAATATTGAATGTCCTATGATCCCATCCCTTCCATACATACCAAAAAAAATCACATGACATAACCCACACATCACATCACATATCACACAAATAAATATGGGCTAACACAATAGACCACATTTGAAAACACCTGGGACAACAATCACACCTCGCCCAATGACTCCTTTTTCTATACATCAAACCTCACTTAAAGACACATAGACTTACACATCACCCCTCTCCCAAAGACACATGGTCTATCAGTGGATCTAAAAGAAGTCAATAGAAGTGGGGGTATCTATTCATCATTATCCCCACCATCCTAGATGTTGGTGAAAACACCTGAATCCTAGAACCTATGAGTTTTAATCAGGTTATCTAACTTAGGTGGGGTGTGTATATAAATAATCTAAAAATATATGTTACATACATAGTACACCTTACCCAAAAGATAGGTTCATAAAAACATTAATGTCATACATCACCACACCACTATTTAATTGTTCATCTAATTTCACAACCACTTCTACCACTATATACAACACACCATAAAACCACCACACAGGACACACACCCCAACATGCATTACTAGCTCTAGTATTTATATATTTAATGATTTTACACTAACTCCCACTTCTAATCCATTTCATTAAAATTTATATATCCCATTATTTTATTTATTTTTCAACTCATTCATTTATCCATTCCATTTAAAATCTCAAACTACCCCATTGATAATATCGAAACTAATGAAACCATGTCACACCAAAACCAGTCCAACTCATATAAGTCATTTCTGGAACAGTACATCAAATAATCCATCTCCCAATAATAACAAAATTACACATCCACATCACATCTCAAAACAACTCACCCAAACCATTATTCAAAACAACCACACAGTTTACCACATCACATCTATATCAACCAACCATGGCATGCCACATTTAATTACTTCTTTATTTATCATTGGTATTATGATAAAATCCTATTTTTCATGGGAAATAAACTTACTATCGATATACACACTACAAATCATTTAATTCAGGTTGTGATCAACAAAGAACACAATAAGGGTCTCACAATACATCATATATTTTTCAATCAAGGCTCCCAAGAGGAATTTATTTTCAATACATCAAAAAGAGTGAATAGAATAATTATCATTATCATTAATTTATAAATATAATATGATTTACCCACATCCCTATCATTTTATGTTTTTTACAATTTATTATCTTTATTATATATAACATTAATAACCAAAAAATGGATATAAAAATCATGAAATATCCATATATTGAAAATAAATAAGTGAGAATGAGGATACCTTACCACAATGATACTATGTTATCATCTATGCACCATTTGGTGATGATTAAATAACCCAAAACCACTATCACATAAGGGAAAACATCAAGCAAAATACATCCCAAAAATTACTATTTTTAACACATCTCAAAGCACCCCCAAATAAAATCCATCAATGAATCTATGAGCCACCCCCCCCCATAAGAATAAAAAATGAAAATAATCATGGTAGTGCGAAGAAATATCCTTGGATCAAAAAAAAATATGTCAGAACCAATGACAAAAGTATGTGGAAGTTGGGATGAGATATCCCATAAAAATTATAGTCTTCACGAACAAATAAATAGAAAGATATTCCAAATGAAATTATATTTTTCTGAAAAAACCTTTATATATGATGTATGTCACCCTATTTTTGTATTAAATTCAAATTTTTTATGTAAATTCGGTATTTATGTCCTAAATTCCATTGGGTCTCTAGGTTAAATCCAGACAACAAAAATTTAAGGTATCATTTATTTTTCTATTCAAATTTAAGGAATGTCAGATGGAATAAAATAACATCATAAATTTACATTTTATGATGTCAATTAATTTCAAATTTTACACCTTAATGAAATACAAGTCATATAATACATACTATACAAGCTATAAAACAAAAATTCACAAAAAACTCTATTTTTCCCAAAATATTTTACTTCCACATCACAATTGAAAATACATCTCCCCCAAACCATTCTAGACCTCTTATAAACACATTCCAATCACAAAACCACAATGTAATAGGTTAAGAAGGCATGGACCCTATCACGTACCACTTTCTCTACAAGAAATATGATTATGTTTTATGCATCACTAAATCATGAAATAGAATACATCTTTTGTACATGAGTAGTCCATGTCTGATTTTATACTGTAAATTTACCTGTAGTTGGGGTGTGATGACCATGGAGGTCAATTGAGGATTTAAGGTGGAAAATATAGGGGTTCAATGGACTTAAAATGTAACCTCGTGATCCTGTCTTTGGATGACTAGGATGTGTTGTAGAATATAGTGTTAATGTTTTTAGAGATTGGGTCTAATTAAATTAATGGTAAGGGTGAGTGATTTTCATATGTACTTGAATTATAACTAATTATATGAAATACCTTGGTAAAATACCTCATGGATTTGGATTATAATAAATGTTTTTAAATACTAGGTAAATCACCCATGTAATCGGATTATAGAAATGATTTGGAATGCTTTAGGGGAACCACCTATGATTTTTATTATTATTCAATATTTATAATTACATGGGGAAACCCCCTTGGATTAAGATTAATTAATTTTAATTTGGAATTTCGTAGGGATATCACATCCAAAATTCATTTTTCCTCTATGGAATACATTGGATAGAGGAATATAGAATAGGAAAATGTAGGTATTGTTGATCCATGGTGTCCCTAGGGAAATCCATGATAAATGGTTGTTTTATTTATTTTTGTCTTATCTTCATTCTAATATGCACATCAAAATACACTATATCGTCAAATTGGACAAGATTTTATGAATCATTGTTAGTTGTCTATTGAGTCATACTAACACTATTCTATATCCATTTTTGGTACCTGGTATTGTTTTATGATTTAATGGTTATGAAAAGGTAAAGTTACCTATGACTAATGTTTGATTTGGGTACATATGAGGGCGTATGGGGGACTAGAAAAAGTCTATGAATCAATAACACTTTTGATGGAGTGTGTCATATTTATTTTTTGGTTCATTCTGGTAATATCTATATATGAACTAATTTTGGGATGTATAGCTTCTTGGAATATATATACTTAATTTTGACATATCAAGGAATGTGATTATTTAATAGAACTTTCCATGAATTATGATTTATACTTACACTATATGTAATATTTTTTTATTATCATTGTTATTGGACTCTAACATGAGAGTATAGTTTCCATATTCTTCCACCACATACCCATATTACTTGTCAATAACCTCTTTGGTGTCAGGAGGTGTGACGATGGTCCCAAGTGGCTCTCCAATCCAATCTCAATCATGTCTTCTAAGGTTGGGGAAATAAAAAGTGCAATTAGAGACCTTCTCATTTTTCTGTGATTTTGTGTAAAGTAAAATGACTAAAAATAATTTTTTAAACTATCTATATAACTTTTTAGTTTGAGTATCCATCCTATGAATGATAAATGCCCAATTTTCCATAGATGGAATGGAGGTTCTTTTTTTATTTTATAATTGATCTATTTAGCATTGGGTAATGCACGTGATATTTAAATTTATGGTTTATGTGATTTTATCTATTGTCTAGAATGGAAGGAGGTCATGTGTTCAGGGATTATATTAATCATAGATTATTCACATATCCTCATCATTGTTTCATCTGATTTATTACATTGAATATGAAAATGTTTTATTATTTAAACAATAGACTATAGTTTATATGGTATTTTCCCATATAAATTTTAATATAGATATTACATAAACAATATTGTAAATGGTAAAAATTGTATTACATGATTGGTTAACTTGATTAATATATTAATCAACTAAATAAAATTACAATTACAAATTATGGATATTTTCCCTCTATATAATGAAAATGAAAAATAATTTAATTGGGAGTCACCCCTAATTTTTTTACTAAATAAAAATATAGAACTGTGATGAAATGGATCCTATCTGTATGATGTGAAACTTATATATAAATGGAAATGAATCTCCTTATTATTATATGGGGCTACTGATAGCACCAGATTTATGTGATATTTGTGGTATGAGATATAGAGAATAAAAATAATCCAATCTTGTTATTGATTTTATTATATTTTCATATGAATAACAATTATAGTAACATGTAATGAGGAAATAATATGGAATTGTAGAATAATTATTCCACAACAGCCTCTAGTTGATCACTTAGAAGGTGGTGATGAGAACTCCCTAGTAGTGTTCATTCCATATCTTCTAATATCACCTTGTTTATAAAAATATGTTTAGTTTCAGGATAGATTATTCAATATTTTTCAAGTGATAGATAAAGTCCCAATGAGTTTTGTCAACAATGTTAGATATTATCAAGGATTTTAAACTATATATCATACTGTTATTTGATTATTAAAATGGTCCCCTATCATTTGAGTTCACTATTGAGTCTTTTTGGATTGTTTTTGCGTTCCTATATAATTCTTAGGATCAGAGGGTGATGTTTTTGGGGTTTTTTCTTTGAGGTTTGTCGAAGGGAAGGTGGTATATTTTAGTATACATATCTAATTATGTGGTATTATAATAGAAGTACTCTGAGATAATTTTATTTGACTATTTTTTTGTAGATACCTTGAGAACAGATATTCCTAGGGATTTTTTCCCTTATATAAGGGAACATTTTTGTCATGGACTATGATGATCATTTCATTAATTAATAGTTATGTCCCACTATACTTTTGGTGGATGAGGTAGCACAATCATAATGTTTTTAGGATTGGATAAGCAATGGATTTGTGTTTAGGAGGTAATCATCCATATATTACTCTTTTCAAAGGTAGTGAACTAGGTAAATATTATAGAGAGGAACTTAATAATGTGTTGGGTTTTGAGAAGGTATCTTAAACTTAAAATATCGATGAATGTTCCTATGTAGTAGGAAGAATTATTGTGAAAAGTCATACTGAATTCATGATAGGAAAAGTATCTAGGGAAATGTATTTTATATTTCTCTTTGGGAATATAACATAGTGTGGTTCTATGAGTGTTCGATGATTAGTAACTATTTTTCGTGGTGTGATTTGTAACTATTAGAGTGCTGGTATAGTGAGAGGATAGGGAACCTATAAAGTTTATTCAGGAATACTTGGTACATTCCTTGTGATAAGAGGGTTTTATCAGATATTCTGTTATGTGTTTGGAACCACTACACCATTATAGTTGTTCAGTTAAATTTCAACTAGATTTTTAGGTATAGTTGGTGGATGTGGGGATCGGGTTCAAGAGCAGTGGTGCTAGTATGGTACTGAGGCTCAAAAGATTAGGTTAGGAATCGAATTCATGTTATGATTTAGATACAAGATACATAACCATATCCAATATGGTAGCATATAGAACCTTTTATAATCTAAGGAAATATCATGGTTTATTATAATTCTCTGTGTTATTTGTTTGATGATTGAGATCCATATTATTTTGTATCATCACTTATTTTGGACATCCTATATGTGAATATACTATATATGTACTGGGTGATATTTATTTGCATTCTATTTGGAGTGTGATCATAGAGAATTCACTGATGTAGGGAATGTTCTCTAGAGATCAGCGGATGTCAACTATAGTGGGATCTCTTCATGAAGAGGATGACTAATTTTTATATAATTACTAGGATAGGAATGTTATTGACATACAGATCCCATATTGACTACAACCATCATTGGGTTTCTTTCACATCCATTGAGGATATTACTTATTTTCATTTTACATAGATTGAAATAATGTATGGTCATGAAGGGCTAAATTATTAGCATATTAGTATGATTACGTCCAAGGATTCTTCACATATGTTAGATGAAGTGGTAGTGAAATATGTCGATCTTCCACTAATTATTGTTCAGTTCGAGGATGTAATCCCTATTTATTTTATAGTATTCTCAAGCAACATGGTTGTTAAATTTACTTTTTATTACTTTTTAGGTGTATATTTTATTTCTATTTCACCTTACTAGATGTTTCCAAAAAATTCAAGGTTGATAAAATATTATTTGGAGGACTTTTAAAGCCAATGTATTAACTTAGTAGAGCACATATACATGGGGTAGTCTTATCCATTTTTAATGAATGTAGATCATTTTTTGAGTTTTTTTCATATTTTATTAGAAGTTTGATTAAATAACATTAAAAATACAACACCTACTTACTCATATTAACAATATGTTTCATCCTTTTAGAAGAACCCAATAATTATCTTTGATCAGTATGATGTTAGGTTATCACCATATAATATTGATTCCAATGTATTTACCTTATCTACTAATATAAGAAGGAATATAATGTTTGAATATCTAGTTATATCATTTGGTCTGACAAATGAACCGATAGTTATCATGGTTTTTTTGAATCATTGTGTCCATAATTATCTAAATGTCTAGGTTATAATATTTTTTTGATGATATTATAATGTACTATAGATTAGGGGAGAGGAAAACAAAACCTCTGTAGATCTTCTTTGAAACACATAGTGGAAATTCTATTTATACTAAGCTCTCTAGGTGTCATTTCAGGATTTACATGATTATTTTTTGGGACACTACTTATCTGAGGTTTGGGAATCTGACAACACCTTGAAAATTATAGTAGTTTTTATATTTAGTAACCAAATAGACTTATTGATATACAACTATTTTTCCCTATCTAGTTATTACTAGAGATTTTTCCATCAATTCTCTTATTTCTAATTATCAATTACTATCATAACCAAAAAGTAAATGGATTTAATTTGGTATTATTATTAGGTTAGTGATTCAATTGTTCTGAAAGGAAGATTGAGTAAAGTGATAATATTGAACTTACCTAAGACAGGAAAGAAGTAAATCATCTACTATGATGCATCAATGGTTTCTATTAGATATGTATTTATGTGGGGAATTTATCCAGACATTAATGTGTATAATAAGTTGTGGTTTCATGTGTGTAACTATCCTATACAATAAATGGATCTACTAATATAATTTACATCCATGAGGTGGGGGGGGGAATTACTTGTTGGGGGAATTTTTTTGTATACTTACCAAAAGAGAATGAAATACATATTCATGAAATGGGATAGAAAACTTTACCATAAAATATGGTTTGAGTATCTATAGTCATTTAATTTTGATCTATGTTACATCTCCCAAAAAGGGTCATGTGGATTTAGATGAATTGAGATAGAATAAAAGGGCTCATGTGGTGATAGATTCTAGTAATGAGTGGTAGATTATGTATCACTTCTCTAAGATATATTTGGTCATTTATAAGTACCATGGTCGACTGACCCTTGAGTTATTTTCAATTGATCTTTCCCTTATCCTTGGAATAATGAGGGTATAACAATTATATCTGAAGGTTTAATCCCTAAGAGACAACATATATGTTGGGGAGATGCCACTAGATTGGAATCTTAATGATGACATAATTATTTATGTTCACATCTGCATCTTGGTTCCCTATGACATGGGTAATGATGTGATAAGGGGATCACATGCCTCTATGTGGGTTTAACATATAGATATGATCAAGATGTATCATAAAATTCTTCATTAGTATTGGTGATCACGGTTTGAGAATGACGTTATAGTTTTTTATACGGTTTTACACTAATCAATAGGAGATTCCTAATCACCAACTGCCCAGTGGTCACTTACATTTTTTTTCAATTCCTAAGGGGAATGGGATAACATAAAAATGGAATTATTTTTAGGGATTCAATGGAAATTGTGGGTTAAGTATATGGTTAGACAAATTTTGGATTGACTGGAAAAGGAGGAAGATGTTTTACCAATTAAAGAGGTATTTTTAACGGGTTATCTCAAAAAAATCATCATTTATGAGGTAGTGTGCTTACATGTGATCCCTTAGAGTATTTTCATGTATATGGATTTTTTATTTCCATAATGGTTCTATAAATAGTTTCATATAGTGATTGATATACATATGAATTTGATCACTACCAATCATAAAGAAATAGATGGGAAATCTGACTAAATTATTCAGGTTTTAGAGGACATGATTAGACCATGAATTCAACATTTTGATGGTTCCCAGGAGAAACACTTGGACCAAGGGAAATATTCCTCAAATAAAATTTATCAGAAATATTTATAGAAGTATCCTTCAGATTCTTTATATGATATTCCATGTCATTCACCTTTATTCTAGTTATAGGTTTTCGATTTGGTAGTTATTAGTCTATGTCTTGTGTACGAAATGTTAGCACATATTCAGTTGATATAGAAATATATTGATAATTCCTAGGGTTGGAAGAAGTCATATAAGGATAAGTTTCACCTAGCTATTGAGTATAAGGTTGATATTGAGTTGTTATTATGAGTGTAACAATATTTTTACATTGTATTAGTTATAGGCTGAGAATGTTGGAACCCATGTATGTGGGGTCGTTCGAGATAGTCGAGATGATCGATCCAATGGTGTGCAGTTTTGATATCTCATAGAGCTCCAATGATATAAATAATTTATTCATTGTATCATAGCATCAGTGATACAACTTGGACCATTATTATTGAGAATAAGGATCTTCATACATAGTCATTACATCTTTTTTAGATGAATATTCAATACATTATAGAAACGTATGACTAAGGATCATAATAGTTTAGTGTATTTAGAGACTAGGAAAAAAATCTTCTAATTTGGTTAATGATCTTCAAAATCTACCATAAATACAATCTGTTTTGTTACTATTAATAAAAAACATACTTAAATTGTTTTTCATAACTTTGGGAAAGTAAAGACATGAAATCACGAGCTCATATAATCAATATGGGAAATAAAGGGAGATATATAAGCATAAAATGAACAAAAATGTGTGAGAATATTATCATGATATTTGAAAACTATATCTTTTATATAAAATATAAGAATCATGGGTCATGGAATAGTAATTTTATATTCATATTACATCAATCAAAATGTATTAAATGTATATGATTCATGAGAGCATAATAATGGAATAATATATCAAATTTTGACATTCAAATAAGTATATCAAATCATTTACATATTATTCAAGTATCATATAAAATGATTTCAAAGTGGAATTATTTCCCTCAATAAACTATAAACGCAGTCGTGGTTCTCTCCCCATACCATCATAGTTAAGAGAGTCCTTTATGGAACAGGTTCACTATTTATTCAAATTCTATATATCCCATGAGATAGAAATCTTTTCCCAATTTATTTGAGGGTGATATAGGTCCCAATGGTCAAAAAATAAATAAAAATACATATTTGTTCCCTAGGATCATCAAACATTAATTAAGTCATAACCCATTAAATAAAATTAGTTTAAAAAAATTACATCATATCATAACCTATGGAAATAAAATAAGAATTATAATAATTTCATTATTTCGTCATTTTATAAGAAAAGGATATAGAAGTGGGTTTAATAAAATTATATCATAGGAAATCCTATATGATAGAGTCACGATTCATAAAAATCTTTTCATCATAAACCATTCAATGAAATAATAAGAATTGTATCCCTAGTTTATATCTCTATAAAAAATTAAATTACACCACATGATGCTGCTATTGATGGATAATTTTTTAAAATATAAATCACTATGACCTTTCTTGAGGATGATAAATTTTATTTAGAAGTCACTTTTTAAAACTATAAATTCATGAAATTTTTTGGATACCATTTTCATTGACAATAAATACGATAAATTATTAAAGAATAATTATAAATAATTTAAATCATTTCTTAATGAAAATATACTCACTGGTTTATAGAAAAAATATTTTAAACATAAATCATTTTGAAAATATGTTCATTGAAAATAACCTTTGAAACATATAAATATTGATTTAAAATTCATATTAAATATTTATTTAGGAAAAAAACCCTTCTTCTTTGAAAAATACATCAAAACCAATAAATCATTTCAAATTAAATTTCTATGAAAATATCATTTAAATAAATTAAATTAGGGTTCAAATAAAATAATTTTCATGATGAAAGTATATTTCATTCTTGTTGTAGACATTTAAAAAAATATTCCTTTGACATTTTTTGTAAAAGAAAAATTAGATTTTTTTGGAAAAAGGAAGGATAATTATCATAAAAAAATTATAAAAACAGAAAAAATTATTTAATTTGTATTTAATAAGACATTTTATAAATTTTGAAATCATTTTTAGGACATAATATTTTTGATGAAATTGAGATTTTTACCAAAGAGAGAAATAAACACTTTTTTAAATAAAACATTATTTTAGTACATTGAGTACATAAAGAGTGGATAATTAAGGGAAGATATATACTCTAATAAAAGAACAATAGGATAAGAAAATTCATATTTTTCATGAGAGATAGATTATAATAAATCATTATTGGAATCACATTCATAATCAATATTGACAAACTATGATTGTGTATCATAAAACTATCACCACTTTTCTAACACCAAATCATATGACCCATGAAAGAATAAAATTAAATGAGTATAATGGGAATAAAATAATTCAGGATGTTATATGTAATATGTTTTGTATATACACATCATAAAATTATACTAGTTCATAAGAAAAAATTAGTATATGGGAAATAAAACTGATATAAAAAACTTTTACTACTTTGGTGACATTTGAACCATAAACCTATTTAAAGAGATATCCTAAAAGGGTTATTTATAAGAGAATAAATTTCAGGATAATAATAAAAAAATTATTTTTTGTATAAACACCACATGAATGAAATATGTGGTGAATATAAAATTTTTCTCATGGAAGAAAATAGTGAGTTGAAAATACCTTACAACTTCAGTAATCTGTTGAATCATAAGCCCCAATAAAGCATTAAATAAAATGAAACATTAAAATTTATGAAAAGGATGATACAAGTGATATTAAATTATAAAGGGGTAGTATATATACCACTCAAAAATATGAGTGGTGAATTTTCTTATGTATCCTATAAATAATAGAGGTACATTAAAACTCATACATTTGGACTTGAATTCCTTCATAAATATCCAAAACACCTATAATATATAAGTGTGTGTGTTTGTTATAAATATTTTATAGAAACACAATTCTACATATATTATCATATATTATTTATTTATATTTATTTATATTCATTTATGGCCTTTTATTTAATAATTCTGTGTTAAAATCAACTTTCCGTTAGTAACTCTTTGTTTTTCGAATATGGTTCGAATTATTATTTTCATTACACATAAATTCATCATCGTTAAATCATCCCTATAATATTAATCATTAAAAATATCATATTTATACATAAAATATAAGTTTATGACCAATCATGAGATATTGTTTTGAAAAATTAAGTATGTTACTATCATGGAGACAGTAGGTCATGCACATGAGTAACGTTTCAAATTTTCAATGATAATTTTGGAAAAGTGGTAGGTAATATTATATAATTTAATAATAATAATAAAATAAAAAATAAAATATTATTTCATTATATAAACTTGTACATATCATCTATGTATTGTGGTGATGAAAATAGAGAGTCACATCACGTCTTGAGGTTGACAATCAACACGTACATGAATGACGATATCATCTTTCAATGAGTGAAACGTTAAGAAACAAAATGATATGTTCTATTTTTAGAATTATAAAAATTTATTTAACACCATATTTATGTAATTTAAATAAAATATATTCATTAAAATAGAACTTTTTATCTTCTATAAAATGAATTAGTAAAAAATGAAACTCATCACATTATGAGGCGGCAGTACGCCTTACACACGAGCGATGTTATCGTATCCCCTATATAAATGAATGTAAAAAAGGAATATATATATAATATAGTGAAATAGTAGGTATAATTACGATTTAAATATAATATATAAACTATATATAAATCATCGTACCCAACAATGATAGTTGGTAGTGGAAAAACAAATGACATCAATTTTGGAGGTTGTATTTTGGTGTACACATGAATAATGAATTCATAGCACATATAATTGAAGTGAATATAGTAATAGGTCATATAATTAAAATACAAACAAATAATTATATATTAGATGATATTATAATTATATCCTTTTTTTAATAATAATTTTAGGTGGTGGTAGAAGAAATTAAACAAAAATGCTCCTTGAAGAACATTGCCTTTTCTTTAGGTAACCACCTTATGTTTCATTAAATGAATTAATGGATTGGTTTTATCCCAAAATAATGATTCTAGGATGAGAAGGGGGAAAATTAGATTTTATTTATAATTTATTTAAATAAAAAAATTATTTTATGGTTTGAATAATTTAGGATATGGTGGAATTTTATAATAGAGTTTAGTGGAATACAAGTAACTTTGAAAAATAAAAAGTTGTACACACGTTTTTCACATGTAAAAACTGTCAATAATAGAGTATTATAGAGAAATAGAAATTTTAGGTTAAAATAGGGGCATGAACTGTATTTTATATAAGTTTTGAATTTTTTAACCCTTATATGTTTTGTTTAACCCCTGGTAAACTCAAATTTACCTAAATTGTCGTAATTATTTTTTCTATTTTTTCAATTCATTATAGTAAAAAATTAAGTTGGAATTATTATATAATTAAAATAATAATTATTCGAATAATGTAATCTATTATTATAAATTTTATCCACAAAATTGGAAAATTTTAATTTATAATTAACGTCATAGATGCAAGGAAAAGCAGGGTTTCAATGAGAAAATGTTCAAAAGTATACAAATTATTTAAATAAAAACTCAATACAAAATTTATTTTTAATGAACTAAATTGGATTTTTATATTTATAATTTAACTTATCTAAATTAACAAATAATTAAAATAAAATTTAACTTTATATATAATTTAAAACAAAAGGCATTTTTAAATTAAAATACAGTATTTTTCAATATTCATAAAATATTTATTTTTTTTAGTAAATTCTCAAAAATTCACCATATGATTATTTCGAAATTATAATCTCAAATTCCAAATTTATTTTTCGATAAATTGTTTAAATGTGTCCAAAAAAATTAAAATATGTGCGCAAAAATTTGATAGAATAAACTTTTAAAAAAATATATTTTTTACACATAAAATTGTATTTTTATAGCCTATTAACAAGACACATAATAGAAATTTTAATTAGATTAATGAATAAATAATATTTATATTTATTTTAAATAATTCAATAAAATTGTTTTTCTTAATTTTTTTTTTAACATTTTTTATACAAATTATTTTTTAGAAAGATATTTATTTTATTTTAAATAGTTGTTATTTTCATTTTTAAATAATTTTTCAGAAAATAATTAATTTTATAAAGATTTTTAAACCATATATATTATTAATTTATTGAATCCAACTCATATTGTCCATTCAAATGGCTTGGTG
This sequence comes from Viscum album, assembly GCA_963277665.1. Classification (NCBI taxonomy): domain Eukaryota; kingdom Viridiplantae; phylum Streptophyta; class Magnoliopsida; order Santalales; family Viscaceae; genus Viscum; species Viscum album. The sequence goes on along the minus strand of OY728146.1, from coordinate 207,858,492 downwards.
ATAACATTCATATAACAATATTTTACTTATGTGAAACTTTTTGTTTAAACTAAGTGTTTCATATAACATAAGATAAAATCAGTGGCGCATATGAGGAAAGATAAACATAGTGTTCCATGCATCATAGAGTGACAAAAAGATAAAAAAAAATTGGAATTTTTTTAAAAAAAATCATTATGTGCTCTATTATACAACACTTAAAATTAATTTCACACTCAAAATTCATATCAGCCGTATATTTTTTGATATTTGAAAATTACTACATAGAAACCCACATCATAAAAATGGTTAATTTATAATAATTTTCAACATGTTAAAGGGATGTGGTAAATTCATCTGGAATAACACATCACAAATTTCAAATATAATAACATAGGTGAAAAGAGGAATCATGGAAATATAAGAAAAAACAAACACCCAAATATAGATGGTGGATGATAGTAAACATGGTCTACGTAAAGTTTACAATCACAAATACATCGACTAAAGATACATGAAAAACTCATTGGTATCATAAAAACGATGAAAATAAGACCAAATTTTATTTCAATAACTTTAACCTAATGGTAGGGAATTCCATTTCATTCTAAATTGGAAACAAATTAATATTTTATTACATGATATTATTTTATTTAAAAGGAAAAATTAATCCTTTGGTTGTTCTTTGATAAATTTCCTCCTCATGTATAAATCTAAGAGATTAATTTTTCATTTCTACACCACTACATAATATCCATATAAATATAAAAAGTCCTTACTTTTATCTATAGAAAAAAATGTTAATATTGGTTATCTAATATGGAAAAATATTAATTTGGTAAGGTAATATGTTAATCTCTAAAACATCATCCAAATTTATTTTTGAACCATTCCATAAGTGGATAACCATTCAACCATTCAAAAAATTAAATATTTATATAGAAGGTCATTAAATTTATCAAAATCAACTAAACCTTAATGTAGAGACCCGAATCCTGACGTACATGGACATTAAATTACATTTACGGAAGTACATAGTACATAACAAAAAAACACACACAATGATAGTAATAGTTTAGTGTCTTTGGAAACTCGGAACGTAATCTTCTAATAGTGGTGAAAGATCTCAAATATCTCCCATAAAGATCTTCCCTTTTTTTACCTAAAACCTTTCTTTATATCCTGGGGAAAATAAAACATAAAATGGTTAGCTTAAATGCTCATTAAGGGTAAACAAAAGAAATATAAATCTCATCATATACAAAAGCACATAACTTTTGGAAATCTTAACCTGCAAAAGAGATCATAATTTCATAACATGGGATAAATCATGGTAGTGAAATGTAATCACAATAATCATAACTTAAAACATGAAACTTTGTGTCATACACACATAATCATAGAGAATCATTTCTTGTTAGTCAAGACTCATTGCCAAGACTATCTTAGTGGACAAAGTCCCTTTCTGAACCGAGTCACCCTCGTTCCAGTCCTGTTTCACTGAACCGGTATAACCTACCGTTCCAGCCATGTCTATCTCATGAGATATAAAATCTTTACCCAATGCATTGGAGGGAGATATAGGTCCCACCAATCTCATAATGATACCATTCTTATGTGTGCCACAAAATCATAAATCATACGTCATTGCATAACCCATGTAATACAAATGGGAATCTTAAACATGATAACATCATAAAACAATTCATATAAGATAAAGGAATTCATAAAACTAATTCCATCACAACATAATCAAGTCAATATAATAATAGGGATAAAAATAGAACCCTTTGTTATCTTAGATGGAAAATAATTTTGATAAAACACTTGAACTCCATTCTTGAGGAAAATTTCCTTTCTTCTTCAAAAACATTTATCCTTTCATAACGTGTCATATGACTTTAAAATAAAAGAATTTGATTAATAATAAACTTGAAAACTTGTAAAGGAAGCTTCTTGGAAATAATGTTTTAAAAATCCATTCATGCTGTATAGGTTAAAAATAACATTCTCCTCGTACTTTTGTCGGAAAATTCAAAAAAATACCTCGTATGAAAAACGACAAAAGATTCCTTTCATATCTATTACCAAAAACTCACTGAAGGGTAAAATAGGTTTTAAAAAATTGTAGGTGAATGGAAATAATATTACATATTGAGGAAAAATGGATGTGGATGATAAAATACACCCCAATAAATTTGAAAGTATAAACAATCTCGAATAAAAATGAGATTGTGATATTTCCCTTACCTTAGGTCCGATTTGCTTCGTATGTGTCCGAACCTCCTGTATAATGATTTAAATAATTTCATTGACTTATTACAGAATCATATTCATTGTTATGATATAATATATGGTTCATCTATGACTTTTTATTATCCGTTCTTTTGTAAATTCCATGTTAAAGAAGCGTTTTGGGTAAAATCGTTTCATTTATCGTAGGTGTTTTGACTCGTTGTTCTTGACATTATTATTACTTATATCATGATTTACTTACTTCCAGAATATAAAATATGATTTTAATATCATATATATTCTGTATATATATATATATATATATATAATATAGATAAATGAAATGAAAAACACCGTTCATAGAGACGGTAGTCCGTACGTACACATGAACGTTGTTTTCCTTTCCTTATTGTCTTGAATGGCAGTAAGTAGATGACATACATATATATATATATACATAAATCCAGTAGATTTATAATTTCATATATTTCATTATTATTTCTTATATATACTTTATAATCATTCTTAAATGGTTTACATGGAGAATGAATCTCATCGCGTCGTGGAGACGGTAGTCCGTACGTATGCACGAGCGATGATATCATTCCCATGGTCATGGAATTGTATTGAAGTGTATTTATACTCTTTCAGTATCAATATAACTTTATCATAATCATATATAGTTACTCATTACACCATTATACCCATCCAATTAAGGTGGTGACGGAAAATAGATTACACCACGTCGTGGAGACGGTATTCCGTACGTACGCACGCGCGGTGATTTCCTTTTTCCGTAGGATGGATAGAAGGTTAATTAGAGTTGTTTCATATTTATAATAACATATAAGTATATAATAAATACTGATGTTATTACTTTATCATGAAACAAATAAAGAAGAAGAAGTTGAAGAAGAATGAAATTGAAAAAGATCGGTAATGGATATTACCTCTTTTTGACGCGCCTTCACTTATCCTCCACTTAAAGAACTAAGGATGGTCTTTGAAGAAGACCAGGACCTCTAGGATGATACTAGGGAAGTGGAGAAGAGATTTTGGTAGGGTTTTGCCGAGCCTGAATGCTCAAATTGGTGTGAGGAGGAGAGGGAGGAGGTTCCCTTTTATAAGGGAGGAGAGGGGCATCTTAGGAAAATCTCAACATATTATTTTATATTAAGGTAAAAATCGGTTTATAATGGTTACAAATGGTCTTATTTAGAAGATAAAGTGGGTATGGGTCTCAATCCTCTCATCCAATAGGATTTAGACAAGTTTAGGTTATAATGTTAACCTTATCAATTAGTTTTAACTCTAAGTTAAATAATTTAACTTTTACCGTGTCTTTTTCTTTTCTTACACTATATGGTTAATAAACATACTATATGAAGCCAAACGAACCCCAAGTTGTTTATTATTAATATATATATCCTTATCTATGTCATTTGGCTGAACCTTAGATTTTTAGGAATTAAATAACAATTAATAATATAATATTTGTTTTAAAAACTAATTTATGTCAATTTTGACACAATTTGGTACATGATTTTTATGAAATTTTTAATAGAATGATATGTTCGAACAAAGTTAATTAAATCATCAATAACATGTCATATTAACCTAGAAAATTAGTTTAAGTCATAAAAAGTCTCAAAATACATTTATTTGGGCATTTATAACATCAATTATGTTAATATTTTCTTAAAAAGGTAATTACTGCATCATCGTTGTGTCATAGATAAATTACATTATTTAAAGTATAAAAATTACAAATAAAATACCATTATGTAGGAAATCGTTTTATCTTTCTAATAAATATTTATAGTCGAAATTATATTATGTATAACCCTATATTAAAAATGTTTTAGTAAATAAACTTTGATTTTAACTCTTTTAACTCTTCTTTGAATTAAATAATAATAAATGTCCTAATCTAATCCAAGTGGGCCTAAATGATAATATCTTACACTTAATGTTGTTTTTGGTCGAGATACACTTTTACAATAGAATTAGGACATGTGTTAGGGTAATATTAATATCATTATTACCCTTAATTACCCTATTTACTTTTAACCGTGGTAAATAAAAGTAAAAAGTTACTATTCACCAAAAATTATTTTCATCTCATTGAACCACATTTTACTTACTGACATCAACCATGTCTCTCGGATTTTTGAAATTCCATTCACAGAAGCGGTAAAATTAAGATTTATGAAAAAATTAATTTTTTTAACTACCACTTAGTAGTTTCACTATTCATCAAAAATTGATGTTTTTAGAAAACTGCCAAAATTTCACCCTAAGCTATAATTGATATCCCGAATTCAAAAATGATTTCTATTTTACAAAATTCCCAACATATAAGTTGCATTAATTAATTTTATAATTAATTTCTGATTTCACAAGAAATAGCGTGTTTTTAAGAGATAATAACTATCAAAAGATTAACACTTGTTTATGTCTGGTGTAAATGTGAAATTACATCCAATGACCAACATTGTATTGAATTGTAAAAATATATTCTAAATATACTTTAAAACCACTCAAATTAATAATTTATCACTATTAATTATTTCAATTAAAAAAAGTTGTTTTTAATTAAAATTTATTAATTTTCACTATTCATCAGAAAATGAAAGTTATCCGAAAAGTACCAAAATTTCACCCTATGCTAATTTCGATATTACAAATCCAAAAATAACGTCTATTTTGAAAAATAAAATTTAAAAAATTTCATAAAGTGGTTATTACTATTCATAACGGCTAGTTTTAATAATATTTTAATAGCATATTACTGTTTAGTAAAACTCGTCATTGCATACTACACACGCTATCGAGGAAGGTCACGATTGCGTGTAATGCAAGGAAAGTCAAGGATGTATGTTTTTCAAGCTCCTTTTGGTGTAGGTTACAACACAAGACATTAGTGAAATTAAAAAGAATATTTTTTCATAAAATCTCAGGGTGCTACACTTAATCCCCCATGTACATCTTAATGTGGATCATCATTGTCACATACCAAAAATTTAAATACCTTTATTATGTATTCTCTTCAAACATAGTAATAATTAGAATTACCATAAAATATTATTGTAAAACATACTTGCTTCCTCAATCCTTACATAAAACATAGATTATTGGATATATTCCATGAATCCAGAAATGCTATAAACTCCATCATTGATAGAACAAACAACATTTTCATCAAATCATTAATCAATTCCTAGGTAATAAGTACAATCTAACTAAATTATTAATATCCAACATCTATTTATCCCAAAATAACTATCTGAATATCAATAACATGTTAAGAGTTAACATCACTTAATCCAAATATCACTTTTCTATTAAATCGCTTTCATATTCCATCAGTACCATTTAACATATTCTCAAAAATAATTAATGAAAAAATTATAAAAACAATACATATAAATATATAATGATTCCTATATTAGAATTATTATATTATAATACATGAGCACTTCAATTATTCCACCTCACCTTAATCCAATAACTAGGATTTATCATCTTTTTCTGTAATACCTCTTTCTTTTCTTATGTCATTCATAGTATCTTTATCATCAACAATAAAAGCATTAATCATAGAAACTTTTTAATTAAATTTATTATATTTACACTTTGGATATTGAAACTCATTTTCCCATGAATTCAATATTTAAAACCATCAACAGTTGATGATACTATATGCCGACAATTATTCTCATCAATTTTATTAACTAAACATCTCAATTTTAATTTTCAGTTACATACTTTGTGTCTATTTTTCCACACACAAAACGTCTTCTCGTACCTCTTATAAATTACCTTCATTTCTTATTCATATATTATCTAAATATAAGAAATTGATTCTTCATTATTGTATGGTATCCACAACCTGAACCTTTAAGTAACTCTATTTTTCTCTTCTTTAGGCATTATGAGTGTTTATTAAGGTGAAACCTATTAATCATGATCATTGATAACTAATTAAAAAAATAGAAATATCATTCAATCTATTCATCATCACATCTAGTTTCTATTCAAAATATTATATATCCCATTCAAGGATCACCCAATTTTATTAAGTCCCCTTTGTTGGCTAAAACCAAAATTCATTGTGTGTGAAACAATAATCATAGTGGGGAACAACATAATCAGGAAAAATCACTTATTGGATGTCTTAATCATAAAACCTAATTTTAAATCTATTACACCTTTGTTTCATAATAATTCATTTATAGTCCTGGTTATATAAATAATTTAATATGTTTTGTAAAGATTTTCTCAATTTTCAAAGCATATCCCCTAGGAATGTCAAACCATATGTGCATCATGTTCCATTTTCATACACTATGTGATGAATTAATTCATATCAATATTCCCTTCTTTTATTTTTCTCCGATGTAACTCTATTATAGTGCCACGACTAATTGTAGTATTCGAGAAGGGGTGTTATTTCTTGTGAACCACATTGATCCTTTACCAAAATTCTTGTACATTTTCTTATACATTGAATCCTCATTAAACATATCCTTAGAGAAATCCCTAGTCATATCCTTATAAATATCCCTAGGTATCTCACTAATTCTTTCTAGTCCTACTTTCTTAAGGCTGTATAAATCATTCCTCTAAAACTAACTATAGAGATCTAGGATTTTTATACATCAATATTATATATTTTTATATGAATATTATATACATTACACAAACACAATCTTTATGACCATAATAGATTATATTTTTATACAAGGTATAAAATCCACTGATTTGGTGAAATATCTTCATAATCTCTGATAGAGATCTTCCACTTCTTAATCATCAAAATAATACCCTATATAAAACATTTCTTCATAACCTAGGGTAAGGAATCATAAGAATGTGTAATGTCAAATGACCAGTAAGGTTAAGAAAGGGAGATAAATATGCATAACATGAATACAAGGGTATCAGAATATGATCATGACATTTTAAAAGTGTTACATGCATATCAAATATCATAATCTATATTCATTTCATAATTATTTGATGTTAATAACACATGAATCATATTATAATAAAATAATATAAACCATGATATCATAACATTAGAATACAATATAAAATTGTATAATACCCATAATAATTGAAAATAATTTCCCGAGTAGTCAAGTATCAATTACAATGATATCATAGTGGATGGATTTCACTCCCCAAAAAATCATAGTAGGTAAGGTTTACACACAAGACCATCATAGTGGAAAAAGAGTTTTACTAAACCAAGTTCACTTACCATTCTAGTCCTTTTTTGATCTGATGAGATAAAAATATTTACTCAATTCATTGGAGGGATATATAGGTCTCACCCATCACATAATGACAATAATATATAGATATATATAGATATATATCTGTGTTTGTGTGTGTGTGTTTCAAAAAATCACAAAACAATCATTATATAATAAGCCATGAAATGAAATGGCTTTCAAAAACATTTCATCATATGATAACCTATAGAAATGATAAAGGTTTCATAATCTTTTCAACATTTCATAACCCGATGAGAAGGATATAGATTTCTTATGAATTGTTTTATTGTATTAAACATGGGAGATAAAAGAGTTTTATAAACATATTTTAAAAACAAACTATTCTATGAATCAATAATAATGGTAAACTACATTCATATCCCTAGTCAATCACAAATTACTCAAAAAATTTCTTTTTTATATATAGAAACATTTTAAATATAAATCAGTTGGAGAATTTCTTATGGAAGGTAACTTTTTTATGAACATTACTTTTTAAAACTAAAAAACCATAAAATATTTTTAAAATCATTTCCTTCAAAATTAACATGAAAAGATATGAGGGGGAACATAAAAATCATTTGAAACATTTTTTAATGAAAACATCTTTTTTGGTATATAAAAAACCCTTTTAAAACATAAAACACGTGGAAAATCATTCTTTTTAAATAATGGTGATAACTTATAAGGGATTATTTGAAAATTTGTTAAAACCATTCATGAGGAAAATATTCTCTACACATTTGAAAAATAATGTTACAAATATAAAAATAATTGAAAATCCATTTCATTGAACGAATATGAGAATTTAAAATAGAATATTAAATGAAAATAATGTTCACTATTATTGGAAATAACATTCACAAGATAGACAATAAAAAATATTCCATTCACATTTTTGGTAAAATCTAAATGACCATTACTTGGAAAATTACATGTATATTTCGTTAAAATAATTCCTTATAAAATAAAACATGTTTAATAATTTATTTAATAATTAATTTCTTGAATTTTCAAAAAAAAATTAAAAAACAATATTATTTGGTTTAAAAATAGATTTCAAATGAAGAGAGAAATGAAGTTGTTTTTTATAAAAAAACAATTCTGATGTCTTGAGTATATAAAGAGTAGAAAATGAACAGAAAAATTAATAATCCTTATATAACAAGTGGATTTAAAAATTAATTATTTTATTGAGATATATATCATAATATTTGATCATTGTAAGAATAATCTTAAAAAATTCCGATAAATGATTATATTGAATCATTAAACCATTACCGCATTGGTAGCATTAAATCGTAAGCCCCAAAAAACAATAAAATTATTTGAAATATATATTCTATTGAGAATAAATGAATTAATGATATTACTTGTCAAAGGGGTTGTGTATAAACCTCATAAAAGGAAATTGGTTCATAACAAAAACATATGTTTGAAAGATGGAAAACTAATAACAAAATCCATTAATATTTATTATAACTTCAGGAACCCTAAAATTATTGAAAAAGATATATTAAGATGGAGTTTTAAATAAAAATAATTTTCAAGATAAGAATAATACGATACATTTATGTTCTTTATACACACCACATAAAGGAAATTGGGGATGAATATGTAAAGTTTCTCATGTGAGTAAATTTTTTTATTAGAATCCCTTATATCTTTTGTTATATTTTGAATCATAATCCCAAATAATGTATACAAAATGAATCATTTAATACCATTAAAAGTTGGATATTTATGATATAATATGTTAAATAAGAAATAAATACACTACAAAAAAATAAATGACTGGTGAATTTGAAAATGTATTCCAGAAATAAAAGAGAGACTAAAAATCCTTTACCTAATGTCTCGACATCCATCAAACAAAATAAAACCTCATATATAATAAATATTATTTTATTATACCTCTATTATATAACCATAATTATATATAACATATGATCAATTATTTAATTATTATCATTTATTAACTGTTTATTAACAACTCTTTGTTAAAATCATGTTTTGGGTACTAATTGCTTTGTTTTTTAATATGTTTTGACTTTCTATTTTTGGTCATATTATGTTGATAATGGTTCCATAATCTCAAAATTAATAATCATGCAATAATTTTCATATTTATGAATCAATAAAAATGTTATTACTAATCAGAAATGATGGTTTTGAGAAATGATGTAAGTTACGGTCATGGAAAACGTAATCCGTACACATGAGTAACAATTCCATTTTTCAACCATTGTTACAGAAAATAGGTAAGTAAAATTTTCTATTTCTATAATGAATATAAAATAAAAAATAAATTATTGTTTATTTAAATATATGTATATATAAAATTTATGGGTTTTGTTGACTAAAAGAGAGAGTCGCATAACTTTGTGAAGGTAGTAGTCCACACAAAAAGAAATGACACTATCATCATTCAGTGAGTGAAATCTTGAAAAATAAGATGATATATTATATTTTAAAAATGATAAATATTTCATTATTATAAAAATATGTCATATATATCATCTATATTCATCAAATATATCATAATTATCTTCCATCTAAAGTGTTAGTAAAAACAAATCACATTGCTTCACCAGGAGGTAGTCTTCCGTACATACGAGCGATGTTATTGTATCCACTATAGAATAAAAAGTAACAAATTAGTATATTATATAATGATTTAAGATGTATATAAATTTTATTAATATCATATATATTAATATCTAAACTTTACATCCATCATGATTCTAAATTTTGATATGTTGTAATAGAAAAACAAATTACATCGATTCGTGAGGTGTTAGTGTTGCAAAAAAATGAATGATGATTTAGAAACCAATTTTATGGAAGTAGATAAGGATTCAGGTCATAAAAATAATTTTAAAACATCTGGGTATAAATAAAATATATTTTTTATTATATAATAATGTTTATTAAATTAGTGAAGGAGGAAGGGAAGAAATAAAATTAAAACACTTGTTGAATAACATTACCTCTTGTTTGGTTAACCTGCTTAGGTTTCCACAAAAATAATTCCTAATTTAGAATTCTGAAAATAATAATGATTATGGAGTTATATGAATAATTTTCATGTTATTTAGTCTATTTTTTTTATCCAAAAGGGTTTTATGGTGTAAAGTGGAGAGGAGAGGGGGTGGCCATTTATATGTGAGGTGTATGGAACACTTATATATTTTGAAAATAAAAAGGTATACCCACATTTTTTAAAGTCAAAATAACCCATTAAGAACCATTATAGATACATAGATATTAAAGGGTCTAAAGATGTTCAAAAGTAGGTTTTAGACAAGTTTTTAGGTTATTTTAACCATAATCCTTTTAGTTTAACACCTGATAAATTCAATTTTACATTAACCACAATAAGATTTTTTAACTATTAATTAGGACTAAAAATTAAGATTAACATATTATATAATATATATTATTATTATTTGAAATATATTTCCCAATATTAAAAATTATATTCAATAATTGGAAAATTTCAATTTACAATTGATCCCATAAATGCTACGAGAAATCAGGTTCTCAAGAGAAAATGTTCAAAATCATAAAATGTTTTTATATAAAAAATTTATATAGAAATGAATATAATTACCTAAGTATATTAAAATATTTATTATTGAAACAATTTTTAATTAACTCCAATTAAAAATAAAATTCAAATTTATAATTAATTTTAAAAAAATGATGTCTTCAATGAAAATCAATATTTTTTACTATTCAACATAAAATTTAATTATTTCATAACATAAAAAACCTCCTATATTTTTTTATTTATTATTAACAACATTGACATTATATTTTAAAATAATTTATATAATATTTTTAATTTTTTTTTATAATTAGTACGTAAAAAGGCGAGAAATCTATTTTTTAGAAAAATATTATTTTTTAGTATAAAATTGGATATCTTTTCATCTCGTGACTAGAAAACACATAATATGAATGTTAAAAAGTTTATTGAATATAAAATATATAAATTTTATTTTAATCAGTAACCAAAACTGTCTTCTTTTTTTTATTAATGCGAAATAAGTTTTTTCTCAATTTTTTTTTCAGAAAATGATTTTCATTGTTATAAAATAGTTTTTATATTAACTTTTTATTAATTTTTTACAAAATATTTAATTATATATAATTTTTCAAAGCATATATTTTTAAAATTTATTTAATCCAATTAATTCCCACCCTTCCAAAATCAAGGTGATAATAATAATAATATAATAATATTTTAATAATATGAAATGTTTTTATTATACATAATGTTTCATATAAAAATGTTATACTTAATGTTACATGTAATGAAAATTAAATCAGTGATGAGTATAACAAAAAATATATAAAAGATAAAACTTATTTAAAAAAAATTCCAAAAATTTTCGGTTGTTACACATTTCAAGTGATTGATACTGAGGATATTCACCTGCAAGTTGATGTGTCCTTGAAAGAGTGTGTTGTTTTTACAGTTGATCGGAGAGAGAATGATGTATATTGAAAGAAAGTTCTTATGGTTCATGTACAGTGGCATCACTGACTTATATAGGAGGATAGGTCAAAGAATGAGTTGGATATATGGACTCTGTGGCTATTTTTGGTTTCCAAAGAGGCATGATGACATTCAATAGTGGATCATCAAAAAAAATATGGTTAGTGGGTTAAGAAACTATAAGGATTTGAAGGTTTGTTTCATTTTTAAATTTCTCTTTATAATTTTTATTTTCTTGGTAAATGTGTATTTGGTTTTTATATGTACAGATATAGATTTTATAACATCATTTTTGTGCCATAGTTAAAAAATATAGAAAAAAGAGTTATAGACTATGTTGTGTGGTAAAATCACTGTTAGCACTAACTATACACCCCTACCATGTGAGGTAGATTTACATAAATAATATTTTCCAGACCCTTCAAAATATATGAAAACTATAAGAAAATGCATATGTGTTTCACAAGTTTGTTGTGTTGTTTACCATACAATGTGAACCAACCAAGTGATGTGAGGTACCTTAAATAATTAGAATGGTACATATTACACATAGTTTATCAATCCATGTGGCCCAAAAATATTTCTTTTTTAAAGTCATAATATTTTTTAATTTAATACAATTACTTTGAAGAAATAAGTACCAAAATCTATCTTTTACTTTCACAATTTGAAGATCCCTGGGCAATGAGTGTTCCCATATCTTTCACTTCAATCTCTTTTGATATCATTTTTTTCTACGAAATACAATTTTTTTGAATTTGAATCAACAGTTGATATATATATATATATATATGAGTATAAGCTAAGTGGTATTGAATTTATTCCCTCATATACTCTTCATTTTATTAATGTATGTGAAGTGTGGTATTACTGACATTTAATACAGTCGACCTAAAATATAATTATATTTAGTAATCCCTAAATCCATAAATAGAACAACAAAATGGGACAAAATTATTTCTATTTTTATATTATAATGTGGATTTATAATCCTTTAGGGTTTGGGTGACCGTGGAATTGAATTGGGGAATAAAATCAGCAACTATATGGGTTCTTTAGACTTTAAATGTGAGCATATGTGTGTGATTATGGATTCCTAAAGCCTGATATAGGATCTAATTTCTATGTTTTTTTGTAAAATTATACATATATAATTGAATAAATGGATTATTGATTTTCCAATGAACATAAATTATAACATATAGTTTGGAATTCATTATAGAAATATCCTTTGGTGAGGGATTATGATAATGGGTTGGAATTCATTGGGTGTACTCCCATATATAATCAAATTAAAATAAAGTTATGGAATGCCTTGTAAAGATTACCCTTAGATTATGATAATGTTTTAGAATTACTTTGTTAAATATCAATTTGAATCAGATTATGATAAATGTTGTGAATGCTTTTTGGTAAACCTACTTGGATTCAGATTTTGATTATAGATTTAGAATGCCTTCGAGAACACCCAAGGATACATATTAGTGACTGTTTAATTGGTTTACCTTGGGTAATTCCCCATTAAACTAGTTTGGGCATCTATTTGATACTAGATATATATTAATTCAACATAGGGTAAATTAGGTATGGTCAATCATAGGTGTAACCATGGAACCTAGTGATTGAGAATGTTTTTTCCTATTTATTTATTGTCAAAATTTAATATTGCACAACAATAAGAAAAATAGACCTAGAATGGACAGAAATTTAAATTCCATTGGTTGGGGAATATTGGTTCATAACCACACACTTCATAGTATACCATTAGTACCTGATTGGATTTCATGATTTTAGGATATTTCAAGGGAAACTGATCTATGATCAATACTTCATTTGATAACTGAGGGTTGAGATTGGATTATTATTTTTGAGCTATTACCTGGTTCAATTTTTTATGTAGTTTTTCAATTATGTTTTTGTTTCTTTTGGTAATTCACTATATATGACCCTCTTTGTGGATGCATGACATCCTAAGATGAATGTAGTTCATTTTTATATTGTATTATATTTTATTTTATGTTGTCAATTTTTTGGATGTCTTTTTTCCTCTTACTATATATGTACATATTTTTTTATGATTTAAATTTTTATTTCACTAGGATATTTGTTTTTATCTCCTCAATATAGCATAACATTCAATAACTACTATTCAAAAGCCTCTAGAATACATGTAGGAAGGATAAGTTCCCAATGGGCTCTCTAGTCTGGGAATTGTCAAGTATCCCATCTATGGGTTTTTAAAATGGTAAATATCTATGAAATGACACTATGGGTTGTTTTATCATGAAGAAATAAACCTAGTTATCTAAATACATACATTTAATTCCTAAAATGAGGTTCTTCTGGGAAATAAATATGATTACAGTCACACTCATGTTACCAACCAATATCTCCCACATATAAATAGGAACATATTTTCTTGTAGTATTTATTTCACATAAATTATTTTGGAATATATATTCAAAATATAAGTATCTTTCATTACATTATAAATTACCATATTAATTTTGGTATGAATCAATTTTTCATACCCAAATAAAATCAACTTTCCATCATCATCAAGGTTTTTAGTGGACATCATATTGAGGAACATATCTGAAATATGCATCGTGTTCTTTTACAACAAATAACAAGGAATATTATTCTCGAAAAATATATTACCAACAAAAATGATTGTGTATTCCCAATATAATTCCATCTACACATGTCTATATCTCCCTAAAGTTTAATATGATATGATATCTTTTTTGTTTGTGACATTATATGAGGATCCAAAATCAATCCACTATGTTACGTATTAGATCTCAAGCATGGAATCATTATAATATCGAAGAAAAATTCTATAATCTGTAGTAATTATATCATCATTATTTTGGTTTTTACCATAAAAATTACATTTCTCTACCTTCAACATATAACACACTTGGATGAATTGTATATTCTTAACACAATAGTGACACATCATATCATATATAAATGTAAATTTTTAATAATCATTCCTTTATTTTTTTCATTATAGTATTCCATTAATATACATCGTCATCACAATTTTAGACATCCTTTTATTTCATTGATTGTAAATTTTGACTCAAGTGTATACCCTTCATCTTTTCATTGATAGTCTTTCATTAATTTTCTTATCTTCCACTATTTCCACGGTGAGCTTTCCACCTGGTGTTTCATTTTTCAGTAACTTTTCTAGAGTTTCCCATTTCTTTGGTATTGATATATATATCAAAATTACAAAAATTCATCATTAATTGTCATTTTCTAATAATTAAACTGATAATAAATTCCTTGGAACTCACTCATGTGCTCTAAGCCATTATTCAAGTCATTACACATTAGTTTGAATAGTCAATTTATAATTCCTTCATTGTTATTCATAATTTTTTTAATACATATTTTAAAAAAATTAGCATATATTATAGGAATCATGTCAATTATAAAACAATTTAATATGCACTTTTTATCCAGTGCCTTATTTGAATGGGACACATTCGGTTGAGCATGACCAACACTACATTAACTAGTGGGGTACTCATGGACGCCTTCTAATCAAATTAACCACTTTTTATAGTTTCATTTTCTACTATAATAATGGGACTAGTTTTCAATAATATGGGAATCCAAAAATAGTTAATATAAAAATATATTTTATTTTTTGTTTCTAGATAGAAAAATTAAATCCAGTTCTTTAAAATGTGTTATCAGTTTTTTTGTAGTGACCCGAAGCTTGACATACATGGACGTTACATTACTTTTGTGGAATACTTAGTACATAACAAAAACAGACACACAAGGACCGTAATAGTTTAGTGTCTTTGAAGCTTAAAAAAATAATCTTCTAATCATGGTGAAAGATCTTCAACATCTCCCATAAATATCTTTCCCTATTTTTTTCTTACCTAAAACCTTTATTTATTTCTTGGGGAAAAGAAAAAATATAAAAGGTGATATAAAATGCTCATTAAGGGTAATCATGGATAAAATAAAACAAATAATATACATTTGAACTTAAAAACATGAACATAATGTTTAATCATCAAAAGCGTGAGAAATGACATAAAACATGGAAGTACGTAAGGCATAGATCATAATGAAACATTAAGCATGATAAAATATTATGGGAATAAAACATGTAATTTTGGAAACCATTAACCACATGTTATGATTTCCATAGTAGCCATGGCATTGCTTCCAAGACCATCTTAGTGGACAAAGTCCCATTCTGAATCGAGTTCACTCCTCATTCTAGTCCTTTATTACTGAACCAGTTTAACATTCCATTCTAGCCATGTCTATCTCATGAGATAGAAATCTTTACCCAATGCATTGTATGGAGATATGGGTCCCACCCATCTCATAATTAAATCATTCGTACTTGTGCCACAAAATAAACATACATCATTCATCATAACCCAACGAATAAAATGGGTTTCATAAACATCATCCCATCATCAAATAATCCATATAAAAGAAATAGATATAATTTCATAACAAGAAAAGTGAAACCATGTAAATCATAGAGACATTATACTTGTAACATACACATATAAAATAATGTCATCTTAGATGAAAAATGGTTTTGATAAAACATTTGAAATGAATTCTTGAGGAAAATATACTTTCTTCTCCAAAATCATTCTCTTTTCAAAAAATTTCATGAAATTTTAAATGAAAATTATTTTTTTGAAAATATTCATGAAATATTTTGGAGGAAGATTCATGAAAATAAGGCTTTATAAAACCGTAAAAATCTTTTTGTGCCATATAAGTTAAAAAAACATTCTTCTCGTACTATTGTCGGAAAAGTCAAAAAGTACCTCGTAAAAGAAATAGTTCATACATACCAAGTAGTAAAAGACAAAAATGGTTAAAAAGGACATTAAAAATACATGAAAACATTTTTATAAAACAAGGACATGAATGATAAATATAACCCCAGTAAATACTTACGAACAAACAATCTCGGATAAAAACGAGATTGGAATGGTTATCCCTTACCTTATGTCTGATATGCTTCATATGGATCCTAACCTCCAGTATAATGGTTCAAATAATGTCATTGACTTATTAAATAATCATATTAATTTTTATGATATCATATATGTTTCACTTATGACTTTATATTACCCATTCTTTTGTAAATTCCATGTTAAAGCAGTGTTTTGGGTAAAATCATTTCATTTATCATATGTGTTTCGACTTGTCCTTCTTGATATTATTACTTATATCCTGATTTAAATAATTCCAGAATTTAAAACATGACTTATATATAATATATATTCATCATATACATATATATTATAGATCGATAAAAGGAAGGAAATACACCGTTAATGGAGACGGTATGTCGTACGTACGTATGAATGATGTTTTCGTTTCCTTATTTAATTGAATGAAACTAAATAGATGAAATACATATATATATATATATATACATAAATCCAGTAAAATTATTATTTCATTTATTTCATTATTATTCATTATATAAACATTATAATCATTCATGTATGGTTAACATGGAGAATGAATCTCATCACGTCGTGGAGACGGTAATCCGTACGTACGCACGAGCGATGATATAATTATGATAATTATTGAATAGAATTTTAGTGGATGGTATAATATATCAGATCAGTGT
Organism: Viscum album; assembly: GCA_963277665.1. Classification (NCBI taxonomy): domain Eukaryota; kingdom Viridiplantae; phylum Streptophyta; class Magnoliopsida; order Santalales; family Viscaceae; genus Viscum; species Viscum album. The sequence goes on along the minus strand of OY728146.1, from coordinate 207,840,845 downwards.
TATGTTCTAATAACCATATAGTAATTATTTACCTCATTATACCCATCCATGTAAGGTGTTGGTGGAAAAACATATTACACCACGGCATGGACACGGTATTCCGTACGTACGCATGCGTGGTGATTTCATTTTCCGTAGGATGGATAGATGGTGTAATAGGGTTGTTTTATACTTATAATAACATATCAGTATATTACTGATACTTATGTTATTATTTCATAATGAAACAACGAAATAATAATAAGTGGAAGAAGAAATAAAGTTGAATGAATCGGTAACAGACATTTCCTCTTCTTTGAAGCGCCTCTTTGAGACCTCATTTTAAGGCACTAAAATTGGTCTTTGAAGAAGAAAAGGACCTCTAGGATATTTCTAGGGAAGTGGAGAAGAGAATTTGGCAGGGTTTTTCTGAACATGAATGCTCAACGTGGTGTGAGGAAGAGAGGGAGGATGTGCCCTTTTATAAGGGAGGAGAGGAGCACCTTGGGAAATATAAGATATATTAGTTTATATTAAATTCCAACCCCACATAAAAACTTCCCAAATGACTCCTATCAAAATATTAGATGAGATATGGTTGTAATCTCATCAACCAATAAAATTTAGACATTTTAGGAATTTATTTTAAACATTATCAACTTGATTTATACTTATTTATCAATTTAATTTTATTTGTGGTAATAATATTATAAATTTTAAATTATTATAAATAATTACATATGTGTCGTTAATTTTCTATAATTTGACACATTATGACATTTTAGATCATATAAATTTAAATTTATAATTTTTAAATATTTTTTTGATTTTTAAGCAATTTTATAATATGTTATTTTTATAAAATAACAATATTGTCAATTCTGACGCTATTCATTTATTTAAATTTAAATAAACAATATACAGAATATATGATCTAAATAAAATGTTAAATATATTAATAACATGTCATACTTGTCTATAAAATTAGTGGATCACATTAAATAGTTCATATAATATTTATTTTAATATTTTCAAAACCAGTTATTTGATATTTCTCTTAATAAAATAATTTCAACATCACTAGTATGTCATCTTTAATGGTAATTATTTAATACCTAAAAATAATAAATAAATTCATATGATGTAGATAATTTTATGATATTTCTTGAGACTATTTATATCTGAAGTTTCATGAATTTTATCACTAATGTAAAATTATTATACTTATAATATTTTAGAAAGTGACATGTTTTCACTTTCTTTGGTTTTAATAATAATTAAATTATGTTCATGGAAAAAAGTCCATTAAATGAATATAATCCGACCCTTAGGTGATATGGGTCAACATTTAGTAATCTAATAGGATATTGGTAGGTGTTAGGTTAATTTTATAATCTTATGTTTACCCTTAATTACCCGATTTACCTTTAACTATGGTAAATAAAATTTACCGTTGTTACAATTCATAATTCCCAAAAAAAGTATCCTATTAACATAATTTGGACCCACTGATTCCAAATATGGAATCCATTTTTCAAAATTCAAAACACATAAGTTGCAGTAATTAATTTAAAATTAATCCCGTTGTCGAAAGAAAATGCGTTTTTGTTTAAAACATTGCAAAAGATTTAATTGATATAACCTACGAATTCAAGGTAAAATTAATGCTAATGACATACATTGTATTAAATGGTAAAAATATATTATATTTATACTTTAAAACAATTCAATATTATAATTTATCCATATAAATTATTATGATGAAAAAAGTTGTTTTTAATTAAAATATAGCATGTTTTTACTATTCATTTAAATATGAAAGTTATCAGAAAAATATAAAAACTTTAACCAAAGTAAATTTTTATATCCTCATTCAAAATTAGAAGTTTAGTTTGTAAAATAAAACTTAAAACATTTCAAAAAAGAGATTTAATGTGGTTGTTCCATCAAAAGGCGGCAAAACAGCATTTCTTGAAAAATACTTATTTCACCCGAAAAAATTATTTTGTTCACATATAATGTTTTATAAAATTTATAAGATGAATAATAATGTGATAAAATTCAAAATTTAGTTAATAATATTCATAAATTATATTCCATAATAATATTATAACAATATATCTTCGTTTAGTGAAACCTGGTATTGCGTACAACACACGCTATCGAGGAAGGTCGTGATTGTGTGTAATGAAAGCCAAGTCAGGGTTGTGTATTGTGCAACAATCCTTTTTTGTTTATTTATAACAGAATCCTATTATTTTTCATTTATTCATTGAATATATATATATATACACTAAATATTTCATAGAATGACTATTATCAAACGAACTTGAAATTTTGTGTAACACATTCAAAGAATAGTGTTGCGTATACGGCAAGCTAATACCGTGTTGCATATAGAACAATATAATCTTGTTGTAGCATAATACACATGACATCAAATAAATTACAAATAATACTTATCATAAAATATCGGGTTATTACATTCTAACCCCCTTAAAATGAATTTCACCCTTGAAATTCATCGGGGTTATACATCGTTTTCTACTTGAAAGATTATTTAATTGAAACCCACATCATAAAATGAAATAACGAAACTTAACTTTTATAAACTAAAGTATGAAACTTAACGGTTACCAAAATTAACTAATCACTGTGTTTCCACATAGGGGAACATAGGTGAAAATATGGATATGGAAGAGAAATCTAACCATCATGTTCTGATGGATAGTGGAAGAGAACACGGCTATAAAAAAACAAACAATCACAAAGCCATATATTTGTGATGATCTAAGGTACCATATGATTCAATGGATATAAGGGCACTAGGACAACATTTTTGGTTTTCAAGATCATTTCACTAAAGTTGATGAATTAAAATAAATAATTACATTATTTTGGTACGATTTCACTATTGTTCATGAATTGAAAAATTTCCACTTCATCACTTTGATAAATGAAGTTGAATTTGTTATTCGTGAAGTGTTAGAAGATCATGTGATAGAATGATGGGTCATTTCATATGTTTCAAACAAAAGGTTAGCAAAAGTTATTTGTCCATATTATGGTGAGATTAATCGTATATGGTACCAAAAATGGACTTAGACTTCATTTATCATGCCGTATAATAAAATAAAAATATTTTCTACTAACGAGAGACTTCCTGTAGGCCATTGGTGTGGAATAAAGTCCTGTCGCACTTCGGTTGTGGGTTCGATTTCCACAGCCTTGTCCGACGCGATGGGTTGTCGCCCGTATTGCAGGTTGTCCCTTTTTCTAAAACTACATTATAAAAACATTCCTGTAATAATATCAAAAAAAGTCATAGCCTTAAACAATACAATCTGATGTCTGGCATAACCCTTTCCAATCTTTAGACTTATCCAAAATACATCTATCCAATATCATAGTGTATAGAAAATGATTACTGGAAATGTCACATAACAAGAATGTGAATAACATCATTTTATCATATGATATAACTTTTTGGTCACATTCCAAACATGTGAATTCCTTAATCATGTGTTCTCTTGAAACATAAATTACCATAGAACATTAGTGAAAACAAGAATTCATTCAAAAGGTAACTCTTTCCACATACCAAAGTCCCAAAATTTCGATATACTCAAACCATGATATAGATTTTTACTTTTATTAGTCATGAGCGCATTTCATTATCTCTTTATCCCTTCATTATTTTCTTATCATCTTCTTTCCAAAAACATTTAAATCACTTTTCATGGTTACTGGTACCATATTCTTATAGAAAACCACAATGGACCATTACATAAATATTCCAATATTCCACGATACTATATACAACATTATTTTGGAATCCCATTACATAAACACTTAATAATTCCACCACATCGTTGTCATATTCATCATTGCCAATAGTGATCGCATGTGTCATCCCTTTTTCCTTTGACTTAAGTGGTTGATCATGTTGATCACCATTAACCCTTGGATTAGGGAATTGATTAGCATAATGCCCCATTTCATTTCACTTGAATCATTGAATTGTTGGTGGTGTGTTATCTATATTTTTTTCTTTATCATTAGTAACCCTTTTTCCATTACTTCGACACTCAACTGCTCGATGACATTCTTTTCCACATGTAAAACATTTTCTGGTACCTTTAAGACTATCTCAACCATGCTTCTTTCCATACTTTGAGAACAAGGAAACATTCATCTTCTTTTCACTATTATTTCTGAGATTTCTATTTGAACTCCATATTTTTTTTCTTGTCAAAACCATGAGATGGATATGTAACACCAACTTCCATTTCTACCATGATAGCACAACGCACAATTTCATCATAGCTACTAAAGTCTTTTATAGCTAATGCCCTTTGAAGACTTGGTTTGAAGCCACTGAAGAATTGATCAACTTTACTTTCTGGTTGGATGATAAAGCCAGATGCATACCTTTCAATCCTTGTAAAATTCTCTTCGTATATACCAACAGATTCATCATCCTTTTACTTTAGTTTAAGAAACTCCTTCTCCATCTTTGATCGAAGAATATGAGGGAAGTACTTATTGAAAAATAAGTTATTGAACTCATCCCATTCCATAGACTCAATTTCATCTCTTTGCCTCGTATTCTTGATAAGATTCCACCATTGATCAGCATCACCTTCTAAATGATATACAACTAAGATTACTTTATCATGCTCAAAACATTGAAGAACTGAAAATATCTTTTTAGAGGTACTGATCCATTGTTTAGAAACAAGTGGATCAAAATACCCACTGAATGAAGGTCGACGTTGCCTCATGATGGACTCAGTAGAATATTGTTCCCTTGTCTACTCATTTGGAAGTCCAGAATGATTCATAGCTTGTGTAAGTATAGAAATCCGATTTTGAACTCCATCTCCCATAACATTGGTTTTTTCAGGAGGGCAATCATTGCATTTTCCATTACATTTATCAACACGGTTCCTTCGGGTTCCATCCATCGTCTAAAACCCAAAAAGAATAGTGTGAGAGGCAAAAATCATGCTAGGGAAAACAACATAATAAAGGGGGAGTACCTTCAATATCTAACATCTTAGGATTAATTCTAAGATCGTTACCATAATTCTAGGATTATAACCTATACTTATACTTATCCTTATGGACATGCCTAGACGTACCATAGAAATATCTCTAGGGATCTCACTAAAGTTCTCACATCCTAGTTTCCAAAGGTTGACCTAACCTTTCCTCTGATACCAACTGTAGAGACCTGAATCTTGACATACATGGACGTTACATTACTTTTGCAGAATACATAATACATAAAAAAAGACAAACAATGACCGTAATAGTTTAGTGTATTTGGATACTCGGAAAAATAATCTTCTAATCATAGTGAAAGATCTTCAACATCACCCATACAGATCTTCCCCTTTTGTTTTCTTACCTATAACCTTTCTTTATTTCTTGGTGAAAAGAAAACATATAAAGGGTGACCTCAAATGTTCAGTAAGGGTAAGCATGGATACAATAAAACAAATCATATACATTTGAACATAAAAACATAAACATAATGTTTAATCATCAAAAGAGTGACCAATGACATAAAACATGGAAGTATATAAGGCATAGATCATAAAGAAACATTAAGCATGATAAAATAGCATGGGAATAAAACATGTAATTTTGGAAATCATTAATCACATGTTATGATTTCTATATTAGCCAAGGCATTACTGCCAAGGCCATCCTAGTGGACAAAGTCCCTTTCTGAATTGAGTTCACTCCTCATTCCAGTCCGGTATTACTGAACAGATTTAACTTGATGTTCCATCCATGTCTATATCATGAGATATAAATCTTTACCCAATGAATTGGAGGGAGATATAGGTCCCACACATCTCATAATGAAATCATTCTTACTTGTGCCACAAAATAAACATACGTCATTCATAATAACCCAGCAAATAAAATGGGTTTCATAAACATCATCCCATCATCACATAATCCATATAATAGAAATGGATATAATTTTATAATAAAAAAAGTGAAACCATGTAAATCATAGATACATGATACTTGAAACATAAACATATGAAATAATCTCATCTTAGATGAAAAATGGTTTTGATAAAACATTTGAAATGAATTCTTGATGAAAATATACTTTATCCTTCAAAATAATTTTCTTTTCACAAAATGTCATTCAAATTTAAATGAAAAGGATTTTTTTGAAAATAGTCATGAAATCTTTTTGAGGATGCTTCATGAAAATAAGGCTTTATAAAACCGTAAAAATCCATTTGTGCCGTATAAGTTAAAAAACATTCTTCTCGTACTTTTTCTGGAAAAGTCAAAAAGTACCTCGTAAAAGAAATATTTCATATATACCATGTAGTAAAAGTCAAAAATGGGTAAAAGGGACATTATAAATACATGAAAATGTATTTATAAAACAATGACATGGATGATAAATATAACCCTAGTAAATACTTACGAACAAACAATCTCGAATAAAAATGAGATTGGAAAAGTTATCCCTTACCTTAGGTCCGATATGCTTCATATGGATCAGAACCTCCTGTATAATGATTTAAATATTGTAATTGACTTATTACATAATCATATTAATTTTTATGATATCATATATGTTTCCCTTATTACTTTATATTACCTGTTCCTTTGTAAATTCCATGTTAAAGCTGCGTTTTGGGTAAAATCATTTCATTTATGTATGTGTTTCGACATGTTGTTCTTGATATTATTACTTATATCCTGATTTACATTGTTAAATAATGTAAAACATGATTTATATATAATATATATTCATCATATACATATATATTATAGATCGATAAAAGGAATGAAATACACCGTTCATGGAGACGGTAGGTCGTACGTACGTATGAATGATGTTTTCGTTTCCTTATTGAATTGAATGAAACTAAATAGATGACATACATATATATATATACATAAATCCAGTAGAATTATTATTTCTTATATTTCATTATTATTCATTATATAAACTTTATAATCATTCATTTATGGTTAACATGGAGAATGAATCTCATCGCGTCGTGGAGACGGTAATCTGTACGTACGCACGAGCGTTGATATCGTTCCCATAATTATTGGATCGAATTGGATTGGATGGTATAATATATCAGAATCAGTATGATGTTATAATAACCATATATAGTTATTATTTACACCATTATACCCATCCATTAAAGGTGTTGGTGGAAAAACAGATTACACCACGGCGTGGAGACGGTATTCCGTACGTACGCACACGCGGTGATTTCATTTTCTGTAGGATGGATAGATGGTGTAATAGGGTTGTTTCATACTTATAATAACATATTAGTATATTATTGATATTTATGTTATTACTTCATAATGAAACAACTAAAGAAGAAGAAGTGGAAGAAGAAATAATGTTGAAAGAATCGGTAACGGACAATACCTCTTCTTTGAAGCGCCTCTTTAAGACCTCCTTTTAGGGCAATACAATTTGACTTTGAAAAATACCAGGACCTATAGGATGTTTCTAGAAAAGTTGGGAAGAAAATGTTTCAGGGTTTGGCTGAGCTTGAAGGCTCAAAGTGGTGTGAGGAAGAGAGGGAGGAGGTTCCCTTTTATAAGGGAGGAGAGGGGCACCTTTTGAAATATAAGAAATATTAGTTTATATTAAATCCCAACCCCACATATAAACGTCCAAAATGACTCATATACTAAGCTTATATGAGATAGGGTTGTAATATTATCAACCAATAAAATATAGACATGTTAGGATTTATTTTAAACATTATCTACTTGATTTATCGTTATTTATCAATTTAATTTTATTTGTAGTAATAATATTCTAAATTTTAAATTATTATAAATAATTACATATGTGTTGTTAATTTTACATAATTTGAAACTTTATGACATTTTCTACTATATAAATTTAAATTTATAATTTTTAAATATTTTTGTGATTTTTAAACTATTTTATAATATGTTATTTTTGTAAAATAACAATATTGTCAATTTTGACGTTATTCATTTATTTGAATTCAAATAAACAATATACAGGAGATATGTTCAAAAAAAATAATTAATAGATTTATAACATGTTATATTTGTCTAGAAAATTAGTGGATCATATTAAATAGTTCATATAATATTTATTTGAATATTTTTAAAACAATTTATTTGATATTTCTCTTAATAAAATAATTTCAACATCACTAGTATGTCACCTTTAATGGTAAATATTTAATCTCTAAAAATTCTAAATAAATTCATATGATTTATATAATTTTATTATCTTTCTGGAGACTATTTATATTTGAAGTTTCATGAAGTTTTTTACTAAACTAAAATTAATATACTTATAAGATTTAAGAAAGTGACATGTTGTCACTTTCTTTGTCTTTAATAATAATTAAATTATTTTCATGGAAAAAAGTATATTAAATGAATCTAATCCAACTCTTAGGTGATATGGGTCTACGTTTAGTCATCCAATAGGATTTTTTCAGGTTTTAGGGTAATTTTATAATCTTATATTTACACTTAATTACCGGATTTACATTTTACTATGGTAAATAAAATTTACCGTAGTTACAATTCATAATGCACAAAAATAAAAAGTAACCTATTAACATAATTTGGACCCACTTATTCCAAATATTGAAAATATTTTTAAAAATTCAAAACACATAATCTACAGTAATTACTTTAAAATTAATCCCGTTGTCGAAAGAAAACGGGTTTTTGTTTAAAACATTGCAAAAGATTGAATTGATTTAACCTACGAATTCAAGGTAAAATCAAAGTTAATTAAATAAACTTTATTAAATGGTAAAAATATATTCTATTTATACTTTGAAACCATTCAGTATTATAATTTAACCATATAAATTATTACGATGAAAAAAGTAGTGTTTAATTAAAATATAGCGTGTTTTTACTATTCATTAAAATATGAAAGTTTTCAGAAAAATATCAAAACTTTATACAATGTAAATTTTTATATCCTCATTAAATATAAAAAGTTAATTATGTAAAATTAAAATTATAAAAATTCCAAAAAATAGATTTAATGTGGGTGCTCCATCAAAAGGCGGCAAAACTGCATTTTTTAAAAAATACTTATTTCACCCGAAAAATTTTTTTTTTTCACATAAAATGTTTTATAAAATTTATAAGATGAATAATAATTTTATAAAATTCAAAATTTAGTTAATAATATTCATAACGGTTAGTCCATAACAATATTATAACAATATATCGTCGTTTAGTTAAACTTGTTATTGCGTACAACACACGCTATCAGGGAAGGTCGTGATTGCGTGTAATGCAAGCCAAGTCAGGGTTGCATGTTGTGAAAAACTTCTTTATTGTTTGTTATAACAGAATCCAATATTTTTTAATTTATACATTGAATATATATATATACACTCAATGTTGCGTAGAATGACTATTATCAAACGAACATGAAATTTTGTGTAACACAATCTAAGAATAGTGTTGTGTATACTACAAGATAATACGGTGTTGCGTATAGCACAAGATAATCTTTTTGTAGCATAAAACACATGACATAAAATAAATTAAAAATAATACTTATCATAAAATATCGTGTTGTTACAAATTTCCATAATTTATTTAGTCTAACTCTATAGAAACTAACCATTTTTATGATTTTTGAATGGTTATAATAGTGTGTATTTAATCATGGAACATTAAAAATAGACTATGATTCACCATGATTTGGTGAAAACAATATTAATAGTATAGATAAACTTATGATGTAGGACTGACATGGAATGATGAACTGTCACTAAAAAATCAACAAATTCATTAATATCATGAGAATTTCTTTCTTCCTGGGTAAGGAAATATTTTATAGCCTTATTTTTTAACTATTTCTTTACTTCGTATATATAGCTTTTTTTATCTCTATTTTTAATTCACTTTTTTTTATTTTTTTAGCGAAAATAAAACAAAATTATTCATTTTATGATAAAAAATATAAAAACATGAAAATAGTGAATAAGATTCAATATAAATCCATGATGAAATTATATAATTTTCATTACATTTCTAAAAATATTCCTAAGGTTAAATATATATTCCAAAAACCACATTGATCAAAAAAAATATATATGTCCATAACCACCACATAAATACTAAGAATATATTAAAATTGTATTTTCTAATAAAAGTTTATTCATAAGTCAAAGATAATTAAAATACCCAAATGAAAGAAAATAATAAAATAAAAAATAATATAAAATAAAATAACATAATTAATGTAATAAAAAAAAATAAAATAATAGAAAAAATTGTTCAGAGTTCATGGATTTTCCAGGTTTAGTACTAAATCATTCACTCTTGGATGAAAAGAACTTTTCTTCAAGATCTTCTTGGGTTGATATTTTTATCTACGTAGAATGTAAAAATTTGGTGTGAAATATTTCGGAATAACTGAATCTATAAAGTAATATTATCATATATTTTAATAAAGAACCTTTGACCTTTATTCCATTTTATATATTTCTTCACATGATTTATCAAGATAGAAAATTTATAATGATATTTTGAGATTGAGTTAAATATTTCACCATCAATGAATATAAATTTTATTGAAATAATTTTTTTCATTATTTCCACGATTACTATGCTCTTATAAACAACATTATTATCCTTTATGTGGTTATCTCCATATTATATCAGCTTAAATTTTGACTTAATTTCATGGATAATAATTTGGCAAAAAGTATGTTCTAACTTAAATTGTGATAAAATATAGTGGCAGGTCAAAATATAATAGGCAGCATTTAAAAATGGAACATGTGATAGGACTCCATCTGGTGTCATGTTAGTAATATATCCATCCTCTGACATATAATAATCAGATTCAGGAATGGAATCATGGAAAATATGTCAGTCCTCGAGAACAATTTATGTTCTTGTTTTTTCATGCATGCCTTCAAAATATTTTATATTAGGGTCTAAATTTTTATCTCCTTTAAGGGAGTTTATATAATAACTACTTCGTAGAGAGTGATGTAAGTGTCATGATATATGTTTCATGCGAAGAGGCTCATTCCAATATTACATTTGAATCAACTCATGTCAGTGGTATGTATGTATAAGTGTCATGAGCTGATGTATTCAAATTCGTGTCACCCTAGACCAGTAAAATTTAAGGAATATTACTTTATATAGGAATTAATTTAATTTGAATATTTTGTATAGGTATGGTGAGAACCATCACTTTTGGGGTGTGGGCAATTGTTAAGCCTAAATCATGATCGATACTCATCAAGAATAGTCCAAACATGGTTTTTTTCTTCTTTCATTTTTTTATCCATGATTGGTTTGGTGTGATAGTACCTATACACATTAATAGATATTCATTTATTATATGTTTTTTTCATAATAGATCTAAAAATACTCCATGTTTTAATATTACCAAGGTCTGTATGTGTTAGTGGTCAACAAACATTCTTTGATTAATAATAAAAATCTACTAATAATTTTAATAGTGTAACATGGTACATTTTCTCATCTATGCAATTATATTTTTCTTTAAAATAATCAATGACTAAGAAATATAATTTAAAATTAGATGATTCAAACAAATTATCAAACCAAGTGAGGTTGTTTAAATCTTTATTACACTTCCTTTAAATGTACTATCATTTGGCCGTGATTTTTTTATTAGATGTCAATGTGGTTGGGCGGAGTTGATGACAAGAATTTTATAATTGTAACAAGAAATATAGATGGATTGAGGTTGGGGAATCGTGGAAAACTACTAATCAGTTGTTCTATTCTAGGAAATACCTTCCTCTAAAACCAACTGATATACAACGAGAGGACATAAAATCAACAATTGCATGATGAATTGAGGGAGAATAAGAAAATAAAAAAAGTTACTAAATAAATTAATTATAAAATTCAATATTTTTCAATATTTTTCAATAATTTTCTTCAACTAGACCTAAGGGGGGTATATATGTCCAAAACCCCTTAGGTAAAAAATTAAAAATAAAAAAAACATTAACTTCTTCATAAATTACAAAAAATTTCCCAATAGAATTTTTTTTTAATGTTCTATCACAAGACAAAAATAAATATAAAATCTAATAAAAAACAAATAATTTAATATATAATAAAACATTAAAATAAAATATATTTAATTAAATATAAATAATAACACCATTGTATATTATTTTTAGATTTTATGGGTTTCCCATATCTGGTAAAACATCAATTTATCTCAAAAATATCATCACAAATTTACCTTTAAGAGTAAAATATGACAAACTATAAATTTTTATCCACCAATTCATAATCATTTAAAAATCTATAACTATGATAAAAAATTTGGGAAAAAAAACTCACTACAACCCAAATACATACTAACAATGTTAATGATTCAAGGAAATGTGATTTTTTATTTGTTCGATTGTGTGCTAACATTAATGGGAGAAGTGTGATTATAAGGCCCCAGCTATAAACATTTCATAATCTTGAGTTAAGTAATGGATTTTAATTTATTTCACATTTAGGATCTTTTTAGGTTTATAGTTTTATATAATTATGCCATAACTATTACATAATAGACATAGGCATTTCATGTAGATAGTTACACTTAGTATCCACTTTTTCTACCAAAGTAAACACTTTAAACAAAACATGATTACAATTTCTTGATAAAATTTTATTTTTTTATACATTTATTTTACTCATCCCAATATCTTGTGGAAATCATTTCAGAAAATTTGGAATGACCCACAAAAGATCATTATGGAATATAAAATAAAGAATAAAACTATTATTCCATTAATATTTAAACCCTATAAGAACATTATCAAAAAATCATACATTTCACCCATAATACATAAAATAATTATCTTAAATAATGTAATAATATGATTCCTAAAAAATCATATAAATCATATAACATAAAAGGTAACTTATGGAATCCATATCATACTTTCATTGTATCTTTCACCGCTACATAAAGAGTAACCATTATATTTACATTTGTAATAACCATTATAGTATATTCCCTAAAAGTATTATGAGAAACATTAATGTTTACCTTTGTCACATTACCCAATGAATTTTATATCTATTACGGGCTCACCCTCCCCCCAGTTTATCACATATCCACCCATATACATACATAATTCCCAACAACCATAACATAATCATAACAAATAAAACAAGAATGAAAGAAATATAATATTTCCACATTGAAATAAAAAAACATTTCACGATTCTGACCTAATAAATCTTTTATCAAATCCATATTTAGTACAAAAACACATTAAAATGGTATATGGTATTTATTTTTCCTTTAAAATCATTATGTCTTTTAGTGGAATCCAAATATCAAATAATGACCAGGGTGGTTGAAATTTTTTTTAAACGCATATGTTAAAAAGTTACATTACTTTTTTCATTTAGTAAAATACTTCATAGAAAAAATACTTTTGAAACCCATTTAATGAAATTAAATGTCAAAGTAGGTGATTATATTTCATATAAAACAAAGTCATATATAAATCAACAGATAGATCAATGAAAGGATATGGAGACAAAGTCCAATATAATGATTGAATAATTAGATTATATATAAATAAATGACATACTTATGTGTGACAAATAAAAACACACCCAATATAATTGGATATTTAGTGTGAATTAATCATATGTAATTCACACATATTAATGGAAAAAAACCAAGTAAATGGATGTTTAACTAAAAGAATGGAAATTGAATTTTGATTTCTCAAAACTTTAGTCTAACTTGACTCGTTCTTTATTTAATTTCTAGAATAATAAAATTATTCTGATTTCTACATTCCTTATCACCTATTTCAATTTTCTATTTCATTTTATATCACTTATTACCTTGTTATAACAACTAATTTATGTGATTTCATATCATACATTTTATCAATGTTCAATACTTGAGTCGAAAAATGAAATTATTTTGAAGAATATTGTTAATGTGGTCATAAGTAAATTATCAAAAAAATGATATTATCTATCTGAATATCATATATATCAACTATATATGTATTTATAATAGTTCATAACATTTAGTGATATAAAATGAAATGCCCCATTCATGGAGATAGTAGGTTGTACGTACACATTAACACTATATTTATTTTATTTCCAAATTAATGGAATGAAAACTAAATAATACCTCGGGGGTGGAGAAGTAAAGTAAAAGTGCTTGAGAGAAGGCATTGCCTCAAAATTTGGTAAATCCTTTCTAATTTGAGCCAAAAGGCTTTCTTGAATTTCTTTCATCCAAAATTAAAGGATTAAAAAAGAAATTAAGGGATATTGGGGGATTATTTGAATATAATCTAGACAATACAAGGGGAATTAAAGGTGTGAGTATGTTGGTAGAGTTGGTTTCCTTTTTATAAGATAGAGGAGGGGCACTTTAGGGAAATATTGAAATATTATTTAATTAAAAATTGATTTTTGAATTTTAATATCTCAAAAGTGATATAATTAAAATATATTATGATTATGGGTCTAAATCCACTAACCCAAAAGGTTTTAGAAAACTTTAGGTCATAAAAGTAACCTTATAATTTAGCATTATCCATTGTTTAAAACCATTAACTCTTACCATGTACTCTTATATTTTCATATATTTGGTTGTTATAGCTACAGTAAAATTCCAATCGAACCAAGAGTGAATCATTAAGAATATGTTTAACATTATATAAGTTATTTGGACAGATCATAGATTTTTAGAAATATTATATAATTTAATAAAATAGTTTTTTCTTTAGAACCACATTTATGTAATTTTTGACACTATTTAGTAATTGATTTTTTAAGTCATAACAACTTGATTCCTTCTAACCAATGGAATTTCATCATAAATAATATTTAAATGACATAAAAACAATTCTTGGATGTCATAATAATGTTAAAATTACATTTATTTTAATATTTATATTATAATTTATTTAAATCTTTCATTAATAAGGCAATCACTGCATCATCATTATGTTATAAATAATTTTATGTATTTAATCTGTAAAAATTATAAATAAAATTAAATAATTTAGTAAATATTTTTATCTTTATTATTACTATTTATAGTCTAAGATATCATTTATATATACCAAATTAAATTTATTTTAGTTAAAAGATACATGTTTAAGTTACATTTCCCCGTTTTTAAAATTAATATTATATAAGGTCATTATTACATAGAAGTGGATCCATGGGGTCCTAAAATCGACCCAAGGATTCTAATGGTCAGAAATATCTCATTAAATAATATTTTGATATATTTTAGTGAACTTTCATATTATTATATTATTGTTTTACCACAATTGACATGATTTTCCCTTTAACCACTGTAAATTAAAATAATTACTAAAGTTATTATTCATACTATCCCGAAATAAAAAATAAATATTTAAATAATTGGTACCATATAATTCCAAATATGGATTCTATATTTTTTAAATTCCAAACACAAATGTTTCATTAACTAATTTAAAATTATTTCCCATTATCAAACCCAGAAAGAAATTTTTATAATAAGTAAAAAATATCAAAAGATTGACATGTTCTTATATCCACAATAAAAGTGAAATTACTTCCAATGAAAAAAAATGGGTTAAATGATAAAAAAATAATCCAATTAAAATTTATAACCAATTAAAGTACAATATAACTATATGAAATAATTATATGAAAAGGCTGTTTTTTATTTAAAATTTATTAATTTTCACAATCCATTAAAAATTGAATTTAATAAGTAAAATTCCAAAATTTCGACCAAGGAAATTTTTGATATCCCGATTCTAAATAAGAAGTTAATTTTTTACAATATAATATATAAAAGTAAAAAAACTATATTTTAAAAGGTTTCTCCATCAAAATGTGGTAAACCATCCTTTTAAACTTATTAGACTATTTTTTGCTTAAAATTGGATTCATTCTCATTTTAGGCACATAAAATTCATTAGATGAATGTAAAAAAATTACAAATATTTGTAATAATATTTTAGTTTTTATTTTTCACTCCCAAAAATACAACGACAATGTGTTAAAAAAATTAATATAACAATATTATTATTGTATTATTTCTCGGTATAAATCAATGTTGTGTGCAACATATGATATCAGAGAAAACCATTGTTGCATGTCAAGTACGCTATCATTCAAAGCATCCCCTATAATATAAAATGATCTCTTATTAATTGATGTTAATAAATTTGAAAAATTATTATTCTATAAATACTTGGGATGTTACATCCTCCCCCCGCCCATTGAAATTGTGTCCTCATTATTTTATAATTTAGCATGGTAAAATCAATGAAAATCCCACATCAAATAAAGATTCAATACAACTACGACTTTATAATAATTAAAATGTAGTAAATACATCACCCATGATAAAAAATACGAGGATTCCTTGTAGGAAAACATGGATATGTAAGAAAATAACCATCTTGTTCTAAGGGAGAGTGATAGAAAACCTGATCAGAAGAAAGTTAACAACCAAAACACAACCAACATGTGATGGTCTAAATGGTCATTGAGTTCATAGTAAGAAAAGTATACATATCACATTTTTTTAGATCCTTTTCAGATTTTTGAGGAATTATTTTACAACCTATAATAAGAAAATAAGTAATATACGTTATTGACACGTAGAGTTTCATCCTTAAATAAATTTATACCACAAACACATAATTTCTAGAAGAGATGTGTACTAATTATGACTAGGTCACACCTAAAGTACTAGAATAAACTAATAAGGAATCAAATAATCCACAAAAGATGAACTACATTTTTTCGAAATATTAGATATTAACTAAAAAAATTGTTAGTAAAAGATCAGATAATCCCCCAAACACAATAATCCTTTATAAGGAAAATTACTTCATTTATCCTCCAAAATTCAATAGTAATACCCATGTTCTACATAGATCATTCAGAAAACAAAAGTCCATAAAATTCCTCAAATAAATCCAACCAATATTAAAACCAAACACTTTGAAGGATTTTATCACATTGTTTTCCATGATAAATTTTAACATTTATATCAAAATCAAATCAACCACTCTAAATGTGTCATTTGAAAATGTAATTATCCTCACACATTTTATCCATAATAGGTTAATCATTTAAAAAAATAACCCAAAACTACATATGTCCACAAAAAATATATATATTCTTCCAAAATATTGTTCAAACATCACTCCTTAAATGAAATCCCAGTGTATTCTACTTTCCAAAGGAATATAGTGTTCCGAAAAGAATAAACATCATCCAAAATAACATTTATCCTTTAATCACCAAATCATATTCCTATACTAATGATATACATTTTATAAAGAATAATTTAAGTGAATCATCTTATTATTAGTCAATAAAATATTTTAACTAAATATAAAAAGTAATACTAACTAGGTAAATCACGTAGACTACTGGTAGGTGAAGCGCCCTTTTCCCCCTTCGGTTGTGGGTTTGATTCCTACATCCTTATCTAGCATGGCATGTTTTCACACATCCTACATGTTGTCTTTTTTCTTAAACTATATAATCACTATAATATTAACCACATGAGTCAAAATTAAAAAAATAACCATAAAAGAATTTAACATCACATATATATCAGGCCTTTCGTTTTTCATCTCAAAATGTAATTACATGTACTTACCATAAATTAAAGTATCTTATAAACCCTAAAAGTTCATTATAAATATATCTATAAAATAAAATATAATTCTTCCTGATTTAACTATTTTACATAATGAATATAATGGTTAGAGATACTAAAATTCTTCCATTGTAATCCCATCATTAATAAATTAAAACATATCATCATCCATAGGTCCAACATAACTCTTAAAATCCTAATATGTAGACATCTTAATCATAAAACATTCTTCATGATCCATTATCCATGTTTTCCATCTTATTCTTTAATACATATTTCCAAAAAAATAATTCATAATATCCTAAGATTCAATAATTTTAGAACATGAGATAAAAAATAATTGATATCATTCATAGGTCATTTTCAGTTTTTCATCATCAAATATAATGTAATTAGTTATTGGTAAACAAATATTTATATGTTCTTACTGATCCCATTCCCAACCCTTCTTTGTAGGATATCTATTTTTGATATAACCCTGCACACCCCATTTAAAACATTAAATTGATCTCTCAGAATAAACTTCTTTCCCTTTCCTAGAGTCAACTTAATGCTTCCTTTTTCCATGGTAGTTTATTGATTTATAACCTTCATTTCCACATCTGTAACAAATTCTTGTCCTTTTGAAACTTTTTAATATGTGTTTATTTCCACATCCTTGAAAAATAGGTAGTTTAATATATATACCTTTATTATTATTACCTAAACATCTATAGGGAACCGTTTCAATCAAACATAATGCATCAAACAAATCACCAAGGTTCAAGTGGTTAATCATTACTCTAGATAGATCGTTTAGAATGACCAAGAGAGTTCTAATTCTTGATACCATTTAATTTTTTTGATTATTTATAGAACCACCACATTTTCATTCACATAAATTGTTACTTTAGTTCTTTCTAGATCTATCCATTTCCTAAAAGCAAATATGTTAGTGTGAGTATATCAGTAAAACCATCATGTACAATCATATAATAAGGGTAAACACTAAGATATAATTATTCATGTTATCTTAAACTCTTTAAAAATATATAATATAACTTTTAATCTTTCAAATATTATAACCATTTTTGTTATATAATGCACATAACGTATGATTAAATAACACCCTAAGTTGTAATGTTATCTAAAATAATCTCTAATACCAGCAATAATGCCCCGAACATAAACATTTCATAATCTTGAGTTAAGTTAATAATTTGAATTTGTTTTACATTGAGGATATTTTTAGGTTTATAATTTTAAATAATTAGTCCCTAAATATTGCATAATAGACCTAGAAATTACATTTTTATAGTTACACTTAGTATATAATTTTTCTACAAAAGGAAACCCTTTAAACAAAACATGATTTCTTTTTATTGATAAAAATATTCTTGACTTCTTCTTTTATTTTACCCATACTTATTACCTGGGAAAAGATTTTCAAAAAACCAAGGATGATCCTACAAAGCTCATTAAGGAATATAAAATAATGAATAAAAAATTTTGTCCATTATTATTTAAAACCCATGGAAATATTTTCACAAAATCACAATTTTCACCCATAACATAGAAACTATGTAGCCCCCATCATGTAACCGTAATATTCCAAAAGTCATCATCAAAACCATAAAACATAAAGGTAAATTGTGGAATATATATCATCCATATATTTTAGCTTTCCCAGCTACATAGGGAGTTACATTAATGGTTACATTTGGAATACCCATCACATTATATTTCATAAATCACTTAGGAGAAACCTTAAATTTTATATATGGCATGTTACACAATCCATTGAAGTGATATCATGGTCTTACCCACTCTCAATTTATGAAGAACGTTTTGTATAAATATATAATTCACATTAACTATAACATAATCATAACACATGAAACAAGCATAACGGAAAAATAACATTTCATATTACAATCAGAAGAGATAATTTCAAGATATTGACATAATATATCATTTATCAGAACAATTATCAATATCAAAATACATTAAAAGTATCTATGGTATTTATTTTCCCTTTCAAATCATCATGTCTTGTAGAAGAATCCAAATATAAAATAATGGTCGTGTCTGGGGAACGTTTTTTGTCAATGCATACGATAAAAAGAAACATTCCGTTTTTCATTAAGTAAAACACTTCATAGAAAAATATTAATATTGAAAATATTTCAATTAAGTTAAATTTAAAAGGGGGTGATTTTAAACAATAAAAAATAAAGTGATGTTTAAATCAACATATACCTCAATGAAAGGATATTGAGATGAAGTCCTTTACAAACATCGTATACTTTTATTAAGGATAAATCAATGGGATAAATATGTCTAAAAAACATAAACACACCCAATATATGTTTATATTCAGTGTAAAACAATCATATTTCATTCAAAAGTATTCTTATAAAAACAAAACTAATGACATAGATGGTTAACTCAATGAATAGAAATTGAGTTTAGACTTCCCATACAATGAGTCTGACTTGTCTCATTCATTATATCATTCCCTAAATAATAAAAATAAGTTAATTGATAATTTATTGAGATCGTTTTTCTATTTGAAGTTTAATTTTATATCACTTATTAAAATTTTATAACATTTAACTTATTTGAGTTCATATCAGACATTTTTTTATGTTCGGTACTTGTCTCAAAAATGATATGGTTTTTAGAAAAATTGTCTAAGGGGTCATAAGTCGATTATCTCCATAATTATATTATTAATTAGAATATCATATATATCCATTATATATGTAATTATAATAGTCCATAACATTTGTAGATATGTAATGATACACACTGTTCATCGAGAGGTAGGTCGTACATACACATAAATTCTACAATCATTTCTTTGTTATATGAATAGAATGAAAACAAAAAGATACATTGTTATATTAAAATTATAGTATAATATTTATTTTATAATTGTCTAAAAATTTAATTAAATAAATAATTTATACATTCCATTTATGGAATGAATGAGTCATATCACATTGAGGGGGTGTTAGTCCACTCATACTCAAATGAAATTATCATATTCACTCTTTATGGAACATCTATAATGAATATATTCAGTGATAAGAGTTGGGTGAATTTAAGAACAACTCATGATTATTTAAGTGGTGTAGATTTATTCCTTAATATTGCTTTTTCAACTTTGGTAAGGGATAACAAGATTGAGTTCACATCTCGATGTTGTGATAATCGATATTATTTTCATTGAGATGTTGTGAAAGATCATCTGATTATCAATGAAATGGACGATGATTATCAAAAATATATTTTTAATTTTCATGGGGAGTTGATTTTTAATGGTGAAAATAATTTTTTTATCATTGAACATTAAATTTCTTCTTAAGATGATATAATTGACATGTTGGGTGATGCCTTCGAATTTGAGAAACCAGACAACACCTCATTCTATCGTTCTAATGAAGTACAAAAAATAATAATAAAATACAAATTACCAAAAAATTTATACAATATAAATATAATATATATCATATACAAATTTAGTTTCATCATAATTTAAACCATGATATGTGGTTGTAAAAAATTTAATAATCATTGTGTCGTGTGGTAGTAGTTTAATGTACACTGAAACAGTATGTTCTATATCCATTATACAGAGGTGTGTGTAAGTGTATGTCGAACCCATATCATAAAAACATACTATTACATTAATAATTCTGGTGATGTAATAAAATAATGGAAAAATGTGGGCATAGGGTTGGAGAAGGAAAATAAAGTAAAAGAGCTTGATAGAAGTCGTCATCTCAAAATTGAGTAACTCTTTTTTTATTTGAGCCAAAAAGGCTTTCTTGAATTTAATTATGCACTAGGTAAGGCTTCAAGGTGTAAGGGGGTTGATTTTGGGGGCATATTCAATCATAATTATGATGAACAAAAGGGATTGAGAACTGTGAATAAGAGGGTAGAGGTGGTGTCCTCTTATAAGAGCGAGGAGTGGAACTTTAATAAAGTATTGAAATATTATTTTATTAAAAATTTATTTTTGAATAATAATAGATCTAATGTTATATAATTACAGTGTAAGATGAGTATGGGTCAGAATCCTATCAACCAATAGGATTTAGATATGTTTAGAGAAAAAAATTAACCTAATATTTGAGATTTAACCCTTATTAAAAAACATTACCTCTTAACATGTCTTCTTGTATTCTAATAATATATGGTTATTATAGGTACTATAAAATGTAAATAGAACAAAAATTGGATCACTAATCATATTTTTAACATTATTTTAGTCATTTGGACAAATATTAAATTTTTTGGACTATTAAATCATTTAATAAAACAATATTTTATTTTAATAGTCATTTATGTCAATTTTGTCACTATTTAGTAAATGATTTTTTCTAAAGTCAAAAAAACATGATTCCATTGAAAAAATGGGAATAAATTATCCATAAAATTTTAATTTCATCCATTTTTTTTATGGCATAAAGATTTAAAAATTAAATTTATATTATCATTTATAAGATCATTTATTTGAATCTTTTGTTAATAAGATAATTACTGCATCATAATTGTGTTCGAAATAAATTAATTTATATAATGTCTAAAAATTATAAAAAAAGTACAATTATGTAGGAAATAATATTATATTTCTAATAAATATTTATATTACAAGAGATAATTTACATAAACTAATCTAAAATTGTTTTAGTTAGGATATATATGTTTATTTTATAGTTCCCTTATCATTAAAATAAGTATTATAGTAGGTCATTATCACACCAAAATGGCTCCACTATGTCCTAAAATCTACACAAGGATTCTCATGTTCATAAATATCGCATAAATAAGTATTGGGACACGTTTTAGGGTAGTTTTTTATTATTATAATATTATTTTTTACCCTTCTTTGCCTTATTTACCCTTTAACCATAGTAAATAAAAATAATTAGTGATGTTACTATTCATAATGTCCAAAAATGAAAAGAATTTTTTTACATAATTTTTACATTTTGTTTCCAATAATGGAATCCCTTTTTCCAAATTCAAAACATAAAACTTTTAGTAATTAATTTAAAATTAGCAATCATTATCAAATCCAGAAAGAAGGTTTTTTAAGAATTAAAAACTATTAAATGAATGACATGTTTCTATGTCTAATATTAATTTGAAATTAATTCCAAGGAAAAAAATTGTATTAAGTGATAAAAACATAATATAATTACCCTTTAAAATCTATTAAAATGAAAATATAACTACATAAATAATATAGATAAAAAGGAATTTATGAATTTGAAATAATAATTTTTCACTCTTCGTAAAAATGTGAATTTCATTAGGAAAATACAAAAATTTCAACCAATGTAAATTTTGATGTCCCAATTATAAATAAGAAGTTAATTTTTTCAAATATATCATATAAATGTGAAAAACTGTATATAAAAAGGGTTTTCCATCAAAAGATAGTGAAACAAAACTTTAAAAATATTGGTCTATTCTATGCTTAAAATTGGATCTATTCTCAATTTAAGGCTCTAAAATTAATCGGATAAATGTAGAAACATTTAAAAAAAATTGTAATCATATTTTAGTTAGTTGTTTTCATTTTCTCCAATAAAATGGCTAGGTGTTAACCACCATTGAAAATAATAATGTTATTATTGTATTGTTTATTATTTTAACTCAACGTTTTCTACATCATAAGATTTAGAGAAATCCCTTGTTTCGTGCTGAGTATGGAATAAGACAAGGAGTATCATTTTAAAAATAATTAATATCATATTCATAAATATTAATTGATATTAAAATATGTTATTCTATAAATAAAAACGATGTTGTTGGGATAAATACTTTCAATTTCTCTCCAAGGATAAATAAATTGATGATTTTCATGGTGAAAATTATCTGGATTTAAAACCGTATAAATGTTTAAGAAAAAATAAATGCATCAGGTTTATTTGGTTCATCCATATACCCATTACACCATCTACCAATTCTGTTTTTCAATATCCCTCATCATCCAGGGAATCCATCAGTAATAAAATACTTATTCTATGAGGTTTTTTACAAAAAATGACATCCTACCCAAAATATATCCATATGTGGATCAGCATTTTGGTGATCCCATAAATCCCACATTTAATGAAAACTGAAGGTTAATGGAAATAATTTGTCGAAATTTCACCTATAGATACACTATAGCTACTTGGTAGGGGGAATCATTGCTACTCCTGGTGTTTAGAAAAAATATTCCCAAGGATTTATATGGGAGGATATATGGGTAAAGTTGGAATGTGAGAGATAAAGAGATATTTTGTGTATCTTTTTGTACCAACGTCTTGGATTAAGAAGAGGTGGTGGTGAAATTTCATCCAAATGGGGAGATAATAGGTTTTTTTATGAAGGAATTAAAGTTAGTAGTGACTAGTTGTTGTTCAAGAATATTTTATGGTTGGTTTCTATGGTTTATTATATACAACTAAAAAAATTAATTTTCAACAATCTTAAAGGTCATTTCAGCACTAAAAATCATTTATATGTTAAGTGAAGATATAGGTTGTCTCTTTTATCATTGAAAAAAGATTCTGATAAAGTAAATCTTTTTCAAAAATAAAAACACTCTAATATTTGACAAATTTATCAGTGATAACTAAGAGTGAATTTTTCTATTCTATAAAAAAATAATAAACAAGAATAAATATATTTTTAAAATCATTTACCTCTCCACTCATGCCCTATCCTGTATTTGTTAGTTTTCCCCTTTTCATTTTTCACACCCCCACCTACTCCCCTCCTATACACATGAAAATCCCCCCCAAGTCAGCACGTCCCCCCTACTCAGTCGTGCACACCAAGATGCGAACCTGTGGAATTCATGTAAAAATAGATTACACTAACTACTGCTCTATATTATTTTCATTATTATTTTATGATATACCTATTTATTTATTTATATTTACAACCAACTTTTTATAATTACATTTATATCACTAATTTTAAAACATTTATAAAATATATGTTTGTTTGTGTATGTATTTAGGTTTATGTATATATGTGGGTTTATATGTGTATATAGGTTTTTCATTGTGTGGGTGGATATATGATACTTATATATATATATATATATTCAAATATATTATATATTAATATTTATTTATATATATTTAAATATTTATATTTAATATATTTTTAATTTTACACACACACACATATTTAAATATAAATGTTTTACATTCATTTGTATAAGTATATATATATTCATACTTTTTAAAATGGTAAAACACTATTTATTCTTATTTTAAAAAAATAGATAATATTTATTTATTTCTATATGGATCATATATTTAAATGGATATTGTAAGTGTGAATTTTTTTAAATAACTATTTATATGATTATACTTATAAAACAAAAAATATATAAATATTTAAAAATATGTATATATTTAATAATAAATTAAACTACAATATGTAACATGATAAAAATTCAAGCCAGTATTATATATATGAATGTAAGACCACAAAATAAGTTCAATCTCTACTAAATAATGACAACAAGACTCTCTATAATGATTTTTAAATTCCACTTAATAGTCAAATGTAAATATTTTTCAAATTATATAGTCATTTGATGTTCAATCCGTTTTTTTAAAACTTATCTTAAGATATTTTTTGATATATTAGTTTATTCTATCATGAAATAGATATTAATTTCCTACTATGGTATATTAAAGAGGAAATTATTCATAAATATTTATTTTAATTATTTTATAAACCTTCATTCACAAAATCTATTATATATTATATTTAAATACATATTGTTTACTATATAATTCATATTAAAAATACATATTATATATAATATAAACATATTTTATATCAAGATATCTTTAATAATAATATTTTTTTATTTTTTATTTTATAATTTCTTGGAAAAACTATTGATAAAGGTATCACTTAATCAGTGCTCAAATAATTTTGGATAAAGGGATCACATTATCAGTGATAAAAATGATTATAATGGAGGCCTTTTAATAGGAATTTTTTATGCTTATAAAGGTAAAATTTATTGTTACTATCATCTATAACTCTTAAAATATATCACAATATATGCTTGATTATATTGTCATCTTGTTTAGGTCAACAAATAATCAGAAGAGGCCAACAATAGTATAGGGAAAGAATGGATCATTTCTTGGTAAATGGAGGTGTCCCCTTTTACCATCAAAATACATTCATGAATCCTATATATTGAAATGACTATGTTGGTTAGGGTTATATATGAAGTTCGCTCATCCTGGTGGTCAAGTGATCAAAGGAAGCATGATATAGGGACGCTCGCTGGTTTGGTGGCAGGTAACACAAAATTATAGTGGGGGAACGTATGGATTAAAGATAAAACCCCCCTAGTTGAAGATGAGATTTAAATATTATAATTTTTTAAAAATATAAACTACATGAACATATTTCTCCCATTAATTCTAAAATAATAAATCAATAAAATTATCTAATTCACATAAATTTACAATGATTCACCCACCACTATTAATGTGGTATAAAAAATAGGATTGGATAATTAATATTTTTGTTAATTGGACTTTATTTAATTCAATATCTAATAGTTCTATTTTTTGTTGAATAATATTGAATATATATATATATATATTTAATAATAATAATAATAATAATAATAATAAATTATTATTTCCCAACACAACACCTTATATAGTAAACTCTTACTTTTATCTAATATTTGGTATTCCAAATGATAGAGACGACATGAGAGATACGGTTTAATATAAATATTTTATTAGAACCTCCATGTAACCTATATGTATATATATATATACATATCACTATGTTAATAGAATTTAATGTTTTTATCCATATATATTATCTCTCAATATTTTCTCAACATATTTTAAATTTATGTATTTCATTCATAATCATCATCCTAATAATATGATGAACCTAACATTAATAATTATTTATCCCTATAAGAGTTCATGTATTTTCTATTTTGATATTTTTTATTGTTAAATAAATTTGCTAAAATGTTATCATCATGAATGTCTTCTATAAATTTTGCATTATGATGACGGTGCCTCTTTCAATATCATTGATGCATGATAATAATTACATGAAAATTGTGATTCTTATTATCTATATCATATATTTTCATATTCATCTCCCCTTATTTATAACAATGAAAAAAATATTTTAATTATTTTTTAATATTTTTTTGCATGAGAAATAATGTGCTCTGGGTGAGGGGTAACAACTCACAAATGTAAAATCATAGTTTTTTACTTTGAAGTGAATATGATAATTTATTATAAATATAGTATTTATAATTGATAAGTTATAATTTGATAAAAATATAATTCTTCAAGTTAAATTATGAAATGATAACACCAAAATTTTTTCAATTATAAACATCATGTACATATCATATAACAAAGTATCAAAAGTAACATAACTATTCAGGGAACATGCTATGCGATTTAATGTCTCTTATTTCAATATACACTCAAAGGGTGTTTAGCTTTATTATAAATTATAAATATTAATGATAGAGAATATAATTAATTTTTATCATTCAACAAATATTATATTTTTTTCTATTCTCTATCGATTTATTTCCTAAAAGGTATATGAAATAGATTTATGGTACATGAACGACTCCATTAGTATATTTTATTTGTATTCTTCCCTTAATGTGGATGATAATATTGAGTTGATTATATAGACAATAATTTTTCAATACCTAATAAAACATGACTAAATAATTTTACTATATTCCTTGAAGTTAATGAGAGTATTTTTTAAAACTCTTTGATTATTTCCTTGAAGTACATGAAGATATATTTAATTTTATTTTCAATTAATGTTCATATGAATATGATATATTTTTATGATAATTGTTTATTATTTTTTATAAGAAATAAGTATATAATAATATTGCCACCAATTTTGTTTTGATCATAATAAATACAAAACATTATAATGAATTTCATTAATAGACCTAAAATATTGTATTCTTGATGCATGAAATAAAAATAGTGTCTTTTTACATTAAGATGAAAAGAAAATATTGTTAAAAAATTTTTTGGTAGACAGAAAACTCAAACAAAAAATTTCATTTATTACATATTTATGAATTATCAATATCATCTAATTTAATATATTTTATTTTATACATAAAATTGGACGTTATTATTATTTTAGATCATAAAAAAAGAAGATATATTTTATAACATTTATAATCGAATAAATTTTTTGCAAATAATTTTACCATAAGACATTGTTAGATAATGTTCATCCTGTTAAATAAAATTAGTTTTTTTAATATAAGATGATCATTATGGATAAATAAGGAACTATTATTCACTAATAATTGAACCAAATGGATAAACTCATTCCCCAAAATGAATTTATTTTTAATTTATTTTATTTATTCCATAATTATGAAGAAATTATTCATGAAAACATGATACAATTTTTACTAATCATACTTGAAATTTTATCATGAATATTTGTAATTTATAAAATTTAGTCAAATGATTTCTTCATCATTTGTTAAAGAGAATGTTATAAAATATATTTTATGAATTATCAATTTTTATCATTATGTGGTGTGTCCTTGGAATCCATAATATTTCCTCCCACTTTTTCTAATTTCATATTTATCATCTATAAAACATTGTATCTCATCTCCCACATAAATATATTTAAAAAATTTCCAATGTTTCTAAAATATGCAACATCTATAGGGTTGTGGGCTTAACCTATTATGACTATATTATATATTAATTAATTTAAAATAAACCACTAGATCTTGAAATTATAACAATAATGAAACACATGAGCATTTAAATTTTTCATTACATACTATGAACATATTACATATGCACAATGAAAACATATGGAACATCTTATTTAAGTATATCTTGGAACAACATTTTTGTAACTATAATTTTTTTACTGAAAAATATCTCATATTTTTTATTATTAATAATAACAATTTAAAAGTTGTTATGAAATTATGTAATTATATTTACCATAAATTTAAATTTATCAATGGCATAAGAATATTAAATAAAATCTTACTTGGTGGTATCATTTTTTAAATAAATAATTATTTTTTAATATCTGAAGTCTTCATGTGATATATTAAAATTATTATATTCATGGAAAAGAATTTATTTTAGATACATTAGATAAATTAGATTTCAAATAACTCTATATATATTGATTATTAATTACAGATAAAGATTTAATTTAATAATTTTTATGTATAACTAAATCAATTATGGTAAACAAAATGAATATTAATCCCAACATATTAAATACATGGGATTTTATTTTTGGTCTTGTGGGTTAAATTTTAATGAAAAAATACTAACACATGCATACATGAAAATAAATTTTATAATAAAATAGTGTACATCAATTTTGGGGAGAATGATGAATTAATTAGAAGGATTTATGTCTTCAAAATTTTCACTTATAAGATATTTTTTATTCCACTTATGTTGTTATAAATTCCCCATGTATTATTACTCAAAATGGGTTTCTTATTATCCAATAAATTATTTATATCATCAAAAAATATAATTTTTTTTAATTTATAATATTTATACAGTTTATTAGTTAATGAATATGTATTTTTCTACTGACCTCCCATGTCATAAAAATAAATATTATATAAAATATGAATCTTCTAAATTTTTACATTTATTATTATTGGCTGGAGAGTATAAATCTCATTCTATGAATTTTTAATAATATAAATAAGGGGAATCATATAACATATATAAAATAGTCTCACTAAATTATTGATAAGAATACAACAACACATATATGAACGATTCAGTTGAAATTTGTTGAAAATTAAAATTATTATTACATTAACAACATTTTTAGTTGAACATATTATGTAAAAGTATTTTCAATATTGTTTGTAAATATCAAAATATATATTCCCTAGAATATTAAAATGAATATGCCAACCAAAAAAAATATATTTTTTACATATTTTCCCAGAACTAAAACTAGTGCATAATAAATCATGATATCTAAATAATTTTTTTCAATGATATATTTGATTCTTTGAATCCTTTCAATACCCATTAATGAAAAGAAATATTGACAGAAAATGATGTTAAAATATTTGAATGAAAGAATTAAATTAATTTGTGATATTTTCAACATGTAATATTTTTGATTGGTTATAAAAACTACAAATATTTGTTAGTATATTATAAAATGGTTTATACCATTTAAATTTATATATTAATATATATTTATATAATTTTAAATTGATATTAATATTTTTACTTATATGGTGAAATTGATTACAATATCTATGAGTCCTTCAATACCCAAAATATTTTAAGTATATTAAAAATTATGAATGCATCACCCAGTCAAAAAAATTCATTATGGGTTGAACTAGATAAAACATATATGATATAAATATTTATTTGAGGAAGAAAACAACTTTTTTCATCCAATATTCTATATAAATAAAGTAATTTTCTTATTGTTATTATAATGATTTTAAAAATCATCATATACATCCATTGTGTTGATTGAAATAATGAACTATTTGATCTTTAAATTACAAGGAGTGTCCTTGAATTTTTGAATTATTCAAATATAATATGAAATTGTAAATTTTGAAAGGATCATTAATATTAAAGAAAATACCCTAAATGAATAATTAGATATCCTTTTTTAAGAGTGGTATACTTAATACATGAATGGGTATGGAAGAACTTATTTTTTCTAGAATGATTAAACATTATTAAACATTTTTTATCATTGAAGGAAATACATATATATGTTCGTATGTACCTTGGAAATATAAAAAAATAAATCCTATAATGATGATTTAAAAATAATGGTAATGGTATTCCCTACTTAATGAGTTTTAAATGGTATAAGTGTTTATATATTCCAAAATTTAACACCATTGTTTTGTTATATGATGATTGATATTATTCTAATATACATAAATATAAATATAAAATGGATTTTTTAAAAATATAGTAAAACTTCAACTTCGTGGAATTCATTGAAGAAAACCATTTTTCTAATCTATACTGGCAGTGTTGTGTTGATTTTGTTTCATGATTCCTATCAATAATGTTCTTAGTTGAGATTTTTTATTCATTATATTAGAAATAATTTTGTATTTCATTATTATATTTTATGATATTATACGAATATAATGTCATTTGTATAGAAAATATGAATTGTGGGTACATTAATGTTTACATAATAAAATATATCACGTGGAAAGTATTTTACACTCCTGAAGATCATAATAATTATGATATTAATATCCATAAAATAATGTATTCTTATAATCTTATATATTTTTTCATATAATAATTACAAATATAAATTTTTAGAAAATTAATTTCTAAAATTTTGAACAAAAGACTAAAATATCCATCATGTTTTTATAAGGGGTTTGGCAATGTTTCACTCTTTTTCCCATCTTTAGGTTTACCTATTATGTTTTAATGAGAGTGTTTTGAATGAGGTATTATGGAATGGAATCCAATTACAATGGATTCACTTGTTTTTTCCCATTATCATTTTTTAGTTAATGATTATATAAGACTTCATAATGTTATCATATCAAAGGAGGAGTGTCATACAATATTATTTAATAGATTTAATAATAATATTGATGATAATGAGTCCTTATTTGACAACATAGTTCATTATATGGAAAAGTATTCATTTTTTCTACCAATTGGCATTCCAACTTATTATATGACATGGGAGATTAGGTTTATTCTTGATCATTCATTAAACTTTACATGTAACCTATACATATATTACTATTCTAATAGAAATATAAATTTTTATCCCTATTATATTTATCTCTAACTCCTATCTTCCTTTTTCAATATTATTATTTATCATTCGCCATAACTATCCTAATTATTCAATTCCCATTTAACCAATGAAAAGTTGTACCTATAATTGATCATGTAACTTATTTTATGAAAATCCTTATAGTTTGAATCAAGATTCAATCACTTTCATAATAGTCAAAATTATTTGAGAGATGAACTATATTATTGATCATAAATTTTTTCCAATATTAAGATACAATAATATTTTAAAATATAATATGGAGTTTTTGGAAAAAATTTTCAAGTTTTAATATATAGGAAACTATAATTATCTGTGAAATGGAATGAAATTTTTTAAAAGTTGATATCTTACGCGTTTTGTTTTTCAAGGAAATTACAATGATGTATTTTATTGAGTGATTTAGAGTTTTGATGATAAATTTATTTCTAAATATATATTTTGTTGTGAGTATGATCATGGAAATATCATTGATCATTTAGAAAACCCGAATGAATGAGGATACTTTAATGATACTTATGATCTCATGTATAATTAATATGACTCATATCAGTCATTGAACCAACATCCAATAGGTATCTATTAATGTTATTTCAGATTGAGAGCAACCATGAACCCTTAGAAAAAATTATTATCATACATTTTACATAATGGAAGATAAAATGGGAAAAGTTATCTAACAAAATAATTTATGATGAAATGACTTCTTTGGGAATGTGAATTTCTAAAGGAATGTTGTGGGTATAATGTGGTTATGAATTGGACTTGATGTTTTGATGATGTGTGATCAGAATATAATATGTATTGAAGTATAATTTAAAATTGAGTTTTATATAATGTTGGTAAATTGATATAATAATATTAATAAATATGTGTTATGTATCTATAGATGGTTTGTATTCTAGAATTGTGGTTCCTTATTCAATAGGAGGTTATTCAATGATGTATACACAGTAGTGGTAGAATAAATGATTATTATGGAAATAGGTTTTATGTGTCATTGAATATCTAGATTAATTCTATATGATTAATCCATAGATTTCTATATAATAAAATGTTTAATGAAATAGTGATGCATAAAATCTATCATGGTTATATGTATATGATACTCCCTTGAGGTGTCAACCTAGGTGGAGTATAGATTCATGATTACTTGCATGTTTAACTTGAATATGGGATATTTTTTATTTATAAATTGAAGCTAATATATATAGTTTTGGGGATAAGTAGATAAACACATTGAATTTACATGTGGAATAATTAACCAAAATACTCATATAGTCAATAGAGCCGGATCACATTATTTATTATGTAGTCATGGGGACCAGTTATATTGGTCAGTTAGTTGTCCACGTGGACAAGTTGACTAGCTTAATTGGACATCTAAGGGTATTAGTGTGATATCTATTACTTATTGTTCATTTGATGTTATATTTGTAATTAGAGTACCATTCATTAGTTTTCGGAACATGTGATGAAATCTTCTATTATTTGACCTAATATTCATTTCATGTATCAAAAATAATTAACTAACTCAGTAGACCCAACCTCATCCCCACTAATTTATTTGGATGGGATATGAGTTCATTTTATGTGTTTAAATAGGATTTCTTCTGCATATAAATTTACTTCACATATAAAACCCAAATAGATTTTGATAATAATAGTTGGCTTCTCAGAGGACATTAGTTTTGGGGATATATTGAGAACTAATTAGAAGGAGTTTATTTATATGTTTCATAATTATAAATATATATCCATCACAATGGTGTAGTGTTTTATACCACACCATGGCCTATTCTAGTAAATAATTTAAAATAGTGAAGTTCACTATATCATGGTGTTTTGCATGGGAACAATCATGATGTGTTATAATGAAAAGTCCAATAATAATTTTCGGTACAATGTTTCATTGCTTAGTTATTCATCATGTTTTGATTATGTTTAAGAGTTTGAACATTATACATGAATTTAATAAATGTTAAAAAATCACCATGATTATTTATTCATACATTATAAATAGTTTAATGTCTTTGAATAATTTTTGAAACATGTCATCAATACTTTCAAGAATTTTATTCTGCACGAAAACAGTATAACTCAGCTACATCCCCATCCAATTTTTCATATGTGATCCTATAGTGTAACTCCTCAATGGAATAATATCAATTTATCATTTTCTATAATATAAATAAATATTATTCACAAATTGAGATTTATATTTATCCAAAATATTACATACAAATTTAATGTAAATGAGACTATGGATACCCTAATTGTATGACCTAATATCCATATTTATCAATGGTAATATGATATCTTACCTAATGTCCTTAATTAGTGTCTAGTTATACACCAATTCAACCATAGATAAATATGTTACTATAAAATTAAAAAAATTCATATGAATTATTATTTTACAATACAATCTATTTCAATAAATATATCCTCTAGAATGTTTCATACATTATATTTCATTTTATTGAAAATTAGGTAATAAAATTAAAATTATGTATGAAGATTTATTTTTTCACATTCAATGAAATGAAGGGAAAGTGTTTGTGTAAGTAATTAAGATTTCTAAAACAACTTGGAAAAGGCTTTGAGTTGATTATCTAAGGTAGAAGATGGTTTTGAGAGACACTAGTTTGGAGTAAAGAATATACATATTTACTATATTGATGTAGATTTGGTTGATCATTATGGTGGTCATGTACTTGATCTGAATTTATTTCATGTGATTGACATGATGTTAGTTTATCTGGTCGATCATAAGTTTTCCCTTTCGGTAAACATAATGGTAGGTCATACTATTTATATGAAGTTCATAAAAGTGGTCAGTCTAGAATGAGACATTTAGTTAACTAGGTGAGTTGTACATGAAGATGATGTAGAAAGATATATATATTTTATCTTCACAGTCACTTAATTTTTTATGTTCAGTCAAATGATTAAATTTTCTATTGAGTGAAGTCAATAAATCCTAAGTCTTTGAGAAGCATCATACACTTTTGGACTGTTAGTAATTATTTATGTATATCATAAGTCCTTATGTGTAACATAATCAATTTATCATAAGGATTCCAGATCATTGTATCAATAAAACCTAGGAATCCAAATTTAAAAAATATCATAAGTGTTTTGAAATATTAGTGTATGGGTTTTGGAATTGAACATAATCCATTACTAAAAAGTAACACATTAGATGTTTCCAATATAATCATTTTGAAATTATAAGTATCTAAATGTATGTTGGGAGTATAACATAGTATATGAAATTAATTTCAGATAATTAACATATATTTAAATGTTAGTGATACATTGGAATTATATTCATGGATTTAAAACCTCTTGATCAACCATATGTTCATGATCAAAGATAAAAATAAAGGAGGATCAACTATAGAGGAAATCAAGAAAATGGAGAAGGATTTCACACCCTTGGAGGAGCTTTTATATCATATGTTCATTCATAGGTGGATTAATATTAATGTTTTTTTATGTATGTATGATTTGTGAAGAAAAATATTCTATGAATATTCAAATATCACTAATGAATTAATTTTTATTATTATAGATATTAAATAGTTATCATTAACTCAATTTTAAAATGTTTCATGTGTGAAAAGGTGAGAAGATCAAAATTATTTCAACAATAGATTTTCCATTTGAATAATGTAAATAATATTCTTGATATTACCCTATTAATATTTAAAAAAATTATACTAACTATAAATGGTGGGTTGTGGTATATATTTTCTGAGATGAACCAATATGATGAAGCGTGCTACAAATATTCCCTAAAATAAATAAATGAATAGAGAAATTAATGAAATATAGTTGTGTTTTTTCCATTATTCTGTGAGATATTGATAAATTTTAAAATAATAGAAAGTCTGTTGTGAGATGGTATGAGGGATGTAGCATGTAAAAACATACTAAAATAATGAAATTGTTATAAATTTCTATTTTTTTTCAAAACACTTCAAACTATAATTATTTTACGGATACACTTAACCATTGGGAGACTATATTATGTCATACGTTCATGGTTATACCCTAATTCCAATACCACATAAAATGTTTTCTAGTGGAATATGTATTTTGGGATTTTACAAGATTATTCCAAGTACTTGATTTTTTTATTGATTACAGAGCCTTGTAAAATTTATTAGGTAGTTTTTATGTGTCATTGTGGGTGTGTTTGATATTTAATTAAATTTACTCAATTAGGTATAAATATTTCCTTAAAATTAACATAATTAAAGAAATTTCCAATCATTAATTCCTCTATAGTGATTTCATTGATCTTGTGGGTTTATTTTCAATTGGTATCAAATTGAGGTTCCTTTGTTGGAAAAGGATTATGCATGCATGAATTTATATTTTTGTTTCAAATTACAACTATAAATAATGGATAATTTTACATAGTAAACATATATGAGATTACATCGTCTTATTGAAAGTATTACCATATTTAGAAGAAAAGTTTTTTTTATCTATTGGTTATTAGTTGTAATTTATTGTAAGATGTTACTGGTGGTTTTACCCATCATGTTGAACGAGTTTCTATGGAATAATATAATAAGTGGAGTATGGAAACTTAAATATATAATATAAATTTTATATTATATTCTATTTTAGAAAGTAAATTTCATAAGGTATCATAAATCACCATAGAAAATGTTATATGTGATAAGCAATAAAAATTAATAATACGGGAACAAAAATAATGAAATAAATGTTAAAAATCCGGTCATTGAAATATAAATTATAAAAATGAGGAGTTGTGAAACTATTTAATAACTATTTACTAGATTAAATGATATTATAACCACTTTCAGATGATTTTGTGACAAATTTGATGACTCAACTGTTGTTGAAAATATCTTATGTATTCTACTTTGAAAATTTAATACAAATGTTTCGAACATTGAAGATAATGATCAAGATTTTATAAATGTTGATTAAATACATGTTATTATCAAATCATTGAAGATCATAATGGATAAAACCACCATGACGATGAAAAATTACAACAAAGAGTGTTTTTTAGAACATAATAGAAGGATAATAATTGGAGGAATGGAAAAGTTGATTGATCTTGATGTTAAAACAATGACGATGTCGAATATGAGAAATTATATGAGCTTCTGTGACATTTCACTAGAAAACAAGGTAGGATAATAAAGGATAATAAAGAGAATATTAAACTAAAATGATTCAAATTTGGAGATAAAAACCACTTTCTATCAAACAAGTTAGGTTTTAAAGAAAAGATAATCCAATGATGAAAGATATTATAGACTTATAATATAATTTTGAAATAATACTGAAAATTATAAATTTAGTCATAAAGGAATGGTTATGATGTTTTTAAATATAATAATATAAAATTATTTACAAATAATAATGGAATTTATAATAGCTAATATGAATTAGAAGTTTAAAATACTAGTGATAATGATAATAAGATACTTATCACTAAAGGGAATGATGTAAATTTCGCGAGTAAGGATAGAATGGGTTCAATTATTGATGAATAAGAAAACCATATATATTTTAGGATAAATATATAGTTTAAATAATGTGTATAATAAATTTATAAACTTGAAAAATAAAATAGAATGTTGAAAAGGGATGATCAACACACTAGTACCCAGAAATCTAATCAACATGAAAAACAAATTAAATGTATTTGAAAGAAATTTATGATTTTACCAAATTGGATGATGATTAAATAAATTTTATCACAAAAAAGATAGGAAAATATAAGATATAAGGATTTATTGGAACATTTTTATATAAATATTGTTCAAAATTGATGATGAATTGAGAAACTCTAGATCTTATTTAAAAGATTTTGTTCCAAAAGGTATCGAATGATCAAATAAAGAATAATTATTTCCTAAAAACCATCCTTAAAGTGATAAACTATTTTATAAAATATTGATGATATGTCTTAAAATAAGAAAGGAATTCTTTAAGTCTATGTTTGTGGCTAATTCATGTGAATCAAAGAATTCAATGAATTCTTGAAACCTTAAAAAACATAAAAACAACATCAAATAATGGAACTAATGTTTTCAGGATAAGGCCTATTTTGGAAAATAATATTACACAGATTCATTAAAATATTGGTTAAGAAAAATTTGGAAAACTTATTGGATATAATTATTATTAAATTCATCTAACATATTTGGGATATAATACGACTTATAGATGAATGTGCTCCTTTCAAAGATGAAACTAAAACTTTATAGAGTTTGGAATTACATAAATAAATTTTCATTTTAATTATAAATATTAATGTGAATATATAATAGTTTAAAAAAATTGAGGATGATTCATCCCAATCAATGTATACATGTTCAGAGTAATGTAGTAAATTCTAATCATGATTCATATTACATGTTTTATCTTCTTAGAGATGTCTTTAGTAAATGTTAATAGGGCTTTCACCATAAAAATTAATGTCTAGTTATTTTAATTTTTAGACTTATCAAAAGCCTCATATCTAATTAGTAAATAAATCAATTATTCCATTATTATTCAAGTTTCTCTAGAATACTCAAAAGTGTTGTATCCTTGGATGTTGGATTGTGGGTGTTCTTCACAGAAGAATTTATACGTGAAGCTATTGAATAAAGTAAATGAACAAAAAGAAGGATTATGGAAATTTTGTAATGATAGGGCACTACAAATAAAACTATTTGGATCAGTGGATATATGAAAATAGAAACTATAGTCAAATATAACTTATTTCTTGATGGGTTCAAACAAAATCATATAAGTGTTTCTCAAAATAGTGATAATGGTAGTGATGTAATTTCTTCAAAACATGGGTTTTTGTTGAAAATGATTGAATATAGAAGTATTTTGAAAAGAGGATAGTGAAAAGTTGTAAATTTATTTCACGTGGGTGATTCTCAAAATTTAGTCTACCTATATATTAATTTTTAAAATGTATTCTTATATAAAATGCTTATCCATATTCTCCAAATAAATATAAGATATAATACATAGAGTGAATGTATATGTTATATTACATAGATGAATCAAGAAAAGTAATTTATGTCCTCCAAATTACAATATTTGAATAATTATGATTATTCACATAGAGATGTTAACATTCATACATTTTATCCATTAGATTTTATTAATTCTTAAATCTACTAGCCCATGAGAAAAAACATGAATAAAGATATCTTTTTAAATTAATATATTTAATATTTAACATGAATTAACTTAATCATTTATAAGATACATGAATAAAAATCCCTTAATATGTTCTCGCATGTCTAGTGAAGTGACAAAAAAAGAGTGTGGACACTCATTGAATAAGATTCAAACAAACAATAATGTTATGTGAAAAAATAGTATATTTTTCTATTACCACGATATTTATATAATTTATCATGAATCTAATACACTATATACTCCACAAGAAAACACTTTGGCATAATGTATAAATAAAATAATGATAAACATGTTTCAAAAAATGTTGTTAGATAATGATACAACTTGACATTTTTAGAGATATTCTATTATATAAGTGGTTAATATTCAAAATAATTTCATATACATAATAAAATATAAGTTCAATAATTCAACATGGATTAAAATAAAAAACCATGTTTTAATTATTTAAGGTTGGTTGGAGGCCCTTTAATAATAAAATTCAATGATGAAAATCTTATGATGTTTTATAGAGTAGTGTTTGATGGAATAATCAATGTTATCCTCTAAATATAAGAGGGTAATGGTTCTACACCTTTAAGAATAAGAATATTTTCGATATTTTTTAGGCTAATGAGTTGAATAATACAACTAATGAAGGAAAACATGAAACAGTATGTAACAAATGTGATAAATATGATCCTTTATCTATGAAACATCATGATTAATTTGTGGAAAATCATAGTTGTTTTGAATAATTTCTTCGTAAAGATGATGATTCATCTGACATAAGTAGTGCGGATTAACTCCACTCATCTCATCTATGTATGAGAAGTAAGTTATAATTATAAAATATTATTGTATATTAATAAAATAAATTAAAAAAAAGATAAAATTTTTTATAGTATCATTTTCTTCACTATTCTCTTAGGTTAAACCATGATATATTAAATAAGTAATAAAGAATAAAAAATGAGTTGATTCAATGCCTGAGAAGTTTTTTCAGATAGAGAAAAATTATTAACCAAACAAAAATTCAACAACATCGTTGGAATAAAATGGGTTTTCCTAGACAAGTGGAATGTATTAAAAATAAATAAAGACTCTTCTGTTTGGGATATTCTTAGGTTTATGTATTTTATTTTAATGAGACCTTCCTAATATTATCTATTCTATTACCCATAATAATATTTCTTGTTATTTCTTCTCAAATTTAATAAAATACTTTTTGAAAGTATTATATGTTTTTTTTCCTCAATGTTGAGTCGGGAGATGAGTTTTTTATTGAGAAACATTGTGGTTTCATGTTCAGTAATGATTAAAATTGTTTTTCTGGTATATGAATGATTTATAATGGTTTAAACAATATGATAGATCATCGTATCCTAAAATTTTAACCATTACTATGATGATAAATTCAGAAAAATATATAATAGAAAAAACCTCAATTTTATAAATCAAAATAAGGAATAACCCATTATAATTTTATATGTGCATGAAATAATTTTTACTAAACATGGGGATAGATTGTTCAAAGAGTTTGATAAGAACATGAAAGATTTTTTTGGAATTTCTAGTCATGTTGAGATTATATAATTTATTATCTTAAAATTTTATCAAGATGAAGGAAATATATTTTTTCACATGAAAACTATGCTATATAAATTTTATAAATGTTTTGTATGGATAATTATAGACCAATTTCTACAAATATATCAATAGATTGAAATCTATCTAAATATGATCAATAGAATTATATTTATCAAATAGATATTAAAAAGAATATTATAGTATTGTTAAACTAAATAACATAAAATACAGATATAGTTTATGTTATCA
Source organism: Viscum album (assembly GCA_963277665.1). Classification (NCBI taxonomy): domain Eukaryota; kingdom Viridiplantae; phylum Streptophyta; class Magnoliopsida; order Santalales; family Viscaceae; genus Viscum; species Viscum album. Next base: position 207,800,296 of record OY728146.1, on the reverse strand, counting down.
CCATTTTTATAGATTCCAAAGTTGTCCAAAAAACCTCATTATATGGATTGTAAAAGTATTCTTAGATACATAAAATGAATAACTAATTTTTTTTAGAATATGAAAAAATGTAGAGCTTAATATGAATGTATTTTCATATGTATATTCGATAGGAGGTTTTCGTGGTAAAAAACACATTTGATAGATTTATATTTCTTGGTGAAGGATATATTCTTGTAAAAAAAGAATTATAATTTTTGGTCCTTGTGAACTGATGAGGTAGAATATCATTATAAATGTCTACCCTCTAAAAAATTGATATGGATGACAACATAGTTGGAAGACATCAAGGTAAAAGTGAATTATTCAGATCACTTTGGGTTTGATAAGAATATTGATATAAATTTATCATAGAATCTTGTTAATTATTAAAGAAGTAATAACATTGATATCCAATATCTCTTCATCAAGGATCTTTGTCAAAACTCTACCTCAGAACCTTTTTTTATTCTTCTCGGGGTCTCACATCATTGGACCTATTGAGTTTGGGCTTCTGTTTTGAATAAATTTTGATGTTTAATATTTTTGATAAGTTTGAGGTGGGTGCGCGGGTACCGCATTGTTGGCAGTGACCACGCGGTCGGCTCAGGTGCCCGTGCCACTATTCAATGTTTAAATTAAATAAAGTTTTATAATAATAAATTGGGTTGAATTTTTTCCCCTTAATTATTATGGTGTAGTTATTATTATTATAATTATAAATGGATGCGGTATAATTTTCATAAATATTGTTAACGTTAAAAGGTTCTTAAGTGATTTTAATTTTTTTTATGGTTAAATTAGTATTAATGTTACGGTTATATAATTACTAATTTTTGTTATATAAATTTTCATTAAAAATTTGGTTATTAGTTTTATTAAAGTGGTTAATATAATTATTATTCTTTTTTTATTCTTATTGATTGTAGTATAAATTTTTTTTAAAGCAAAAAAACAGGGGGGAATAGAAACCCTAGGGGGCGTCCTCCCCCATTCTCCTCTCATTCACGGCGCAAACCCACCCCCCACCTTCTGGTCGCGCGCGACACCAGCCTCCTCTTGTTCTCCCGAGCACGGAACCCCCTCCCCCCCCCCCCCTTCTCTGGTGTTTTTCCTCGCCGTCCCGGCCTCCCTCCGTCTGGCCTGCTCGCGCTTGCCGTCCTGAACCCCTCTCTGTTTGGCCTCCTCACCCTGCTGCGGCCGATGCCTCCCGCTTCGTCCCGGCCTACTCGTGCTCGCCGTCCCGGCCCCCTCTCCATCCAGCCTCCCTCACCGTCCTGGCCCCCCATCTCCTTGCCGCAACCGCCGCGAATGCTGACCGCCTCTCCCGGCCGCGACTGCCGTGAAGGCCACCCCATCTCCCTATTTTTGCAACCCCGCTCCGTCCTACCCTCCCTCCCTATCATCACTGCTCACCTCCGGCGCAAACCCTGGGTAGAGTTTTCTGCCTCCTCGTTTAAGTTTTTTTTCTTGTTTTTTTTTGGGTTTTTAGGTTTCCAGCAGTTAGAGTGTGAAATTGGGGTCTTAATTTGTGGTTTAATTTTTCAATCTTATGAATTAGAGTATATTTTGGTTCTCTTGTCGTGCGTATTGGACATGGTTGATGCTTTGCACCGAGTTTTGCTGTTTTGGCTCTAAGGGAGGTGGCTTCGTGCATAAACGATGTTTTCTGAAATAATTTTCTTGTCCAATTAATTTAGCATGTAATTCAATTAAATTGTTTTCTACGAACTTGGTTTTGATGAATGTTTAATATGCTTTGATTTATTTTTGTAGAATGTTATGTGATATCGAGTGAGTTCATTGATGTAAACCCACAATGTGTCATTTACTAGTGTTTTATGATCTATGCACCTAGTTATTAAATGATGCAGGGGCTGTGTTTTTCTATCTGGATATCGTTTCGGTGTGCTTTTGGCCTTAAAAGAGGTTTTCGGGTGTGTTGTTGTTTTATGTTGTGTATTGTCTTTTTTATAATATTTTATAAGTGGTGTAAATGGTTTATTTAATTTGTATAATGATGCGATTCATGTTTTGCAATGATTTTGACATGCGAGTGTTTTTGAAGTGGTGTTATGATATAGTTTGGGTGTGTTCCCTTTGTGTAAATTTTTTGGTACTAATATTGATGTATTTCATAATTTGTTCTTTTAATTTATGACATGTTTTGTGGAGTGCGCAGGACCCCGCTACGATGGTTTGGGGTCGCGGGTGTCGAGGTACCCCGCAAGCACATGCATAAAGTAAAGCATATATATATATATGTGTGTGCAATGCACCTATGGGTGTGTATATATATAAATGCATGTGTGTGTGTGCGCCAAGTGTCAATTCGAGTGGTCGTCGGCAATAATGACATGATTGAGGTAGGTCCCCTATGCCCTAATCATTAATTAGAACTCCCATTTTTTCTTGGTGTTCTTTAAATGCATATTCTGCTTTTATATGAAATGCACATGCTATATATATGTGTGTATATACACAAATGGTCTTGGTTCTTTAAAAGTGGTTTCCTTAATGATTTTAGTGTATAATAAGTATTTCCAATGGTTTTTTTAGATTTAAACATGTTTTCTAGCTTGATTTCAAAGATATAGTACCTTTGTTGTTTAGTTGAACTTTCAAATGGTTTTGGAAACATAAGCGTTGGGTGATTTTGTGTTCAAAAATGAAATGTGTTTATTGCAATTAATTAAGCTTGTCTGGCACTTTGAGAATGGTTTGCGAAAGTAAAACAAAACCCCTCTAAAGGCATGCCCTGTTGTTTTAGAAACATGATGTGTGTGTTAAGTGTGTGATTTGTGATATGTGTCTAATAAAGAGGTTTGTGTAAGGTTATGTGACATAAAAAGGGGGATGCTCTTAAGGAGGGAGAACAGTGGTGAGTGGTGAAATGGACTTTGGGTAAGAAAGTGTTATTTTCCTTATATGTTTTATTAAAACCTCACCACCCTTTGAAATAGATCACATGGGAAACCCTGCGTAACTAGGTGGGCGAGCAGGACTAGTACGTTAGATGACACAGTAGGGGTTCGTCCCGGGTTGTCTAGCAGGATTGACGCAACAACACTAACTAAACATATGAAATTATGAGGGTCGTGGCCATCTAAGCCACGTTTTCTGAGGGTCGTGGCCATCTAAGCCACGTTTTCTGAGGGTGGTGGCCTTCTAAGCCACGTTTCACCGAGGAACGAGGTCTCTAGGTTCCCACTTTTTCTAGCTACCTATAGGGGCTACCCATGGAGCACCTTTGTGACATGCTGCTAGTGATGTAAGTTTCTTTTCAGTTGTTTCATACATACTGTCTCATTGTGAAAAACCTTATTTCAAACTAAACTGTTTTTCTTACAAGTTCGAAAGGTGAATGAACTCTTGGAATCGATTTTGAAAATATTGTGAAATAGAAATTATTTTCAAAAAAATGTCAACTTCTGATTTGTATTTGAAAAGAAAAAAAATCATTGTTTTATTATTTCTTATTTTCAAACTAGCATAATTGGATTTCTTTTTAAATGTAAGGGAATAGGGCGTGGTTATTCCTTGGCTTTCCTACTGATCATCTCGGTGCTCACGCCTACTTTAATTTTCAGTTTCAGGTTATATACTTGGATCTCTCTTCGAGCAAGCATGGTTATAAGTTTGGTGGCGACCCATGGGGTCACTTGGAGGTATGCCTAGTTTCCTATCTTCATTTCATTTTCCACCGTTAGTGTTTAATTGTTTTGTTCTGTTTATTTTTGTTTTTATGTCTTTTATTTTATGGGCTAAATCATTCCCAACTGCATGTTTTGATGCCCGGCACTAGTTGCCAGCCCGTGGGGATCGGGGACGCCCTTCGGGCCATGTCGCGGACTGGGTCGGGCGCCAGGTCGGATGACGCACTGGCCTGGTTCGTGACAATCTTCTAGAGAGAAATTCGATAAAGATTGAATTTTTTCTAAATATGTAGAAAATATAAAATGTGTTTATGAAATCATTATTGAGGGATTCTTATAAAATATTTAGGTTAGAAATGAGAGTTAAATCTTCCCTCTCATGAGAAAAATGTATGGTTATTTTCCCTCGCTTTCCTTGTGAATTGGAATTTATTTTCAAATAGGTTAATTGAAAAACAAAATCATCTTGTATTTATTTCTATATGAATTTATAAAAAGTATTTATAAATAGGGATAAAAACCCTTGGGCTAATCTTATAGATATATGAGTCACATATTTAGAGGGATCATTTGTTTTAGGAGAGTAAAAGAGGTATGATATAAATTCATATTGCGCGTGTGAAAATTAATTTAATAGTTTTTATAAGTGATTATAAGATACTTCTTTATATTTTTTGAATAAAATTATAGATTTAATATGTTAATTAAAAATCATTGTTTTATGTAAAACAATATGTTTTTTTAAATAATGTTTCCTCCACACTTTTCTCTCACATTGGTATAGAATAATTCTATATTGATTAATTTATAATTAAATTATGATTGATGGTGGTTTATTCTTAGGATTTATTCAAAAAAATATGGGAAATTGTTGAGATAATGTTTGAAATTTGTTATTTATTATTATTTAATTGGTTATAGTCAATTATAATGGATATTATTGTAAATGCATAAATCATATTCAAAATGAATATGATGTCTGATGTGATAATTTTCAAAATGAATATGATGATTGATGAGATAATATTAATGGAAACTAAATTAAATTGTTTTTATATGTGGAGAGGTAGTCAATATTTTCATATAAGATATATTTATTTCATTAAGGAAAGATTGTGAAGCATTGAGGAGGCACTGGTTTGTAGTAAATCGATTTGAGTATTTCTAGACCAGGCCATATGTGTTTCATCTAATGGTCAGTACTTTGGTTCATCTAACAGTTTCCCATGTGTTCAATCTCAAGCTTATTCAATCATTGAACCTGATGGTTTTTCATTTGATGAATTTAAAGGTTGGACATGATACTTATTGTAAGTATAATCGTGTGTTCGATCTAAATGTTGGTCATGTGGTTGATTTGAAGGATATATATATGGTTAATCTAGAATAATACATCAGGTAGATTCATTGAGTTGTTTATAACTTCAATCAAGGATGATACATATGATTCATCTTTTATCTTGGTGATTTTAATCATGGATTATCACATACTTAGTTTTTTTTCGGTGATTTCATGAAATCTTATGTATTTGAGAAACCTTATAATATTTTATCCAGTTTGTAAGTCCTTGAGTAGATCGTATCTCTTTATGATAAAAGTAATCCTTTTATCCTAATCCTTAATTATCATCATATTGATAAGTATGGGGAAATAAAATTGAAAATGAATGATCTTATGTCTTTTGAAAGCCTAGAATTTTTATTTTGAAACATAATGTATGTTTTTTCTAGAGAATAATCATTTAAAAGTTCCTTGTATAAACCTCTAAAATGGAAAAATTATGTGATCTGGTGGATGTAAAACTGAATTTTTAAAATTAATTTATAATTATTAAGGGATATATAAAATATGATGATGATTTGGGTTAATCTGCAAGGTTTCAAAATGACTTGATCAAGATTATGATCATGATACGAATTGAAAACTGGAGAGGACCGGCTAAGGAGGAAATCTGGAAAACTAAGTAATATTACATACTTCTTTTTGAGGTTATATACAATAGGTTCGTGCAATGTAATATCCATTCATTTTTGGAGGTATATTTAAATTTTTTTAAGGATGTGTCATTTGTGGTGAAGATGAGTCGGTGAATATTCAAATACTTCATGGGAGTTGTTTATGAGATTTAAAAATAACAGAGAGGGATAATTCAATAAATTTAAAATAGGATGTATGTGTCCATATGTGAGAAATACCGCTTCTTGAAACTGTATAACATTCATATGAATTATGTAAATGAAATTATCAATATTACACTATGAATATATAAAAAATTAGAAAAAATTAAATATGGGTTATTGTTGGGATTTTTTTAGTAGAATATTGAACCATAAGTTATATATAATATTAAAGAAAATATAAGGTATTAATGGAATAATTAGATGTTGTTCTTATTCATAATTGTTAAATTGAAAGAATAATGAGAAAATAAAACGTAATTTAGGGTAATTTGGGAGGAATATTGTAAAACAAAACAGTAAAATTAAAGTCCAAATATGTTAATAATTTTTCTTTATTACAAAAATATATGAAATATTATCACTATGTAAGATTTATTTTAACCATTTTGATACTATGGTGTATCATAAGTTCAGTTTTATCACTATATTATTGTAATCCACGTGATTTTTTTATACAATGTGTGATATTGGGTGTTTCAATATCATGATAATGAGTAACTACTCTGATTGAGTAGTGAAATTATACAATATATTACACCTTAATATTTTATTCATGTATATGTATTTAAATATGAATTAAATTTACAATAACTTATATAATACTCTGTTAAAACTAGATACAATAAAATAAATATTTATTCACCGAATCACCCAATACCCTTGTGATTTCATAATTCTTGTGGTTAATTTTTCACCTTTCATGTGAATGATGATATAAGAATATTAGCACATTAAATTTTTGTTGGAAAAAATCATCTTGTGCAAAGATGTTTTTTTTAATATTTCTGTCTTTGAATATTCTATTAATTGGAATTATGGATTTAGTTTATTCTAGGTAAGTAACTCCAATATACTTTTTCATACACTACAACCAACGTCTAAAAATATTGTCATATTTTAAATGATAAACATTCATTTATTGTGGTATTTCCATAGCTGTTGGTCCAATAACATTCTCATGTTCCTATAAAACATATTGTAACTTCACTCCTTTCAAAAAATCCCTTGATAATTAATATCACAAATTATGTAGCCTTTTTAAAAATATAAAAACATGAAATTTTGGATAATTATATAGTCAAATTTATATCATAATATTGAAATTATTACAATCCTTTACTATTTTGTTCAACTCCAAAATAAGGAACAAAAACTTGGTAACCCAATTCTTAATTTACATCAGATGTCTCAATGTACTCAGTATCTCTAGATATGGGAACCACTGGATCAAATAATCTACACATTTTTGTTAATATGGACTTAATTTAATTCAATATCGAATTTAACATTGGAATACAGGTTTTATATCACCTTGATAACAATAACTCCTACTTCTCAAATAATAAAGTACCCATCCATCATACATTATCAAGTACTCTGAGTCAATTTAGATTTTTACCATAAGCAATTCTATTATATTTATTATATATTTTCAAATTATTCACTTTGATTAAGATATATCATTCCTTGTAAAATATCATGGTATATGTTATAAAATTTAATCATCTGAGTTTATGTAAATTTATTCATCATAATAATCTTATTTTGTTTTTTCAAGAATCATTGTGGAGAGATTTCATTACTTATAAAATTTAAACATATTCCATAATGATTTGTTTCGTATTGTATTTTTCAAAACATTGTCTATATGAATTCTACAAAAATATCTAATAAAATATATTAATCTGTGTGTATATTTATTAATCTCTTGAACTTGGATTTCTACATTAATTCATTCATCAATATATATATTTTACTTTGACTTTACAAACATTAATGCTTCACATATACCATCCATATATTATAAACATATTTTACTTGGAAAACTATATCTCTCTCATTAACCTCTTGTAAAAATATGGTTCAATTTCATTCATAATAAAACTGAACACTCAGTTTTGGATTCATGAAAAAAAACATTCTATGATCATAATGTTTTTTCAATCCATAAATAGATATATTCTACTCCAATACCTTATTTTAATTATTTGGTATCAATGAAAATTTTATTTTTTTTATATAAATCTCCTTCATAGGGTTTTATATAATTTTATTGGCCTTTTACACATATTATTACATGTTTTTCATCATAATTAGCCTCCAAATACAGACCTTGGATCATAAAGCTTAATGTCATCAGATGATTGGATAAATAATTTGAAAGCATTAAACCAAAATAAAAAAATGCATTTTTTTAATCATAATAATGATATAATAACACCCTTTTACCCCTTACATCTTAATAGGATATCCTGGGGAAAATATGAACAAATTAATGGGCTAAAATATCTAGTAAGAAAATAAACATTAGAATAAAGCATAGAAATGGGTTAGAAATCATAACATGAACACATGAAAAGAAATGAATAAACTGATAAAAGAAAAAAAATATAGAATATGGGTTCATATAATCACGAATTCATAGAAATTGGGAAACAAAATGAGCCATCAAATTATCTTGATTCATGCATCAATGAATATGGTGGAGCTTGAGTCATGTATAACAACCAACACTATTGCATATAGAATACGAGTGAATGATAACTACCAATACCATCGCACAAGAAGTCTCTTAAGACTAATCATTTACTAATTAATTGGAGTGATATCTAGGAATATATATCATAACATTTGAATGAGTATTTGTGCCACATAAAGAATCATACATACGTAATCAAGGATAAACATAAGGGTTACCCATGGAATGAATTGGATATCATAATTAATCGGAAATGAATAACAAAAAGAAATATCGTAATGGTGTTCAAAAAAATGGATTTATATCATAAAAATAAATTAATAAGGTAAAATATTAATAGATCATTATAAATTATGGAAAACAGAATTGAAAACAAGTAAAAATTGTATTTTGGAATCCTTAGATCTAAATCATTTTATTGTTTATTTAAGGGAAAATTTTCATTAATATTTATAATAAGAATAAAATAAATGTTTGTACAGACCCATAAATAAAGAAAGATAGTTTTTCATGTAAAAATGATTTATTTTATAAAATAATTGTTAAGTAAAACATACTATAGGGTGAACTAGATAATGTGTATGGAATATGGAAATTCCCTTTAATCATGATTTCATATCAGGAAGAATTGAGAATGTGATATTTTTTTTAAAAAAAAGTATCTCCCCATCAAAGAAATACAAACTAATCTGGATATATTATTTTGGAACATATATTTAGAGTTTAGAATAAATAAATAATAGAAATAAAAAATAAGTTGGATTAAAGGGAGAGAAAGTGTGACCCAAAGGGAAAATAGATATTCAGAAAGAATCTCTTACCATATGTATAAAAGTGTTCTAAAAATGATCTTAATATACCCAATAATAAAATTAAATACATTAATTAATAAATTAAAAATATATTCTACTTGTATTTTTTTAAAATAATTCAATTATTTTGATTTAGGGATTTTTGATGAGTTGTAATATACAATTCCGTCATTCATGAGTTTTTGTTTTGTTTGTTTTCATGATTGGTTCGTTTGTATACATGTATAAATGATCATGTATAAAGGGTATAGTTTTCCAGAATTGAAATTATTTGATATTAATGAACTTATAGAAGTTTAGTTCTATTATATATCAGGTGGTTATGTTTTATGAGTATGAATTATTAGATAAATGTTAATGGTAATCATTTTGATTTATTTGGAAGTTTCTCGATCATCAAAAACTAGTTGTGTTCTATTAGTTAAAATTATGTATGTAAAACAATTAAATAAAAATAAAAAAGATTTAATACATATATTATAATATATTTTAACTATAAATTTTATTTATGACAATACATAAAGAAGGTAAATAAAATTGAAACCTCATCTTCCTGGAATGTGATAAATTAACACATCACGGATGATGTTTTCATTTGAAAAACAACAAGGGTGTGAAAATATATTGTTGTGTATCATTTAGTTAAGATAATACAATTTAAGTATACATGAGATATTTTAGTTAACATTACACTTGGATAATTTATGCTGAGAAGAATATATGAAAAGAAATTAAATGAAAAAGAATGATATTTTTACCTCTAGAATTATTCTCATTTAGAACTATCATGAGGCTGTTGAGTTTGGCCTCTTATTGAAACCAAATGATCCTATACATGGAAGAGAGACTTGGGAAGATGTTTGGTTAAAATTTGGATATGATTAAATTTTGTATACATGTGAGGACAAGAGGTGGTATTTATAGTGGAGAAGAGGAGATTTTTATTTATTACATTGGTTTTATATTTCACCTCAAGACTATGAATAGTATCTATTAATTTGAGTTAATACTGTAACAATAATTTTTCATTTCGATCCAATGGACCATTACATCAACCATGACTCAATAATTCCTCAAGATTCATTTATTTACCTTATATCGTAAATTATTGTATTTCACTATTCACCAAAAATTCAACTTCTTTTGAAAAGTCCCAAAAAATCGTGCTAACCATTTTTTGATATATAGAATTTAAAAATGGACTCCATTTTATGAAAATCATTATCTAAATTTGAGGTATTTAATTTTTAATTACAATAATATTTTACTCAAAAATACTAAATTTAAAATTATAACTGATTTCATTACACTCTGAAAACGAATTAAAGTATCAGAAGATTCAATAAAAAAAATTATGAATCTATTTTAGGAAAATAAATTTTTAATAATTATATTAGATATAAAATTTTAAATAAACATTTAAGTTTTATAAAAAATACCAACACATATTTTATAATTTTTAAAACATTTATTTACATAAACTAAGATATAATTATATAATATTTTCATTTATAAGATGGATAAATTTTATTGATACTTTCATAGGTGATGATACTACTCTATTTGATAGATTACTATTCTTAATGGTCCTATTAATATTTAATAGTTCATGATACTATCCATTGGTTAGGTTTCTTAATTTCTATAAATACTTCTTATATCATTCATTATTTATTTATAATTTTTTTATTATGTTATATATGTTATATTATGTGACTTATACTATATAACATTATTAAAATACGAAATTTTTCATTGATTAAATTTTGGGTCATTACATTCTTACCCCTTATGAAATTTCCCCCTCAAAATTTTGTTTGGAGTACTAAAGGGTAAAATGGGGATAGGTCATCCCCTTTGTTTCTTCCTCTAGTTTCCATGAAGAATATTAATAATTATGGGCATTATAGAGTACTTTGATCTAGATAATAGCCTTTTCACATAGTAATTTATCAATATGGTATAAGATCTTCACTGACTACTCCTTGTAAGAGAGATCACTATCTAACTATACCACCTTTAAATTCTGTACATGTGAGGGATCTAGTGTATACATTAACAAAAGATATATATGGAATACATCATGTACTTGAGATATGGTTAGTGTATTTTTGAGTTGACATGCCTCAACTCAACATGATCAAGAGTCTTGAATGGGACAATGGACTTGCGACTTAGCTCTCCCTTATTTCAAAATCCATTGATCCTCTTATATGAATATACGTAGAGGAATACCTGTCTCCAACATCAAACTCTAGATATACATGATTAATGTCTTCATAAATCTCATATCAGCTTTAGGTATCCCGGATATCTTATCAAGTGCTTTTCACCTTTTCTACTTCTTCTTAGACAATTTTAGGTCTTATCAACTTAGGTTAACTATCATCATCCCAATATATCATTGTTCTGAATCATTCCCTATAAAGAGATTCATATGGTGTCATTACGATTCTCAATTGGTAACTATGTTGGTACTCCATGCAGCCTTAACACATATCTTATTTATATATTTTCAAGTTGATCTAATGACAAGTCCTCTAGATTTTCTATATAGGGTGTCATCGTAGAGAGATGATCTATAACAACCTATATAGCATTATTTCCTCTGTATTTCCTTGGATGTCGAATGATAAATTCCATGGTGATGTTTTCCCATTTCCATGATGGTGTAGGTAATGGTTACATCTTACCTTTATAATTTTCGGTTAAGCCTTCACTAGCTGACATGTTAGGTACTTTTATATATATTCAATAATATCATTCTTCATGATTTCCCACTAATAGTTTTCTCATAGATCTCGATACATATTTATACTCCCTGGGTGAATAGATAAGATTGAGATATGTGCAACATTCATAAGCTCTTAATTTACCTATGTATTATATGGTTCACATATTTGTTAACCAAATCACATAAATTATTTCTCATCTATTTGGAACCCTTAAGATTCCCCATTTCTGATATTTTCTTCTATTTTTTGAATATATACATAATTTCGTTGAAAAAAATTCTCTATTAAGGACGTTTGAGAAATAATCTGATAAGGGATTGATGATTTTCCTCCACTAATGATTCCAATGTCCATCCATTTAATTTATAAGAATATTATTTCCTTCTCAGTTATCAATATTGATAATGATTTCAAATATATTCCACTTAGACAATCTACCACCTTATTTTCTTTAACATGATTTTAGTGTGTTTAATAGTGCTAATACTTGATGAGATCTAACTATATTCAATGAAACATATTAATATCCTTCAATTTCAATATATATTTTAGGCTCTTTTGATCAGTATATATCTCACACTTATCCCTATGAGGGTAATGCGGTCATATTTTCAATGAAAAGATCACAACTACCAACTCCAAATCATGCATGGGATATTTTTTCTCATTAATTTTAAACTACCTTGAGGTTTAGGATATCACTTTATCATTTGTGATTAATAAATAGAATCATCTCTTTTTTAAATAATCTTTGTACTACACAAAAATTTCTCCACTTATTATAAGTGTGAGAAATGATATAGTGATAAACCTTTTTTTAACTCCTTAAAGCAGTATTCACATTAACTGGTCTAGAAAATTATTATTCCATCTGAGTCAGCACGGTTAGTGGGTTTGAAAATCATGATAACATCTTCAAAAATCTCTTTTAATTCCCAAAAAAAACTTTGGAATCTATAGATCTCCATTATAGATATTGTATTAGACAACTCTTTAATTCCGTTTTCTTGGAAGGGACTATAGATATCCCTTTTCTGATGATTTCATTCCCGAAGAATAATACATTCATTATACATAACTCCCATTTACTATAAATTTCATATAATTTATCTATTCTCGAAGTATTTTGTATAGTATTAAAATTATCCCCATGTTACTTTTTTCTCCTGGAGTATATCAAAATACCTTCAATAAATACTACCCCAAACTTTTCGAGGTAAACTATAAATTATTTATTCATTACATCCACTAAAATATATTGAGAATTATTGAGTCTGAATGGAGTCACTATGAAATAATAGTGTCTATAACTCATTCTAAAGGTAGTCTTGGAAATATCTTCATTCTTCACCTTTAGTTGGTGATATCATAACCAAAGGTCCTCCTTGAAAAAATACCTGGCCCCACATAGTTGATTGAAAAATTCATCGATCCATGGTAGTGGTACTTTTTATTTATGATGATTTTATTTATCTCAAGATATTCAACATAGAGGCACATTTGTACATCCATCTTCTTAATGAAAATGACTAGTTCACCCCATTGTGAAGTACTTAGTCAAAAAAAACTTTTTTTTGATTCTCTTATGACTACTTATTCAGTTATTACACCATAATAGTGAACATTCTATGAGATTTATTTAATAATGGTAGAGATCTTTCAATAATTTCAATTGAGAATTAAACCTCTCGATCAAGGGGAATACCAGACAACTCTTTATAGAAGACATTAGTGTAGTCCCACATAAATGGCATGTCTTTGAGCATGATTTTATCCTCTTTCACAATCATTTGATCCAGATATTGTCTCTCATAAGAAAATAATATCCACAATTGTGACGATTCATCTTTTATAAATTAATCCTCTTCCACAAACTTGAAAATAATTGGATGATTCCATGATATGTGAAGTGTGTCCTTCTTTTCCCAACAGTCACTATTGTCTATGTATAAGGATAGCCAATACAAGCCTAATATAGCATCAAACTCCACCGTAGTAAGTAAAACATCATTATATTAGGGTATTAGCCAAAAAAATAACTAGGGAGAAGTTATATACTTTTGATTCAAAATGTTCCACATTTCATAATGTCAGGGATAACTCAACATCTATATTTTGAGGTAGTGTTTGAATAGTTATAGTAAACATGAAAGACTAGTAAGATTGTGTTGAAACATAATCAAATTGGGAATTGTATGTTCATGAAAGAATAACCAAAATACATGTCACTCCATTATTTTCATGCTCCACCTATATAGTAGTGATAATATATTCCCTCAATTTCTTCTTTTAAGGTTTTTGTTGATGATTTCTTCCAAAAAACCTTATCTTCAAGAAATATTTCACATAATTCCCATGGTGTTTACTATTTAAACATTCCACTACAGGTTGAGTGTTTATCTAAACCTTCCCTTATTATTTAACATTAGAGTTATTCCTCATCCTTTTGGAAGTTATTATCTAGATGCCTCATTATTCCACATTTTATACATTTCCTAGTTCCCTTTATATAGTTTCTATAATATTTATTCCCACAATATTGACTCATGGGACAATGGATTTTCTTTTCATGAATGGATTATTATTTGATACACCCATAATAAACCCCATGTACCAATTTTTATATTCATTACCATGGGACCAGTAAGTGTGTCCAATATTCATTTCATTCGTAAGGGCATAATGGAAAATATCTTCATGGATATCAAAGTGTCTAATTTCCAAATCTTTTTCAGACTTATCATTATTCTGGTAAATAAAGGATCCACTTTTCATTCAGTGTTCATGAAAAAACTAGAGGATTATCATTCAAGTATTGTCAAGTTTGATTCATACACCACAAATACCCATATTATGTTTTCTTCAGACTATGTAGCTCCCTATAAATCTTAATATAGATATTTCAGGGAAAATATTCTTTGAAAAATATTTTCTAAAAGTATTCCTATTCTATTGAATAAATTTCTTCCGTTTACATGTTTTCTTAATCAATTCCCACCACTGATCATTTACCCCATCAAAATGATACACCTCCATCACAACATTCTCTTCTTCAGAGAACTGGATGATAGGGAATATATTCTCAATAGTGATAATTCACTATTATATGAGGAGGGTATAGAGGGAAATAATTACCTTGGTAATCCATTTTGACATGAATTATTTGAATACATTATTTTCTTTATAGATTGAATAATATAATTACACATTCAAATAATTATTCATAACTTGAGGATGTTTTTTAGGTAATTTCATGATGTTTTGAGAACCCATTCCAATTATTTTTATCATTTTATTACGTTAATCATCACATTTCATACCACATTGATTGTTGTAATGGGTACTCCTATTTCAATCCACTAACTATGAAAAAGAAAGTATAATTAGGGGGGAATGAATAAATGTCTAATATGCATATAAAAAGGAAACTTAGTACATAGAAGGATAAACTTTTAAATGAAAATTATTTCTAAAAAATGATTCTCTATGTTTCAATTTTGTTTATCCATCATTATATAATTATACTGAGGGTTCTTGCTATAGTTCCCTAGTACTAATCTCTCAAAATAACTAAATCATTATATGATACGAACTATAATAGCCCAATCCTGTTACATATATTTATAAATGTTTTTTAGAATAATTATCTTTCAACTACATACCAAAGATCCTAATGTCTATTGACTTTAGAAGATTAGATTCATATTTAGAAAGATTAAAACCAAAATAAAAAAATATTTAATCTTTATAATGATATCCTGACATTATTTGATCCTTTACATCTTTGTCGGATTACCTAGGGAATACATGAAAAAAGGTATCAACTAAAAAGACGAGTAATGGAATAAAAATAATAATAAATCATAGCACATAGGTTAGAAGGAATAACATGATGAAATAAAAAGGAATGAATAGAGATATTGAAGCATATATTATAGAACATGGAATCATGTAATCATGAACACATAGAGATATGGAAAAAAAAATAAAACGTGGAATAAGAATTATTCAAGGATCGTTGTATATGGAGGAGCATGGGTCAATAAAAACAACCAAGACCATTTCACATGGATCAGATGTTAATGCTGACAACCAAGACCATTGAACATGACATCAAATGTGACTAAATATTAACAAATTTATTGGAGCTCATTCCGGGTGCACCCATAATAAAATTTTTATCACTATGTATGCCACATAATGAATCATATAGAATGAATCAAACATAAACATAAGATATACCCATGGAAATAATTTGCTATCAAAATCATGTCAAATGGAATAACCAAAGGTAATATTTTAATTTTTTCATTAAATAATTGATTTAAATAAAAAGGTGCATTAATATGGGAAAATAAGAATATATAAAAAAATATCAAATGGAATTGAAAACCTGTAAAAAGCATGTTTATGAATTTTTAGAAATGAAACATTTTAGTGTGGTTTAAGAGAAATTTTTCATGAATCTTAAAAATCGAAAAGGAATAATTGATTTCACATAACCAAAAATAAACCAAGATAGTTTTTCAAGTTAAAATGATTGATATTATAAAAATAATGTTGTTTTACAAAAAAATTATAGAGTTATCATAAAAATGGGTATGAAATCAAGAAGTTCCCTTCAATCGGGCATGATTATCAGGAGGATTTGAGAATGAAAAAACTTTTAATGAAGTATTTACCCAAAAGATAATGATTAATTGATCAGGATACAAGATTTAGTAATATATATTTATAATTTATAATAATTCTAAAAAATAACCTTCTGTTAAAGGGAGAAACGTGTAACTCGAAGGAACAAATGGATGTTAAAAAAGAACCCCTTACCTTATGTTTGAAAGTGTTCTGAACATGATTTTAATGTCGTGTACAATCAAATAAAATGAATTAATTAATTAATTAAAAAACTTTATAAATTTATTTAATTTATTATAAATTTATTTTTTAAATTTATGGCCTTTTGATGAGTTATATGGTACAATTTCATCATTCTAACGTGTTTTTACATTGGTCTTCATGATCAATTCATTTTTATAAATGTATGAACAATCATTTGAATGGTAATAGTTTTCTATAATTGAAATTATATGTTATAAATGATCTCCAATCATTTAATTTTTTATTAAATGTCTTTTGTTTATGTGGTATGTGGATGAATCATTTGATAAAATGTTAATGATAATTTTTTTAAATAATTTCATGGTTTCTCGATCATCATGAACTTGTTTTGTTATATTTTTTAATCTTGTGTATATATACTGCTTACATAACATTAAATATGTTTTAATACATATATGATATTTTTTTGACCAAAAAAATTGTTTTAGGTCCATCCCTTAAGGCGGTAAAGTAAATTGAAAACTCATCGCCCTTGAATGTGATAAATAAGGAAATCACAAATGATGTTTTAATTTTTAAAACAAAAAAAGGATAAGAGTGAAATGATGATGGATTATTCTATTAAAATAATAAAATTATATTTTATGTGAGTTTCTTTAGTGACAATTCCTCTTGTATAATTGGAGGTTATAAGATAATAATAGAAGAAATAAATTTGATGAAATTAAAATAAAAGGTAAGAGGTTTTAACCTCATTAATTATTATCCTTAAGAACCTCTATGAGGCACATGAGATTGATATTTTATTGAGACTGAAGGCTCCTAGACGTGAAGAAGATACCTGAGAAGGGTTTTTGGATGAATTTGGTCAAGAATCAATGATTTTTAGATGAGAGTAAAATATGTGGTGAGGGGTAGTTTATATAGTGGATGAGAGGGGTGTTTTTCATTATTTAATTCATTAGTTTATTATTTTTGGATCAAGACTATGAACAGGGTATATTATTTTCCCTAAATATGGTAAATAATTCATGTGAGTTGGAACCAATGGCCAATTAAATCATCCATGACTCAAGGATGATTCCAAAATGCATTTGTTTACATTATACCATAAATTACTATATTTCACCATTAACCAAAAATTCAAATATTTTAAAAAATACCATTAATTAACCGTAACTATATTTTTATTTTTCGAATTAAAAAATGGAATTCATTTTATCAATATAATTCCCCAAATATGGGAAAATATTTTATTAATTAAAATCATAATTTAGATAAAGAATACATATTTTAAAACTATTACTCAATTGATATAACTTTTAAAAATTAATTAAGGTCTCATAAAATAATTTTATATTAATAAGAAAACAAAATATTTGTTTATGGATCTATATTATTATAATAAATTTACATTAAAATAATTATATTAATTATATAATTGTAAATTTAAATTTATGTTTTATTAAAATACCAAAACTTAATTTATCATTTTCAAAAAAATTATTTACCTACACTATGACATAATTATATCGTAATTTTATTTATAATATGGATTAATTTTATTTATACTTTTATATTCAATGTTAATATTATATTGGCTAGGTTACTATTTTAAAGGTCACATTACTATTTCATAGGTCGTATTACTATTATATTGGTTGGGTTCCTTAAAATTTATAAATATTTTTTATTTCATTCATTCTTAATATATAAATTTTGAATTATATTATATATCTAATTTTATGTGAGTTATATTGTATACCATATTTACATTAAATAAATTTCAATGATAAAATTTAGGGTTGTTACATTTCATTCAAGTAATATGGACTTGATATACATTTCCCATTATAATGATTCGGGAAAATTAAAATGATAAGTATAATTATTATGAATTTTACCATGATAGTGGGTAATGTTTTTTTCATAGGCTATATCTTGATATTTCTTAATCCTTTGGAAACTAATCAATCTTTATTTGTTCCAACATTTACCATATTTGAATTGTTTATTCTTGAATACTCACCAATGGAATTATATCAACTATATAAACTATCAAAATGATAAATAAGATATTATAATAAGGAATCCATTTATAAATTCATACTAAAATTTTAATCATAGATACAAATCATTTACTACTTCTTCATAGGATTAATTATTCATATCAAGTCATATATGACATATCTGGTTGAATATAAAACCATCACTTTGGTTTTATATTGGAAGCATATTATGAGTATCTAGAAAAATACTTCCACTGAAACATATCTGTTTAGTTTTTATATGACAAACCATGCTATCATAGAGCCTAGAATTCACTGATGTCTAGCTATCTCCAACTATCTCAAAATATATTTTATTCACTCTTATATAAATATATTCATTATTAACTAATAACTTTATATCATAGAGATATTAATATCCTATAAACATATAGTATTAGTAATTTATATTCACATATTACTCTTTTCATGTAATTTTATTTTTAATATTAGTTTTATTAAATTGTTTTAACAAAACATATGATTATATGACACGATGGATTCCCATAATTTTGCAACCTATATGATATACATCATTCAATTTAATTAGCATATGGTTATCTATTATAATATTATTTTTGAAACATGAATTGAAACTAATTATACAAAACATGTAGTACATATTTGAATCTAAATCAATCCTCCTTATAATAACTTCACATCATTTATTTTTATAATTCAATGTGAGTTTACTAATTTTTTTACGTTACATTTAAGTTTCCATTAAATTCTTGGTTAAGATATTTTACTACACACCGACTTGGATGATCATATTCCATTTACCATGTTTGTAATTCCCTGACCCTAGTTACCCAGAGTCAGTGCATTATTACGTAACATCGGCATGATCACAAAAGATCAAGTCTCGAAAGATTTATTAGTTTAGTATCTATGGAAACACTAGATACATTCATAAATGTCACATTACATAATAATGTGAAAACTAAAATAACATGGTCTCCATAGTCCACACTCATATCCCCTTCAGAATATCCCTGCAGGTCAGTCATAAAATATTTCATCATATCCTGGGAAAAATAAAACAAAGAATGGGGTGAGCTCATATGCTCAGTAAGGATTACAATATAGTAGAAACATTCATAAATAGACATAAACATTTAAGGTAATGTATAACTAAAACAAAAGCCATTTAAACTTTAACTTCAGCATAATATAGAAAAAATAAAATGAAATAATTCCATTTACTAATTCAAATGGATATTCTACTATTAAAATAATAACATGCAATATAAAAAACCACTTTCATTATGATGGAATGCATAATTCCAAACTATCATAACCACATAGTCAAGGCCTTGTGCCAAGACTACATATAATATTTTTTCAAGGCCTTGTACCAAGACACTAGTTTGTCTCATGAGACCTACCAATACATAGATGAGCTATAGCGGGCTCCACATGTCACTTATTAAGTCCAATTCATTCCTTATATGAAATGGTTTAAACATATCCTAAACCATAACATAATCGTATCACATAAAACATGCATAAAGGAAACATAACATTTCCACATTTCAATCACAAGATATCAATACAACACATTGATATAATAAAAACATTATCAAAACCATTTTAAATACCAAAATCAAAGAAAATTAAAACATGGAATTTATTTTTCATTTAAAAAAATGTTATGGCTTGTAGAGGAAGCTGAAACTCAAATAATGGTCACAGCGGCGGAGAAATCATTGTCGCCGCATACGTACGACAAAAAAACATTCCATTTTTTCATTTAGTAATGTGTTTTGTATAAAAAATATATTCCTTTTGAATAAACATAATAGTCAAAGGGGTTTATACAATGTATAAAATAAAGTTGTGTATAAAACAAAATATGCCTCAATGAAAGGAGATTGATATGAAGTCCCTTAACTCGTGTCCGACATGACTCGATCAATCTTTAATCTCTAGAATAAAAAACTAGAGTTAATCTCTACTTGATTAATAACCTTTTTCAAGTTCATTATTCCTTTTATATCACTTATTACCATGTTATGAACATTATGTAGTCATTTAAGTTAATAACAGTCGTTTTTTCGATCTTTGGTACTTGAGTCAACAATGAACTTCTTATAATTACAAGTTGTCCATGTTGTAAAATATCCATTATCTCTAGAATTATATTCATGATCTAGATATCATATATATCATATATATCCATTATATTCATGCATTTATAATATTACATAACATTTAGAGGTAAGAAATGAAATCACCGTTCATGGAGACGGTAAGCCGTAATGAAAATATGGTTATACAAGTGTATGTCTTATATTTTACATTATCTTTTCTTTTTATTTAAATTGTTCATTAATGAGGAAATCGCTACATCATCATGGTGTCATAAATAAATTTATTTAATTAATGCCTAAAAATTATAAACAAATTACCATGATTTAGGAAATCTCTTTATATTTCCAATGAATATTTATAGTCGAAAAGTTAACTTATATAACCCCATGTAATAATTTTTTTTGTAAAACCACACATGTTTGTGACAATTTTATTTTTACTTTAAATAAAAAGTTCATAATGTCATTTTCATACCCAAGTGGCTCCATGGGGTCCCCAAGATGACCCATGGATTGTATTAGTCTTTCAAGACTCATACAATAAGGGTATGACAAGTGTAAAGGTAATTTCATATTATTATAACATTATATTTACCTTAAATTACACTAATTACCTTTTATCGAGATTAATAAATTTTAAAAGTTACTATTACCCAAAAATTATTTTAATCCCATTGAACCACATTTTACTTACTAATGAAAACCATGTATGTCGTATTTTTTTAATTCAATTCACAGAGTGGTAATGATTCATTTAAATGAAAAATTAGTTTTTTAACTACCACTTAGTGGTTTCACTATTCATCAAAAATTGAAGTTTCTCAGAACAATAACAAAAATCCACCCTAATATATAATTGATATTCCAAATTCAAAAATGATATCTAAATTAAAAAATTCCAAAAATATAAGTTTCATTAATTAATTTTATAATTAATTCCTGTTGTCAAAACAAATATCATGTTTTTAATAAACAATATCAATCAAAAGATTGAGAATTGTTTTTGTCCAATTTCAAAGTGAAATTAATTCTAATGTCCACCATTGGATAAAATGGTAAAATAATATTCTAATTATTCTTTAAAACCACTCAATAGTATAATTTATCACTACAAATTAGTTTGATAAAAAAATTTTGTTTTTAAGTATTTTTCACTATTCATCAAAAATTGGAAGTTCTCGGAAAAATACCAAAAATTCAACATAGGATAATTTCGATATTCCAAATCCAATAAAATGAAGTCAATTATGAAATATAAAATTTATATAATCTCAAAAAGTGGATTTTACTATTCATAATGCCTACTTTTATTGGTCGTAGTGTGTTAGAACACGAGGTTGCGTACAATGCAAGCTATTGCATTATTGAAAGAGAAGCGTACCATGGAAGCATGGGGTGTTACATTCTCCCCTCATTCAATAAATTGAATCCTCGCAATTTGAATTTATTCTTCTAAAATAAAAGGTTGAAAGTAGAAAGTACCTTTGTGTAAAAACCACATATAAAATAGGGTTAATAAAAATATAACTTTAAAAGAAAGAAAGAGAAGTACACAGGTCACCCGAGATAGCCAATACTAGGATTCTATGAAAACATGGATAAGGAGGAGAAACAAACCATCAAGGACTGATGGAGAGTTATAGAAAATTCTATTAGGAGGAAGTTAACTACAAGAAAATCACAAATATCGGATTGGTTAAACTGTCATTGATTCCTGAGTAGGAAAAGTTAACCGACAACGTTTTTGTTTTAAGTTACCTTTCATAAAGTTCAAGAATTAATTTATGAGATTTACTAAGAACGTAAGGAAATATACTTGTCATGTAGACATTCATTCCTTACTAAATTTTTACCACAAACCCATCTTTCACTCCAAAAGGAAATAGAACTCAAAAATATTATATTTATCCTAATCGTACAAGGTTCCAAATATTAACACATACCATTTAGATTAGGAAAACAATTTTGTAGTAACCAGGGACTTCTTGTCGGCTTGTGGTAGGTAATAAAAGCATGTTGCACTATGGTTGTAGGTTCGATTCCTACATCTTTTTCCGATGCGACGGGTTATCCCCTGACCTGCAGGTTGTCCTTTTCATAAAACTATTGTATTATAATATTCCAAAAATAATCTTCAAGAATGTTTTAACCTTAAACAATACTATCCAAAGTTCAAATTAATCTATTCCAACCTATATAGTTATCCAAAATACCTCTGTCCAGATATTCTCTAAAAGGTCTATTAATTCCAAAATCAATTGTAACATCATATTCCCCAAACAAAGTAAGGTTTCTGTTATTTCCACACACTAAAAATATGATTACCTTCATCATATTAAAACCTTAATGAAAAAAATGCACTTCAGTGCAATCCTCATATATATCACATTATTATTATAACCATAATATATTTCTTGAGTCCAAAAAACACAAATACAATAATTATTCCACTTCAACTATAGTAATAGCATAAGATTGGCCTCGATCCCTTGGCATTTTCTGAGGTAAGATTCCTTGGCGCTTGCATTAATTTTCATAATGACCCATTTTTCAATAATTTTAGCATTCAACATTGACAGCCTCTTTCTTTCCCTTGAAATCACGAGCTTGGTGACCTTTTTCTCAACATTTATAACAAACTCTCATTCCTTTTAGGAAAATACTCAGGTGATTCTTCCCACAATTATCGCATAATAGGAAATTATTTTTTCTCTTTTTCCCTTTATCTATCACTTGTTCTACTATTCTGTTCTTCTCTTGCATTACTTTATTGTCATAAGATTTAGAGAATTCTTTTTCTGTCTTGATAGAACACAAGACTATATCTTCGTACGTTGAGAAAGATTGTGATACTTAAGATCGACAGAGAAATTTTTTTAACCCATCAAAGAAACGATCAATCTTACTTCCTGGGTTATGTATATAATTTGAAGCATTCCTCGCTAACCTTATAATGTTGGAGTCATACGCTGCAACATTCTCAACCCCCTTTTCTCTGAGACTCAGAAATTTCCTTTCCATGTCTTCTCGATGGTCACGAGAAAATTATTTTTCTAAGAAAAGCTCTTTGAACTCCATCCATTCCATATTTGATACTTCATCATCCTCCTTTTTTTGAATCAATGACCACCATTGATCAAAATATCTTATGAGGTGGTAAACTGCCATGATAATCTTTTCCCTTTCACTACTCCCCAAGGCATGGAATATTTTCTCTAAAGAATTTATCCACTGATCAGCTACTAAGGGATTTTTACTCCCATTGAATGTTTGTGGTTTCTACCTCATGAAGCGATCTAACATTGATCCTCCACGTTTCGGATCAGTGTACTCCATACGGGTAAGTTTATTATTCATAACCTGAGTGAGTTTTCCCTGTATGGTGATTAGCTGATCAGCACCAGTTGCATCACCCGCTCCACTATAATTATCTTGAGAAGGAGATAAATTCCTACATGGAGTGCTTTCATTGATATAGTTTTCATTCCTTCCACTGGCCACCATTTCAAAACAATGGCATAAACTATATCATTTTATGAATCAAAATACAGAATTACATACTTATAAAACACTTAACATAAATTGAACAGTTTATGGATATAATCCATAATCATAAAAATGTTTTCTTGGAATAAGTATATACTCATAAACCCTACATAATGGTTTGTAAATAAAATGAGAATTATCCTAAGCATATTCCCTGAGAGTGTCGTAACCAAGAGTCCAGCAAGGCCCGTTGTCGTGCACCAGTTCCCGTTCGAGTCTAGCTCAAAATGGTGTTTTGGGGTTTTACCCCTAGGTACATCTGTGGCAGAGCCACCTCTACCTGCTCATATCCAGACATGGATGTATTTCTCGGAAATCTCACAAAATCTCTATAATACCAAAATTATAGGATGTTCTTATATACTAATCCTCAAAGTCTATATTATGGCTATGTGCACTGATCAGAGTTTATCAAAATCTAGCTTCCAAGGTTAGTACTAAACTGCCTCTGATACCAACTGTAACACCCTGACCCCAGTTACCCAGAGTTGGTGCATTATTACGTAACATTGTCTTGATCACAAAAGGTCATGTCTCGAAAGACTGATTAGTTTAGTATCCTTGAAAACACTAGATACATTCATAAATTTCACATTACATCATAAATGGAAAACTAAAATAACATGGTCTCCATAGTCCACACTCATATCCCCTTCAAAATATCCATGCAGGTCAATCATAAAATATTTCATCACATCTTGGGAAGAATATAACATAGAAAGGGGTGAGCACAGATGCTCAGTAAGGATAAAAATATAGTGCAAACATTCATAAATAAACATAAACATTTAAGTCTATGTATAACTAAAATAAAAGCCTTTTAAACTTTAACTTCAGCATAATATGGTGAAAATAAAATGAAATAATTCCATTTACTTATTCACATGAATTTTCTACTAGTTGAATAGTCACATTCAATATTAATCACAACTTTCATAATGATAGAATGCATAATGCCAGACTATCATAACCACATAGTCAAGGCCTTGTGTCAATAGTAGAAATAAGATTTTGTCAAGGCCTTATGCCAAGACACTAGTTTACCTCATGAGACCTACTGATGCATCGAGGAGCTAAAGAGGGATCCACACATTACTTATTTAGTCCTATAAATTCCTTATATGAAAAGGTTTAAACATATCATAAACCATAACATAGTCGTATCACATAAAACAAGCATAAAGGAAACACAATATTTCCACATTTCAATCACAAGATATCAATACAAAACATTGATATAATAAAAACCTTATCAAAATCATTTTCAATACAAAAATAAAAGAAAATTAAAACATGGTATTTTTTTCATTTAAAAAATGTTATGGCTTGTAGAAGAAGCTGAAACTCAAATAATGGTCATGGCAGCGGAGAAGTCGTTGTCACCACATACATATGACAAAAAAACATTCCCTTTTGTCATTTAGTAAAACGCTTCATATAAATAAGATTCCTTGTGAATAAATGTTAAATTCAAAGGTTTTTATACACCGTATAAAATAAAGTTGTGTATAGAACAAAATATTCCTCAATGAAAGGAGATTGAGACGAATTTCCTTAGATCGTGTCCGACTTGACTCGATCGTTCTTTAATCTCGTGAATAATAAACTAGAGTTAATCTCTTCTTGCTTAAGAACCTTTATAAAGTTCATTTTTTATATAACTTATTACCATTGTATGAACATTATGTAGTCATTTAAGTTAATAATGGTCATTTTGTCGATCTTTGGTACTTGAGTCAACAATAAACTTCTTATAATTAAAAGTTGTTAATGCGGTAAAATATCCATTATCTACAGAATTATATTCATGATATAGTTATCATATATATCATATATATCTATAATATTCAGGTATTTATAATATTACATAACATTTAGAGTTAAGAAATGAAATTCACCTTTCATGGAGACGGTAAGCCGTACGTACGCATGAATGATACTTTCATTTCTATTTCATATTTAATGGAATGTAATCATAATGATATTAAGGTATATTATAATTCCAATATAAAATAATATATAATATTATTTACTCCATCCTTTATACATCACACAAATGGCATTAATGATTCAAATCACATTGAAGGGGCGGTAGTCCGCACTTCCTAAAATGAAATTATCGCGTTTACCCACAATGGAAATCATAAAGGTATTCCATAAATTAAAAATACAAAAGTATAAGGAAGACATAAACATAACATATATCATATATAAATATAGTGAAATATTAATGGCCACCATGAGAGGTGTTAAAATAAGATTGAATAATCATCGTTTCGTGAGGCAGTAATTCGCCACCCACAGAAATAGTATGTTCTTTAACCATTAGACGAAGCTGTGTATAAGTGTAAATAAAAAACATCCCATAAAAACATCCTAATATATTTAAGAAACTGTTTTGGTTACAAAATAAATTAATAAAAAAAGTTTAAGGGGTTGTAGAAGTAAAATAAAAAAAATAACATAAGAGAACACATTACCTTAAAATCGGGTAACTCTTTTTGATTTGAGCCAAAGGCTTCCTTGGGAAGACTTCTGCCCAATGTGAGGCTTCTAGGTGTATGATATGGACGTTTCAAGAGTATTTGGGCAAATTTGGCTGGGCCAAATGGCCTTGAAGGTGTGAATAAGGTGTTATAGGTGGGGGCCTTTTATAAGAGGAAAGAAGGGGCACTTTTGGAACGTAATGAATTGTGACTTTATAATGAAAAGCTTTTCGGATTTTACAAGTCTCAAAATGATATATTTTGAGGATAAGGTGATAAGGGTTAGAAATATACCCATCCAGTAGGTTTTAGACAAGTTTATGTCTTATACATTACCTTATCTTTTTAATTTATTTAAATTGTTCATTAGCGACGTAATGGCTACATCATCATGGTGTCATAAATAAATTTATTTATTTAATGCCTAAAAATTATAAAAAAAATTACCATGATGTAGGAAATTTTTTTATATTTTCAATTAATATTTATAGTCGAAATTTTAACTTATATATCCCTATGTAATAATATTTTTAGTAAGACAACACATGTTTGTGACAATTTTATTTTAACTTTAAATAAAACGTTATTAAGGTCATTTCTTACCCAAGTGGCTACATGGGGTCCCCAAGATAACCCATGGATTTTCATGGTCGTCAATGACTCATACAATATGGGTAGGACAGTTGTAAAGGTAATTTCATATTATTATAACATTATATTTACCTTTAATTACACAAATTACCTTTAACTGTGATTAATATAACATAAAAGTTACTATTCACCAAATATTATTTTCATCCCATTGAACCACATTTTACTTAAAAATGACAATCATGTGTGTCAGATTTTTGAAATTCAATTCACAAAAGTTGTAAAGTTTCATTTAAATGAAAAATTAGTTTTTTAAGTACCCCTTAGTGGTTTCACTATTCATCAATAATTGAAGTTTCTCAGAACAATACAAAAAATTCACCCTAAGCTATAATTGATATTCTGAATTCAAAAATGATTTCTATTTTACAAACTTCCAAACATATAAGTTGCATTAATTAATTTTTTAATCATTTCCTATTGTCAAAACAAATATCGTGTTTTTAAGAAACAATATCAATCAAATGATTAATAATTATTTTTGTCCAATTTCAAAGTGAAGTTAATTCTAATGTCCACCATTGGATAAAATTGTAAAATTTAATTCTAATTATACTTTTAAACAACTCAATAGTATAATATATCACTAAAAAAATTTTGATTAAAAATGTTTTTTAAGTATTTTTCACTATTCATCGAAAATTGGACGTTCTCAGAAAAATACCAAAAATTCAACATAGGATAATTTCGATATTCTGAAACCAAAAATGAAGTCCATTCTGAAATATAAAATTTATTTAATTTTAAAATTTTGGTATTACTATTCATAACAGCTACTTTGATTGGTCGCGGTGTGTTAGAACTCGAGGTTGCATACAATGAAAGCTATTGCATTATTGAAAGAGAAGTGTACCATGGAAGCTTGGGGTGTTACAATGTTAATAAATTACATACATTTAAAAATCATAAAATAGTGTAAAATAATCTCATGATGAATATGAATTTAAAAAAATATTCTCCTTAGAATAATTTAGACATGTCTTGAACCAATCAAATCAACCCTTTACAATAGCACCTGAACTTCTATGTAGAAAGGATTAAAAGGAATTCATGATCCCCATGGGTTGGAAAAAAGGGTCTCTAAATAATGAATATACCTTTATAATGATTCATACCTTATATTCATTATATAAAGAAATCATTAAATAAAAAATAGTAATCCAAAGTGAAAATAAACATCCAAACATTACTTAAATTAATCTTAGTAACCATATAAAAAATTTGTCATATGAGGAGAAATAACATTATATCAATGAGGGAGATTTTATGCTATAAAAAATCCCAAAAAATGATCCAAAATTAGGTTACCCATCTCCATGTTACATGAGGGTAATCGTCCCACCATGCCACCATTTTTACCCAACTATGTACCTTTATAAGGACAACATTTCACCTAAAAAGATGCATTTATTTAACTTTTATCTAACATAACAAGGTCAATATAAACCTATTATTTGTATCTAGTCTATGAGAATATAATCCAAGTTGGTTCCCTTCAATAATTCTATTTATTACCATTAGTAAGAAAATAGATCACATTAGTTTGAAAAATAATTTTACCTGGACTATGATTTTAAAATTTTAAATAATCAATAAGAATTTAAGACCCAACATAGAAACAAGATAAGGCCTAAGATAACTAAGGTCAATACTATTCCTTGGATCCTCAGACTCATTGTGGCCAACCCATTTATTATATTTCCCAATTATTTGTCTCCTAATTGAACAAATAATAAGTCATAGTGATAGCCACATCCATAATTTAATTTGTTTAAATAGTTTTACATTATGTTTCAAATTCTATAGTATGAAGATGTTTTTTCGGATTACTTGTCCTAGTAATCCATCATAGGTTCCTGGTGTTTCCATGTGTTATCCCTATGCACAATAACCCAATTTAGATACCAATTTTATTATATGAACAAAATAATCCATATCAAATCAGTTATATTTACATTTCAAGGGATAACAATTTAAAATAAACCAAAACAACTATTTAGTATTAGAAATACCCATTTCTGTATCAAAATAATATAAAATAAATATAAAATTATTCAATAACATTTAGTTCATCATAAAATTATATAACATAAAACCACCTTCAATAGTCACATTAAAGCATTGTAAACTAGATAAAAACCACTTGACTAATATGTTAATATATATAGAATAATATGCGGGATCTTAAAGAGGAAATAAAATACCATATGTTCAAAAAAACTCTATAAGATTAATTTATTAGAAATCCTAGGTCACTATGACCTTTGGGAAGAGAAAAATCATGGATGATGCGTAGGAAGAATCAAGAATAATGGTGAGGATCCTCATACATGATATTTCATTAAATAATCGGACTAAAATATAAGCCAATATGACTAGGTTGTTTCATGCATAAGAGGGAGTTAGAGGTTATGAGAGGAGTAAAATTTGGTTATATGCTTTAACTAAAAGGATATTATAATTGTATTTTTATGTTTTTATCCTTTTTTAAAAATAGTATATGGGTACACCAAGACATATACTTGGGGATAAAACATGGTGTCCCACCCCTAGTTAAATCTATGAAACAGTGCCTCGGTTGATACATATAATTCCTCAAGGAGGATAAGGGGCTAGGCCCTAGACTCCCATGCCTCCATGGTGTAGACATTGGGTTATGGCGCAACTGCTCCCATGCAGGGATTCCTACAACAAATCCACTTTGTCCACACTACATCTCCCTCCAATGAAAATCCATACAACCTCATGATATTCTACACACACAACATAATGAGAGCTTCCATTATAGCAGCGTCCATGGTCATAATGAAGTGATCTGAATTGGTTATCCATTCAAACCTGAAACATAAAGAATTATTACCCAAAGTAGAATGAGGTATCCAAATGTTAAATACTATACAAATATCATCATAATTAAAATTGTGAATTGTAAGAAGCTAAAGTTTATTATAGGGATTTTAATACTTAGAATTTATCAACCATTATGTAAATCCCTTGCATACAAATTCCATTATATCTTTTCTCATACCAAACCACTTGATGTGTTTATTAAGACAATAGTGAATATTTGTTGTAAATTGGTGAAAAACCCGCATCAAAAAATGACAATCTTCTATATCTAATTTCTTCTCAGGAAATGAGACCACATAATGGATTTGGAAATAAAATTCCCCCTTAGAATATATAATTACACATTAGGGATATCCAATCCATTTTAAATTCCCAAAATGCACTCACATCACCTTCGCCATATTTCCCTAAATAATTCTAGGGGTGAAGGCTCCAACTATATATATGAATGAAACCCTCCCTCCTTATCCAACCTCTCTTCCATGTATATCTAAGTAAAGTGACCCATCAAATCCATCTATAATTGGAATTTATGACAAGATTGGAGGGAAACACCAAATTGAGATGATCAGAATTGATGTTATCCATCCCTTACAAGAATGTGATCTCTAAATCAAATACATGAAGATATTCCAAAAATAATCAATGATAAATAATTAGGCAATTCTTTGAGAAAATATAAATCAATATTTTATGATATGATAAAAACATTAAACATTCTCTAAAGAGAGAGGAAACACACATTGAGAAAATTCCTAATGGATAGGAGATCAGGTTTATGGGTTGGGTTAATTGCTTGATGTATTTGGATTTGGTGATATCCATACACCACCACATGTTTTACCTATATGATAACTATCATAAGTCTCACACCTGATGCATCATATTCAACTAGAAAACCTTTTCCAATCTCTAGTAAAATTAGAACTAGAGATGATTTAAAAAGAAGATTTAACTCATTATATAATGCCTATAACATCACATTCCACCAGATATTCATCTTTTCTGGGTTATATTTGTATGTGGTGATTCAATCTATTATGATTCCATAAAAAATATTCTTTATTATCTCACCATAACAAAGAATATTTGAATATCAAAAACCATTTTGGGCTCCTCTTAAGGCATTGTGACACCAAACATATCATGATTGACTAAGATTTTTTTTCTAATAATAATTTCTTGAGAAACATGATCACTTGGATTGATAAATTTCACTCCAACAACTTAACAAAGAGATAATTACTACTCTATTTTCTCATAATAGTTCTAAAATGACCCCCATTATATTCATTGATTTTATATAAAACCATTATATCATCCAAAAATACCTTGAATTAACTGTTGATATATACATGAAACATCTTATTCATGAGAACCATGAGTATGATAGAAGCACCGGTCGACCCAAATTTCATCATTAGGTATTCAAAGTGTCAATTATTACTTTTAAAATTACTTTATATACATAAATTTCTCCCACACTAAACTGGTGATTCCATAAATAAATAAGAATTTTTTATAAGCACCATGCCCATTTTTTTATCAAATATGCCATAAATCTTGTGTAATGGATATTCAATCATAACTATAACTCAATTCATATTTTCTTTGTAGATAAATATGAAAAGGTTCCCATATGTCTTTTTGAAAAAGAATGTATACGGGTATCCCATAGGTACATGTTATGGTTAATGAAGACATTAGCTTCAAAATCATCTTGCTAAATCATTAACTCTTTTATATATGTGGGAGACAAATGATATAAATGGAATGATATAGACTGAGTTAGCAGCATTGTGTCCATAAGAAAAATTCACATCCCACTCCATGTAAATTTCTTTAAAATCTTCCAATAATATAATAGAAAATTCACTGAACAATTTATGTTATTCACACCAAAATTTAACCTTATTATCTTCTAATAGAATATAAAACACCAAACAGATAACTGTTACCAATTCTAGAAAAGGGAATCGAGCTCATTAGTTCCATGGATCCCATTATCTATAGAATAATTGAGTTCTCACATCAGGTATAGTTAAATTAACTCTTTGAATATAAAAATTTATGTGATACTTATAATATTTAATCAAGTCCATTCTGATGATTACCTCAAAAATATATATTTGAAAATATCATTATGCTTTTCCTGAATAAATTTATCCCTCTGTTTTCATCTATGGACTTCAAAAATAAAGTTTCCACAATTCATCTTTATGAAATTTTTTGTTCTATGGAAGTAAAATATGTTGTTCTTATTCTCTAACCAATCATCAGCATCATTATGGTCATGGCTTCACTGAATGGAGTGAGGATAATGCCTATAAAATTTGCTACTTGCGATCCTTATCAAGGGTGGATCATGCTCATTACTATGATTGAGTACATAATTTTCACCTTGGTTCATATCTTGAATAACCCAAACTAACACCTCAATTATATTCTAATTAGCTTATAGATCTTCTTATGGAACGATATCTATATCATCCCCAACAAGATTCATTGGCCTCTTTTAATGGCATATAGTGATACCTAAAATCAGTAAAATAGAAACTACAATAAAATTAATAATAAATCATTTAAGTCTATAAATATTTTCAAAGAAAAAAAGTATTTAAAAAAACCCAATCTTATCCTTCAATTTAATTATTCATACATGTTCACTCATTTTAACATTCACCATACCCAATGATAATGTGTAAAATACTATAGATTCCAAAACACATTTCAAAACACCTCTAGTAATAAAAGGGAGGTGACTAAGAGTGTTGTCCAAACACTCCTTCAAACCTCTTAATTGTGTCAAGAAAACCCTAAATCTAGTATATTCATGCTCCCAAAATAACATATATCCCAATTATATTTATCAAATAACAATTTTTTATAATCTAAAACCACCTACCCCTGACCTAGGGAACCCAATCAAGTTAATATAAATACCTGATGGGATTTTCCAATATATACATGATGGAAAAAATTGATTAGGATACAAGAACATACGATTGGAAATATTTCCCAAATAAATCCATTAAAAAATATCAATAAATCCTTAAAAATATTAGTAACCTAACATTAATATATATTTCCAAATATATCATAAATTAGAATTATTCACCACATACAAATGGATGGGTATGGGGAATAATAATTGTATACAAAAAGAGATGTAAGATATTATTATCAAAATATATGAAGGAAACAATTAACAGAAACTGATCTACATTTCAACAGATAGTCAACCCCTCACCATAATACCCTCATCACTTAACCATGAATCACTATAGATGGTTTTATTCACCTTGATGTGATACCTCTATTTATATGTATCTAAAAAACAAGGTACAAATACACCCATGGGGTATATAATATTTTTATTAAACAAATCCAAGTATGGTCCCGCTATTAATTTCATGAATAACAGGTAATACCTCGTTATTTTATGTAATATTTTTAAAAAATATATTGAATTTTTTTATAGTTATCATTACAGAATACACCATGTTTTAAAGAACCATAATATAATATACCCTTATAAACTAGTTGTTAAATCAAACAATATGAGTAGGCTTAACTATATAATATAAATTATATGTTTGACACATGTCTAAAATTAAATTACTTTTTATTAAATGATTATAAATATAAATAAAAATAATTGAAAGTAAAAAAATTGAAAATTATTTTATGCACATAATTTTTTTATCATTATAAATAAAACGAATTCACTATTAGTTGATGATTTTAATGAAATTTATATATAACATACTCAATATAAATATTTTATAATTTATATAATATTTTTACAAATCATGAGATAATAATAAATTCAATTTTATGATTGAAAATAATATTTTTTTAAATACTTTTTTTTTCTTTTGAGTAATTATTTTACAATAATTTTCTTAAATTTTTAAAAAACAATTATCTCAAAAAAATAGCATAATTTTCTAAATAAACATTTAAAAATTATCTTTGACTCATTTTTTTAGTCTTTTCTGAAAATATTATTTTTTTGAAGAATAGTGACATTACTGATTATTATTAAAAAAATTATTTTCATTTAATGAATTTACAAGTTATACTTCTCAAGATGGATTGAAATTTAAAATTTTTTTAATTATGTTATTATTAATAACTTTTTTTTTGAATCTTGTTTATGTTAAATTTTTTATATAATTTCCTTTTAAACTTATGAAAATTTTTTCTTTGTGAGTTGGTTCATTCATTCTTACTTCGAGATTACTTAAAAATTATTTTATGAAAATTATTTTAAAGGGATTTAGAAAATATATTCCACAAATATAAGAATCATAATTTATATTATAAAATTAGTATAACTTGATATTTCGTAAAAATGAATTAAAAAAATAGTGAAACATAATTATCGTAGTTAATGTTAAAATAGATTTATGGGGGTTAAACCAAATGATAATGTTATTTTCATAATTAAATATCTTTAAATTTTATTTAATGGCCATATTTGCATCTCATACTATCCATATATATAATTTAACTTATTTTTAAGCAATTTTGATGGGAATAAATTTTTCATTTTGTATGATTTTTGGAAATTTTCATGTGGATTCCAAGTGGTTTCTCTCCCCCACATATAAAATGACACATCCTCTCATCTAATCGACACACATAATGAACCTTTTTGGTTCATTAAAAAGATATTCAAATACCATCTTTACTTCCCTTACCAATTCGTAGAGGTTGTTTTTATTTTAGAAACCCCCCGAATAAGGGTTTATGTGTAAACCAAAATTGTTTGTCTGAAGAATTTGTATAGTCCTTAGCCCAGAATTTTTTTATTTTCTAGTGTTAAAGCACATTAAAATTCTATAAAAAATTTACGATATAAAAATAATTTTTTTCTATAATTTATTAATATTGTGTTATGTTAATTTCATAAAATTCAACCATCTCCTCTTATATCAAATGTAAAACGAAAAGGATGATTGGGTGTATGGGGGATTGTTGCCTCACAAACCGAAGCAATTTTGTATCCATCACCACAACTCATGTAATGATATAATAATGGATTTTAAGTATATATATTATTTTAATGAAACTATTATAGTTTTATAATTATAATATTTCATTTAACTTCTTACCTTCCAATATTTTTAAAATTAATAATATCCTTCTTGCATAGGTGTGGACTACCACCTCCATGAAGTGATGTGATTCACTGTTAATTATATTTTACTCTAAAATAAGGGGATATTTAATGAATATATAATATATATATATGATATAAAAATGATTCTGAAATCTGAATTATTATTTACCCATATTTTTTCAAACCATTTAGAAAATGACAACAACATTCCTCTATACATATGGCTTACCGTCTCCATGAACGGTGTGATTAAATTTGTTATATCTAATTTTTATGGATGTATCTAAATATGTAAATGATGAAAATAGATTATATTAATATCATGATAAAAAATGGAAAATTATGGAACCATAATCAAAGGTGAAGTACCAAAACTGCAAACAAAAACATATATGAAAAACAAGTTACTTATTACATGAAATATTTTTTTTAACAATGATTTCATAATAAAGGGATAATAAATGTGTATAAGTAAATAATAAAATGTATTATATATATATTTATGGTATTATAATGAATTTACAATAAACCTATATTTGTTATATATAATTTTAAAACTTTTATTAATTATTTTGAGACTTGAGGTAATGAATTTTTGTCTCACTTTTATTTTTTAGAACACATTCATTATCCACCACTTGTTTAATTATTATTTTATATATTCTACCAATTAATGTAAATTTACTATTATAAATATGGACATTTTGTAATATACAACTCCATTTAATTTTATATTTTTCTTGGGGCCTTTTATCCAATAGTTACAGAAGTGGAAAATATTTTATGTTACAATCACATTGTTTATCTAGATTGTTTATGATTATATTTATGATAATGAAATATTATGACCAATCTCCCAATAAAAAAATATGTTTTATTTTAATATAATTATTTTTGGGAAATACATTCTCCATTTTATTTCCACCTAATCAATATTTTATTAGATTGAAAGATTATTTTTAATGTAAATTAGCTTTATTTGTTTCTTTGATAAGTTTTTTTTATATGAACCTTTTAGAAATGTTTTGAATAATTTTTATATTATTCTAAA
The DNA here is from genome assembly GCA_963277665.1 of Viscum album. Classification (NCBI taxonomy): domain Eukaryota; kingdom Viridiplantae; phylum Streptophyta; class Magnoliopsida; order Santalales; family Viscaceae; genus Viscum; species Viscum album. Next base: position 207,763,723 of record OY728146.1, on the reverse strand, counting down.
ATGAATTTTTAAATTCATTTTACCCATTTTTATAATTTTTAAAAATGATTCTAAAATAATATTTTTTTTCATTTTTCAACTCTGATAATTTTTTATTTTTACTTAAAATATGAAGGGAATATTTCTTTTAATGTGTACAAAGAGATCTATATTCCCCACTATCATATTAGATTAATGATATAAAAAATACATTAATTATTTCCTATGTTTCTTTAAATATAAATTTTTCCTTAATATTTAGAAAAAAAATTAGATTATAAAAATTTATTTTTATCATGGAAAGTGTATTCTCCTCAGAAATTATTTTAATTATTTTTTTTGGAAATTTTATTCATTAACAACAACTACCATTGGTGTTTATTATATATTTTGTTATGATATAATCCAATTGTACAACCCTTATTCATTATTTATATGGTTTAGTATTATAAGGAAGAGATTTATATAAAAACATTTATTTTACATGGGTTATGATATGATTGAATAATAACATTTTCATAAAATACATTTATTTACCATGGATTTTCAATGAATGATTGATGATATGTTTGTAAAAACCATTTATTTTCCTTGGGTTATGTTATGATTGTCTGATGGGATATTTATGAAACCTGTTTTAAATCCATTTGTTTTGTTATGAAGAATGTTTTATGAACTTTTGGAACACATTTTTATAGTTTTTATTATGTGATAGGTGGACCTAGAAGAAAATAGACCTCCAAAAAATTGGAAAAAGTATTATATCATGTCATAAAATTATGGGAATAAAGTTGATATTATTGATCATATAATGGAAATAAGTTGGTGTTCTTGGTCCCATAGTAAAAGCAATAATATTTTCTTAATCTTAAATTGGAATCAAGGTGATGTTCTAATTCTATTATGGGGATCTTGTAAATTTGATTGATCCAATAAGAAATATAGGTGGTGATTCCTAATTTGGTCTGAACTGAAAACATGTAAGGATGTTGGATCTACTATTATTAGATGGTCTTAGTTGTCAACAATAAAAAATGAAATAGTTTTTATACTTATTATAGTTCCACAATTTCAGGACATGTAATTGTCGTTCATGATTGATTCAAAAGTATTTCTCAGTCTTATGGTAAATTTATTTTTAAATTATAATATTTAATTTCGAGACCCATGTTAATGGAACATGATATATTGTGTATAAAATTTTAAACTTATTTTCTTTATCTTATTCTAATATTCATATCACATGATTTCATATGATCATTAATTAATGTATCCCTTGTTTATCCTTCTTAAGAATTTGTGCTGTCCTTTATTATGTTTCCTTTTACTAGGTTATGATGAAATGCTTTAATTATGCATATGAATAGTACTAAATAAAAAAGTATTTAAGGTTATTGTTGTAGATCATTCATTAAATGTGAAGGTGTTGTATCTATTTTCAAAAGACTCAAATCAATAAAAATCCTTGGGATTTTATTTTCGAAATATATTGAATATTAATCTAAAAATATGTAATATCTATATATGATAATATAGGGACACAATATTAGGAATCAAGGGATAGTTATAATCAATCATTGGTGATTAGTGAAAGATGAATTCAGTGAAAAACATTGGTATAAGTATAATAATAGGATAACATCATATTGTTATGTTAATTTTGAGATTATTTTTTTTTCAATGTGATTCTTATTTCAAAATATACTACATGTGTTTTCGGATCTAACATAGTATTACTAAGGGGTAATATCCCTAAAAAGGATGCATTGGTTTTGAGACAATGACCACTTGGTGCATGACAATGGGAATTATTGAACCCATTGTCTAACACTCCCAATGGAAATATTTTGTAAATTCACAAAATCATTATAATACACAATGAGGTGTTTGAATAGATGATGACCATAAAGTTTCATGGTTAAACATAAGGTATCAAATATTTAAAATAAGTTATTGTGAGTTATATGTTTAATAATTTATTTTTCATGATTATTTGGTTTTCTACTTGGATTATTATTGTTCACAAAATTATGTTTGGTTATATTAAATAAAAACAACATAATGAAATAATTTGATCAATGAATGCAATGACCAATGAAATAACCAACCTTATGAGAAACCAAATGGAATAGAAGCTTGAATGCAAAATTTTCTGACAATTCTTAATCAAATATCAAAAAATATAAGTGGAAACATGGATCTTGTTAGACTCAAAAAATTTCCATGGACAGGGAAACATACCATTGACTATTTTATGTAAAACTTTCCACCCTCCTTATATAAGTCATTTGTTCCACTGGTTTCTAAAAAATGGATCAATGTGATGGAAATGATATTTTCCATTATTCAGATATCAATCCATGAATATGTTGTCTGGGCATTTTATCATTTGGAATGTCAAAGACATCAATGGTGGAATATTATTAATAATATAATTAAATATGATAAAATAAAAAAAATGGAATGGGATGAGTATAATTGGATGGTATTCAATAAGTATTTCCATCCAATTTTATATAAAAAATGGAGAAGGAATTAGTCGATCTTAAACTGACAGATGACAAGTCCATTACTACCTGTGACGAAAGTATTATAACACAATCCTGCTATGGTTCTAATTTAATCATCAACCCTAAAAGAAAAAATTATATATTGTTTATTGGTTTTTGAAAAATTCTTCAGAATGAATTATCTATTAAGTATTTGGGAAGATATTCAAATATCGTTCAATGTGAACTCAAATTGTAAATGAAATATGGATAAAATCATGGATGTAGTGATAATAAAAGGACGATGAATTCTATGGAATATCTATTATCGTATCACATAGAGGGAAGAAAAACTTTCAAAATATTACATTCAAAAAATGGGGGAAGGAACACTCATTTAAGTGATTGAAAGGAACACGAAGACGTTTCATGTGTACGAATCATATCCATTGAACGAAATAATGTTGATGTAATATGAAGATTAAATTCATAAAATAGAAGAGATAAATGGACAAATAGAATGAACCTCCAACAATTCAGTGCTATATATGAAATTATTATTGAAATTATGGGAATCAAATCTCTAATCTAATGTCTAATTTGGATAATAAACCATAACAACCTTTAATATTGAGGGATAAATGAAAAAATTTATGTAATCATAATAGCTGAAGAAAATCATGATAATTATATAACACATCTCATTCAATAAATTTTTTGGAATTTCATGTTTTATTTTAAATAAAATATCCCTATGAAAATATTATCAATCATCCTTGAGGTAAACTGGAGGTGATTTTGATCATTGATTATATATCTCTATATAGAGTCAATAATAATGAAATCACATTTGATATTCTGAAACCACTTAAGATCATATATAAATGAAAGGATGTACCTAAAAATCAAATGGAATTTTATTTTCTAATATATAATCTTATTTAATTAATAAATTAAGAATTATATTCTGCAAGCATATCTGATTTTATTTTGGGAAAATGATTTGTGAAGAGAAATTTTGTTATGATACTTAATTAGTGATTAAAATCATTTGAATATTATTAATATTTTTTATCATGGAATTATTTTAAATACAATCATTCCATTCATTTGGATTCAATTTTGGTCAGATATATTTTGGAGTATTCTTACGGGGAACTATTTATGGAATGGGGTATGTTGAACTTTGGGTGTTTTTGTTGATGTTTTAGAATTTTATTCTTCATACTTATCTATATTTGATAAATTTTGTTAATAATTTTTATTTTGGTAAATATATAGAGATAGGAGGAGTAAATTTACATACCTTTAAGGATATTATGATCTATTTCAAGTTAATTTTATTTATGTATGTATGAAATAAATCCTCTGTAATATTCAATTCTAGAGTAAAGGATTATGTGAATATTGGTCAAATCAAAAAAAAAGATTAGATTGTTCTTTTGAAATGGAATGAAATAATATAAGTATATCTCATTTTTAAATTTACTAAAACTTTTGAAAATGATACCGAAATGAAAAAATTATAAATTTACTTACATTTCTGATGAATGAATAGTCTCCACCAATCATTGATTTACAAATTTTTGGTCATCAATTTTACCCTAACAATGTTATGTATCATTCTCTATTAGTACATGGGAATTATTTTTCTATTGCATGTCCATATTTTTACATCACTCTAAATTTATCCTCTTTTTAAATCTTATAATATGTTATTCCATTTAATATTAATATTAGAAATTCCCTCTTTTGAAGAGGAAATTTTGTTATCTCTTTTTACGATATCAGATTTCATGAAAGGAATTTAAAATTTTAAAAAATATGATTAATGCGTTCTGGATCAAATTTTTGGGATAAAATTTATCAAAATTTGTAATAATGTAACAACTTTTTATAATATGAAATGTATTTTAAAAAATTAATTAAATATCATTGATAGCTTGAATGACACGTAACACTGTGTTTTCAAAAAATATAATATAGTGTATAGTTATAACATTTCCACTAAATTGGTGTGTATGAATAGGACTGTCTTAATTTTGAAAATCATATTGCTACACATGCATAATGTTGATTCATTTTTTATAAAATGATAATAAATAAAAAATAAAAATCATTTGAATGTAAATTAATGACTTTCTGGATAATTGTTTTTATGCATGTTAAGTGTTTTTATTTATTAAATAAATAAATAGCTATTAGTGAATTTTATTAACGAAATTTATATATTATGTATTCAAAAAACTATATTATCATCTATTAAATATTTTTAATAATCAAACGATAATAATAAATTTCGTTTTAATAATAAAAACTATATTTATCTAAAAGAAGCTCGATCTTGTTTTGTTCCCTCATCTTAAAATTGTTTTTAAAAAATGTTGGAAAATGAATTATAGAAAATGAAATAAAATTTTAAAATTAAAATTTCAAAATTGTGTTAAAGATAATTTTTTACAATTACCTGAAAAATATTAATGCTCAATGAATTGTTAAAAATATTGATTTTTATTAAGAATTGTTTTTTTGTTTAAATAATTTACAATTTCTATTTTTTTTAAATATTATTTTCGAAAATAAATTAGTCCAATTAAATTATTATTAATAAACGTTAGTTCATTGGAATGAAGATAATTTTTAATTTTCATATAATTTTTTTATACTTATGAAAACATTTTTTTATGTATGCACACTTTTTGGTCGTGTTTGTGGGTTCAAATTTAAATTATGTTATTCCAATTATATTAATTGTAATTTATTTAATTTATCCAATATTTGGAATAAAAATAATTAATATTTTATAATAAATCAAACATTAATTTTTTTAATAGTGAATATTGAAATAAATAAAAAATCAATTATCACATTTATTGTTTAAACGAGTGTACCGAGAGGTTAAATCAAAAGATAGCAGTATTTTTTCCAATGAAACATTTCTAAATCAGATTTTATGATATATTTTAACCTCATAATATCCAAATTTTTCATATAGGTCCATTTTTAAAGAATTATTAGGAATTTATTTATCATTTTCTATTCCTTTGGGAAATTTCCATGTTGTTTCCTTATGGGTCCTCTCCCCCTCATAGAAAAATGAACCACCTCTCCAATACTTGCCACCGATAATGACCATTTTGGTTAATAAAATAACTCCCAAAATCCATTATTTTATCCCCAAAACAAATACTATATGATTTTTTAATTAGGAAAACCTCATATCAAGGCCATATGTGTAAACCCAAATAGGTTCTCTAAAAAAGAGGTATAGTTTGTAACCAGGAATTTTCATTTTATTTATTTTTATAACTTGGTTTAATATTGTTAAACCATGTTTCCATAATAACATAAAATTATAAAACAAATTTATATTCTATTATCTTAATTTAACAATATACATCCATATCGTGTTCCATCAAATGGGAAATAAAAAACATCGATCGTGTGTACGGTGGACTACCGCCTCTCGAACTGATTAATTTATTTTTCACCACTACCTCTGATACCCATTTGTAATTATTTATGTTTAAGAATATGATTTAGATATATATGACATAATTATATTTATTTAATATTTATATAACATCCACATTCATATTCCTTGAAAAATTACAATTTGGGCCCATGTGTATGTGTGGACTACTGCCTCTACGAAGAGATGTGATATGTTTGTTCATTTTTTTCATTTTTTGTTATAAAATTAGATTTATTGAATATATATGATATATAAAATATCAAATTGATTATTTATTAGTGAGTTATTATTTTCCATTCCTTTTATTTATCCATCAATAAAATCAAAACAACATTCAGGAATACGTACAACTTATCATCTCAACAAATAGTGTAATTAATTATTTTATATCAAAAATGTATAGATTAATATAAATATTCATATAATAAATATATATTTTATTTACATAATTATTAACATTAATGATATTATAGATCTATAATGAAATTATAAGTACCAAAACTATCAAACCAAAACATACATGAAAAACAAGCATGTATTAACTGAAATAGTGGTTTTAACAAAATATTTGTTACTGAATTGGTAATAAAAAGGTATAAAAAAATAAAATATGGTATGATATAGATTATTACGATAATATAATAAATTTTTAACCAACATATAATTATTATACTATTTGTTATGAATATGTATGATGAAATTTAAAGTAAGTGAATTTCTCCTCATTTTATTTCTCTGGGACACATGTCATATTAACCACTTGTTTCTTTTTTATTGGAAAATATACTTCCCATGAAATTATTTTTTATGATAATTGTTATTGAAATTATAGTATATGAATTTATTTATATTTTTTCTTTCATAGTACTTATTATCCAAAATTTACCAATGTTGAAAAGTTTTTATATTAAAATCTCAATGTTCATCAGGGTTGTCTATGATTAAGTTTTTTGGTGATGATATATTTTGATCTTCCCCTCAAGAAACCATTTCATTTTATTAAACTATATCTTTTATGTAGAAAACATTTATTACATTAATTATTATTTCTTTAAAAACTCACTCTACTGAATGTAATGTTTTTAGAAAAAAAATGGCATTATATTTCTCTTAAATCGAAATATGTCTCTCTTCCATTTACATGTTTTGTAAAAATAATTTAAATAAGATTTTTACTACTATAAAATGGTTATGTCAATTAATTTTTAAACTATTTTGAATTTTAATTTTTTTCAAAATCAATATATTTCTCATTTTCTAAATTTAGTTTTTTATATATTTATTACAATTTTGAAAGGAATATTTTTCTTCAACTGTATGTGTTGAATATTATTTCATGAATCACAAAAACATAATGATTTAAATATTTAAATATTTTTTATGAGTTTTTTAAAATAAAATATTTTATTTAATATTTGGAAAAGATTATATTTTTAAAAGTTGTTCTAATTATGAAATGTGTATTATCCTTAGAACTATTTGTAAAAAAAATTATATTAATTTTATTCATCAAATACGAAAACCATTGGTATTTATTATGTTATAATGGGGATAATTTCTGATGATAACATCATTATTATTCCTCTATATAGTTTATTTTTATGACGATGATTTTTTTATGAAACCCATTTAATTTCATGGTATATGCAATGATGGACTAATGAGATGTCTATAAAACCAATTTATTTCTTGTGGGTTATGCCTTGTTGGTTTAATGATACATTTATGAAAGAATTTTTTTCCATGGGTTATGATATGTTTGATTGATGACATGTTTCTGAAAACTGTTTTCTCCCCAAATGAAATGTTCTGATGAATTTGTTTTGATCTTTTATCTCACATATGTATGTTTTTAATTATTTAAAGGGTGGGATCATAATTACGAATCTGTCTGTTGAATTGGGTACAATTTTATATATTCTGATATAAGTATGGGAAATAATTCATTTTTTTTATTTTATATGGTAAAAAGGTCGGGTTTTATTAATCTAATATAATAAATAATCCCATGTGCTTTATCCACTACAAGGAATAAGTCGATGAGAATCGTATGTTATGAGAAACAATTCAATATGCTTGATCCACAGTGGTATGTAACTGGTGATGAAAAATCTATAATGATATGGGAAATAAGTTGGTATTATTGATCCAGTATGATTTGATTGTCGCATAAGTTATCCTTGAAATATGAAATGGTTTCTATTTTTGTGATGTTGAAAATTATTACAACACAAAATTATTGTTCATGATTAATTTATAATGATTTATCACACTTATGATTCTTGAATATTCAAATGATAATGTTTTGTGTCATCTAATGTTTAATTTCTATAAGATATACCTTATGAATTTTTTTGTTATATTCTTATTCTCATACTCTTACATTGGTCATGTTATTTAATATGGTCAATGAGTAATATCCCCCATATTTATGATTTTTGAGAATCTGAGATCATCTATTATTATATTTCATGTCCCCAGGATATAAAGAATGTATTTAAGTATGGTATACATATGAAGAGTACTAAATGGGAATGTCATTATGGGATATGTTGAATATCTTTCTTGAAATAATAATATTTTATATCTATTCTCTAAATAAAATAAAAATTTATGGTCATTAGACGTGTATTAGTAAAATTTATTTCATATTCACCACAAAATATTTAATATCAATGTATGGAAATATTGGGTCACTATATAACAAGTAATAAAATAAAATAGTTTAAAAAATATTATTTTTTCATACACTAGTTTTCATAATTATAAATAATAAAATTACAATTAATTAGAATGAAATCCAAAAAAAGAAACATGGTCAACCCATGGGTTACTAAGATTTTTCATTATCATGGGATCCTCATACATTTAGTGAATGAACATATTGTAATTTTTCCCCAGGTATGTTCATGTTTCTCAAGAGCCTATTTCCAAAGAAAGGGTATAATGAATTACCTTTAGGCCTTAACACAATTCTTCTCGAGTTCCTGGTTAAAGTGGTATCATGTAATAGTTCATGAAAACACATGTCTTGTTGAAAAAATTATAGACTCTTTATGAGTACACAATAATCTCAAAATTTTTTATCGTCTAAAACATAATATGTAAATATTTCAAAATACCTTAGAGTTTTTTTAAGGAATTTAAACACTCATTTGAACATAAACATGAAAATTTAATTTAATTTTACTTAGCTAAGATTTATCATTCCACTAAATGATATGATCTTTATATTTTTTTCTCATTATTGATTACAAATATTGGAAATCTATGTATATTAATAAATTATAAAGTATTAATTAACATAAGAACATTCATTTAAAAGTTTAATATTGTCTCCCCATATCTATAATTGGACACTAAGATAAGTGTTTTGGTAGAACTCAATATAAAACCATAATTTTGTGAGTATCAATCTATTTTGAAATTTGATGGTGATTTATTCTATTTTATGGGTTAGTAATAACCCTCCTTCGACTAATTATATAATTAATTTTACTTAATTTAATCTTTCTTTAAATCCTTGGTTCCTCTATTTGAATAGAAACTTGTGATTTGGGTATTATTTTTAATTTATAGTATGTAAAATATAATTATAAAATATAATGAGTAATATACCTAAAGTATAAGATTAATATTTCTTATTCTTCTATTAATTGATTTTCATTTTCTATTAAATTTTATTTCCATATATGAAGTAAATATATTTTCTTTCATTATGCTATGAATTAATCTTTTTTGTTATTTTATTTGATTTATGAAAACTCATTTACCATTATTTTACCCTTTGATTTTTATATTTTTATTTTACCTTTTTGAGCATAAGGAGGAGGTTACATTTTCCCACCATTACTTATATTCATTGTAAATCCTACTAAATAGAATTTACAATGGATTAGCTATACTATTAATCCTTTAATTGTTGATTAATTGGGATAACCTTGGTTGTAATGATGATAATATGACATTAATGGATTATTTATTATCTATATAGAACTGATATTTTTAACACAGCATATCTAAGGTTATACCACTAGTTAAGTACATGTATTCTTAATTTATAGTTGTATATTGTGTTGACAATATCATTTACCTTTATCATATCATTCTTATTTTTTCTCCTAGGAGATGATTTCTCATAGGGTAAACATCAATATCCTTGTGTTTCATCTTCGACTCTTTTTACAATGATGATAATATGTTAATATGTACATTTGAATGATCCTATATGTATATCATGAAGGTATACTTTTCTCTCACACTCACTCACTATGGAGGGATGATTAGTGATGGAAAATTATAGTATATAATATATATTTTCTTATACTAGTGAAATATATAAGTGAATATACCACTCTGGAAAACATACATTAGTGGGTAAATGTTCTTTACTTAAAAATTATCATAGCCTTCCCATCACATTAATTTCCATTATCATCAATAAATATAAGTATATTTTACCATTTTTTCTCAATTTCCAAGTGTGATGAAATTAATCAATTTTACTATTCTTCAAATTATTTATCAAATCAAAGTCCCTACTATTTGATTTTGAATTCATTTTTTGCATGAATATTCAAGTGTAAAGGATATGTATTCCACTTTTCAAAACCTAGATGAGTGCCAAATCATATTAATTGAAATAATTTCTTTATTTATATTTCAAACTAAATTAAATTCTAGTTACTTGGTATGTTGAGTAGACTCCCCAATACGGAAATAAAAAATATGTATTTTCTCAATACATACCCCTATGTTACATCATTCCTTGTAAGAGAAAATAATATTTATTTTATCATTGTTAATTTAATAAAAAAATTCATTAAAACTCCCCAATAAATTAATGTTTCCTTACTAGGGTCATTCCAACACTTTGATCTATGAGTTAATAGTAAATTAATTACTGAATGGTGATATCTGACATAATATTTTCGTAAGGGGCTTTTTTATCTTTATGAACGAATTATATTTCTTTTATCCATTAAATTCATTTTATTATTATAAAAATATAAAATAATTAACTAACCGTTAATGGAAAAATAAATTCTCTAGAATTAATATTATATATTTCATCTTGATTTTTTTTATTCATTTAAACTATAATATTTCATTTAATCATTAAATAAAAATTATGTCACATAAGTAAATAAATAAGAATCCATTTGAAAAAATAAAATAAACATGTGATCTAAGCCTGAGATTTTAACTATTTTTTGGTATTTCAATAAAAATATAAACAAACACTTAACCCTAGGGGAGTAACTCTTTTAGAAAACACTATGACCGAGCTTCACCATTCCACCTTTAAGATTTGTATCTCCTTGTTTTTTTCACCTAAACTCATTATTGAACCATCTCTTATAAGTGGTAACTTGGCCTTTATAAATGGATATTACCTCATATGTGATGGGTACAAGGTCTTAAGGGTTTCAGAAAATATTACATAGACACACATTATTATACATATTAAAAGGGGACATGATGATATTAAAATCATGATATTTAATTTGGTCATAAATTTATCAAAATAAATATAATAAATAATTAAATTAAAAAGATATAGTACAAATTTATTGGTCATATAACCTCATGATCATCCAAAACATTCAATGACTATGAATTATAATTTATATCATTCATTTAATTTTATTATTTCATTAAATTAAATTTATCAACTTAATAAATTTTTAATCTTATCATTTCATTTACTTTTTTCCATATTTATCTTCCTTAATAGTCCTTTAGATTTGTTACCCCTATAATTTTAATTCAATTAAATAAAATTAATATGAATCTAAAATTAATTAGTGAAAATTGGGTACTAGATGGGTATAAAACATGTACCCTCCTTGTATGATTAAATGAAAATTGAAATTTAATATTTACAAAAATTTTACTTAAGGAGAAACTATATATACCTTTTTACTACTTATTGACCCCCATTGACCATGTTTAATACTCACACAACATGAAATGTAACATGATATGACATGTGAATAACACTCTGTTTAGTCCTTATAATGTAGTGTGAACATATATGACATATATTCATATATAGTGTGACACGATATTACACAATGTGTTGTTTTGTGCCTCATGTCATGTAGTCTGTATGATATGTATCTCTATATAACATGACATGAATATACATAGCATTAACCACTAGATATCCTCATAAGATACATGGTGTGTATGATGACCATTTATATCTTGTATTTTCATAATAACCTAATGAATAATTATTAAATAATTTACTTCCACATGAACCATACGAAATTGATCAGTGTATACTTGGTGTAGTATACCCCATGACATATTGTGTATACAATAGTTAGATGGTATATAGTCTACTATCTCCTTAACTAACTTTAATTATATTGACTCACATGAAACACATGTCTTGATATGTATCATGAATGGGTAGGTATGAGTTACACAAAATGTACAACCATCTAAACATTTTATACTATGATTCTGGACACCCATGAATTCCTATATCAATTCATATATCATAATCTTGAATGGTTTCATAAATGTTTATAAATCAAAAGGAATAAGAAATAAGACTATAGAATCATCAATAATCAATCATGATCCATGAAAAAGGGAAAAAAATAAGACTATAGAATCAGTAACAATCAATCATGGTCCACAAAAACATATCATACGCATAAGAAAAACATTTTCTATACACACAAGAATTGAAAATAATTTCTTTTATTAAGGATCCCTTTAGATAATGTCTTATTATATTTGGATAACTCCTTATTCCATTATTTCCTTATTCATGGTTCACTCCCAAGACCATATTATTGGAAATATTACCTTACTAAACAAGGTTTACTATCCATTCCAATAATAATTATCTAATGAAATAGACATATTTATTGAATGCATTGGTGGAATATATAATTTCTTTCCCACCCATCACATAATGAAGAGAACTTATATATGTGTTCTGCATGATTATAAAACATTCTTCATATCATCAAATAATAACCCGTGGAAATGATATGGGATTCAAAAACATTTTATAATCATAATTATAGACCAACCAAAGAATGAATAAATATTATATCATTGGATCATATCCCCATTAAAAAATAAAAAAACATCAAAGTATGTTGATATAAATAAAAATACCACTAAAATTTAATTAGATATTTTATTAAGGAAAATATTATTTTATTTTTAAATAATTGTTTTTATAACTAAATAATCTAAAACATTAAGAAAACATATTATTTTAATGGAAACTAGGAATATAGTAATATATTTCTAAAATTAAAGAGTATTCATGATGGGAAATAATATAATTCACGTGGTGTAGGTTAAAAAAATTTCAGTGTTATCTAACATTCATAATTACCTTGTTTAGAAAATGACAATAATATTCATTTAGAAAATTATTATAGAATGATAAACATGGGGGAAACTAAAATGAATAAATATTTTTAGAATAGAAACAAAATTTATTAAAAACAATTCAATGAAAATTTGGACATGGATGAAATGATTCCATATTGAGGGGAAAAATATCATTGGTTTTCCTTAAAAATATTCTTTCAGTATTTTGAGTACTTAATGAGAAGAAAATTATAAGAAAACATTAACTCTACAGAAATAAACATAGGTTAATAAAATAAATTATACATTTCAGATATAAAACATATATTTTAAGCATTGGAATATTTCATCATAAAAATTCCACTAAAATGATATTGTAATATAAAATCTTTATTAATAGTAATATTTGAATAAAAAAATTCTAAATTCCTGAAAATAATATGGATATATATATATATTTAATTAAATAATCAGAATGAAAAAATAAAATCTTGGGATGTATATAAACCATAGATAAAATAAAGTGGTTTTTAAAATTAAAACATGCCTCTTGAAGAGAAACTATAATAAAAATCCCTTACATTATATCCAATTTGATTTATAAGAACTCTAAACCAATTTATAATAGATTTATATTCATTATGATAAAATAAAAAAACATATCTATACATTTAATATAATATATAATACAATTATATATGTTCAAAATCCCTTTACTGATAATTATCTATTAAAGACGTCATTTAAGGTGTAAATTGCTTCATTTTTCATGTTTGTTTTACATCAGAAGTTGTGGTTCATTCAATTTGATAGTATTTAATTCATATATAGAATTATAATATTTATATAAATATCATATATATTCATTATATACATATTTATATCTATTCATATAAATCACTGAAAATAAACGAAATATATCACTCTGTGGAGACAATAATCCTTACGTCTGGATCTGTGACATTTCTAATTTTTAATATATAGAAAGAATGGAAGTTAAATATTAATTTGACTTTATAAAATTATTATTATAAAATATTTTCCATATATAAATATTAAGTCTATCAAAATAACCATAAATGAAGGATAGTGCTGGAAAATGATGTGTATCACTACGTGGAGGAACTAGTTCTCACTAACGCACTATCGATCCTTTCATCTTCCATTGGATTTAAAAAATGTGAAGCATGGCGGTCAACTAATCATAATAATGTCTACATATACTTATAATACTGTTATAATAATTTTTATAATACTATTTATGATAATATTATACTCTCAGTTAATATCTCTCCATATTCATTGGCATATTTTCTTTGGATTACAAATTTATTGTTGAAGTATTGGCCTTAGGTGAAAACCAGAAGCCCTTGGATGAAAATAATAATTAAAGCAAGGTTTTTTATTATGGATATAATTAGCTACAATGCTCAAATGTTATGATTAACATAGGATAGTATGTGATAATTTATAGGTGGGGATGGGTACCAACATTGAATTTCGTAAAATATTTCAATGATGTATGGTCACTTTACCTAGAAAGAGGTTCAAAATGGATAGAGATTGGATGATAGATTAATATTGGTTTGAAATATCTTAAAATAATAATATTTTTACATCTTCGGGAAGAAATCCTAAAATTATCTAATGATTTCAAATCCCTGTATACTAGTTTTAACATTAACAATGGTCACAAAATTTTAATAATTTTTAATTAAATTTGAAATATATATTAATAAAAATTAAACATGAACATTGTAAGGAAAATAATTTTTTTACTAATGAATCTTTAAGAATAAATATTAATTTACTTCCATTTATTTCATTCTAATACTGTCAATTGAAAGTAAAAAATATTATAATAAATATATAATCTATAAATTAAATTAAAATTTTAATAAATAGATATTAAATTAATTTATTAGTATCAAAAAAATTTGGGTAAATGAAAACAATTTTCTAGAAAAATGAGTTTTTTAGCCCAAAAAAATAACTTACACCAATATCAAGAATAATGACGAATCTAATGTAATTGATTATGTGATAAATTATTAAAGGAGTCATGAAATAATTTAAGATAAAATTCCAAAAATTATGAGACAATTACTTGAAATGGAAGTAAATATTATTAAACAAATATTATTTTACACAGTTCAATTAAAAATAATGCTTTTTAAAAAATACTAGTTATTCAACGAAATATATTTCTGACATTATGGTTTTAAAAATGATATTTATCTCAAAATAATTTTAAAAATTTGTAGAAATTGATTTCAATTTTCACATAGAATAATGTGAAAAAACCATTTTTGAGGAAAAAATATATTTTATGTGTAAAATTCCATTACTAAAAATAGAGAACATATTTATTATATATTAATATATAAATTTTATTTAAAAAAATATTGTACATATTTATCATAAATTGGATATTTACATTCATACCTACATGTTTAATTCAAGTTTTATAATAGTTAAATATAGTGTAGTTCATATAGACTTGGGGTTACATGTAAAAACATATATCAAATACTTCATGTTTTATTTCAAATGAAATAAAAATAAAATATTAGATTGTTACACTATACCCCCTTAAAAATAAATTTTCACTATAAATTAAGTCACTCTTTTAAAATCAAATGAGTATATCTAAAAATTTTCATATCCTCAAGTTAATACGTAGCTTCATTAAATTTCTTATTCCCTTTAATAACTTTTACCATGTGAGTATTCTTATTACATATAAATTTATATATGTGGTCAAAGATTTATATATGTTTTTATTCATAATAAATCACATTCCCAAATGGTATGACCTTTGATTTTAGTGCATATGAAGTATAATGTATGTACATTCTTGGGAGATATATATGTAACACATCATGAAAATGAGATAGGTTTGGTGGAACTGCCATCTGATATGTTACCGTGCAAACTCATTCAATAATATTTAAGGAAATGATATGGATATGGATAAAAATTTTCTTATGTTTTATCTCACAACCATATTCTATGGAAAAATTCATTAAACAACATTATCATAAAAATCAAATTTTAAAGATCACTAATTACAGTTATTATAACACTTTTTTCAACCTTGAGATTCAATTATATATTGTTGAATGGGTATAACATTATTTTCCATTTACAAATTTTTCTTAGGTCCCATTATCTTAATTTCCACATCATTATTTTCTTATTTTTCAGTTGTAATTTTATTTCCCTAGAGGGAATCATAAAAATACATTGAATTCTTGAGAAAATTATATTTTTGTAAGAATACATAACTATAGGAACGTTTTGATCCTAACCACCATTGAAATATAGAAAATAATATCATAACATATTCTTTAGTGTTTTAATGGTACTCTTAGATTGACCTTTTATCTGACGATGATAAGAAGTGATGAAACGCAAATCTATATCTTGACCATGGTGTAGACTTCTCTAAAATATCAAGGTAAACCTTTGATTCTAATTAGATATAATAGAATCTGGTGTTCTTTTATCCATACCACTTTTATAATAATAATCCTAGAAATATAATCATACATAAATATATTAGGTTATAAAAAAATTGTGCTAACATTGTAAGGTGGTCAACAAAAACCCAAATAACTTTATAGTATTTATTTGTTTTAGGGAGTATGGAAACGAAATATATGGTGATATTTTTTTTTTCATTCTGCTTTGGGTATTGGTTTTGAACTACCAATATTAACATATCTCTCATCATTAAATTTCTGATATATAGTGAGACAATATATATATTCATAATATCCATATTCAGGATATCCTACAAGAAATACACTTTTGGATATATATACATCTTTCGCACTTCTAGGATTAATAGAGAATGATGAGGTGTGAAATTATTACAATAGTTCGTTATTTAGTTCTTGTTTTTTATGGTAAACATACTCAATTAGTGAAATTTATCATTATATCCAATCAAGGATGAACTTAGGAACATTTCACATGTTCCTTTTTGCCTCTAAATTCTACTTTTATGCCACATAAATCAATTCATTGACAGATTTAAGAACTAAAATTTGAATAAGATAAGTTCAATCTACATCCTTCATGATTTCTAGACCTATATTCTGAAAATACATAAATATAGGGACCTTTATGATCCTCCTCATATATAATCTACCATGATCCTTTCAACATGAACCATCAACCACCATGTTCACTTTCCCAAGATAGTAGTGGTTTGAGAAATCATAATCATTAATCAATGACAACCATATTATGTAGTAAATATTAATATACTTCTAGGTGGATATATAATTTATGATTTTATGACTACAAAATATATCATACATTTACACATAAAGATAACGCATCCATATTATTAATTAAATTATTAAAAATTATAACTCCAAATCATGAATTGGGTACTTTTTCACATAAAACATAAAAAATCTTCTCAAATATGTTATCGATGTATAATTATACTTAATAACACACTCCAAACATTTTTTAATGCATCATTTTAAATCAAATCCTCTTCTCTACTATAAGGTAGTTCAAGAATAAGAGCACAGAAAAATCTTTTCTTCAGTTCTTTAAATTTTTCATAATAATCATATATCTATTTGAACTTAACTCCTTTCTGAGAAATCATGGTGATAAGAATATACATTAATGAGAAATCCTACACTATGTGTCGATAATATTTATCCAATCCATGGAAACTATAGAATTCAGTCACAGTGTTTGGTATGGGACAATGTTCAATGACTTCTGTCTTTAATGGATCCCCTAATTTACCCTCACTTGAAATTTCTTGACACAAAAAATGAAACCTTACATATCCAAATTTCACCCATGGTAAAATTTTAATATCACTTATCTTTACATAATATCAGAAATAAAATCCTCAAGAGATCCAAATTTGCTTTCTTTCTCATGTAATGAATAATATTATCATCTATAGAGTCTTACCAAAACTAATAAAGATAATATATAAAGAATCAATTAAATAAATCCACAAAAATAATGGTGAAATTATTATAGACATATGTAATAAATATAGTTTTATAGTTTCCATGTCTCAAATAAAAACCCTTCTTGAGAATGATTTACATTTTTACCAAAAACAGATTGTATTCATAACAAATATCAGTTATTGAAAAATATTTAGATAAATATAATTGATCCAATATATCATCAATTTCCGTAATAGGATACTTATTTTTGATCCTGATAATGTTAGGTTTTATATATTAAATATGTAGTCACTTTGATCCATATTTCATCCTAAATAATTACATGTGTTCCCCATGGTGATGAACATGGATGAGTGGATCCCTTATAAATATTCTCCAAGATTTTCTTCATCAATTCCTATATTTAAATCATATTTATTCAATATGGAGTATTTCAAATGGTTGTAGGATCGTGTATGAATTATATTGAAAAATATACATCACGATTTAGAAAAAAGGCTACTAAACTCATTAAGAAATGCATCAACAAACTCACATAAAATAGTCATATCATTGATATTTATTTTCTCCCTAGCCTTAGAAGATAAATACTAAATTTTAATAGAAATTAGTAACTATTAAATGTATTTAATTTCCATTGTATTCTCATATTTATCATCACACTAATAGAAATTTATAGGTTAGTTCAGAATATCAATTGTGATATCCCTTCCTTAGCATCTGAAATGTGATTTATATAAATAAATCAAATACATACCCGAAGAAAAATCATATTAAACTATATTAATAATAAGAAAATTTTTAGGAATAAAATTCTTATAAAATTCAATGGGATAAGAATTAGAGATTGAGTTTGATCAACATACCCTTTAAAGTTTCTTGTTCCAGTTTAATATCTAACCATTGAGGTTATTAGTAAAAATTTATTGTGAATTTTCATGATATAAATTAATCTATATTACTAACCACTAATAAGTAACATAAATATTTGATCATACCATTCCATGCCAAAACTTCATAATTCTATCTTTAGTTCCCAACTAAAACAAAATTGTGTAGCATGACTGTTAATAATTGTCAATTAGAGTGAATAATCATGGAAAATAATTCAAAGGATATCAAAATATTTAAACATCCACTTTAATCTATGACACAATAGGTTTAACCTATTTAATCTATAGTCATTATCTATTCAAATCTTTATTAATTTTCCTTAGATAAAATTTTAATTATTTTAATATAATTCCATAAGAGTGTCAAACCAAGTGTGATGTAACGTCTAATTCCATCTGCACCAGAATAATGGTCAATAAATACATAACCAACTCTTTAGGTTTGTTACTCCTATATTCATGTTTTTTCAACTATTACAACTTGTTCTATCCTAAAAGGGATATATTCTATTAAGAAATTCACACACTTGTATTGACCATAATATAATTTCTGATCTTATAATTAGGATTATTGATAAATTTGGTACTAAAGTTTACTCATATTAGGTTTCAAATGTTACTAAACCTTTACACTTTTACTAACTATTTAGTCCCATTTTATTCTTAACAAAATATTATATAACTCTAGATGAATATTTAATAAATTATTAAATAATATACACCTAGGAACATTATAGTTTTATTTTTTATTGAAAAATGTATATAAAAATGATGATCAAAAAAATATTTACAAAATTTCTCATTTAGTTCTTCACAAATAGCCTCATTCTTAGATATAAAAAACAAAAAAAAATTTACATAACCTATGGAAGGGAAAGATAATAATGGGTGAAACCATTTTCTTAGATTAGAAAAACATAAGATATATTAATAAATGAAATTAATTTGGAATAAGATAAGAATAATGGTATGACAACATGAGCTAAACATTGTATAATCACACAAATAAATTCATATATCACAATCATGAAACCCGGTATAATGTCTAATAAACAAAATTTATTAAAATATAAGAGTGAAAAATCCTCAATAATAAATCATGATCCATGAAAACACATCCAAATCATAAGAAATAAGTTTTTGTAATACACATAAGGATAAAAATTCATTTCCAATATTAAGGATCAAGTTCAATACTATAGTGGTATATAGGTTTCCCTCCCCATTCCATCAATTCCTTAGTCATGGTTCACTACTAAGACTATATAATTAGAAAAAATTTCTTAATAAACTATGTTCACTATCCATTACAATCCTAATTTTCTCATGACAAACCCAACATTACTAAATTAATTGGGGGAAAATATAATTCATTTCATAACCATAACATAATGGAAAAAAAATAATTATTTTTTTAACTTTATCATAAAACATTCATGATATCATCAAATCATAACCCCAATAATGGATATAGGATACATTAAAAATTAATCAAAATAATCACACACTATGGTGAGAAAGAATAAATATGGTAATATTATATCATTTTCCAGGTAATTCATAAGAAACATCAAAGGGTTTTTTAAAGATAAAATAGTTTTAAAAATCATTATAAAAGTTTTTTAGATAAATACCACTTTCTTTTTGAAATAACATACTATATATCGTGAAATTAAAAAATATTTAGGAAGAAAGTTTTTTAAAAAACCAAGATATATTATAACTTAGTCCTAAAATAAAATATAATTTATTATAGAGGAGAAATTTATTAATTGGGTGTATGATAAAACAAAAAAATATCATATCACATTATTGGTAAAAAGAACAGCGCACCTTGTTCAGAAAATGAAAAAAAAATTATGTTAAAATAATATTATTGAAATTAAAAAATTGGTAAAAATAAAATAATTATTCATTGGAATATAATAAAAAAATATCCATGAATTTATTTTAAGTAAAATTTGGTCATGTAAGAAAATATTCGCGACCGAAGAGAAAATCATGGTGGGTTTTCTTTAAAAATATTCTATTGAACTCTTGAGGGTTTATGGAGTGAAAATTAAATAAAAGCATTAAATATCAAAAATTTACTAGTTTATAATAAGATATGTCATAATTTTTAGAGATAGATCATATAATTTCATCATTATAAAATCTAATCATAAAAAATCTAAGTAAAAATGTTATTCTAACATAATACCCTTATGACTATAGAAATCATTGAATAAAACATATCTGGATACTTAATATTAATATGGATCTATAAATCCATATAATTAAATAATATATTCCTAAAAATTAAATTTTTAGGAATTATATACACCATATATATGATAAATTGGTACATAACATTAAAACAATTCTCAATGAAGAGAACTTGAGACGCAAAATCTGTTACAATATATCTAACATTATTCATAAGCACTCTAACCTCTGGTATAAAAAATATATATATATCCTTATTCTACTAAATAATCATATTAATTCATATAATGTCATATATGATCCACTTATATCATTTCAAAAATCATTTACCAAAAATTCCCTATTAAATTCATTGGTCTTATGTTAATTGCTTCATTTTTCAAGTATGTTTTATTTCAGAATATTTTTTTTACATTTGATCATTTTTTAGTGATATTAATAATTTTAATAATGTTATAAGTATCATATATATTCTTTATATACATATTTATTTCCCATTAGTAAAAATATGTTACGAAAAATGATGTCTGTTATTATTTCGAGATGTTTGTCCATACAAACACACGTGTGACTTTTCAATTTTTATAATGGATAGAAAAAAATTAAGGTTAAATATTAATTATATTTAACACAATAATTAATATAAACTAAATATAATTTATAAACATTAAATGAATCATAATAACCAATCACAAATTATGGTGGAGGAAAGTGATTTGTATCACTATGTGGAGGCGGTGGTCCACATGTATGCACAAGTGATACATTCATCTCCCATTAGATAGATAAGTTGTTGTAAATATATGTATAATAATAATAATAACATATAATTTGATTAATTATAATACATTAAACATTTTTAGTTGTTATATAATATTTATTATAAGTATCATAAGAAATATAACTGAAAAACATAATTAATATTTATACCTCTTCTTTGAGACACCTACTTTGTATTACTCTATAATAATTGAATGATATTTTAGGAGAATAAAACAATATAAATGTATATAAGGATTATTGGATGATTTTTAGTAAGTTATTTATGATCTAAAATGATCAAATGGAGTAAATAATGGAGTTGAAGAGGTTCCTTTTTATAAATGAGGAGAGGGAATGATAAGGAATTCCATAAAATATTTCAATTATTTAAGGTCACATTTGTAGGAAATTGAATCTAAATGGATATTTTTTATGGATAAAATATGTATTAAAAAAATTAAAAAATGTATTTGTATAGGTATTTGTATCAATACTACTTTTATCTCACTATTTAACCACCAAGTGAACTTGTTTTAACCCAAATGGTGGTAACAAAATTTTCTACTTTACCAGTTCACTAAAACCAAATATTAATTTAAATAAACTATGTTATATTAATTATAATTTTTAAAAATATATAAACCATCTTACAACTTTCCATTTTTATTGGTGGTAGAATTTAATTCTAATTAATTGTGAATGCCACAATGAAAAGTTTTTTTTTAAATGTATTTGACACTGTAAAAAATAATTTACATCCATTATCTACTTATAATAATATTAAGAATAATCATAAAATGCTATATTAAAAATTTATTTTAAAAATTTATTTAAATAAATTAATAAATATATATTAAATTAACTTTTAAATTTGAAAACACATCACATGGATAAAAATTGTTTTTTAGAAAAATATTTTTTTAAGCACAATAATAAACAATTAAAAAAGTAAATTATAATGAGGATTAGTATGTAATTAATTTTATTATTAATAATTATAGTAATATTATGTTACATTGATACCAAATTGAAAACATAATCTGATATTTAATAGAAACTAAATGCCAGGTTTCAATAATTGATATTTTTTCCAATTCACTAAAAATAAATATTTTTACAAAATACCTAAATTTTCACCCTAAGATAATACTGACATTATGATTTGATAAATTATATTAATTAATTCAAATAAAATTTCAAAAATTGGTATAAATTAAATATAATTTTTGTGTGAAAAATTTGATAACCCCATTTTTTAAGATAATATATTTTTGAAACATAAAATGACTTTACTGAAATTTGGGTACTTATATATTATGAATTAATCAATACATTTGAATTATTTAAAACCTTTATAAATATTTTTTATAAATTACTTAGTAAAATTCATATATTTTAATTTAAATCTAGGTAGTAATGGTTTACAATATCATAGTTCACATTGACTTGAGGTTTTGTGTATAGAATGTTATCAAACACATCTTGTTTTATTTCAAAGAAAATACATGTGAAATTATAGGGTGTTATTGGTTTCAATAAACCATGGAAATAATTTGATACACTGCTATATTTGGGTTTTTTTGTAAAAAACTATGTTATACAAGGTTTTTCGTTTATTTACTTTATTTATATGTAGATATTTTTTCCCAGATTTATATACATATTGATTTTTGGTCTTACTATGTCATATTCATGAATAATACATTATCTAATGTATTAATCTATTATATATTCCAAATTATTCATTAGTAGGTTGATTATAGCTTATTTCATATTATTATATTGTTTTATTTATACGGAATTCATCATATTTGTGATATGTACATCCTTAAATATATTTACTAACATATGTTATGTTTTAGGTATCACATTTCTAGTCACACTTTCTTCACTAACTTAGGATGTTTTTTGGTGGAATCTAACTATGATACAGTAGTATTATATAATTTGGTAGATATTTTGTTTATAAATTGGAAAGTGTTATGCAATAGAAATAATTTTAATTGCATTCCATAAATTATGTGTTTGTGTTCTTTTTATGTGTTAGAGGAAGAAATAATTAGTTTTCTGGTGGATTGAGGAAGTTATGTTAAAATATAAAGTTATGGAAGAAAAAAATTGTTATTAAGTTCTCATTATGTCATGGATTTACTATTAAAATCTGGGTTTTGTCTACTATCATGGTTTGAGGATCTGGTTTAAAGGATGATATTTAAGGAGTTCCTTATCACTATGGTTTGTAAAGTTATTTCATGGGTATCTTATCTATAACATTGTTTACATGTTACGAATTTTGGTTTTATATGATAGACTCATGAGACTCCAAGAAAGAATTAAATTGTTTATTTCGACACATAAAGGATTAGTAAAATGTGTAATTTTAGAAAGGAAAAATTCATTGAGTCTTTAGATATTTTAAAACTAAGTATCAATGGTCTTCATATCTTCATTAAATGAACTAAAACATGTCATGCTTTAGGGTACTACACTATAATTTGAGATAACTTCAATTAATTATAAATTTTTATAATGTGTATCTTCCACATTGGATTCGTTTTTGAAATTTATGACCCATGGTGACCATGAAAGTATTTTAATGTTTTTTGGTGTTTTTATGGGTTTTTAATATTCTTACCTCATGAAATCCAATCCACACGAGCGAAGGTACAATTATAATTCTTTCACCCTATGTTTTTTTCTTATATATTATTGGGGATCAATGTAAGGTGGTGGATATAATGATGATAAGTTGATTTAATGTGAGGTTGATATATTCTTGATACATACGAGAATCCTCTTGAAAATGTGGGGGTTTGTGAAAATAGTTTAATCTTTTGATAAAGAGATTATTTGAGTATAATGTTTTAGTATGTGATTCAATGGATCTTTTATTATTTAGTTTGTTAAAGTGGTATTACAAGGATTTCGTTTTATTTATATAGATTAATGATATTGAAAAATAAAATAAAATAAAATTAATTTTAGTAGTGTTATGAAGATATTTTGATGTACAATCCACCATTATTATTTTCATGTTTATTGTCATATAAGATTATAGTAAGAAATTATTATCTTTAAGCATGTGATGGTGTAGTGTTGATTTGGTAATGAATTAAGGATACTTTTGATTATCTTGTTGAGGTAATATTTTCCCTTGATATGGATGTTTAACTAAATAATTAATTAATTTAAGAACATGAATGTGATAAGATATGTGATGGAGCATGTTTGGATTAAATTGATGTTGAAAGTAATACATTAATATTATAATTAAGATATATGGTAATTGGTTGGTAAATCTTGTAACAACCTAAACCATCAGTGTCTTCCTATCTAGAGGAGGACCATGCCGCCACAACCCCAAGCCCACATCCATAGGATAGGGGCTGATGATAAGTGTTGATAATTCACAAAATTAATTTTTTTCCTTTTCATAAAGTACCTCTATACACTCACTCAGCTGTATCTATTAATAATTGTTGATGAATAATAATAAATGACTGTAACATCTAGAGTAAAAACAATGTCTCTAATAACATCTATGGAATATATAATAGAGTTACAATGAAATAAAAAAAATTAAGGGACAATAGTAGACCGTCAATAAAAGATTTCTTGACCAGACAACAATTGGAATAATAAATGGATGAGAGACACTGGATCCTCATCTCCATGACCTCACCACCATACATTATCAAATTTATTAAGAATCTTTAATCTTATCTAAAATTTCTTATGACCCATTTGTCATCTACATAATGTAAAACATTTGTAGTGAAATCTAATGTAGGGGGGAGAATATACATACATATATGGATGCCTCAAAAACTGAAGATAGGAAATAAATTACAAGATATAAGTAGTCGGCTCAACCTAAATAAATGGGTACCTGAAAAAACAACACATGTGTGTATATATATATATACTAATATATTCATACTATATAACAGAGAATGTGATATCCATCTCAAGGCCCATCCCAATATGATTAGTTTTCCCACATATCAAAAGTTTCTTCTTTGATGTTCTACATCTCACATGTTTGTCTGAAGAATTCCTAAAGAGGCAATGCACCTCGTCACTGCTCAATATCCTGAAGGAGAGAAATTTACATAATATATGGGACCCATTGAAGTGTAGTGGATTAACATATTTATATAATTCATAATGATTATATGATAATAAGTCCTAGTTGTGACAGGATAGTATCATCCCCATAGATAGGGGACCTCCTCCCTATTGTGATAGGGGAATACAATCTCCATATAGAAAATTAATATGGTGGTCTCATTCCATAGTTTTATAGGAGACTAATATCAACATTTATAGCAGAACCGCATAGCCTCTCCAGAAAATAGTGGAGGGTCTTGAACCCCAAAACATCACTCCATAGACAAGTGGGCCACAACTCTAATAAAGGACCATGTGTCGTTGAAGCTCAAAAAGAAGGGTGAGTGCCACTCCATTACAAATAGTACCTACACCATCTATGGTATAGAATATTACCATCTCAATATATATAAAGAGTATGGGGACTCATAACCTGGTGTGATAGGGGAGTACTGTGCTCCTGGATAAAGGACATGTTCCTTGGTGCGATAGGGGAGTACATGCAATACCTATAAAAACTAGAATATATAACCCACACCCTATAATGATAGAGGATTACCCTACATAGGGATAGCTCACCCACACCCTTGTAAGAAATGGGAGCACTCTATCAACATGGAATCTCTCCAATGATCCTACTTGATCACTACCATCACTGATCATCTCCTAAATAAGTGTATCACTTATAAAATTTACCATCATATCTCAAAATCCACTATGAAGGTCACCATTGGATTCTATATGGAAAAAACTAAGTATATGCTACTCACATACAAAAATCCAAGTTAAAATGAAGGATATAAAAGAGGTAGAAGGTATAGAGTGATGTAAACTATGTGTATGGGGATCCATATGGTGTTTTACTTTTCCTCAACACCTAGCCATGACTCTATAGACCATGTCTCACTGGCCATGTCATCAAACACAACATGTAAAGGGACCAAACCGCATGTATCATCCACCTTGGGCCTCCCCATTTGTTCCTAACCATGCATATCTCTGTAATATTAAGATTGGGCACCTTGCTATGTACCCGGTCATTCCTAATCATGGGTACCTGACCATGTCCAAGCATCTGTACTCCCAAAGTACATATTGTGTACTCCCACATGGGGTTTGAGGCATGTACAGCTAGAACAATACTTGAAAATGAAGGGATATACACAAGGTTTGTGGCACAACAACATGATGTGGGAGCCTTATATTTATTCCAACCCCAGGAAACTATAGGTGGGTTACTATATAGAATGTGTTCATACATATACATGTAGTGAAGTTAGAATTATCATAGAGATATTAGTTCATCATGTGGCTTCCATATATGCAACTTTAAAAATAAATTTTTCCATTTGACCACCCGAAACAGGTGGTGTATTCCACAATCCATGGGTTGTGGTCCTCTGATGGCTAGAATTTCGATTTCTAGCACATGTGGTGGTCTCTCATTCATCTTTCATGCTTCCCATCACTCATAACTCATCATTAATTGTATGCCCAATATAATCATCACCTATACCCCACAATAATTCCTAATACATCTTCAAATTATCATCCTAGTCATCATTTAAAAAAATTAGGAATCATTGGATTTGATTTTTTTCAATTCCATCCTATAAATGATAAAATACAAACCCATTGGACAGTATTGAAGAATGTGAAGAAATATGGGGAAAATAATCCAAACATGTCTGATAAACATCATTTTCCAAGTGTTCTCAACTAAATATTTCAAATATTGGAATCCATTGTGAGATCGTGGAATAAGATACATTAAATTGAAAAAACTGATTCGATTCGACAAAGGGGATAATGTATATTGTTGGAATAGGTATAATAAAAAAACTCATAAAATATCTATGTTAAGATGTTTAGTTATGGATAAAAGCCAAAATACAGGATCCCTACCATGAATATGTATTGATCATTTTTGAATAATAAATATTTATGTGATTTGGATGATTTTTTGTTTCCACTATCTCTCAATCCACCACAATCAGATCTTTCTTCATCATTGATAGTGATACGCCATTGAAGAATTCTCTCCTAATATTATTAGATCTAGAAATGGTTAAAATCAAACCCTTAGAAAATATTTATAAGAGGGTCTTTATAGAGGATTTAATTACATTATTTAATAAATAAATAAATAAATTATTTATTTATTTTATTTGAATTCACCTACCAATGGCTGGATAAATTGGACGTTTGTTGATGAGAAACCATAGGTCACACATATAGTAAACCTCTTGTTCTGAATTCAACTGTGGTATTATATTTTATACTCAATACTCAGTTCAAAATTTATGAAATTATTTTTGAACAAATATGTGTACATGATATAAATATATTATATATTTATATAAAATTAATTATAGGCTCACTAGGTCTCAGAATCCTGTGTTGTCTCGATTCCTATCTCCAAAAATATTTCTTAATATATTTCAATGTTTTAAAATTAAAAAAAAAGATAATCAAGATTAATCCCAAATTGAAATAATTTATTACCAAAAATAAATTTAAATAAAAATTTTGGTATTATGAGCCCGTATATGGATCCATAATTCCCAGGAGGACTCTTTCATGCTCACATGCTACAACAACAAACGAACTAATGGAATGTTTCAACCTTGCATGATCTTCTATTGGTGAACATTGATTTCCATAAAATTCTATATAAAGGTGGATCCGTCCTCTATATCCAAATCACTCTTATCTATAATGTGCGCTTGATCATGCATGTATCTCCTAAATTTAACACAAGGAATATGCTAGGAACCCCCTCCAACTTTGGGGGTAATTATAAGTGTTAAGAAACCTTACAAACCCTCTGTAGGATCCTAAATGGCCCGATAAACATCTGGGATATAATTCCTCCCAAGCCGAATCTCCATAATCCACATCATAAGGATACACTCAAGAAAACATCATCTCTCTTCCTGAACTATGAGTTCCTATAAAATCGATCTACACACGATTTATGTCAAATATAGTTTTTCCTCATCCGACATTAGATTGTCTAGACCTTCTCTTTCATCACCCACACTATATCATTCCCAATAAGAGATTCATCAATTATCCAAGTCATGTGTAATGTTAACCCATAGATTCTACCATATAGGGTCATGAAGGGTTCAATATAAATATTAGATACATAAATTTTATTATAATAAAACTTTTCCAAAGGTAAGTGATTCTCCCAATCCTATCTAAAGTTTAACATGTAATCCCTCGTATATCCTCCAACACCTAGAGATTGTGCTCAGTATGACCATAATTATGGGGTAAAAATATATAATCATCCTATATTATATTTCGAATGACTCTCAAAGGCCTCTCCAAAACTATGATATGAAGCACACATCATGTTTAGATACAACCTTCAAGAGAACCCTATAAAGGTGAGAAACCCCTCACATGTATAACTTCCCCAACACTCCCTCGAACTCTTCCCTATGATAGAAAGAAAGTGAATCAACATAGTTTTTTGGTAAGATATCTCCCAAATATTGTCAAGGAATATTTCAATTCCTGGAATACTGGTCAAAAATTCCACATATGTTCCATACCATTTCCACAGTTGGATTTCAAGAGGTTACAACAATCCAACTTAAACCTGATTCTCAACCTTCACCTGTTAACATGTTAGACACAAATAGATGAAATACGCCATGTTGTACCTCATTCCAAACCATTCGAAGTCTATTTTACGGTCTTCATAAATCATCCCTACACTGAGATGAACATCCAAATGATAATACTAAGAATCCCCCATAAAATTCTCAAACATGATCAGAACCATCAATTATCCCTAGAAAAGTATAACATGATTCCCTATTTCGTACAATCCATATAGTGATTCTCTTAGGGATATATGGTCACATAGGAACTCACTCTAAATTTTTCATAACTGAGCCCCCCTCCTATATTGTGGAAGATGAGTGAACAACATCAAATAAATATATGTTTCACCCTTATCCACCTCAAGGTTCTGTATCAAAGAATCCAACAACTCAGTCACCTCCTCCACCATAGAATAACTGGAATTCTTACTGAGTAAATCTACCACTAGGTTTCCCATCCCATGATTATAGAACATCTAAAATTCATATACTAATAGGAACTAAAACCAGAACCTCAATATATTGTTAAAATATCTCTATATGAATATGTAACTAAGTCTATCATAGTATGCATAATCAAAAAATATCTTGCCTATAATATAGTGCATAAATATCCCCAGAACGAATACAATCATTGTCCAATCTAGGTCATGAGATGTGTTGTCCTGTTTGTGGGGTCTCAACTATCTTGAACAATTTGTGATCACTTTCTACATATTCCTTAACGCACAACTAATCCCAACTTTAGAGGCATTGAAGTACACTACATACTCCATTCCCTCCTCTATTAATCTCAAAATAGGATAACTAGTCTATATATACCTAAACTGCTCAATGTCTCCCTGACAAAAATAAGTATATTTAAATAACATCCCATTTCATTTTAGGGTAGTCAAAATTGTTGAAATAATATGTAATTTAACCATGAACCTATTGATATAACCTTCCAAGATAAGAAAACTATGTACTTATGAAATGATCGTGTGTGGATTGCAACAAAGAACTGCATCCACATTCATTAGTTCCATAGCTAATCCATGATTATGAATTACATTCCCTATAAAGAGAATCTCAAGGATCCATAACTCGTATTTTGAGATTTTACCATAAAGATGGTGATCGCGGATCATGACTAGAAGAACCCATATAATCTATTCATGTTTCTCATTTAAAAAATAGTAGATTATTATATCATAATTGTAGATAAAAAAAATTTGTGTTTGGATATAAGATATAGTTAATTATATCTATAAAAGTGTTCGGGGAATTTGTAAAATTGAAAGGCAACACCCAGAAATGATAGTGTCTTTAGTGACATCAGAATTCTATATTTCGAATATCAAACTTCTGAAACCTCAAATGGTGTTAACTAGACATGACATCGATCTCTGAGAACCATCAAATTACCTCAAAACCCATAAAACATGTTTTCAATATTAGAAAAGAATTACTTTTTCTTTATCGTCTCTAGGTTCATGAGATGATAATCAATACAAAGACATAATCTCTCCTCCATATTTTTAGAAAATAAAACCTTACCTACCAAGAGGGGACACACTATTTCAAATAAAAAACTTATATTTAAGGTCCTCCAAATGTACCCTCATCTCCTATATTTCGGTAGGTTCCATATGATATACCACTAAATAAAGTGTTGCATTCTATTGGTGTAAGTTGATAAAAAAATATCATCTCCAACCGCAATGGTTTACCTAGAACATCTGGGGGTAATACATACATATATCAATCCATGACTAATGAAAACCACATGCTTGAATATCCCATTATGATAAGGGATAAAATAAATAAATTAAATGTGGTGGCTTTAATATTCCTAATGTCAACATCCACTTGATCTTTCAGGACACCTCACTCATCCATAAATGAGATTCTCATAACCTTTGTCCAAAAATATCAGACATATCTATGTTGATATTAAATATTATATTGTAATGTAGACAACAAATATATACCAAATATGATTTCATAAGGTCTCATCATGATGAAAAATATGTCCCATGAGAATCTCTCTTCACCAAATGATAGTTCACAATTCTGGTAGATAAGTGATATCCAAGAAGTGTTCCTTGTGCTATCCTGAAGACAAATATATTTGGATAAGTTCTCAACTGGGATCTCAATTTATTGAACCATGAGTTTGGAGACTATTTAATGACTTATAAAATTGTTTATAAATATTGGATAATGATTATAATTAACAAAATTCATACCATTAATATTCTTGTTAGATATGTTTTCATAAGCCCCCAAATCCTGTAGCTACCTGTGACCCAGACTGTCTGCTCCCATGGACTAATTTTATCCACTTAGGGCTTGTGGTGAGTTATATCATAACTTCTCCCTACTCGATAAGCTCCTTCTCCCTGAGCCCCACCAACTCCATTTCCAGCTCTGCCTCTGAGGGGTTGCCCTGGCTACACCTAAGATATACTTCATCACAGTGCCAACTCTACCATGAAGGTTAATTCCCATACCTACTCATAATTATAGGTCAATAAATCACATTTCATGTGACTTAGTTCATCACATTAATAGTATCACCCCTATCTAGAAATCTGAGGTTCTATGTGTTTTCCTTGAGTCTTATAACCATGTGCATGAGTCTGATCATTGGTACGCCTCTTGTGCCTCAGCACTTGTCATCAACCAAACATTGTAGATTAATTTTCCCTAGGATGCCTAATAATGGAACCAACAACATGGAATCCCAAATAAATGAAGATATTTATCACTAGTAACTGCTGCCTCACTTCACTGCTCTAGAATATATGGGAATGTTTATGGTTATCAAATTGGAACGTATGTCTTTGAGGAGACCCTAAATTGTCTTCTGTGCCCATAAGTACTATAATAAATCATGTTGAAGGAGTACCATGTAAATTCAGGGAACTTGGTGGAGTATTTAGTAATTTTCATCCCTCATTACTATAGCTCCGAAATATCAATAATTATAACCAAGCATAAGAATGGGGAAAAGTAATCCTCCTAAAATAGCTGTGGGAAATCAAACTATGAGAGTGATGACTAATCATGATTCTGTGGCACTAGACTCAACTAGCACCAAATATCTTCATTGAATAAACTCAAAACTAGTGTAACCATCTCATTAGTGGGGGACAATAAAAGTCATAACCCTAAAATATGAACTCAATACAACAAACCACTAATTTGGGATATGGCTCACCATGAAATCAAAGTGTCCTATGGAGTTGGAACTCACAGAGTGTGCAACGCATATACAAAGCCTCATCATTTTCTAATTTTATAAAATGGTTCTTGAATGAAGGGGTTGATTCCACATTCCCTACTGGAGAAAATATATCATTTTATGGGCCTTGAACGGATGCCTCTATACTCATTGGATCATTATTGTGATCCTAATATGGTAACATGTCTGCCAGTCTTCATGGAGGAATATATAAAGTAATCAAGACATACCAAAGTCAAATGAGAGTATATATATGGGAAGATGAATCTCCAAGTATAGTCAAAGTACTCAATCCTATATGATTCAAGTACCAATGTTCCATTCAACCAATTTATCAATATTCGGAGTCGACAGGGATGTAGTCATAGTACTTGTGAATGGATATTTTAGATGCCACACCAACAATGGGTTACCTGGAAAGAAACCCACACCTGAGGATCTTCGACATAGTTTTCTTAAATTCCCAACCAAACCTCATAAGGGGAATAAACTCAAAACATTATACCCAGGTTCAAACACCTATAATACTACTCTGTAATGACTTGAACCACTAGTTCCTAGCTATATCATGGAATATTGGGCCACCACAACCCATATCCCCATTCTATATCCTAGGGGATAGCAGCAAGTTTTATGAAGTAATAACAAAAATGTGAGTCCACTTCATAAAATACATGTACACACATAACCAACCATCTCTTTGAATAAGTGTGTAGTAATAATAATAATATATAGTGACATCTTGAGTAAAAACCATTCATTTATTAGCCTCTAGGGATTACAAAAGATCATTGTAGTGAAATATGAAAATTAAAGGTAAAATATGATCCAACAAAATAATATTTCCCAAATAGAAAACAACTGGAATAAAAAAATAGTTGGGAGAGGATGACTCATGATCACCAAGACTTGACCATCGTACAACGTCTATTGACCTACGTATCCCTATACCCTTCTAAAATCACCACTCATATATCTGTTGTCTTCATAATTTAATAAAAAATGTGGTAAAATTCCATGCATAATTGAGAATATAGATCCACAATATAATTCCATAAAAAACTAAAGAGGTAGATATAGAGGACATGATATAAGAAGTTATTTCAACCAAAATAAAGACGAAAATAAAATTCAAAAGCACATATTTGTGTGTGTGTTTGTTCATATAAGAACCCCAGATGAGAGAGAAATAAGTTATCTATATCATATCCATTCCTAGGATGATGATTCTGCCTAGAGATCTAGATTTCTATCATTGATGCCCATCATTTCACATGTTTATCGGAAGAATTAATCGAAATTTCACTAACCTCACTACTATTCCACTACATGGTAGAGAAAAAAAATACTAAATAAAGGGGTCCTTCAACCATGTAGATGTGTATAACAATTATGACTAGAATAATGTTTTTGAGAGATTAATACCCTTGTGTGAAAGGGGATTACAATCCCCAAAAATAGAGGAAATGTGCCCTGGTACGACATGGGAATACCTGCTTTATATGATCAATGAATATGGATCACCTTCACCCTATTATGATAGGGGAGTACCGTATCCATAGATAGGGGACCCATGTAGCCTCACCCAAATTGAGTGGGGTCCCATACACCACATCTACTCTCCACATCCGAGGGATAAATAACTCTTAAGGAGGACCCACACACCTCTAGGGATCAAAAGGATGGGGTAGAGCTTCTTTGGTTGATAAAGGACCTACACCCTCTTTAGTGTGGGGGACTGACGTATCTATATGTGAAAAGATTATGGGGTACCCATGAATAGATGTCATAAGGGATTATCATCGTCATAGATATAGGACCAACAACATGATTTAGTAGGGGACTAACACCTCTACATATAACAATAAGTATGGGGGTCCCATGACCTAGTGTGATAGGGGAGAAAAATCCCCATGGAAAGAGGGATTACATCATGGTATAAAAGGGGAGTATCATATCTACCTTGAATCAATCCAATGATCATATATGGTCACTATATTCATCTATCATAACCTAAATAAGAGTCACACTCATAAAATATCTCATCTTATTTCAAAATTTGGTGGCCACCATCACATTCTACATACAAAAACACTCATGATAGGGTGATCATAGACCAAAATATGAGGTAAAATGAAGCATATATGAAAGGTAAAAGTTACATAGTTAAGTACACATAGTGTAAGGGGTCTACATAGAATTCTACCCCACTACATAATCTTATCGTCTCTCCTATGAAAATGAAATAATTTCCATTTCACCATAAACTACAGGTATAAGGACCACACAGTGTGTCTCAAACAATCGTGGTTTTCCAATGTTCTCATACTCTTTCCCATTTCTTTCATCTTATACCCATGTACATGGAAATGTACTTATTCATGTCTTATACTAGGTACCTAGACATGTACAAGACCAAGTACTCCTATATTACATAGTGTGTCCTCCCACACATGGTCATTGGAGGGTGCAATTGGAACACAACATGGCAAACCAAATATGGTAACATACTGTGTGGCGCGACCACAAAACATGTGATCCTTATATTTTTTTCCAAAAAACAATCCACCATGGTAGGGTGACTATAAGAGAAATTTTAATCAAAGTACAATTTATGTAGTAGTGGTTTTCCTAGAAAGAATGATTCATCAAATGGAATCCATATTCCCCACTTCCATTATGACATCCACTTTTTGGCCATATGAAACTGATGGGTTTTGCCTCTATCCATTGATTCCAACCCTACAGTGGATAAAAATGTGATTTTGACCACCCGTAGTTTTCTATAGCATGTCCTGCATGCCTCTCACTACCCATTGGTCATCCCTCTTGAATCTATGGGATAAATCACCTTTGTCCCATAACTGATCATTCTCCATCCCAAATCCCAATACCTATTATCTTTTTGGGAAAACAATTGGGTATCCAAGGGTTCAATT
Source organism: Viscum album (assembly GCA_963277665.1). Lineage (NCBI taxonomy): Eukaryota > Viridiplantae > Streptophyta > Magnoliopsida > Santalales > Viscaceae > Viscum > Viscum album. The sequence goes on along the minus strand of OY728146.1, from coordinate 207,727,720 downwards.
ATGCTCATATCCATTCCAAAAAATTCGATCTATCAACCCATAGGATAATGGTTAAGAACACGAATAATTATGGGTTAAAAATCATAACATGTTTGATAAATAGTAGTATCTTGACCCATATTCTACTAAATTATTCCCTTATACAGTGGGTCACATGGCCTCAAGAATTCCACCCTATACACCAAAGGATACTGACTAGTATCGAGGGCCTAGGGGTTGTCTTTGGGAATAATATTCCCCAATGTAAGAGTTTATCATAGTGGAAGCAAAAAATTAAATAATAACGAAAGTGGTAAATCAATCAGAATGAAAATAAACATCCAAGGTAGGATTATATGAAAAATGAAAGAAGTAATCTCATAAAAAATATTTATGTGTCATTTCATGTCTCAAAAAATATATAAAACACGTACACAACAATCCAAAAAAATACATTTATCGAAATACCAAAAATACCATAAAGAAATATCTTCAGATAGCATCATCAACCTAGATCAGTCTTGTGATATATTTCTCTTAATCAATAAGAAGATCAAGCATTATACAATGGTATCCTTCCCCAACCCCTACCTGAATCCTCTAAGTATGTTCGGTTACCTAAAAGTGTCCCAAAGAGGGTGTAAGATAACACTTTTTATGGTACCACTAATAGAATCAATAACATAGTCTGTGTAATATAAACAAAAACATTGTATATTATATTACCGGTAAAATTTACTAAAAGAAAAGTGATACATGTGCATTGAAACTATCCACCCTACCAAGGCTCCCTAAAAATAGTTTCAAGCTCTAATAACAAGGGGATATTTAGCATGAATCATATTTATTTATTTATTGGATAAAGGGAGTGACCACAGGCCCACTACATACGAACTGAGAAACCCCTAGGGGGTCAAAAATGATGTAAACCGAGGGAATCCCCTTGGAAAAATGACAAACAGGCTACAGGGAGTGACCCAATACTATTATACACAACAATAGGATCCTCTGGACTTCCCAAACCTGCGAGCACGTCAGCAAAAAAAATAGCTTCCCTCAGAACACGATGGACCCGTTGGCCCTGACTCATCTCTAACGAACACCTTCGGGTTAAATAACTAAGTATCCAGCGCACCTCGCAGGTCCCTTTGACCATCTTGACCAAAGCCTCCAAATCAGACTCAATGACCACCACCCGCAAGCCCAAACTCTTGCAAACGGTGAGCCCTGTGAGAAGGGCCCTCATTTCTTCCCCCATAGAGTTTCCTGCCCTGAAAAAAGCTCTTAAACCTTCCAACACCGAGCCACACCGATCACGAATAAGACCCCCTCCCCGCATAATCCCACTCTTTTAGGAGCCTTCCATGTTCAGTTTCAACCCCTGCATGGGGGGGTTCAAGCGTACCCACCTGCCCCCCAAATCACCAAAACAATAGCCGGGCAGGATTTGTTGAGGAAGCTACAGAAGGCCGAAGAGGCCTAGCCACCCTTGATGACCAAACCAAGATCAACAGTAAGAGTATTTTCCCGCATCTAAAGGAACCTCACCGAGGGCCGAACACCCCTCCTCGCCTAGTTCCTAGCCTCCCAAAGGTCCAACAGATGGGAGAAAGAGCACCAGACCAGATTTTAATCTTTGTCGTGCTGATCCCTACCCCGTGAAACCATGAGGATATGAAATCGTTGAAGGAGGTATGAGGCCAGCTACAATGAAAATGGCTGGAAAACATGGTCCAAATGTTTTCAGCCCATTCGCTCTAGAAGAACAGGTGCAGCGTAGACTCCCTCCTGGGTTGCGCACAACATAGACAGTGGGATTCCAAGTGGATGGCTTTCCCTTGCAGGTTCTCGTCCATCGGAAGGACAAAGTTCCTGATCCTCCACACAAGGAAGTTCATCTTGGTTGGGAGCTCTTTGCACCAGAACATTGAGGCCCACTCATCCAGATTCGTATCATCAGCAAGCGACCTGGTGTAATCCTTGATGGAGAACTGGCCCAAGGCAGAGCCTGTTAAATAGCACTTGTCTGGGGTATTTGAAATCATAAATAAAATATCCACCATGGCCATGATGGATAACAAGTTTATATAATATCCTTCATTTTCATGCCAAATAAAAAAGTGTATTTAATATCCAACCATCAAGGAAATTTTATATAATAGGAATTATCTAGAATAGTCATTCCATTTAATTAGAAGTCTCAAACCATAATGGGTCAGAATATAGATATAAAAGTCCAAGTCATCTTCATCATGTCCTAGGATTATCTTAATGGAAACTCATTAAAGGATTGGGTGGAGTCCTTGGATCATGCAAACATAGTACTTCCAACTCCAGCCCATGAAATCCAGATCCAAGGTGTAGAAAGGACCAACGTACCCTATAGAATTAATATCCAAGGAGTGAACAAGTCAAAGGAATCAACTAAAACAATCTTGATCGATGGTATAAATGTCCATAGAATCTATTGGAATTAGTATCCAATTTATACCACCCATGTAGTTTGCCACCATTTCATCTCATAATCTCATTTTAATCACAATTTCAAATTCAATTAAATCTCATGAGTTCTTCCAACTCATATATCCATTTCAATTAATATAATTAAAATAATTTAATCATCTTGTATCACATTGAAAATAATTCATAACCTTATTGTGAAAATTCTATTAAGAATAATAAAGATAAAAATTCGGTACACTGACTATGAAAGCACACACAAACCCGACAGGTGGTATTCCAAAATGGATGATATAGGGGGACAGTCTATGGGTGGCCTAGGTTGGGGTGAAATAGCTTCCAACAGTCTCAAAAGTACTCAAGGGAAACCTAAAAATGTTCCAATTAATTTATTCATGGAATTAAATTAATTTTAAGGATACTACCTGAAAGTAGAGAATGTAGTACAACTAATACTCATCATAAAAAATGCAAAATCTTAAAAGAAGTGTGTAGACAACCTACCATGGTTTTTGTAGTATATCACTCATCTAATATTAGGATCTGATTGGATTGATATTAAGAGAAAAATGAAGAATGGATGAAAATATTGAAAATAGGGTATATTGGATTTCACCTAAATAACTCCATAGATATGAATTTAAATGAATAATAGAATAATTTGAATGATTAATTTATTAGTGTGAATCCAATGAAAATAACAACATTTGATTCGAATTTAGGATTTGGAAATGGGATCAAAATTTCAATTTTGAGCTACAAAGGGAGATCCCAGACAAGAGTTGCTATCAATAGATGAAAAAAGGTTGTTTAGGTTTTAAATCATTTTAAATGTAAAAACGTCATTTCACCCGAATTTATTGGTTCACACAGTTTGGCCCAATGGTTTTACAAATTGTTCACCAACTATGCACCCATTACTATGTTAAGGAGTTCCTCACATGGTTTGACTAACCCTGAGAAAATCATGAAACACCCTCATTAAAAATTTATAGATCCCCTCGCATAGGTGTGCACCTCTGGTGGCATAGTTTCTTCAATCCATGCAGCCACTAAGAGCCCAATTTTCATCACTCATATTATTTCTAAAACTATGAATCCTACACCACATGATTTATTCTAATATTGAGTCTGGACTGATTTTCCAATAATGTGGGAATTTTTGCTCTGAACAAGCCTCTAACACCCTAGATACAATCATAATCTCATTGGGCCCAAATTAATGGTCAAAACCAAGGAGTTAAATTGAAAAATATATATATACCTTGTAGGAAAACATAAGATCCTACAATACCCCCCCCCCCTTAAAATTCAACCCATAATTTCCCATTCCTAGGTGGTTAAGAATCATCTAAGAATAACTCTATCCACATAAAACATACGTCAGCCTCTTAACCCCAATTATAATTCCATAAATAATCATGATTCAATAACACCCATACTAGAGGAACTAACTGGCCTCATTGAACCCTTGTGATCCTACTAATAACATGTATAGGATTATCCATGAAAGGCATATCTACAAATAACACTACCTCATTCAGATGCAAAGTGTGAGAAGTGTTTGAGTGATAATGGTGCAACAAAGATACATGGAACACATCATGGTCAGTACCTATGAGTAATTGTAATTGATAGGCTACTGGACTGAATCTATCTAGAATCTTTGATGTTTGGACATATCACAGTGAAATCATACCATCTATCATAATCCTTTTTCATCATATCCTGAAGGAGATACTTAAAAAACCTAACCCCTAACCTTAAACTCTAGAGAACATCAATGGTGATTTCCATCAAACTTTTATATTGACTCTGTGGTATCCATCCATTTATGAATAAAATAGACCTACTCTAAATTATCCTTAAAAATAGATAAAGACCCATTAATTATTTATCATCTCCCTATAACTAGAATAGGGGTGATAAGTATGTCCTACTATAAAAATAATCCTAATTATCCGTATCTATTTTCACCTGATAAATGTTATTGTAGGAAAAATCAACTAGGGTTATATATCTCTCCAAAGAGCCCCCAAAATCTAGGATACATGGTCTTTGCATGTCCTTAAGCACATTAATCATCCTATCTTATTGACCATCTGTCTAAGGGTGCTTTATTATTCTTATAAGAAAATATTTATCCAATATCATCTTCAAACTCTACCATAAACCAGACATAAAGAGATCTTCCATGCATGAACAGATTGTATGAGGGACCCCATGAAGATGCACTATATCATAGATATAAATAACCACAAGCTCGTCAACTAAGAAGGTATCCCTAATCGATAGGAGATGAAAAGCCTTCATGTGCTTGACAACCACAAACCACACAATATCACTACCTTGAGAAGACCTCGGGAAACTTGTAAAAAATCATCACGACATCATCCCCCTTCCACCTAATAATGGTATCTTCTATAAAATACCAGCTGGTTGATGATGTTCCTTCTTCACCTACTGACTCCTAGAACACCTCATAACAAAACTAGCTACCTCAAGTTTCATTCCCTACCACTAGTACAATTTATGTAAATAAAAATACATCATTATAATTCAAGGATTCACTACCCAAACTGAGGCATGAAAATACACAAGATCTCCAGATTTATTTCTTCTGGAACCCATACATGACCATGAATATGCATAATTTAACTCTCTCCAACATTCCAACGAGGAGGTAGGTCATCACTTTTCATACTCTCCAGTAGGACTTGGCCCCTAGAATATGATAGCTACCTCATCCAAACTCAATCTAGAAGGATATAAGTAACTAAAAAGATGAAGGAAATGTTTATCAACATATTTCTTGCATCTCCAAGTGCATATCTTAAAACAAATGCATAAGATTCCATTCACTATTTTCCTCCTGGACTAATTGTATATGAGTCCTCTTTCTCAGTGCATTGGCCATTACATGTACCTTTCTAGAAATGTAGGAAAGATCTATGTCAAAGGATTGTAGGTACACAACCCACATTTTATTATTCAATTTTAGATCATGTTGTTTAAATATATAAATGAGGTTTTCATGGTCTGTGTACACTAAAAAATTATCTCCCAATAAATATTGAATCCAAAAGGAAAAATCATAAACCACTACATCTTAATTTAGATTACGTGTGAAGTAATTTGTCTCATTTGGACTCAACTGACAATACCACTATTCCACGAATCTATCCCCCTATATCAAAATTTCTCTAAACCTGATACCAGGTTAATCAAAAAACATAGTTTCGGTACTACCCAACTTAGGAATAATCAGTACTTCTGTTTAAGTTAGTCTTACTTTCAATTCTAAAATGGTTAGTAATTTGGCATCTGACCATATAAACTTCACGGCCTACTTAGTCAAGCTTATTAGTCGAACTGCTAAGTGTGAGAAGTACAAGATGAAATTATTGTAATATTCGGCTATCCCCAAGAATATTTTTATGTCAATGAAATTATTGTGCTTATTTAAGAAATATATAGCTCTCACCTTTTCTTGGTCAACTGATACTCTTGTATCTATGATAATATGTCCAGGAAGTGAGTCTCATCCTTCCAGATGTAGCACTTTTTGATCTTAGCATATAATGGATTCTCACACAGTGTATCCAAACAGATCTTATGATGTCTAGAATGTTCCTGTAGATTGTGATAACACACTGAGATATCATTTAGAAAACCACTACAACCAATTCCAAACAAGGATGCAAAACAAGGTTCATCAATTCCATGAAAACATCTAGCATGTTCATGAGACTAAATGATATAAAAATATACGCATATAGAACATTACTACTAGGAATAATTTTACAAGGTATTTATGTTGGTGAAACGTGGACATACTGATAGCTGTATCTCAAATAAATTTTCAATAACACCTGATCTCCTCAAATCTGCTCAAAAAGGAAGTCTATTTGTTGTAAGTAATAACATTTCTTAACCATTAAATGGATAAATTTCAGATAATCCACACATATCATGATTATTCCATATTCATTTTTTTCTAAAATTATCGGCAAGCCCCGTATATAATTATTGGCTCATATAAACCCTATTTTCGTTTAAGTCTTCTATATTCCTCTTCAGCTCTTATAACTCCATAGTAGCCATCATGTAAAGGTTAATGGATACTACTGAATCCCCTTGAATAATCTCAATGGAGAAATATAGCTTTCTCTTAGATATAAAATCATATAATTCATATAGGAAATTTTAACAAAAATGATCAACAACTAGATGGGATCCCAGCTCATGAAGTCCTAGATCATCAAGATACAAACTAGAAATCTGGGATATCATATTACCCATCACGGGATTCCTTGGCCTATATTGTCTCACCTAGACATCCAATTAAACTTTTTTAATGAAAACATGACCCACAAGTGATGTGAAGGTAACCCTACAGAGATAATAATCAACATATCCTCGATAAAAAAACATGATATTCCATATTAAGAATGATGTAAAACTCAGTCATCTCAATGAAAAAAATATTTCAGGAGAAGTTACATCCACCAGTCTCAAGGGGACACTCCCTACAATGGAGTACACTCTCCATTTTGGTCCCCAATGTAGTATCACATGTCATAACACCATCATAAAACTAAAAAACAAGCCTAAGGAACTCCACCATAGGCATTAATATGAAACTATAAGATGCAACTCTATCAAAAAGAGAATATACTCTCTTAGTTTCTACTAAAATTGTACCTCTCACCGAAATGGAAAAATTCTTTTCTCCTCAAGTGTAACATATACAGAATATATTTTTCTTTAGCCGTGACCATGTGAAATAACCACACTACCTACAGTAGGCTCACTCTACTGCCTAGGTAAAATAGACACCTGACTACCTCAACCATATATACCTCATCATCCTAAATTATTGGCACTAGATAAGCTCCCAACATGATATAGAGATGTAAAAAACACTCATGAACATGGATTATAAGCTAGTTATAATGCCCTGAGATTTTATGAGATTGGTTATTTTTAATTTCTTCGATGTCTTGTGTTATACACTACACCATGATTAGTTCATGCTATGCACAACATCATATTACCTTGTAATACATGCAACACTATTTTTGTCCTATGTCAAAAAAAAATTATTTTTAATAGATTTCATTTTACCCAAAACTGTGTTTATGTTAACAACTAAATATTATTATGTTACCTTATAACCAAACCATTATAAAATCAGGTATGAAAAATATTAACTAAATTAAGAAAAAAATATTAATTCTTTGGCGATAAATTATTTAAAAAATCCTTTTTAAATGAAAGGAAATGTTTTTTTATGAAAAATGATAGAAAGGAAAATAAGTGGGTTAATAAAAAAATCACTCTATATGGATTTGATTAATAAAATATATATTCAATATATTTAATATTATGTTTAACATTAATGTTATATTTCTTTAAACATGATATAAGAACAAATTCAATTTTTTAAAAAAAATAATTTTCAAAACAAAATTAATTTTTATTATTTTTGATGGAGTACTCATTTCAAATCTAATTTTTGAAACATTTATAAGTCCCCTTTGAAAAATAAACATTTTCTTTGAAATTGGGACATAAAAATTTAGTTTGGATAAATTCTCTCTTATTTTTATGATTACTATTATATTTTAATGAATAGTGAAAAAACACTCCATTTTAATTCAAAACTATTTTTCATCCAGTTAATTTATGTTGTTAGATAAACCTTTTAATTATTTTTAAAGTATAATTAGATTAATTTATTATCATTTAATTCAATTTTGTTTCGATGGATGTAATTTCACAAAAAAATTTATATAAACACATGTTAATCTTTTGATGGTTTATATTTTTTTAACTCATTTTTCATTCCCTCAATGGGATTAATTTTAATTTAATTATTGAAACTTATTTGTTTCAAAATTTTAAAAATGGATCTTGTGTTTTTAATAAGTGTTTTCAAACTATATAAATAATTTACTTTTATTTTTAATGGATTTTATGAATACTATCTTCGATAATTTTTATTTAACACGATTAAATGAAAATTTGGTGATTTCGGTAACAAATTAATCTGATATATGCAATAAAATTACACTAACACTTGCATAAATCATATTAGATGATTAAAAATAGAACCTTAACAACTAAGGATCATAATTGACTAATTTAATGGGCTTTGGTCCATGAATAATATGTAAATATTATTAAAATAAACGAGAGTGAAAATATTCTAGCCGCTTATTTATTATTAGTATAATAATTTTAATATAGTGGTAAACCTAATAAAACATAGATAATTTATATTATCCAATAAAATAATAAAATTAACTACATTATTATAAATTATTTAGAAATTTTAGATACCAATTAATTACTTTAAAAGCCTATATAATGATGATATAGAAACTATTTAATTTTTAAAAAATTAATAAACTAATTTTTATAATGACCATTAGAAGACATGAAATCTTCAAAAAATCTTTTATTAGGTATATATTGACCATAATCATAAAATTTTCAAGTTTTTGACCATTTAAAACCACATATAAATGATTATGAAATTTTTATTATATTATTTAAAGTAGAGTCAAAGTTGTCACTTTCATATTTAGTTATACCATATCATTTTAAATATAGGGTTAAAAAAGATATATTTTAATATCAATACTATTATGGAATATAAAAACCTTATATTAATAATGGTATTTTATTTTTAATTTTAAGAAACAAATATTTATATAAAATAATTAATCACAACTAGTGTTGTCATTATTTTATTAAGGGAACTATCAAATAAATGATATTAAATATGTAAAAATAAAAAAAATTGGGTTAATTAATATTCCCAATGAACATTATAGATGACCTATACCCATAAGAGATATAATAATATAATTTTTTATTTTTTATCATATTATCTTGAGAATTTAAAAAATTCATGAAATGAATAGTGTCAAAATTGACACTATTGATATTTCTTTGAAATAATGTTTTACTATATTAGTTAAAAATAATAAGATATATTTCAAAATAAAAAATAACAATATGATAGAAATGTTTCTAAATTATTCAGGTATGATTTATTTAACATAAAATAAGTACAATTAAAAATATTTTTTGTGGGAAAAGTTGTTACCTTAGAAAAATGGAAATATATTAAGTAATGATTAATTAAAAATAAAAGGTTTAAATTGAAATCCAAACAAATATATATTCTATTGGTATATCATATTACAATTTTATAATATATTTGATTCAAATATATCTCATTTTGGAGTTATTTGGATTAATTTTGAAATTATTATAACTTAATAGTATGGGAACTTTGAAAAGTGCCCCTCACTTAAAATATGAAACAGAACGTCCTCTCTCACAACATAACAACTAATTAATGACTAAATATCATATATCCCCTACCATTTCCACTTATAAACATACCTAGTAAAATTATCAAGGTTATGGTCCCATCAAAATACCATCGATAGTCTTTTATGATTTGATTTAGAGGGAGCATGTCGAAAATGTGGTAATATCCTGTAAATTTTTTTTCAAACTACTTCCTTATTATACATAATCACCATGATTTTTTTCGTTATAAAGTAATTTATATAGTTTCAATTATATAATAATATGATATTATGATTATGTAAAAACCATATTCCACCTTTTATCCATCCTATGAAAAATAAAATCACCACGCGTGGGTACATACTACTTACCGTCGCCACACCATGGTGTAATATATTTTTCATCACCACATTTATAGGATGGGTGTAATGATGGGAATAATAACCATATATGACTATTATAACATGATTTGTATTCTATAATATTATATACACCATCACCTATAACACAATTTCACTATTATGATAATGATATTGTCGATCCTACGTACGTACGACCCACCATCTTCACGATGTGATTTGATTCAATCTAAATGATATTCATTAAAGAATTATTATTTAAATGAATATAATTAATAAATTTAATATTTACTTTACTAATATCATTCTTAAAATTTTATAACTATAAACTAATATGGGGAATAAGAACTTATCCCTATAAACATGTGTAATAAAATAAAGCATTTAATACCGGACGGTTGAGTAATAATATAATTATCAAAAGGGTAATAATATGATCACTGATGATATAAAGAATGAATATGATTCTATAATAATCTATTAATTTTATTTAAACCCTTATACAGGAGGTTCAAATACATACAACATGAATCTAACCTAAGGTAAGGGAATTTCACCTCACTTTTTATTTCATTGAGATTCATACCTTATTCAACAGTCATTTCTTTTGTGGGGTGTACATACTATCCATGAATATATTCCATGACTTTTCTAATTTAATTTCTGGATATTTAAATATCTATTTTATGATCTCTATTTCATGTGGTTTCATTGTCAAAAGATACAAAATGTTTAATGAAATATTTGTCTCAATTTTCATTCTTGACGACACATATTTTATAATACACTTATGTTCTTATACAAGGTGTATATACTAACATTTTACATGTTATATAACAAATATCATTATTTTAATGATATTATAAGATTATTTTATAGTTATTATTTCATGGGGATTGTAATTCAAATGTTTCGAAGTGGTATGGGACACTTTGAAATGTTTGACGATTATTTTCTTCTAGAAGTGTTTTTAAAAGATATTTTCAGTGCAATATCAAGAAAAATGAATTTAATGAAAAAATTTATGTTATAAAGTGTTTCATTATAAGTTTTAAAATTTATTTTCAATGAATTTTTTTTAAAAATGTTTCATTTTCTAAAATCTTTTTTCTAGAATAATGGATAATTTCCTCAAGAACCGTTTTCCGTAGTTCTCTCAACATGTTTTTCCATATAAGATCATGTTAATTGATGTTACTTATTTGTTATTGGAGATTTGAACTAGTGATTCCATTATTCTTATTATTCTTTTAATGGTTTTCATTTTCTATGTATTGGTAATTATAAATTTTTTTCTTTTCCATTAATTATGTTATGATGAAGTGTTTTATGAAACCCATTTTTTCTGGGTTTATAAACGATCTATGTTATTATAAAACATGTAATACAGATTCAATTATGAGATGGGTCGGACCTATAACTCCGCCTAATTTATTGGGAAAATATTTATATCTCATTAGACAGACATGGATAGAATGACATGTAAATATGGTTTAGTAATACAGGTTTAGAATAGTAAGTAAATATGATTCAGTAATACACGGCTGGAATGAAGTGTGAACTATGTTCACTATAGGACTTGGTTCACTATGATATCCCTAGCAGTGATTCCTTGGATACTATGGAAATCATATTATGTGCTTATTTTTTTCCCACAAATTCCATGTCTTATTCATATATAATGATTTTATATCTTATGTTATTCATTTCCTAGTGATTTGTGTCTTATAAACTTTCAATATTTTTTCCAAGACTCATTTTTATGATCTTTGATATTCAAGGAATGATGTTTTACTTTTATGATCATGGTCTACTACCCTTGTTTTCATGTTTATTCTTACATTTCTCTTCTATTTACCATTACTGAGCATTTTATCTCACCCTTTCTGATGTTTATTTTCTCCTGGTTAAGGGGAAATATGTTAAATTCGTTTTTCATATAAATATTTCACATGGATGATGTTGATGACCTAGTATGAAATAATGAAATATTCACATAGTGGGTGATAGTGTGTTTTTATTTATGAACCAGTAGTTTATAAACCAAAGTTTCTATGAGTTTGCCTCAATTCTATAAAACCCTAAACATAAAATGTCGTTAGTTATGTAATTGATCCATTATTTCATTTTATTGTTGAATGTTTTGATCGAAAAAATTTGGTCACATTAGTAAATGTTTTTTCTTTCTTGTAGAACTCTGAAGTGTGGATTTTGGGTTATTACATTTGATATAAGAGCACGGTTTTGGAAAATTTGGAGATTAGGATGTTTTCTTAATAGTTTTTCATAACATTGTGGGATTAAAATTTTATTGTTGAACATAAGATTGATTTCCTAGAACCCCCTTTTTAAGATTAAGGTTTAGAAATTTTATGGTGACTAAAAGTATTTTGGGGGAATTTATTTTTGAGTTAATTATGGTTTGTTGCATTTTAGGATGCAAAATGACAGGTATGATCAAACCATTGAGGATAACATATTTTATAGTTATTTTTTAGGACTTTAACAAATTTTTTGGTAATGGTATTATAATTATTTATTTTCAGAAAATGAAAAACTCAGAGGGAGGGTGAAAACCCATCATGTCCGGTAAGGATGTGAGTTTCAAACCCACGACCGAAGGGAGACGAGGGTAAATTGCCAACCACTGGCCAATGTGATGTCCCTGGTTAGTATGAATTTTTATTATATTTACAAAAGTTAATGTAAAAAGAATAAGTTTATTTTTATATCTTCTTTTTTCTAAAATGGATATCCTTATTATTGGAAATTTATTAGTTATTTAAGTGATAAATATTATTTTGGAAGACATTCAGTATTTTAGGAACATTATTTGATTAATGTAAATAGAATACTTTGGGATCTTAATTTAGGATTAATCGAATAATTATATTTTTGAGGAATGTATTATTTTAATTGTACGCTTATTGGGAATTATGTTTTTTATGGAAATGATTAACCTATCATGGAGGATATGTTATTAGATTAATTAAATTTCATATAATACATTAATATTAGTCAATGTTATTTTTAGATAAATGTTAAAATTTATCTAGAAAAATTATGTACTAAAAAGTCATCTGAATTTTGGGTTTCAATATTACATAATAAATTCTCAGGGGTAGTTATTTGTTGAATTTTATGTGTTGAACATTGGGTATTACTATTGAATCTTGGAGATTAAATTAGTCTTTCATCGCAAAAGGATTATTCTTTTTGGGAATTATCTTCTCATGTACTTACGATTTTAGCTAATTTCTAATGACATGAGAAATATGTAGTTAATAATTTTTGGATTATTTGATTATATAGAAGTTGGTTATAGTACATTTGGTGTCAAAAAATAAAATTGAGTACTCATCTTTTAGAAGAAAAATTGAGTCTGTGGTGGAAATTTATTAAACGATGAAACACTAATTTTTATGTAAGTATATTTCCTTATAATATTTGTCTATGTATTAATATAATTCCTAAACACTATTAAAATGGTCTTTATAAAAATTATTTTAGTTTTCCTCCTATAAAATAAAATATTATTTAACCCTTCACAAATTTATAGTTTTTTTATTTTTATCTTCAACATAAAAATGTTTTATACCACTCTCCATTATAACATTATGGTCAGTTTCTTCTTCTATATAAATTTTTCCCGATATAGAACCCTAGTAGTTGTTATATTTGGTGAACATTGTAATTCCATTTCTTTTATTTAAAATGATAGTTTTATTAATCATTTTTACAATGTGGGTTTTTATCCATTTACAAACTGAAAAAATTTCTTGGCAGAAATTCATTTTAAGGGGGTATAATGTAACACCCCGACATTTTATGTGATAGATTTGTTTTAATTTCATTGATGTCTTTTGTTGTGTGCTACACCAAGAGTAGATTTCACTACACATAACACTATATTATCTTGAAGTATATGTAACACTATGTTTGTCCTGGGTTACACACAATTTCATGTTCTTTTAACATAATTCATTTTACGTAAAATTATGTTTAATAAAATAACGACGTATTTTAATGTTACCTTATAAACTAAGCATTATAATATTGAGTGTGAATAGAATTAAATAAATCATGAAAATATTCCTAACTCTCTGGTGAAAAATTAATAAAAAATTAAAATAAACATCTTTTTAAATAAAAATAAATTATTTTCTGAAAAATGATTTAAATGAAAATACACAGGTTTGAAAAAAATTACTCATTATGAATTTTATTAATTAAATATATGCGTAATATTTTCAATAAAATGATTAATATTATTATTATATATTTTTTTAAATAAGATATGTAGAGACATGTTTTTTTCAAATAAGGCTTTGAAATATTTATAAATATTATTCAAGAGATGCCCGTTGAGACAACGTACAATTTCGAGGTCCAACATTCCTGGAATTATTTTTATACAAAAATAAATATGTTTTATATTTTGCACAAGATGTTAGATAAATAAAATGGGATAACCCTTAAATGGTTGATCAGATCAAAAATTTAAGAGCACAATTGGGTCAAGAACACGTTGTTTCCCTAAGAGAGGCATAAAATGAGTCAGTGCGGGATGTTCAGACCCCTCTCTTATTGGAGGTATGATAAATGGATGAATTATATTATGAATTTATTTATTTAATATCTCAAACCTGAATAACATATGAATAGGGTCTTGGATGAAATATTTGATACCACTATTGAGTTCAAAACATAGGCTTTACCCTCGGTGGGCATAACCTTTGGTGGCGCCGAGAGTTTGTCTTATGTTCCATCATATAAGATTAGTTAAATAATTAAATAATATTTATTTAATTTATTTATTTATTTATTTTAACCTAATGACATGCTATAAATTCTTGGTCTAGAGGGGTTGGCCTCAAAATTCAGTTTGGCCAACAATGGAAAAACCTCCCTTCCACCTCTCCTCTTCTTCTCGTTGGTGAACGATGAACGATGAATAACAATGAGGAAATCATGTATCGAGTTGGATTGATGTGTGACGAAGGAATCATCATCTTTTGATCATTGCACAAGTGTGATATTCTCTGATATCAATCGATCCAATCTAGGTTGGACTCATATTTAGAATTTTATTCCTTGATTTATAGGATTAAGCATGTTGATTCTTGTTTCATTCTCATTCCCCATTGAATTCAAACATTATATGAGCCCAAGTACCGATGTTCATACTATTTGGTATATTTTCTAACCCCAGTTCCCCAACCTGGATCACTGGCCAAGAATGCTTCGCCGGAGATGTTCAAGACATTGTTTTTTGTGCCTTACTCCAATTTTTTCCACATCATCACTGAGGAATCCCTTTTAATACTGGTTTGACAATTGTAAGGAGACCTGAGCTCGATCAGGCACCCAGATTCGATATGGATAAAACAAACAATGATAGAATCAAAAGCAGAGACTGGTTATGTAATGATTTTGGCCTAAGGAATGCAAGTCTGGAATCATTTCATAATTTTATGTCGGATCAATGGCTTGGTGGATCACCAAAGGTGCATAGGTGTGGGTGTGTGTGTGGATATCCAGAGTGTTATAGATGCATTGTTTTTGTGGAGAATTATAGAATGGTGCAGATTAGCGATGAGTCGAGGTGTCTCATATAGACGGAAGTGCTGATTTAGATCAGAGGCAGCAGCATGCCTCTATTCTATTGGGTGATTACGGTTGTAGGAACAATACCATGGAAGAATACGATTGGAGACAAAATGAAATTAAAATACTAAAATAAAAAAAAATGAAAACCAATAAAGGGAAGAGGAAGTGGGTCACCTATAGTGCATGGATAATCCCCCTTGTTTATGCCCTCCTCTCCCTTTCTTATGTTTTAAAAGTAATGATAAATATTATAAGAATATTTTTGTATTAGTATTATTATTATTGGTGTCAAACATAGATTTGGTTGCAAATTCTTAATATGATCTTGGATTGAAGAACCATCAAGGGTAGAGCAACCCCAACATTAAGATAGTAGATTCAAGTCTAATGTTGAAGATTAATTTCTTGTTTGTACCTCGGGTCCATAAAATTCTCAATAATAATATTACACAATATTTCCCCTCTCATAAGTCTTTTATACAACATCATATTGGAGACCTATTATCGATGATGTGACCCTACCTTCAAGGTTGTCTTTTTACGACCAATGTTGGGTACCAATATCTAACCCATTTATTGGATCTATAAAATTCTCTATAATAATATTATTATTATTTTTTAAATGTTGATTCAAACATAACCACTACATCAAGTGTCTATTTTACGTGCTTTCTATAGCAGTTAGATCCAATTTTCAAGATGATATTTTCATGATTACTGTTGGATGACTTCTTTGAGTTTGTGTGTCACGACTAGACCCAACAGAGCTCGAGCCACGACTCCCCAAACCCGCCTCCAATAGGCCAGGGGCTGGCGACCAGCACCGAGTAGTCTATCGCACACATGGGAGGCATTAGCCTAAGGTACCTATACACACGCACCCACAAACACCTCCATGAAATAGTGCAGAGATATAGAAAGTTAAAGGTAAATGCATGCATTCAATCTATCCCAAACCAGAGTGCAATAGAAAATTTACAAAAGGGAAAAACCGGGCCCACCAAAAGAAAATTACAAAGCGCATCCAAGCTGCTCTGAAGAAGGGGAACGCTGCCACAAACACCAGTGGGAAAGCTCCCTCGGCACCACACTGGCAAACACCCTGGTCAATCTCACTCACTCAGCTCTGCCTACTCTGGGTCCTCCTGGGAGTCCATCGAAAGGCCTGTGGTCTGCACAAGACACAAACATGTGCGGGAAAAGCCCACTCTGGGGTGAGTATAAACATACTCAGTAGGCACCCCAAAAATCCAAAACAAAAGAGAGCAACTGAAAGGAAACAGTCCACTCATCCCAGCTAGAGGGAACCCATAGGAGATAGAAACTCCATCTCATGACCATCCTCAGCTAAACACAACTAGTCAGCTCATCTCAGGTGTATGCCCATATATACACCTTGAATAATCCAGATATACCCAGCTCACGCACCAAGCCACAAGAGGTACCGACCTCCTCACAAACAACTGTCCACAACCAGGAGAGTACACCACATGATCATTGTCATCCCATATGACACTCATCCGAGAGATACACTCCTTCAGGTCTCTACCAAACCTTTCAGATGCTCACCCGAGAGATCACACTCATCAGATAGGATCCCTGAAGAAAAACACGCCAAAATAACATAACCACCAAACTCCTCGGATAGGGGATCACTCCTACGGTCTTCTAAGGGATACCAGAACCCACTCTGATAGAAGAAGAACTCACAAATAGGGGATCACTCCCAGGGTCCACTGGGGGATACCACAAACCAATCTGGCATTCTGTTTCGGTGCGGATGTGCGTCGGGTTACGCTGTTCCGCCAGGACGCGTTCGCGCGTGCACCCGTCAACCCGAGGGGATGGGCGCGCGGCTTGTGGTCCCGCAGTCCCGCTTTCCAAGGGCGGGCGGCATTCGTCCCTTATTCAGGGGCGTCTGCTCCTTGATCGAAACCGGGATGATGGGATGTCGGCTCCTCCTTCCTTGGACGTCTCCTCGGAACTCGTCGCCTAATCCGGGTCTCCCTCATAGACTTAAGAATGTTCGTGAATCTTGTTCCCGGCGCCATATCTTCATGGACACCGGTTAATTACGCTGCTTCCGCCCGGACACTCCAAGGAGTCTGGGCGGGGCAGCAACCTGCAGTGAGAAGGCCGGGTGGCTCTGGGTGATGGGGGCGTGTCGTGACACTTCGGCTCTGCACGTCTGTCTTCCGTCCCTAATAGGGCTTCTGGAAGGCATGATGGCCTGAGGCATCCCGTACTGGGTGCGGGGAACTGTGTCACCTGAGGTTTTCCTCAGCTTCCCATTTTTAACACGGGGTATGCCGCGAGGTTAACGTCCAGTGGGGACGGCATCGGACCGATCAACACGAAAAGTGGATCAGATGACAGAACCCCTTGCGGGGAACCTCCGACGATGGGGCCAGCACATGGGCGGCTTCCCAAGTAACGTGGAGTGGAGTGAAGTGGCATGACCCCACCGGGATGTGGCGGCCCGGGTAAGGATCAGGATGGATGATGGAGTGAAGAGCTTGGACCCCGTAGGGGCTTCCTACGTACCGCGCGTTAGCACGGATCAAAGTCAACGTAGTTCGGGTATACAGTTTAACGTCATGCTGGACGTCGGCAAGCCGACTCACGAAGAGGTCGAGGCCGCCGGGCGGAGGATTGAACCAAACCACCTCGCACAGAGGGGGATGGAACGGCCGGGTGGATCACAGTTTCACGTCATGCTGGACGATAAAAGGGGAAATGGAAAAGGGGGGCTGTGGGGAGGCACCGTGGAGATACACGCGGGCAGTCTCCCACAGGGGCGGATTCATAGGTGAATCGACGCAAGCGTGAACCCTGGAGGGGTCCACTGATGGAAGAACCGACGTAAATACGACCGGGACGACCAGGTGGTGGGCTTGGACCTCAGGGAGGCTTCCTACGTACCCTGTATAGAAGACAGGGATCAAAGTCCACGTAGTTCATTCTGTCAGGACTTACGCACTTGGGGCAGCCCGGATGCTGCAAAACTCAGTTGGAAGGGACTTGGACCGAAAGCAGAAGACACCTCGATCCCAGTCACACCCTCTACTGGCTTCGGCAGTGGGGAGGCGCAATGGAGATACACATGTGCAGCCTCCCACGAGAAACTAGGGGTTTGTAATACCCTGCCCCCGTAGGGAAAAGCCACTCCCATTAAATCGTCCCAAAAGCGGAACCATCCCGACATCCCTGCAGAGACGAGCGGGTGGGGGCCACATCCAAACCGGGGGAGACCCTGCGTGCAGAGCATGGGATCGGATGATGCGGACGGTTTAACGTCTTTCCGGACGAAGCACAGTTTAACGTCGTGTGTTGAGGACGAAGCGGACGGTTTAACGTCTTGCCGGACGAAGCACAGTTTAACGTCGTGTGTTGAGGACGAAACACTTGGCAGTTTAACGTCTTGCAGCGCGGACGATGGGGGCTAGGCAGTTTAGCGTCGTGCAGCTTGGACGGATGTACAGTTTATTGTCATGCTGGACGAATGCGCAGTTTAACGTCATGCTGGACGAATATGCAGTTTAACGTCATGCTGGACGAAGATGCAGTTTAACGTCATGCTGGACCTATATGCAGTTTAACGTCATGCTGTACATATATGCAGTTTAACGTCATGCTGGACATATATGCAGTTTAACGTCGTGCTGGACATATATGCAGTTTAACGTCATGCTGGACATATATGCAGTTTAACGTCATGCTGGACATATATGCAGTTTAACGTCATGCTGGACATATGATTGCCGCCGATGGGTCCGTGTCACTTCGCACGAGCCTGGAAGGCTGCACGGGAAGACAGCGCACGGTTCGGGCACCCAGGATGAGGATCATCGGGCGCCACGCAGGCGGGTACCCTCAAGGGGTCAAGGGAGGCGACCCTGGAGGATTGCGCCCAAAAGAGGAGCTTTGCGCGCAAAACCGCGGGTCGGCGCGCAAAATGGCGGTCTGGCGCGCAATTGGGCCAGCGCTTCGCGCGCGGATGATTGGGATTGCGCGCACCGGGCTTCGGGTAGCGCGCGGGGGCAACGGCTCATTCTCTAACGAATGGCCACTTTGAAAATGGGGGGTGCGCGCAATCGGGCTGGATTGCGCGCACCCGGGGGGCAATTGCGCGCAAGAGGCTTCTTTTGCGCGCAAAGGCCTTCGGGTTGAAATTTATTCAAAGGAAATGAGCCAAGGGGATTGCGCGCGAAGGCGGACCCCAAGGCTCTATTGCGCGAAAGAAAGGAGGTTACCTGAAGATCGGCATTGCGCGCGGAAGGGGTTGGATTGCGCGAACGAGCGACGCTTCGGATTCCGGCAACCTTCAAAACGTCGGGGGTCGCCTTATATTTATAGGCAACCCCGGGTGTGGAATCCGGTCTCGGGCGCGGATTCCCTTCGCGGGCGCGAAATCATGACCCGGCGCGCAAGGGAGCCGCGCAGGCACGGGCGCGCAAAATAGCACGCCGAACCGGCGCATTACGCGCATCCCGGGAGGATTGCGCGCCGCGGGTCAACTTTGCGCGCGAGCCTCTGAAATTTCGCGCAAGACCTCCGGGCCCTCCGGAACGTGCCTCTGACTCCAAATATCACTTCGCTTTCCGCATCCGGAGCTTCGTTTGGGAACAACGGACTTTTCCGGCGTCTACAAAAGCCCCCCCTCGGAATCTGGTCGGCGAGAGGTCGCAACGATCGGGTTCCGAGGGAGACGCCGGAATGCCGAAGTCCTGGGCGGCGCGGGACTTAGGCGCGCAAAAAGGGGCGCCGGGCGCGAAATTCGCCGCTGCGGTCGCCCAAAGCGCTTTCCGCGTAGCGCGGACCCCGGCCTCGCCTATAAATAGGGGCCCTGGGTCCCGCGTTCCGTACTCAGGCCTTCCGCGCGATAGGCTCCAACGCTCTCGTGCGCTAAATTGCCTTTTCCGGCGTGAAATTCGCCCGATCGGCGCGCAAAAACCGTCCGGAATTCGCCTGTCTTTGCGCGAAAACCCGGAACTTTGCGCGATATTCTTCCCGATTGCGCGCCGTCCACTTGGATTGCGCGCCAACCTTCAAACTTCTCTTCCAGCCTCGTCCGATCCTGCACGCTTCATCCCTTAACCCGCACGACTCCCGAAACTTCTGAGATGGTCGCGCACAGAGGAAATGAGGGGGATGCCGCCACTCGCAGGGCTGAGATGGCGACGAACGAGGAGGTTTACGGAGCCAAGGAGATTGTTTCCAACAATCAATCCTTGTTCAACTTACTAACACCGGCCCAGAAGACATATCCACTGTCAGACAACCTGCCGCTCTGGAACTTCGGCATCCTCGATGAGGTTCCGGTGCCAGGGATCGAGATTGATGCGCCGCGGACCTGGGTGACCCGGGAGGACGAGCTTCTCCGCTATAACATCACCAGAAATGGGCATCCTGCCAGGGAGACCAGACACGTGGATGTCTATGTCCTGAACCCGAGGACGCGGACCATTGACGGGGGTGAGCCTACTGCGGAGAATTCTCCAGCCCTCTACTCGAGCATATATCGCCAGAGCGTCACGGACGACACCAAGGGCTGGCTGAAGGACTGGGACTTGCGGTCTGAGGGCAACTTCACCAGTGAGTGGGCCTGGGCGTTCTGGGTACGCCACACTTGCGATCACATCGCAGAGGAGCTGCGGTACATCGGCCTGTTCGAGGCGGTGTGGACGTCGCAGTTCCACTTCTACCAGCAGTCCGAGCTCGGGCCGGAGCTGTTCACCCGATGGTCTCCGGATACCAACACCTTCCATCTTCACCATGGGGAGGTCGGCATCGGTCTCTGGGACATCCACTGCATCGGAGGTATCCCGCTGGAGGGCTACCAATACGATGAGTTCCTGCCACCGAAGAACACCTGGGAGGACAGGTCACGGACTCCCATCCTGACCTGGCATCTGCTTGACCTGGCTACGCAGCGGCTCGGGATCAAAGACTTCCAGAAGGACATAGCCTACAAGGAATGGTTCGGCCAGTTCTTGGAGCATGACCCGGCGGTCAAGATGCCAGGTAGGGGGAAGCGGTGCCCGACCGCAGCTCAGAGGAGCCGGAACGGGTCGTACTGGCGGGTCCTGGAGACGGGTGACTATCGCTCATGGGGGTACCGCGTCATCGAGGCCCGGGACCCAAATGTCCGGTACGCGGCGTTCCTGGCCGCCTTTCTGAGTGGGTGGCTCCTGCCAGTGCGGGACGCGAGAATGGGCGTTCGCCCGGCGACACTGGCGATGGCGGGCGCTATGGCCGCCAACAAGAGATACAACCTCGGGGTCCCAGTTTTGGCGAGGCTGTATGCCATCCTGGGATGCATCTCACGAGGGGGGTCGCCACGAAGGATCTGTGGGCCCTTTCAGTTCTTCCACGGCTGGGTGGCTGCTCACCTCGGTGGGTACACGTTTCCGAACGCCATCATTCCTCCGGGCAACGGCCTGCGACCCTCCCTGCTGAACATTGCGGGGGTCGCTCCGATGACCCTAAGTGAGGAGGGCATGCGGATCCGGATTGGCAATCATGCCAACTTCAACTTCAGTCCGTTCCCCACTCCCGTCGGCCAGATGATCGACAACGGGCAGGGTCCGCTGGAGCAGCATGAGTACTTCTTGAACATGCGGGGCGGGGTGCTCGTGGCTCGGATCGACGGGAAGGTGATCTGCGAGCCTTACGTGCCAACCCGTTTCACCAGGCAGTTCGGGTGCCTTCAACGGATTCCGAAGAGGGTATTCACTGCTGTCCGGGAGGAGACGAACCCTGGCGTCCTTCGCCAGATGTGGCTGATGTTTGCCGCTTTCGGCTCTGGCGACGTCATCACTCTCCCTCCTACCGGAGTTGACGCAGGCTTGGCAACCGAGTACGCCGAACACTGGGCCATCGCGTACCCCGAGGGGCTTTTTCGGAAGCTAGTTCGGCGGCTCGAGGTTACCCGTGCGGAGACCGGGCGTCAAGGAAGGAGGTGAGGTGCCGCCACACGGGGGAGAACGGAGGCGCGCCAAACAGGGGAGCCGGCGCGGGCAGGGACTTCGGCGGCGGGCACATCGCGAGCTGCCGCCACGACCTCAGCGCCCAGAGAGGGGGCACGTGCGGTGGTCGACGAGCGGCCCGGGAAGCAGGTGAGACGTCTGCTCGAACCTTCCCATGATGCGGTCTTCCCGGCGCTGTGGTCGGCCTGGATGACTCTGCGGCAGTCACTGGGGACCGAGGCCATCTGGCGAAAGATACTCAGAGAAGGAATCTATCTGCCAGAGGTCGGGTGCCTCCAGATTGCCAACAGAGTGGACTTCAACCGGCAGTATGCGTATTTGACGGCCATGGACGAGTACGCGCGCCAACGTGGTCAGCGCGCGGAGCCATCCCATCTGGTGAAGGTGATGCTCGGTCTCGAGCCTGCTCCGGAACAGATGCCGCCGGAAGAAGATGACAGTAGCAGCGACTCCGAATAAGAGGAGGAAATGGGGGAGGATGAAGGCTCCGAGGGGAGATCCCGTCAGGGGAGCCCACGGGAGAGCGGCGAGGTGGCTGGCTCTGACAACGTTGATGTCACTGAGCTCCTCGAGGTCCGCTTCTATCCCTACTCAATCTACTTCATCCACTCTCTTATGCAGCTTCTAACCCATTTCTCCATCTTTCTCAGGAGCACACGGATGTCGGTCAGGCGTCCTCAGCAGGAGTAGGAGAGGCGCCAGCAGGACAAGGCGGGGGCCAGGCACCCATTATCGAACTGACAAGCGCTAAGGGGTCCCCTGCTGCAACTGTTCCTGCGGCGACCGGGATAGCGGAAGATGACGCTCCGAACTCCCGTAAGTCTCCCTACTTTACTGCTGGTGCTTGCCGTTGACGATCCGTGACTAACCATGGCATGCCCTGCGCAGTGATCTCAACACTGGAGACTCATCGGGTTGCCGAACCCGGGCCATCCACGAGTGGACCGGTGGCAGACATGCCGCCTGCTCCGGAACAGTCTTCCCAGACCGAGCCGGCCCCACCAACTGCTGATCAAGGGGCTGCGGACGTCGGCGGTGCTGCCATCGGAGAGAGGTTGGGGGCTGACGAGGGTGTCAGCGCCGCTGGGGAGAGAGAAGAAGGTCGCCCAGATGTTGGGGAACCTATCCCTCATGAGGACCTCCCAGGGGCGGACCCTGCAGCAGACCTGCTGGCTGCCTTCCCTGCCTACCGGCCTGCCGATCCCGAGGAGATGGACGACTCAGACAAGGAGGCGGTCGAGGAGAGCCGGATAGCGCGCCGAAGGGGGTGGAAGTTCATCCAGCGCTTCCTCAAGCGAGACCCCTCGGAGTGGCTGGGGCGCATGGGGTCACTCCAAACCTGGCTGCGCTTTCTGTGTGCCGGGGGAGCTGATGCTCAACGCCTCCATCTAACGGTCCGTGATTTCATGGCCGAAAAGATGTGCGAGAGCTGCCGGCGTGCCGACGTCACACAAAGTCGGGACATGTCGGAGAGCGCGCGGGCGCTCCTCGCGGCAGAGCAGGAAGTCTGGCGCCTCGAAGGGCAGGCGGCAGAGAAGGAGGCCTTCGTCGCAACGTGTACCGAGCTTGTGGAGCAACTAGCAGCCCAGCTGGTTGACGCCCAGGTACAGCTGACGGAGGCGGGCCAACAGATGGTCACAATTCAGGTCGAGCGGGAGCGTGCACAGGCCAGAATCGACGAATTGCGCGCTGCGACCGCCGACGAAGAGAGGGCACGCAGAGAGCGAGAAGCAGCTCTGGAGGCCACCAGCCAAAGGGTAGCGGCATTAGAAAGACTCATTCAGCACGCTAATCCCTAAGGGCTTTGTTTTTCCATTCCCAAAACATTTGCTTCTGCTACTTTGATCCATCTGTATGAATCAATATATTTATCTGCATCTTTTGGTTTATCATGCTCAACCACAATTCGTTGTCTTGCGGGAGTGTTAACCAAGAATCAGGCATCCATAATTGGGCCTGGATTTCTGGAGAAAAGAGGGAGGTCATTCCTAGGAAAGGAGACCTCAGACCTAATCAATGTACCATCCCCCCAACCTGTTCCAACACACGATCGGGACAATGCTAGGGGCGTTGAGATTTTATCCGAACATAGGGAAATGAGAAAAGGTGAATCGCGCGTCCCGAATCCAGACATCCACAACGGTCGGCCTTCCAGGAAATGCCCAAGACGGTAGGCGGACAGTGGATCGACCATAACAACTGCAATAGACGGACCGAAAAAGTCCATCATTCATATTGCAGGAGGCGGACCACATGTCATCATGAATACCGCTTTGGGGTTCCTTCAGACACAAGGTTGGAAATCCAGATCAACAGGGCATGCGAAGCGTGGGGCGAAGTGACGATTTGTTCGGACAGAATCCAACGCTCTCAAAATTGTGCCACCGTGGGGAAAGCGTATTAGGCGGATGCACTAATCTGGCCGTGAGTCACCTCAATTCTCAGACAGCACCTCTCTGACGAGGAAACCGTCGCTTCCCATCCTTGCGATGGGGCATCCCGAGCTGAATCGGGGAGAATATCACAACTGCACCACTCTACCCGAAGTCAGGCCAAACGGCCGGCGACGAGGAGGGGCGAGACATAACGATCCCTGAGGCTGGACCCGAGTCGGAATGCCCGGGTGTTCCTACGTACTCCATAAGGCTGGAGATCAAGCCACACGTAGTTCTGAAAGTGCAGTTTAACGTCATGCAGGACGTAGGACCCCATTTGGGGAGATCTTAGTTTAAGGTCGTAGAGCTCGGACCATAGGGGTAGATCTTAGTTTAAGGTCTTAGAGCTCGGACCATAAGGGCTAGATCTTAGTTTAAGGTCTTAGAGCTCGGACCATAAGGAGAGATCTTAGTTTAAGGTCTTAGAGCTCAGACCATAAGGAGAGATCTTAGTTTAAGGTCTTAGAGCTCGGACCATAAGGAGAGATCTTAGTTTAAGGTCTTAGAGCTCGGACCATAAGGAGAGATCTTAGTTTAAGGTCTTAGAGCTCGGACCATAAGGAGAGATCTTAGTTTAAGGTCTTAGAGCTCGGACCATAAGGAGAGATCTTAGTTTAAGGTCTTAGAGCTCGGACCATAAGGACCTCAAAGCACGCCACATCGTGGTCATATCCCCTGGATATGCGAAGATGCACTGAGGGATAGTGTCAAGAGTGTCGAGGTTTCGCCTGGCCGGAATGGGAGGTGGAAAATGTGAATCATGCGGCCATTCATTCAAGGACTGGGGGCACCGGCGTAACGATATGGGAGTACTGCCGACCGTGGCGGAAAAGCAGCATCAATATCGCACTAACCGTTGGTGGAATGTGGCAGCAAACGAGCATCGACCGCTCAATCGCAGGATTCGTATCGATTTGCTGCCCGAGGCCATTGGGGGTACCGGCCCGAGTCGGTGGGAGAGCACTGAGGCATTGTGTCCGAACCGTTCACGGGGGCTCCACCCAGGGCGTAGACGATGGGTCCGAATGAAAGGGAGCACGAAGCCTGAAAAGCGGAGGAAACCTGACCAAGAGGATCCTGACCCTCCTGGCAATAAACCAGAGTACTCTTGACACCGGTGGACCACTGCAAGGGGTCGGGGAACACGCCTTGAGGGTGACCTGAAGGCGGCGGATTCCCCAGAGAAGGGGGGATCTCTAAGAGTTGGGGGGCTGGACCCGAAGTTTCAAACATCCGGGCGTTCCTACGTATCCCATAAGGATGGGAATCAAGCCACACGTAGTTCTTGAAGCGCGGCGCATCACAATCGGGCACCAGCGCGAGGAAGAGTGCGGGTCTGACCCTCGCACACAGAAGGAGCGGCATTTGATATTTCTTGTTTGTCCTTAAAGATGAATGGTTTTTCTTTGTGCGGCGACATGCCTGTGATTGAGAAATCTCTGGCGTCGCCACAATAATCAAGCCATAGAAGGCATTGATGAATGGCATGGTTATTAACCAGCGCCCAACATGAGTGTCCCCCGAGGAGAACATCACGATGCAGTGCCGTTTTTCGTCGGGCGGCCAAGACGATCACAGTTTACGGTCGTGTGGTAGGACCAGACAACACAGTTTAAGGTCGTGTGGTTCGGACCATGGAGGAATCCGCTTATTGCGGTACGGTGGACACGGCGGAGGTGGGAACATACCCAGCCCTGCGGTCACGCACGATTCCAGGAGGAGAGTCTTGGGATAGGGGTCTGCGTATGTCCATCACCCGAGGGGCAGAGATGCTAGCCTCCAGATATACTGGGCCCAGAACGCGATTGTTCGGGCGACTCCTTCCTCCTTATGGGGACGAGGGTCCAGCTACGCACGGCCCTTAGGGAGGATATCCGCATATATCCTTGGTGCTCAGATCATGGGAGCCTCGAACGACATCATTACCCTGGTTGGTCTGTCTAACGTGTAGAGGTGTACTGTAGGTCAGTATGAAGAGTGTCGAGATTCCACTACAACGCATAAAGGCGGAGTGTGATGAGGACTGCGCAACCAATGTTCAGAGCCTGAAAGAGCCGACATGGCGATCAAGGATGTTGCTGACGCATTCGCAACACAACATCCGATCGCGTCAGCCTAAGACGGGGCAAGAAAACGAGCATCAACCGCTCAATCGCAGGATTCATATCGATTTGCGGCCCAAGACCCGCCGGTAAATTGACCCGGAGCGGTGGGAGAGCACTGAGGCATCGTACCCAAACCGCTAACGAGGATCCCTTTGAGTGAAGGCTCGAACAAGAGGAAGCGCGAGGCCTGACAAGCAACACAGGACTTGTCAGGATTGAATCTGACACTACGAGTCATAGACCGAAGCACCCAAAACATGTTAACAGATCTCCGGAAAGGGTCGGAGGACTCCCCCTGAGAGCAACCAAAAGAGGGAAGATCCCCATGATCAACCAAGAGACGGGGCTGGACCTGAAACATAAGCGTCCAGGCGTTCCTACGTATCCCATAAGGATGGGAATCAAGCCATACGTAGTTCTGGAGAGGCAGTTTAACGTCATGCAGGACGATGAGGGGTGTGAGGTAGTCCCACACACGGGGGAGGCGTACGGCGCGGCCAGTAGACCGACGTGAATGAGGACATAATCCCCCGCTCACGCGATACGCCTCGCACAAAAAGAAGGGGAACTTGGGCCAGAGGCCCAACACGGGATAGAGATTCCCGGGAAATGGGGCTGGGCCTGAAACATGAATGTCCAGGCGGTCCTACGTATCCCACAAGGATGGGAATCAAGCCATACGTAGTTCTTTGAGAGGCAGTTTAACGTCATGCAGGACGAACGCTGAACAGTTTAACGTCTTGTAGCTCGGACGTAGTGCAGTTTAGCGTCATGCAGGACGAAGCACTTGGCAGTTTAACGTCTTGCAGCGCGGACGAATGCTGAACAGTTTAACGTCTTGTAGCCTGGACGAATGCAGTTTAACGTCGTGCAGGACGTGGGCACACTCAGACAAAGTACTGCTTGAGGAACCTAGCGTTGGTGGGAGGAGTGACACGCTCACCATCCATAGTCGCTAGGGAGTACGCGCCATTGGGATAGACCTTGTGGACAACAAAAGGTCCCTCCCACTTGGGCTCCAACTTGGGCGGCTTCCTGCCGGGGATCATCGGCGCTCTTAGGGCTAGCACTAGATCACCCTGCAGGAAGGAGCGGAGGCGAACCTTCTTATTGAAAGCTCGAGCCATTCTGCTTTGATGCCTCTCCAAGTTGTGCAAAGCGCGAAGTCTATCCTCATCCAGTGCTTCCAACTCGACTAGACGGGCTTCAGCAACTCTGTCCGGCGCTTGCTGGTCGTAGACCGCAGTGCGCAAGGACAGCAACTGGATCTCGATGGGCAGGACGGCCTCAGCTCCATACACCAGGGAATAAGGGGTCATCTGGGTGGAATTGCGAGTCGTCGTCTGATAATCCCAGAGGGCGTTGGGGAGCTTGTCCGGCCAACTCTTCTTGTTCTGACCAACCATCTTTTGCAGAATGTTAGAGAGGGTTTTGTTGAACGCCTCGATCTGTCCATTCGCCTGCGCATGATAGCGAGATGTATGGTTCGAGCGAATGTTATACTTGGCGTACAACTTCTTCAACTCGGCTGCTCGGAAATTGGTCCCGTTATCCGTGAGGATAGCGTGAGGCACTCCAAATCGATAGATGATGTTGGAGGTCACGAAGTCAGCGATCGAACAGGATTTGACCTCTCTGAGCGGAATCGCTTCTGCCCATTTGGAGAAGAAGTCCGTGGCGGTCAGAATGAACCGGCACTGGCGAGCTGTCGCCGGCGGGTAAGGTCCCATAACGTCCAGTCCCCAGACTGCAAAGGGCCAGGAATACCTTGTGGTATGGAGAGGCTCCGGCGGCCGATGCACAAAGTTCGCATGAACCTGGAACGCATGGCACCTCCTGGCATACTCGATGCAGTCATGGATCATAGAGGGCCAGAAGTATCCCAACCTCCGAATCTGGTGGGACAGCTTCGGCCCAGTCTGGTGGGCGCCACATGAACCAGCATGAACCTCTTGCATGACTCGTGGGATCTCAACTCCCTGAAGGAAACGGAGGAGAACACCATCAAATCCGCGTTTGTAGAGGATCTACTCCAGGCCGGGACTGCTCTGGAGGACGAACTGCGATGCGCGGCGTCGAACTCGCTCGCGCTCGGCCCGATCCGATGGTAGAATGCCATGTTGGAGGTACTCAACCAAAGGCGTCCTCCAATCTGGGGCTGATCCGACTGTCATATCTGGGGTACTCGGGGCTCCAGGCATAGGGGCAGCGGTGGTGAGGTTACTTACCAACGGGCCGCGATCTTCTTCCGGGATAACGGGAGCGATGAGCCTGCGGCGCGTCACGCGGACGATCAGGTTGTCCTGTTCAGGCTCCGCAAGTGACGCAGCGAGGCTGGCCAAAGCATCTGCTCGACCGTTCTGCGACCGGGGAACATGGACAATTTCCGGCCGAGAAGGGAACCGGGCCATCAGAAGGAGGGTGCACTCCAACAATGGCACAAGTTCCGGCTTCCTGACAACGTAGTCGCCATTGATCTGCTTGACGACCAGCTCGGAGTCCCCTTTCATGCACAGACGGGGCACGTCGATCTCGAGAGCCAACTCGAGGCCGGTGATGAGGGCATAGTATTCCGCCTCATTGTTGGTACAGCCCTCTGACAACAGGAAAGAGTATGGCAGCACGGCTCGCTCTGGGGTAATGAAGACGATGCCCAAGCCCACTCTGTTGAGCTTAGGATTATCGAGTCTTCTACCGGTGGGGCTCCGGGATGCACCGTCAATGTGCATCTGCCAGCATGGATCGGCTCGATCAACCGAGAGAATGGCCTCATCAGGAAAGCCTAGATCCAGCGGCTGATCCGCGGAGGTCGGGTGAGCTGCCAGAAAGTCTGCCAATGCTTGCCCTTTGATGGACTTCTGAGACACATACCTGATGTCGAACTGCTGGAGAATCACAGCTCACCGTGCTAGACGGCCAGTCAACATAGGCCGGCTCAGGATATATTTCAACGGGTCTACCCGAGAAACCAACTGTACCTCATGGTGCTGCAAGTAGTGCCGTAATTTCTGTACGGCAAATACGAGGGCCAGGCAACTCTTCTCGATGGGGGAATACCTAACTTCTACATCGAGGAGCATGCGACTGAGGTAATAGAGGCTATTCTCTGTTCCCTCGTTGTTCTTCTGGGCGAGAAGGGCACCCAGGGACCGCTCCAGGGCGGTCACATAAAGGACCAGCGGCTTTCCGGATACGGGCGGCATCAGGACCGGAGGTTGAAGCAGGTACTGCTTGATTTCCTCGAAAGCGGTCTGACACTCTTTATCCCATACATAGATAGAACCTTTCTTCATGAGCCGAGAAAAGGTCTTACACTTGCCGGCCAGATTCGCGATGAATCGGCGTATATAGGCTAAGTGGCCTTGGAACCCTTGCAGTTCCCGGACGGTACCTGGGGGAGGCATCTGGCTAATCGCCCTGATTTTCTCTGGGTCGATCTCAATACCCCGGTATCTTACCACAAATCCAAGGAACTTTCCGGAGGTGACCCCAAAGGCACACTTCAACGGGTTCATCTTCAGGCAGCGAGACCGGAGGAAGCTGAACACTTTCTCAAGATCTTTGAGATGGTCCTGACGCTGGCGCGATTTGACAACCAAGTCGTCGACGTAGCATTCCACCAGTGTGCCGAGGATTGGCTTGAATATGCGGTGCATCGCCCGTTGATAGGTGGCACCTGCATTCTTCAGGCCGAAGGGCATGACCCGGTAGCAAAAGGTACCTTGGGGGGCCCTGAAAGCAGTGAACTCCTCATCCTCAGGGGCCATCCGAATTTGGTTGTATCCGGAGTATCCATCCATGAAGGAGAGGGCTTGGAACCCTTCCGTGGCATCAATCAACAGCTCTGTCACTGGAAGGGGAAAATCATCCTTCGGACAGTGGCGGTTGAGATCGCGGAAGTCGATGCAGACTCTAATCTGCCCGTTCTTCTTCCTGACCGGCACAATGTTGGCTAGCCATTTGGGGTACTGAACTTCCCTCACGAAGTTGGCTTTGATAAGCTTGTCAACTTCGGCCTCAACCATGGCACCGTGGGATGGGTGCATCTTCCTGGGAGGCTGCTTGAACCCGCGATGGTTCGCCGGGAGACCAAGCCGGTGGACGGCTACCTGGGGATCTAGCCCCGGCATCTCGTCATAGCCCCAAGCGAACACATCACGGTGCTGCCTGAGAAAGTCCACGTACTGCTGCCGCTCCTCAGAGGGCATGGCGGCACTAACCAATGTGGGTCTTGGATCGGCCTCGGTTCCAAGGTTCACCTGTATTAACTCATCGACCGTGGCGGGGACGCCCTCCTCAAAGGCTGGGGGTGCGTCTTCCATATCCTCTCCGCTCAGGGAGGGATCGTCCACGGGAGAGACTGCGTTGGAAACTGCATTGGGGCTACCAGATCCTGCTGGGCCACTGGTGCTGGCGCGGGCGGTCGCGGCCATCTCATCAGGAGACTCGCGGACCGTCAAGACCATGGCGACGTCCAACCGGTGAATCGGGAGGACGTAAGCGTCATCCAGACTTGCCCAGGGATCGCTTGCAACAGCGACAGGCTCAACCTCACCTGCCAGGATCTGCTTATCCTTGCTCTTGTAATAGTCCGCGTCCAGATAGCGGGCTTCACATGAGGAAAAAGGAGAGGCATCTCCTTGAAGCACGCCTACTCGACCATTAAGGGAGTATTTGAGGCATTGGTGGTATGACGAGGGAACCGCCACGTGAAGGTGAAGTCATGGCCTGCCCATCAATGCGTTATACGCAGTGTCCTGAGAGACTACCATGAATTCGGTGTTGGCAACCAAGTCACCGAACTGGGTCTTCAAACGTATCTTGCCGACCGGGGTTTGCTCAGTGCGGTCGTACCCCTGGATCCTAAGGTCGGAGGGAATCAAGTCATCCTCAGACAACCCCAATCTCCGGAGCGTCCGAGTTGGAATCAGGTTAATCCCGGACCCCGTGTCGACAAGACAGCGCCGGACTTCAAGGCCATTGAACTGGCCAGTGACATACAGCGGACGGATATGTACCTGTATAGGAGGGTCTTCATCCTTACCAGAGAACGAGATAACTGCCTGACATTCGGCGTCCTCGATCGTTTCGGCGTGAAAGGCCTCTGCAGCCGCAACCTCTGTCTCAAACTGGAGGGGGATTTTCCGGACTTCAGCGAGTGCCTCGCGCATCTCAGATGACATGCGCAGAGCCTCAAGGATGGAGAGCCTTACTGGGATGTCGGCCAAGTGCTTCAGGACATCATACTTTTTGGCCAAGCGCGAGCCCCTGGTTGCAGGAGGTTGCTCTGCGGTTGGTGGCATGACGGACCTTGCCGGTTGGATCGGCGGCCGACTGGTACTTGGCGCATCTCGCTGTTCACTGGTCGCAGTCCGGGAAATGGTCACCGTACTGGAGTCAGGAGGCCGGGATGGACTCGTGGCAGGGCGGAGCTGGTCGCGACGCGGCTGAGGCGGTTCTGCCTGGTCCCACACCACAAACAGTGGCGGAGGCGAATCTGTCATCCCCGGATGGGGGGCCTGCGCACGTTGAGCTCGATCTTGAGCCTGCTGCCTAGTCTCAGTGGCGTGCACGGCCTGGCTGGAGGTACCAACGGCTGTGCCCCGGCGACTCCTGCTGCTGCGGTTCTTCCGACGGTGGCGACGACCGGGGACACTAGGGAGGTCCACCCGGTGTTCTTCAACGTCGGGAACCGAGAAGGGATTTACCAGCTCGACGGTATTAACCGAAGCGTACCCAACACCGTCATCGGACGAGTCATCCTTCACCGGGCGGATCCGAGGAGGGACCCCCATCTCCGGGGGCATGAAATCGCCGAGAGTGCGGGATAGTGGCGGAACCAGCGGGGCGCGCTCTTCCTTCTTGTGCTGCCGCCGTTTGCTCCTCTTGGAAGAGGCAGGCTGGGACGACGATGCCGAAGCAGCACCCGCAGGTTCTGGGGGCTCAGGCTGATTCAAGCGCACACGGATGATTCCATGGGCGCGAATGGTCGTCTTGCGGGCCATCCAGTTATTGTACTTCTGGGATCCGCGGTCGGAGACCAGCTGCCATTCGTCCTCGTTGCCACAATCGTCATCTGATCCTACGAACACGCCCGCCACTTGTGCTGGAGCTGGGCCCAACCTGATTACATTGTTGTTAATCTGGTCTTGGAGCCAATCCTTAAACACATAGCACCGCTGGATGGTGTGCCCCAGAGCCCGATGGTAGGGGCAGTAGCGGGGGTTATTCGTAAGATGTGCCTCCTCTGGCCTCCAACACTCAGGCAATCTCACAATCCTCTGCTCCAGGGCGCTCCGGAAGTAACCGGGGACCTGATCCTCATGAAATGAGTAAGTCAGGTGTCGCGGGCCCCTGGGAGCGTGGTCTTGACGAGGGGCTGGAGGGGCCGGCCGAGGAGGTGGACCCTGATTATCTCGCCTGGGTTGTGGCGGTACATTACGCGGAGGGGCCGGCCGGTTCTGGGGCTGCCGCTGCTGGGCCGGGAACTGAGCCCGTGGAGGCGGATTCCTGTGAGGCTGTGGAGCTGGCCTCACCGGCAGCAGCTCCAATGGCCTGGGGGCCTCTATCTGGGCGACAGCAGCGGGCTCAGCGCTACTGACTCTCCTTGCAGGAATCATAGGAGGCAGCGGGTGTGCCTGGCTGGCCTGTTGCAGGGCTTCCTCAAGACGTTGAGCTTTGTCTGAGAAGTCCCTGAACCCTCCGGGGTAATTCTGAGTGATCAGGGAAGGGACCAGCTCGGTCTTGACGTTCCCGACGCACATTGTCAGCAACTGCTCCTGAGTCAATGGCATGTCAAGGGAATACGTGAGACCCTTCCATCGGGCGACGAAGTCCGCGACTCGCTCATCAGGCCTCTGCTTGCACTTGAAGAGGTCTGCGATACTTGTCTTCCGGGTCGTGGAACTGAACTGGTAGAGGAACTGTCTACGGAGGTCCTCCCAGCTGGTTACCGACCCGATGGGGAGCTGGCTGTACCAGACAAATGCTGGCCCTTCCAGTGTCTGAACAAAGCAGCGAAGCTTAGCGGCCTCCTTCTGCGCCGGAGTCCCCAACATAGGCCCGCACCTCGAGTTGAAGTGGGCTAAATGCTGTGGCGGATCTCCAGTTCCGTTGAAGGGGGCGAAAGTGGGATTCCCGAATCCCGGAGGCGCCGGCATGTCATCCACCCATGCTGGGTAGGGCTTGCCGTCCGGTGGGATCGCCACCTGCCGAGTCTCCAAGGCTTCCAAGCGGGCAATGAGTGCCGCCATCGGATCGTCCGGACATGGGTTCCAGTCCTGGCGAGGATCTCTAACCACGAGCGCATTGCATGGCCCTTCGATCGGGTCGTCGACCGGGTCGTCGAACTCGGCAGCTTGTGGGATGGCGGGCGGAGCGGCCCTTGGGGCAGCGGGAGGAATCCGAGCGGGGTCTCTAAGGTAGTCACGCCGCTCGGGAGGGTGTGGAGAAACATACCGCGCCCTCTTGCCGTAGGCAATGGCCTCTCTCCTGTCGGCGAACACGGCGTAATCACGGTTGCCCGAGAGAGTCTCATCGAGGGGTGGTTGTTCCGGTCCCTGCTGTCCTGGCCTGGGATCACCGTAGTCAGGCCGCCGTTCTGCAGCGCGCTCGGCGAGGAGCTGGTCAACCAGCCTCTTCTGTTCGGCGAGCTGCTGACGTAGCGTAGCCTTCTCGGGATCCTCCTCTGCCCTCCGCATGGAGGCAGATGGGTCGGCGGGCTTTATAGCCTCGCTGTGCTCTTTTCCTTTGCTGACGTTTCGGCTCAACGTCAGTGCTTCAGTGGGTGCGGGGAGCCCCAGGAGGTTCCTCTGATGGCGAGTAACTCTCACCGATGGATCTGACGACGGCTTGTCTTCGGGGGGGAAGCCCCCGTCGAGAATTTCCAAGTCGTTCGCCTCTCCCGACAGGTCAGCCATGTTGACCGTTTCTGTCCCTGGGGATATACCCTCAAGGCCACCCAGCGAATCGGGCTATCGGCGAATCACACTGAAGCGTAGGGCAGCGTACTGCCCCCATCCACGGATATACACGTGGGGAGTGGCTTCCTCGATAACTTTGCGGAGTACTTGAAAACACTCAACGCATCGTTGTTGGAGGGCCTTGTGGTGCTCAAATGACCCGGGGTGCCGAACCGCGGGGAGCATGGCCAGGTCAATTTGACGGCACTGCTCACCAATATCCTCCAGGTGCGCTTGACTCCCGGGGTATGGCATTTGTAGGCGGTGAAGACAGGAGCGAGTCTCCCAGAGAGTTCGGCGGAAGCATTCGAACTCATCCGGGGTGAGCGATTCGGGTGCATCAAAGCCCGGTCCTGCGACTGGCCAAAACTTCTCAGGGAAGTGGCCCTCTGCAAGGACGGTCCAGAAGCTCCACGACTCAAACTCGGGACCCAGATCTCCTTGGTCCTCTTCCATGGCTGGGAACGGACGGGGAACTGGTAGTGGTGCCGAGGCGGGCCGCCGGGCTGACGGGCTGGCCGGCGGTGAATACGGCGAGCAGGCCGATTGGCCTCCATATCCCGGGCCGCCCTCTGAGGGTGGCGGTGCCCTGGCTACCACATCACGATAGGACGGGCCAGCGAGCGAACATCCTGCCGTAGCATCGGTGCTCGCCGAGGGCGCACCAAATCGTGGTTCGACCGTCGGTCCCCAGAAAAAGTCTCCGGCTTCTCCGATCGAGACGGAAGGCACTTCCGGAGGGGCCGGGTACCAACCGCAAGCTTGATCCTTGGGGGTCTACCAGGCCCTCGTTACTCCGGATATACCTTCGGAGAGAAGCGGGGATCACATCGATCTTGCTCTCGGGGAGCACGAGGCTAACGTGCCGCATTCCTACCCCTGCCCTTGACTGGCGGGATTGGGGAAGGGGCTCTGTCGCCGAATCGTACTCCGCCTCTGAGTCAGAGAAGCAAACCGGTCGGATCTCTGTCCGGAATTCCGTAACATTCTTCCCTCGGCGTCGACGCCTTGCCTTCCTGCCCCTGGGTGGTTCTTCGGGGCAGGGCTGATCTCTGTCCCGGCGTCCTCCGGCCGCACTGGTGCTGGGGCCAAGAGGACTGGGAACCAAGGTGCGAGGGGCACCGGGACAGATATCAAAGGGGACGCGGGGGGAGATGATTCCGGGCGGGCCTCCGGGCCGGGATCGGAAGGTGGGATGACCCATGCCTCCTGGATCGGCCACACAGAGTAGATCCTGCCGGTGAATAGCGCTACCGCGAGGTGGTCCGCGGTGGCTACTGACAGTTCCAGCAACCGGGAGAGTCGACCCAACCTGCCTTTGGGGCGGTCGGGGCCTCGATCCAGGTCGGGCATAGGAGTTCCCCTGCTCAGGATGGGCAGAGGCCTGGCGACTGGAGCCAGCAGTGGCTTGGGCCAATGCGGCCGCTGTTGCTAGAGCCCCAAGGCGGGCATCCTCTTCCGCTCGTGCCCGACGTTGGCATCGAGACAGACGAGTCGGAATGAGCGGCGCGGGCAGGTGGAGAGCCCGCTCTTCGACTGGAGAGGCCCGGCGGCGGTGTCGCCGTGGCCTGGCGGGAGTCCTTACCGTAGATCCCTGGAGCGAATCCCGGATAGGGTGATCCCGGGCATCTTCCACCTCATCCGCATAGGGAAGGGAACTGTCAGAGCGCTCCGGGGATAAACTCCCGAAGCGATTGGACGTTGAGGTAGGCAGCGGTGCCTCCCTGCGCGGCCCTCGGGGGCGGCGGTGGTGGCGAGGCGCAGCCTCCTCAAGGTCTAGGCGAGCCATTTCCCTATTGGGGATGACTCCCTCTTCCTCGTATCTCCGCACCAGGGTGTTGATCACCCTTCTCTGGATGACCTCCGAGGGGGAGAGAGGGCGTGGTCGTCCCGCAATTGCGGCTGCTTGGACGACTGTGGAACGGGCAGGACCGCGCGGAGTAGCCGCGTCGGTGTTTCCCCTATCCCTGCGCCAGTGGGCGGGGTGGCGATCGGGCACTGGATCGGGCGACCTGATTTCTGAAAGCAGGGGGAAGAACCCATTAACACTGACAGGAAAAAGGAATCGACAACCAACCATTAGCGCCACGACGCCTTCCGTGGGGGGAACCCAGGCCCTCGACGTTGCGAGACGGAGTGCCCGATTTCACTTCCCCAGCCCCTGGCGGGTATGACTGAATGCTTGGCCGGGCAACATGCCGGTCTTCCGACACCTCTGAAAGCTATCGGTCTTCGTATCGAGGAGAAGAGATTCACGTCGGGTTCACCATTTTTCTGTTTCGGTGCGGATGTGCGTCGGGTTACGCTGTTCCACCAGGACGCGTTCGCGCGTGCACCCGTCAACCCGAGGGGATGGGCGCGCGGCTTGTGGTCCCGCAGTCCCGCTTTCCAAGGGCGGGCGGCATTCGTCCCTTATTCAGGGGCGTCTGCTCCTTGATCGAAATCGGGATGATGGGATGTCGGCTCCTCCTTCCTTGGACGTCTCCTCGGAACTCGTCGCCTAATCCGGGTCTCCCTCATAGACTTAAGAATGTTCGTGAATCTCGTTCCCGGCGCCATATCTTCATGGACACCGGTTAATTACGCTGCTTCCGCCCGGACGCTCCAAGGAGTCTGGGCGGGGCAGCAACCTGCAGTGAGAAGGCCGGGTGGCTCTGGGTGATGGGGGCGTGTCGTGACACTGCGGCTCTGCACGTCTGTCTTCCGTCCCTAATAGGGCTTCTCGAAGGCATGATGGCCTGAGGCATCCCGTACTGGGTGCGGGGAACTGTGTCACCTGAGGTTTTCCTCAGCTTCCCATGTTTAACACGGGGTATGCCGCGAGTTTAACGTCCAGCGGGGACGACATCGGACCGATCAACACGAAAAGTGGATCAGATGACAGAACCCCTTGCGGGGAACCTCCGACGCTGGGGCCAGCACATGGGAGGCTTCCCAAGTAATGTGGAGTGGAGTGAAGTGGCATGACCCCACCGGGATGTGGCGGCCCGGGTAAGGATCAGGATGGATGATGGAGTGAAGAGCTTGGACCCCGTAGGGGCTTCCTACGTACCGCGCGTTAGCACGGATCAAAGTCAACGTAGTTCGGGTATACAGTTTAACGTCATGCTGGACGTCGGCAAGCCGACTCACGAAGAGGTCGAGGCCGCCGGGCGGAGGATTGAACCGAACCACCTCGCACAGAGGGGGATGGAACGGCCGGGTGGATCACAGTTTCACGTCATGCTGGACGATAAAAGGGGAAATGGAAAAGGGGGGCTGTGGGGAGGCACCGCGGAGATACACGCGGGCAGTCTCCCACAGGGGCGGATTCATAGGTGAATCGACGCAAGCGTGAACCCTGGAGGGGTCCACTGATGGACGAACCGACGTAAATACGACCGGGACGACCAGGTGGTGGGCTTGGACCTCAGGGAGGCTTCCTACGTACCCTGTATAGAAGACAGGGATCAAAGTCCACGTAGTTCATTCTGTCAGGACTTACGCACTTGGGGCAGCCCGGATGCTGCAAAACTCAGTTGGAAGGGACTTGGACCGAAAGCAGAAGACACCTCGATCCCAGTCACACCCTCTACTGGCTTCGGCAGTGGGGAGGCGCAATGGAGATACACATGTGCAGCCTCCCACGAGAAACTAGGGTTTTGTAATACCCTGCCCCCGTAGGGAAAAGCCACTCCCATTAAATCGTCCCAAAAGCGGAACCATCCCGACATCCCTGCAGAGACGAGCGGGTGGGGGCCACATCCAAACCGGGGGAGACCCTGCGTGCAGAGCACGGGATCGGATGATGCGGACGGTTTAACGTCTTGCCGGACGAAGCACAGTTTAACGTCGTGTGTTGAGGACGAAGCGGACGGTTTAACGTCTTGCCGGACGAAGCACAGTTTAACGTCGTGTGTTGAGGACGAAACACTTGGCAGTTTAACGTCTTGCAGCGTGGACGATGGGGGCTAGGCAGTTTAGCGTCGTGCAGCTTGGACGGATGTACAGTTTAACGTCATGCTGGACGAATGCGCAGTTT
Organism: Viscum album; assembly: GCA_963277665.1. Classification (NCBI taxonomy): domain Eukaryota; kingdom Viridiplantae; phylum Streptophyta; class Magnoliopsida; order Santalales; family Viscaceae; genus Viscum; species Viscum album. The sequence continues at coordinate 207,688,472 of OY728146.1, read as the reverse complement.
AACGTCATGCTGGACGAATATGCAGTTTAACGTCATGCTGGACGAAGATGCAGTTTAACGTCATGCTGGACCTATATGCAGTTTAACGTCATGCTGGACATATATGCAGTTTAACGTCATGCTGGACATATATGCAGTTTAACGTCATGCTGGACATATATGCAGTTTAACGTCATGCTGGACATATATGCAGTTTAACGTCATGCTGGACATATGATTGCCGCTGATGGGTCCGTGTCACTTCGCACGAGCCTGGAAGGCTGCACGGGAAGACAGCGCACGGTTCGGGCACCCAGGATGAGGATCATCGGGCGCCACGCAGGCGGGTACCCTCAAGGGGTCAAGGGAGGCGACCCTGGCGGATTGCGCGCAAAAGAGGAGCTTTGCGCGCAAAACCGCGGGTCGGCGCGCAAAATGGCGGTCTGGCGCGCAATTGGGCCAGCGCTTTGCGCGCGGATGATTGGGATTGCGCGCACCGGGCTTCGGGTAGCGCGCGGGGGCAACGACTCATTCTCTAACGAATGGCCACTTTGAAAATGGGGGGTGCGCGCAATCGGGCTGGATTGCGCGCACCCGGGGGGCAATTGCGGGCAAGAGGCTTCTTTTGCGCGCAAAGGCCTTCGGGTTGAAATTTATTCAAAGGAAATGAGCCAAGGGGATTGCGCGCGAAGGCGGACCCCAAGGCTCTATTGCGCGAAATAAAGGAGGTTACCTGAAGATCGGCATTGCGCGCGGAAGGGGTTGGATTGCGCGAACGAGCGACGCTTCGGATTCCGGCAACCTTCAAAACGTCGGGGGTCGCCTTATATTTATATGCAACCCCGGGCGCGGAATCCGGTCTCGGGCGCGGAATTCCCTTCGCGGGCGCGAAATCATGACCCGGCGCGCAAGGGAGCCACGCAGGCACGGGCGCGCAAAATAGCGCGCCGAACCGGCGCATTACGCGCATCCCGGGAGGATTGCGCGCCGCGGGTCAACTTTGCGCGCGAGCCTCTGAAATTTCGCGCAAGACCTCCGGGCCCTCCGGAACGTGCCTCTGACTCCAAATATCACTTCGCTTTCCGCATCCGGAGCTTCGTTTGGGAACAACGGACTTTTCCGGCGTCTACACATTCATAGATCTAACAGATAGGGGATCACTCCCAGGATCCGCTGGGGGATACCACAACCCGATTTGGCGCTCGACAGAAGCACGTCTCAGATAGAGGTCCATCACCCATAAAAAGGTGGTCCCGATGATTCTGGAACCCTATCTGGTATAACTTGTGATGTAGTGGATCGAACTAATGATACCACAACCCTATAGAAACCATGCGCTGAGTGGAGGATTGCATAACCAATAATACCACAACCCTACTATAAACATGATGCTGAACAGGGGAACGTATACCCGACAATGCCACAACCCTACTGAGCATGGCCCACTGCATAGGGGATCAAATTCCTGATGATGCCACAAACCCTACGGGGTTAACCTGCTAGATAGGGGACCGCCACCTATGAATAACTGGTCACTGCGATACAAAGAACCCGATCTAGGGATAATATGTTAGAGGATCCCGCTCCGGGACCACCGGAGGGATGCAACAACTCTAACAGTTTAAACATCCCATCGAGAGGATCACAACCATAAACTAGGGTTGTGATGTCACGCAAACCCTCGTAGGAACAAACCAAGGGAATACCCTCAACCACTGCTGGTCCAAACATCGCTAACCCGAGCGACCTGCCACAATTCCACACCGCAAATCTCCAAGTCTGATACCGAGGCCACCATCATGTTGCACGCGGAAAAACACGCAGTATAGGCTATTTACACGCCCGAAATGCAGCACCGGTGAAAAAGGAACTATTCACCGCAGCTAGCTCGTGCATGGCCCACACACTAATCCCGAAACCCATCGAGCGGATCATACCACGGTGATCCCCTCGGAAAAACAAGCGGAATCGACTACTCATTCATCCAAAACAAACACCTGGTGAAAAAGACACTATTCACTGTATGCAAGCTTAGGCAGGGCCCACACATCGATCCAGAAACTTATCAAATGGATCGCACCATTACGATCTTCTCGGAAAAACACACAGGATCGACTAATCATCCGCCAAAAATTGGAATACTGGTGAAAAATCTACGTTTCTCCGCAAACGCCAAAACCCGGTCTCGTGGGTCCCGCACCTCATTCTCAGTCCCAACACACGGAAACCATCTCAAAAAGTATGTCGTACCATCAGGGTCGCAATGCCACTGACGGCATGTCAAATGGACACTCCAGGCAAAAGTTACAATGGACCGAAGTCATAAAGTAATAGAATATTATTATTTTATACAACGTTTCTAACTCTCATGCCACAATCCCGAACCTTTTAACCCTCAAACCCACACTGAAGGGTTCGCCTCGTCATCAGGGTCGTGTCACCATAGACATCACACGAATATGACTTCCGGATTGCAAGAAATCGGGGTTTAAAAACTCCCCTGTGACAAAAAGGGGCTGGACCGGCCTCGACCGGCCGTTCCGGCCGGCCAGGACTGGCCACCACCGCAGGCCCACCCTGGCCAGTGGCCCTCCGTTGTCTGGTGCACAGCGCCGCCACATAGGTGTCGTGTAGGCGGACCTTCCGCGGACCATTGGGGGCACCCCGGTGGTCCCTTTTGCGATCCAAAAGCACCGGTGCGACCCTCGGGACACGATCTTCCCTGCAACTCAATACTAAGCAATTCACAGCAAAAATGGGATCGGGGAATTAAAATGAAAACCGCCTACCTCGTGGGCCAAACGCCGAAGCTTCAGGTGCAGATCGACGCCAGCAATGCCCTGAAGCTAGATCCACTGACGAACGGCGCAGAAAATGGATGATTCTGGCTCGATCTGGTGAAGAAACAGAGGAGGTGGGGTGGATTCATTTGGCGCCACACGTAGGAGGTGGGAGGGGAGATATGAAATGGTTTTTCCTTTTTTTTATTTAATAAAACAACTCATTTCACTCCCCAACAAGTCACCTCTATCCCGAAACCCAATGCAGACAAAGGTAAGGTCACCCTTAGGGTAAACGCGCCATTCTGAACGAAACGGAGGACTTAGAATTGAGATCTGACACTCCGTTAAGATATTATTTGACCTGACGTTCGTAAATGGACTTTTCCACTTATTTATGAAAAATCCCCTTATGGCGCTTTCCACCGCAGCCTCGCACCCGCAAAGTTTACACCTCGCCTAGGGTAAATGGCATGCTTCGGACGCAATCGTGCCCTCGGATTCCCATTCTAAGCTTCCATTTAGAAGATATCAAACCCCCTCTATGTGCATAGTATAAAAATATGTAATATTTTTATAAAATTAATTCCGGCCACACCGGGCCTCGGATCACATGCCGTCTTCGCTCTTAGATCTGGAATTATTCATAGAAATATTGCAAAGTCTAAGAGGGCAAAAAACCCAAGTCGCTACAACATCCCTCCATTAGAACATTTCATCCCCGAAAAGCCCTAAGAGCAGGGAAAGCAATTGGACTCTCAACTGGGGCCCCCATGCCAGCGAGTTTTCCAACCAAAACCCATGCCCGAATACATAATTCAGAGGGGCTCATCCACCACACATCGATACTATCCTCTTTGGATGGCATGGACTCGCCCACAAGGTTTTAATCGAGTAAGAAAAACACATCTTGGTGGGAGAAGGATCCCTCTTCCTCCTTCATTCGAAGCATGCTGAAAAACACCCACACAGGGTCTTACCAACTCCCTGAACAAAATTCAAGCAAGCAACAAAAAGGAAAGAGTACTGATAAACAACCTCTATCAAACTACTGCAGAAAGTAGAAAATACACAAGGCGTACCTCTATCCATCCGCGGAGCCTCTTGGTCAACAGCCTCCAGGGAATGCAGCTGTCCTTGCCCTCGGCCACCATCTCCCTGAGCTTGGCGTGGACCACCTGGGGGTGGGGTGGTGGCAACTGGTACCGCCTAGCACCTCCTCCTATTGCACCAGCTCCGCCGCCTCGTCCAGCGCCCTACGGACCTCCTTGCTCGAGACGCTACCTCTACCAAGGCAGTCCATCGACCGGCTCCCTCTCAGTAGCACATCGGGTCAGAAAATCTCTACCAAGATGTCCCCGACCATCGCAAGAATAACACTGCCTCTCCTGAGGCTGACCAAAACTGTCCTGTGAGCCTTGTGAGCCCTGAGCCTCAGATCCTCCATCCTGGTGTCGCCTCCAGAAATGTCAGCCACGTCCAGACCCCTCAGTCTATCGTCGGCTACCAGATGCCGATGTCTCATCCCTCACGTGCCCAGAACAAATAGGGGGAATCTTCTCAGCTAGAAAGCTCTCCACCACCAATGCTTTCTCCAGCACTCCAGCATAGTTGGGCAGGAAAAAGGAAACTATACCTGCTCGGATGTCCCTGCGTAAGCCCTGATCGAAGGTCTGATCCATAAAGAACGGGTCTCCAACCATATCCAGGGAGTAGCACGACAGGTCTGTAAATCTCGCTGAGTACTTCGACATGGTCCTGCCCTCTTTCTGAAGCTGCAGAAGCTCTTGGATCCGCACTGATCTTAGCGTCACTGGATAAAACTCCTCCCTGAAGAGCCACTCAAACTATGCCCATGTGAGCATCTCCTCATCAACGGAACTGTGTCACAAATCTCCACCATCGCCCGGCAGAAACATGCAGAAGGCTCACCGCTAGGACCACCATCTGATATAGAGGTGTCCTCATGAGGCGGGAAAACTCAGGTGACTGCCTCAATCCAGTCATCACCTGCCTGGGGGTATGGTTCACTCCGAAACCTCAGAGGTCGCTGCCTTGGAACTTGTGAAGTGAACTCAGCCTGTGGGAAACCTCGTCCTGCACTACCGGCACAACCAGCTGCTCGACAAGTGGTGGCTCAACTGGTGGACCACCTAGAGGTCCAGCCTCAGAACCTTCACACTTGGTCCACAACCTCTGCACGGGGCGGATCGTCACCACAATCCCATTGCGGAACCCTCACTGGCCGTCGTTGTGGAGGAATCCAGAAATACAATCAAGACGCACCACAGTCAAAGAGTATATCTGGAGAGCTGGCTCAAGAAGGACAAGGAAAACCCAAAACCCATTACTATATGATGCATGTACCATTATGTCCCGGCAACTAGTGTACGATTGTCATGAGTCGAAAGGAATGTTATCAGAGTCCTAGTGTATGGATACGTCAGCGGCCGCACCAACACTGGAGTCTCTAGTCGGAAATCCGAGCTTGAAAACAACCTAACACTATCTCTATGCAACCCAAACCAAACTCACAGCTTGACCATCTATGCTCTGAGATCCCAAAGGTGGAACCTCCTCTGATTCCACTCTGTCATGACCCGACCAACGGGGCTCGAGCCATGACTCCCCAAACCCACTTCTAATAGGCCAGGGGAGGGCGACCAGCGCCGAGTAGGCTATCACACACATGGGAGGCATTAACCTACGGTACCTGTACACACGCACCCACAAACACATCCATGAAACAGTGAAGAGATATAGAAAGTGAAAAGTAAATGCATGCATACAATATATGCCAAACCAGAGTGCAACCGAAAAAATACAAAAAGGAAAAATACGGCCCACCAAAAGAAAACTACAAAGCTCACCCATCCTTCTTTGAAGAAAGGGAACACTGCCACAAACACCCGCAGGAAAGATCCCTCAACACCGCATTGGCAAAACCCCAGTCAGTCTCCCTCACTCAGCTCCACCTACTCTCGGTCCTCCTGGGACTCCATCAAAAGGCTTGTGGTCTTCACATGACACAAACATGTGCAGGAAAATCCCGTGCAGGGGTGAGTATAAATATACTCAGCAGGCACCCCAAAATCCCAAAAAAAAAGAGAGCAACTAAAAGGCAACAGTCCGCTCCTCCAAGCCAGAGCGAACCTAGACGAGAGAGAAACTCCATCTCATGAACATTATCGACTAAGCACAACTAGTCAGCTCAGCACAAGTGTATTCCCATACATACACCTTGAACAATCCAGATATACCCATCTCACGCACCAAGCCATAAGAGGTACCGACCTCATCACCTGCAACTTTCCACAACCAGGAGAGTACACCACATGATCACCGTCATCCCAGATGACATTCATCCGAGAGATACTCTCCATCGGGTCTCTTCCAAACCTCTCAGACGCTCACCCAAGAGATCACGCTCGTCGGATAACATCACTGATGAAAAACTCACTGAAACAACATAACCACCAATCTTTTCTGATATGGGATCACTCCTAGGGTGCACTAGAGGATACGAGAACCCACTCTAGTAGAAGAAGATCTCACAGATAGGGGATCACTCTTAGTGCCCGCTGGGGGATTCCATGACCCAATCTGGCATTCATAGATCTAACAGATAGGGGATCACTCCCAGGATCCGCTGGGGGATACCACAACCCGATCTGGTGCTCGATAGAAGCACATCTCAAATAGAGGTTTTTAGCCCATAAAAAGGTGGTCCCGACGATACCGGAACCCTATCTAGTATAACTTGTGATGTAGGGGATCGAACTGATGATGCCGCAACCCTACAGAAACCACACGTTGAGTAAGGGATCACATAACCAATGGTACTGCAACCCAACTATAAACATTATGCTGAGTAGGGGATCGTATACCCGATGATGCCACAACCCTACTGATCATGGCCCACTGCGTAGGGGATCATATTCCCGGTGATTCCAAAAACCCTACGGGGTTAACCTGCTAGATAGGGGATCACCACCCGTGAATAAGTGGTCACAACGATACAAAGAACCTGATCTAGGGAAAAGATGCTAGAGGATCCCACTCCGGGCTCACCGGAGGGATGCCACAACTATAACATTTTAAACATCCTATCGAGAGGATCACAAGCCTAAACTAGGGTTGTGATGTCGCGCAAACCATCATAGGAATGAACCAAGGGAGTACACTCAACCACTGTTGGTCCAGACGTCGCTAACCTGGGCGACCAACCACAACGCCACACCGCGCATCTTCGAGGCCGATACTAAGGCCACCATCGCGTTCCACGTGGAAAAACACACAGGATGGGCTGTTTACTCACCTGAAACAGAGCACCGGTGAAAAAGTCACTATTCACCGCAGCTAGCTCATGTGGTTCCCACACAACGATCAAAAAACCCATCGATTGGATCATACAATGGTGATCCCCTCGGAAAAACAAGCGGAATCGACTACTCATTCGTCTGAAATGGACACTCGGTGAAAAATGCACTATTCACCGTATGCCAACTCAGGCGGGGCCCACACCTCGATCCAAAAACTCATCAAACAGATCTCACCATTGCATTCTTCTCGGAAAAACACAAAGGATCGACTAATCATCCGCCAAAAAATTGGACTCCTTGTGCCAAAGCTGCGTTTCTCCGCAAACGCCAAAACCTGGCCTCATGGGGCACGTACCCCATTCTCAGTCCCAACACCTGGAATCCATCTCAAAAATTCTGTCGTACCATCAGGGTCACAATGCCACTGACGGCATATCAAACAGACACACCAGGCAAAAGTTACAACGGCCCGAAGTCGTAAAATAATAAAATATTATTATTTTATACGACGTTTCTAACTCCCGGGAGAAAATCACGAACCTTTTAACCCTCAAACCTACACTGGAGGGTTTTGCTCGTCGTCAGGGGCGCGTCTCCATAGACGACACACAAATCTGACTTCCGGATTGCAAGAAACGGGGGTTTAAAAACCCCCGTGTGGAAAAAAGGGGCCGGACCGGCCTGGACTGGCCGGCGGCCCTTCGCCGCACTCTTCCAGGGGCCGCTGCGCTGGGCGGCTGGCTACCGTGGTCCTCCGCGGCGCCGCCGCATCGGCGGACCTTCCGCGGACCATCGGGGCACCCCGATGGTCCGGTTTGCAATCTGAAAGCACCAGTGCAACCCTCGGGACAGGATATTCCATGAAACTCAAAAAGGAGAAAATCACAGAAAAAACGGATCATGGAATTAAAATGCAAACCGCCTACCTCGTGGGCAAAATGCTGAAGATTTGGGTGAAGATTGACGCCGGTGATGCCTTCAAGCTAGATACACTGACGAACGGTGTAGAAAACGGACGATTCTAGCTCGATCAAGTGAAGAAATAGAGGAGGTGGGGTGGGTTCGTCTGGCGCCGCACATAGGAGGTGTGAGGGGAGAGATGGAATGGTTTTTCCTTTTTTATTTAATAAAACAACTCATTTCACTCCCCACCAAGTCGCCTCGGTCCTGGTACCCAATGCAGACAAAGGTAAGGTCACCCCTTGGGTAAACGTGTCGTTATGAACGCAAAGGCAAACTCGGATTTGCGATGCGAAACTCCATTCAGAAGTTATTCAAGCCAATGCTCGTAAATGGACTTTTCCACTTATTTATGAAAATGCCCCTGGTGGCTCTTTCCACCACAGCCTCGCGCCCGCATAGTGTACTCCTCTCCTAGGGTAAACGGCATGCTCCTAACTCAATCGTGCCCTCGGATTCCCGTTCCGAGCTACCGTTTAGGAGATATCACACCCCTGTCAGGTGCATAGTATAAAAATACTTAATATTTTTATAAAATTAATTTCGGGAACACCGGGCCTCAGAATCGCACGTCGTCATTGCGCCTAGCTCTAGAATTATTCATAGAAATATTACAAATCCTTACAAGGCCAAAAACCAGAGTCTCTATATTGTGGATCAGGTCCCTAAAATTAAAAAATAATAATAATATATTATTATTACTAAATCATTGACCCATCACAATTTTTTTGTGCTACGTCCAATCAACGTGTCGTCAGCTGTGTTGTGATCCCGATGATGAGGCATATCTTTTCACACCAGTCTTGGATTATTAAATATAGATCAATGGGCATGCCTATATAGGCTATGTTCACACGTGTTTTAGTGAAATTCCACGTTTTTAATGGGTATCTATTTTGGACAAATGAGTAGTCCATCACATATTTTTTCTGAAGGGATTGAAACAGTGTAATATATTTGGATGTGTGAAGCCTTATTCGTGGTCTCATTTATTTTATAATCATTAAATAACACTGGTGTAATATCTTTATCCTAATTTTTAAGATAATTAACGATTTAGTTAAACATCGACTCTTGTGAGAGTGGAGAAGATGTACAAAGAAAAGTGATATGAGATTTTTCAGGTGTGAAAACATTCAAGAGTGACAAAGGATGACTACAGTAGAGTTCCCCATGCTTCTTTAGAGGTTCCATACAGCAGGGATAATTATTGGATTTCCTTATTGAATTCTGAGTGGAACCCTCCGATCGGGCTGAGCATGGGTCCACAACACTTTTTCTTGTGGAACCCTCTAGCCGGGATGCGTATGGGTCCTCGATGACACTAGACTGGAACCCTCTAGCCGTGTAGCCCAATGTTCCTCAAAACTGAGAAGAAATTTTTACTACGAACCAGTGATGATACATTCTTTGAGGTTATCTTGGGCTAATTAGTAAGAGGGGTGCATCCCCCCCCCCCCGAGACATGTTCTTGTGACGCAAACAAAACCTTGTGGGTGAGTCAGTGCCACCCAAAGTAGATAGTATAGAAGATAACTGATTTGATCCCCTTTTACTTGTGACTCCTAGGAAAACACTTTAGGTGTTGGGATTTGCATATGGCGTTGTATTTGGAATGGTTTCCTTCTCACTTTTTTGTGATGCGTTGTGAGATGGAGATACATTTACTCCCTTGTTTGGTTTTATTTGAGTAAGCATATATGTATATTATTTTTCAAGTACTCACTCCCTAGGTTTTGGTTACTCTCCTTTCATTATAGGTGAAGATGAATGATGTATGCCATGTGCTTTTTGTGTCTATCTTCCCATGTTTGGACGAGTCTACACTACTACTATAGGTAGAGAATACTTAATAAAAAGTTCATCTTCTCACAATTTCTAGATCCTTGTTCTTAGATGACCTTACTTCTCTCTTTTTTGGGGTTCATATGTACTCCTTTTACTATACCTTGTGATATCTGCTGTGTCACGAACCAAATCTGGTCGCCGCCCAAACCGGCACCAAACCTAGCTCGTGACATGACCCGAAGGGTGTTCCCGATCCCCACGGGCTGGCACAAGTGCCCGGGTATCATTTATTTAGGTTTGGGAACGATTTACCCGAATATGAAGTCATAAACCATTAAAAACAATCAATAAACTGAATCTGAAAATATATACCAAATGATGTTTAAACAAAAACCAGAACGGAATACATAGGTTTAGATTCAATACAAAAGGTCCAAAGACACAATGGAACAGAAACAAAACAGCCCCATGGACTCCACATGACAAGTGGTCATCACCCCCAAGTCGTCTCCACTACTCCGCCCCAAGGATGAGGACTAACACCCTGAACCGCCATCACCCTTTGCCTTTCCTTTACCTGGGTCAAAAAAAAAGGTCTAGTTACACCCAAGGGGTGTAAGTAGGGTGTGAGCCTAAGCCCAATAGGATACCACCCTATGATTCCAAGGTGCATGCAATACAAGGTGAAAAAGCAAGCAGTTTTAATATGCAATTAAAAGCGGTGAAAAATTCCACAAAATGAAACGTTAAATTGAAAACATTTTCCAAGATAAAACTTTCAGAATGTTAACACATTTAAATAGGAATATTAGATACTGCATTATAATTCCAAAGAAACCCAAAAACAAGGGAAAATACCACAAATCCACTGAGCAACAAAACCGGGAACACCCCTAGGCACTAGATAGTCTCAGGCCCCATGTACCTCGTACCTCAGTGTAATGTAACCATAGTAAAATCTTTTCTCGTGCACGAGCCACTTGTAGGGAACATACCCATAACCTAGTGGTCCCCAATCATCATCCACAAAGTTTAGTTAGAGTTGTCGTTATCCAAATGCTAAGTGAAACAGGGACAACACCCATCCGGTCCACTAGCCGTACTAGTACAAATCCGCCCCACCTAGGTACCCGGGCTTCCCCCTTTGTGCTCAAACATTTTCAGGATTTAACACACATCCATTTTAATGTAAAACACCACTACTGGTCACATACACCAAATACAGTAGCTATCTCATTTTATACCACTTAAAACACACAACAAACTCTTTGAATTTGAATAAATCAATTTCACAAAATCTCGTGTAGTTTTGCACACAAAACCCCTTAAGAAACCCACTTGTACATGATGTTCACAATTGTAAGTTACCAAAACAGTAAAGGCAGCCCAATAAATATCAATTAAAACAACAAATCAATTTTTGGGCATCCTTATGTTAAACAAGAAGTGTTATCTTTGTAAAACCTTCATTTTCACACAAAAGTGGAACCAAAACATCACTTTCTTTACAAACACAATTAAAACCCATTTTTTGCAGCAATTACCAAAGGGGATAAAAATTATAAACAGTATTTTATGCCTTATTACAGATCAATAAAAACAACTAAGTATTTATACGGCATCCCCAAATAAACAAACAAAACACTTCTTTGGAAAACCCTCAATTTCACACCAAATTGGCATTTTAAATTCAATTGCAATGGAAACATCATTAGAACCAATTTTTGTAGCAATAATAAAATTATATAAATCTGAAAATATGATAAATACAGCATGCTAATATACAAATATTGCATCAACATTGGAATCACCTACCAAATCAAATGAAACCATTGAATCCTTTGTGCGAAAACACAAACGCACCACCGCCGCACCTCAAGAAGGGTAGATCAAACCTAAAAATAGAAAATTGGACCAAGAAAACCCAAGGTTAAACCTTAGGTTAGAAACCCTACCCACTGGTCATTGTTCACTTCAATAAAAAGGGAGGAAACCCTAAAAAAATAGAATGATACCCTAATCAATTTGAAAGTGGAAAAGAAATGGACAAACTTACTTGAGAAATCTAGAATCAATCTCCCAAAAACACTAGTATCTGAAATTTAAAACGGACAACACTCAGGGGATGGTCTCAAAAGAATTATTAGGTCATTTAGGAATTGGAATGGAGGTAAAAGATTAAGAATAGAAGGAGTTATGAAAAGATCAATTTACCTCTCCAAAATCTGGACGATTTCTGAAATCCAGAACGTTTCGACTATTTTCGCGACTCTATCAAGCTCCAAATTGTGGGAGGAGGGCATGGGGTCGCGCCTGAGATTCTTAGGGTCGATAGGGAGGTGGAATCATCGAAAACTCCATTTTAATGAATAAGATATTAATAAATTAATGAAACAATTTAAAACTGGAAAATGGGCCTTCGGGTTGGCCCAACTCTCAAATAAAAACAACAATCCCCCATGCTTATGGATTTATAAAGGCCCCAAATTTAAATTTGGGGTTAATATATCAGGTGAGAACAATTAGGAGTTGGAATGAGTCAAAAATATTAAAAATTGAAAAAGTTATAAATGAAACAAAATTTATTTTTAAATCTGGAATTGGGCTCGCAGTTTGGCCCAATTCATGAAAACTCACCTATTCTCAATAAAACCTTTGGAAACCACCAAAACAAATCATGAGTGGAAAATAAATTTAAAATAACCCTAGAATAGGTTACGTACGTGACAATTCTCCCCACCTTGAAAACTTTCCGCCCCGGAAAGTCACAGCAAGGTCAAAGCAACAACCAAACCCAATTGAGAAACCAATAGGTACACCCTCGCCAGGTTTCACCCCCAAAGGTCAAAACACCTCCAGTGATCAATGATGGAAGGAATACTATCACAAACCAAACATACACCACTTTCCTGAAACAATAAAGTACATTCAGGATTTATCCCAAATGAAAACTCCTCAAATACAATCTGAACAATACTCAATCAATTTACCCAAAAAAAACAACAACATTGAACAAGGTTACACTTCCCTACTATAACTAAACCATTGGAAACTCCCCAATATCAATGTTTACCCAATGAAAATGTAGGTAGTTAGATATCTTCGAATGATAATACCTACTTCCCAGACAAGTCCAAAGAAAAAAAAAATATGAGTTACTCGTATAAAGAGACACAAATGGGCTCCCCACCATAAGAGACAACTTAAATTGTTTTCCCGAGACAGAATCAAGACACTAATAGTGGGAGGCCCAAAAATACTCTCTAGTAAAAGGGATATACTTCCATTAAATGTTTCTGAAGGAATATTCATGAGAATCATAGTGGGTCTCCCCACCATAAGAACTGACCATCGAAACCGACCAGCGTGGGCCGACACAGAAAGACCCAAAAAGAAATCAAAGATTTAGGAAGGCGCAGGATTAGTATGCATGGTTTGGGAAACTGTGCACTAACTATGAATATAATTCTTTCTACATGGCTTCCTAGCACACGACCACTACTAAACGTGCACAAACTATGTGCTCAACCATGACGAAACTATAGGTTTGAACTATTCCCATCTTTCATACTAAGGATAGGACTTTGTACAAGGGTTTAAATGGCCCTGGGATTTTCCCTGACTACGAGCCAGCTTCTCTCCGAGACCTATGGCTGGAGCTCAAATGATTAAAGCATCTTCGGCCTCGTAGTTAATATTTGGAAACACACTGAATGAGAATTCTTCTTTTCGGTGCCACCAAAAACTACACCGCAGTCCCAAATAAGTTTTCTAGACATAACACATTCCAAACTCACTTTACCTTATCCCAATATTTCACAAAAACAAGGGCTGAGAAGATACACACACATCACAACTTGTTTCTTCAGGTGATAAACAATATATGTAAAGAACACCTACACTCACATTCCTCTAAAATAGATGATTTTGAAGTTTTTACAAGGGAGACATTTGATCAACATAACAGGGACTCTCAGAGGATTTCACTACTTTCACCTATACAGTCAATAGAGTACATGACATCATAAAGCATCACCAAACATGACCATTTCAACTGATATAAACAATTCATGGAGAGGGACCTTATACAACATCCCCAAACAACACACAATTCTAGAAAGTGGCCACAATATCCTATCATGACCATATTTCCCACACCGGTGGTTTAACATGAATTAATGCATCAAAGAAACTTTGAAGAACCCAAAGGTCCTCTTAGACACCATCGAGACACTCATCCACACTTACAACCAAAGAACACTTCCACCTTCGATGAATCATGAAACATTAGAAACTATGGTTTCTTTCAACCTTCCACAATAACTTTACCACTACAAGAGGATCCAAAAATCAACGAAATGAATGGGTGTAGACTCAATCAACAATGATCGATAAAATATTCCTTATATTGATCAACTGGAGGATTTTCCAATGGCGAAACAATATGGTTTGCACTTCAGCTGTGCATTAACCCTTAATGGGGGCATACCTTATCCAATGAGAGAACCCAAGGACCCAACCAATCTGGTCCATTAGTCAAAACATGCCTCAAACCAGATCCAAACACATGAAGGGAACCACCGTAGAGGCATCCCAAAACATTTTTCAAAAGAGACCACTAATCGTCCCTACAACACAGCTCACCGACCAAACACAAACCCAAAACACAGTTCAAACAGGAGGGGTTCTTGGACTCAAAACATCCCACAACATCAACATTATCAAAAACCCATAATAAAAACTATACCAAACTATTCATCAATACATCATGTTTTTCTTTAAAACTATTTCTTTGAAAACAAACGGTTTTGCAGTAAGAGTATCCACCATTGGTACCCCATGGGCCTCACACATGCATGTTTTTGTGTCACACCGGGAACCCTCCTCATAACCATCCCAGCACTCATCCAGTCATGCCATCAACCATACATCATCCCATATAACCCCATGCATGTGGTCACTCATGGAAATACCAAAGGGTAAAACAAAAATTCCTTCCACTTTTCAAAAACAAAATGCTCAACCAACCTAACCTTTTTCTCAAAACTACTAAGAATGAGATCAAAATCCCAATTCACATCTTACAAAACATTTCATAAAGACACAACAATTTGGAAAAGAACCCACATTCAAGATATTCATATCAATATCAAAACCTCTCATCCCATTAAAACACTGTTTTATTATTTGGAAAACTCTATTGGAAACACTTTTCAAAACTAACTTTAATATAGTTCCTTCTTTCAAAAGAGGTGTGAGCACACCATTTTACATTTCAAAACAATTCTGAAAATTCAATTCCTCAATTTCATAAACCGAACCATTCCCTCTTTATTTGAAAATCATTTCATAAAAACTTTACGCTTATTAAAACCAAGCCACCAGAAAACCAAAGTGCCAGGATTTCAAAACTAAAGCACAAAACAATCCGAGAGGAAACTAGTTTCAATGGGTGACTTGGAAATATGGTTGGCAGCCATATTCCAATCACTTCACTATCACAGAGAGTGTTTTAGGGAATATCCCCAGCTTCACATGGCTTGCCAGGCCCTGCGAGCTTACAGAGACCATTAACCCAACCCTCTTTTCATTTCCCCTAACCATCATTAAAACAAGAAAACCAAAGGACTTAGATAAATCCTGACTTCCCTAGGAAACTTGAATCCTGTCATGAGGTGTTCTGATCAAGCACACTACCCATAACTATAATACCAAGTCCCTACAATCCTAACTCCATGATATCCTGACTCTTCCCGAAATAACATGACCCAAAGAGTTAACATGAACCTCCTTTGATACCATTTTGTCACGAACCAAATCTGGTCGCCACCCAAACCGGCACCAAACCCAGCTCGTGACATGACCCGAAGGGCATTCCCGATCTTCACGGGCTGGCACAAGTGCCCGGGTATCATTTATTTAGGTTTGGGAACGATTTACCCGAATATGAAGTCATAAACCATTAAAAACAATCAATAAACTGAATCTGAAAATTTATACCAAATGATGTTTAAACAAAAACCAGAACGGAATACATAGGTTTAGATTCAATACAAAAGGTCCAAAGACACAATGGAACAGAAACAAAACAGCCCCATGGACTCCACATGACAAGGGGTCATCACCCCCAAGTCGTCTCCACTACTCCGCCCCAAGGATGAGGACTAACACCCTGAACCGCCATCACCTTTAGCATTTCCTTTACCTGGGTAAAAAAAAAGGTCTACTTACACCCAAGGGGTGTAATTAGGTTGTGAGCCTAATCCCAATATGATACCACCCTATGATTCCAAGGTGCATGCAATACAAGGTGAAAAAGCAAGCAGTTTTAATATGCAATTAAAAGCGGTGAAAAATTCCACAAAATGAAACGTTAAATTGAAAACATTTTTCAAGATAAAACTTTCAGAATGTTAACACATTTAAATAGAAATATTAGATACTGCATTATAATTCCAAAGAAACCCAAAAACAAGGGCAAATACAACAAATCCACTGAGCAACAAAACCGGGAACACCCCTAGGCACTAGATAGTCTCAGGCCCCATGTACCTCGTACCTCAGTGTAATGTAACCATAGTAAAATCCTTTCTCGTGCACGAGCCACTAGTAGGGAACATACCCATAACCTAGTGGTCCCCAATCATCATCCACAAAGTTTAGTTAGAGTTGTCGTTATCCAAATGCTAAGTGAAACAGGGACAAAACCCATCCGGTCCACTAGCCGTACTAGTACAAATCTGCCCCACCTAGGTACCCGGGCTTCCCCCTTTGTGCTCAAACAATTTCAGGATTTAACACACATCCATTTTAATGTAAAACACCACTACTGGTCACATACACCAAATACAGTAGCTATCTCATTTTATACCACTTAAAACACACAACAAACTCTTTGAATTTGAATAAATCAATTTCACAAAATCTCGTGTAGTTTTGCACACAAAACCCCTTAAGAAACTCACTTGTACATGATGTTAACAATTGTAAGTTACCATAACAGTAAAGGCAGCCCAATAAATATCAATTAAAACAACAAATCAATTTTTGGGCATCCTTATGTTAAACAAGAAGTGTTATCTTTGTAAAACCTTCATTTTCACACAAAAGTGGAACCAAAACATCACTTTCTTTACAAACACAATTAAAACCCATTTTTTTGCATCAATTACCAAAGGGGATAAACATTATAAACAGTATTTTATGCCTTATTACAGATCAATAAAAACAACTAAGTATTTATAGGGCATCCCCAAATAAACAAACAAAACACTTCTTTGGAAAACCCTCAATTTCACACCAAATTGGCATTTTAAATTCAATTGCAATGGAAACATCATTAGAACCAATTTTTGTAGCAATAATAAAATTATATAAATCTGAAAATATGATAAATACAGCATGCTAATACACAAAGATTTCATCAACATTGGAATCACCTACCAAATCAAATGAAACCATTGAATCCTTTGTGCGAAAACACAAACGCACCACCGCCACACCTCAAGAAGGGTAGATCAAACCTAAAAATAGAAAATTGGACCAAGAAAACCCAAGGTTAAAACTTAGGTTCGAACCCCTACCCACTGGTCATTGTTCACTTCAATAAAAATGGAGGAAACCCTAAAAAAATAGAATGAAACTCTAATCAATTTGAAAGTGGAAAAGAAATGGACAAACTTACTTGAGAAATCTAGAATCAATCTCCCAAAAACACTAGTATATGAAATTTAAAACGGCCAAAACTCAGGGGATGGTCTCACAAGAATTATTAGGTCATTTAGGAATTGGAATGGAGGTAAAATATTAAGAATAGAAGGAGTTATGAAAGGATCAATTTACTTCTCAAAAATCTGGACGATTTCTGAAATCAAGAAAGCTTCGACTATTTTCGCGACACTATCAAGATCCAAATTGTGGGAGGAGGGAATGGGGTCGCGCCTGGGCTTCTTAGGGTCGATAGGGAGGTGGAATCACCGAAAACTACATTTTAATGAATACGATATTAATAAATTAATGAAACAATTTAAAACTGGAAAATGGGCCTTCGGGTTGGCCCAACTCTCAAATAAAAACAAAAATCCCCCATGCTTATGGATTTATAAAGGCCCCAAATTAAAATTTGGGGTTAATATATCAGGGGAGAACAATTAGGAGTTGGAATGAGTCAAAAATATTAAAAATTGAAAAAGTTATAAATGAAACAAAATTTATTTTTAAATCTGGAATTGGGCTCGTAGTTTGGCCCAATTCATGAAAACTCACCTATTCTCAATAAAACCTTTGGAAACCACCAAAACAAATCATGAGTGGAAAATAAATTTAAAATAACCCTAGAATAGGCTACACACGTGACATACTGCTTTCTTTTTCATACTATATCTTATGATCCCCCTTCACATTTTTAGGGCATCATGTGGAGTATTTTTATACTAAACCCTGCATGGACATCCTCTAATGTGTTGTGACTTATAAAGGAGACAAACAGGTTGATCATGATATCAATGAATCATAGGTATATGGGTGTTTGGATCGTGTACGATTTCCGTATCATAGGATTTAAGAGAGGGACTGTCACCTGTTTTACCTTTCTCAATTACTGCCCTATTATCGAACATATCTTCTTGGGAAAGTATTTTTCCTCATTTTTTATTTTATTTTAATCTACTATACTTAATCTATTTTCAAGTGCATGCATGTTTGGTTAATTTATAGTAATGTTTCATCTTTTTTTCTTTTTCCTCTACAATTTTTGCAGTGATCTGGATGTGTGGTTGTGTGAGTTCTTAGGAAAAGGCCTCCCAGATTTTGTTTTTCCTTCTGTGCTATTGTACAGCCCATGGCCTACAGAATTGGTCTTTTTGTAGTTTCAGTTCGATCCAAGTCATGGGTCGGGTCATGGAATTGTATAATAACAAATTCATTTTTTCAGTTAAATGAAATATTTTTCAAAAAAATTGTAGTTTTTGTGCCTTTTGATGGGGAACCAATTTTAAATATAAGATTTGACACTTTTTTAAGATCCATTTGTAAAAATAAATATCCTCTTTGAATTGGTACCTCAATAATTTTTTTTGATAAATTCTTTATATTTTTCGGATTGCTTACAATTTTTAATGAATAGTTAAAAAAACTGAATTTTAATTCAAACATTTTTTTCCATCTAATTAATTTATATTGTTAGAATATCCTTTTAATTTATTTTATAGTATAATTATATTATATATTTTTCATTTAATCAAATTTTGGTCATTGGATGTAATTTAACATTGACATTTAGTATAAACACATGTCAATCTTTTGATGTTTTTTACTTTTTTTTAAACAAGTTTTCTCTTTCCCTCAACAAGATTACTTTTAATTTAATAAATGAATCCAATGTATTTAAAATTTTGAAAAATAGATCTAATATTTTTAATCATTGGGTCCAAATTATATTAATAACATACTTTTATTTTTTGGATATTAAAAATGGTAACTATGTTAATTTTTACTTAACGCGGTTAATTGTAAATTAGGTAAACAATTTATATGATAAGGATAATACAATTAATCTAGAACCATCCAAAATCCTTTTTTATGAGTAAAAATTGACTCTTACCACCTAAGTATCGTAATTGACTCATTTTATGAAATTTCATCCAAGAAATTGGTATAAATATAATTAAAATAAAATAAAGTCACATAAAATTGAAAAAAATTAACCCTATTATTTCTTATAAGTATAATAATTTTAATATAGTGATAGAAATGATAAATCATCAATAGTATTTACTTTCCAAAAATATAATGATATTATAAAAATAATGATAATTTATTAAAAATATTTAGAGAAAAAACAATTACTTTAAAGGATTTTACAATAATGGTGTAGAAATTATTTAATTTATAAAAATGAATAAACTAAATTTTATAATTACCATTATAAGACCCAAAAAGATGACCAAAAAGTATTTTTCCAGTATATATAAACATTAATCATCTGGCAATTGATTTATTGACTATTTGGAAACACATATAAATTATTTTGTCATTTATATTATTTTATTTAAAGTATAGTTGAAGTTGTTACATTCATGTTTTATTTATACAATATCATTTTAAATGTTTGTTGGAATAAAAGATATATTTGACTATAAATACTATTCCTAAAGCTAGAAAATTTATTATCATAATTTTATTTTTAAAAAATTGTATAAAAAATATGTACCTTAAATAATTAATCAAATATTATGTAGTAATTATTGTATAAAGGGAACTACAAAACGAATGATATTTAAAATATAAAAACAAATATAATATGGTATAATTAACATTTAAAATAAATTTTATAGATGTACTTGATAAATAAGGGATATAATAATATATATTTTTCTTGGTTATCATATTATTTTGATATTTTTATAAATACAAGAAATGAATAGTGTCAAAATTTAAACTATTGATATTTTTCCAAATAATGTTTTGTTAAATTATTTAAAAATTAGAATACATCCTGAAAATTATAAAATAATAATATTATATAAAATATTTTAAATTATTCATTTATGTTCTATTTGGACAAAAAATAAGTAAAATTAAAAACTTTTAATATTGGAAAAGTTGTTACCTTAGTAAAAATGAAAATAGATAATATAAGATTCATTACAAAGAGAAGGATTAAATTGACATCAAAATATTTATAATTTTTTTGGTTGATAATATTAAAATATTAAAATATCCCTGATTCTAATATTTTTAAATTTTTATGTATTTTTATTTATTCTGAAATTATTATAAATTAATATTTTCAGAAATTCTAAAAGTTCCCACCAACTCATTTAGAAAAGGGAACATCATCCATCAAATCTTCACAACTCATTTAATCCTCAATATAGGCTATCCCATACTAATTTACCTTATAAACATTCATATTTACATTCTAGGGGTTTTGGTATTGTCAAAATACCAACTATTTTTCTTTAAGAGGATATTTAGAGGGAGCATGTCGAAGAAAAGGTAATCTCATATAACGATTCTTTCAAACCTCATTCTTCATATAATTACTATTAATGAGTTGATTTATTGTGAATTAATAACTACATTAGTATTTATAAACTGGTATTTTATTATTATTATTATGTAACAACCACATTCTATCTTCTATTCATCCTATGAAAAACGAAATCAACATGCATGCGTACGTACAATATACCCACTCCACATCGTGATGTAATATATTTTACATCACCATAATAATTTGATGGGTGTAATGATATAAATAAGTACTATATATAAATATTATAAAATTATATTGATTCTAAAATATTATATACACAATCCACTATAATACTGTTTCACAATTATGAGAATGATATCATCACTCGTGCGTACATTCGACCTACCGTCTCTATAAAGCGATGTGATTCACACTATATGATCTTCTTAAATAATGATTATGTAATATAATAAAATAAATAAATATGATATTTATTATACTGATATCATTCTATAAATGACATTACAATAAAATAATAAGAGGAACAAAAACATATCCAAAAAAACCTCTGTAAGAAAATAAATCAATTAATACCTGATAGACGTGTAATAATGTTAATAGAAAAAGGGTAAAAATATGAATTATTATGTTACCATAAAAATTAATATGATTCAGGAATAAGTTAATAACATTATTTAAAACCTTATATGGGAGGTTCAAATACATATGAAGGGAATCAGACCGAAGGAATGTGAATTCCATATGAGATGTTATTTCATTGAGATACATGCTTTATTCACCCCTCATTTCTTTTTTGTGGTGTACATACTACCAATGAATGTATACTTTGATTTTTTTCTTTAATTTCTGGATATTTAAATATCCATTTTATGATATCTATTTTATGGGTTTCACATTTCAAAATTTTCCAAAAGAGTAAGGTATTTGTTGTCTCAATTTTCATTCTTTGAGACACATGTTCTGTTAGACACCTATGTTCTTATAAAAATTTTATATACTACCATTTGAAATTTTATATCAAAAATATAATTTTTTATGATATTATAATCTTCACTTATTGTTATTATTTCATAGGGAATGTAATTCAAATATTTTAATGTTGAATGAGACACTTTGAAATGTTTCAAGATTATTTCCATCAAGATATATTTTTAAATGATATATTCTAATGATTTTCAAGGAAATGTTTTTAATGAAAAGTTTTATGTTTTTAAATGTTTAATTATAAATTTTAAAATACATTTTCCAAGAAAAATGGTTTCCAAAAATGTTTTATGTTTATGAAATAATTTTTCAAAGAAAAAGGGTATTTTCCTCATGAACTATTTTTAAGAGATCTGTTAAAATTATTTTTCATCTAAGATCATGTTATTTGATGGTTCATATGTTTTATTTGCGATATGAACCAATAATACCCTTATTATTCTACTTTTAATGTTTTAAATTTATTTTGGATTGGTACTTATGAATTTTATTTCTTTTCAATTAGTTATATTATGATGAAGTTTTTTATGAAACCAATTTATTTTCATGGTTTATGAATGATAAATGTTATTGTGGAACACGTTATAATGATATAATTATGATATGGATGGTACCAATATCACCTCCAATGAAATAGTTAAGGATTTATATCTTATGAGTTAGAGATGACCAGAATGACAAGTTAATCTGGTTCAGTAATACATGGATGGAACTATAAGTAAATCCATTTTATTAATGCATGGATGGAATGAAGAGTGATGTCAATTCATTATATGACTTTTTCCATTGTGATAGCTTTGGTAGTGATGAATTGGATACTGTAGACATCTTTCAAGGAGGAGGTCTGTGGGAGCTTGGTGTAGGGCTCTCTTTGCTGGATTTTTTATCCGCCGATTTAGATAGGTCACCGCAAGCTGGAGTAGTTGGATGGAGATCTGGTGGGGGTGATATCTGATAAGGATTTGTGTTGGGTGGCAGAGATTCATAAAATGACACTGGTGGCTAGGTTTGGACCTGTGGAACCTCCTTTAGATGTTCTAAAGGAGTATTTGATTTCATGGTGTCTGCTTCACTTAGTAGTGGTCTCAGAGTTGTCAATGATTTCCATTTTCATTCAATTCGACAACAGGGATGATTTTGTACAAGCTTGGGAGAGGGAACTCCTCCCATGCATGGATCTTAAGAGTCATCTGAGGCATTAGGTAATGTGAGTGCCTCTGGGGACATCACTAGGTTGCAATATGGTTCCAGTGCGGCGGTGGCGGAAAGGGATTATACTCCGTTGTCTTCTTTGGTGGTGGTAAAAGTCAATGATTCGACAATGGCATCGGGAAACTCAAATATAGTGGGACCCTTGGCGGTAAAGAGATTAAATTTTTCAAAAAAGGATTTGGTGTCAGCTTTGTATCAAGGGATTCTGATTGTTCCGAAATGTTTCCATTTGTTTTGAGGGTGATCACATTGGTGGAATGAGAAATCAGCTCTACTATAGAGGTGGTACCGAAGGTACATTCGAATCTATTCAAAAGTAAAAGCATCACTACAACGCTTTTCCTAGGTATTTCGAAAGGTTTAGCGCCCCTAGTTTCTGAGGTACATCTTTCTTCCAAGACTCCTTCAGAAGTGTTAATGTTTTCTTTGTAGTGTTTTTTGGGGTTAGATAAGGTTGCAAAGGCGAGCTTTACAAAGATGGTTTTTTCGGATGGGGTGGAAAGGGAAATATCAGTGTTCTGAAATTCCCCACCCTAGTTGTTGCTATAATTTGGGTTGCAAGAGGAGATATCTCCTTCATCTCCATTGGTCTCGTTGGGGAGCAGGTTATCGATTCAGGACAAGATGGAGAGCCCGTTGACGAATAGGGTGTTAATGCCAAGAAAGAGGTGTTTCTCAGAGGTCTCTTCCAGGCTACTGACTTGATCGAGGGAAATGGTGGAGGTTGGTAGGGTGTTATTCGTTCCAAGAACATGTACCAATTCCCAAAGGGTTGGGAGTCCACTTCATTAATGCCTTATTTGATTATTTAGAATGCCCAGGGTTTGTGGGTGTAGGCTAAAAGTGCATTTTTGGATGCTGAGGTGAGGAGATGTAAGTCATCTTTGGTGGTAATTCTGGAACCAAAGCAGGATCATTAAAAGATTAGTGGTTTTTCTAGGATGATGGTGTTCAGTTTTCATTTTCATGGGTACCTGGTTAATAAATAGATATTAGTGTGTTGTAAGAACTCTCTTCAGGTGTAGTTGGTATAGGTGGAAGAACAGTGTATCACGGTGAAGCTCGGGCTTAGCGATATAGAAGATCTGTTTTCCTTCATCAATGCTAGTAACGATGTTGTGGTAAGAAGAAATTTGTGGGATCATCTTGGAAATTTTAATGTGGTGGGGATGTTGTTGTTTGTAGGAGGAGATTTCAATGCTATTATGGATGTTTTAGAGAATAAAGGTGGTGTAACAGCTTACAATACTAGTATGTTGGACATTAATGATTACATTTCTAGGAAGTCCCTTTTCAATTTTTGTTTTAGTTGTAGAAAATTTACATGGTGTAACAATTGGAGAGGTGGTAATCGCATTTGGAGTAGACTAGATAGATGTCTGTCTAACATACATGGGTTAGAGTCATTTGACAGGACTTCAGTTTCACACTTGTCCCGATCTTTTTCGGATCATGACCCTATGTTGGTGGAGTTGAGGTAAGGGAGTTCTGATAGTAAGGTGTTTCTAGGCTCAATTAATTGGTACTTTATGGATGGATTCATTCAGATGATGATAAATTCATGGGAACATGAGTTTTTTTTTTGGAAGAGCATGGGTCGGTTTATATAGGCATATAAAGCAGCTCAAGGTAGACATTAGAAAGTGGCTCACAAGGAAAACAACATCGGCCAGGTCGGTGGAGGTGCAACAGGAAGAAGTTGATAGGTTGGAAGATAGGATTCTACAAAGCTAGGATGAATCTTCCTTCATACTGTTATGTGATAAATTCTCTTTCTTGACTCAACGATTATTGGAGGTGGAGAGAGATTACAGAAAAAGAACTAGGGTTAGGTGCCTGAAGGAGGGGGATATAAATAGTGGTATCTTTCGTGCCTTCATGAATTAGAAGAAGAATTTGAAGATCAAAATGAGGATTGAGTATGGTTCATTTACCTCTAATTTCTAGGTTCTGGTATGTTGGTCCTGGAACACTTTGAGTCTATTCTTACAGGTGATTTCAAAGGATACTCAAGGGAGGGGATATTGGAATCCGAATTGGAGGTCTTCATGGGAAATGTTTCCAGGAGGGTGGATAATGTAGAGAAGGATTCCTTTTGTTGCATTCTATCTGGGGATGAGATCTGGGAGGTTGTCTGTAGTGTTCCGTGGGAGAGTTCTCCTAGGCCATATGGTTTCTCGAATAATTTGTATGCGGAAGCGTGGGAATTCATGGGGCACTGGTCATCAAAGTTGTACAAGACTTCTTCCGATGGTGCTATCGACAGAACCTCATGTTCCTCCGGCGTTGTGCTATTGCCTAAAGTTAATGATCCTACCTCCATTAGTCATTATAAGATTATATGTTTGTGAAATTCTTCATAAAAGATCATAGAAAATATTCGGGCTAGGAGGCTCCAAATAATTATCCTGAGGGTTATATCACAAGAGAGAAACAGATTCTTCCAAGGTAGGGGTATCCAGGGGGTGGTGGGAGTCACACTATAAATGTTGGTGGACATTAATAAGAAGGTTTTCGGGTTCAACATGATTATCCAGGAGGCCAGGGACAAGGAATATGATAAATTTGAATGAATCTTCATTATAAAGGAGATGAGGAAGTTGGTTTTTCATGAATGGGTTAACAATCTTTGCTATTATTATTACTCCTCATCATTGCTCTATATTTCTCTCTTAGGGAGGAGCTGTGTTTTTTTCAAGAATGTGGGGGGGTGTAACAAGGGGATCCTCTATCCCCCATTATATTTGTTCTGGATCAAGAAGATTTATAACATAATCTTCAAAAAAGTTTAAGGGATGTGACAATTTTTTTGGTATAGTGCTAAAGGCTCGGACGGATCTTTTTCACATATTATGTTTGTGGATGATATTATCATTTTTGTGAATGTTAAAGATCGTATCTAGTTAATTTCATGCGCCTAATGATGTTATATGGTGAGCTCAGTGGTCAATATATCAACACTAGGAAGAGAAATGTCCTTGTAGCCAATAAATGTTGTAAAAGAAGTGTTTGGGTCATACATGACATCCTTGGAATGTAGCGAAAATAGTTTCCAATGATTTCTCTTTGCACACCCATTTCTACTGGTTGAGTGAAAAAGAGATTCTTTAAAGACACTATCAATTGGATGTTTGGTAGGATTATGAACAATAAAAACAAGTTTATCTCCTTCGTGGGTTGAGTGGACTTGATTAATAGTGTTCTTTCATCTATTCTGATGCATGTTATGTTGGTTATCACTCCACCTAAAGGGATAAGTTTTGCTATAGAGAAGTTTATGAACATGTTTTTGTGGGATGCCAACTCATCGAGTAGGGCTTAATGGGCGGCCAGGAATCGGGTGGCCAAACTGGTGGAGGAGGGAGGGGTTGTCCTGAGGGACATAGTGGTTTCCATGAAGACCATGCAAGCCCGTTTGGCAAGGCATTTTATGGTTAGGAATTCAATGTGGGCCAGAACTCTTAGATTTAAATATATAAGAAACTGGGAGGATTGGGATAGAATAAAGCTATCCAGGCTAGGAAAGGTTATAGTATATCATCTTGAAATTGTTTTGGAATCTTCTCGTTGGATAGTGGGACGAGGTGAGGTGAATTTATTGAGGGACAACTGGGTTAGGAAGAATTTGTTTTTTCCATTCTGTCCTAGACCAGACATGTAGGTTTTGGATTCCAACCATCATCTGAAGTTAATGGATGCTATTTTGAACCCAGATCAGATGGAACTACTCAAAGAAGTTGTGTTTAATGAGTAGGAGGATAGATATTGTTTCAAAAAGTCCAGTTAAGGTTATTTTAATGGGTGTGATTATCGGGGCTTAATCTGGTAGGAAGTGGAGCAGGATTAATGGGGGCATGATTATGTTGTAAAGAGTTTCGCATAAAGATGTTTTTTGTAGTGTGGAGGGCCTGACACCAAGACAATATTACAGAGGATAATATCCAAAAAAGGTATTCAGTTATCCTCCTGATACTACTGCAGTTCTAATCCACAGGTATAGACGGTGGTTCATCTTTTTATTAGGAGTGAATGTGTTGCATGTCTTTGGTCTTTTATTGAGAGAGGGGGGAGATATGATGCAGACTGGTTGTCTATGAAAGAGTTTCTTGCGAACTAGTTTATGGGTGTGGATCAAAAGGTAATGGAAAATAAAATTAGAAGCATCATGGTTACTATAGTTTTTTGGACATTGCGGGAGGCTCATAATAAGCCCAGAACAGAGTTTCACTCATTGTTCTCGCTGCTACAAGTGTGTATGAAGTATCTTTTGCATGAATTAGGTCTTCTTGTTAAGGGGAGTCACCAATACCTCCTATTTGTAAATTTCATGAATATTCAGGTGTCCAGGACAGTTTGTCAGGGCTGTTGGGACCGATGGAACCCTCCAATGGATGGATTCAAACTCAATGTTTATGGATCATTATTATATTGGTAGATATGGGGGGAGGTTTGGTCAAGGACAATAATGGTTTTGTTTTATTGTCTTCTAGCCATTTTGATGGGCCGGGGAGTTTGTTGGGTGTGGAAATAATAGCTATGCACACATGAATAATGATCTGCAAAAGGTTTTCGTGGGGGTTATTGGAAGTGGAATCAGACTCTAAGGTATTGGTAAGGGACTTACATGGGAAAGTCAAGCCACTGTGGAATGTGGCGTACCTCGTTCATAGCTGCACCGTAGAGATTGCTATAGGATGTTCAAATTTTCATATCCTTAGAGAGGGAAACTTTACGGTAGATGCCCTATCTAGGGGGGTGTCCCGAGGAACCGCTACTGGTTTTTTCATATTTTAGTTCACTGCCCCAGGAATGTAATGGTTTGTTACTTGGGGATGCTCTTGGGATCAATCACTTTTGGCCACCGTAAGTGCTTGCATTTTGGGATGGAGGCTCCCCCAGCATTCTGATAAGAAAAGAAAAAACCAATTATCTATCTATCTTTAGGATGTGATGTTTTACAATTTTTATCTTGTTTTTGTACCATTATGTTCAAGTATGTGCTTACATATCTCTCTTGTTAATCTTTACTGAGCATTTGAGCTCACACTTTATTTTGTTTCTTTTCACCATGTTAAGAGAAAATATGTTAAATTATTTTTTCATTAATGTATTTCACATGGATGATGTTGATAAACTATTTTGATTTAATAAAATTTTCACATAGTGGAAGATAGGGTGTTTTTATTTATGAACTAGTTTTTTATAAACAAATTTTTTTAAGAGTTTTTCATAATTCTATAAAACTATAAATCTAAAAGGTAATTGGTTATGTAATAGATCCATTAATTACTTTTTTTTGTTAGTCTTGATGGTAAAAATGGGGTCACATTTTCAATTTTTTATTATTTAGTTCTGATTTCATAAGTGTGGATATAGGAATATTACATTGGCCCCCCTCCACTAACCTATATTGGGACAGTACTGCACAAATGCTACAAATGGACCATCCTTCCATAAGATCCACACTCAACTGGGTCCCAATCACAATGATTCTTGACATTTCCTCATCTACCACTCTCATGAAAAAACAAAGCTACCAAAACTAAAATATTAGATGGTACTCATCTATTAGGAAGCCTCCAAACATTGCATCCTACAACTGAAAGCTGAACCACTGAGTCGAGTTAGAAAATTAACCAAATCCACACCCTCATATTCTCTTAGGTTATACTTTTTAATAAATATATAATTCACTGTATCATTAGTATTCATCAATCCAAAAATATAATTCTTAGGTTGATATAAATTCCTGATACATTCGTCGAAGCATATCACCCAAAATATCTCATTAGTAAGGTATATGGGAGTAAAACTATTAATCTTTTTAAAGCATGTTGAACAACCAATAACTATCATCACTCCCTATTTCAGATGCATAAACTCAATTTCCCAATATATTATCAGATTATTTTGAAAATTTCTTCATAAACATTAGATTGTAAATCCCTCAACAACACATATCGAAGCGTATCATCCCTTTTCAAAACATACCACCAACACATAGATGCTCTTTGAAGCATATAATTTGTTAGATTCACTATCCCTTCAAGTGGTGTCTCTATGTACTAAAATATTTAAAAAGTAGTCTCATGTTATAACTCGTTAGCTTGTAAACCACCATCCCCCAAAAAAATTACAGATATAGCTACTGGAACACATGTATCTACTCATTCATAAATGAAAAAGGATGCGATGCTCCCTAAAAAGTCTACAAATAGTGTATAAATCCCTGATGAAATAATTCCTCAACATTAGTATTTGTGGCTCAACTATTCCTTCAATAAAATAAAATATATTAGGATATATAGCTAGCCCAGGTCACATTCCCTCTAAATCATGGTCATTTCCGTCCTCCTAGAATATGACTGGAGGTCATCATGGTGTCGTGTCTCATAAATTCTTAACACATTCCTCTAATAAGATCGATAGCTCTGAGATCATATTTTAAAATGTAAGATATATAAAAACATTACTATAAATTTTTGAACTTTACTACTACTCCTAAATTCATATATGATCAAAATAATAGTCATAAATACCACTAGAGGCATAACATAATTCTCACTCTATAATTGAGTCAAGGTCCAGTTTTATATTTCAACATTTCAATTTCCATTTGAATTCACATTTATATTAAAATTTAAGTTAAAAAGATAAACTAAATGGTTCAACATGTTTAATATATAAGGTCCCATGCACCTCATTAGTTGAAATATTGTGCTGAATAAATCCATACCATAACACATCATAGTCCATGAAACCATGAAGCGATTACTCAGTGTGTTATAATGGGATGGATTGGTTATCTATTTTATCCATATTAGGAATATACTTATTAGTTTATGGAAGGGACACTATGTAACACCTAAATTTCTAAATTCCATAAATGAACACTACCAGTGATAAAATCAATCACATATAGCATATATCACAAATTTGTGTACTAAATCAATGCATCATATATGGAATGTCATAATGCATGGCATGTGAATCCTAACAGGTTCTTAAAATAATTCATGATATTCATACCCTCAACTACTCAAAAAATGATAAAATAGATCCTCAATCATATCAATGATAATATAATGCTTCATGTTAATCACCCCATAGTTGAATCAAATCAAATGTGTTATGAAAAATATAGAAAGTAGATATTTCAATACATGGAAATTTTGAATTTTTATATACATGGGTTAGCTACTAACAAATACATGTAATTAAAAAAATTTAAAACATTTATAATATCTTATGTATTGTTGCAATATAGTAATGAAAAAAAGACAATTCCTCTATTACCAATTTGTAACGTCCCATCCAAAATTCCACAAAATGGTTTCCCAATATGGTGGGTAACATAGACTCAAACATGCCTCCCTGATTATCCACTAAATGAGGCTAATATTCATTGTTAATATACATAATATTCATGTTCTTTGTTATTCATAAACACAATTTAGTGCATTTTACACTTTGAACATCATTTCACATTATGATTATAATACCTTCTTAAAATGCACTATTATGTGGTATATTTTTTAACATCATTTAAAGTAACCAATGATTCATATGATTTTAAGGAATTTAATTATACATATTTTAATTTTATATTTTTGAAAATTGATATACACTTAAATATGAACATGTTTTATTCAGGGATCAATCGATAATTCATGGAGGATGATGGAGATATTTGGCAATGAAAGGAAGCAATTCTGAAGAAGGCAGATTGGACACCAGCCCACTGATGAGACTGTGGGGCCCAAAATACAGGCCCCATTAATTCCATATATCATGGGATTATAGAATACACGTATAGGAAAAAGTCACTCTTCAGGGGATAATGCTAATTCTACTTCCATGGTGGTCCTTTAGGCGGCCCAAGTTAGAGATAAAATTCTGGGCCAGATTCTGTGGCCCAGAAAAACAGCCCACCAATTAAACCATTTCTCGCAAACCATAACTCTTTTTGGGAGGATATTTTTCATAATGTTATGGGCCATCCGGAGCTTAATATAAGTCTTCTATGGTCCACCCAAATTCTGCCATCTAGAAAGTTTTTCAAGCGCGTCTGTTTGGTGCATGAAAGCTGGATGCCTTTTTGGGTCAAGGGTGAAAAGACTTCTTTCCACAAACTTTCCACCACCCTAGGCCTACCAAAATCAAGTGGGATGATTTGTACTGTTGGAGGCTCGACCCAAGGCTTCCAAAAAGCCTATTTAATGCAGTGGTGGTGGAGGAGTTGGATATCTTGGATGCTTTGTTCAATTGTAATGTTATGCTGCATTTTTGTTGCCTCAAATTCGTATTTCACATGTAAGTTGTTCAATTCACTTTAATATCATAATAAAAGTTCTTATTCTACTCTTATTCTGTTGTTCTTCATATCACTTTGATACCGTTGGATCAAGGTGTGAATTTATTCACACCAACTCTTGTGAAATTATTTACAAAAAGGTGGAGTGATCATTTTATTTTTGTTGTTTTCTTTACTTCTCCATTTCCTCCCTCATGAGTATACTTTCCGCTTTCATTGAAACCATGGGATCAATGGAGGGCTAACCCACTTATGGGTTGATCCAAGGGAGTATAAAGGGGCTGGATTGGATGTTATTTATCACCTAATTACTATATAATCACTTCTTTAATTAGGATTTTTATTTGATGATTTTTAAACTCGATCGTCCTTGTTGAATTTAAGGCCACACACTTCAAGTACTAATACGAACCTTTACCTTGAAGTGCTCAAAACTTTGATACTTAAAGTGTATATGTGATTAGTATTAAAGGGTGTAGGCATTAAACCAGTAAGTGATGATATTGTGTTATCTCCTTAAATGAACTCATCTCAAATTTAAGAAATTGAAATCATTAAAAAGAAAATACGTCCAATCCACCCCGAGCAATAACCTAGGATCAACTCATTATTTTAAATTGAATTTACTTAAATCTATTAGATATCTTTAAAACCCATCCAAAATCAATCCAAGTTGGCCACTTCATAGCCGGAAACAGTCCATATAATGTACATGTCTATAGGTTTCTTCTTATGTCTCTGTGGATTCGATAACACAAGCTAAACTACAAGGACCATCTTACCTTCTTCTCTTGGGTAAATTTGAGTGAGAATAAAATTTTGGTGCCGTTTTCGGGGACCATGTAAGTACCTTAGATCCAAAAAAACTTCTTTCCTCACCTCCATTCTTCTACTCTCACCCAAGATCTCTTATCTTGTCCCTTTCTCATTTTTTTTTGGCGTATATCCGCCTACACCTGCGATTTCTCCAACAGACTAGTTAGGGTGGAATGTCCTAGGATCGGGGAGTCAAGTGCACATAGGGGATTGTTTAAATCAGATCCAAATATTCTTGAAACCCCAAAGTCAGAACTTGAAACAAGTCCAATGGAGGGTCATCCACAAAATCAAATTGTAAACCCTAGGGGGATCAAATGGGAAACCAAAACCAAGAAGCTCCAAACATAGGGAATGTAGTTGATCAAACCATGAATGACTACCTCGCACCTTCTTGGACCAATGCCCCCTCATGAATTAGACAAAATTCCCTAGGAGATTCCAACTACATCTTTAAACCCCATGTCCTAAACCACCTTCCCACATTCCATGGAATAGAGTCCAAGATGCCCTACCTGCACATTAAGGAGTTCAATGACATTGTAGAAACCATGTGTCCCCCACATCAACTAGAATCAGCTAATATGAGGCTATTTCCTTTTTCTTTAAAGGATAGAGCAAAAAATTGGCTAAAAAATTTGATACCATCATCCATCAACTCTTGGTACCAACTACAAAGAGAATTCTACAAAAAATACTTTCCCCACCATAAAAAATTGCACTTAAAAGAGTATCCAAAATTTTTTTGAAAAAGAGGGAGAGTCATTCTATGAAACATGGGAGAGGTTCAAAGACACTTTAAACATGGTTCCACACCATGGTTTTTCTATTCCTGAACAAGGGAGAATTTTCTATGAATGGTTGGGTCCGGGGAACAAACAATTCATTGACATGATGTGTAATGGAACCTTTAAAAACAAATCCCCAAATGATGCTTACGAGTATCTAGAAAGCCTTTCTGAACAAAACCAAACATGGGGAACTTCAACATATTCTGAAAAGCCACAAAGAACTACTAGAATTCATACACTTAGAGAAGAGGAAATCCTTAGGGCTAAACTCGCAGCACTCTCTAGGATGGTTAAAGAGATAGACCTTAGGAAAGTCTATGAAATCCAAACTGTTGACCCTGTTTGCACAATTTATGACAAAAATGACCATAAGACAGACAACTGCCCAACCATTCCATCCATCAAGGATGTTCTCTTAGGAGGACCCCCAGTGGAAGTAAATTCTTTGAACTTTCAAAAACCCTCAATACCAAAACACCTTCAACCCATGGTATAACGACCACCCTGGCTTTCGCTGGAAAGATAACCAACAACCTAGCCAACCATAGGGAAAAAATCCTTACCCCCATCAGAACTACCAAACCCATAACCAATTCCAAACCCAACCTATCCAATACCAACAGCCACCGGTCCATTTTCAACAAACCTTCCCACCACCAAAATACCCCCCATGGATAAACCAACCTACTCAAGCACCCACCCAAACTGTTCCACAAATCCTACTAGAACAACTGTGAAAACAAATGGAGAGGATGAAATCGGAGGTATCTTCCCTAAAACAAGAACTTCAAACCATCAAAACTGGAAAGGCACCCATTCCTACTCAGGCGGTGCCATCATCAAAATCAATGGGAGAGTCAAGTTTTGCTCAAACAACTCATGAACAACTAAAGGATGTGACTGTTTTAAGAAGTGGGAAATCAATTGAGAAACCTGAAAAACTAATTCAAAACCCACCCGAAGATTCAATATTGGATGAAAATTCAAATGAACCACGAGATAAAACTGAGGAAACTGATAAGAATGTGAAGGAAACAACTCATCAACAGACAACCCCACAACCTGCACCATTTCCCCAATGCATGAGGGGGAAACCCACACTTGAACTAAGTGAAACATTGAGAGAAATATTTTCACAAGTCAAGTTGAACATACCCCTTCTCGATGCAGTCCAAACCATACCTGCCTACTCAAAGTACCTTAAGGACTTGTGCACTTTTAAAATAAAATTTTCACATAAAAACCAAGTCCTTTTTGCTACTAATGTGAGTACCACCATTCAGGGGACCATTCCTCCTAAGTTGAAAGACCCAGGTTTCCCTTGCATCAATGTTGAACTAGGAGAAAGTAAAGTTGTAAAGGCCTTATGTGACCTAGGTGCTAGTGTCAATCTCATCTCATATGTTGTGTACTACCAGTTAGGCCTTGAAGAACTCCAACCCACATCTGTCACACTTCAACTTGCTGATCGTAGCATTAGGGTTCCAAAGGGGATTTAAAGGACGTTCTGTTAAAGGTTGAAAACTTCATCTACCCTGCTGATTTCATTGTCCTTGACAACCATCCAAATTTATAAAATAAGGAACAAAACCCAATTATCCATGGTCGTACTTTCCTTGCAACAATCAACTCTGTTATCCGAGTCCGAAATGGGAACATGACCATCACCTTTGGGAACATGAGTCAAGACTTTAACATCTATAATGCAAGCTCACAAATAGAGGATGGCGAGGACATTCATGAAGTAAACATGATAGGAAGCATTGATAATGAATCCATGGAACATCAAGGAATATTTGATGAATGTTTCAGTCAGAATGAGATTGATTTCCTTTGTTCATATAAAGGAAGTTTATCTCCTTGGCTTGAATCATTTTCAAATTACTCTTATGATGATGTCTTAGGTCCAACAATCAGTGAAACCTTTCAAGAAACCAATTTCATAGAGACCCCTCTAAATTACTCCCTAAATCTGATCAAGCCAATATAGTAGCTGAAACTTCTACATGTGAGGAATCAATCCTATCCGAACCTCTAAAAAAATAAATTGATCTTGATCCAATGTCCCAATATTCTGATGAAATTCTGAACCAATCTGATCTTGAATTGAAGGAACTTCCTGCTGCACTAAAGTGTTCCTTCCTAGGGGAAAATCAAACACATCCTATTGTCATTTCTTCTTTTCTTGAAGCCAATAATGAGAGGATGCTTCTAGATGTCCTTAAGAAGCATAAGAAAGCCATTGGTTGGACCCTTTCTGATATTCCTGGGATTAGCCCACTTATCGGGACTCATAGGATTGTTTTGGAATCTGATTCAATGCCATGTCGTCAAACTCAACAGAGACTCAATCCTAATCTCATGGAGGTAGTAAGGAAATAACTTCTGAAATTGTTGAAATCTGGTATCATATATTCCATAGCTGAGAGTGAATGGGTGAGCCCAATCCAAGTGGTTCCAAAAAAGGCTGGAATCACAGTGATAACCAATGAGGAAGGAGAGATTATTCCAACAAGGGTGATTAGTGGATGGAGGGTCTGCATTGACTATAGGAAACTAAACTCATTCACCAAGAAGGACCATTTCCCCTTACCATTCATTGACCAAGTCCTTGAGAGAGTGGCAGGTCATTCCTTCTACTGTTTCTTAGATGGGAACTCAGGGTATAATCAAATTGAGGTCACCCTAGAGGATCAAGGGAAGACTATATTCACATGTCCTTTCGGAACCTTTTCTTTCAAACGCATGCCCTTCGGGTAATGCAATGCCCCTGGAACCTTCCAACGGTGCATGATGGGAATCATCTCAGACATGGTAGGGGATTTTCTAGAGGTCTTCATGGATGACTTCTCTGTGTTTGGGGATACTTTTGAAGGATGTCTGCAGAATGTGGAGAGAGTCTTGTCAAGATGTGAAGAAAATAATCTCGTCCTAAACTGGAAAAAATGCCATTTCATGGTTAAAGAGGGACTTGTTCTAGTCCATCTGGTCTCGAGTAGGGGGATTGAAGTTGATAAAGCAAAGGTTGACATCATTTGTTGCATTCCATCACCCAAAACTGTCAAGGAAGTGAGTTCATTCTTAGGACATTCTGGTTTCTATAGAAGATTCATCAAGTACTTTAGTTCAATATCCCGCCCCCTTTGTTCTCTCTTAGTAAAGGATGCTCCATTTGTTTGGACAGAAAGCTGTGAGGGTTCATTCTCAACCCTCAAATCCTCTCTCACCTCTCCTCCCATTATGAAATCTCCAAATTGGAACCTTCCTTTTGAACTTATGTGTGATGCCAGTGACTTTGCTGTTGGAGCTGTGTTAGGACAACGTTGTGATAAAACTCCTTATTTCATTGCTTATGCAAGAAAATCCTTAAATGATGCCCAAATCAAATACACCACCACTGAAAAGGAGTTACTTTCTATTGTGTTTTCCTTAGAGAAGTTTAGGTCCTACCTCTTAGGATCACACATCACTGTGTTCACTAACCATTCGGCACTAAAATACCTCTTCCAAAAACAAGATGCTAAGGCTAGAATGATTAGGTGGGTCCTTTAATTACAAGAATTTGACTTAAAAATCAATGATAAAAAGAGAGTGGAAAATGTTGTAGCTGATCACCTCTCTAGGATGGAATTAAAAGACAACTCAAATCACTTTTCTGTGTCTGATTCATTTCCTGATGAACACCTATACTCTGTGAGTGACTGCCCTTGGTATGCTGACATAGAAAATTTATTAGTGACAGTATTCATTCCAAAATTCGTAGGGACTCAAGCTCGAAGTAAATTCCTTTCTAATGTTAGACACTATGTGTTTGATGATCCATACCTCTATAAGTTCTGCCCTGACCAAGTCATTAGGAGGTGTGTTCCAGAATCTGAACAAGAGTCCATCCTTAAATTCTGTCATGGTGAGGTATGTGGAGGTCACTTTTCCTCTAAGAAAACATTTGCTAAGATTCTTCAATGTGGTCTCTTTGGGCCCAACCTCTCAAGGGACTCCTACACATTTTTTCAAAGTTGTCCTAGGTGTCAAAAAGTAGCGTCCATCACAAAAAGGAATCAAATGCTACTCACTCCCATCGTAGTGGTTGAAATATTTGACTTTTGGGGAATTGATTTCATGGGTCCCTTCCCAAACTCTCGGGGATACCTCTACATACTCTTAGCTGTTGATTATGTCTCAAAATGGTTTGAGGCCATTCCCACTAAGTCCATTGATCATCAGGTTGTGATTCGATTTCTGAAAGAGAATATATTTTCAAGATTTGGAATTCCTAGGGCTATCATAAGTGACTGTGGAACTCATTTTTGCAATCGTCCATTCTCATCACTCATGGAAAAATATGGAATTTCTCACAAAGTGTCCACTGCTTACCACCCTCAAACCAATGTTCAAGCTGAGTTAGCGAATAGGGAGATTAAGCAAATTCTTGAAAAACCGTCAACCCCTCTAGGAAAGATTGGTCTGAGAAACTCTTATATGCTCTTTGGACCTATAGAACCGCATAAAAACCATTTTAGGAATGTCCCCATATAGGTTGGTTTATGGTAAAGCATGCCATTTGCCAGTGGAGATTGAACATAATGCCTTTTGGGCAATTAAGAAAATGGATTATGATCAATCATTGGCCGGAACAAAAAGGAAATTATATCTCAATGAACTGGAGGAACTAAGGATGGAGGCTTATGAAAATTCAAGGATCAATAAAGATAGAGTTCAAGCCTACCAATCTAGGAATATCAAGGTCAAACATTTTGAACCGGGAAAACTTGTGCTCTTGTATAGTTCAAAACTTCATTTACATCCGGGAAAGTTAAGGTCTAGATGGTCAGGACCTTTCATAGTGCATCATGTATTCCCCCATGGGGCAGTAGAGATTCAATATCCCACACGTGGTTACATTTTCAAGGTCAATGGTCAAAGGTTAAAACCATTCATTGAATCATTCAATAAACAGGAAATAGAGGTTGAGTTAACTGAGTCAACCTATGAACAAGGAAAAAATTGATAGATTTAGGGTCCATGTCGGGCTAACGACATTAAACAAAGTGCTGCATGGGAGGCAACCCATGGTTTTCAAGTTTCTTATCATTTTCTTGTTTTAATAAACTTTATATTTTAAATAGGATTAATTAATCATTTTTACATTTAAAAAAAGGACTATTGACCTGTTCTTCTATTATGAGTATGGATGGGTATGAAAGGGGAGCATCGTATTCATCCATGTCACGCTGTGTGATCCCTGAGTAATACCTTACCCAGAAAATTAAAATGAAGACAATGTATCATTAGTTTGATTTAAAAAAAATAAAAAAGGGGAAAAAGGAAAAACCATAAAAATGATGATACTTAGAATAAAATAAGTCGTTATGTTGTTTGGTTTGTCTGGTTTGTTCTTATTTTTGTTTAGGTACTATTTTGGGTAATACATGTTCAATCAAGGAGGTGCCTACACCCCCCAAGAGATCAAAGTACTAATTTGGAGCAGCAAAAACTTCAGCTTTAACCACAAGGTGATTTCATTCCATGATCCTCAATTTCAATTTCCGTTTTGAACTTCCATTATCTGCCTCAACTCCTTCTAAATTTTTATTTCATCAAACATCGGGGATAGTGTTGTTTTAAGTTGGGGGGGGGAGATAAAATAAAAAAAGGCTTTTGTGTCAAAAAAATGACTAATTTGAAAAAAAAAATTAAATGGAAGGGAAAATTCCTTTAACTTTAAACATGGTAATACACATTGCACACTTTGAAACTGAATATCAAATAATTTAGCATACCCTGATTCTGATTTCAATCATTGCATAATTTCATGAGCATTGATTTTGGAAAGTGTGGCTGTCCAATGTGATATTTCATCATTTTTATTTTCATCCAAATAAAAAAAAGATCACAATGCACGTCCCTTGGATAGAGGGGTATTAGTTTAAGTTCATGGGGTCCCCTAAATAAATATCATAGTTTTGGTGATCATTTTAGTTTAATATGAGTATTCAAAATAAAAATTATTAAAATTATTAAAAAACATTTGTTTTTAGAGCAATGAAATGACCTAATGTGTGGCTTTCGGCACTTGGGGATCGTGACTCCATAGTTGTCTGGCCCAGAGTTAGTAATTTTATCTCTATTTTTGGTAATTTGAATTTGTTTTTGACTGAGTTAACTCGAGATGATGCCCGAGTATGTGGGCTTCACTGGGTGCCCTAAGGTCTTTGATCCTGGTAGTCATCGGCAAAGTCTCGCTACAGGGGTTGACTCTTTCGAGTGCAACTTCAACTACCATGGAAAAATTGCAAAAACAAAAAAAACAAAAAAATTATACAAAAAAATGAATACTCATCTTAATATTGAAATGTGATTCCACCTAGCACTTTAATAATTTCCCCCTTTAATAAAGATGAACCCCCATGTCTATTGTGATGCACAACACATCCTCATACTTAATTGATATTGGATGAAATATGGCAATGAATTTGAACAAAGGAATGGGATTGGGATTGAGATCTGCTTATGAAACTATCTCATATTAAAATATTTTGATGGGTTTCATGATTTTTTGGTATAAGGTTTTTTTGGTGATCATGGTGTATTAAAATGTTTTT
This sequence comes from Viscum album, assembly GCA_963277665.1. NCBI lineage: Eukaryota > Viridiplantae > Streptophyta > Magnoliopsida > Santalales > Viscaceae > Viscum > Viscum album. The sequence goes on along the minus strand of OY728146.1, from coordinate 207,648,925 downwards.
GGAAAAGGGAATTCGAATTTCATTTTTGATGAGATATATTTTGCTCGGGACTAGAAAAACTCAAGTTGGGGGGTGTGATTGGCCACTAAATGAGGCTAATATTCATTGTTAATATACATAATATTCATGTTCGTTGTTATTCATAAACACAATTTAGTGCATTTTACACTTTGAACATCATTTCACATTATGATTATAATACCTTCTTAAAATGCACTATTATGTGGTACATTTTTGAACATCATTTAAAGTACCCAATGATTCATCTGATTTTAAGGAAATTAATTATACATATTTTAATTTTATATTTTTGTAAATTTATCTACACTTAAATATGAACATTTTTTATTCAGGGATCAATGGATAATTCATGGAGGATGATGGAGATATTTGGCAACGAAAGGAAGCAATTCGGGAGAAGGAAGATTGACCACCAGCCCACTGATGAGACAGTGGGGCCCAGTCTACAGACCCCATTAATACCACATTTCGTGGTATGATAGAAGACAAGTATATGAACAAATCACTCTTCAGGATCTAATGCTAATTCGGCCTCCATGGTGGTCATTTAGGCGGCCCAAGTTAGAGATAAAATTCTGGGCCAGATTCTGCGGCCCAGAAAAACATCCCACCAATTAAACCATATCTCGCTAACCATAACTCGTTTTGGGCTGATATTTTTCCGACTGTTAGGGGACGTCCGGAGATTAATATAAATCTTCTATGGCCCACCAAAATTCGTCAATCTAGATGGTGTTTCAAGCGCGTCTGTTTGGTGCATGAAAGCTGGATGCCTTTTCGGGTCAAGGGTGGAAAAGTCTTCTTTCCAAAACATTCCACCACCCTAGGCCTACCATAATCAAGTGGGATGCTTTGTACTATTGGAGGCTCGACCCAAGGCTTAAAAAATGCCTATTTGAGGTAGTGGTGGTGGAGGAGTTGGAGATCTTGGATGCTTTGTTCAATTTTAATGTTATGCTGCATTTTTGTTGCCTCAAATTTGTCTTTCACATGTAAGTTGTTCAATTCACTTTAGTTTCTTAATAAAAGTTCTTATTCTACTCTTATTATATTGTTCTTAATTTCACTTTGATACCGTTGGATCAAGGTGTTAATTTATTCACACCAACTCTTGTGAAATTATTTACACAACGGTGGAGTGATCATTTTATTTTTGTTGTCTTCTTTACTTCTCCATTTCCTTCCTCATGAGTCTACTTTCTGCTTCCATTGAAACCATGGGATCAATGGAGGGCTAACCCACTTATGGGTTTATCCAAGGGGGTAGAAAGGTGCTGGATTGGATGTTTTTTATCACCTAATTAATGTATAATCACTTCTTTAATTGGGATTTTTATTTGATGATTTTTAAACTCGATCGTCCTTGTTGAATTTAAGGCCACACACTTCATGTACTAATACGAACCTTTACCTTGAAGTGCTCAAAACATTGATCCTTCAAGTGTATAGGTAATTAGTATTAAAGGATTTAGGAATTAAACCAGTAAGTGATGATATTGTTTTATCTCCTTAAATGAACTCATCTCCAATTTAAGAAATTGATATCATTAAAAAGAAAATACGTCCAATCCACCCTGAGCAATAACCTAGGATCAACTCATTATTTTAAATTGAATTCACTTAAATCTGTTAGATATCTTTAAAACCCATCCAAAATCAATCCAAGTTGGCCACTTAATAGCCGAAAATAGTCCATAGAATGTTCGTGTCTATAGTTTTCTTCTTAGGTCTCTGTGGATTCAATAACCCAAGCTAAACTACAAGGACTGTCTTACCTTCTTCTCTTGGGTAAATTTGAGCGAGAATCACTCCCCATACCCCATAGGCTTTTTAATATAGTAATGTTCCTTGGGATTGTATGTAGGGAAAATATTAACTCATGTCAGAGTGTATCATGACAGTATTAAACATAAGATTCAATATAGGAAATAGTAAATCAGTCAAAAAATAAAAATATCCAATACATGAATAAATAAACAATTCATAACGATATATAATATAAAAAATGATGTGTCATTTAATCTCTTTACCTAACTATAAAAAATGTGTAAAAGAGTCCAATAAAATGCATGTACCAAAATACAGAAAAACCATTAACCACTAACTTTAGATTTCATCATTAGTAGAGCTTGGACCTATACTCCCCTACATATAAAAAATAAGCTGATCAATCATCACATAATGGGAACTTGACCAGGACCATACCTTCATCCATGAAGCCCATTCAGGTACCAAAGGATGTCCTGAGCAATGTCTGATATAACACTCAATTTTTGACCAATAGTAGTGTCTATTAAAAATAAAGTATGTGTGATATAATCAATATCAGTTTATAGTACATCATTGAAAAAAAGTACTTAAAGTAATGTGATACATTTAGGGAAATTATACATCCTACCAATTCTCCCTACAAACAATTGTCAAGATCTAATAATAAGGGAAGCATTAAATAGAAATTAACATGTGATATTTTCTATTCTACCAACTGGACTCAATTACCCATACTAGGGATATTTACAAGCATAGAGAAAATATGAACCATGGGAATTCGGTATAAACAAGTATATATAATGTCCATAATATCCATTCCATATAATCCACTACATAATAATAATCAGGTCCATAACATATTATCTGAGTAATCCACAATGTTCAGGCCATGTATTAAAAATTTTCTGACCATAGTGGGCTGGATCAAGGTATTATAGTATTAGTAATTTTCATTAATTCTTAGAAGAATCTATATGGATGCACAACAATCACTTGGTTGGGGCCCATAGAGAATGTCAAAAAATCATGAACAATGTGTGTACAAGAAAGATGGATCAAAGCGGTATCAATGCCTAAGTTAACCTACAGAATCAAGATCCTATGAATCCACTACTTCAATCAATAACCAAGGGATAAATTTCAATGGAATATAATTTAATCAATATACAAGGTATTACAAAAAAGGAAACCACTACCATTTCATCTCATCATGTCATTTCAATAATCATTTTACATTCAATTACAATCCATGAGTTCTTCCAACTCATATAACCATTTATATTCAAAAATTTGATGTCAGGTAATCTTTATATATCACATCAGAAAAAAGAACAACCTTCTCATAATAATTCCATTCAACTTAATCATGTTAAGATGTGATTTATCTATCTAGGTAATCACATATAGACCCCACATGTGTTATAACAAAAGATAAGATACAAGGGAACACACCATTAGTTATATTACTAAACCATGGAGAATATTTATTATGGGTTATTCAAAAAATATTTATTTAGGTTTATTAATAATGAATATAAATTATTTATTTATTTATTTTAATTAAACACTTCCTCCAAAGGTTACCTCAATCAGATGTTTAGTTCTGACTATCCATATGTAACGTCTAGGGTAAACCCAATGCTCTAGATTCAACGGTGGTCTCACATATTTGATATGTCACTCTGTTCAATAGATAATACATTATTTATGAAAAATATACTTGGGTAATATTAATTTATTTAATATTTTTATAATTGAAATTTTGGGCTCACCAAGACTCTGAATATCTCACTACCTTACCATTAGCATTGAAAATATTTATTAATATATTTAAATTTCTTACAATGTCAAAGTAGAGTCTCTAAATATCTAAATAGGATAAATGTTTTAGTAAATTGGGAATTAAATTTTATGGTTGATCTTTGGACTTATATTTTATGGTTATAGGAATTATTTATAGTTTCTTGGAAGTCACGTTGTGGTGATGGGATTATTATAGATGTGTCTTAATATGATGTGGTCCATAGGATGGGTTATATGAGTTATTATTTACCATTCTATGTTTTTAAATTTTCAATCACCACAACCTAATTTTGGTATCCTAGATCATTTTCATTTGATATTTGTGTACTAGGTTAAACCCAAACATCTATTATATTGTAGATTTATATGGATAATAACACTCCATTTTATTCTCAGTATTCCAATCATTTTTGTGGTTATGTCTTTATGATTGTGAGGTTTTTGTATGTTTTGTACTAGTATGTGGATATGGAATTATTATTTTGTGAATATGTTAATTGATGAGGGCACAAAAACATTTTTTAGTTGGATTGTGAGGGTAATTATGTCGGGGGTAAGTGATTTTGGAGTAACATTGGTGTTATATATTCATGTTTATACTATAACTTTTTGGAATGTGAATTTGGATAGCCGAATTTAGTAGATATCAATTTTTTAATTGACCCGAGTTGGTATTATTTATTGATCTCACTATTTATTCATTTAATCTTTCATATTATTCTTCTAAATTATCATAAGATATTTTGGGGAGGAACTTAATATGTTTTTATGTATATCCAACCCTACTTTATATATTATTTTTAAAGATTTTTGGCTGGTCTTAGAGATCTTGTTATAAAATACTAGCTCAATATAAGTTGATTTTTTTTAAATTTCAGAGGATAAATTTAGTACATTCATTGGAGTATCTAATATTTTTTATTGATTTTAGAGTGTTCATGTTCCATGGTTTTGAATATAATTACATTTAATTTATATTTTTGTTGGGATATGGATTTATTTTATTTCTGTTATTCGGATTTTTGTTTTGTTTTCTTTCAATCATAGTTTTAAGTGGGTATCCTAAACCATAAATATTTTTATATACCCTAGATGTTAATCACCAATCTGTGTCCTTTTAGACACGTGATTCATCTTTCATACTAAACTTTAGTAATTTTCTTGGATGGGTTATATTGGACTCCAGCTAGGACATGTGCGGTTTTGTTTCCTTTGGGAGGAACTAGGGTAACAATGTTAGATTTTTTTGGGATCAATAAGATAGTAAAAGGTGTTTAATGTGGGTGTAGTGGCAAGAAAATTACATTTAAATTACTATAATTGTATTTCAACAAACTAAAGTACTTAGATCATTTATTAATAGGCATAATTATATTTGAATATTCATTATATAGTACTGGAGACAAGATATATGATAACTATTTTTTATGAAAGGGGAAACTATTCTATGATCTAAAATTGTAGAATTTTTATGATTTACTTTAGAAAAAATATATTAATTGATCTATGAACATAACATGGTTTTTAGATCCCTTTTTAATGTTTTATCATGTTTTCTCATAACATTTATATGTTTTCACTATTTGATTATGATTATGACCTCCCTTATCTGAGTTCCACCTGTAATCAATCGTGTAGACTAGGGTAATTTCTTCTAGGGATGAAGTATAAGGGTTTTACCCTATAACCATACTAAGGATTGATCGAAATATAGATTTTTAGATAGACCATGTTGAAAGATAATTGTATAATATTAATTTATTTAAAGTTTCTCGCATGTTATGAGGCCAATGACAGGGGGTGTACTCCTATAAGGTTGATATTAGTGTGATTAACTTTATATTAAAAAATTAGAGTACATTATACTTCCCTTATTGATGTGATTTATTCATATATTAAATATAAGGGGGGTATTATTATTATATTTTCTTGGGGAATGAGTATCCTAACATGGAGATAATATATTCACATCTTTGATAGAAGTTGGTTCTTTTTAATAAAATGTATTTTTTCTCATTTTATGAAATTGGATATGTGTTTTAGAAATGTATACATAATACCACCTATTGTTGTGTGACTTTATTGTGTGTTATATAGGGTTATAATTTGAGATCCAAATATCTATTTTATAGGGTGATATGTTGTGGTAAAATTCTATAAACTTAACACTCATTGGTGTGAGAATAATTTCATAATTTAGAATATAAAATTATGTCACATATTTATTTTATTTAATGTTTTATGATATATTATTCATATTGATATCATTTTATTGGGAATGGATGGAATTCCCATTCCACAAATAATATAGTAATAATTATTATTTTTTGGGATTGAAGATTCTAGTGGGAGTCTTAAATCAGGATATATGTTTATATTTTTTTGTTGTAAAAAGACACTCGTTGTATATTTTTTCTATAAATTTCATCTAATAATTTGTCAATAATAATTCACAGGAGGTTTTAAAATTATGTATTAAAAAACTAAAATTTAATTATGATCATTGGAGATAGATGGAAATTTTTAACTAATCAACATCGATGTATAGGTTTGGATGTTTTACTTGATTATATTCTTGAATTTGTTTCCAGTTTGAGGGGTTGACTTTAGATACGAATTTTCACAATATTGTCTGAAGTATATTTTTCATTATAGTATTTTATTAGTTTCTAATGTATATATTTTAGTGTTCTTTGAATTACCATAAATTCATTCACTTATGAATTTGGTAGAATGCTTTCTTATTATGCTTTATACAGAAGGTGGTTAGGGGCATGTGAAAAATATAATGTTCTAAATTTTATTGATGTTTTTAGAGTGTTTCTTTATAGAAATTTAAATCTATATAGAATAAATTATTATCATGTGTTTCACGTGATATTTTTTTATATAAAAATATATGGTAAAGTTTTTATGTGAGATATTTTGATTCATTTGGGACTGGAATGTAGTGACGGATATAATGAGAATTGCGAGTGTAGTAAAGATGAAAAAAATTAATAATTTCAAAATGAATGGATGAATGGTAGATTTGGTATGATGAAATTTAAATCCATTAACATTAAATAATTTATTTTCTTAGTATAGGCTGTGGATATATGTTTTGAAAATGCGTCCCTATAGTAAATGAAACTATTTGATGATGATGTTTCATGGAATGATAGATGTAGAAAATAGATTTTCCTTGAATCATATAATGTAAATATTTATTAGGTTAATGAATTAGTTCATAGAATCAATTTCAACACTTATTGGTGATAAAATCCCCTGTTATAAGGTTATACTCTCAGTACTAGTGATGATGTTATTGATTTCTAATAAGATAAGAAAAGCATTAAACATATTGATGAAGAATATTGTATTACTATACTCAGATAAAAGACACCCAACAATATGTATGTAATATTGATATAAAATGAATGTTATGAAATAATTCAATATAATATTAATTATTATTTTATTACTTATCGTCATATGTAAATGAGGAATTGTGAATTCTTTCCATGTACAATTTTTGAAAAATATTCTACCAACATTCCTATAGATATTTATTTGATGGTTCCACTAAATGAGTATTTGATACCATCCATAAGATAAGATTGGTGTTTTAATTTATTCCTTAAATATAGATATATATTACACTAAATAATTGTTTTAATTCTGTGTAATTTCAATTTGTTTCATGTTCACTCAAATAAAATAAAGAATATTATACCGACGCAATCCTTTTATGCATTTTACTACATGATTTTAAGCATAATTATCCAAAAAACAAGGATCATAAAGTCTAGTGCCTATGGAAGATTAGGTACATAATTAGAAAAACTGAAAATGAAATAAAGCATTATTTTTATAATCTTTGTAAAGGGTTTTAACTCCCTTTTATCTCATACAATTCATCAGATAGACATGATAATATATAAACGAAACTGATGTGATAAAAATCCCAATAAGATAATAAACATGGGATTAAAGAATAACACATGAGTTATATGTCACAACATGAAAACATAAAAGGAATGAATCATGAATAAACATATAGAAGCATAAAATATTGAACATGGAATCATGTGATCATGGAAATATTAAAATAGGGTAGCAACATATAACATGAAAAAAAAACATGATCCAAGTCTAACTTCCATGATGATATCACATGGAGAACAATGTAGAGTAATTGATTAGGTTCACTCCCTAATCCAGTACATGATGTATCATGAGACTAAAAATTACCAAATTAATTTGGGAGATTTCTATTTGAACCCATCATAACATATTCATGAATATGTGTTGTATAATAAGAAATCAACCATAATGAATGAACATTAGAGTTACCCGTGGACTTAAATTTCCTTAGTAATATTTTAATAAGGAAAAATCACAAGGGGAATAAAAAATGTTTCCCCTGATAAAAAAATTAAATAAGTTTTAGAGAATAATAATGTAAAAAATAAGAATATATCAGGAATAACGGTGTCCAATTGATTTATATACATGAAAAATAGTGTTTAAGGAACATTATAAGTGAGAAACTTTAGTGCGGTTTAAGGGGAAATATTTAAGGGTATTTGAAGAGGAAAAGGAAAATAAGTTTATATTAAACCATAAATTAAGTAACATAGTTTTTACAGATAAATTAATAGATTCTAGGAAATAACTGGCTTATTATATTTTATGGAATGTGTTTAAAAATTCATGACCAATGGAGAAGTTTCTTTGAATTAGGATTGCTTATCGAGAGGAATTAAGAAGAGAACCTTTTAAAATAAGTATTTACCCATAAAATATAGATTAATTAAACTATATAAACATGTTTGGAACATATACATAGAAATTATGAGAAATATATAAGAATATATAAAAAATAAATTAGGTTAAAGGGAGAGAAAGTGTCACCCTATTAAAAAATTGGAGGTTCGGAGAGATTCCCTTCTTTATATATGAATGCATTCTCCAGATGAACATTAACATGGAAAAAAATAAAATTGGATTCCCTAATTACATAATTCATAACTTCTTCTAAATGTATTTGATTTATTAAAATTATATTAAGCTTATTTATTTCCATTTTAATGAGTTAAAAATTTAAATTTTTTCATTCTGGAAGTGATCATTTTCATGGTTTTATGGTCACTCTACTAGTATACAAATATGAAAGTTCCTATAAAAATAGAATAATTACATATAATTGAAATAATATTGTAATAATTCACTTAAAATATTTTAAATCATTCCATAAATCATTTTTTATACTATTAGGATGATTCATTTGATAAAAATTTAATGACAAATGTTTGGTTTTTTTTGAAAGGTTTTCAATTATCATGAACTAGTTTCGTTTTATTTATTATTATGTATATATATTAGTTAATAAAAAATATTATATATAAAGATATATAATATAAAAATTAAAATATTTTCAAACAGTAATAATGATTTTATGACCATCCATGAATGTGGTAACGAAAAACAAAAACTTGTTATCCACAGAGACGGTAAATCGCCATAATTAGAACAACGGTTTCTTTTCATTGAATAATAAGTGGTGAAAATGGGGTGTATAAAAGATACTACATTACAAATATAAGATTAATTTATATACATTATTCTATAGTTACTATTATTTTATGGATGTTGGAGGTGAGGAAAAGATAGAAAAATGAAATGAAATTAAAATAGATTGTACAAGAAAGTTGCCTCTTGAATATCACCTATGTGATGGACCCTTTAAGGAACATGGAAGTAGTCGTTTGTTGACCCCAGAAGCTATTTAATTTGTTCAAGAGATTTGTGAAATTAATTGAGAAGAATATTGACTAGATACAAGTCTTATAATGTTAGAGTGGAAGGGGTGATGAGGGGTGGTAATTATAGGGAAGATGAGATCTTTTTATTATTATAATTATTGGATTAATATTTTAGATTAAGAATATCTATATTGTCGATTACCATTACTAAATATAGTAAATATTTTGGTATAGTTCTAACCAGTGGGTTCTTAAAACATCCATGACTAAAAAATTTATATTTATCGTCTAATGTTATTTACTATAAATTATCGTTTATCACTCTTCACCAAAAATTAAACTATTTTATAAAAATACCAAAAATTCACCATTAAAATTTTAATTTGTGGATTTAAAAAAAAATCCATTTTATGAGAAAAAAATTATATAAAAAATTTTATTTTTAAATAAAATCAACATTTATATGAAAAATATCAATTTTAATATATTATTCGATTTTATAACCAATTAAAAAAGTTAATAAGGTCTCATGAAATTAACTTATAATTATAATAAAAAATAATATTAATATCGTAATCTATTTTATAAAAAAATTATTTTAAATAATTATATAAATTATAAAATTTGAAATTATCATTTACGTTTTAAAAAAATACGAACACCTGATTTATCATTTTTAAAAAAATTATTTTTTATAAAATTTTATAAATATATCATCTTTTCATATATTAGATACCAAAATTTTATTTTATAAGTTCATAAGTGATGTTACTATTTTAATGAGTAGATTACTATTTTTATTTGTGAGATTATCATTCCAATAGTCAGGTTACTATTCTGATGATATAGGTTTATTAATGTCTATAAATACCTCTTTATCATTCTTTCTTAATAAACTTCCATATTCTATCAAGGTTATCTATTTTCATCATAAAAATTAATATTATATTATTAAAATTATTTTTTATTTCTAAATATTTTAATATGAGTGTATTATTTCTAGTGGACTGAGCATATAAATATTTTCTCATTCTTATTATCTTATTTTCTCTTAATTGTCTTCTGGTAACATTTGGAATTAAAATTGGGTTATTTTTTGAGAAATGAATCATTATTAATTTTTTAGAATAATATTTTTTTGGGTTATTTATGTTAGGTGTGTGTATTACGTTATAATTATAAGAATAAAATTCCATTAATAAAATTCTTGTTTGCTTCAATATTCCCCCTTACGAAATTTCACACTCAAAATTTGATTTTACATACTAAGGTGAAAATAGGTGTGGTTATTTACCCTTCACAACTTCCTCTATTTTTCATGTCACTAATTCATACATAGGAATTATTCATAGTTCCTTGACTAGGTGAGAGGTTATGTTACGTATAACATTGTCTCTACAGTCCAGAATATTTACTGACTTCTACTCATAAGAGATATCATTTTCCATCAATACCACCTCTAAGTTCATTAAATGTGTGGAATATGGTATGAGATTACTTGATAGGGATATTCATAACAAATCATATACTTGATACATTGTTATTGGAAGTACTATTTGATAGGCTATATCTCTGACGTGATCAAAACCCTCTAAGGGGTCGATGTACATAGTATTTAGCCTTCCATTTTTTACAAATTCACATGACTATATTCCATGGAAATATGGGTAGTAACACCTTTTCTCCAACCTAAAACACTATTTTCCATTGAAAATTATATACATATTAATTTTATTGACTTTGGATAGCCCTGATATATTATTGGATGGTCTTCTCCATTTATTCAATTTCCTTTACCATTTTAGGTCCCAATAGCTTTTGTTCACCAACTTCATCACAACATGTTTTTTTCCTAAATATTTTCACTGAACAGAATTTATACAAGGCCATTTTAATAGATTAAAGGAAACTATTATTATAGAAGAACCCAACTAGTAGAATATTTTTATCTCATCCTCCTTTGAAATCCATTTATTATGTTCTAAACTGGTCTTCTCGTGTATGACTAGTTATCTCAGATTTGTTAATTTTTTTGTGGGTGATATGTTATACTAAACTTCAGATCAGCATTTTGATCATGTTCAAGACCATAATATAACATAGAGTTAAATCATATATTAGGTTCATATATAATCCATAATTACACTCCATGAATCCTCACCACTTATCTAATTCATATACGTGAAAGTTGGTGGCGTGAGAAGTCCTCTAAAATCACAATAATGTGATTAGTATTTGTAAGACGATCCAAAATAAACCATATATCATTATTTTAGCTAGATTTCTACAGAATTCCAGTGAAAAATTACATTGTGTTGTTTTCCCTTTTTATATAGTTTTCTGTATTGGTTGAACCTTTCCCTTAATATTTTTTATTTCAACCTTCATTTTCTACCATACCATACAATTTGAAGTATATTCAATGGTATCCTTATTAAAATTGTCACACAAATAGTTCTCTAAGAGATCTTGATATATCATTGTACTGCCTAGGTGAATATATAATTTTGATCTATATGAATCATTCATAATATATTTCTTTATCTAGGGATTGCATGTCACAAATAGTCATGAGAAAAATCTTACAACTCCTTCCTCATCAATTTGGAACTCTAAAGATTTCCCCTTTCTTATAAAGATGACCTTTTTATGAATCTCAACATCATTCCTTTGATAATCCATCATCTTCCTTAAAAATTTTGGTTGATAAATCATTTGAGAAAGAAATGATGATGTGTCTTACTTTATGACTCTCATTCCTATACATTTAATGTATAAAAATATTGGATCCTTATAAATTCTCATAATTAAAAATGATACAAGATCCTTTCTACATAGAGAATCTTCCAATTAAATTTCTTTAATAGGATGGTAGTGGATTCTGTTTTCATAATCTTTGATGATTTACAACCATCTTCACTAGAGAATATTAATCTCCTTCAATGAGAATATTTATTTTGGGATTCTATGATCAATATATATTTTACACTATTACCCATAGAGATAATTCCATAAAATTTTCAGAGTGAAGATCGTCTCCACTAACTTCAGATCATGTGTTGGATGGTTTTTTCTCATGAAATTTAAAATTTCTTGGAACATATTATATTACAATGTCATTATTCATAAGTAAAATTCTAAAAACCTTCTTCAAAAAATCACTATATACCACAATGTGTTACCCACTTATCGGTAGTGTTTGTACTACAGTAGTCATAAGTCTCTATTCAACTCTTTAATGGGGTATTCACATTCACTAGTCAAAAAAACATTACTCCATTATGAATCAATGTGGTTAGTGGGTTTGGAAATCATGATAAGTTCATCAAAAATCATTGTTAATACCCTACTAGACCATGGAAACAACAGATCTTCATTACAAATAATGGTCTGGTACAGAAATTAATTTACTTTGTTTTAGAAGGGTCCATAAATATTACGTTGTTGTTGATAACAAGACTAGATAATTATATTTCAACTATCTAGAACTCCAATTTAATGTATATTTCATATAGCTTCCCCCTTCATAGTGTCATTAGCACAATAATAAAATTAACCTTATGTTCCTCTTTTCTCTGAGAGTATATCAGAATATCATCTATAAATACTACCATAAATTCAATGAGTTAATCTCTAGAGTCTCTATTAATTAAATTCATGGAAAGTTATGGAGAATTAGTGAGTTTTAAGGAGATAACTATAAACTCATAGGGTAATTACCGCATTTGAAAGGCAGTCTTGGTAATTTCTTCTTTCCTCACCTTTAATTGGCGAAATCTTGAACGAAGGACAACCTTTGAGAAAGAATTGTCCCCATGTAGTAGATTGAAAATCTCATCAATCTGTGGCAGGAGGTACTTTTTCATTATCATTATTTCATTTAGCTAACGGTAATTAATTCATTGGAGAATTTATCTATCCTTATTCTTGATGAAGAGGATTGGCAAAGCCCATAGTGAAGCACTCAGGCATATAAAATCACTTAGAAGATTTTATTATAACGGCTCCATTAGTTCCTCTAACTCAATAGTTTACATCCTATAGGGCTTATATAAAATAGGTAGATATAAGGGTATATGATCAATTGTGAGCTCAAACTCTTATTTATGAGGAAGGCCGAGAAATTATGCAAGGAACACATCAGTGTAGTTCCTCACAATAGGCATGTATTCAAGAATTATCATATCCATTATCTTGATATTTTGTTCCAGATATGCTTTATCATAAGGAAATAATATCCACAATAGAGATGATGGTTCCGAAGTAGACTCATCCTACACCATAGACATGTATTGATTTGGGGAATGCCTTGGGATGTCAATAATGATCTACATTTCTCAAAAGTTGATGTTATCATTGTATAAATAAAGGAACACCAATCCCAATAAACCATTAATCTCTACCAAAGTAATTAAGACAATATTTTATAATAGGTTTAGCCCATTAATATTAAACAAGGAAGAGTTATATAATTTTTATGAAATAATTTCTTTATTCACTATTCTAATAGAAAAATCATCTCTCATATTGTGAGGTGGTGTTTGAATAGTCCAACTAAAATTACAAGTTATGAAAGAGTGCAAAGAATCATAATAAAGTAAGACTTTTGATATTATTAAATGAATATCCAGTGTACCAATCACCATATTATATTCAAGATCCACCTCGACATTAGTTATAATATATTACATTCCTTACTACATGAAGTATGTTATTGATGGTTGTCTATGATAAACCTTGCCTTATAGAATCGGCTAACATAATTCCCGTGTTACTTGCGTTTTAAACATAAATCTATATGATTAGGGTTGAATTAAACCTTACATTCCTTTCATTGATTTATGATATTCCTCAAATCCATTTGGTAATAATTTTATTAATTCCCCACTTTTCCACATTTGTAGAATCTTCTAGTTCACTTTTGACAGTTCTCAGGATTCTTCTTATCTCGCTTTTTACATATAGGAGATTGTGATTTATTCCCATTATGGGATTTATCTTTTGATCCTTACATATTAAACATCATTTTCTACTTTTTATCTCTATTCCCATGAGACCACTAAGAGTCATAAATATCCACCTAAACCTTCAGAGAAAATCATATAATCTGTTTATAGTTATCAATGTCTTGAATTGACAAATATTTTTATAAACTCATCATTAATAAACTAAAGAAGTGATACAACTAGCTTTCAGTGTTCATGAAAAAGAAAGTGGCGTCATATATAAGCCTTATAATTTTTTTATTATAAATCTTGATGGAATCAACTTCCTTTTTCTTCGATCCTTAGAACTATATCTCCCCCATAAGAAAGATAGTTTGATGAAAATATTTTCTTGAATCCTTCACAATACATGGAATCAATTTCCTCCTTATACTTTCTATATTTGATCTTTTTCCACCACTCATCAAATTTACCATTAAAATGACAAACCACTATTATGAATTTCTATTCCTATAGTAATTTAAAGAAAGATAATATCTTATTAATAAAGTTAATATATTATTGTATAATAATGGGATTTTGGGATGTAATAAATAATATATAAATTTGTTGTATAAAAGATCATTAATGAAATATTCTCATTCTTATGAGATGATGGGAGTTTCACTTGGTTAAATTTATTATTTATAACATGATCCAATTGAGGTAGTGTAGTTATAAAGTTATGTTCTCCCATTCTTGTTAGGTTTGGAATCTCATTAGGGAAATAATCAAATTGACTATCACATTGATGGTTTGCATTGGTTATCATATTTCCTATAATTAACTATGGAAAATAAATAAAATACAATTAGGGTGATTTAATAATTAGTTGATATGAATAAAAAATACATCACTGAACATGGAAGGATAGAATTATAAATGAAAAGTATATCCTAACTTATTATTACATAAGCTTCATTCAAGGTTATCCATGGTTATAGAATTATACATAGAGTTATTAATAAATTTGTCTGGTCCAGATCCACCAAAATAACTAGATATTTCCTATGATACCAACTATAGTGACCCAATCCTTTTAAAAATATTATTACCTGATTTTAAGCATAATTATCCACACATAAAAACTATCTAAGCTTCATAGATTTCGGTGTCTTTGGATGATTAGGTACATAATTAAAAAACATGAAACTAAAATAAAACATCATTTTGTTAATCTCTTCAATGAGATACAATCTCCCATTGATATCTTACAATTGTATAGGATAACTTGAGGAATACACGAATAAAAAGTCTAATCAAAAAATACTATTGAGTTTATAGAAATGGGAACAAATAAAAACACATGAGTTAGAGGGAATAACATCATAACATAAAATGTTTGGATCGTGAATAAAAAATGTAAACATAAAATATAGAACAAAAAACCATATGATCTTATAAATAATTTAATATGTAAGAAACACATAACTTGGCATAATCATGGGTCAAGGATAACTACTTATATGGTCTCACGTAATGGACAAACTTGCATAATGGTTGAGATTTACACCCTAATTTCATACATGACATCTCATGTGGCTAAACATTACCCAATGCATTAGAGGGTTATCCGGTCACACCCATTGTGACTTTTTTAGGAATACTTGTTCCCCAATAAGAAATCAAACATAAGTGTTACCCAAGGAATGAACTGGGAATCATAATCTTTCACAGGATGGTGCATCAAAAATGCTATCCATGAAATACATGATTAAATTATATCTAGACAATTATAAAGAAATAACAATACATAATGAATAATAATTTCCCACTACACAGAATTAATAAAAAAATTGTCTGGGAAACATTAAAAATTATCCACTTTTTTGTAGTTTATAGAAAAAAAATATAGAGAATTTAAATTAGATGAAGTCAATTTTCTTATAAAACTAAAATTGAACTAAAATTGAATTTCATGATAAAATGAGATAGTTTTAGAAAAATATTTGTGGAAAAAATAGTTAATTGGGTTTATTTGAAAATTGGTAACAAACATAGATGTTTCCTTTAATAGGGCTTTCTTATCAAGATTAATCAAGATGTGATCATTTTAAAAGAAGTATTTACAAATCAATGAAAAATTAATTGATACACCTACATTTTTTTTGAAAAAATACATAGATATTCTGAGATATATATAAGCATAATGAATAGATGAACATGGGTTAAGAGAAATAAAACTTAACCTAAAGGAAAATTAGAGGATTTGAGATATATATTACCTTATGTCTGAATATGTTTGACACTTTCAATTAATTTTCTTTTATAATAGAATTATATTCATTAATTACTTAACTAAAAACCTATTTTACATGTATTTCATTTATTGAAATTTTATTGAGTTATTTTTTTTTCTTGTTTGATGAGTTATAATGTTTAATTTTTTTATTCTATAAATGTTTGTTTTTATGGTTTTATGGTCGGTTTAATTTTATATAATTATGGATGTTATTTTATAAATGGAATAATTAACCATAAGTGAAATTATATAGTATTAATATACATCCATAAGTATAAATTTTCCCATATATAATTTTTATACTGGTATGAGGATGATTAATTTGATAAAATGATAATACTAAATGTTTAGTTTATTTTGGTGACTTTTCAATCATCACAAACTAGTTTAGTTTTATTTAATATTATATATATATATTATTTCTAGAATAAAAAATGCATAATATACATATTATAATATTTTTTATTGATAATGATGGTTTTATGACCATCCTTGAAGATGTTAATGGAAAATGAAAACTAATATCCATGGAGACGGTAAACCCCCATAATTTAGAAAATGGTTTCATTTTTATGAAAAAGAGTAAGTGAGAAAAGGGTTGGATAGAAGATATTTTATTATAAATATAAAATTATTGTATATACCAGATACAATATTTTTTAGGATTTTATTGATAAAATAGGTGAGGAGACAGTATAAAACATAAATTAAATTAAAATTCATAGTTTGAGAAAGTTACATATTAAATATAACTTCATTTAAGGGCCCATTAAATAAAATTGAACTAGTATTTTTTTATGACCATAATCTCTTTGAAGTGGTGAAGATGGTTGGAATGGTAATTTTGAAAAAAAATGACATGCTAAATTTATATTATGTTTTGAAGAGAAGGGGTGATGGTGTGGTATTTAAAGGGGAGTTGAGGGGTGTTTTGATTATTATATACATTAGTTAATTATTATGTATCATTATTATCATAATAGTTTATTACCATGAATACATATATTAAATGGTACACGGGAGATAGAATTTGAGGGTTCTTACAATATACATGACTCAAAAATTCATGTATTTTTCTTATAAGGTTAAATAATGTAAATTATTGTATTTCACTATTCACCAAAAATTCAAAACAATTTATATAAATTACAAAACATTACCCAAACCATTTTCTGTTCTGTAGATTTGAAAAATGGAATCCATTTTATTAAATTAATTTTATAAATATATAAATTAAATTTTTAAATAGATTCATCATTTATTGTAAAAATATGGATTTTAATATTATATTCAATTTTATAACCCTTTGGATAATTATTTAAGGACTCTTAAAATAATATTATAACTAAAATAAATCATAATATTAATTTATGAATCTATTTTATAATATTACATATAAAAACCATTATATTAACTATATAATTGTAAATAGACATACCTTTTTACAAAAATTCCAAAACATAATTTATCATTTTTAAAACATTTATTTACTAAACATTGATATAAATATATATTAATTTCATTTATATGATACCTAAAATTTTTATACTTTCATTGGTGGTGTTTCTATTATAATGACTATATTACTATTCCTAATTTTCATGTTACAATTTTGATTTTCATGTAACTATTTCAATGGTATAGGTTCATTAATTTCAATAAATACCTCTTATTTCATATATTCTTCATTAATATATAATTTTTTCACGGTTATATATTTTCATTCTTAAAATGAAAATTATATTATTAACATTGTGATTTATTTATACACATTTGTTTCGTGTGGTCATTCTAGTTGATCAAGAAAATCCAAATTTTCCAACTGATGTTATAAAAATTTCAATTTATTATCCCTCTATAATATATTCGTTCTTATTGATTTATTTTCTGAATAATGTATCATTATTAATTAATGAGAATAATTTTTTATTGGGTTCACTATGGGATGTTTGGAATATATGGTATAATTATAATTGATAAATTTCATTTACAAAACTATGGGTCAATAAAAATATCTTATATTACTATAAAATAGGTTTTTCATTGATTTTATTCTTATGGATTAGATAATGTGGTCCTGTGGAACTCATTTCATCATTATGGTAGATCATTATATCTATTTTACTCTTTATTTTAATGAAATGTATTTTCTAGAAATTTAAGTGTTCTTGGGGACAATAGATTCCATTAAGATCTTGGGTCGGGTTCTAGTTTTTCTTAATGGAAACATGAGATCCTAAGACCAATAGTTTTAATGGGACAAAATAAATTTTCATTGGATTAAGAGTGATGAATAAAAATATGTTTTAGTGTGATCAATTGATATTAGAAATCTCAAATGAATGTGAAAACTATTGTTTCTTATGTTTGTTTCCTTTTCATTTTTATGAGTTAGTGTTTATGGTTAAATTAATTAACTATGAATTGTGTCATATATTAGGTGTCATAAAATATGGATCACATATTTTAAAAATTAATCATTTATTGTGAGTCACGAGATTGAATTATGTTTTCGTCCTTTTAATATATTTTATTTTTTATAGAGTTATGTGTGATGTATTTAAAAATTAATAAATTTGAGGCTTTAAATTTATAATGACGAGTTTGTGATTTTTTGCCGATGAAATGTTCTTAACATGAAAATATAATAAAGTCATTATAATATTGTTTTTTAGAGTTCACAAAATTTGTGAGTGAATTTTGATAATTTTATATTTGAGGGAAGAAATGGTTATTTTCATAGGAAATGATCATGAAAATATTTTTATACGGTACAATGGATCCTAAAATAAGTTTGTTTCATTATATTTATATTTTGGTAAAGAAAATATGAATTTTAATTTAATTTGTTTTAATAAAATTATTAATTTATAACCCCTATGTTTTATTCTATTTTTGGAGAACCCCGATAATACTTTATAAATTATACACCATATTATGAAATCGTTAAAATAAGAATTACATTGGATATACTATTTAACTTAACACTATCATAATTACATCTTAGGATCTGAATTTGACGTAGGGTGATTTTCTATATTGGTTATGAATAATTTACTTGATCCATTTCTCTACATTTTTTACATGATATTGAGATGATTATTTCTAAAAGAATAAAGGAATCATATGGAATCCCCCTTTTATCTATGATCTGGATCAATTCTTAAATATAGTCCATGTATTTTTATTTATCAAATTTAGAATTATTTTTAATGATTAGTTATGTTATTAATTCAAATATAATATTATTTTAAAAATAAATATTTTATATATGTTATTTTTTATAGTCCATGGTTTTTGAAGAGATTCTCGATCCCATGATGAAATTATCATTTCATGGAATTTTGAGATTCTTAAAGAAAAAACTGATTCCAGAAATATCAAAAAAGAACATATAATTTTTTAGTGTACAAAAACACTATAATGTGAATGATTAAAAACTTGTGTAAACTCTGAAAATTCAATTAATAATCATAGGGTACAAAATAAAAGTAAGTTCCTAAAAGTGAATTTCAAATACAACATAGAAGAACCCATTTGAAAACCATACCTTGATATGTATCAATTACCTATTTGATAATTTTATCGATGAAAATAACCAACATTCAGTGAAAAAGTTTCGTAATCAAAGACCCATATATGAAAAAACGTCATCCTTTTGTTATAAAACACCACTACCATGGAGATAATTATTTAACAATTCACATTCATTGTCATATAATTATAATGACTCTTTGATGTATTCACCCTTACTTTTCAATAATTTCATTAAACCCTCACGCCGATGGATTTCCCAGTTATTGTATTACATATTTCTATGTTTCTCACCATGGAATGAAATTTCATATACCTTAGTACACTGAATCCACATCACACCGACTTCATTGACCATTTGAATTTTATATCTAACTTTTCAATAATTCTTTTTAATGTGAATCACATGTTATTATAAATTTGATATAGATCCATGAATACATGCTACACTTTCTAAAAAAATTAGGAATCTCTCTTCCACCCCTAATTGGACTTATCTTATAGAAATTGTAATGTTTATTTCTGAATCACGTCTCTAAATTAAATAACACCAATGATATTTTATACACATCGTAGCATCATATCCCAAAAAATATCACTACATCATTTTATATATAAACTTGGACCATATCACCATTTAGTATGTTTATTAATATTTTATAATCTCCTATAATAATTTGAAAATATTCTTGATAATTTTGTGAAGAAATACTCTTTTAATGTAAATAAAATCTATCCATTGATTAGTTTATATCTCACTATAGTAAACTGTTTTAACTCTGTAAAAATCATTCACCAACCTTTCTCTTAGTACGAGGCCATGTGGTCATTTTATACATCGCAATTTTTATCTATATGGTTTATAAACATTTGGAAATGGGTTAGAAAGAAATTTTTAATAGGGTTGATAGGTAAAGGTAGATAGCGAGAGAGAGAGTTATAGAGAGATAAATATCATCATTTGGGAATGGAGGTGGCCAGGTGACCTAGTACATAGTTAAAGTATGGATGTGACATCTTACAATTTGTAAAAACATGTGGTGTTCAGGGATCTTAGTTGTCTTGGTGACATTTTCTATATGGTTTATGAAAGATGTGGAATTTTCTAGTGATCTGATAAACAAAGGGATGTTTGATATGTGGAAGATATATGGTTTGTTGATGCGTCACATAGAATTTTATGATTAGGATACTTAATGTTTTTGGATGATAAATAGTCACTTAAAGATGAATTAAAAATATTTTAATTTTCTAAAAAAATTAAACTATATGAATATATTACACAAGTAATTTAATAAATTAAAAGGTTTAAATAATTCATACAAATTCATAATGGGTCATCATTCATTATTCATGTAATAAAAAAAATAAATTTATTAAGATTGTGTGATTAATATTCATAGTGGAAAACAATTATTAAATTTAGTAAAAAATAATTGTAAAAAGTTTTAAAATAAGTGGGTAAATATACTAATGTCACCCAAACAATTAATTATTATATCATAACATTTACAAGTTATTATTTTTTTAGTTTATATATATGTTAGATATTATATTCAACCCTAAGGGACATGAAGAAATAGAAATAAACTACCCTATGACTCGATCCACGGCAAGCTATGACCAACCCACCCTACATCCCATACCACAAACCCATGAGGTGGTTGGTTATTTATATATGTCATTGTGAAATATTTCAAACCGTGATTGAAACCATGAAAAATATTGAATCCTAAAATATATGATTGATCATGGGAGAAGCACATCACTATTGAAAAATGGAGGGAATGTATTGTAGGAATGATATCAAAACTAAATATAAAATAAAAAAATACAAGGATAATGAATGATTCCTCACAAATATAATGTTGAGTCTTTTTCTAATGTTGTATAATCATTTACACATTACCTCTTATTCGGATAAAGTTACCCATGTTTTAAAATTTATATTACATCTTTATTAATTAATAATGATTTAACACATTCCCATGATCTTTTCATATATATAACATTATATAACTAGTAACATTAATAAATATCCAAACTCATACAACAACCACTAAAAAAGGAAATTTCCCACACTAACACAAATCATCAAATAAAATCTCATCACTAAATACACTAAACCTCAAAATTGAAACTTTTGTTCTTAATATATCCTACTCATCTATATGGTCTTTCAAAAATATTCTAAAACATAGGGTGACCAAAAAAACATTAAGGAGATTTTAAAAAACAGAACATGTTCAATTTATTAAATTAAAATAAACCAATAGAATTATTTTCATTAAAATGTAATACATTGAAATTATTTCATTAATAATAAACCTTTCAAATCTAAAAGAGTTTTTGAAAAATATTTTTTTGAATACTTAATATTGGGAATGGGGTTATTTTGATAACATTTTTTTGAGAAAAACATTAAATATATAAAACCACATTCTTCAAAAAAACAAAAAAATAAATCCTTTTAAAATCAAGAATTTATTTTTTATAAAAAAAATTTAAATTGGAAAAAAATTAAAATATTTCCATTTAAAATGAAATAAAATATATTTTAGAAAAACTATTTATAATTTTAAAGACAATCCATTGGGAAACTTAGAAAATTGGGGGTCTATATATGGCTCACTAATCACTTTAGGGGAAAATTACTATGAGGTATTATTTTCACCCATGGCCTTAATAAATATTTAAAATGGACATGTGAAAACTTTTAAAAAAATTGCATCCTTCCATTTTATTAATAAATAATACATTAAAAACATAGTTGTTTTTAAATGATTAAGATGAGTATAAAAAATCATTAAAAAAGATATATAAATAAATTCAGGGTCACTTGATGAAATCTTAACCAAAGGATATTTTTCAATGAAGTACATATTAAAGAAAAATAAATAAAAAGAATAAAGGTATTGATCAGATGTCATAAAACATTCAGGGAAGTAAATCCTTGAATGTCATAATAAAGAGAGAGATTCTATTCAAAATAGAATCAAACATTGATGAGGATAAATAGAAAAAATGTTAATCTATATGTATAATATTAAAACAATTAAAAAATATTATGGAATCTATTTCATGATAATAAATTATGTATAAGAAAAACATCTTTTTACTGAAAATATATTCTTTTTATAATAAAAATTGATTTAACAATATATAGAAAATACATTTTTTCAAAATAATTTTTTTTAAGATAAAATAATAGATTTAAGAAGAGTAAAATGTTACCTTCTCGATTAAAAAAAAATATAACATAACACTACCAAGACTCCCATTGTAGAACATCATTCCCTAGAAGGTGCATCCTAAAAATTCTCCCCCACCCCACTATCTCTTTCTCTCTCTGACTCAAAACTATACATAATGTAATTATGGTGAAGGATCATTGAATATTTATCTCCATACAAATCACTAAAAGAGCCCCATTTATATAGATCCACCCCCAATATACATCCAAAACATTTTATTAAGAATTAATTATTAATAATTAGTTATGATACTTGAGAAGTGCATGTGTGAGGTCCATCTTACATTAACCATTTCATATGCTATTGTTAAACATCCACCATAGATTGTTAATTATTTTTCTGTGTTTTGATTTTATTATATGTCATTTACCACTATACTACATCGCTATATATATCCATGTAATGAAAAAATGTATATATATATATAACAGGTTGATGACTATGCAATAATTGAATAATGGAGGAAGACGATGGAAACCCATGGTTTTGGTTACTGTTAACCATTTTTTCTTAATCATTTATCAGATTTATATCCCAATATTTCAGGAATATCTCACTAATATTAAATGTGTTTGTGTTTGTTTATATATATATATACACGTTCTATTTTTTTAATCTGATAATTGTTCACTCGTAAAGACACTAGTGTCTTATGTTAATTGTTTTTCATTATAAGATGCATCATTTGACTATACATGAATCACATGAACCCACCAAGTGGATCCATAAATGTACAATTATATCTATATATAAATAAATCCCTTATATATTAATTATTATGGATTTCTAGTGGTATAATGTTCTCATTGTAGCAGGTTTTGCATGCCAGTTGGAATAAATTGGTGTTACAATAGTTAAATTTTAAAATTATTTTTTTGAATTAAATTATTGAATAATACTTATGTATTGATCCCATTGTAGTTAATAAGATAGTGGTATTATCCTTTACATATGGAGATGTGACATAACATAACATTTAATTAATATGAGTGTCATTGATCACTCCTGACCTACATTTTCAACCCACTAAGTGGATGCTAATCATCCTATTATTTTTAATCACCATGTTTTTACTCTCCATACCATTCCCGAAACAAACCAAAACCACTTCCCTACAAAGGGTTAATGATTGGGGGTCCCCATTTTTTTATACTAGGTATATATAAATTAATTTACTGAAAATGAAATATTAAAATCATTTATCAAATTATAATTTACGTAATTTGGTCTAATTCTATATTATTAATCATTTAAATTTTTTAATATTTTTATTAAATATAACTCTTATATTCATTTTATTTACTTTCATTAATGATACTTTTTTATGTAAAATATATTTTATATATTGTAACTGTGTTTTATATACATTTTATCTTTAAATATATTCTATTTATTATATATATTAAACCTATATTTTAGATCATTATAATTATAAGTGTACACATTTAGATTTTATAAACCATAAAAATAATTATTATATTTTAATTTAAAATTATCATTAAATATATTCATTTCTAAATAATTCACAGATAATTATCATTATAATATATATTTTTTTCCAATAAATTTATTATATATCATAATATACAAATATCTCTAAATATATTAATCATAAAATTTAAATCTATTGTTCACTATATTATATCAAATTACTTTGAAGAATTACTAATTAAATATAATAACATATTTCTAATAAGATTGTATAGAATTAACAACATAGTCTCTCATAGAAAAAATAACAAAATGATTAAAGTATATATTTTTAAATGTGATCTTTTTAAAAATAACATCATGTTTAATAAACATCTATTTACATATTATTTATAAAATAAATTATAACATAGTAAAATCATAATTTTAAAACATAAAAATTTGAGATTATTTTAGTCTTAATTCAAATAGGTCCTATAATGATTTCCTTTTGATGGTTGTTGTCTTAATAGCTTGACAACAACATATTATTATAATATTTTTTTAAAAAAACCAATACATTTTCACCCCCAATATCAGTTGAATATATGATTCATGTATTTATATATATCTTCATTCTCACTATAGTCATCTTTGGTGGAGTTATTTATATGGCTGATTGTAATGATCTGTTCTATATTCGTGGTTTTTTATTGTTTAATATATTTTATAGTCCTCTTTTAATTTTCTTCATAATTTTGAATACTTTATGTTTGTATTCATATATCATTATTATTAAAAAATTAAACTTTATTCTATTTTTATTACGTTTATAGTGAATCATTTAATTTTATAAATAATACCTCATTATAAGTTATATCATAGTTTGTTTTAGTAGTTAAATAATAAATTTATTAGATATATATTCAAAAGAAAACATTTATACAAAATATATCATGGAATTATATTTTTTCACACATAAATAAATTCCATCCCCAAAATGTAATTTATAATTAATATGATAAATTTTACTTCTCTATCATAGAAAAATAATTATTTTTTCTAATTATGATTACCTATAGATTGGTATTGATACCTTATTTAGAAATATTATATGAATTTACTTCGTGAAAATTGTTCTTCTGAAAAAAAAATATCTTATGGTTCTTAAATATGAAATTATTAAACTTTAGAAAATATACAAAATAACTTTCATAAAATCACAAGGTCTATTTAGATCAAATTTGTTTCCAAAATACAGTCAATAAATTTTAATCTAACATCATAATATATATATATATATAAAAACTTCCCTCAACTGATAATATCTTAATCTACACTTTTTTATAAAGCCTACTCTAATACTAAGTGTGATTCCTAGACCCACACTCCAAGGTCTAGTGGTGAATAAACTAAATATTTAACTCATTATCTCTGATACCAAAGAATATACAAAACTTTATAGACTAAAATTATATCATCATTAAATAATATTAATCCACTATAATATGAATATATTATTAGGTTTATAGAATTAGTGAATTAATAATTCCATTACATATCAAAATGAATACTAATTATTTATAAAATGGGAATTTTACAAAACGAATTCTTCTAATGTTATGTCATATTTACATAGTATAAACCTCATAACTGATTCTTGACTCTATAATAGATCCTACACATAGCTAATTCTAGTTGAAAAACATTTAAAATCTTAAGGTTAGGACAAAATCCTAGTATTTTAGTTTTTATGAATTGGAGAACCCATTATGTTTTTAAATTCTTATAATCCCCTAATAACATTTTCTTCTAAACAGAATACATTGATCATAATAAAACATTTTAGAAATTAATCATTAAAATCCAAAGAGGTTTTTAGAAAATAATATTTAGAAAGCTTTCCAAAGCTAAAATACTTATTTTTAAAAATTTCATTGAGAAGAATATTATATAAAATAGTCCTATTTATTTTAAACCACAAACCATTAAAAAATTTTAAAATCAAAAATTCTGTTTTCAAAATTGAACCTTTACTTTTGAAAAATATCATAAAATTTTATCTTAAAATAATGTCCTATGATATTCATTAAAAATAATTCCAAGATTAAAAAAAATCCATGAGTCAATGTAGAACATTTAGGGGATATATAGGGCCCACCCATAACATTTTGGAAAATATCCCTTGAGATTTATGGTTCACTCCCCATCCCATATCATCATTTATAATTCTAAAGTTCAAAATTTTAAAAAAAACTTTTTTAGTTTTCCTTTTCATAAAAACAAAACATTAAAACATTATTTTTTCAAATTCCATAACATAATCATAAAAACTAATTCATAAAATATGAAGTTTATATAAATAAATACATTTTTACTTAATGGAATTTAAATAAAATGACATTTTCCAAGAAATGGACGCGTAAAAAATAAATAAAACCAATAGTGATACTGATCAGATGAAAATAAAAATTCATGGAAATAAATAATTAAATTGAATCACTAATAGAGATACCTTAAAAAATAACATGGAATTTAATGGAGTATATAGATAGAAATATTACATCACCGTAAGATAATATAAAAATAGATGAAAATTTTGAAAAAATCTATTTCATTATAGTAAATTAATTATAACATAAAACATGGTTTTAACAAAATTAAAATATATAAAAAATAAATAAAAGTTTAACAAAATATAGAAGAAACATTCTTTTAAAATAAATTTTTTTCAAAATAAGTCAATATATTTTTAAAGAGTAACACATTTATTAAACACTCAAAATATGTTGCTATCTAAAACCTATTGAGCATCCCTTTCATAATTTTTTTTCTCCCAAATGTTACTACCAAACATAATATTCTTCGATATAGTCTATCCCTATATGACCAAAAACCACATGTAATGTATAGTTGTTAAAGGATCATAGAAGATTTATCTCCCTCTTTGACACTAGAGGAAACAACTTTATATAATCCATCCCCCTCAATGCATGTAATACATTTTTTTACCAAGTAACTATTAATATATTTGTTGGGTGCTTGAGAAGACGATTTCTAGTTACCTTCTTATTATAATTATTTCATCTTCTATTGTTATGCATACCCCATAGATATTCAATATATCTAATGAATTGTAATTTTTTTATAAATTCATTTACCCATACTCATACTTAAAATCATTGTCTATACACGAAATGTAAAATCCTTATATGTATATATATAATCATGTTTATAGAAATAAAATAATTGCACCCTGGATAATGATGGTTAAAAATAACAATGTCAGTTACAATTTTGTATTTTCCACTGGTCCTTTATCTAATTGGTTCCTAAAATATCATGAATATATATCGGTTATGTGTTATATATATAGACCCATTATCACTCCCTAATCATAGAGCTATTTGTTATGGGATACAAAAATGGTCAAGGTCAATTTTATTTCCCAATGAGATGCATCACTCGACCATCCATGCATCATAAAAATTCACTATGTGGTTCCTTAAATTTAATATTATATATATGTATATAGATATCACAACAATATTTAGTAATGTTCCTTTTTAGAGGTATAATTTTATAGCGGTTTTAATCATAGCATGAAGAGAGGAAGTTGATGATATAGTAATGGTTAAATTTTAAACGTCACAAATGAAATTTAAATAATGAATAATACCCATTTACGAATTCCAAATTAGTTCTTTATATTGAGGTATTGCCTTTCATAAAATGTGATTTAACAAAACCAATTGGTCATTAATTACGGGTATCAGTTCTTGCTCATGACCCCCATATTAAACCTCATAACGGAGCTAATCATCTCATATCTTCCACTCTTCTAATAATTTCTCACTAGAACCTCACTCAAACTAACCCATGTTGTTTCCCTGTGTTATTTTTATGATTTTATGGCTGTATTTTTATACTAAGAATAAAGATATTACTTTTCTAAAAACAATCTGTCATATTTTATTATTAAAATTTAATTTTAGTAATTCATTCTAATTCAATATAATCTATAATTTAAATTTTTTTCATTATTTGTATTTAATATAACTCTTAAATTTTATTTATTTAATTTTATTAATGATACTTTATTATTTACTACATATTTTACATATTTTAAAAATATTTACATCCATTTTAGAATTAAATATATTCCATTTTTTATATATATTTAACATAACTATTAATTCATAAATATTATCATTCTACACTGTAATATAATAAAAACTATAATAATAAATATATTATTAAAATGTATAATTATAATTAAATATATTATTTTCAATATAATTAACCTATAATTATAATTATCTTATATGTGTTCATTGAAAATTAAGAAATTATATGTCATAATATATATACATATATATATATATATATATCATTATATTACTGTTAAAATTTGTATTTATTTTTCCGAAACTTGTACCAAATAGCTCTAGAACATTGTAAATTTTATTTTACTAACATATTACCAATAATTTTGTAAAAAATTAAATACATATTATCTCATACAAAATACTAATATGACTAATATATAAATTTTTAAATGTAAACATATTAAATATACCTTTCTTTTTAACAAATATTTACTTATATGTTATTTCTAAAATAATTATAAAATAGTTGAAATAGTACTTTTATGAAATTAATATTTTAAATCATATAATTCCTTATTAAAAAATAACTTATAATTATTTTTTATCAATAAATATTTTTTTAATAGGGATACAACCACATTAAATGAAAATATTTTCATTATTTATATACCTAGACCTTCAATTATCTTATATCTCTCACAAAAAAATTTTATGGGGTTTATCTCTATTCTCTTTATGGTCATATTAAATGGAACTATATTAATGGTTGATCCTGTTTATTTATTCAATAATATTTTTGTTTTATTATTTAGTATCCTTTTTTCCTCATATACTTTTCAATCAAATGGGGAATATTTTATATTCATAGGGTTTCTTTCACTATCATTGTGCAATGAATCATTATTCCATTTGTATTCTGTTTATTGATAAAATTATTTAATTTTAGGAATGATAATTTCTTATATAATATATTGACTTTTGTTTTAGTTGTAAAAAATCCATTTATTATAATTTTATTTGAAATAAATTATTATAAGAAAATATTTGGGAATTAAAAAAATTAATATCATAAAAAAATTTCAATTTCATTATTTTAACAACTCAATAATTTATTATTAAAACTATAGAATATTTAAAATAATATTTTAAATGTAAGGCACACAATCAACATTGGATTATAGGGCTCATGTTTCCACAGTGTTGATATATAAAAAAAATAAAAAATAAATATCATTCATGTATAGTTATTAAAAAAACAACAGAATAAATTCTAAATAGTGTATCGTAATGAAATATTGATAATTCCATTAAATTAAACATGTGGGTTATACCCTATTTGGGACATAAGTCATGTTAGTGTTAGATGCTTATATATAGTGTGGTCATGTGTGGATTAAAATAATTAATTTAATTTTTATTTATTTTGAAAACTCTGATGGATCTTTGATTTAACTCCCTATATGAAAAATTCCCCACGATTAATCACATAACCCTATTAGAAGAAAATAATAGAGAGGGAGAACTATAGTAGAGAGAGTTTTTTAGGTGATCATGGTATCAGGGATCGTTGGTTAGATTGCCATCGGTTTTCTTTATTTATAGGGTTTTTGAATATCAAAAAAGACAATAATAAAGAGTCAATATTTTTAAGTGATCAATCTGACCTTGGCTATGACATTTTATTTTGTGACTTATTTCCTCATTCAAATTTATTGACATGAACACAAAATTAATTTATTTAAAATTAATTCATATTTCATTCCTATCTGTTCATTCTAACATTTATTTTCTGTTACTATATTTATGAATTTGATATTTATTCATCATTTTATTTATTTTATTTAATAATCCATCATGTTCTTTGGATTCCGATAATGATAGCCAAAACTAAAAAAACATTCCATTGATTGTAAATATTTTTTTTTGTTCATTTCTCACAAATTCATTGATGTTCATCAATGATGTTTCAATTTCCAAATAAATTAATGATACAGGTGGTAACGATCACTCGGTAATAATTATTTGGTTCAATGGATCAGGGTTAAGGATTAGTTTTTGGGATTTAGATATGTGGTTGAGTTGCGGTAGCGATGATGGAAATCTGATGATCTTTTAGGAAATGGTTTATTTACAAGATATATTTATAAAGAATCAATGGAGTTGAAATGATGTGATATTCGAACCTAAGTGTGTCCAAAATATTTCCCCAAGTGATGATGGAGATCTTGTGATGATTTGGTTGATGGAGATTTTGTGACTAGGGACTACAAGTGCTTCAAGATGGTGGAAAATGGTGTTTTTAAGAAGGGTTGTTTTGAATATTTCAACTAATGATGATGTTGGTATGGTCAAAACAATTTTGGGAATTATAACTTTGAATCATATATAAATGGAAGGTAATGATAGTGCGAGTGATTATTCATGTACATAGTGAATGTTTTGTGGAAATAAAACATACATGGAAGGTACTTCTGAAGATCACATATCATATGTACCCCTCCATATGTCGGCTTGGGTTTTCATGGATTGTTATGTTGAACACACTGTGGGGTATACACATACACCGTGAAACCCATCGGCATCCATTTCGGTGTATATAGAGAGTACACACACAATATTCCATTCAACCCTACATATTGTGTGTTATAGGGTACACCCCATGTTCTTTGGATAGTGCATGGGCATGATAATAGGGATCATATCAAGCGGTTTCCAAAAATCTATACAACATTTATTGTAATTACATTCAATGTATCTTGGGTAGGAATTTTAATGTGAGACAATAGGACATGGTTTATTGTAGAATCAGTGAGACAAACCATGTACCCTAGAGGGACACACCTTGTACTCTATCAAGGGTAAGTTGGATCCCCTGTTCTTCTCAAACAAACTATTGTATTAGCTTCGATAAATTCCATTGAATATTTTAATTGTGTATTTTTTCCCTTAGTCTATCCCTAAATGGTTATTTTGATATATCCATATTAAGAATAGGATGAATGATCACTTGTACGGGATATCCCCAAATAGATTAAGGAATCCCACTGTGTGGCTCGAGGTATGATCATCAATCATTCATCTCTAGGTTAAGTCAGGTGTCCTTTTCTGGCATTCAAGAAGTATGATCCCCTTCTTAATGGGTCAATCCAGTATATTTAGGTTTCCTCCATAAGCCCCTAGTATAGTTCCTTATATATTTATATTCATCAATTATCTTTCAATGTGGTATAATCCAATAAAAAGAGTACGTCAAATGTTCCGTCTTTGTTTCTATGTGCTTATTAAAGCAAATATCTGGTGACTTTTAGGCCTAGGATGAGTTCCATAATCTTAATAAGACATGATTATTGATTTCACTCTTACTAATTTTTCCGATTGTTCAATAGAGTAATCCTTAGTGGGAAGTGAGCATGAGACCTCAACTAGAGACTTGGAATCATTCATTGATCATATATAGGTTAACTTGTTATCACTGTGGATTTGTGATAACGAGATGAATCCCTCATTGATTCTTTCTATTTGGTGATTTAGGGTTTTTCTATTTGGTATTCCTACACCCACCCTGAAATGGTATCTTCCCAAGCATTACATGCCTTATGAAAAATGATAGATCATTTCGACAATGTCCTGAGAGGACAAGGAGTGAGTTGAGTTTAGTTTTGATAGATAAAATATGGATGGTTTATAAAAGTATTATTCTTGATATTAGACCCTTATGTTAGATAGAATGAAATATTTTAAATTTTAGTGTGATTTTAATTGGCCATGTTTATTTTTTATACTTCTTAATGTAATTATATGTGGGATAGATGTTATGAATGAATTTTCAGTATGATTTTTTTATCATTTCCTATTTATATTAGAGTATGGATATATGTTTTTGTGTATTGGTACCTTATGGTAAGGCATTATATGTCTGTTATGTGCCAACTCAAAGTTATATTCAAACCCTTAACCTAGAAAAGGTGAGATTTCATCATCATTCTCATCTTAATTATAGTTGGGGGGACTAGTGGGTTTGGCCATGATAGAGTGGTATTAGATTGGATCATATTAGCACTGAATATTAGAGATATTATAGCTATTATGTTTTATATGGAAACTAGGGAAACACTATTACAATGTTTCGAGTGTAGATCTCATTCCAAGAAACCAAGTGATAGGGTGGTGACTGATGTATCCACTCTCTAGGACGTTGATATCCTTTTTGTTGAATCAACACATATAGGAACCAGTTGTAGTGAATATAATGTTACATACATCATAAATGAATGGGTTGTATTTTCCTTGTCCTTAGTGACTCATATCCCCAAATATACACTTTTAATTACTGTTTATTATGTAAATTTATGGGTTCCTCCCTGACTACATTCAGTAGGGATTCTATAGAGTTATTGACATTATGATTCGCTTGGCGAGGAGAATTTTTTTAGAGACCTATGTATGGGACGTTTCTCTTGGTGGATATCCAGTGGGGCCACCTCCCCTTAGGAAGTATATTGAATGACCTCCAACAGTTGAGGTGGATGATCCCTGTTAGGTAGAGTGGCATTTAATTCAGGTGTTACAAAAAAATAAAAAACATGTATTTCATTTTCTTTGTAGGTTTTTGTTATTGTGATATCCCAGGTTTTATAGTGATCAATCCCCCCCACTTTAAGAGTAGAGGACTATCTTGAGCCTTTAGTGAAATTTTTCCTCCTTGTTGGGCCCCTCTTAATGGTTATCCTAGAATAAATAATTCCCTAAAGAAATTTAGTGAATTTGTGCATCCTTGTGATGGTGATGTTTTCTATGGATTTAAGAATTCAAAGAACATGGAAACTTCTCCTACCAAGATGTGTTCCTTGATAAACTGATTTAAAGTCACGGGGGTGAGTTAGTGCTGCACAAGGGGGATATTATCAAGGTGTGGTTGAATAATTTATTCAATGTTTATGTTTGAGGACATTTATGATTTGATAATGTGTTGGAGTCATCTCTAGTTTTGGGGATAATGTGGGAAATTGGTAAAATCAATGGATAGTATGGAATTGTGAAAAGATGATTCAGGTGTTTTCAAGGTGCTACATGTGTCTTATCTACTTAATTTATTGTTTTAGTACATATCCATATGTTAAATTTTAGTGAACACATCCATTTTTTGAGACTTATAAATTACAGTGGAACCTTTTATCAAGAACCTTGAATTTGTAGGCTCTTACTAGGAATAATTTGATTATCAAACACTTTTCACTATAGTGGGACCTAATATATAGAATAGGGTGCCTTTGATGTAATATATTCACAGTGGTGATGAGTTACTATTATATTTTCCTTGGTATGGACGAGTTTCCTAATATCCATTCCCAGTTTTAATGTACCCGTTGAAGGTTTTACTATTTTTAGTTTAAGGGACTAAATTTCCCTTCATTAGAATGATGGGATCCTAGTAAATGTAGGATGATCTCATATGCAAAAGGATATGGTATATTTATTATTAGCTGGGTACCATTAGCCTTAGATAATTAGATGGTATGATCCTTCAGTTTCTAGTGGTAGTATAGGAATGTGTGGGAGTCTTTCCTTAATATGTTGTAGCGATACCTACCCATCAGAGGATTAATATAAATATCAACTTGCAGCATTGAATATCTTATTATATATTCTAGTATATCGAATAACCTCAAATATTTGTGAGAGATAAAGGTGATGTTAGAGGATCTATAGTGTAAGGGATTCATTAAACCTAGTTTTTTTCATGGTAACTCAGTTATTTTCTCCATGTAAGAATACGGTATCTTGAGTTTAGGAATAGATTATAATGACATTAACTATATGAATAATAGGATTACATATGAACATACTATAATTGATAAAATCTTGACCGGTTGAAAGTAGTTTAGGTGGTTCACAAGGTTTTTTCACATGTTGGGTTATCACTACATTTAGGTTCTTAGTGATGCCCTTCAGTATAGAAAACTCCCAAACATAGTTCCTATGACTCTTAATCTAGATCTTTTATCCCTTTTTAGACTGATTTTTGTTGGTCTTCATAGATGATATCCTCATGTAATGCATGTTAGTGAAGTATACAAGATATATTATAAGATGGTCCTAGACTTTCCCAATGGGCACCAAATTTATAGGAAACTCATGAGGTTTCAGTTTGATATTCGAGAGGATTAATTATAGGGACATGTATTCTTTGAAGAGATAATATTTGTGGACCCAGGAATGTTTGAGGAAATACTATTTTGAGATCTAACCAATATCGTGGTCATGGTGTAAATATTCCGTGGGTTGGGTAGATTTTTTAAGATATTTGTGATCAATTACTCTGGGATCATGGAACATTTAAAAACATTGACCTGAAGGGGGATTTCACTCTAGTGGAAAAAATAAGTTTTAACTGATTTTCCAGTAGTTATATAAGTGGTGGATCAATTTCCCCATATTGGGACTTCCAGTGGAGGGTATATAGTACATGGTGTTATGTGTTGCCAATAGAGATAGGATTGGATCCATTATGACCCAATAATGGGAAGTTTTCTTTATGGGTCTCAATAGCTGATATGCCCTGGGAAGAATTGTATGACCCATGGCTTATAGCTGGTAGTAGAAGTTATCACTATTATGTATTACAAATATTATCTTGTGGGATAATGAATCTTCATATGTACTCAACATAATATTCAGAGGTATATCTTATCTCCAAAAACATTTTAACCTAAGGTATATGTGATTTATTGAGTTCGTATAGGTTTTATGGTTTTGAGATAGTATATACTTCTGAAATGGGGAATCTTCTGACATATTCACTCAACTGGATATCCTTTTTGAATTTTTTGAGTGAGGAATCAGAGCTGTTGGACTTGTTGTAGTTGTTAATAATGGATAAGGATTGTTCAAATCACCTCCATTTTATGGTTTTTACACATCCTCTTCTTTATCATATTAGGAAGGTTTATCTTGGAGATATCACTTTTGAGACATTTCATGGTTATATATCTACTATACATGATCATATGGATTTCATAAATGTGGGTAGCACATCATACTTATTCAAGTAAGGACAATGGTAATAGTCACAATTTAAGAGTAGGTGCTAAGGGATTTACATTAATTACCCACAAGAGTACATCCTAGAGTGGTAATGATGTACGAATTCATTTAGAATCAGTTCATGTGGCCAGGGATGCATATGTGGGTATATGAGTTTATCTCCCTATGTCTCACTTTTTAGCATGAGAGGGATATGAACTGGGTGGGACCGGATCAACCAATTAAGGTTCCGGAGCTTAAGTGAGATTTTATCAATATTGAATTCTTTAAAAGACATCCTTTATTATCTAAGAGTCAAAACACTATATGGTTTATCATATACTATCTCACCTTGTTGTTTCACATTTTATCCACTGAATATTAGAGTTCATTAGATATCTTGGGATGACATTATATTCAAGATATTGTTGGTATTAATGAATATACCTAGATGATTTTAATATAAAACTCTACTTTCTTCATGAAATGGATTTTTATAGTATTATAGGAGGCCTTTATGACACATTTCTGGTCGAGAATGGAGTTCCACCACAAAACGGATGTCCAAATTGAGTGGTCTATATAGGTTTAGTGGAAATTTTTCGGGCTTCTATGATAAACTTTAGACATATCTGGGATGAACATCTACCATTAAATGAGTTTTCATATGAAAATAGTTATTTTTCCACCATTAGTTTGGTTCCATATGAGTCAATGTATGGGACACCCTAATGAACAAAGTTTTTTTGGATGGACCCAGTGGAGAAAAATGTTCATTATCAAAAAATTTAAACAAGAATTGTTAGGTAATGTGATGATATTCTAAGAGTGGATGAGGAATTCCATTATCCATCAGAATCCTTAAGGAAACTGATGATGGATAACTTTGGATATTTATGAAAAGATCATGTGCTTGAAGATATCACACCTTGGTATGGATTTCAAATATTATTCCAAGGTGTCTAACTATCTATGATATTATTTAGTTATTTTTTAAGTAACAAAGATGGTTTGTCCAGGGGGTATACAACTAGGCCCAACAACCATAATTAGACTGAGTTCATGATATTTTCAAGTTATCATAACTAAGGATATATTTTCATGACCCATCAAACATTATCAATCAGGGACACTTAGAAATTGAGTTTAGATCAACCCTATTAGATTACTTGGTGTTCATCAAGGGATGGTAGGTTAATAACCATTGGGTAATAATATTTTTCTTGGATGAATGTCTTTTTGCAGCATCAGAACCTCTAGAATAGATGATGGGAGTGGGAGAAGCAAATTAGATCACATTATACTCACCTATCTATGTTGGTTTTCTCTTTTGGGATTAAAATCATTGAAGGTGGGGAGAATTTAAGGAATCCAAAATTTCTAAGAGACACTTTGGAATATTTCAGAAAACATTTTCAAATTAAGTGTGGACTCAGTATATGATTACAAGGTCACAGGATCCTCAATTTTAATATACTAAAAATATTAAATATAATATATCATAGGTGCATTGATTATTAGATATCAATGTAATAACACTAGGATAGAATCCTTAATGAAAAAACTAATACCTCTACTAAATATGAATTGTGGGTTTTATCCTTGGAAAGGCATAAGTCTTATTAGCCATTGAAACTTCGATAAAATTAATTTATTGGTAGATTAAATGAATTAAATGTATTTATTAATTTAATTTTCATTTAATTGAAAAAACATAATAGATCCTCAATTTATACCCCTCTATATAGGTTTACAGTGATCAGTTGCATAACCATGGATAATGTAAAGCATGGTAAGGGGTAACTCTTGTGGAGAGAATGTTACTGGGTGATCATAGAATAATGGTTGACTATAAGATAACCATATATTTTTCCATTGTTTAGGGAGTTCATGAATATTTATAATGATAATGATGTGGAATCATTCTTCGTTAATGTTCAATCCCATCCGAAGTATGTCATTTAATTTAGTTTTTTATTTTTCATTTAATGATTACTTAGATAAACAATAATTAATTAATTCTAAATTAATTCATTGATCATTGTTTATTTTTTTTAAATATTTGTTTATTCATACATGATAAAGGAATTTGAGATTAATATTAATTGAATTTATTTATTTTATAACCCAAATTGTTCTTCTAATTCCAAAGATGATGGATAAAGTGACCAAAACCTTCATTTTATTGTCACATTTTTATTTCAGGCCTTTCTTTATCTGTTCTTCAAGGTTCATCGATGGAATTCTGATCGGTCAATTATTTGACAATAAATGGGTTATCAATCATGGGGAATTAATTATTTCCGGGAATGGATCATGTTTAAGGGTTTCATTTTTTGATTTCAAGTCATGATAGAGGTGTGAAGGTGATGATGAGAATCCAATAATGGTTCAGATGATGTTTGATTAAGAGATGAATTGAATGAAATTCTATGGAGGTGGGATTATTAGATATTCCAATACATGGATATTTAGAATCCAACCACTAGTTTTGATGGTGAGCTATTGATAGATCAGTTGATAGAGCATTCATGACTTGGGCCATGTTATTACTTATAAATTTTTACAAATATTTTATTCAACCAAAGGGGGGATAAAATCTTGACCCCAGTGATGATGTGGTCATAGAAAACATCATTTAGTGTTTTATCACCACGAATCACGACAAATGAAAAAGTAATGTTAGTGTGGGAGATGATGCATGAAAATACATTATGTTTTATAAAAAGATGATATACACTATGTGTACTTAAAAATAATAGACACTACCCCCACCCCCCTCGTGCAGTATCCAGGGTTTTTGGAGAGATAATTATCCCATGTCATGTGGTAGACCCACATGTTCTATGACCCTTATGCATCTAGTTCATTTTATACAGAGAGTACAAACTTAGTAAGTTATGTGAAACCACACACCATGTATGATGTGTCACACCCTATGTACTTTAAAAAGTTCCCAGACACAATCATTCAATACATGTCAAGTATCATCTAGACCTCTGTATTCTTCGTGTTATAAAAATATTTCTTGTATCTTGAAAAATAATGTGCAAGTAAAATGGTAGGACACCAGCCCTACTAGACTCAATGAGACAAGTTTTGAACCCCCAACAGGACACATCGTGTAATCCTTCAAGTGAATGATAGATTTCATTTTTCTTCTTAGAATAGTTTTGGTATAATCTTGGGTGAGTTCCATTAAACCATGTTAATGTGGGATTGTTTCCTTAGTACATCACTATGTGGGTACAATGAGGTATCATTTCCTAAGCATTAGATGAGTGATCCCCTCTATGGTTTAGTTTTTGATAATGTCGGGTATCCCTTTATGTGGCACAGGGTGTGATCCACTATCATTCATCCCTACTTCGGGTTAGGTATCCTATTGTCGACTTCATAATTGTGTGATCCCATTCCTATTGGTTTAATACACATAGGGTTATATATCCTCCATAGTAAATGGGTGAGATACCCCATCTATGTGTTGATATATATTTCCTTCTGATGTGATATATCCCAATCGACCGAGAGTTCCTTGGATGATCCCAATTTGTTTCTATGTGCTTTTTATTGGAATGAATCTATGAGTTCACCACTCAGATGAGTACTATTGTCTTTATAAGACCTATTGAGTGAGTTTAATTAGAGTAATGTTTCCTTTGATCCTCAATTATAATACTAGGCTAGTGGTAAGGATGTGGATTCTTATTCAGACGTTGAATCTTCTTTTAAGAATATCTACATTTTATTATTTATCCTATTGGACTTGTGATATAGAGTTTACTTTCATCTTTGAATCTTTTTTTCTTAATTATGGTGTCTTAATGGGTATGTTTATACTCACCCCTCCATGGTATCTTTGTACACATTTCATATCTTATGTGGTTGAATGGACTTTTCAATGGAGACCTAGGAAGAGTAAGAGTAGGTAGAGATTAGTTATTCTAGATGGACTATGAATGGTTCTAGGAGTTTTAATCTTCATAGAAGTTCCCTTCTGGATAGTAGGTGACACATTAAAGGTTTTACTGGGCTTGTATTCTACCATGATTCCTTTTTTATTTCTAGCTCTTGACGTACTATTATGTGTGAAAGATGATATTAATCCATTTCTACTGTGAGTTATTTATCTTTTACTCTTTTTACTAGAGTTTGGATATGTGTGTGTACATACATGTACCATAATATAATGCCTCCCATGTGTGTGATGTTCCTCCTTTGAATTTGTCATTAGGAACTGGCCTATTGGGGGTGGGATATGGGTACCATTATTATCTTATCACCATCCACGAGATCCCAAATGCATCTGTTCATAATAATTTTTATACTTCCATATATATATATATAGTAAAAAAGATTATGTTCAATTGTTACGGTCAATCCCAAAATCTCATATCTAATATAGTGGTTAGAATTCTGAACAGTTAGAGAATATTTTAGGTTTTCCATCTGATGGTTTGAAATGGGAAATAGGATTCATAATCCTTGTAATTAATATTATTACATAATCTATACATATAATACACCATATAAATCCCACTTGAATGTCATAATTTCATGGACTCTTGTATAATATTAAATTGAAAAATCCCTATTGTAAAAATAAATAAACCAAAAGTAATTTAATTCTGATACATGCTGCATCATTGAAAACCTCTCTATGATAACCCCATGGGAAACCTTAATGATAATAAACGAAACATAATGTTCCCAACTACCCCTTATAAAATCATAATAGACTTATTAGTCATCGCATTATATTTTTAATAATCAAATTCTCATTAGGTAATTCCAATATGAATAAATATATAACATTTTAATGATATGTTAATTTTTTGATATTAATCCCACCATTATTTTTTGAATTTTATTAATTAAAAAGTATTTTTATGTGATATATTCTTTATTATGACCATTGATATACCCACCCTTCAATTATTCTATAATCCTAGTATTTCCTCATATAGTGTGGTGGTAATATCATTACTCATGTATAATAAAAAATTTATTTCAGATAAAATGAATGAACTATCTCAATAAATCACATTCAGGACTTGCTTCATGAATCACAATCAACACAATATGATTGGGGTAAGTCACAGAAATGGTTTTTTATAGAATTTTATGAAATTAAAATTCTTATTGTCTAAAAAAATAAGTACAATATTCGACATTTAAAGAAGGATAAATGGGATAAAACTTATAAGAAAAATAAGAATATTATATACACACATATTTATGTCATTCAGGTATAATCCCTACATCTATGGAGAGAAATAACGATTTCACTAATTTTTAGAGAAAGATTATCGGGGGTTATAAGGTGTTAAGAAACCCAAAATTGAATGAGATTACAAATTAATGTGTTGATATAGCAACTAATATTTCTCTAGTGCCACTAACTCAATAGTAAGTCCACTAGGTGATAGTAACTTGTGGTTGGAAGTCTACAGAGAAATAATGATAAATCGGTGCCACTAATCACAAGTTTCTACGGTACCATGTTGAAGTTGACACTACTATATTGAACTATCTGTGTCATCAATCAACTCTTTTATAGTTGAATTATGACTATTGTGGTTTGGTGTATAATATGACCTACTAGTAGTTGGCCAAAATTTATCAAGTGGATCAGGCTACACTATCCAAACAAGTTCCCCCATATTTGGAAAAATCTCAATTTGATATCATTATTTATATGGATTAGATAAATATTTAGCATAAATATAACAAATAAATTTTGATTCTAAAATTTTAATATATAATAATTTATATCCTTTAAATCCCAATTAGTAGGGAATATTATTTCTTTGTATTTATAGTTAAACAATAATATGTCGTGTCATTTTCAAGTTTCATATACACATATACATGTATATCCTTCAAGGATAAATAAAATTTTCATTGAAATTTAATGATTTTTAGAAAAATACGTTAATCAATGTCCATTTGTGAAAGAAATATATCACTTTTGGAAGTAAGAGATTTATTTATTATGTTTGTTTTTATGAAAATTTAAAGTCATTATATAATTAAATATGTTATATTATGGATGATTAATTCAATATATTGAAATATTACATATAATTTTATTATTAAGTAATCAGTGATTTAATAAAATAATCAAGAGTTGTTATTTTTTTTCAAAACAGCTTGATAGAATGATATATAGAAACATTGTTTTGTAAAAGTAATTGTTGCTAAAAAATTATATTATTCCTACTATGAAGTATTATATCATATATTTCATATTTAAATCTACCAGTGATGTAATTTATCAGATTGAGTATCACACAATAAAATGTGGAATCAGGTATAGAGCCTATTTTGTATTCTTGATTTTAGTTTCATATGCATTGAACGTTCATGTAGATTAAAATGATTATTTGGGAACATCATTGTAAAAAGGCCACGACTATATCTATGGTATGCTTGTATTTCTGCTATGTGAAACACCTTGGTGAAAATTTACAGTGTTTGGAATAGCCTCGAGTGGAGTGAAATGGTGGTATCCATATGTCTAATGCCCAAAAAAACATCACCATGAACATGGTGGAGTATATGGATAGGAAAATGTCCAAATATTATGGGGAAAGTTCTGTTTGGTATCCTAGGAATAGACACAATACTGTGGTAGAAATAATCTTGGTGTGGTGGTGGGGGTTTAAAATTTTGAAATATTGGTTTGTAACTGGATCTTTAAGGGGTTGGTAATATAGTCATTTATTACCATATTATTTGGTTTTAATTCATATATTAATTTTATTTTCTTCTATAAAATTTATTAACAACTCCTTTTAGATCATATTTAAGTTCTAGAAATACAT
Organism: Viscum album; assembly: GCA_963277665.1. Classification (NCBI taxonomy): domain Eukaryota; kingdom Viridiplantae; phylum Streptophyta; class Magnoliopsida; order Santalales; family Viscaceae; genus Viscum; species Viscum album. Next base: position 207,606,200 of record OY728146.1, on the reverse strand, counting down.
GAAGGGATATTTAGTGTTCATTTTCTGTCAAACTGTATCTTTGGTTCTTTCCCTTATATTTGGGTGAGATATTTATAGATCTGTGCTCATGTTGATGAGATCTATTAATTCTCCATCATCAATTTCATGTTTATTATAGGTTTTATAAATCTTTAGGTTGGTGTTTATATCATATTGTCTATCAAAATGCGTGACTTATAATATTTTCTTTCCCTTTAATTTTGATTAAAAAATAATGACTTGAAATACAATAAAGGTGAATAATATTTTTTCTTGATGTAAACATGATTTATAACAAATGTGTTTTCTTAAATGGTTTTTATAAACATGATGTTTTTTTGTAAAATTACTCAATTATGATTTTGGAATGAATGTTTTTTTCAATCATGGAAGAAATGTAGAATCACTATAGAAAAATCTTTTGGAAAATATTCCATGGAAATGAAATGTATTTTCCTAGAAAAATTTTCAATGGAACATCAATTTGGTTCCCTGAACCTATTAATATTGTAATAGCATAATTTTAAAACCATTGGGTATGGGAAAGATCTAGACATATTCAAGCCATAGTAGAGTTATCTATAACTATGGTAGGTGCCCATGATTTCATGGTGCCTAGTTGGTAACCATTCCTGGTAATTGAAGTTCTCAGACCTTATAGTTCACTTATGTGGGTTAGTGTTTAATGTATGTATTAGTTGTGTACACACTTGAGTTTGATTTTATCATTGGTGTTTAAATTACATGCATGTTCAATTCATATTCTTATTTTCCCACTTGAAATGGATTTTTATTATTAAAACATGTTTTATATTTCTAATTATATCTTATAGATAGATTTTATGTCATATATTTTTATTTATTTGAATATTCAATGTTTTTAAAAGAAAACCAAATGATGACTTTATATTTAAAATAACTGATTTCATTATTCTATAAATCTATTTGATACAAAAACTAATAGATACATGTGGATAAAAATTGTATAAAATTATTCATAGAATTATATTGATTTTTAGTATCCAAACCATAATTTTTTCCTTTGGGAATTTGTATCCTGGGTTTTTCAGGATACAGGTAATGGGAAGAGATTAATCTAGAGTTCGGATCTCTAAGACCCTGTTTTCTTTATGGTGGGTTAATATTGTATTGATATATGGTCATGAAGATTTAGAACCATGGGTTTCTTTGGGATTCATTTTGTTGGTCTTACACTTTTATCATATAGACCTTGTTATCCAATTTTTGGATAGAACCATTATTGTTTGGTTTTTTTATCATATGACTTATTTTAGAACTTTTCTATGGTGATCTGATTGTTTCTATCTTATAAAATGTCTATTAATGGTGAAATAATAACTATTATTCTTCTGTATCATATCCTGGTTCATTTCATCATCACATGGTGATTGGGAACAATCTTTGAGCCTTATAGAGATCCAATTTGGGTGAAATTATAGGCATACCTAAGTTGGACTATTAGAAATTGGTATTGTTGATGGTTATCCTATCATTAAATCATGTTCTAATTCTTGTGTATCACCCTATTTTGTTTGGTATTATTTATTTATTAGATAAAAAACTGTCAAAACTCGAAAGACAGTATAAGATTATACATTTCTATCTTATTTCCATGACAAGACTCAAGTTCTCGTTGTAATTATTGGGTTTTAACCATCTGTTTCTATCTTTTTAACCTTTTGGATTCAATTATATTATCTTTGTTTGATGATAAAGGAATAATATTTTATCCTGAGGGTTTCTGAACCATTTTTTATAATATGGATCCTCCATGAATATTATCTATCTTTACTATAGATGAAGCTATGGAGAAATATGCATAAGATAATCTCATGGAAGACTCTTTATTTTTTCAAATAATATTACAAATAATCTAGTCATTGGGCTAATAAGACAATATTGAATTAGAATTGACGGAGGTCTATGTTATGGAATTTAATAAGCAGCATCCCTCTATCATTCACAATAATAAGGTTCCCCTAGGATTAAATGATTTGATTGATAGTATTGAGTGTATTTCCCACTTCATGAAGACCATTGAAGGACACAAGGATGGTTTTTCCACTTAAATTCTTGATGTTTCAGGAAAGAGGTAGTGGGAGTCTATTTTTCATGAAATGTTTCATGAATAACTCACCTAGAAAAATTTCAAAAATAATTTCAATCAATATTTTTATCTTTAAACATTTTTATTGGCTATGACTCAGTAATTTTTTACCTTTGAACATTGTGAGAGTTCAGTTATAGAGTATGATACATATTTCATTGAGTTGGTTCACATATCAACCATTATTATCTCCAATTACTAACTCAAATATTAAATTTTTAAGATGGATTTAATGGATGATATTTAGTTGATGATTATCCTCTCATTCATTCCATACCATTATGATGTGGTTGATAAATCATCTATGGTTATAGAATACATAATTTGTAAGACTATTTTAATTTGAGCGTGAATGATAATTGGAGGTAACCAATTTCATTTTTTTAGAAAAAAAGGGAATCTGAGTGAATAGATATAATGTTATATAGACCCAAAATTTAAATACATTGATATTACTTCAAAGTTAAAGATTATTCATTAAAAAATATATCAAATCAGAAACCGAACCATAGAGGTATAGTTTCTTTAAAAATTGGGATACATAAACAAGAGTTTTATAAGACATCTTCATTGTCTCCCAATTTTCACTTCATAACTAAACACTTTTTTTGACATATCTTACATAATACCCTTCTTCGTAACCTGGGAAAAATAAAAATATAAAATGGTGATCTCATATTCTCAGTAAGGGTAAATAAGGGATATATCAATCCTTTTATAATCAAAAGTCATAAGAACGTAACATTTGAAAACCATATCCTACATATAAAAGATCATGATGTAATTCCATGGGATAAATCATGAAAAATCTTAAGAATCATTGAACATAAAACCAAAATTACTAACAGAAAACATAATGTTTGGTGGAATACACATAATCATAGAAAATCAGTACATATTTTTCAATTCTCATTTCCCAAACCATCATATGGGACAAAACCCATTACTGAATCGAGATCACTCCTTATTCTAACCCAGTCATACTAAATCAATATTAGTTCCCATTCCTCACAAGTCTATCTAATGAGATATAAATATTTTCCCAATGCATTGGAGGGAGATATAGGTACCACCCATTTTAGAATGAAATCATTCTTACAAGTTCCAAGACAAGATAAATCATTCATCATATCATAACCCAAGGAATAAAATTGGTTTCTTAAACATCATTCCATAATAAATGAATCCATATGAAATAAATGGATTTCAAAACTAGATGTTCATAATAAAAAAAATAAAATCATCAGAATAATAGGGATAGTATACTTGATACATAAACTTATTAAATAATGTCATCTTAGATGTAAAATAATTTTGATAAAATACTAGAAATTAATTCTTAAATAATGTAACCATTCGTCTTCAAAAAAATTTTATTTTCTCAAAATTATGAATTTTTTTAAAAGAAAGTAATTTATTTTAAAATAAATAAGAAATAATTTATCGTATGTTTCATATAAATAAATAATTATGATGATATAAAAATTATTACATTCTATATAAGTTATAAAATATTATTCTCATACGTTTTCCGGAAAAATCAAAAAGTACCTCATATCGAATAAAAAATGAATCAGTTCATAATGTTTAATAAAAATAACCAACATGTAAAATTCACTTTTATAAATTTTATAACAATATAAATAATATTAAATATTTAGGAAACATGTAATTAGATGATAAATATACCCCAATAAATTCTTACATATAAACAATCTCAAATAATAATAAGATTGCAAAATTACCCCTTACCTTTTAGGTTGGATTCCTTTTCATTTATCTGAACCTCTTGTATAATGATTTAAATAATTTAACATAATTATTTTAGAAGCATATTCATTTTTAGGATATAATATATGATCATATTATGATTTTTTTGGTAGTAACATTTCTTTTTTAATCATTATTCGGATATTAAATCCTTTATGTTCTCATGCATTTTTTTAAATTAAGTTATGGTTCTCCTTTTTAATACATATTTATATCATTAAAAAATTTATATTAACATAATATATAACATATTTATTCATTATTTTCATTTATATATTCATTCATTAATGAATAACATGTATAATGAATTACACCACATCATGGAGATTGTAGGTCATACGTACACAAAATCGACGATATCGTTCCTATAAATGTTGAATGGTATTTTATTGAATGATGTATAATATTTAAAATCTATATAATTTTATTACAATCATATATATTTTTATTTTCATCATTATACCCATCCACGTATGGTGGTGGTGAAAATAAATTACACTATGGCGTGGAGACGGTAAGTGGTACCTATGCACGCCTAGTGATATCATTTTTCGTATGATAGATAGAAACTGGAATATTATGGTTCCATTTTCATAAACATCTCATTATATAATTTATATAGGATTTATTACACTATAGTGAAACAACTCATTTAGAGGATGTATAAGAATAAATAAGTTTTAAATAATTGATAGAGGAGATTACCTCTTCTTCGTTGTGTTTCCTCTAAATCTCCTCTTATAGAACTAGTGTTTCTCTTTGAAGAAGTAAAAAACTTCTAGAATGTAACTATTAAAGTTAATAAGATAATATATAATGGGTATGTACTATATTGGAATCTCAAATTAAATTGATGGGGTGAGGTATGATTTGTACTTATATAATTGACGTGAGGGGCACTTTTGGAATTTCTGAAAGTATTACTTTATAATAAACTAAAAACACATTCAAAAACCTAAAAAAATATCTGAATTTATGATATGAGATTAGATAAGGTTTTAATATCATCAACCAATAAATTTTATACCTATTTTTCTATCCATTTAAACATTATAATTTTAATTTATCACATATTTATTCTTTTTCATTTTAACTAGGATAACAAATATTTCAATATTAAAAGGGTAAAGTATTTACTTATTTGGGGTCAATAAAATAATAAATAAATTATTTAGAGAATATTATACAATTTCATATTTATTATATATTTTAAAAAAATGTTTTATGATTTCTAAATAATTTAATAAAACATTATTTTAACAAAACAACTATAATTTTAATTTTAAAAATATTCAATTCCTAAAATTTTAATAATATCAAGATAAGATTTTATACTCAAAAAAATATTTTATTATTTCCCTATGGGGTCAAGGTATTATATAAAATTCATTTTATATATTAATTATCCTAAATTATATTTATTTTTATATTATTAATAATCATAATCTGATATTTCTATTATGAAAATAATTTCAACATCGATTTCTGTAATTATTTCATACACTCATTTGTTGAATAAAAATTAAAAATAAATTACTATGATGAAGATAAATATAATATATTTCAGAATAATATTTTTCGTCCAATATATCTTCTGGAAAATCAATCATTAATAATTATATAATTATTAAAACATGAATGTTACAAGTTTAACATCACTTTAAATAAAATAATATTAATGTCATAATACATTAAATAAGGCATTAAATGGTCAATAACTCCGCCCTTGGATGATTATAATCAATTTATATGCGAAAAATAATATTTTTTCAAGAGTTTGTGTCTTTTAATGGATATTATAATTTTAATAAATTTTTTTGTTGATTTTTCATCAATTAAATAGTTTATGCATCATCAATGTATAAGTATTTATGGTAACTATTTATTTTCTAAAAATTAAAAATTAATTACCATGATAAATAAAAACATTTTATATTTCAAATGAGAATCTATAATCGAATTTAACTTTAATATAACTTTATAAAAAATGTTTTAGTTACTAAAACTATAGTGAGACATTTTTAACTTTTCATTAAATAAAATAAATAATATGTCCTAATCTCATGCAACAGGCTTCCGAAATACACCATTTCGATAAAATGATGATTTATATTTCAATAAAACATCAAAGGTTATTAAAACATGTGTTAGGGTAATTTTATAACCGTACTCTTACCCTTTATTAACTAGTTTACCCTTATACTGTATTAATAAAAATTCATCGTAGTTACTATTAATAATGCCAAAAAATAAAATAAAGATAATACATAATTTTGACCGAATGACTCCAAATATGGAATCATTTTCTGAAAATCCGAATCATAGAATTTTTAGTAAGTTATTTAAAATTAATCTCGTTGTCGGAAATTGATAAAGAATTTCAAAAGATAAAACATTGCAAAAGATTGAAATGTGTTTACATCCAAATTAAATGTAAAATTAATGTTAATGACATAAATTTTATTGAATGATAAAAATATATTATATTTATAAATTAAAACCATTCAATATTATAATTTAACCATACATTTTATTTTGAATAAAAAAAATTCAATTAAAATTTAGCGTATTTTTAACATACATCAAGGTTTAAAGGTTATCAGAAAAATATTAAAATTTAATCCAATGTAAATTTTTTGTATCTATATTATAAATAAATTTTTTATTTTTTCATATAAAAATTATTAATGTATCAAAATATTAATTTAAAATTATTTCTCCATTAAAAGGTGGAAAATTACACTTTTGAAAATACAGGTGTTTATACATAAAATAGGTTTTATTAATACCCTATGAAGAAAATGTTTATTGGATGAATATAGAAAAATATTTTTTTATGTATATAACATAAATATTCCATTACATTTTTTTACTAATAGTAATTCACTCAATTATTACAAAAATAAAAATATATTTTTGATTTATATTTTTCATAAATAATTTGTAGTGAATGGATTCACAAAAAAAATCATAAGTTAGTTATATTTTTTCCAAATAACCTATTGTCTATGCTAAAATGGTCATATTAAAATAAGGGAATATCAAGGTTCATTTAAACTCACTATTGCATGCAATGCAAGATTTTGAATAATTAAAATTATTTGAAAAAATGTTTCCTAAAAACAACTAGGTGTTACAGATGTGGTGGTGGGGGTGTGCAACAAATATTGGAGAAGAGTCGGGTGGTTTGTTTCCATTATAGAGAAAAGGGACACCTAAAACATAATTATAGGTATCACCCATGGTATTTCACATGTTTGGATGATCTAGTCATCTTCAGCATATCTATGAGTGGAAATTCTAAGGTAGTAGAGTCTGGTCCATCTTCACCAATGGTGCTCATTTTAGATCTTCCACAAAAAAAGTGTGGGACCTAAACCTTGTTCCATGTGTGAGTGTCATGTTAAAAATAAAGGAAAATTTTATGTTTTTTGTATCACTGTAGTGGATTATGCACCAGAGAAGTTTGAGGCATGATAGGATATCATGAGAGGTTGGGTCTCTATTTCATCATCTAAGGTTATGGATTTATTAGATACTAATGTAATTAATTCATTTATCTCATGAAAGATAATTTATGTGTTGGGATTTCGTTTATAAATTATGTCTATTGTGATAACTCTTTTCACTCCTTTTGCAAAAATGTAAAAGATGGGTTTTAAATGTCCTGGGTATCTGATGATTATCGTTGACCATGAAACTGTATGGGATTTTATTTTTCATGATCATTATATATTTTATCTTATCATTGAAATGGATTGGATGATTTTCATAAATAAAAAATCAATTTTTATCATCATCAAGTCTAGTTTCATTCATCTGAGGGAGTCACTCATGTATTTTAGGGTTTTTGGGACTTTGTATTGTGGAGAGATTGTCAATTTTTCCCTCATGGTGATTAGATCTCATACTAGTTGTTGAATATATTTCTTGATGTAATTGATATGTATCATATTGTAAATCTTTCTATTATGGTCACTGGGTATCTCAAAAAATATTCTAGGGTTTTTTTGGGTTTCTTCCTTATTTGAATATTGAGATTTATAGAGACATACATCCTAGGATGGGGTCTATTTCCTTTCCTTCATTCCATTTGTAAAATTATGAATTCAAATAATTAAACATTTATCTTAATTATATTAGGACTAATGGATTTACTCATCCTAGATTCTCACCATGGGAATCCTCAATGACCATTTCAAAAAAGTTTGATAAAAGTCTCTAGATTTGTGTTGATTACTAAAAATGAGAACATGTGATCGTTATTAACTAATTTTTTGAGACCAAAAGGTTCGATTTATTAGTTTATAAATAACGTAGTCTTAAAATATGTAGTATTACTTAAGTGTTTTATATTTTTATTTAATATAAATCAGATAACATTTTTCCTCCCTTACAAAGGTGAATATACATAAGCTGACAGACAGAGTGGAACAAATGGAGTCTAACATACTGATTTGATTAGATAGAGTGTGACTCTAAATATTTATACATTTATTCTCACACTAATATCAGACAAATATATTCAATAGAGTAAAATCTAGTGATGCTTTAATGTTCATAAAAAACTCAAACAACATGAGTATTCTAAGGAAATCATAGTTGAGGATAATGTTAATCGAATAAATAAGTCATTTGAACTATGATTCCTAAACAAATTGAGGTGTATTTAAATTTAAATATAATGAAGAGTTTTGAAAAATATATCTGATAGATTTATAAAACCATCAATTTGTGAAGTGATGAAGTTACAATGAATTAATGAATGAAACATATTGATTGTAGATAGATTTCCTAAAAAACCCTCGAACAGAGGACACATATATAGATCATTAAAAAGATAATTTTTTATATAATTTGTCAATAAAAGGATGTTTGAAGGTTAAATAGAATATAGGATTTCGATCTAGAGATTCAAAAAGAGGTTTTTGAGAAAACTCATTGGATGTATGTTTTTGAGAGAGGTCAACTAATAGAGTAACTTCAAGAGTTCCAATAAGAATTAAAATATGAGGGTCATCAGGAAAAAAAGGTTAAAGTGTTCCAGATGTGGTAGGATTAAAAATATGTATAGTTTTGTATTAGTTGAAACAATAGTAAAAATATGAATATTTTTTAAAGACAATAATTTTGATGATGCTGAGTCGGATGGTTAATGAACAATTAATCACATATGAAATTGCATAATTCTAGAAGGTTTATAAGGACTTTAAAAGAGGTCATTGACACCAAGACTTGATTAAATATTCGAATTAGGTTTTGACACCTATATGTTGGGATTTTTTTAGGCTATAAAATGTAAAAAATTGAGTTGTTTATTCAAAGTTCAAGTGGAAAATTTCAAAATTCTGTTATCACTCCTCCCTATGTTTTAAAAGAAAAGATTCCAATATAAAAGGGAGAGATTTCACCATGTATTGGTTGTTAATGTTATTACTAATGGTAATATTACATAAAGTTTGAGGTTTCAACCTAAGATCTTGTGATTTCTTATGTCAAAGCATTAGATAGGGAACAATTGAATAGATTGATATTTGATAGGGTTTTCTATATTTTGGTATCAGATGAACAAGTTAATGAATCACTAGTTGAATTAGTTTTTTGAATGAGGAGATTAGAGAGAGGTAGATCAAAAATATTATAAATGATATAGTACATTAGAAGGACTGTTTCAAATTCATAGAAAATTCCTGATCTCTATTATAAAAGAAGTTGATTTGAAAAAATAAGTAATTATTAGAAAGTAAATTGTGAAGAATTTTCAAGTAGCATAGCGACGAAATATATAATTCTATTAGTGAATGTTATTATTGTTTTTATAAAACATATTTTTATTGTATGAAATTTTCATGGATCACCTGAATTGTCAAGGGAATAGGGTGTTATGAAAGTGATGGATTTTCTATTATTGTTGTAAACCACTAAAATGATTTCTTAGAGGTTTCTTGGTAATGTATTACTTAAAAATATTTCCATGAACTAGTTACACATATTGAGTAGTGAACCATGTAAATAACTTATCTTCTTATGGGTGTTCTTGTTTGGGTTTTCTAGTATATTCAATTCTCACTAACCCAAGTTAAAGGTTGTGTCTTATACATGAAATGAATAAAAATAAAATATCATTGACTCACTCAATCCCCCAATTAGTGGTCACATTGATCCTAATTGTTCCTTTTAACTGGTATCATATCAAGGGTTTTTTATATAGTATCTTTGATAATGTATGATGAAATGTAAGGTTTCAATTGTTGTTAATGACTCATTTAATAGTATGTTGATACCCATATTTTCTAGAAATAATTATAATACATAGATGGATAGAATTCCACCCTATCTTTGATCCATTAGATAGGATATTTCTTAAGTTACAAGATATAGTTTTTATCTTCCTATTAAGGTTTATCCCTTAACAATGGAAGACAATAAAAATAATGATATTGATTAGAAATCTAGAAATATTGTATATTCCTCATTCTCTCTATCTCTTGTAAAGTGAACTCATGAGGGTTAACGGAACTCAAAAAAGAAAAATATTATGATACACAATGAATAATTTTTATGAAGGAAATATAAAATAGAAGAATAAAAGTTTAAATTTTACATATTGAAGTATATAGATCCTAAAATGGGAGATGAAGAATATATTGTGGAGTTATTTAATTAGATAAATTTCATTGTAATCACCAAAATATATCATTATGAGAAGTTACAAAATTCAACTATTGTTGAAAATATTCTAATAATTATTATTTGTAAACTCTATGCTATGATTTCATTATTTGAAGGCAGAAATAATAAAATGCAATATATGTATTATTTTCAAACTATTCTCATCAAATATTTTTTGAGAATATAAAAATATATTAGTAGAAAGGAAATTGTTGATTGGTAAATCTATTTCAATGATACAAGGAATGGAAATTCTAATAAGGTTTTATATAAAGAAGATATTAAATCTACCATTATAGATGATTTATCTAAAAAATTAGATGAATTCATTTCTTTGTCTTATAAAAAAATGAAATGAGTAATAGGGAATTTGAAATGGATTTTAATACTAAAATTCATTAATTGTGGTAAAATTCTAAATTTTCTGGAATTTTTTCCTAGGCTAAATGAAGATTATGATAGAGATAAAGAAGAATGAAATTATAGAAGATATACTAAGAGGAAATATAGATAGATAAAAGTATATTTTAAATGGAAAGGATAAGAAGTTATCTATATATAAACATATATAAAATTCAAATGTAAATAATATAGTTATAGTTAAGTGGAAACTAAAAACCCTAGTGATTATTCCATGGAAAGGATTATGATTTAGAAAGTGAATGATGAGATATTTACCAGTAATAGGTATAGAAACATTCAATATGAATAAGAGAATACTCAGTTTGAGACTATGATAAAAATATATAATTTAGATAATGCCTCTCAAATATTAGTAAACATGAAATGGATAATAAGATGATGATGAAAAAAGATCGATAGAAAACAATAAAAAATCAGTTTCTGAAAAACAAAAATCATGCTTAATAGAATAGATTGATGATCTGAAGATGTTAGTTGATGAAGAAAAACAACCTTAGAATATATCATGAATAACGTATAAAAATTAAGGATAAATAATTGTTCAACAAGAACTTGTTAATGATTATCAAGTAATAATTATGTCCTAAAACTCGGTTTGAGATGTTTCTGAATGTTCTTAGAAGAGTAAACCTCAGGAAGATAAAAAAGGATCATCCATATATGTTATAAAAAAGGGTGAATATTTCCAGAAGAATAATCATGTTAATAATACAATATATGTATCAAAAACAATAAAATTCAATAGTTTAGAAATTTCAGATAAGTTAATGGTTGAGATAAACTTGCATGTAACACCCCAAAATTCTAAAGTACAACATTGTGTTTATGAAAAGCAACACCATCTGTAATAGGGGAGTATAATAACCTGATAAATTATAATATATTTAATATATAAACTAAATATGATATATTATATGGCTTTCAATGTACCAAATTCCATGTTAGTTTGCGTCACAGCCAAGGTCGAGTTTCACCAAACAATAATATATTAATAAAATATTATTATTTAATATAAATAGATATTATCTAGCTGTAAAATTATTAGTTATGAATATTGGCACCAAAATTATTAATATTATGGTTATAAAAATATATAATTAATTAACTGGTAGCAATTTCATTAAAAATTAATATAATAACCAATTTAATATGATGTGAATATTTTTATGGAAAAATATTTTTATGATAAAAAAGTTGTTTAACCATAATAGATTAAATTAATTACAATTACTAAGTGATATTAATGTAATATATGTATTATAAATTCAATAAAATATTTTCAATATTCATCTATTAGGATTGACAGACATAAAATAATAACAAACTACATTTTATACATAAAAACCAATTTTTTTATAAAGGAAATTTTACAACCTTTTATTAGATAACCATTTTAAATATGAATTTTGAAACTTTAATTGATTTAATATGACAAAACTAACTTCATATTTGAATCATAATCATAATAATTAGGTTCGGGTGATTTTTTAATTTTTTTCTTAAACATTTAATTTTAAGTGATCAAATAATAATACTGAATTCTAGTTCAAAAATTGTTATTCATCTAATTGGTTTATACAGTTAAATTATAATTTCAATTCGATTTTAATTTTAATTAGATAATATTATTTATCAATTAAGAAAATTTAATTCATTCGAATCTTTTTCACTTCAAAATTAATTATAAAAACATAGCAATATTTCATTCATTTTTACTATAAAAGTATTCATGTTTGTCCCTCATGAGGGATGATTTCTAAATTAATTTCTACCAATTATATGCTAGTAATTTAGATTAATTGTTTACATGTATATAATCATAAAAATTTATAATTTCTAATAATAAAAACATTGTTTTTGACCAAAAATATTTTTAAATGTTATTGAAATTATTATAATTATTAAAGAAAAAATAATCTTAATATAAGGATGAACCTTTAACTTAAGGGAAAGAATGTCCTACTACCATGTCCCTCACACATTATATGGTAATAATTCAGACACGAACCTTCCATTTTTGAGTTTTTTTTGTATTTATAGCGACCCGGCTCTTCTTATATTACATTTATGTCATTTTAATGATAAAGAACTTAAAAACATTGCACAATATGGATCCAAAGGTTTTGTGTCTCGGGAGAACTAGAACCATACATAACTTTTACAACCTAAAACATAAAAATTTAAATAATTCCTTATTCTATAGCTTCTTATATCCCCTTGTGTTCTCGTTACAGCAAGTAGTCCCCTGAGGATATACAATAAAAATGGGTGAGAAAAAATTATAATACGATGATAGATAAGAACATGAAACAATATAACATGGGTGAGCATTATAATTATGACCATAACATAAGAATAAGATCAAAATCATGAAAGTAACCATTAAGAAAAGTCTTTGATTATGGAAACACATAAAAATAAAATTTCATGCCTTAATGGTCAGATACCACACATAGCTATGAACAAATATAGCTTCATGTTCACACATATTTCACATTAAATCATGATATTAATCATAATATCCAATGAATTGGAGTAATATATAGTTTTTGGAATACCCATAACATCATAACATTTATATTTCACTATATAATTCTGAGCACATCCATCACATCATATCATTTATGTTATCATGAATGCCACAAATAACATATTTTAATCATTAAAATATAATAACTCATGGAATGTAATGGGTTTTATTTCACAATTATTCATTCATAAACATTGGTTCCCCAAATGAAAAAATTAATAACATACTTGTTATAAGAATCATCAACCATGAGTGAAGGAATCAATTTTGAGAAGTAAAAGGTGTGTTTTTTGGAAAGAAGAGTTCTTTTGGAAAACATTATGTGTGTCATAAACTCAATTATAAAACATGTATATCCCAAATAATTTAATATAATTATGAATAAATGATTTTTAGGTAATACCCATACAAAAAATGGGGTGAAATAGGGAGAAACCCAAGGAATTGGAGTTCGGTTCGAGAATTCCCCTTACCTTGTGTCTGAATGCTTTCCTCACTTTAATGTCCAATATATAAACATTAGACTCATTAATTAAAAATTTAACATCCTTTCCTAAATTAATATATTTAATTATGGTCTAATTAAGTTCTTTTATTGTCTTTTGTATGACTTATAGAGTTTAATTTTATCATTAAAGAATTTTTTGTTATCATAGTTTTCATGGTCAGTTCATCTGTAAACATGAATGGAAGTTTTTTTAAAATGAGTATGAATATCCATAATTGTAATTATAAATTATTAATGATCCTAAAAAATCTAAAATTTTCATATAATTTTATTGGTTAAATTGGGTGAGGATGAATCATTAGATAAGATTTTATTGATGGATATTTAGATTATATTGTGTGTATTCTCTACAAGGAATTTGTTTTGTTTTATTATTTAATATCATGTTTCAATAAATAAAATAAAAAATTACATAATAAATATAACATATATTATAAATTGGGTCAACCATAAAATTTTTTCATGACCAGAATTGATTACGATAATAGAAATTGAAAACTCATCGTCCTTGAATGCGAAAAATTAACACATCCAGGATGGGGTTTTAATTTTTAGTATAAATAGAGTGGAAAGAGATATGATGAAGGATTATTCCATTAGCATACAAATTTACTTTATATTTAAGGTATTAAAATTTTAAGACCATTTTGATGAGATTATTTTGGGATAGAATAATAAATGAAAGGAACCTGAAAAAAAATAAAAGAATCGGAAAGGGGAATTTGCCTCTTAAATTATTCCTCCTTGAGATCCTCTTTAGGGAAGAGATTATGGTATTTATATTAATTCAATAGATAATAGACATGGATAAGGTCATAGGGAGTTTATTTAATCAGAATTTAGTCAAGGGTCAAGGCTTGAGAGGTGTAATTATAAGAGGGTTTGACGGGTGGTATTTATAGTGGGGGAGCGGTGTTTTCTTATTATTTTAATCATTAGTTTCTTATTTCTCTCAAAACAAGAAATAGTGAATATTCTTATCACCAAAAAAAGGTAATTATATCATGTTATTTAAAACAAATGGTTCTTACATCAGCAATAACTCAATGAATTGTGATTTTAGATTATAATGTATATATACTGTAAATTACTATCTTTTATTATTAACCAAATATTCAAGCATTACTAAAAAATATAAAAAAGTAACCCTAAGCATTTTTTAATGTCTAGAATTAAACCTTGATCTCAATTTTATGAAAAAAAATATTAATAAGAGTGAATTAATTTTTAATTAAAATCATCATTTACTTGGAAAATATCGATTTGAAAAATATAACTAATTTTATAACACATTGAAAACTTACATAAGATCTTATAAAATTATCCTAAAATCAAAAGACATAAATATCTTAATCTTTGAATTTAATTTATTAAAATAATTATTCCCTTAAATGTTTTATTATAAAATTTTAAATAAATAATTTTGTCTTACAAAAATACCAATCACTAAATTAATAATTTTAAAACATTTATTTACTTAGTCTATTATACCATTCTTCTATTTATAAGAAGAGTAAATTTTATTTATAGTTTCATGGGTGATGTTATTATTCCTTTAGTCAATTTACTATTCATAAATTTCATATTGTTATTTATAAGGGTAACATTACTTCTAATAAGGGTAAGTTATTTTTCACCAAAAATTAAATTTGTCCTACTAGACTACAAATATCTTATCGATCACAATCATGTATATTGTATTTTCCAAATTCAAATCAAAGAAGTAGGAAAATTATGTTTAAAAACTTGTCAATAAAAGTCACATAGTATTTAGTAGAATGATGTGGCATTATGTTCCCTACTGTGATTTTATGTGACATAATTATTATAAGGGAATTTATATTGATAAAACATTGACTCGTTACATTCATCCCCATTTTTTAATTTCTCCCTTGCAATTTTATTTTAAATAAATAGGTGATGGTACATATCCTTCATCGCCTCCTCTATTTACCAAGGTGCTACTTCGTACTTATGGTTCCTCTAAAAAGCATTGACTTGGTTGGTTGTCTTTTTGTGTAGAACCTTATCTCTCTAGTCCATATTCTTTTTTTGTTTCTCCTCAAAAGAGAGATCATCTTCCAGTTGTACCACCTCTTAGTTTAGTGAATGGGAGGGAGCTCGTATGTACATCTTTAGGAGTGATATGTGGTACACATCAAGAACTCGATCCATATTAGATGGAAGTTTAAAATGATAGGTTGCAACTCCTATGTGATAAAGGAACCCAAAGGGGTCAATGTTCCTTGGTCTTAGCATCCCTTTCATTCCAAACTGCACGAATCTCTTCTAGGGAGATATCCAAAGGAATACTTTTTCTCTAATTTTGAACTCCAAGTCCTTAGACGGTTGTCAGCATAGATCTTTTTACGACTCTTAATAGCATTGATATATTTCTGAATGGATTGAACCATCTCTGACATCTCTTGCACAAGATCAAGTCCAAGTAGATTTCTTTCCCGAACTTTATCCCAACAGGTAGAAGTTATACATTACTTTCAATACAGAGCTTCATATGGATCCATATGAATACTCGAGTATAAGATATTATTGAATGAGAACTCAACAAATGTGATATATAGATACCATACTTATTTTAATTATAAATAATATTATCTAATCACATCGTTGAGTGTCTGAATATTCCTTTAATATTGGCCATCAGTTTGGGGGTGATAGGCCATTCTAAAATTCAATTCAGTTCTCAAAAAATTTTGAAGACTTTTCTAGAATATAGATGTCAAACTGAGATCATGATCAAAGTAAATCGATAGTGGAACCCCATATAGTTTCCCAAATTCCTTCACATATATCATTGTATGTTTTTCAAGAGAGATATCTTCCCTAAATAGGGATAAAGTGGGTAGTCTTGGTGAGTTGGTCTAGCAAAACCCATATCAAATTATTTCCTTTGTATTTCATTGGAAGACCCATGAAACATTCCAGGGTGAAATTATCCCTTTTTATAAGGGTATGAGCAATGGTTGCATCATCCATTTAGAATTTGGTCACACTACTTTAATTTGATGAAATATCAAACACCATGAGTTATATTCAGCAATCTTTTTCTTCAAGTCATACCACCAAATGTTTTCTTAAAGATCATGGTAAATCTTGGTTCTAACAGGATTGATAGAGAATGATGAGATATGTTGTCACAACCCATCCCATGGGGCCCATGCCATGACTACCCCAAGACCGCCTTCCATAGGCCTGGGGCTGGAGACTAGCATCGAAAGGTGTATTCCCTAACACTGGGAAGTCATTGCCTTTATATCATATAAACACACTCAATGAAGAACATAGAAAGAGAAAAACATAAGTAAATAGTAAAGTAAAAAAAGAGTGTGTACAGAATGTAAAATGGGATAGAATACAAGCCCAACTGGAAAGTACAAGAAAACTGAAAAGTACAAGTAAACTGAAACAGATCCTATGGACACCCACCAAGTATCCTACCTGAAGGGTAGGTACAGATTTCGAATGGTCGTCTCTACGGTACACCTCTGTCTAATTCCTCCCTTCATGTTACCTCTAGTCCCGGTACTCTCGTCCTCATTGTGTGTTGTTTGTCGTCTGCACCAAACATAATAAGGTGCGGGCGTAGCCCGTGAAGGGGTGAGTTTAATGATACTCAGTAGGGACCCTGAGACCCTCGAAGGTCTCACAAATCCTACAAATGATAAATCAAAAATAATAAACACATCTAAAAACTCTACTTAGGTATATGATCATATATATAACTTAGTTATCAAGTATATATATCTCATTCATGAGGAAACTCAAGGCCCAAATCCTTAAACAAAGTAAAATTATTCCACGAATGAAAGAATACCATGAAGGTAACACCACAAAGGTATGTAAGACAAAGGTAACACCACACAGAACAATACCACAAAGGTATCACCACGAAGGTATCACCAGAATGGTAAGAACCACAAAGATATTCCACATATAAGAAAATCACAAAGGTATCACCACGATGGTAATTACCACAAAGGTACGCCACATAGAAAAATACCACAAAGGTATTAACATGAAGGAAAGGACTCATTTCATACCAGGTATAACTTATGTACGGTAGTAAAGATGATTTAATATAACTATTGAATCATCTTAGTCTGTTAAAAGGCAGACCCATGTAAGATCCTAAATAATCAGACCCACGGAAGATCGTAAATAATCAGACCCACATAGGATCCTAGTAAAGAAGACCCATGTAGGATCCCCAGAAATTAGACCCACAAATGATCCTAGAGTAGCCCCATATGGATTCCTATAGGGGAACCATGTGGGCTCTTAAAACTTAGACCTACGAAAGATCCCAAAGCACAGACCCACATAGGATCCCTTTCTCACCTTACAGCCAGCTACAGGGTTCCCACACTAAGCTCAGATGATTCCGGAAGGGTCCACTCCTCAAGCCACAGGTCGATACTCCAACCACCACAATGTCCCATTAAGACATATCCCAAAGTACTTCTATTAATAATGGGTCTCAATGTAATAGACGGTGTGTCAATAGGTTGCCCGGTCTGTAAGTTATTAGCCTTTTAGTCCTGAGGGCCCGGTTGTATTCGTGTCCAATCAAACCCTCCCATACCCCAAATTTATCCAAAACTCAAGTGGGGTATACCAAAATAACCATCTCATACAGAGGTTTTTTGTGCCGCAGACAGTTCATCAGATGGACATCTGTATCTCAAGATATACCCAAAAAAGAAAAGGGGGGAAAAGTTGGTCTTGGTCTGTTCTGACATGGTAAACTGACTAGCCTTGACCCGGCCTGGCCTATCAGTGCGGCCCGACCCATTGGGAGGCCCTTCATGGTCACACACCACGGCCTCGCTCCACATCCCTTGCACGCCAGGCAATACAGATGTGCGTCGATGCCTCCCCATCATGCGGCTGGCCTCCGCCGGCCGACGGGTCATGGCCCTTCTCTTGTGGCACGGTCGTGCCACCGCCTTCATCGCGGTCGGCCGGAGTGTCGGCCACTGTTCCTGATCCCCCCTGGTGTCGGTCACCATAGATGTTCTTCGGGTCACTAGGCATGCCCTAGTGGCTCCTTCTTCATTCTGTAGACATCCACACTCATCTCAAGAGGTCTCAATTGATTTAAAACCATCACTAAAATCAAGTAGTTTGCAGCGAGGTCAGGTCATGTTCTTTTGGCCCATACCTTCCACATTAAAATAGTAGCATGCGGCTTATTCATTCTTGAATCATGAAGTACGCCGACAATGTGTAAGGGGTGTATTTAAAACAACAATAATCCCTACCTCGATTGGTAGTTGGAAGATTCCACGAGGAAGAAGACAAAGAGGGTTCCAATGATAATCTCTTCTGAAACACACTTATGAAGTCGGGCCCATGCTTCGTCCTCATTCTTGATTCCAAAGATTGATCTTCATTGGATAAGTCATTATTCGTTTAGAGGAAATGTTTCTCCAAAGTTATGAAACGCTCTCTCCCAATTCTCCTTTACCAACGAATCCTCTCAATGTTAAAGAGGAGCCAATATAATAGAAATAAGTTTAACAGTTTAGTTCCACATTCTCACAATTAAGGTTGATACAATTAGTTAATTGTAGTTGGATCAATTAATTAAAAGTAGAGTTGAATGGTTTTACCCCATTAAGAGGGATTCGGGTGGTCCCTACCATTGATTTTAAATTAGGAGGTTTTAAGATTTGGTGATCCCCACCACTGCACATCCAAATGGGAGGTCAAATAAAAAATAAAAATTATTCTTTATTTTATTTGTATTTCTATGAAAAACACGAAAAATAACTTTCACCCTTGTCCTACTACGGTCGAGGTGAAAGTCTCTTTAACTGAATATCAGCAATGAAAGTTCAATAGTGCCCTTTTATTTTAATTCCAATCACCAGTTCCAAAGTTACAAAATCCCGCTCGCACTTTTACTGAACGTACCTAAAAAATATCCGAAATTTATTTTGGGAACACCAAGCCTAGGAATCACGCGCCGTCGATTTTCAGTGACTTGTAAAATTCCCATAAAATTAAAAAAATACATGGAATTTCCAGATCTTTACATTCTCTCCACCTCAGGGTGTTGCGTCCCTGAAGTCCACATTACAAAAACCATGGAAAACAAATGGGGGTAATGAGAATGAATTTGAGCCTCCCACTCCCATGTTCTCTCCTAGAGGTTCTTGTTCTGCCAATGTACACACACCAAAGGTATCGACCGCCCACAAAGGATCTACTCCTGTTGATCCTCAATCTCTACTGGAACCTTTGTAAACTTTTTTCCATCGTCAATATCCAGCTCACCCCTATCAATGAAGTGTGACGCGTCATGCATATATCTCCTAGGATGGGATATGTGGAAGAA
Source organism: Viscum album (assembly GCA_963277665.1). Taxonomy (NCBI): domain Eukaryota; kingdom Viridiplantae; phylum Streptophyta; class Magnoliopsida; order Santalales; family Viscaceae; genus Viscum; species Viscum album. The sequence continues at coordinate 207,585,808 of OY728146.1, read as the reverse complement.
ATTGTGCACTCGGTGCAACTCAGGTAGAATATATAAGATTTAAGAAACCTCACCAACTCTACTCAGGACCTAAAAGGGTCTGCTGAACCTCAAAGATAACATTTTGCCCCGGCTGAAATCTGTACAATCCTCATCGGGGTGAGAATCATAGAAAGATGTGGTCACCATCCTTGAACTCCAGATGTCTATGTCTCCTGTCGGCATAAGACTTCTGCAAGCTCTATTCAGTCTTCATTCACTCATGGATTATTTTCATCTTCTCTGTGGTTTTTCATACAATTTCTGGTCCCATGAGTGATGAATCCCATGGGACAGTCCAACACAAAGGTGGTCTGTAAGGTTGGTCATACAACGCCTTGAAAGGTGTCATACTAATGGTGGAGTGGTAGTTGTTGTTGTATGCAAACTCCAGCAAAGGAAAGTGATCCTCCTAGCTTCGACTGAAGTTGAGGAAACAAGAATGTATCATGTCCTCAAGGGTCTGAATGGTCTACTTACTCTGGGCATCCATATGAGGAAGGACGGCAGTGCAAATATGAAGCTCTATCCCAAAATCCTCCTACAAACCCTTCCATAGATGGTAAGTGAAACATGCATCATGATCGGAGACAATCGTCGAGGGTACTCCATGTAGACACACAATATTCTGCACATACTGTCATCCCAAGATCTCTACAGAACCCTACTCTCTGATCGGTAGGAAGTGGGCTGACTTGGTGAGTCGGTCTATGAACGCCAAAATAGAATCATGAACCCTAAATGTATGTTGAATACATATAATGAAGTCCATTCACATTCCATCCCACTTCCACTCAAGGACCTCTAATGGATGAACTAAGTTTGTTGGTACCTAATTCTCCACCTTCACCTGCTGACAAGTGAGGTACTAAGAGACGAACTCTGCTACTGCTTTCTTCACTATAAACCACTAGTGCTATTTTAGGAGATCCTGGTACATCTTCACCACTCCTGGATGTACCACTAGTGGGGACGTATGAAACTCCCTTAATAAATCCTTTCTAATGGACAATGGAACCATGGTACGTTCTCTGAAGAGGATAATGTGCTCCCCACTATCAGAAAATCCATCAGGTGTCTTCCCTATGGATATCTGAACTCGTTGAGGCTCATAGTTAGCATCCCCATGTTGTGCCTCCCTGAATCGCTGAAGAAGTGGGGGAGTGATAGTAAGAGACTGAATAAAATATGCTCCATCTCGATCCACAATGGATATCTACAAAGCGGTTAGCTCATATGTCTCTTTATCTTGCAGTTGTATACCAGATCTCCTACTGAGTGCATCTACTACAACATTCCCCTTCCCAGGTGTATAGACTATTTCTAAGTCATAGTCATGGAGGAACTCAAGCCAACGCCATTGTCTCAGGTTCAAGTCATTCTAGGAGAAGATATACCTGAGACTCTTTTGATCAGAGTAGACTGTAAAACGTTCACCCATCAAGTAATGTCACCACATATTCATGGAAAACACCATTGCTGCTAACTTTAGGTCATGGTTAGAATTGTTTTTCTCATGATGTCTCAACTGTCGAGAACCATATGCGATAACTACTCGCTCCTGCATTATGAAACATTAGAGCCTAGTCCCTGATTCGTCATAGTAGACTACGTACCCAACGCCCTCCTATAGAAGCCACAAGATGGGGGGGAACTAGTCAGCCTCTCCTTCAGCTACTGAAAACTCCACTGGCATCTCTTTGACCACATGAAGGGTTTCCCCTTCTTCGTCAATGCTGATTAATATGATACAACTCTAGAGAAATCAGTCACAAACCTCTGGTAGTATCCATCCAAACCCACAAAACTCTGTACCTCCGTCACACTCTTGGGTGGCTCCCAAGAAAGTATCGCCTCAATCTTTTCTGGATTCACCACAACTCACACCTCTAAGATGACATGTCCCAGGAAGTGAACATATCATATCCAGAACTAGAACTTCGAGATCTTACCATAAATCTGGTGCTCTTAGAGTGTGTCTAGAACTATCTGTAAGTGATAGGCATGCTCCTCTTTGGAAGCCAAGTAGATCAGAAAGTCGTCGATGAAGACTACTACAATGCGATCAAGGAATAGCTGAATGATCTTGTTCATGAGTCTCACGAATACTACTAGAGGATTGGTTCTGCCGAAAGTCATAATAAAAACTCATAATGGTTGTACCGACTTCTGAATGTTGTCTTCTACACATCCCCATATCATACTCTGAGCTGGTGATAGCTTGAACTGAGGTCTATCTTCCAGAACCACTGTGCTCCCTTCAGCTGATCAAAGAGTTCGTCAATCCTCGTAAGTGGCTACTTGTTCTTCACGGTCACCTGGTTTAGGCGCCGATAGTCAACACAAAGTCTAAAGATCCCATATGCCTTCTTGGAGAACAAAATCAGGGCTTCTCATAGAGAAACACTGGGTCAGATGAACCCCTACCCTTGTAAGTCTTCCAGTTCTACCCGTAGCTCATGAAGCTCTATGAGATCCATCTGATAGTCTGGTGTAGATATCGGTGTCATATTAGGGTTCTTGTAAATGTTAAATTCCACCTCTCTATGAGGAGTTTGACCTGGAACATTTTCAGGGAAGTGATCCGCATACTGGTCCACCACTACAGGATAGCTCAGACTCTCCACATCAACCGCTCTGAGGGTAAGGCTAGCCAACTAATGAGTGACCAGTTGCACTCTTTTCTGGGTAAGTCCATCCTGTGCTGCAAAGGCTCCCTTCTCTCCGATGAAGGTAAACCTAGTTTCATCTGTGTGGACACACCACACTTTTTCCTATTATAGTCAATCTCATAATGGACTATAGATAACTAGTTCATGTTGAAGATGACATCATAAGGCCTCGACGCCACTACTAGGAGATCCGAACCAAAGATCTCGCCTCCTAGAGTAATCTCACACTACTGGCACCGGTGTGTAATCATCAAATCCGCTTTGGTAGGAGTCTCTAGCCATAAGGATCGAGCCACGGCTCCATCGGAATCTCTGAGCTCCGAACGAGGGTAGAGGAAATAAAAGAATGATTGTCACCTTTGTCTATAAGTACTACAGCTAAGGTGGAGTAGACATAGATCATACCTCGTATCATCACCGACGCACCGTGGTTGTATGCCTCTTCTGCCTAGAGCTGAGTTTGCCTCTGTCCACATACTCCTTGTGGTCAGGGAGGTCCACCTGGTGGTGGAGGAGGTAACATCTCAAATCATCATCCACCGCTAGCTGCACGGACAGCTCCTCCGCCACGTATGCCTACTCCCTGCGGACCTCCTCGATCGAACATCTGTCACTTCCTGGGTGGTCCTTTGATCTTCTTCTAATCATCCATACAGTGGGTCGGACAGTCATGAGACATGTGACCCTGCCCTCCTCATGTGTAACACTACCTTCTCCCCGCATGACTGGATCTGTCTCCAGTACCTTGCACAACTAACCCTAAATCATGTGGTCATCCACCTGTAGGTATGGTCCTCTTTGACCTCTGTGACATTTTTCTACTACCAGCTACAGAAGACTTTTTTACGTGATGCTCGGTGGTGGGTCTTGATGCTGGTGACTGCTCAAAAAAAACTCTCCACTAATAGGGCTTGATCTACACCCCTGCCAGCATCAAGATGCTGATAGAAATCATCAAATCCCTGATCTACAGCCTGAGTCGCTACTAGATTGTCCAGACCCTGATGAATGGGTCCCCCACCATATCATTGGTGTAGCGTGAGAGGTTCATGAACCTCTCTAAATACCGAGCCACAGTGTTGTTACCCTACTACAGATAAAGAAGCTCTTGTATGTGTAATGCGCGTACAGTTGCTGGAAAAACTATTCCCAAAGTAGACTCTCAATGTCTGCCTAGAGAAGCGTCACCTAATTGTGAACCTGGAGCATCAAGCTCCACTATCTACCTACTGCTACCAGTAGAAGATTGGCTGCAAGGATTTCCATGATATCATTTGGTGTCCCTACTATTCTGAAAAATCTCACCACGGCCTCCAACCAATCCTCAGTCGCATTTGGGTCTGTCTCGCCCCTAAACCTAGGTGGTCTCTGGCACTGGAACTCTTGAAATGCGATCATGCGGCATTCACCCTATATTGTTGGGGCTGGTGGCATCGGGGGCCCAATGGGTAATTGTACTACATGTGCCTTCTCTAGTGCCTCTACTGATAAAGGGCCCTACACCAAGGCCTCATCGCTTGGTGCGCTATCATCACATACTATACATTGAATCCAAGATGTCTGTATATGGGGAGGTGTCCTGAAAAGAAACACGTACGATATGGTCAATAATTTGTACCTGGTGAGCTGACACAAAAATATCACAAAGAAAAAATTTCAAAACACAGATGCAATCAGTGTTTTTATGAACTGAGTCCGAAATCAGATTTCAGGGTCCTCGTGTATAGATACATCAGCCCCTACACCAACACTAGATTCCCAAAATTGATAACCAAACTCAGTACACTTAACACTATTTCCGATAAAATATTAGAGTCCAGTGTTCTATGGTATAACTGACTCCTTTGATACCAAGTTGTCATAAATTGTCCCATGGGGCCCGCTTCGTGGCTACATCATGCCCGCCTTCCATAGGCCAAGGGTTTGAAACTAGAACCGAATTCGTATTCCCTAAAAATGGGAAGGAATTACCATTATATACTGTAAACAGACTCAACCAAGCACACAACAAGATATGAACACAAGTAAACTATAATGTAAATAAAAGAGTGTGTACAGTAAGTAAAAGGGGCCAAAATACAATCCCAACTAGAAAGAACATGAAAAATGAAAGGTACAAGTAAACTGAAACAGCTCCTCTGGACACCCTCCAAGGATCCTACCTGAAGGGTAGGTAAAACTCTCAAATGATCAACTCTACGGTAAGCCTCGTCTAATATGCACCTCCAAGCTTCCTCCAGTTTTGGTACTCTCATCCTCAATCAGCGTTGTCTGTCATCTGCACCAAACACAATAAGGTGCGGGTGTAGCCTGTGCAGGGGTGAAGATAACGATACTCGTTAGGGACCTTGAGACCCTTTAAGGTCTCACAAATCCCATAGTGGATAGACCACAAAGCATGAAAACATCTTTAAAACCCTACTTAGGTATATGCCTATACATATTCCTATGTTATCATGTATACCCATCTCATTCAAGAGGAAACTCAAGGCCCAAATCTATAGAGAAAGTAAAACTGTTCCATGAAGGAAAGAATACCATGAAGGTAACAACACAAAGGTAAGTACCGAAAAGGTATTGTCACACAGAAGAATACCATGAAGGTATCACCACAAAGGTAAGTACCCCAAAGGTACACCCCACAAAAGAATACCATGAAGGTATCACCATGAAGATAAGTACCACAAAGGTACGCCACACATAAGAATACCACAAAGTTATTACTGTTAAGGTAAGGACTCATCTCACACCATGTATAACTTAAGTAGTGTATTAAAGATGATTATTTATAACTACTGAATCATTTTACTCTGTTTAGAGGCAAACCCACATAGGATCCCAAATCATTATAGCCACGTAGGATCCTAAATCATCATACCCATGAAGGATCTTAGATTAGTCCCACATGGATTCCAAGATATTATCCATTTTGGTTCCTCAAACTCAGACACATGAAGGATCTGAAAGCACAGACTCACATAGGATCCCTTTCTCACGTTACATCTAGCTACATGGTTCCCGTACTAAGCTCCCTTGATTCCGAGAGGGTCCTCTCATCAAGCCACAAGTAGATAGTCCAACTACCATGAAGTCCCACTAATAAGAATCCAAAATGAACTCCATGAAAAGGGGGTCTCAATGTAATAGATGGTGCATCAATCGGATGCCCGGTCTGTATGTTATTAGCCTTTCAGTCCTGAGAGGCCGGTTGGATTCATGTCTGATCCAACCCGGTCATACCCAAACTTTATCCAAAACTCAAGTAGGATATACCAAAAGAACTGTCACATTCGAAGGTTTATAGTGCCATATAAGTTTCGTCAAATGGACGATCATAGCTCAAGATATGGCCGAAAGAACGAAAAGGGGGTCCATGTCAGTCTGGGTCTTGTACGACCCAGTCCGACTGACCCGGACCGAATCGGGTCTTGCTCGGCCCGCTAGGTTCGGCCCAGACCACCGCAGTAGGCCAATTGGCCAGACTCCTCCATGCAGCATGGTAATGAACAGCGCCACACTGGTGGTCGGCTCTACTGGCCGCCCTCCCTTCTCCGCTACGGCCTCTCATCGTGGCCCTTGTACGCCGGGTGGCGCGGACGCTCTCCACCGCCTCCGCATCGCACAACCAGCCTCCGTCGGCTGCCACACTTGCTCAGCCGTGGCCGACAGGTCGCAACCCTTCTCTAGTAGTATGTTCGTGCCACCACCTTCATCACAACCGGATGGAGTGCTGGCCACCGTTCCTGACTCCCACCAGTTTCGGTTGCCGACGACGTTCTTTGGGTCACCATGCCCACCCCGGTGGCTTGTTCTTCATTCTATAGACATACACACTCATCTCGTGATGTATCCAATGATTTAAAACCACCACTAAAATCACATAGGTTGTGGAGAGTTTGGGTCATGTTCTTTTGTCCCATACCCTCTGCGTTAGAACGGTAGTAAGCAGCTTATTCATTCTTGAATCATAAAGAACATCAAGAATGGGTAACGGGGTATTTAAAACAACAATAAACCCTACCTCGATTGCTTGTTGGAAGATGACACAGGGAAGAAGAAAAAGAGGGTGACAATGATCATCTCTTTTGCAACATCCTTCCAATGTTGGGCTCATCCATCATCCTCATTCTTGATTGCGAAGCAGATTCTTCATTGGAGAGGGAATTCTTCATTTGGAGGAAATGTTTCTCCAAAGTTCTCCAGGGATCTCTCCTAATTCTCCTTTTCCAACCAATAATCTCAATGTTCAAGAGGATCAAATATAATAGAAATAGGTTTAACAATTTAATTCCACATTGGCATAGTTAAATATGGAAAATTTAATTAATTATAGTTAGCTCAATTAATTAAATTGATTGTTGAAAGGTTTTCCCCCATTAAGAGGGGTTATGGTGGTCCCCAACATTAATTTAAAATTACGAGGTTTTATGCTCTAGTGGTCCCCACTACTGCACATCCAAATGGGTGGCTAAAAATAAAATAAAAGTGTTTTATTTATATTATTTGAATTCCCATGAAAAACATGAAAACTATCATTCACCCTTGTCTTACTACAGTCTAGGTGAAAGTATCTTTAAGTGAATATCAGCTCTGTGAGTTCAATGGTGCCCTCAGATTTCAATTCTGAGTACTGGTTCAAAAGTTACAAAAACCCTCTCGCATGTTTAGTAAACGTACGTAAAAAAACTTCATAAATTCATTTCGTGCACACTGGGCCTCGGAATCACGCGCCGTCAATTTTCATGGACACATAAAATTCCCATATAATTAAAATAAATACATGGAATTTAGGTGCCTTTAAAAATGTGTGTTATCCAATACCTTTTTCTTTATCCAAGGTGATGAAGGAAAAATAGCTTCATTCCTAACCAAATAACACTATCATCATTGATATGGAACTCTTGTAGCTTCCCATCATTTAATGCAATCACCCTATTTTGCAGCTTCAGATAATCACTTTAGGCCTCCTTAATCTTCTCTTGGATATATGGTTGGGAAATTATTTGGGAGAGGTTGTTATTATTCATTTCCATTGTGATTTCCAAATCCATCATTTTCATATCAAAAATGATAGGGTCTATTACAATCCATAACATGGATACAGTAGCATGTTATTTTTAGCAGAGAGAATCATTTACATTGTTCTCCTTTCTACGATGATTGTGAATAGATAAATTGTAATCTTTTATTATCTCTAACCATCTCCTTGGTCCCATGGTGAGCTCATTTTTTGTGAATATATACTTTAGGCTCTTGAGATTAGTATATATGTCATGCTTCTCACCATAGAGGTACTGCGAATAGATTTATAAGGAAAAAATCATAACTTCAATCTTCATATCATGCATAAAATAGTTCTTCTCAGGCATCTTCAACTATCATGATATGTGGGATATCGAATTATCATTTTTCATGAGTATAAAAACTAATCCTTTCTTGGAACCTTCACTGTATATCACAAAAATTTCTCCACTTTCAATTAATGTGAGTACTTTTGTAGTGATAAGCCTTTTATTTATCTCTTGGAAACTTTAATCACAATCTTTCATCCATACATTCATTAACCACTTCCTTGTAAAATTAGTTATCAGGCTTGAAAATCATGATAAATTTCTCATAAAATGTTGATAGTACCCCTCTAAGATAAGAACACTATGGATTTACTTGAATCTAGAGGGTTTGGTCCATTAATCAATTTCATTTCTTTTTTGAAGGGTCCACATGAATTCCCTCAACTGTGATCTAATGTCCTACGAATGCGACTTGATATATCGAAAAGTCACAATTACTGAAGATGGAATACAAATTCTTCATCCTCAATGTCATCAATACTAGTCCTTGATTTTCTTCATGTTCCTACTTTTTCTTGGAGTGCATGAGAATATCATTGATAAAAACAACTACAAATTTTTCTGGGTAATGTATAATTATTTTATTACTCATATCTATGGAAATTTGAGGGGTATTTGTAAGCCTGAAGGAAATCACCAAAAACTCATACTTTTAATACCTTGTATAGAAGGCAGTCTTCTGAATATCGTTCTTCATCACCTTTAGCAGATGATATCCCGAATGGAGATCCATCTTTGAGAAGTATTGAGCTCCTCTCAACATATCAAAAAATTCATCAATCCTCAGAAGAGGATTCTTGTTCCTTATCTTGATATTGTTGAGTTCGTGATAATCGATTCATAGCCGCATTGTTTCATCCCACTTCTTAAGAAAGAACATTGCTTCACCCCACGGTGATGAAAAAGGGCATATTAACCCTTTATCCCAATGTTCTTTCAGCTGTTTCTTTAAATCCCCAGTTTTATAGGTCATATCATATAGGTACACTTTGAGATAATAGTAGATTTGGGTATAATTTGTATTGATAAATCTACCTCATGATCCAGGGGTAGTCTGGGTAACTCATGAAGAAATATATCAATATATTCACTTACAATGGAAACTTTCCCTAGGTTGATATATTCCTTTGAATCAACCATTTTAGTGAGGTATGATTCTTCGCAGGGAATCAACACCCTCACCGTTGAAGGATTTGTCAAAGGCGATTCGTGATCTTCCTTGAATTTTTAGTGGAGCATGGGAAGATTCAGAATGTGAAATCATATTTCCTTTTCCAAAAATATTATATGTGATATATATAATGAGAGACCATTCCCAGTAAATTATAAAATCCCACAAAGGGAAGTACCATGAGTGTTTCTTGAATAATCATCACACATACGCCAAGAGGAGAAGAGTACAATACTTGGGATGAAATGATTTCACCACTAAGTCATTTTACCAACATATCTTTTTCATGGTTTCAAGGCATCGATTCAATAGTTCTAGAAATCATACTAGATGTAAAGGAATGTTTAAAACTAAAATAAAATAAGACCTTTTCAATTCTTGAGTGAATAGTAAGTTTAAATCGTATGACTTCATTCTCTTTCTATTATTTTGAAGTTGTAATTGCAAGATCCTTCCATGGATTACTTGATTTTTGTGTATTATGATGTTTATTAACCTCAAGGATTTGAGGTTTAGTATTCCAGATTTCATAGTGCCCTTTCTCCCTACAATTGTAGCATTGGACCATGGGTGGTTTTCTCCCTTCCTCCATCACATTGTCCTACCTTTTCATGTATTTTTGACATTCATGATCTTGGTGGACTTCTCTCCCACACTTTAATAATTTCCATATCACTTTAATGAAGTTATCATGATGCTTCTTCCCAAATTTTTGACATATGGGTGGTTTATTTTTCTTTCCACCATTTTCATTACATCATCTATCATGAAACTCTACCTTTCATTTCTTATCACCATAGCCAAGGGAATAATCTCAGAAATACTTCTCCACTTTGAGATCACATTGAAAAACTTCGTCATAACTCCCAAATTCTATAATTACAAGAGCCTTTTCATGGTTTGGTTTTAAACCACTAAATAATCTATCAATTTCTCAATCATTATTGATAAAAAATCCCAAATCGTACTTTAAAATCCATGTGAAATTTTCATCATAGGTTTTGTCATATTCTCATTCATTTTTCTTCAACTCTATGAATTCTCTCTCTATCATTTTATGAGGAGGTTGAGGGGAATAATCATTAGAAAAAATTATCTTAAAAGTATTCTCATTACATATCTTATATGTTGTCCCTTGGCTTGGTGTTCTCAATCAATGATCACTGTTTATTGGACTCTCCATCTAGATGATAAATAGCTAGAGTCAACTTCTCCATCTCAAAACAAGGAAGCACAGAAAATATCTTTTACATAGTTTTGACATAGTATTACACAACTAATGTATTGAAAGATCCACTAAATGTTGGTGGTATTTTCCATATAAGATACTTGATATCCAGTTTCTCCCTCTTTAGTGGAGGGAGTTAAACATTATTAAGGTTTTTATTCAAAACTAGAGAAATATGGTTAAGCATTACCATGAAATTTTAACTCCACCTCCCATGGAATTGGGGATGTTAGTCGGTTAATCGATGAATTGTCCCTCAAATGGGTTGTGGCTTGGTTCCTCATGGTTCACATTAGTTTCTAAAAGAGAAAATGTTTGAATTAAATATATGTTAACAATTCATGAAAAAGTAATTTTTTTCTGTTGTGAATTTATTCATAAATGTATATATTATTGGATCTCTATGTTTTTAATTTTCTAAAACAATGATTCTTGGGTTCCCACTTATACTTGGTCTCATACAAATAGTTTTTCCTTTGGTTCCTTAATCCTAATTCCCAAATTAACTACACTGCACTCTGATGCCAACTATAGCAACCCTACTCTTATTGAACTATAATTACATCATTTTAATGATAAAATACATTAAAAAATTACATAATGAGGTTCCAAGGGTTTAGTGCCTTTGAAAAAATCGGAATATACATTACTTTTTCATCGTAAAAAATAGGCATTTATTTAATTCCTTACTCTCTATCTACTTATTTCCAGTTATGTTATCCTTTGTACAAGTAGTCACCTGAGGATATACATAAAAAAGGGATGACCTAAAATCATAGTAATTAGATAGATAATAACTTGAGATAATATATAATGGGGTGAGAAAAACCAGTATCATCATAAAATATTCATAGAATCATATTCGTAACATGAAGAATAAAGAAAAGACTTGGAATGTGGGAATGCATAAAAATAAAACATCATGTCTTCGTTGTCAACTACCACACATATGTATGAACAAATATAGTGTAATATTAACACATATTTCAATTTAACTCATGATATTCATAACATTACCAAATTAATTGGTGTGATATATAATTTCATGTACACCCATCACATCATAACATTTAAAGTGCCGTACATAATTCAATTGCACCCGTCACATCTGAAAATTTACATTATCATCCATGACCCATAGATGATATATCAATATTGAACCTATAATAACCCATGTCAATGAATAGGTTTCATGTCATAATAATAAATTCATAAACATTGGGTTCCAAAAAGAAAAATGGAATGACATACATGATATAATAATCATCAACCTTGAATGAAGGAAACAATCTTGAGAAGTAAAAGGTGTGTTTTTTTAAAGAAGAGTTCATTTGGAAAATAATTTCTTTGTGATAAAATAAATTAAAAAAAACCCCATAAAAGTTAAGAAAATGATGTAGAAATTATTTTTATTTAATTACTATACTGAATAATGGGGTGAAAGAAGGACAAACCCAATGAATGAGGGTTGGGGTTGATAGTTCCCCTTACCTGATGTCGGAATGATTTCCTCGTTTTAATATCATATATAATCACATTAGATTATTTTATTAAAAAATCCAAAACCTTTTATAAATTAATATAATTAATTAGGGTCTCATTGAGTTATTTTACGGTCCTTTGGATGAGTTGTAGAGTTTAATCTCATCATTTAGGACTTTTTGTTTTCATTGTTTTCATGACCAGCTCTTTTGTATACATGAATGGAAGTTTTTTTAAATGATTATTAATATAAAAGATTTTTATTATACATTATTAATGATCATTACAAATATTAAATGATCATATAATTCACTTTGTTAATTATTGTGAGGATGAATCATTTGATAATATCTAAGTGATAAACATTAGGATTATTTTTAGTGATTTCTCTATAATTAATTTTTTTTGCTTTATTATTTAACATCATGTTTGTATAAAGAATACAAAAAATTAAATAATATATTTTTAATATATTATAATTTGGTTCCACCATAAATTTTTTTCATGAACTGAATTTAAGGTGATTGTATAAATTGATAACTCATCATCCTTGAATGAGACAAATTAACCCATCGTGGACAGTTTTTTATTTTTAGTATTAATGGAAGGGAAAGAGAGGTGATGAAGAATATTTAAATTAGCATATAATAATTTTATTATATGTCATTTACTATTGTTTTCATACAATTTGATAGTGAGGAGTTGAGGATATAAAAAGAATGAAAGGAACTTCAATGAAAATAAAAGAATCGGAATGAGGAATTTACCTCTTGGATTTATCCTCCTTGAGAGCCTCATTGGGGAAGAGGTTTTTAGTCTTTTGATGATATTATGATCTCCTATACATGAATATGGGGATAAAGTGGATATTTGAGCTTAATTTAGACAAGTCTCAAGTCATAAGAGGTTTGATTTGAAGAGGATTTGAGGGTTGGTATTAATAGTGGAGGGGAGGTGTGTTTTCTTATTATTTTAATAATTGGTTTATTATTTTTCTCAAGATAAGAAATAATGAATTTTTTTTTGACTAAAAATAGTAATTATATAAATTTAGTTATAACCAATGGTTATTAAGTTAGTGATGACCAAATTAATAGTGATTTTATCTTATAATAAATATATACTACAAATTAACATATTTTACTATTCACCAAAAATTCAAGTATTTCATAAAAATATATACAAGTCACCATAATAATTTTTTCACTTGTAGAATAAAAAAATCATCTCTATTTTAGGAAAATAATTTTTTAAACATGTGTACATCAATTTTTAATTAAAATTATCATATACATGCAAAAGACAGATTTTAAAATTATAACTTATTTAATAACACTTTGAAAATTTACTTATGGTCTCATAAAATTACCATCAAATCACAAGACATAAAAATGTTAATCTATAAATGTATTTTAAGAAAATAGATTTTAATTAAATTATAAATTATAAAATTGTAATTAAATAATTATGATTTAAAAAAATATAACTCGCTTAATTAATAATATTAAATAATGTATTTACTTATCCAATTATAAAATTCATTTATTTACAAGTTGTGTAAATTTTATTTTTACTGTATTGGGTGAGGTTACTATTTATTTGGTCAATTTACTATTCATAAGGGGATTATTACTATTCATATGGGTAGTATTAATATTCATAAGGGTAAATTAATATTCACCAGAAATTAAGTTTTTTCTACATGACTCCAAATATCTTATTGATTGGAACCAAGTAAGTTGGAATTTAAAACTTCAAATAACAAAAGTGGAAAAATAATGATTAATGGCTAGTCTATAAAAGACACATAGTACTTAGTAGGATGATGTGTAATGTTTTTTCCTAATGTGATTTTATGTGAAATAATTGTAATAATTTAATTTCCATTGAATTTATATTGGGTCATTAATGTGTGACTTTTTTAGTTAATAACATGAGTGCACCTTACTTGTTTCCAAAAACATCCAAGTGTGTCCTTTTCCTTCCCTATAAAAGGTCGCCACCTCTGCCCATTTCTCAAGCCACTCAAACCACATTTGATTGTCCAATATATTCTCTTATAGATTCCCAAAAACCCTCTCCTATACCTCGAACCATCTCAATTGGAAAAAGCCTTACAAGGAAGCATTTTGGTACAAACCAAAAATACTTACATGATTAAGAGGTCATATCTTCTCTTAGAATTTTTTGTTTTATTTCCATAATTCACCCCCATCTATTTTTATTATATTATTATATAAAAATAATATTATCCTCAATATACTATGATGTATTTATTCTAAGGGTTCTGTATAAACACACAGACACATATAACTAATGGGTAAATAACATATTGTTTTTGTGTATGGTGAACTACTGCCTCACAAAATGAAGATTGTCCATTTTTCCGTTACCACATTACGTGGTGGAAATTTTGATGGGAATTATATTTATATATGTTATAAATGATACTTATTATGTATTTATACTTATTTAAACCTTTTAGAACACACAAATTTAATACTTCTCATTTTTCGTTAATATGAAAACATCATTTGAGGAAGTGTTGACTACTGCCCCCTCAAAGCGATGTGATTCGTTCACAATAAACATGGAATGTATTTAGGATAATTATAATAAAAATATATGATATATATTACATAAATATTCTACTGTAATTATAATATACATGTATATACTTATCATTTACTTTTCATTATTTTAAAATATGATAATGAAATAGAATTAATATTCCTATATATGTACGACATACCATCTACATGAATGGTGCATTCCATTTCTTATCCAAAAAAATTATGGTTAATTATATATATACATATATAATGTATATATATGATATTAAAATCTTGTATTAGATTATTTATATGATTTCGCCATGTAATATTTAATAATAACATCAAATAACAAGTTAAAACATACTCAACAAACAAGGCAATTAACACCCAAAATGGTTAAAATAATGAAAGGTTGTCAACAAATGGGTAATATGATATCACAATAGGATCATTTATGATATCATATGTATTAATATGGTTTTAAAATTGTATATTAACATGTAGGAATTTAATAGACGTTCACCCGAAAGTAAATGCCAGGTATGGTATTTTTTTCTCGATTTACATTCCATTAAGTCTTAATTGTTATTATGCACCTAGTTTATTTTATATGGTGTTTATTTTTCCATTAAATTGTTATATCATGAATCCATTTATTATAAGGATATTATAATATTATTTTAATATTATTCATTCATGGGGCTTATAATTTATGATTTTTCAATGTGGTATGGAAAACATTGGGATGTTTAAGGATTATCCATCCAAGTAAAAAACAATCAAAGAAAGAGGACAATAAGGAAACTCAGGAATAATGAGGTCTGAATTAGTGTAGACCAAGGGCATCCCCACTGATCAAATTGACCCATTCTAGTTTTAAATAGTTAACTGGGATAGGGAAATTGTTAATGTAGCTTTGTTCGTCTAAATAATACATGTAATATACAACCTTATTCCCCTCACGCCATGTGTCAATCACTTAGAAGTTGTGCCAAATGAGAGCACAACATTTCCTGGAAACATAGAATATGGATGAAGGAATATATATTTTACCATTTAAGGAATCATGTAGAATCAAGGATTTATTCTCCACTTGGGATATATCCAGATTCTCCTGGATGCAGGGGGAGAGCCCAGTGAGCACAACATTGGCCTCATCTAATAGAGAAGTAGCATACACATAGGATGAAGTGAAGGACATCACCAAAATTCCCTAAGATCCTAGAACCCCCCCCCCTCATCACGCCCTTAGATAAGGACTCACCCGTGTTCAATTTTTAGCTGATGTCATGAGGATGCCAACCCACCCATTTTCCCTACATTCTGACCAGGGGAGGGTGTTCCAAGGATGCATTGTTCTACAGGAAACTCTAATAAGGAGCCTCCTTCCACTCAATATTGAGCGCAACCATATCATCCAGCATAAAATGAGTCTTCACAATAATGGAACTTTCCATGGGAGCTGTGTCTTCGAAACTTTCCTTATTTGTAACTTTCCGCATGCATCAGCACCCATCATTGAATATCGCATCTCGGTCCATCTGATAATTCTATTCTCCCAATGTTTTTTGGATTCACCTCTCCCCTAAATTTAAGTCATTCTGCTCTCGATAGGGGAAAACATTTCTGCCTCCATGGAAGGACCAACTCCATGATCTCATTCACCAATGAGGAACATTTTTTCAGAGATCTCCTCCTGCCTGTTGTTGTAGTAGTAAAACCCAGAGGCCTGGATGATCCCCAGTTTTTTGATGTTCTCATCCGTAGTAAGAGAATAGATCTTGATGTTCCAAATAAAGAAAATTTATCTTCATAGGTATCTTGTGGCATGATACATTTTCATTCCACTGGTTGTGGTCGTCCTGTGAGAAGATCAAACTGAAAAAATCTCTAGAAGAAAAATCACCAATAGATGATGGTGTAAACACACATCGATATGATTTTGAAATGATCTCCATCGACACAAATATATCCTGGTGGTCCTCATACAAAAAAAACTTGGTGAATCTGGGGTGATGTTTCACCCTTGTCATTGTGATCAGAAGAGCTATACAACCAGGGAAGATAAGGAGAGAGCCTACCCAACTCTTATGCCAAAAAAGACTTCCCTATATCCAATTATCCACAAATAGATTTGTTTAAGGGTCTAGACCAGAGGATTGAATTTTGACCATAGGGGTGAAGCATACCCGCAACCATCCATTGTGCTGCTTCCACAAATATAAGATATGGTCCGACCCCAAAGACTTCTCTCCTCAAGTATTTCCCACACACTCTTGGAATGAATGGAATGGTGAGTACTCTAAATACTCCTAACGATAATCCCTCCATCTAGGATGGGTCTTTATATCCTTCCCCATGAGTCCCAATGCCTCTTACCTTCTGCTTTTTCATCCCAATAAAATCTACATAAAACCTTGTTTATAGTTTTGATCACCCATTTCAGAAAATTTGTGGAGGCCAGAGCTTGAACAGAGATCGTGGCCCAAATGATGTTAACTATGTCTATATGGCCTCCAAATGATATAAACTGGTTTTTCTAGTTAATAACATGACTTATTATCCTTATAACAATGTGATAAAAATCACACATGAAGATCCTACCAAAAGATATTGGTGTTCCCAAATACTCTATTGGGAAGGATCCTCGTCGTATGTTTATGTGACTGCACTGGGTAGAGGCCCGCTTAGAATAGCTCTTGCAGGAGATGAAGATACTTATCTTTGAGTTACTGATGACCAATCCGCTCCAAAAACAATGATCAGGTAGAACTTTCTTGATAGCCCGAAAAGAGATCCATCAACCGTTAATGAAAATCATTTTTTCATCTATGAACATCAGGTGGGTGATCGAAGAGATTTTTTTCTTCCTCCTATATGGGAGGATTACTCCTTAATGTATTCCATGTTTAATTAATCTACTGAGATAATCCTGAGATGGGATGAATAATATTGGAAATAGTGGCACTCCTTGATGAAGGCCTTTGGTTGGCTTGAAGAAACCATGGGTATTCCCCGAAAATGATACTGCCATCCACAAGGAAATTATGCATCTAAAGATGATAACCACTACCCTATATTAAAACCCCATTACTAAGATGAGTCTTTTCAAGAAACTCTACTCAATCTAAATGAAAGCATTTTTTATATCCAATTTCATCACCATATTAGATCTGTGAGTCTTGAAGTTGATGTCCCTCAACATCTCCTAGGTGAGAGATATTTCACCCTATATGGAATGACCCTTCTCGAATCCATGCTGGACTAGAGGGATCCAGTCAGGAAGATGGTTGGACAACCTCTGATTGATTACGAACGATAGAATATTTTAAGGGAAATTGCATAGACTCAATAGTTGATTGTGAGTAACTAAGCAGGGGTCCTTAACCTAGGGTACAAGAATTAGAGATGTGTCACTAGCAACCTAAGGAAGGATCCCTCACTGAAAACAATCCATCAATACATCAATGATATCGTTCTTGACCACAACTGATTCCCCTTATAACACGAACCAGGAAAGTCATTGGGGCCAAGAGCACTCTTGGGTTTGGGTGTCTGCATTTTCATATAGATTTCTTCTTCATTGGGAATATCCTCCAGGCCCACATTATCCATGATAGTCACTATGGAAGGGATCACCTCCCATAGGTCTATGTTGCCAATAAGATACCCACTGGCCATTTTAGGGTTCATGCCTGTGAGGAGGTCATGATAGAATGAGAAATCCATACACCCTACTGTATCTCTATCATTCATGTAGGATCCATACTCAGGTAAAATATTGGGCTTAATCTATTTCTTCCTTTCACTGATATAGGCATGGAAAAAACTTGTATTTGTTTCACCCTCGTTTAGCCACCTTACCCTAGAACGATCCAAATCCAACCAATCCTTACTAATAAGATCCTCTGTCCACTTCATCTTCTTGTATGCTAAATCCCCATTTATCGAGTCACTATACTCCTCCAGTAGGCTCAATTTCAGGTCTTCAACACTATGTTTAAGGACCCCTATATTTTGGTCCAAGGGAGGTAAGTTCATAGCCTAATTCCAGAGTTCCTTCATCATCCTTTGCAGTTTATTGTGATGTGCAACCCATGTGGGCCCAGGTGATGGGGCTTCCCCCAACTCCCTCACAATTATATGATATTCATTAATGTGGGACCAATTTTGATAGATCCCGAATGACTCCTGAGATTCCTATTTAGGGGAAAAAGACACCAAAATTAGATAATTATCATATAAACCATGTGCTAAATGTTTAACCTCGAAATTGGGGAATGAAATAAGTGAATTGTTATTAGCCAGGAATCGGTCAAGTCTACACTAGCTCCGCCTACCTCCACCCTAGTTATTACACCATGTATACCATTCACCATAGTATCCATTGATAAATAACCCCATTCCCTCTATAAAATTAGCAATGTCCATGAATTTCCACCATGGGAGAGCTCCTCTTCCCTTCTTCTCTTTAGGGTCTATTATTAGGTTGAAGTCCCTCACCAATACCCATAGGAGGTCCTTGAAATCAAAATATCCAAGCCGGTACCACAACTATGTTCAATCATGAGAAACACAACTACCAAACACAAAGGAGGAAAAGAAGCAATATTCACTCATAGTGACTTTCATGGCGATGTATTGGTCTCCAAACTCAATCATCTCCATGGAAACCTCTTTTTTATAGAACAAAAAAATATTCCTATTAGTTGGGTCTGCATGCATAGAGTCAGGCATATGAACATGATGATAGAAGGTCTTGATCTTTTTCAGATTTTGTTTGTTCTCTACTACTACAACAATGAAAACATTGTTTTTCTTGTCTTCTGAAACAATGTGATCTGACTTCACTCAGGCACCCAAGCCTCGGGCATTCCAGATTAACATAGATAACATTAAACCATGGGGAACATGTCTTTGGACCTATGCTTATTGGTCATTATACTTAAGAAGGAGGAGCCTTCCCTATGATGTCTCTTTTTGGAATGAGTGCACACACCTGGGCTAGAAGCATAGGGATTAGAAGCCTAGGGAGACTCATGAAGAGGTAGCACTACTGACTTCTCCTTTGACGCCCTGCAAAGGAATTGATAGGTAGTTTTACTCTTCTCCATAACCTTGGATGCATTACCCACTAGACGGTCCTTCTTTTCCTTTCTAGATCCAGCCTGCATTTCAACCACACTGTGATAAAGTGATCTGGGCATGCTCCCTAAAACCACCATATCTACAGGGACAATAAGGTGATCTTCATTCAGGGGAGGAATCATCATCCGATGGACTGAGGGAGGGTGGATTAGAGACAAAATACAGTCTCATAACGTATCTACTACAAACCAGTAAGAAGGAAAAGTCATCCCACACTCATGACCACGCATCGAAGCCAAGATCCCTGAAAACAAGGGAATAAATTTCCTATAGGAGGAATGACTCCAACTAGGGGAAGAGGGATCATAAGATCCACATATTAATACAGTGGGTAAAGGAATCAACCTTTGACAAGGGCCCATCCCCTCAGAAAGCATCAAGATCCAATTGTCCCGACTGTAGATGGGGAGGGACGCCATAAGGCATATCCCTGTGAGCCTTCAACAGACCGATTTCTTGATTGATCTTCACGAGACCCTTGAATGGACCTCGATACAATAAAAGAAGAAAAATATGGGGATCACATGGAAAAAAATAGATGCTTCCCAAGTCACCACATCTAACTCATTTATGACTATATTCTCAGGTAATAGCTAAAATAAATCTATCTCTAGACACATATTTGGTGCCAGGATATCTTCGAAAGAGATTGTGCAGTCATACACGTATAAGAAACCTCCAAGGGAGTCTCCCATCACCCTGAGGAAATCTTTATTTTGGAATAGTAGGGTAAGTCCGGGTATACCAATCCATACTACTGCATAAGGAATCTCTTTCCCCTTATAGGCCTCCATCGCCAAGGGAGCTATGCTAAAATTTTAATGCCCAAATGATCTCGGAGCTTTGAACCATGAAAAGATGAAGTCTTCCTCATAATCCAGCACTATACAGAAGGAATTTCATGTAATCAATGATATTTGGGCGTGACCCGACATTCTCCAAGAATCCACAAAATGCTGGAAAACCTTTATAGGCGGCTTCTCTACCCCAAAATGGGCCAGAAGGGTCCACTGTAGATGAGCGGCTGCCTCTACAAAAGGCTCTGGGGTAAAATCCAGTGGTACACTAGTACCTACCGTTGATATAACTACAGAAACTGGCCAGACAGATGGGAAGAACAACTTCAAGGATACATGGGACAGCCCGCACAGGCCATCCTGGAAGGAACACACTAGCTAGCTGGGCCAAGAATGAGATACCAGAGACCCTAGAGGCCACATGAGCACTACAGCCATGGGAACACCTGGATCAAAGGTCGCTGGATCTGGAATCACCGCCTTTGATCGGCCAACCATAGGTGCAACGGTTTGAAAATTTTGAAACCCAACAAGAGCGTGTGGTGAATTCTTGAGTGAAAAAATTCGACCATTTTTTTGTATCTTACCGTTTCTCCTATATAACCATTTAAGGATTATTTTCCTCAAGACTAATATTAATGATATTTCAATAGAATTCCAATTAATGGAAATTATATAACCATTTATAAATAAACCATTTCATTCCTATTTTATTATTCATGTCCATTTTCAAGTATTTGTATCATTTTTCCACTCTTTGGTACTAAAAATATTTTAGAAATTTTTTTTATAAAAAAATTCATTTATATTTTTATTTAGTCGGAGGACCTATTTTCATCTAAAAACCATGTTTTATTAAAATGTGTTAAAAATGATTTGGTAAATACATTTTTAACCATTATCTCTTTTAACAGTGCTTTCAACTGAATCTTCTTTTAGAGTTTCTAATAAGGATTTGTTCAAACATTTTTGTAGTGAAAAAAAAAGAATATTCGTTTACCTCATACAATAAGTATGGATTTAATCATCACTATTTCCTTAGAGATTTATTTTCATATCTTAAATGTTAATTCTGAAAAGAAAATTAAAAACTAAATTTCAAATAAAAGGCTTTTCAAAAGGTTATTAATAATAAAATGATATTTTCCTTAAGGATTTTTTTAAAATATATTTTTATAGTATTTCTATTCATTAACAACATTAACCCTTTATTTTTACACTATTATGGATTAGTTGTATTGATTCTATACTTATTCTCCCTCTCGATTGATTATTATTGATTTGTATAAGGACACTATTCACATTTACATCCTTGAACCTTTATTGTTACCCATGAAATATACAATATCTTATGATCTTGGAAAATTGAATTTATCCCTAATTATTAATTTCCTTTATCATGGATATTACTATTTCCAAAATGGTATACCATTTTAAATACGGTGCTTAATTTGATATTTATTGTATTATTTGTGGAAATATTGTTAATTTTGTATTCTTTATTCAATATTTATATTTGATAATGCATATTGTTTTTTTATTATTCAATTTGAGGAATTCATTGGAATGGTAATGATGTGTGGTTCCCAGAATTTATATGGCTCCATGATGCATCGATAGGTTCTGATGATAGAAATTAATTTCACAAAACTAAATAGTTTAAACCATCTTGTCAAAGGTCTTAACAGTATAGGTTTTCATGTGTCTCAGACATGATGTCCATTAAGAAAGCATTTCCTTCATTTAGTGTCAAATATTATTCATCCATGATATTCTTCATCGATATTTCTATGCATACATTTCATTTTCGTATCATTGATTAAAAGGTGTTTGTTTTCATTTATTACATTTCCATATTTGTTTTTCCTTATCTAGTTATTTGAATGGCATGTGTTTCCAGTTATTACCTTGTCATTTTGTTTAGGAACATCCATTTAGTTTATCGATCACATAGCATGTGTGTTTAGTTATTTACCATTCTATATTCATTATTCTCATTGATTCATTATTTATTTCACTATATTATTCACTTACTGAGAATTTGATCTCACCCTTCTTATGTTTCTTTCCCCAGGAATCTAAGTTGAGTACTATGAAATAATATTAATGATTTACTAGATGGATTAGAGTTATCCTCGATGTTATTTATTTAGAAAAGATAAAAAAATATGATTTACTTAGAGTATTATTTTATAAAAAAGGCCCATGTATATATATTTTTAACCAAGTCAAAAAAACTATTTGGTCATTTATTGCTTGATTCCTTATAATAAAGCATATTTAATTAGTATAAGACACCGTCTTAGGGCTCTCTGAGGTAAGGTCACTACAGTTTTTATCAAATGGTGGTTTAGTATCTGCCTTGGGAAATAGATTTAGGAAAATATAACCTCTATAACATAACCCCAAGGTAGAATTTGAAGATATGTTTTAAAAAACATCATATAATTTTCATAAAGTATATATTATATGGTTCTTACAAGCATAAAATCCCTATCTAGATACTATAAGTGTATGTGGTTCAGATACAGATATACCTAGGAGTGAAAAATCTGACAAGGTGTTCTAGGACTAACTCGAGGTAACTCAGTACATGAAAATGATCCTTACTACACAACTCGTTTGACACTTATAAGGTATTTTCCTAGGATAATCCAATTTTTCTTTACAAACTATTTTGAAGGATTTTAATAGATAATGAAGATGAATATCCTAAGCTAAGCCTAATTTCTTTAACATTCAAGATAATGTGTCCTGGTTTATAAATTCAACGAATTATATTATAGATAAACTCTATACCAAGGAAGGACTTCTATGTAAAATAAAAAGATTGATTATTTATGTATTGATGTTTCATTAAAAACGTTAGTTAAAATTCTATTCATTATTTAGCTTAATTTCAAGGTTATCCATATTATTTATTTTGGGAAATTATACTAATTAGGATTTAGAATTGGAAAACCTGTATGTCAGGTGACAACCAATCAAACATGGTAAGATCATGGGTATTCAACCCATTACTGAAGGAAGATGATTGTTTCAAGCCAACCACTGACCTACGCAATGTCCTGGAAAAGTATTCATTATTTTTAGTTAAACCATTTGAGGAATAAATTATACTAATGAACCAGTAATATCACTTTTGGGTATTTTATATTAATCTATGAAATATATTGGTTTTGGAATATAGTTAAAGGAAAATAGTTATACTGGTCACTCTTTTATTGGACTTACGATCCATTAAAAGATTCTTTTAGTTCTTAAGGCATAAAAATTAATTATCGATAATTAATTTCTCATAGTAGAAAAATGAATTAGAATTTGATTGAATCATAACCAAAAGTTATGATTTTTCAAATCAAAATGAAACCTATAAGGTAAGAATATTTCCTTATATTCTTGTATAGTACAATAATTACCCGACATTAATAAAATGTCTTAGAAATAAATTGTTTTTCTAATGTCTAAATTTCTTTTGAATCGATGGTATCTTAAATCCAAATGATTTATGGATTTGAGGGCCCAAACATTATATTGATCATTAAACTATTTTTGATTAAAGACCATATTTACTTCATATAAATATTTATTCTTTTTATCGAAGTATGTATCTCTTCATTCCACTAATTTTCACATACTTAAAAACCAAGTTAGATGGTAGTCCTTGTGCCCTTTGTACTTCCCATTCTTTCTTTTCTATAGAATTTTTTTTGAACCCTTATCATGATATGGGATTTTAATATTGGAAATATCAAGTAAAACAGGACATATTTTTATTTTAAATTCTATGGATTCAATTTAAATAAGTTGGGGTGAATGTAACTCCTTGAAATTCAAAAACATGCCTTTGTGTTTATGACTCGCAACACCAAGTGAAAAATGGGGAGTGTAAAAACATGATAAATTATAATATATATACTATATTAAATAAATATTATATACTCTATTTCTTGTCATTAATTCCACACCTATTTATCTTGTGCCACACGTAATAGTGACCTTCCTCGATAAATTTCATTACACGCCAGATCATGTTTCACCAAAAAATAATATAGTGTTTAAATATTATTATTTTATATAATAAGATATAAAATAGACATTAAATTAGTGGTTATTAATAGTGATAAATGACTTATGGAAATTACGGTTTATAAAAATCTAAAATGAATTAATTGGTTACATCTTATTATAAATGTAGATAAGAAGCAATTAAATATAAAGTGAATATTTTTATAAAAAACTATTTATATGCTAAAAATTTATCTTTATACTAATATATGAATTAAATAAAATTATATAATGATATTAAATTAATATATATATTATAAATTAAAAAATTATTCATCCATTAGGATTGAAGGACTTAATATAAGAACTAAATCAATTTTATACATAAAACACTATATTTTTATCAAAAACGTTTTCCACCTTTTAATGGAAAAAAATTTTAAATATGATTTATTCCACTTTAATTGATTTAATATGGAAAAAATAAACATTATTATAGAAAAAAAAATAATACATAGGTTATGGTGATTTTTTTATTTTGTTCTGAAACAATTCAATTTTACTGAATAATTATAAATAGCGGATTTTAGTTCAAAAGTTCCTTTTCATCTAATTTTTTTATAAAGATAAATTATAATTTAAATTATTTTTAATTTTTAACTAGATTTTGTTTTTATAAATTAATATAATTAATGTCATTGTAATGATCTTAAATTAGAAATTAATTTTAAAAACTTAGTATTCATTAGTATTTTTTTACTTTAAAAACATGCATTTTCATCCCACCTCCAGGATGAATTTTAAATTAATTTATTACACACATATTATTGGAATATAGATAAATGGATTAAATATTATGAGTCATAATAATTTTTAATTTCTAATAATACCAACTTTTTTCGGGCCAAAAATATTGATGAAAGTGATTGAAATTATTTATAATTATTAATGTCAAATTAAGCATAATAAACGAAAAAACATTTAAATTATGGGACCAAATGACCTACCCATTATTCCAAAACCCATTTTATGGTCATACATAATACATTATTCTTATATTAATTTATTTTTTTATGTTTTTTATGACTTTTATTTAGGTAAGAACTTGTCTACACAAAAATTATCTCCAAAAAATCCAAGTGAGCCATTTTCCGTCGCTATAAAAGTCCTCCACCCCTCCCCATTCCTCACATCTCTAAAAACAATTATTTTCTTCCATGATCTTCCGATATAGCTTCCCAAAGTCCCTAAACTTGACCTAGAATCCTCAATTTTGTAAAAAATCCTTCTGAGGAATCATTATGCTACAAACCAAAAGAAGTTACCTGATTAAGAGGTAACATCTTCTCCCATGTTTTTTAGATTTATTTTCAATATCCAACCCTAATATATTTTTATCCTAATATTTTATAACAAAAATAGAATCATAAATATACTGGTATGTAGTTATACTAAGAATTAGACCAAAATTTATGCACATATCCATCTAATGGATAATGAACATTATTTTTATGTGAACGGAAAACTACAGCCTCACAAAACAATGAATGTTCATTTTTTGAATACAACCTCTCATGGTGGACATAATTATATTATATATATATATGTGTGTGAGTGTGTGTGTGTGTGTTATATTATGTTTATTATTTATTTATACTTATTTTATCATCTTATAACACATACATTTAAAACATTCCATTTTGTGTTAATACGATTACATTGTTTGAGGAAGTTTTGACTACCACCCACTCAAAGAAACATAATTCATTCACACTAAACATGGAATGTATTAAGGATGATTTTAATAAAACTATATTAAATATATAACATAAATAAGATACTAGAATTATAATATACATGTATATACAAAACATTTACTTTTAAATATTTTAAAATATGACAAAAAAATTCAAGTAGTGTTCATGCGTACGTACGACGTAATGTCTACATTAATGGTGCATTCCATTTCATATCTCCAAATATTATGGTTTATTCAATATAAATATATACTAGATATATATGATATTAAAATCATTTATTACATTCTTGAGGTGATTTAACCATGTTATATTAAATAATAACAACAAATAACTAGTTAAAAATACTCGACAAACTAGGCAGTGAACACCAAAAATGGTTAAAATAATTAAATGTTATTAACAAATGGTAATAAGAGATTATAAGAGGTTCATATTTGATATCTTAATTGTAAATACGGTTCTGAAATAATTTAGCAACAATTTTAAAACTATTATATAGGATGTTAATGGTTGTTCACTTGAAAGGAAATATAATGCAAGGGATATTCATCTCAATTTACATTCCAATGAGACATAATTGTTGTTATGCACCTAGTTTATTTTATATGGTTTACATATTTCAATTGACATGTAATATCTTGAATCCATTTATTATAATGATATTAATGGTTTTTTAAACATTATTACTACTTGATTCATATAATTTAAAATTTTTCAAAGTGGTATGCGACACTTTGGGATGTTTAATGACTATTTTCCTCAATCCTAATATTAATGATCATTGAATAGAATTTTCATATGAGGAAATTATATGAAAAAATTCAATAAAACTTTTAATTATTATCTAGTTATTCATAACCATTTTAAATAATTTGTATCAGTTTTTCAATCTTTGGTACTCAAAATATTTTTATGAAAACCCATCATTACTTCTCTCTTTAGTTAGAGAACATGTTTTCTTATAAAAAACTTGTTTTATTAAAATAATTTCAAATAATCACTTAAAATGATTTGGTATAGTATTTTCTAAACATTATTTCATTTAATAATTTTTTAAAAGTAATCTTCTTATCACTTTACCAACAAGTCATTTTTCAAACCTTTTTACTGTGTAAAATGAATGTTCCTTTGTCTCATACGAAAAGTACATATTTACTCATTGTAACTTATTTGGAGAATAATTTTCATATCTTAAAGGTTTCATTTTAAAATAATTTTTTTCAAAATATATTTTCAAATAATATATTTTTTTCAAAAAAATTTTCCTAGAAAAGGATATTTTCCTCATGAAAGTTTTTAAAAGATCTTTATATAATATTTCAATTTATAAACAAAAAACCCTTTATTTTTACTCCAGAAGGGATTTGTTCTATTAATACCATCCTTATCAATTCTCTAGATGGCTTATTATTTATTTTTTCAATTATAGTATTCATATACACTTCCTTGAATATTTTTTTGTTCCCCATAAAATTTTAAATCTCTTATGATAATTGAAAATTAAATTTATCACTAGTTATCCATTTAATTTATCAATGATATTACTATTTAATAAACTATATTCCATTTTACAAATTTTTTATAAACAACCATACTTTATATTACACATTCAATAATGATTTATTACATAATATTGCACTTAATACAACTCTAAGGATCAGGAGGTTTAGTATCTTCTGAAATTAGGAACATTACATGACAAATTAAGACATAAAATACAATATCTTTATTGAAAAAAATATTTTACATGTCAATAAAATAACTTCATACTTAACATTAATTGGGATAACCTGGGGACATAAATAAGAAAAGGGCGAGCTATAAAGCCCAGTAAAGTAGAAAAAAAGGCATAACATGATGAATACAGTACTTGTTAGGAAATAGGAATATAAATGGACAATAATAGTAAAAATTAACATAAGTTCGGGATATAACATTATTATCATGACATGGAGATGTGGAAAGAACATTTAATTTTATATTAGCATGATCCAAGGCCCATTTCACTTGGAGCATGTGTAAACCCTCATTGAACCTGAATTAGCATGATTAAAACCTCATTTCACTTGAATTATCATGAGTAAACTGTAATTTCACACGGTGTATCATGATATTATTATTTAGTTATTGCTTTGGATCACTATCATGGCCCACCCTTTATAAACATTTTATTTCATGCAAAAGTGTGCCACATTGATCATAAAACATGGAATAATTAAACATCAATATATATTCCAAGATAAAGGAATGTGGAATAAGTAATTGGAATTATATAATCAATAAGTATATGATCATAAATGTTAATACCCTTGATATATAAATGGTCGTGGTATTCACTACATGATAATTTTTGCATGGAAAATTGTGGTTCAATTTAGGCATCCTAACAACATTACATAAAAATTCATGAAAAAGAATTATGAGAGAGAAACTGGTCTCTTATAAAATGTACATTAAATGGAAAGTAATGTGGTTGTATAGATACTTTTCCCAGTCCATATAATTTGAAAATAGAAGGCCTGGCATAATAAATAAATTTCAAAAAAATAAGAGAAATGGAATAACTCTTGTGAACGTTTTTCATGGTAACGGGTATACATGGGTGGGATTAATGAAAGATAAAGAAGTATATCATCATTAAAATATAATTAGGGAAGTATGGGAGAATTTATAAATAACACTGCATCATTTTTAATTGAAAATAAAATGGAATAATAATATTAGGAAACATGGACAAAACTAAGGAAGGAAAGAAAGTAGGGATCCCTTACTTGGGTCTGTGACTTCAAGAGCTTTAGGAGGGGATTCTTGAGAGATTGGGGAACCATTGGAGGATTCTAGAGAGATTATGGAATAGTAAAGATGTGATAAAATTGTTTTTAGTGAAGAGAAGTGGGAGCATGGGTTGGTTTATATAGGAAAATAGAGGGGAATTTTTTTATATTTCACAATCTTTGGTTTTGAAATATATAAAATTAAATATTCAAAAATAGAAACCAAAACAATGTTTTTGACTATGGAATTTTCCAAAGGTGAGTGGACAAATTATTTTATAAGGCCAATCTCTTAACTTATAAAAATATTATTCTTTCTTATGTGGAGGTGGGTCTCACTCTCATGAAAATAATTTTCAAAATTTAAAATATTTTCTAACACTTTGAGGGTACCACTATGGAAATGTCAAATAAATCAAAAAATATTTAAAATCATATTATTTTAAATTTATAACATATATTGGCCGAATATTCCTTTTATAGTATTTTTTACATCATTATTGGGTCATTATGATGTCATAAAACACATTATATATTTAAATAGTACTTAATTTTAACCCAAACATTTGACTGTCTCAAAAAATTATGAAAAAATCACTATTAGATAATTTGCATGTCTCGAATTGAAAAATAATATGAATTTTATGAAAATAATTTTTTAAATATTAAGTTTTTTTAAATTAAAAATAAAAACTGACATTTATGGGTTTTGACAAAAATAACATTCAAACGTTAATTAAAAGTACAATTGTATTCATAAAAATTATACAAACATTTATATTTAATAAAATTTAATTTATTAATAATATTTTATTAAAATTTTTTTTATGTCAAAAATACATTAATCCATCAAAATAGATTTCTCGATTGAATTTGAATATTAAATAAAAATATTATTTGATATTTAAAAATCACTTAAAAAGTAACAATAATTAAATTAATGTATATTCATTATATTCCAAAAAATAATTCACATAATCATAGTGATAGGGTCTTGTTACATAGCTCATAATAACACCTTCATAAGATCTATGGGTATAGTGGTCGATGCTGACAGACTCTTGGGGCATCTCAGATAAAATCACTCGGGTCGTTATCTCTATTAACATCCAATTCTCCAATAATAAGTTCCATTAAAGATAAATGTGAAGAATATTATCTTGGTCTTGGTCAAGAGTGAAGCCCAATGATGCTACCTTCATTCTGAGCTCTGAAAAATGGGCTTCATATGGACAAATTCTACTAGATGGGATCATTTCTTCCTTTGACTGAGTAAATTACATTTGATAATTATATTTATTTATACTAATCATTTGATCATTGTTCAATATCTTTATTAGAAATGGTGACAATTATTAATGGTATTTTATAATCCAAAAACATAAAACCAATGAATTTACTACGATTTATATAACCATTTTACATAATAATACATTTAACTAGATCAATATGAATTTTCATTCATAAACATTTGGGTCGTCACAATATTCCCCCTTAAAAAAATTCACCCTTGAAATTTCATTTTCAAACACTAAAATAGATCAGGGTAACTTTGCTTCATCACTTCCTTGGATATCCAAATTGCATCTTCATAATTCTGGTTTCTCCACAACACATTGACGATGGGCCTTCACTTATTTCATAGAGATTTTTCCCTATGATCTAAGATATTCACCAGATTATCTTCATATGAGAGGTCATTCTACAATGGTACCACCTATGTATTTAGTACATTCAATGGGTTAGATATGTTCTTCTTAAATAGTGATACATAGAATACATCGTGTACTAGATATAGGTTCAGTGGGAGTGCAAGTAAATAGGTCACTACTCCAATGCGATCAAGGATCTCAAAACATCATATGTAGCTTAGACTAAGCTTTCCCTTATTCCCAAATCTCATATATCTCTTCCACAGTGATATGCAGAGGAATACCATGTCCCAAACATAAAACTCCAGTTCTCATAGATTATTATCAACACGGCTCTTTTGTCGACTCTAAGCAGCTTTAATGTGATGTTGGATGTTCTTAATCTTCTTCACTATTTCTTCAACCATTTCTGGGCCTACAAGTTTTCACTCCCCAACTTCATCCCAACATGAAAGTGTTCTATAGATCTTCCCATAAAGGTCTTCATAAGGATCAATTTCTATGATTGGGTGGAAGCTATTATTGAAATAGAACTCAACCACACGAATATGTTGATCCAAACCTTCATTGTAGTCCATTGAGAAAGCACTCAATATGTACTCAAGGGTCTGGATAGTCCCTCATATTTTCCAACTGTTTGAGGATGATAATCCATATTGAAGTTCAGTTCATTATTAAAATTTTGACGAAGACTCTTCCATAACATAGAGGTGAATCTTTGATCTTGATAGGACACAATCGATAGTTTTACTCCATGAACCCCCAACCACTTCTCTGATGTTTATCAATGCCAGTTGACCCATTGAGAAATCCTCTTGAATAACAATGAAGTGTGAAGTCGTATTAAGATTATCCACAACAACCCAGATAGTAGTACATCTTTTGGATGTATTTGTAAGTTCAGTGATAATGTTCATGGTGATGTTATCCCATTTCCATGTTGGTATGGGTAATTATTACATCATCCCGTTAGACTATTTCCTCTCATCATTCACTTACTATCATACCAATAAATTTTATGTATACTCAATGATATCCTTATTCAAGTTATCTGACCAATAATTCAATCAGAGATCTAGATACATCGTTGTTCTTCCAAGGTGAATGGAGAAATTAAATCTTTGTGCATCATCCAAATGATCTTTCTTTAACACCAGATTTTAATGAACACGCAGTCTAGACCCAAATCTCACAATTTTGTCTTCATTAACATTGATCTCTTAGGATTTCACTTTTTTGATAGTTTCTAGTTTCTTATGAATTCCCACATAATCCTTTTGAGCATCGTTTAACCTTTTCAATAGAGATGTTTGATAAATCATTTCAAAAATGATTGATTATGTTCCCTTGTTTATGATTCCCATGTATATCTTCATCATATTGATGAGGATTTGATCCTTTAAAATTATCATAAAAAAAATTTACTGGATATGTTCTACTTAGAGCATCCTCAGCCTTGTTCTCTTCCCCGCGATGGTAATGGATTGAGAAGTAATAGGATTTGATCAGCTCTAACCATCTTTGTTGGCATATATTTACCTCTTTCTAGGTGAATATATACTTGAGGATTTTATGATCCGTATATATTTCACACATCTCCCAAAAGAGGTAATGTCGCAAAATTTTTGGAGTGAAGATTACTACATCCAACTCTAGATCATTTGTTAGATATTTTTTATCTTGAACATTCAATTCCCTAGAAGCATAGGCAATGCATTTCTCATTTTTCATCAACACATAGCCCATGACCTTCTTCAAAGATCCCTAAATTCCACAAACATTAATCCACATGGTGGTAGTGTTAGCATGGGCGTAATGATAAGCCTTAGTTTCAAATCCTTGAAGCTATATTCACATTCATCACTCCTTGTAAACATGACTCCCTTACTGATTGGCATGGTAATAGTTTTTTACAATCATCATAAATTTCACAGATCGATGATCATATTTAGATAACCCCAGGAAGATATGGATATCCATCACCGATGTTGGCCTTGGTCATCCATCAATTATAGCTTTCTTTGAAGGACCCACAAATATCTTATTTCTTGTGATGATATGACCCAATAATTATACTTCCTTCAACCATAACTAACACTTTCTATACTTTTTATAGAGCTTCTATTTTCACAAGGTTTCCAGTATAGTGCTATAATTCTCCTCAGGCTTCTCTTTAGTTTTGAAGTATATTAGAATGTAGTCTATAAAGACTACCAAATATTTTTCAAGGTAATCTATAGAGAATATATTCATAAAGTCCATTAAGATTACCAAATAATTAGTTAGTCCAAAATTAATTGCTATGAATTCATAGTGCCCCTACCTTGAATGAAAAGCAGTCTTGGGGATATCCTCCTTCTTCACCCTTACTTGGTAATATCACCAACATAGATCCACCTTGGATATGTATTGTGATCCGTGTATCTAATTGAATAAGTCATCAATTCATGGTAGGGGATACTTTTTCTTTATCTTGATTTTGTTGAGATCACGATAATCATGGAATAGGTGCATTGTCCCATCCTTCTTCTTTATAAAGAGGACTAGTGCACCACTTGGTGAAGCACATGGGTGTATAATCAATTTATCCATATTCTCCTATAGTATTTTATTCATCTCCTCAAGCTCCACAACTACCATTCAATACATAGTCTTATATATTGGTAGTTCTATAAGAAGAAGATCAATTGATAATTCAACATCTCTTTTAGGAGGAAGAAACAGAAATTCCTCGACAAACACTTCATAGAATTCCTTCACAATAGGCATGTCTTCAAGGATGGTTTTTTCCTTATACTAAATCATATATGCATGATATGAGTGCTCATAGGTAATTAAAATCCATGCATGAGATAATGGTTCTAAAGAAGATTCATCCTTTTTATTTCACATTTATAGAATTAGGGGTTGATTTTATATATTGAGAGTGATTTCCCTCTAACGGAAATTTATTTTGGATCTATATAGTAAAATCCAATCCATGCCAAGAATCGCATCAAATTCTAAGAGAGGAAGTATGATTAGGTTCATCAGGGTGTTCAAACAAAAAATTTGGACAGGGGAGAAGTTATTTTCATGGGATGCAATAATTAACCCATTTTTCATTCTCACGGAAATCTATACTTCCATGATTTGTGGTTGGTATGGTATTATTATACTAAACATTCAGGATATAAGAGAATGTTTCGAACTATAATAAAAAAGTATGTTCAATATTCTAGAATTAATAACTAGAGTACCTGTCAACACTTCATTATCGGGGTTTTCATCGGTGGTACATATAGAAAAAGATCTCTCTTACTTCCTTAGAGGTTTTTGGTTTCCTTGGAATAACCTTTTATTAGGGAACTAGTTTTCACAGTGCCCTGGTTATTTGTAGTTGAAGCAATGAACAATGTGTTGAGGGTCGAACAGAATATTCCTATCCTCTATCTTAGTAGTGGGTTCTTTTAGTCATCAATTAATTCCCAGGTTCCCTTCTCTTCCACATCTAAATCATTTTCTATTCTACTTTAGGAAATTTCCTAGGTTCTTATTTACGCCCCTTTGGAAAGTGGTGTGCGGGAATTTCTTAGCAACAATGTATTTATTCGTCAGACTGCGAGAATTAATGTCCACTTTCGTCTTCTTATCCCCATGATACCCCTAAGATTCTCTAATATTCATTTCAAATTTTATGAAAGATCAAAGAATTTACTCATAGCTATTGATGTAACTTTTCGCAAGGGCTTTTCATTGGCTAGGTTTTATCCCACCAATGAAGCAGTCAACCATTAACTCGGTGGTAACCACAAAGATAGAGGCATATCATGAAAGAATTGTGAAGTTTTACTTGTATTCCTTGATAGATTTTTCAAAAAAAATTATGAGGGAAAGGACGTACCTTTCCATCTTAAGTCAGAGGGTGCAAGGAAAATATTTATCAAAAAACATTTTCTGGAAATCCTTCTAATACAATGCCTCAATATCTTCCTTGGGATTTGTATTTTGGATAAATGCACATCATTCATCAGCTTCACCCTTCATATGATAAGAAGCTAGAAGAAACTTCTCTTGTTCAAAACATTGAATAATGGATAAGTTCTTCTCATTGGAGTTAATCTATTTTTCAGTGATTTTGGGATCATATGATGTATTGAAAGTAGGAGGTCATTGCCTCCTGAAGCTCTCAATTACAGCTTGTTCATTCTTAGGGGGGTTGTAAGTTCTTCTTGACCCGTCTCTTTATTCAAAACTTGTGTTAAATGAGAGAGTATCATGGAACGTTTTTTGATTCCCTCTCCCATTGGATTGGGCACCTCATTAGAATAGTTATCACATTGATCTCCGCATCGGTTGTTTTCCCGAGTCCTTATAAAAATGGACATTGGATAGAATAAAGGTAATGTTATGGGTAACACATAAAAGGGAATCCAATGACAAAGTGGGGTAATATAAAAATTACATTTATTCCCATAAATTGTGAATTTATAGGCATCAATAAATGTTATCCATGATTTACTTACAAACATATATTCTTTGAGGTATTTTTATTATTCCCTTAATATTTTTTCACACTAAACTTATGAATTTACTGAATAATATCCCCTAGGAGTGTCGAACCAAGAGTCCTGCAAGGCCCATTATCGTACACCAGTTCTCGTTCGAGTCTATCTCAAAGTAGTGTTTTAGGGTTTCACCCCTATATATATCTATTCCATATCCACCTCTACATGTTCATATCTAGACAGGGATGTATTTTTTTGATGAACACCTTCATCTATACTCACTAAATTATATGGATGTTTTTATTAAACATAGTCTTATCCCTAAGGATTTCACTAGGGTTTACTAATCCTAATCCCAAAAACAACTAAACACATCCTCTAATGACAACTATAAAAACTCTTCTCTTTATTACACACTTTAAGATTATTTATTACATAAATGTACACTTAAGACCCCTCTGATGAGTGAGAGGTATAGTTTCATTGGAAATTAGGAAAATTACTTGAAAACCTAAGACATAAAATACATCATATTTATGGAAAAAAATATTTCTCATGACCACAACATTATTTTTTACTTAACATTGCATGTGATAACCTAAGGACATAAATTAAAAAAGGGTTATCTATAAAGCCAAGTATGTGATTATACAAGGCCTAACATGAAGAATACAGTACATGTTAGGAAAAAAAATATCCACAAATCATAAGATAAAACATGAACATAAAATCATGATATAACATGATTATCATAACATGGAGATGTGGAAACAAATTTTACATGATATTACCATGATCCAAGGCTCATTTCACATAGAGAATGAGTAACCCCTCGTTCCACTTGACTTAGCATGAGTAAACCCGCATATAATTGAAATTAGCATGAGTAAACCCACATTGCACAAGGCGTATCATGATAATATTCTATACCAATTGAATTATAGAGATATCTGAGCGCACCCTTTATAAACATTCCATTTCATGCATAAGTGTGCCACATGAATCATATAACATGTAATCATTCAACATCACCATTTATTTTATGATAAAATAATTTGAAATACATGCATTAAATTCAATAATCAATAAGTATATGTGCATAATGTTCAATACCCTTGATAGATATATAGGTATGGTATTCCTAACATGATTTTTTTTAATGGAAAATTGTGGTGCAATTTTAGCAGCCTAACAACATGACATAGAAATTCAGAAAAAGATTAATGAGAGATAATTTGGTGTCTCCTCACATGTACATGAAATGTAAAATAATGAGTTTTTATAGGTACTTTTCCCAGCCCATAGATATTGGAAATAGAAGGCGTAACATAATAGGGAAACATGAAGAAAGAGGAGAAATGGAATAAATCTTACGAAATTTTAGCATGGTAATGGGTGTACATAGGAGGGATTAATGAGAGAGAAAGATGTATCTCAACATTCAAACATAAGGGGGAAGTATGGGGCTGTGCTAAATCATACCCCAAAATTTGTAATTGAAAATAAACGGGAATAATAATATAAGAAAACATGGACATAAATATAGATGAAAGAAAAGTGAGTATCCCTTACTTGAGTGTGTGAATTCAAGAGCTTGAGGAGGGGATTATTGAGAGCTTGGGGTGCCTTGGTAGGACTCTAGAGAGAGGAGGTCAGAGTAGGGATATTATATAAGGGTTTTTACTAATGTTTAGTGGGTTCTTGTGTGGGTTTATATTGGAAAAGCGATGGAAATTATTTAATATTTCATAAACATATGTTTTGGAATCTATAAAAGTCAATATTCGAAACCGAAAACCACCCCATGGTTTTTTAACATTGTTTTTGCTAAAGGCGAGTGGAAAAAATTATTTTATAAGGCCAATGGCCGAACTTATTAAAGTATTAGGCAATGTAAAATAATTCAAAAAAAAATCTAAAATAAAATTATTATAAAGGTAAAAATATATTGTCTGAATATCCCTTTAATATTATTTTATTTCATCACTATTGGGTCATTAGGATATCATAAAATACGTTATATATTTAAAAGGTACTTAATTTTTACAAAAAAAATCATTTGTCTCAAACAAATATGAAAAAATCACTGTTAGATAATTTTCATTTCCTAAATCCAAAAATAATATTGATTTTTCATTAATAATTTTCCAAATATTTGAGTTTTTACTTTTTAAATAAAAACAATCATTTATAATAAATTCATGAGGTTTTACAAAAAAGTCATCAAACCATAATAAAAATTACAATTATATTTATAAAAATTATACAATCATTTATATTTAATAATAATTAATTTAGTAATAATATTTTATTAAAATATTATTTTATTCAAAAAAACATTAATCCCTTAAAATAGATTTCTCAATTAAATTAACATATTTACTAAAAAACTATTTGGGTTTTAAAAATCACTCACAATGTTACAATAATAAAATGAATCTATATTATTTATTATATATAAAAATAATGCAAATAATATTAGTGCTAGATTATTGTTACAAAACCCCTTATAACACCCGCATAAGACCTAAGGGTAAATTTTATGATAGTGACAGACTCTTGGGGAGGCTCAGATAACATCGCTCGGGAGGTAACCTCTATTAACTTCTACTTTACCTGTTGGTGGTTCTGTTCATGCTTAACGTGTTGAAGCTCAACTTAGTATTAGTCAAGAAGAAAGCCTACTGATGGTGCCTCCTTTCCGATATCTATGAAACGATATTCTTATGGAGCAATACTACTCAATGAGGCCATCACTTCCTTTACCTTAGTAAATTGGGTTTGTTAAAGCCCTATATATACTAATCTTGTTATCATTTTTCAATGGTGATATTGGCAAGGGTAACAATTATTAACAGGATTTTAAAATCCAAAAAATTAAAACCAAGGATGTGAATATGTTTTATATATCTATTTTACATAATAAGACATTTTATTTGATCAAGAGGAATTTTTATTAATAAAATTTTGTTTCGTTAAAGTGTCGGCATTGAGATTTATTTGTTTATTTGCGGAAATATTGATAATTACATATTTTTTATTAAATATAGATATTTGATAAGGAATATTCTGTTTTTTTATTATTCCATAAGAGGAATGTTATGGACTAGAAATGACGGGTGGATCCGGGGCATTATATGGCTCCTAGATGTATCAACTGGTTCTCATGAAACATATTAGTTACACATATCATAATAGTTTAAAAAAATTGTGAAATGTCTTGATGGTATAGTTTTTCTTGTTCCCCATACATGAATTCCATTAAGAAATAATTTTTCTCGATTATTTCATTTGATATTCGTCCATGATATTTGGCGTCAACATATCTATGGACACATTTCATTTTGGGTTCATTGATTAAATATAATGTGTTTCAGTTTCTTACATTACCAAATTTATTTTTAATTATCTTGTTATTTTAATGGAATATTTTTTTAGTCAATACCATTCCATATAGTTTTTGTACTTCCATTCAGCTTATTAATTACATGGAATTTGAGTTCATTTATTTACCTTTCCACATTAATTATTCTCATTGATTCATTATCGATTCCTCAATATTTTTATTTTACAGAGTGTTTGAGCTAACCCTTATTATGTTTTGTTACCCATGAATCCAAATAAGAGTACTATGAAATAATTACAAGGATTAACTAGATGGATTAGAGTTATCCCAAATTAATTTTATTTAGAGAGAAAGAAAAAAACGCATAGTAATCATTGTATTATATTGTTCTAAAAGACTCATGTATGTATATGATTTACCAAGACTACTAAACACTTAGGTATTTTAGGGATTGATTCCTTATAATCATGTCAATGTAATCAGTAACTGACAATAGCTCAGGGTTCTCTAGTTCCAGGGATATAACTCCATAATTGGATACTTTTTTATATCTAAAAGGATGTATAATAAAAAATATATGATAGTCGTAGAGATGATAAAAAATAGTTTGATAGTTCTAAATAAAATATAAGGAACATAAGATAAAAGGTTGTCTATGGATATTTCTCATATTATGGAGGTTTTAGTTTTACGAAGAAAAAAATTCGGTCAAACAATCAATACTACAAATAATTCAGTTGACATTGAAGTAAAATTTTGAGGTGTATTCAACCCAATAATATAATAAATACTAAAAAATCTAGTTTGATAATGAAAAAAAAAGATATCAACTTATAGAAAATGTTTTTGAAATATCTGATCAGCCTAGACATATTTCTAAATTAGGTCTTTTTTTTACCATATCATAAAAATTTATATGCAAAATATCAAAATAATTTTTTGACGGAAGAAAATGGTAAATTGAAGGCCTTAGTTGTTGAAACTACTCTCAAATGTATAAAAAGAGAATGACCTTGGAAATTGTATAGTGGTAATTATTATCATGTGACTAGATATTTGAATTTTTTAAATAATTTTAAATATTAAAAATAAGTAAAATTGAATTTTTTAAATGATGAGTCACTAAAAATACAAATACTTGGATCTATTATCATTGGAAAAGAAAAATTGTTATCCAAAATCACCTTGTTTGTTGATGGGATGGAACACAATTTGTTGAATGTTTCAAAACATTGTGTTAATGTCAAAAACAAATTTAGAAGAGATTATTTTTGATAAATGGAATAAATATGGAAAACATATAATGAAATTAGAACTATCCAATTGAAAGGATATTTTGGTTAGGGATGTATAGGGATCATTATATTATGGAATGTTGTAGGAGAATAAATTTTGGAATAAGAGGATTGGACCTATGTCCTAGAGGAATATTAGTGCATTGAAAAAAATAATAGTATTCCTGATATTCCTGAAATGACATGTATAAGAGATGGGTGTTTTTTGATATGTTACAAAGGCATGATTACTAATTCAATACAGAAGAAAGTTAAGGTACATTCAACTCATACCATGGAGCATATTAATTCAAAAATATGTGGTTGTAAGAGAATTTAATTTATAAATGATGATATTTACGTTATTTCATTTAGATATTAGTTTACTCATATTATATGTATTATTTTTTTTAAAATTATTCCAAGGCCCTTGTAATTTTTAATATTTCTTGGAGAAATGATGAAAAAGAATATGGATATTTATTGAACAATATTCAAGATGATAAGGGTTCTAGAATTTATAAATTTAAAATATTTTCTTGAAAATAAATGAATTCCTTCCATGAAATTGTGTTTCTAAATGAAAAATATAAGTTTGTGGGATATTTATTGAATTGTAACACCCCAAGTTTTTAGGAATTGATATTTCTTAGATTAATTTAAAATTATTTTATAGCTTTCATTACATGTTGAAACATGGTAATATTGCTTTATACACATTACCGAGATTATACTCAGCACTATTTTTAGCTTGTGTTACACATAATTAAATGCTCCTTCAATAGATTTCGTTACATGAAAGACTGAAGCTTAGCGAACTACAATATACTATTTATATTATTATTAAAATATTATTACAGTTATCACATAGTTGTTAGAATGAAAGGTATAAAAGGTATTAACTAAATTATGAGAATATTTATTATTCGTGTGTATAAAATATATTCTTTGGCAATGAATTAATTAGAAATTAGACTATTAACTCTTTGAAAATAATGAAATTCATTTTCAGAAGAAAAAAACTATTTTGTATGAGAAAAAATGTTTTATTTCAAGATATTAATAAAATAATTTCATATGAAGGATTTTAGTGAAAATTATATATTAAATATTCAATAAAATATTTATAATTAATAATTTTTATTTTCTATACAAGGAATAATAATAAATATAAATATTTTCTCATAAAATGATAGAACAAATTGATGAATTTTTCTCCATTTTAATGGAAGTAATATTTAAAAAAATGTCACTATTTTAATTTTTAATTTAAAAAAATAACTTAATTTTATAAATTGGAATAAATAAATTTATATTCATTGAATTGTCTTTATTTCTCTGAGAATTTTCATTTGTAGATATTTTGTGATCAATACAAATTTTAATTGAAAAATTACTTTTGTTCTAATTTGTTTATATAGTGAATTGTAATTTAATTTGTATTAAGTATATTTAGATTAATTAAACATATATTCATACAAATAGGTAGTAATATTAAATTTCAGGTTGTAATTGGATTCAATTTTATACAAAAATTGGATATTATAACATTTAAAACATTTGTATATTTTCACTTTAAAAACTAGTTGTCTCATCCCATTAGAATGATTTATTTTAAATTAATTTATTCTATTTATGAGTTTTAAATTTTGAAAAACTTATTCCAAATTTGGAAGAATATTAATTTATATTTTAGATTATGTTCAACATATATTCTTACCAAATTGATTAGTGAATGTAATTAAAATTAATTATAGTGGTTAGGGTAAAAATGTGTTTTTAGTGGTTAAACATTGACATAAGGGAAAAAATCACATTAAAAAATGTAAAAATCCCATTTTATTGAAATATTTAGACAATATCCACCATTTGATATAAAATTTAACATTATAGGAAACCCATGAAGTAAGTTTTACCTCTCAACAGTGTTAGCTTTTTTGTATTTCCAAAATTCCACTCCTCCTTCACTATAAAAGGGAACTCAACCCCCATCAATTATGCACACCAATCAAGCCCTTTTTATCATAAAACCCTACACAAAAAAATATCACATTCCATAATCTCAACCTAGAATTATCACATTGGTAAAAAATACTTCCAAGGAATCCCTTTGGTGTAATCCCAAAGGAGTTACCCGAAGAACATGTAACATTCTTCAACGAGAATTTTATTTAATTTGTTTCTCCACCCGTTAAAATATTCTAATTAAATGTTTATATAATAACCTCAATATAATAAATATACTTATATTTTTTAATGTTAATATTTTTAACTATACTTTCACACACAAACATCAAATGGGATACCCAATCATCGTTTTTGTGTACGATGGACTACCCCTTCACAAACGGGTGTCATTTGTTCTTCCATTACAACCCTTAAAGGTTTGGAATAATCATAAAATTAGTATATTAAAATGATATATATTATATTTATTATGTATTATTTCTTATTTAATTATTATATACTAAATAACTTCATGCTTTCTATTCTGGGAGAATACGATAACATCGTTGGTTGACATGTGGACAACTACCTCCTCAAAGTGTTGTGATTCATTCACGCATTACATGGAATCTATTGATGATGGGTTTAATAGAAATATGTTATATATTTATATATATATATATTAAATAATAATTCTAAAAAAATTATTATATATATATATATATTTCATTATTTACATTCTTTCAAAATGATAAGAAAATAGAAACAATGTTCGTGCACATATATGGAATACCGTCTCGATGAACAGTTTATCTCATTTTATAATTCTATATTTTATAGACCAATATAAATAAGTTTATTTTGAATAAATTTATATTTTATTTATATCTTGTTTTACATTATGTAAATAATTAAATTGTTAGAAAACAAAAAGGAAAAAATAAAAATTTGGAACATATAAGAAAAAAAAAATCTGATATTACCTTAAACATAACCATAACATGGAATTGTTAATAAATAGAAAAATGAAATATAATAAAATAATATATGGTATGATATATAATAATATGGTTCTTTGTAAAATTTATAACAAACATATATTTATTGCAAAGGATTTTTGAAAACGTAAAAATAAATTCAAGTCTTACATTAAGGGTTTTCTTATCTCGCGTTTATTTTTGTGAGATATATGCTATATTCACCACATATACTTATTTTATATAATATATTATTTCCTGTGAAATTTTATATAATGAATTTAATTTATTTATTGACATTAAAAGTTTCAATTGATGTTATTATTTCATAGATATCATGATTCAAAAGTTAATAAATTAGTAAAGGGATTTCTAGTATCACTTTTATTTCTGTGAGATTTTTGCCTTATTCACCACTCATTTCATTTGGGTGGTGTATATAATTTCTAATAATTTATTATATTAACCTTATATTTAAATTTATTTTTATTTAAATATCCATTTTATGACCTTGTATTCTGGGATTTTATGGTTAAGAAGTTAGCAAAACAATAAGGTAATTTTGTCTCAATTTTCCTTCTTTGGGACAAATGTTATGTGTGGAACTAATCTTCTTTCACAAGGTGTGTATAATTCCTTTTTAAATTTTATATCATAAATATTATCATTTTCATGAAATTTTATTCTTCCATTAATTATATTATTTCATGGGTATTTTTATTTTAATTTACTAAAGTAGTAAGAGTCCAATGTTATAAACTCATCATTTATTAGGATTATATACGGATACGCTTCCATTGATGAAATATTATTATCCATATCTCATGAATTATATTTTACTTTATTATTTTATGGTTGTTCGTGGCATATCCATTTAATGGTCCCATTGTTCTACTATTTTGTAATTAATTTAATTAAAAATGTGTTTCTATGAAAATCTAAACATATCGTTTTCTCCAGTCAGAATTATTCTTAATTTAAAAACAATGTTTTATAAAAAGGATTCTGAGGATATTTTTAAATTATATTTAAATCTAATTTTAATGAAAAGGGATTTTAAAAATGTTTTATGATTTAAAAAGATTTTTCCAAAGTGGATTGTATATTTTCCTCAATAAATGTTTTAAATTATTTTTAAAAGCTTACATCATAAGTTTCTAATGTTATTTTCAATGTAAAAGATTTTTAAAAAGTTTTATATCTTAAAAATAGTGATTTGAAAGGAAAGTTTATTTTATTTAAAAACAACTCTAAGTGATCTTTCAAAACCCCTCTCCATTTAAAATCACATATTTTTATATAGTTTACGCCTTACTATGGATATGATCGAAGGATACCATTCATATTCTTTCTCTGAATGGTTTAGCTTTTGATGGAATGATATTTCTGAAACTCACATCAATTCATGACACTACAAAAAAAGTGACTTTTACCAATAGAAATTCAAAAATAGATAATATATATGTTCATAAA
This sequence comes from Viscum album, assembly GCA_963277665.1. Taxonomy (NCBI): domain Eukaryota; kingdom Viridiplantae; phylum Streptophyta; class Magnoliopsida; order Santalales; family Viscaceae; genus Viscum; species Viscum album. The sequence continues at coordinate 207,541,688 of OY728146.1, read as the reverse complement.
AATTAACAATTCCAATAGATATTAAATTATGTCAGTATTAAATTTTAGTCCCAAAATCTATTTTTACTAACATATATATATATATGTCATTATCAAATGGTTAATAACAAAATATATTTTTCAAAACATATATTTATTTTGTTATTATATTAATATCGACATTTGTTTTACCAAAAAATCAATATGTTATTATTAATTATTATTACCAACAATTTTTTCCAACATATAAATCCATATCTATTAATTTATCAATAAAAATAATAATTTAACCACATAAATGGTTGTTACTTTTAATTAACTATTTACTACAAAAGGTATATGGTTATTAACAAAAAAAATTCTTATAATACCGATTTATAAGTAAATTATAGAAAATTATTTTTTTATTAAAAATACATTATTGAAAATATTTGGAACAAATATAAAATTTGATCCTATATAAATTTTATTATAAATATAACTAAAATTATATTTTAAATAATTTTTATCCAAATTGTATTTAAAAAAATAAAAAGAATAAATTCAAAATATAAATAAATAATTGTAAATAAATGAAAAACATATCCCCAATCCTTGTGTCTTTATCGTGCCTCCCTTCTCCTTACTTATTTGATTCCCTCCGACCCCACACTGGCGATCTCTTCCAGCACTTATAGAAATGTCATTGTCGTCGACTGCACCCACAATGACCCCCCCCCCCCTCGATTCTGTACAATCGCTTACGCCCCCCAAATACCAACGATTGATTTCTTTTTTTCCACTTTCAACTAAAAATTTTAGATGTCATGAAAATAACAGACATAAACCCATTTCCCATTAAATTAGTTAATGATTGAGAATCTTATCAGGTATGAACTTTTTTAACTTCATGTTTTAATCCATTGAAATCATAGGTATCAAATATTTAAATCTAACACTATCTAGAGTTTCAGTTAAAATTTAATGAAAATTTCTTTCCACTTTTTTCTAGAGCCACTCCATTTATTTTAGTTAGGCCTCATCACTTCTATGCATAAATTCTATTTTCATACTTTTACAAGTTTTTCACCTCTCATGGAAATATATTGATGAACCAGAGGGCGTGAGAAGGGACATCATTGGATTAATCCCACATGATGCTTTGTCTAATTTTACATTACGAATTTCTACTTATTTAGTTTATTATTGAGGTTATATTTAATTTACACTCTCTAATTGGTGCTAAAAATATATATTTATGGATAGATAATTTGATATATGAACTAATACCATATATTATTCCACTATCTTAAAACAAATTTTCATACTTTTCCATTACTTTCAGTTTAACACTCTTAAAAAGAAACCCCATATATCATCAAAATATATAATCATTGATATGCATGTTCTTGAATCCAAAATTTAATCTGTTGAATTTTATAACACGGACCATGTCATCTTCCAATGCAATTACATAAAAGATATTAAACACCCACCATAAATAAAAATATAAAAGGAAATAACCTCCCTAGAAGTCTCCTGATAAGATAATCATTGATACAATATGTTGTGTTCAAACAACCATATTGTGAAACTCTTTTTATGGAACCACACATGTGGAAGAAGATTAATATTATCTAAAATTGACAACACATGATTTCAAAATATAGGTCAGGGAACCACTCTCCAACATCTTCCTCTAAATTTAAATAACTGGAAATCACATGGAAATTTTTTTCATCAATACATGGGAATTCTATGAGTCCCCAAAAATTTACGACTCATGATTCTGAGAACCGGTGTGCCCAGAATAAATTTCTAAAGTTTTGTTCAGGTACAATCAATAAATGTTGAGTAGGATTTTATAAGTTTTGAATCGGTGCTCGGAACTGAAATATGAGGGCATTCTTGATCTCGCAGTGCCTGTATTCCCGTAAAAACGCTTTCACCTCGATGGAAGTTGGTTGACAATAAATGTTACTTTTCGGGTTTTTATAAAAAAAATATAAAATAAAGTGTGCAACACTTTATTTTATTTGAGCCTCCATTTTGGTGTGTGGTGGTTAAAACCTCCCCAAGGAGGTTGGAAGTGGGACCACCACACCCTAACCTCCCATGATAGTTTAAGGTGGTGGGGCCCACCTGAACATAACCTCCCATGTGACGATTAAAGAAGTGGGGACCACTCAAGGATGAAACCCCTTGAACTCCCCTTAAGTGGGGAGAAACCTCTTGAGCTCCCCACTTAATGGTGACACCACCCTAATGAAGCCTCTTGATCTCCCCTAATTAATTTTGTTCCTACCCTCATGAGTTATTAAGGTGAATCCCATTAATTTAATTCTACCAATTTTAATAAGTTTGCAATGAATTAATACGATATCAATATCTTATTATTTATTTTGGTTGGAATTTCTCCATGGTGGGAAGCCTTTGAGGAGAGGATTATGGGGAGAAGGCCCCAAAGAAATACACTCCTCCCAACAATGAACGAAGAATTCCAGCAACGATCTTTCTTCGACTTTTCCCCAGACACCTACCGATGTGGAACCACTTCCACAACAGTCGTGTGAATTCAGGACTGGAAGTGTGCGGCGAACGCGATAAACGACAACTCCATATTCCATTCATGACTCCGTCAACTAACGACGCACGACAATTAATGTTAGGGGTTTAATTTGAGTAATATACCTTTTATTTTCTTCTTCTTTGTTTGAAATGAATCGATGTGAATGTTTGTAAGAAATTTTTGATCATCTTTGTCATTTGATGAACCAATTTCTATCACCACTAAACGCGGATGGTGAGGGCCAAACTAACTTGGCCAGACTCCCTCTTACGATATTATGTGATGTTTCTTCAGCATGGCGATGAGGCGATGGCGACGAAGGTGGAAAAGACAAAGGTTTCACTACCCGAGGCCTCCACGAATTCGCCACCCCCACGACACACCGATGCTCCCGGCCGAACACCACTGACACGTGTCGGCCTGAGCCGCACCAAACCAGCCAGCCAGTCCTACCTGTGCTGCCTTCCGGTTCCCTTTTGGCCTACCTGACTCCAAGCCCAGCCTCCATGTGCCCTACAGTTGCCCTGCGCAGCCTTCTTGGGGCCCCGTCGGCCTCCCCGCGCCATGACGTCACCCCGTGCGGCCTGCCCAGCACCCAGCCAGCCTACCCTGCACCCCGCCGGCCTGCCCGCCACCCAGATGGCCTTCCCACTGCCCTGCCGGTCTGCCCTGCACCCCGCGTGCCTTGCCCGCTGCCCCGCATGCCTTCTTGCACCCCGTGCGGCCTCCGGTTGCCCTGCCGACCTCCTAGGTCGGGCCGCCAAGCCACGCCCCTTGCGGTGTTGGTCGGGCTAGCCCGACCTCTGGGTAGAGCCACCTACACAACGAACCCTAGGCCGAACCACCCCCACAGTCTGCTAGGCCCCACCCAACGGACTGGGCCAAACCTAGCGGGTTGACCGGGTTGAGCCCGACCGAGTTGGTCTTGACTGGGTTGCGATGAGTCGATCAAACTGGGTCGGACGGGACCATGCCCACTACTAATTGTTTCATCCTTTGGCAATATCTTTGGCACCGGACGACCATTTGATAAACCACCAGTGGCACTGGTTTTCATAGATCACGACGATCCCTTTGAGTATACCCCACTGGAGTTTTGGGTAATGTTGAGATATGGTTAGGCTAGATTGTACCCGAATCCAACCAGACCCCCAAGACAAAAAATATAATAACTCACAGACCAAGCATCCAATTGACGCACCGTCTATTGCGTTGATACCCCAATGACATGGCAGACCATTGAGATACTTTTTCATGGGACTTTGTGACAGTTGGAGAATCAACCTACAGATCATGGAGCAGATCCTCCTTGAGACGAGCGAGCATAGCTTAGAGACCTTGTAGCTGGATGAGACCTGATGACTACTGACCGATTCGACTCAGAATGACTCGACTAGCCCAGTGGGGAGCACCTTGGTGTCACGGTAAACCCACGGTGGGGAGCACCTCTATGTGATGCGATAGACCCAAGGTACAGAACACGTGGAGTACCTCAGCTAGCTATGAGGGGGAGCACCCCTGTGTGACGTGATAGACCCACTGTGGGGAGCGCCTTTGTGTTACGTGGTAGACCCACGGTACTCGACAGGAGGAGTACCTCATTAGTCCAAGGATAGTGGGAAGCGCCTCTGTGTGACACAGCAGACCCACTGTACTCAATAGAGGAGTAGTACAACAGATGAGGTTTCGACAATGTGACTGGGGATGTCACTGGATACTGCACCTAAAATAAAATCTTAGTTTGAGTTGATTCAATGACTTCTATGTTTTTCTCATGATTGAGATGGGTTACTTGATAACTGTGGTATATTTTTGGGCATATACCTAAGTATTGGATATCCATTGATTTCATAATTTTTGGTTTATCCATGTTGGAATTTGTGAGACTTTGAGGGTCTCGGGGTCCCTACTGAGTATCGTTATACACACCCCTGCACGGGCTATGCCCGTACCTCGTTGTGTTGGTTGCAGACGACGGACATCGCTGACTGAGGATCAGAGTAGTAGGACTGGATGGTACATGGAGGTAGACCTGATGACGAGTTGGTACACAAATGAGACTGATGGTTGTGGAGTACTGAGGAGGCTATCTGTGCCTACCTTTCAGGTAGGAATTCCTGGAGGATGACCCAGTAGCTACATTACTTTTCTTCAGTTGTAATTGTTTTTAGTTGTACTTGTACTTTCCTATTGGGCTTGTATTTCTGGCCCCTTTTACTTTTTATCACTACTTTTTATATAGTTTTTCTTACTGTTTTACTTCCAGGTCAAAAAATGTTGTGTGTTTTTACACTTTATAAAGGCAACGCCTTCCCAGTTTTTGGGATTCACACATTTGGTGCTAGTCACAATCCCCTGGCCTATGGAAGGTGGGCTTGGGGTAGTCATGGAACGAGCCCCAGGGGATGGGTCGTGAAAACTTTGTGTCATATGAGTCGGTTCTACCACAGAACATATGACTCTTATCTTTATTTTCTATAAAGCAATAGTTTCAAGGGTACCGAGTGTGCTTTTCAGTTCAGGGAGTCCAGTGTTGGTGCGGTGACTGACGTATCCATACACAAGGACCTTCACTTCTGATTTCCGACTCAATGCACGAAAACACTAATTGAATGTGTGTTTTAGAAAGTTTTATTTAAGTCACCTTAACTAGGTTAGCTCACCAGGTATAATTTATGACTGTGTCACATCTGTTCCGGATGACACCACATAGACAGCCAATTAGAGTTCTGAGAGAGTACACGATGACGGCCCACCGAGTGACGAGGCTCTAGTGCAGGGCCCTCTTAATATGTTGGCACCTTCGGGTGGTGTACAAGTATCACCACCACCCATTGGGTAGCAAATGCCACCAACCGCACTGGAGGAAGGTGCACGCCAAATGAGCACGTTGCATGAGTTCCAGTAGCAGAGGCCTCTGAGGTTACGAGTTGAGAAAGATTCCTACGCAGTAGAGGACTGGATGGAGGCAATTGATAGAGTTCTCCTCCTAGTTGAGACACCCGTAGAGCATATAGTGGTCGTGGATACTAGTGTTTTCCTGTGAGTGACCCTGAGGTTGGTCTACATAGTGATGATGCTTCGGTACGTGGACTGTTTCTAGAGATTGTACCTTCAGTTAGTATGTCATCTATATCACTACCTGTTAGTCAGTAGTTACAACTGGTGGAACTGGTAGATGTCACATGTAGTCTTAGTGCCTTACACATGTTTCAGCATCAGATACCCCTTAGGTTTCAAGGCGAGACCGACTCACATGTGGCTGAGGACTGGCCTGAGGAGGTGGCTGAGAGTTCTTTAGAGCTTTTACAACTTCATCAGGATGACATGTCTGTAGCTGAGTATTCATCGAGGCATACCGATCATTATCAGTACTCGATGAATAGGATAAGATCATTTCTTTGGGGCTTGGACTACTGAGCGAGGTGTGTTTTAGGAAATCCGAGCTAGCACCTTCTGTAAATATTCTAAAGGGAACCTTTGCGGTTGAATGTTATTTGGCTAAGAAAATTTAGCTAGTGAATGTTATCAGTTGGAAAGAATGAAACTGCCACTAGTCTTAGAGACATGAGCATGTATAATGTTTTAAGAAGAGGAAGTGTTAAGGACAGATGAATCTGATGGGAAGTAGCCGTGGAAGCAGATCTAGGAGAGTATCATGAAGCGGTGTACATTTTGAAATGTTACAACCAACCACTTTTTTAGTCTCTGCTAGGCTCAGGGAGCTATAGGGAAGGGGAAGAGAGTAGCTGCATGTGGTCAAGGAATGTGACCAAGGGCTCGAGGAATGATTCAAGGTATGGTTTGTGTCAACTACTAGTTGTTGTATCAATAGACATAGGTACCAATCATTCCCTACTTCAATGATTATTGTCATATACCTTGAGTTTCTGGTTAAACTATTGACTTGATCCTCACTTCTGGAGATACCCTTGGGAGGAGACTCGATAATCACACATACGTCGACGGTGTGATCTGTCCCTTGAGGTGAGATATTTGGTTGGAAACTCCTGGTGGTACCATCGAGGCCTTACGATGTCAGTTGGGGTATGAACTCGGAGACCACAATTCAATCACAGATTGACTGTATTAGGAAAAAATGTTGTGCTTTATCCACAACATTGGGATGAGGTTTTAATTAGTTGGAAAAAAGAGGAAACCCAGACTGCATAGGTTAAACTCTTGCATAGGAGGGTGCAATTGATCTCACTTAAGTCGGCCATCCTTGCCCTCGTGGCAGCATGAGTTTTGTTTTTTCAGTTCCAAACAGAAGTGACAGAACATGGGGACATATTTTTAAAAGATGTTTCAAGGATTACCCCCCCCCCCCCCCCAAGGAGGAGGGGCGTCTTCTTTGGATGGATATTGTCATAGGTTCGTACCAGAAATCTCCAGAGTTGCAACACCACTAACAACCTTGATAAATAAGGGGAAACCCGGCGTCTGGTTAGAGAAATTCCAGTATAGAATTCTGGAGCTGAGGTAGTGGATGACTAGTTCCCCCATCATGAGGCTTCTAGAGGAAGGCGTAGGGTATTTATTCTACTACGACGCATCAGGGACCAGACTCGGGTGTGTCCTAATGAAAGAATGAGCTATGATCGCGTATGGTTATTGGAAACTGAGACAACATGAGCAAAACTATGCTACCTATGACCTAGAGTAAGCAGTAGTGGTCTTCACCTTGAAGATGTGGTGACACTATCTGATTGGATAATGTTTTATTGTATACTATGATCACAAGAGACTCATGTATATCTTCTCTCAGAAGGACTTGAACCTGAGACAATGATGATGGATTGAGTTACTCTAGGACTATGACTTCGAGATAGTCAATACTCCTGGTAAGGTGACCATTGTAGCAGATGCGCTTAGAAAGAGGTCTGGTATATAGCTACTAGGAGAGCCGACGGAGTAGTTGGCTGCTTTGAAAATATCCTTTGTGGATAGAGACAGAGCAGCCTTTCGACAGTCACTCCCCCACTTCTACAGTGAGTTAGAGAGTCACAACTTGGGGAAACTGACTACGAGACACGACGTGCTCAGATATCCATAGGACATGCACCTAATAGATTCTCTGAAGGTGGGGAGCACATCATTCAGTTTAGAGGATGTACTATGGTACCATTGTCACTTTATAAAGAAGTGTTGAATGAGATCCACACATCTCCTCTAGTAGTACATCAAGAAGTGGCAAAGATGTATCAGGACCTCAGACGACAACACTGGTGTCCAGGTATGAAGAAGGTAATAGTAGAGTTTGTCTCATGATGCCTCACTTTTCAGAAAGTGAAGGTGGAGTAGCAAGTACCAAAAATCTTGGTTCAGCCCTTAAAGGTCTTAGAGTGGAAGTGGAATGGGATATCCAAGGACATCGTGATGGGTCTTCCACGTACATCTAGGAGTCATGACTCGATTTGGGTGATCGTCGAGCGACTCACCAAGTCGACCCAATTCCCACCGATCAGAGAGAAGGGTTAAGTAGAGATCTTGGGGAGCCTCTATTTATAGGATATTTTTCATTTACATGGTATTCCCTCGATGATCATCTCTGATCATGACGCAGAGCTTTTTTCCCAACTTTGGAAGGGGTTGTAGGAGGCTTTTGGGAAGCCGCTTTATCTGAGCACCCCCTTCCTTCCTCAGACAGATGGTCAGACTGAGTGAAAAATTCAGACCCTCGAGGACATGTTGTGTGCTTGTGTCCTCGAATGCGGTCATAGCTGGGAGGAGAACTTACCTTTGGTGGAGTTTTCCTACAACAACAGCTATCACCCCACCATTAGGATGGAACCTTTCGAGGGGTTATATAGGCAACCTTGCAGATCACCCTTGTGTTGGACTGACCCTAGAGATTCAGTACTCGTGGGACCAGAGATGATACGGGCTGCCAAGAAGACGGTGAGTATCATCTAGAAGAAGATGATGACTGCATAGAGTAGGCAGAAGTCATATGCTGACAAGAGATGGAGACCTATGGAGTTTCTGGATGGCGACCATGTCTTTCTACAGGTCTCACCACAATGAGGTCTATGGAGATTTGGCCAAGGAGTCAAGTTATATCTGAGATTTATTGGACCATTCCAGGTCCTTAGTAGATTTGGAGAGGTTTCTTACCACCTGGATCTTCCACCTTAGTTGCACCGGGTGAACGACGTCTTCCACGTATCTCAGTTGAGGAGATACATGCACGACCCTTCCCACATCATCGATGATGGAGAGCTGGATGTCGACGATGGGGTGACTTTCACGGAGGTTCCAATAGAGATTGAGGATCCACAGGAGTAGGTCCTACGTGGATAGTCGATACCTCTGGTGCAAATTCTTTGGCAGCACAAGAACCTCTAGGGGAGCACAAGGGAGCGGGATGCTCATATGCGTGCTCCGTACCACCATGTGTTTCCATAGTTCGATTTGTAGATTACGGGGACGTAAATCCCTACGGTGGGGAGAATGTAAAGACATGAAAATCCAATGGAAATTTTTTTCTTAAATACATGGTAATTATAAAAGCCCAGACAAATTTACAGCGCATGATTTCTAGGCCCGCTGTGCCTGGAATCAATTTCTGAAGTTTTGTTCGGGTACGGTCAGTAAACATACGAGGGGGATTTTATAACTTTTGAATCAGTGCTCGGAAATAAAATATGAGGGCACCATTGATCTTGTAGAACTGGAATTATCTTAAAAAGTCTTTCACCTCGACGGAAGTTGGTCGAGTATAAAAGTTAGTTTTTGGTTTTTCATAAAAATAATAATAAAATAAAGTGTAATACACTTTATCTTATTTGAACCTCCATTTTGGTGTGTGGTGGTTAAAACCTCCCCATGGAGGTTGGAGGTGGGACCACCACACATTAACCTCCCATGAGAGGTTAAGGTGGTGGGGCCCACCCGAACATAACCTCCCTTGTCAGGATTAATGTGGTGGGGACCACCCAAGGATAAAACCCCTTGAACTCCCTATTATGTGGAGATAAACCTCTTGAGATCCCCACTTAATGGTGCCACCAACATAATGACTCCTCTTAATCTCTCCTAATTAATTTTGTGCCTACATTCATGAATTAATTAAGTAGAGCCCATTAATATAATTCTACCTATTTGAATAAGGTACCAATGAATTAATAAGATATCAATCTCTTATTATTTCTTTTGGTTTGGAATTTCTCCATGGTGGGAAACCTTTGAGGAATGGATTATTGGGAGAAGGCTCCACCGAAGAAAACTCCTCCAAAAAAGTAGGAAGAATTTCAGCAACGATCCTTCTTCAACTTCTTCCCCGGACACCTACCGACTTGGTACCACTTCCACAACCGTCGTGGAAATTTATGAGTGGAAGAGTGTGGTTAATGCAACAAATGACAACTCCATCTTCCTTCCATGACTCCTTCAACGAACGATACCAGAAAATTAATGCTAAGGATTTACTTTGAGTAATATAACATTTCTTTTCTTCATCTTAATTTGAGAGTAAATGGTGTGACGGTTTGTAAGAATTTGTTGTTCATCATTCTCCTTTGATAAACCAATTGATATCACCACTAAAGGCGGAGGGTGCAGGCCGAACTAACATGCCCCGACTCCATCCGTCGATCTTCTATGATGTTTCTTAGGCATGGCGTTGAGGTGAAGGTGAAGAAGGAGGTAATGACAAAGGTTGTGCTACCCATGGCCTCCGTGAATTCACCACCCTCGTGGAGCACGGATGCTTCCGGCCAAACACCATCGACACGTGCTGGCCCGAGCTGTGCAAAACCGGCCAACCCGGCCTCCCCGCGTCATGCCAGCACCCCGTACAGCATGCCTGGCCTGCCGGTGCCCTACTGGCACCCCGCATGGCCTACCCGGTGCCCCGTCGGCCTACCTGCCACCCAGCCGGCCTGCCCGGTGCCCTGTCGGCCTACCTGTTCCATGCCCGACGCCCTGCCAGCCTGCCCACGCCCTGTGCAGCCTCTCGTTGCCCTACCCGACGCCCCTCCAGCCGGCCTACCCCCCACGTGGCCTCCCAGCACTATGTCGGTGCCCTGCCAACCTCCCAGTCTGGGCTGCCGAGCCATTCCCTTCGTGGCACTGGCCAAACCGACCCCGACCTCTAGGCCGAGCCGCCTATTCCACGACCTCTCGGCCAAACCGCCCCCAAATTCCACTGGGTCGGGATCAGTGGACCGGGCCAAATATAGTGGGCTGATCAGGTCGACCCAGACCGGGTCATCCTAGACTGGGTTGGGCCGAGTCGGTCGAACCGGGTCGAACCGGACCTGGGCCCACTACTAACTGTTACTTCCTTTGGCCATATCTTTGGCGCCAGATGACTGTTTGACGAACCATCAGTGGCGCTGGTTGTTTTTTGAGCAAAACGGTCCCTTTGATTATACCCCACTAATCATGGGGGTAATGTTGAGATACATTAAGGTTGGATTGTACCCGAATCCAAACAGGCCCCCAAGTCTGAAAAGCTAATAACTCATCGACTAAGTGTCTGATTAACGCACGGTCTATTACATTGAGAACCCTATGACGTGGAAGAACCTTGAGATAATCCTACATGGGATTTTGTGACAGTTGGAGTATCGACCTGCATATCGTGGAGAGGATCCACCTAGAGATGAGAAAGCATAGTACAGAGACCAAGTAGTTGGCTTAGACCTAATGACTGCCGATCTATTAGACTCAGAGTGATACGACTAGCCCAGTGGGGAGTGCCTTGGTGTCATGGAAGACCCATGGTGGGGAGCTCCTTTGTGTGACGAAGTAGACCCATGGTACTTGACATGTGGATTACCTCAAATGGCTACGAGGAAGAGAGCCTTTGTGTGATGCGTCAGACCCACGGTACTCTACACGAAGAGTATCTTAGTAGTCTAAGGATAGTGGGAATCACCACTGTGTGATGCATCAGGCCAATTGTACTCAATAGAGGAGGTGTACTACAGTATCTGAGGTTTCAACAATGTGACTGGGGATGTTACTTGATGACACCCTTAGAATAAAATCCTAGTTTGAGCTGAGTCAGTGACTTATGTGTTTTCCTCATGATTGAGATGGGTTACTTGAAAAATTAGGTATATGTATGGGCATGTACCTAAGTAATGGATATTATTTGATTTCATACTTTTTGGTTTATCCTTGTTGGATTTTGTGAGACCTTGAGGGTCTCGGGGTCCCTACTGAGTATCGTTATACTCACCCCTACACAGGTTATGCCCGCAACTCGTTGGGTTGGTTGCAGATGACGGACAGCGCTGACTGAGGATTAGAGTAGAAGGACTGGATGATACACAGAGGTAGACCTTACGACGAGTCGGTACACGAAGGATACTGAAGGACTTGGAGTGTTGATGAGGCTATCTGTACATACCTTTAAACTATGAGTTCACAGAGGAAGGCCCAGTAGCTGTTTTACTTTTCTTTAGTTGTACATTTTATCGTTTGTACTTTTACTTTCCTGTTGGGCTTGTATTTCTGACCCCATCTAATTTTAATCACTCCTTGGTATACATTTTTTCTTAGTGTTTTACTTCAAACTCGTACTCTATTGTGTGTGTTTACACTTTATAAAGGCAATTCCTTCCTAGTTTTAGGTATTCACACATTTTGTTCTAGTCGCCAGCCCTTGGCCTGTGGAAGGTGGGCTTGGGGTAGTCACAACACGGGCCTCGGGGGACTGACCGTGACAAAAAAATATTTTGATCTAATCAAACATTCTAGAACACACACACAAGTAGATGAAAAAAAATAACACAACCATGGAAAAAACAGAATGTTTTTCATGGTTCATAATTTCAATATGACATTAGAGAAACAGTTCAACTTTTATTAGAAATATAATAAGAATTAAAATTCAAATACATCAACATAATTAGAGCTATTTGAATAAGGTAACCCACTCATCTATAAATAGATTAGTTTAGAAATTTGATCCTATTTCACAACATTCTATTCATCATGGATCACCCTCTTCTCAGAAAAAGATATTGATAGATTCTCTGATCTATCACCACATTAACATTTGATCCCCAATGATAACTATAACCCATCTCTTTTACACTTATGTATCCTTTTAATGAATACTATGAAGCCCTTAAAAAATATTTTGTTATTCTTACTCATCAATAATGTTACTACTGCCCTAGTCAGTTAATCCATTTGTACATCCGTCATTAAAAATTTGATCATTACCTTCCATTTCCCTTTTCCTTTGATTTTGGATGTCATTTATTCTACTGTGTTGTCATTATCCAATTATGAAACATTCTATAATCACTCCATTCAAATGGTTATTTTACTTTCTCTATCAAGTAGTTCTCAAAGAAAAACTAGAAATTATTTTATACATAAGAGGCTTTCCATCTATATGTAACAAAGGTTCTCTACCTTTTCTATCATTGGTTGACTATGTTATGCTTAAATTATTACTACCAGGCACTCTAGAATGCATCACAAACCAAAGAGTTAGTAAGGTTTGTGGGGTTGGGATTGATCTCATGAAAAGGGATTCATGTGTATCCCTTTAAGGGGAATCAAAACCCTTTGTAGTTTTGTATCATTTAATAATGAACTTCATAAATTTTTAGGTCATGCAATAGGTACCATAGTATTTATGTTTAAAGACATCCAATACTATCTAATGATTTTTCATTTATGGTTATGAATCTGGTACCAATTTTGAGTATTTTAAAGTCACATGGAATGGATTTTTAGGTGAATGGTACCTAGAAACTAATTGTTACAGGACTTACGCCTGAGGGACTCTTTATTGGATTGGACATACAAAATGTTGGAGGCCCATTATATATTTTTCTCACTGGGTAGAAATAATGTGCTTGATTGAATTCTTGATAAATTTGGAAATATGTTTAAATCTATCAAGATTAGTATCATTGGATAGATGTGATCCCACTTGTTCCATAAGAAGATAGTTCCTCATTATCATCGGGATAAATAATTGATTGTACCCCAGGGACCCAGTATACTAAGCATACAAACTAGATCATTAAATAATATCAATGGAATACATTATTTAAATGTAATTGTTAAGTCATTAGAATTTCCTAGTTATATACATCTTGATTCCACAAATGAAACCTTAGAGCGATAATGTTTTGGTCGTTTTAAGACAGGTGAAAGGGTTATAGAAATGAATTTTTGGTTTCTAGGTTTGATGGGTGAATTCCTAACCATGTAAGGAACATGATGAATGGGGAATCAAGATGCATCATTTTAGGCTGACTGTGCCCCCAATTCATGGTAAACCGGAGTCCAATGATTAAGATATTTTGGGGGATGTGCATGACTCAAAGTAGGGTACTTGGGAAAATGGGTTGTCCCTTTAGGGTTTCCGAATTCTATATTATTAGTTCATTATAAAGAAGGAATGAAATTATATCACGAAAAGGTGGCCTGATATTGAAAATTCTTTGATGTAAATTAAATATGATTTCGAAAATGCAATTGATTTTATGGATGAATCACCACATACAGGTGATATTTTTGTCTTTATGAAAAAAGAAAGTATCATTTTATTAATATGGTTAAAATAACTAAAGTTATTTTATTTAAAATTTTATGATTATTAATTTTTTCATGGAATTCTTAGTTTATGAAAATTTATAAAAACGGATCTCTATATAAAAAGATATTGTGGATAATCACATAAATATTATTTCTGAAAAAATAAGTCAATATAATATCAATTTTCCATATAGATGGAAACAAATTACCTATATATAAAATACATTTAACTTTATATAAATACATATTCAAAGGGAAATTTTTGGAGATGTTAAGTTTTTAGATAATGAACCTATGATTATTCAGTTTGATAAGTCTTTATCTAGAAGAAACATAATGCATGAATTAAGAGGGAGTCTATATGTGAAGATGAGGAACACTTATGAAATAAGTAATGTTTTAAAAGAGAATAATTTTTAAATGTACATTAAAAATATATTTGATCACTTTGTAGAGGCATGTGGAATATATGAACATACATGTATGCCTAAGAGTTTTGAAATACTATTTTCAAACAATTTAAATAATATTTTGAGGCCAATAAACCTAATGTAAGAATAAAATATAGGAAGAATTTTATTTTTGAAACTATAGTCAAAGTATGAAGGAAGTAATATCCATGAGTTCTAGATATTGGTTTTCCATCCCACATGACTAGAGATAATATTTTAATCAGCATTGAAATTCGTTATGTAAGATCAATGGATTTTTTCAATGAAATTTCAAAAATAATTAGAGTCTTAATAGTCATAATTATATTCCAAAGAATTTTTTTTTGATATTTTCCAAAATAGTCCTTCAAGTGTTATCTATATGTGTTATGATGAAATTAAATATATATTAATGAAAGATACTTTCATTATCAAATACCTGAAGTGTGAAAAAGTTATTACATCGTGAGAATAAGAAGTGGTAATATAATCCAAATTGGAAACACTAAAAAACATGTTATTTCAGATCTAAGAATGAGAACAAACAAAAAAACTGAATGATTTTTCATCTTAACCATAGGATTACAAGAAAAATTTCAAAATAAATCTCTATAAGAAATCATACTAAATTTGAAAGAAAAAATAGATTCCATTCATGAGAGAATATGAGAAGGAAAATAGAATACGAAACTCATAGAAGAGTGGAGATACAGTCATCAAGGAAATTGGAATAACTTTATCCTAATTTATGTGGACTTATGAGATATCATTCCTATTAAGGTGATCATGAAACGATGACTATTGTGATTAATATAAATAAGAAATTTTCTTTAATTTAAAAAATATATAATTTAGAAAAACAAATTATGATAGAAAATAATTTTTTTTATCATTGAGTTATTAATAAAAAATTGACTATAATATATAAGTAAGGATTTTGATTCTAATCTTACTAAGAACTGTTTTAAGAATGAGTAAAAAACTATATAACCCACAAAAAAATGGAGTTCTTGATAGATAAATAAAATTATAATCTGAATGGGATAAACCATGTTGTCTAGATTTATGATTTAATAGTTATTTTTTAATATGGTTATATCAATGTGTATTCATATTCAGAATTGAAGTATATAGAGAATATGATCAAATATTATTAATGATGTGGTATAGTACAAGAGGAAACCATCCTTCAAATACATTAAATTGTTTCATAATTAATTTTTAATCAAAATAAAACATTATGTTCTAGGGAAGCTTGTCTCATAATATTAAATGTTCGGTAATTCACTCTCTTATTGCATGTTGTGTTAATGAATATCAAATGTTCATTACTTAATCAAGAATTTTCTATGGCACCAACCAAAAGAATTTTGTGTGCTCTATTATTTGTATTTCTTAAATCATTTTCATGTAAAAACTCCCTCTTCATCGATGTTAGATGGTGACAATCATTCCATTAAAATACTTCATATAAGACTATTCAAAATGAATTACCTATCCTCAATAAATTAATTAGAGTGTCCATATAAAATTTCATGCATAAATATATATTTGTCATTATGGTTTTAGTATGCCTTGAATTTAGTGATTTATTTACTCAATCATTGGCAATATGGATTTTGAATCTCACTAGAATTACATAAAATAATGCATTGTGGTTTTGGTTATATATTAGAAACAGAAAATAAGATATAGATAGTGGGTTTTTACTTTCAGATTAACGTAAATATAGGTGTGCTGACTAAATGAAGAATAAAACCCACAATTTCACAGTGAGAGACTATCTCTTGGGCTAGCAACAATGCCTTGAACTCCCTAAATTCTAGAATTATCCCCTCTCCTTCTTAATAGACTATCTGATTCTATATTAATCATAAAATAATAATCAGCATAAATTACATTAGAAAAATTGAATATCTAGTTTCTTGTGATATTTTCAACATTCATCAAATTTTCCCAAAATTTTATTAATTCTACAAATTTATATTTTTAATTTATTATCTTAGTTAACATTATATGGGAATTCAACTAATTTTTATTTTTGAAAATACAGTTAACAACTATATATTTGAATTCATTGATGCTCCATCAAATAGAAATATTTTAGATAATCCTTTCATATAATTTCATGACTCTAATTTTTCATCTACAACTAATTAACTATTTTTCAAGATGTTGTTAGCCAAATACACCAATATCATCCAATTAAACCCTATAAGGAAGTATAGCTAAAAGGATTAAAATAGTTCTTGAGACTAAAAGAATATTTAATTTACATATTTATCTCAGCATGCATGCACTTTAAACTTTGTTTGATCATTATTTTTTTCAAATCATAATTTCTTTCAGAGGTTTAACTATAATTTGAATACTCTGGGATGATTTTTTTGAAACAATGAGTTCTTAAATGAGAACTCACACCCAAAAACTATTTAAGTGATACAATCGGTTCATGTGAAATGCCTTACAGGTAAATTTTCATCAATATCAATGTTTCATTTATGAGCAGCAATATCAGACACCATAATAATTATTCAATTATATTTTTTCATCTAGTGTTATGAAAATCCGATACTTGTTATTACAAGCCTAAATGATCCAAAATTAATGTTCAATCCTTACACTCCATTTGTGGAAATGTTCAAATCCAGGTGATTTATTCTATACAAAATTCATTCTTGTATACATTAGACATAAATAATGTCTATCTATTTGTTTCTTCATGTACATAAGCATCAGTTAAATGGTAAAAACTGCTTACTTGTATACACTTTACATAATCAATGTTTATAATGTTTTTATTAATGCTCTTATGTTTTAGGTCAATGCCTATGTTATCTTCCCAACCCATAAAACCTATATCTACATCACTTATGAGTGCATACTCGACTCCACTAATATTTTATAAGAACAAAAAAACTATACATAATATCAAATAATGCTTAAATGTCACTACAACATTCGTGAAATTTTAAATTCTTATATAAAATTTACATTATTATATTATTTCTCTTTCTGTTTTTTTACAAGAATCAGTTTTAAACAACTATTTTCAAAAAAAAATATTAGAAGTCTTCACAGCTACAAGTAGTGATGATTAATTCTTGTCCTACAATCCTAGTAATTTAGAATAGAAATTGATTCATTACAACTATTTACAAAATTCTTATTGATATATTTATATTAATCCACTCTCAATAGTAGTTTTAATAAAATTTTTAATTACTAATGAATAGATATAAATAGAGGAAACACCACCTCATTTTTTTTTATTTTTCAAAATGATTCTCAGAAGTAAAAATTGCTAGTCATTTTTTATGAAGTTCTTCAAAAAGATTAAAATTTTACTTTATTCTGAATGATATTTTCCTACATTCTTTGACCAAAATAAATTCCACATATTCTGTTAATAATTTATTAATTCAATAAACAATTTTTTAAATTCTGATGTAAGATCTTACATGAATAAGCAAATAGATTAGCCATTTACTATATATATAATGACATTTTTTTAATGAATGATGTACATCAAGTATTTTTATCCTAATTTATGTAGTAACTAAATGAAATCCAATTAAGTCATTGATTAACTTCATTGGGTATTTATTTAGTGCTTCAAATTCTGTAATATAAGACATAATATGAAAAGATAAATCTATTGTAATTTTCTACGTATATGTTGTTTCAATTCATTCCTTCTTTTATACATTTTCATACTGTCTATAAGTACACTTTCTTTAGATATGATATCACTGGTAATCACACCAATTCATATTTCCTACCAATTCTAGAATACCTACAGGATTTCCTACCACCCCTTTATATTCCTCTGTAAGTTTTTATTTAGTTCATGGGGAGGCACCGCTGAAATATGATTTCAAACATTCTATTGAAGCCTTTATGTGGTTTTTATAAAAAATTGAAAAAAACTAATATATTAAGGTTTATTGTTTTGTATATTAATTTATAGAAAAGTTGGAAGATTTTATACTCAGTCAACTGTTGTAAACATTTTTTGTCAAGTGTTGTTAATAACAAATGTAGTAGATTTACAATATTTGATGTATTCATGACATGTTTGTTAATTATTCCTTTTAAGGAACATATAAAAATGTTGAGACTTTAATCTAATAGATAAACTTACTTTGTTTCATTGGTTCTAGTCATTGTTCTATTGTGCTCACTGGAATATTTATATATTACATGTTATGGAAGTTATTGTGGTCATGGGTTATATATTCTTGGTGTGGTCCCTTAATTAATTATATTTTGGTTATGCTGATCTCTACTTATATTATCTTATGGTTTTTCAACTGCATAGATAATATTTTTTTGCGGTCACTAGATGATATTTTTTACTATGACCTTTTTAGCATCTACCATGATTGGTAAGCTTTTCCAATAATTTTATGTCCAATAGTTTTGAACAAAAAATATTTTCTATTATTAGTTTTTTATATATGTTCACGGTTAATCGACTCTGTTGGTTTCACTCTACCCATAAATTTTTTTTTAGTAAATTGATGGTTATAGTTTTGAACAAGTTGCAATTTATTCGTGGAATTGTGCCTTCATCAATATTTCTAGCATCAATTCACTCATTAAAGATCTAGTTTATGGTAAGAGCAATTATTCCCATTTCCCATCACCTAGTTCATTTTTATTTCCCATTTCCCAGTTCCCATTATGATCGCCTGGGAATACCCATTTCCTAGTTCAGACCTATTTCCCATTTCACAATTCATTCCCATTTCCCATTTCCCATTACCTAGTTCACGACCATTTCCCATTTCCCAATTCATGGGTTCTTCATAGAGTTTCCCTATTAAGCATTTTCCAAAACCAAACACATATATATTTCAAATAATTTGGATAGGTGGTTAGATTAAGATTTTTTAATTCATTTTTAGCCTATGGGACTTGATATCAAGGATTTTATTGAATGCTATGGAGGGAAAATATTGTTGTTGTTTAGGAATCTCTTGAATTCATTATCAAAGTTGGTGGCATCACAAATGTTGTATGGTTGACCTCTTCCACACATGAAAAGGAACCCGAATCGCATGACTAGACGATCATACTAGTCATATCAAAAAAATGGAAGATCCCATGAGTTTCTCACTAAAAAAGTATTGGTAGTTGTTTCATACCCTGATGTATCATTTGGCACCATTCTATAACACCATTATTTTGAAATTTACCTAAACCAGTAAACATGATTGGACTAATAAACACTATTGTTGTGATATTATTATTATATAATTGATTCATAATTGTTCCTTTGTTTATTTTATATAACTTAAAATTTCAATATTTATTTTTTAAAATAAACTAGAATTTTTACTATTTGATGATTTATACCCTATTTTTTTGTTGTCAGGTGAGATAGAGGATGAACCGCTTCCATTTATAAGTGTACGAGAGAAGAATTATTTATGAGTGATGAACTAAAATGAGAAATGTCTCATAGATGTCTTCTCCAATCTAAAATTACATATGAAAGAAAGGGGACCTACAAAAAAAATGTAATGAAAGAGGCATGCTTAAAAAACCATGAAAACAACAACCATCTCACGAAGGTGTACTTTCGTCCACATGTAGAACTGCAAGAAAATTGACCTTTAATAAATTGGACTTGGTTAAATGTGTGGATCTTGACATGAATGTGAATCGGTATATTGACACTCAATGTATGATAGAAATAGATTTCAAATGATAATGTTTTTGAATTATGTTTGAACATATTTTTGAATAAAAAGTCTCACTTTGTTAAAGTTTCATATATTATAACTTCATATTTACTATATAATAAATATATTATATGTAGTTATATTAATAAATATAATATAAATATTTAGAAACATATATTGGAATACCCACTTATTATATTTTATTTAGAAAATAATTTTCAAATAAATATTAATTGTCAGTATTACTTAAAATATTGTTAATAATTTTGTCGATGGAAAAATAAATTTTGGTAACAATATTATCAATAGATAAATCTGTCATACGAATTTGTTTCTAAATATTTTAACCAATATATATATTATCTATTGGTAATGTCACAATATCAATAGAACTATTTTATCCATTGTAATAAAATTTAGAGACAGAGTTTTTACCAACAATTTAGTGATAAGACAGTTTTTGTTGGTAAATCATTTTACAAACATAAAATGGAATTTTACCAATAGATATACCTTTTTTGGAAAAAGAAAATTATTTTGTCAGGTGATTTATTCTATGATGAAATGGTTTTTAAACCTGTCTATTTTCCACAGGTTATGATAGTTTTATTCTTTTTTAATACCCATTTAATTTAATCGGTTATGATATTATGAATGTTTATGATATTTTGGAACACATATGTATGATTTCATTATGTAATAGGTGGTATTAATATCTCCCTCCAATTCATTGGGTAATGTTGGATAACTCGTGAGTATATATGTTATGAGTAAACCTGATTACATGTTCAAAATTATATTCATGAACCTAATTACATGTTCACAATGGTATGCATAAACTTGACTATATATTAATAATGTTACGAATAAAACTTTTTATGTGTATATGTTATTAAGAATGAACCTAATTAAATGTTCAAAAAACATTAACCTGATTATATGATTAAATTTTTATGCACGAACTTGATTACATGGTCATAATGTTATAAATGAACCTGATTACATGTTCACAATGTTATGACTGGACCTTATTATGTGATCACATTATAATGTGTCTAACTGAATACATGTTCAAAATGTTATGAGTGAACCTCATTACATATTCACAATGTTATACATGAATCTAATTACGTGTTCATAATGTTATGTCTAGACCTATCTTTCATGCCCATAATGATATGTTTGGAACTGATTTCATGGCCATAAGTTTATGCAGGGTCCTAGTTTCATTTACTTAATATAATAAGTGACCTTGTTTTTACTTATTTGTTTTCACAGTGTTATAAGCTAATGGGTATTCCACAATTCCATTTTTATTCATATTTTATTTTCCCATGGCTCATGTTCTTGATTCCATTATGGTTCATGTCTTATTTACTCCCAATATTTTTATTATGACCTCATATTATGATAATTTATTTTCATGGTATGATCAATAAAAGATATTATAATGTTCTAATACCCTTATGTTCTTGTTATGATTATGTATCTACTTTATTTTTACCCTTTCTGAGCATTAGAGCTCACTCTTTCTTAGGTTTACTTTCTCCAAGTTATGAATAAAGGTTTTATGAAGGAGTACTAAAGGGAAATATCTTTTCATGGGATTTTTAAAATCTTTCACCAGGTAATAATATTTTATTCCATGTTTCCAGTGTCAGTAAATGATTACATTCCTTATGAATTTAATTTTAAAATGTATTGAACATTCATATGAAATGATGTAATATCAATGTTTTCCAAGCCTGGGTTTCTATAGGTGGTAAAAAGGAAAGGTTTAGTTAACCGTTGGAAACTATGATGAGAACTCTTTTGTGATATACGTTGGGAAAATTTGAAGGATATTTCTAGGGATGTCTCTAAGGATATTTCTAAGGATTAATTGATTTAAAATAGGGATTCAGGATTTTGACATCCTATATTTAATGTTTCAGGATTATGTGGTTTTCTTCAATTATAAGTGTTGGTCACACTATACTTTCTAGTCTTACCCAATAGAGGGAACTAGAGGGAACTCAGTTAACATTAAATGTTTTAGATGTAAAAAATATGGGAACTATAAAAAACAATGTCCTACACTGAAATAAAATGAGGAGAATAAGTAAGGTTGTATGAGCATTGGTTATATTGCTGAAGATAAAGAGACAGTTAATGACATTTAAAAGGTATAGGATATTCTAAAAGTATTTTCTTACAATAAACATAAGAAGAAAGAGTAAATTTAGGTGGGGGACCTTAATACATGGTTCATATTTCATATTATAATAAAGGCCTATTAAGAAATAATGTGATTATTCTTGGGTAATGGATTAAGAATAAATTTGTTTGATTGAAGTATATATGTTTTAGAATTCAAAGAATATGTTATAAGAATCTTGAAATATATATATTTATTTTCATTATAACGTTTTCATTATGGATTTAAAAAAATGATGAATGGTGATGATGTCAAAGAAAAGTGATTTAATAGAAAATTGATATTTTGATTAAGGTAAGGTAATAATTATTGGGTTCCTCATGTTGATAAAATTATGTTTCTGTTGGATAATGGGATGATTAATATGGATAATGTAAATTGGATACTTCTGATTTCAAAGTAAATTATCATTGATTTATTAAAAAGTGGTATATTATATCATAAATGAAGTTTAAAACATTGTTTGGATTTGAGGAATATACCCAATAATATTTTTAATGAGATTCAATAAAGGTTTTAATTCATTTTTTATAGTAATTCATATTATTACCATGTTTTAAGAGAATGAATGATGAAGGATTCACATGTTTGGTGAGTGAAAAATAAGATCTAATTTATGAAATATGGGGGATCAAGGTTTAGAAAATTTTGATAAATTTTGTGACATTTTTTATAAAGTTTCATACATTCATATTTCATATGTTTTATAGGGTTTACCATTGATGGAATGGATTTAATTAAATTTTAGATGAAGTTTTAGACATTAATGTATTATCTCTCTATATGAGGATTTATTCATATTTGATAACCAATGAAACCCATTTTTTATGATAACTAAAGACATATTGAATGGATTATCATTCCATTTATGCATATCAGGATCAATTTGTGTTTTAGGGATTGTAAATTCACCTCTATTTATTGGAATTGGAGATGAACTGGAAATTGATCTGGGCAGAACCAAACGATGTGATTGTGATTATTAGATGGATTGAAATAAAATAACCACACATTCTTGTGGAAATAATTCATATTTAATAAAAGGATCTTGAAGTAAAATGTTTTCTTATTATCATCATTATTTATAACATCAATGTCCTCTTTCATGCCTATTTTATTTATAGTTTCTGATTGTTAACATTTTATATATCTCCAAATTTCATTTCATTTTTAATCATTATCAGTCATTGATATTATTTATAACTTTCTTACATGTCCATGTTTTCACTTTACCACTATGTTCTCCTCTGTGGAAATCTAGTTATGAGTTTCTTTGGGTAACTTTTATGTTTCTAACTTTCCCTTTCTAAATGATGTTTATATATTCATTTTTACTATGTGAGTTTCTATGTAAAGTAATTTTAAGTATTAAACCTTTGTTAACACAAATGAGTTTCACAGGTTAAATTCCTTTTCAGTGGGGTATAATTTAACACCAGTACTTTTTATGAATAATTATTTATTTCTCAAACAATTTATAACTCATTGATGACTATCATTGTACACTACACCATGTTAAGTTTTATATATAGACAACACCTAGATTATATTATACTATAAAAAACACTTATATTATATTTTTGGTTCATGAAAAACAATTTTTATCCTGTTTTACTCACAATTACAAGTTCCTTTGATATCTTGTGTAACACACAAGACTGAGTTTTACCAAACTACAGTATACTATTTATAATATAATTAAAATATTATTATAGTTATTACTTAGATTTTTAATTAGAGATTATGAATGGGATTAATTAAATTATTAAAATATGTTTTATTATTGATTAAAAAATTTATTCTTTTGAAATTAACTAATTATAAATTAGAGTATTAACTTTTTTAGAATAATGAAATTCATTTTCTAAAGAAAAAAAATTATATGTGAAAACATGTCTTATCTCAATAAATTAAATAAAACAATTTTGATTAATTTCTATAATTTAATTTTTATATTTTATATTCATTCAACTATTAAACATTTATCTTATTTATTTTATATACAAGGGATAGGAATAAATCCAATTTTTCACATAAAAATTCTTATTTTTCTAAGAGAATGTTTTACCACATTTTAATGAAAGACTTGTTTTAAAACTAATTTTTTTCACCATTATATTTCCTTTGGAAAAATAAACTTCATTGTTGAAACCATAATATCCTAATTTACTTTTGGTTAGTTTTATATATTTTTCTTAGGAGATTCATTTTTTCATGAATAATGAAAATATTGAATTTTAATTACAAACTGATTTTTCATCTAATATATTTACAAAGTTAAATTATATTTTTATTTAATTTTATAGTATATTTAGATAAATTATACATATATTAATTAAATTTTAGTCATTGGATTCAATTTCACATTGAAATTTGATATAAATACATTTCAATATTTTGAACATTTTAACTTTAAAAACATATTTTCTTATCCTGTCTACAGGATTCATTTAAAATTATTTTCAGACACTTATGTTCTTATTGATTGGAAAATTGATTCTGAATTTGAAATGATTATAATTTACAATTTCTAGTAAGGTCAACGTAATTTTTGAAAAAAAATATTTTTGAAAATAGTAAAAATTAATTACGGTGAATAAGGTAAAAATGAGTTTACTCAGGGGTTAATCTTAATCTTATGGGGCCAAATGTCCTATAAATATGTAAAAAACGCCTTTTATGGACATATTTAGGAAATCTCTTTCCCTTTATAAAAAATGATCTATTATTGGAGACACGTGATGTAAGGGATAACTCTGAACCATGTTTTCATTTTTGTATTTACATAAAGGCCACACCTCCAATACTATAAAAGGACCCCCCCTCCCCCCTCCCCCCTCCCCCCCCCCACACACACACACCACATCATTATAGCTCCAAATCCCATTTTCATGTCCTATCCATGACAAAATAGGCTCCAAAAGTTTATACTTTCTACCTAGAAGTCTCACTTTGGGATGAAATTTAACCAGAGAATCCATTTGGTGGAAACTAAAAAGAGTTACCTGAAGAAGAGGTGATGTTCTTCAATCTGAACTTCTATTTAATTTCATCCTCTAACCATTAAATTACTATTAGTATATGATTATATAATAACCCCATTCTCATAAATATATGAATATTTTTTTATGTTAAGATTACTACCTAAACTTTCACACACTTCCATAAAATGGTATACGCAATCATCATTCATGTGTACGATGGATTACCGCCACATGAACTGATGTCATTCATTCTTACATTAACACATTTAAATGTTTAGAATAATAATTTACATTCAATTTTTATATTATATTTATTTTTTTAGGATTTTTTCGTCTATAATTATTATATAACACATACCTTCTTGCTTTCGATTTTGTGATAATATGATAACATCTTTTTTAGACCTGTGGACTACTAACTGTTCATAATGATGTAATTCATTCACACATTACATGGAATGTATTAAGGATGGAATTAATAAAAATTTCATATATATAAATTAATGATTCTAATTTAATTATAATATATATATTTCATTAACTATAATCTTTTCAATATGATAAGAAAGCGGGAATAGTGCTCATTTGTACGTACGTCCAACCATCTCCATGAACTGTGTATCCTATTTTCTATTTAAATATTTTATAAATTGTTATAAATAAATATATCATGAATATATATGATATTTATATTATGTTTTACATTCTAAATATATTGAAATATTGATCAAACAAAAATGAAAAAAAATAACAAGTCAAATAATATATGAAAAACACAGTTTATATTACCTAAAACACAACTTTAACATGGAATCGTTAATAAAAAGGTAATATAAAGTGATAATTGTGATGAACCGACTTGGATTTTCCTCAAACCAGGAACTCGACACATTATCTCACATACCTGAAGGGCATTCCTGATCCCCATGGGCTGGCAACAAGCACAAAGGCATAAAACAATACAATAGAGATAATGATTTCTACCTACCTAAAAATCACATGTCATACATATATAAAGTAAGAAAGAAACAATTTAAGTATAATGAATATATATATTTCATAACTGTCTGAAAACATCAGAAATAATCAACTACAAAGGCTGCTAAAAATAAAAATATATTCCAACTACAATGGACTAAAAACCAAATAGGTGATCCAAATGATGGTATGGATAAAATCCCACCATCTAACCACCAGCTAAAATGAACCACACTGCCTCACTACAGTTCCTTGAATTTCCCTACACTCGAACACACGCAAAGATATATTCACCACTGAAGAAAGGCATAGGGTGTGAGCTAATAGGCACAGTAGGATCTCGCCCAGGTGTTCCATAACAACTCTCTGTATAATAAATTATGTATACTCATTTTAAAAAAACATGGAATGATAAGTAGTAAATCAGTATAATTGATAACATGGTAAATATTTCTCTCTCTACCATAGTTCTAACCATGTGTGAGTATATCACTTTTAAAGAATATTTTCAATATCATTTTTGACAAACATAAACCTGCATATTTGTTATAACTCAGAAAAATAAGTAATACAAAATAGAAGAATATGAATCACAAAACCAAGGAATAAAATAGTTCCCATCCATAGAATACTCATACCAAAATAATCAAGTTCAAAAATCTGATCCTAGAACACAAGCCTAAGAAGAAAATGAATTATCTATGAGTAAACCGCTCCAAAATGTCAATTTTGTTCCATAAGAAAAAAGTTACATGGAAACCGAGGAAGGAAACAAGAAAAACCTCCTCAATAATCATAAAACAATGGGCGATGGCCCCAAGATAAACATTCTACATGATTACCCAAGGCAACCCATGTTCCCTTTTTCACAAATCATTTTAATGATTTCAAAAAAAAAATATGTATCAATTCATAGATTCTATTTCAATACATGAAAATACACACTTTCTCTCAATTTATTAATAACCATGGAAAACTATTTTTCAATAAAAAACCTTTTTAAACACACACAAAAATATCATACCAATTCCATTTACAAATGAGTTTATAAATAAAGAATAATCAATCTTATCAACATAGGCTTGAGACTGACCACCTACCTAAAAACATAGGTCATACATGCCCATAAAGGAATACAAAATCAACAAAACCCATCATGCTAACAAAGGCTCTAGAATCCTATCCAAATCAATTTTGATTAAATTTAAAAGCCTATGGGATGGGGGATGAGAGGAAACTCACATACCTTAATCAATAACACCCACCACACCACGAAAAATAAAGGAAAAGTCCCCTAGAACAAGATTAAACAATATATCTAGGAAGAAACCAAGAAAAAACACCATATTTACCCAACAGATTTGAACACGCCACCCAAAGGTGACATCGTGATCCAGTTAAATGAAAAAATAGAAAGAAAACTAACCTGGAGAGATGAACTACAAAACAAAACAAGGATTATACTCTAAACTGATCAATCTAAAAGGAAAGGGGTCAGTGAAAATTACCTAGTAATGGCCTTGGGTCGAGAAAAATAAAGATTTGGAGAACGGACCAAACAAAAAAGAATACAAACATGTGTTTAAAAACTGGTCATGGGTCACGTCACGATTTGTAAACCCTGGTCACATCGTGAAGTCAAAGATAGATAATTACGTCGAAAAACATATCACCTAGGCTTAAAAACTGACATTTTCAAGACATGGTTTGTAATCCCCAGTCATGGCGTGTAACCCTTCATAGTGTTATCTCCCCTTTCATGACATGAACCCAACAACCATTAGACGACATGTAGCATAGATACACGACATGTGACTTCTCTAAAACCTATAGAAAATCCATAAAACCACCTATAAATACCTTAAAGCAAAAGGGAAATTAGAGAGAGGTAAAAACATACCTAATCATGGTAATGGGATGTTACAAACTCCCCAGTATAAATATTTTTTGTCCCCAAGAAGTCAAGTTGAATATATAGTCCCCAGAAAGGGATGAGGCCACTTCTCCCTCATCAAATATTCACGTTCTCAAGTATCATTAGAATCCAATCCTCGTTTCCATAGAACTCTATCCAAATTAATCAGATTTACATGCAAGAATTTCACTTAAAAGTCATCAATCTCAACCAGTTTCTCCATAATAGAAGAATCTGGCTCTAAATCAATCTCTTCCCAACTCAAAACATGAGCAGGGCCTATTTGATACATCTGGATCTAATATATGTGAAACAAATCGTGAATACCTATGAAATTAACATGAAATTCTATCTTATAAGCAACTTTCCCAAGACACTCTCGGGGCTTTAACGGTCCAACATATATTGGAGCCATCTTTGCCTATTTTCCAAGAAGACAGTGACCCAAATATGGATAAAAATTCAAGAAGGCCCATTAACATATGGAGAGATCCAAACAATGATTCCTCTGATCTACATATGATTTCTATCAACTCTGGGATATAACCAGACATTGATGTACATCATGAACCTTTTTCGACCTTTCCTGAACCAAACTTAGTCCAATTAAAGTTACTTTACCCACCTCTACCCAATATAGAGGTGATCTATATGAGAGACCATAAAATGAATAGAATGGATACATTCTGATCGAAAACTGATAACTATTATTATAAAAAACTCAACCATTCCCAAGTGGTCATCCCACGACCCACTGAAATTCAAGTCATAGGTGTGAAGCATATCCTCCTGGATCTGAATTACACGCTCCATATGACCATCTGTCTGTGAATGTCATGTTGTTATCAACTTGATATTATTTATCATTACATCATAAAGACTCATATATAAAATTTAGGTAAAACATGGATCCATGTGTGAAATAATGAAAGAAGGACTCCCTTGTAAGCTCTTGATCTATTGCACATAGAGTTTACCCAGATTCTCCACCTTAGTGGGGTCTTTGATCAAAATGAAATGACCAAACTTCATTAACTGATCAACAGCCACCAAGATAGAATTATTCTCTTGGGGATTCTATGTTAATCCAAAAAAAAATCTATTTATACCTTGACCCATATCCAAAATGGCTTCAGAAGAGGCTGAAGAACACTGGTGATTTTTAAGGGTTCTGCCTCTATCAACTGAGAGGTATAAAAGCAATACATAAACTCTGTAATGTCACACTTCATAACTAACATATATATCTTTATCTCATTTCATAATACATATTTATAGTTCCTTGATGAATGGTCCATGAAGATCTATGATAATTTAACAAGACTTAATCCTCACAAATTCTAGGATGACAATCCTATTCCCGAAGTGAACATGCCATCTAAAAAAGATACAAACCCAAAACTGTCTCCCCACTATAATGGATTTCTCAAGTCTTTTTAAACTCATTTTACAACTATTGAATCTACATGATAGACTCCATGAGACATGATGATAATTGAACATTGGACAGAACCATGCCTAAAAAATCCTCCGGAGCATCTAGGTGAAACTGAGTAAAAATACACAAAAGGTTCCACTCTTACTTCTATTCTAGAATAGTGTATGATGATAATTTCCTACTAATAGTTTTTTCAAAAAAAATCCCTTTCCCAGGATGTAATAAATATTGAATTCAAATATTTTTAGGTATTATACCCATTGTCTATTTCTATTATTCATTTCTTTCTGAGAAAAGACATAGATCAGACTCTTATGATTAGAGAAGACTATAAAATTTTCCACACAAAGATAGTGTCACCAACACTTAAGTGCATGGATGATTATAGTAAGCTATAAATCATGAGTGGGGTAATTCATGTCATGCGGTCAAAGATGATGAGATCTATATAAAACCACATGGTTTTTCGACATAATCATACATCCTACACTAGCACCCAAATCCTCACAAAACACCTTGTATCCTTATCCGGCTCACATAAGATCAGAATAGGTTCTGATGTCAGAATCCATTTCAGTTCACTGAAAGAAGTCTGATACTTTGAATCCTAGGTGAATTTCACCACTTTTAGGACAATTTCAGTAAAAAGGTGACACCATATTAGTGATTTCCTTGACAAATTTTTGATAATATCCTCCAAGACCAAGGGATCTTCTTATCTCAAAGACATCTCGTTGTTCCTTCAAAGACATAACAACCTTCACAATATTTGGATCAACTGAATAAACTTTTTTGGACAAATTTTTTTTAAGAACTTTACTTCTTGAGTCTAGAAACTACATTTTAAAAGCTTTCCATAAAAATAGTGATTTCTCCAAAGTTCCATAACCAAAATGAGATAGTGCATGTGATCAATATAAGATATTGAATAAACTATAATATCATCTATGAATACTACAACAATTTTTTTAGATTTTTGTGGAATATCTGATTCATAAAAGCCCAAAAAATGAAGGAGTGTTAGTCAGACCCAAATACATCACAAGATATTCATAATGGGCATAGGTACTTCTAAATACTGTATTCGGTATATCAGACTCTCGAACTCTAAGATGATAATAACCCAACTGAACACCAAACTTTGAAAACTTCTTTCCCACTTTAAATAATCCAATAGATATTCCACGTGAGGCAAAGGATATTTGTTCATAGACATTACCAGGTTTAACTTCTGATAGTAAACTCATAATTTAATGGGACCATCTAATTTCTTGGAAAAGATCATAGGGGATGCCCAATGTGACATGCTTGGGAGAACAACACCTTTTTCTAACAGGTCATCCAACTGAAACCTGATCTTTTTCAGCTCCAATGGTGACATATGATAAGAATTTATTGATATTGGCTATAAACCTAGCACCAGTTCCATCAAAAAATTTACCTATCTCTATAGAAGAAGACCAGATAAGTAATTTAAAACAATGTTACGAAATTTTTGAACAACAATGGGAATATCATGGATATGACATACATCATTGGGTTCAAACAAAATAGCGAACAAAAAACTCCTCATCTTTGGGTGGGAAGGTCCTACATGACCTGACTTTGTGTCCCACACACCGTGAAACACACGACAGTTCCCATAGCCTTCAAGAAATGAAAAGTGCCAATGAAAAAAAAAACCTTATCACGATAAGAAACATTCCAATCCATAACAATGATTATGCCAAATAGATCTATATCAAGAACAATAATATATCAAACCAACTATGTATTGTAAAATATGGAGGAACAAGAAGGACATATGGACCCCTCATCATTCCTCATACCTTGTGGAGTTTCTAACTCTATTTTAAAGAAAATATGTTCTATTGAATGATTAATAACTTCATGAAAATGTCCAGATATAAAAAATTGGGAGACACCAGTATCAAATAATGTAATTGTTACTAAAGATTAAATAAGGATAGTACGTCTCACTATTGCTGGACCTGTATTAACTTTCATTGGACACTCATCTACTGCATCATGTTGCTTCACTCCTATTGCATGTGGCTAGATCCCTATAGTCATTAATGTCTTTTAATTCACCGTATTATCCTTTGTAACTGAAGAACCCATAAAAATGAGGTGCAGTCATAGCCTGGCGGAAGCTCTATAGATGGACAAAACATCCATAGCTATTGTACACCTTTTCCGACATAGGACAATAACGTCTGGTGTGTCCTCCATTATCGCACTGATAGCAAGTCATAGGAATGTTACTCATTTTTACATATGGTTCAGAGGTGGGTCACTACTGAGACCCATCTCCACCACTTCTGTGATGATCTCACCATTTCCTCTTCTTCCCATGCACGCCACTGAAGCTACCACCCGATGGAAGATAATTGGTAGAAAATATAACCTTTCCCACCATATTCATTTCTACCATTATATCTCTACCTAACATCTCTACATAGGTATAATTTTATTTCATAAACACATATGATCTGCTATCTGGTCATAAACCTTGTAGGTAATTATTCACCTTCAGCTAAACATTGTATACCATGTCTAAAGATAATTAGAGAAGCTAATAAAATCATTTGGTTTGTGTTGAGAAATAATGCTCCCCCTACTACAATGATAATAACTGCATATAATTTTCTATTATAAAATAATCTTCACAAAATTTCTAAAAGAACAGGTTTTTGAAACCCTTCCAATCAATGTTTATGTGCCTATCTTCTTGGACCATAGAATCCCACCATCACTTTCCAGATCCCCCAAATATGAATGTTTCACACATCACTCTAACATTAGTATGTTTTTCCATGAAGTAGAATATTTTATCGATCATATCTATCCAATATTATGTCTCTTGAGGTTAATTTGACCCTTTATATAGTGGTGTATTCTCGTGAAAGAACTCTTGCAATCTATCATTCACTCTTCAAGCTCCTGGTTGTACTCCCACAATTGTGTTCTGAACTCATGGGGCACCCTCATCGATATTACAGACACTATATATGATAGTCTTAAATAGATTATGATCAATAGGTGGATTCACATGTGGAGTATCAGTTTCACCCTCTTGGGAAACTCGTGTAAGACATCTTGGAGGCATACTATTTCACACCAAAACACAAGAATGATCAGAAAATGGAACAAGTCTCGTCTCAAACTAGAAAGTCCAAAAGAAAAAACTAATATTTTAAAAAAAAACAAACACTAGAGAAAAGTATCCAAAAATCACTTGGAAACATGAGTATTGTCACAATAATATCTATATAAGAACTTATCACAACATTCCTCTCAAGTCCCGACAATCCTATATCTAGTTCAACAGATGTCCCAAGATAAGGAATCTTGAGTAAAGACCTCCTCTTATACAAAACTATGATGTACTGACCTAGGGTTCCCTCAAACTCGGCACCCAACCCATTACGTCACATACCTGAAGGGTGTTCCCGATCCCCATGGGCTGGCGACAAGAACTCGGTCATTGAACAACAAAACAGACGGAATGATTTCACCCAACCTGAACAACCACATGGAATCCATATATAGAGCATGAAAGAAATAGTGGATGTATTATGAATATATATATACCATAAATGAAAGAAAACAGTGGAAACGCACAACTGAAAAGGTAGATAAAAACTCCAAGAAGATTCCAACTTAAATGGACTAAAACCCAAATAGCTCTTCCAAATGATTGTAGGAATGGACTCCCACCATCTACCCAACCAGTTGACACAAACCTCATAGCCTCACTACATCTCCTTGTCATTCCCTGCACATTAAGACAAAAAAATGTCTGCACGCCACTAAACAGGTGTATAGGGTGTGAGATAACAGTCTCAATATGATCCCACACAGGTGTTCTATAACTAGTCTCATATAAAAATCTTGTATTCTCATTTTAAATAAAAAAATGTCATGATTTGTGGTAAATAAGTTTTATAAAAAAAATGGTAAAAAGTTCCATTTCCCATAGTACTAAAAAAAGTGTGTGTATAAATTTAAAAACACATATTCCATATCATTTTCCATAATCAGTAACTTGTATATCAAGGGTAACTCAGAAATCCATGAAATAAAAAATAGAAGAAAACGTATCAAAACACCACGGAATACTACAACTCTTAGTTGAATACTAATGACACCACAATAATAAGGTGTACAAATCTAGTCCTAGAACACAAGATTAGGAAGCAGAGGACTACCCCATGGGTAAACCCCCCAAAATGCCAATATTGGTCCCCTAGAAAAATGGTACTAGCATAAATATGAAATCACAAAAACAAACCTCCTTGATAATCACAAAACAATGGATGATGGAACCAAGGAAAACCATCCACCTAAGTACCCAAGGTAACACGTGTGCTCTTTTTCCAAAATCAATTCAACGCTTTGAAATCCAATTAAAAATAATTTCCCAATTTCTATTTCAAAACTTGAAAATACCCATTTTCTCTCTGTTTAATAATAATTATGAAAACCCCAATTTTCACTAAAACACCTTTTCAACAAACACAAAAATATCAAAAAAAATCCATTTATAAATCAATCTGTAAATAAATAATAATCAATCCTATCAACATAGGATATAGAAGGAACCTCATACCTCAAAAAGTGGGTCAGACTTGCCTGTAATGGAATCCCAAATCAAAGAAATCTGACCCATCATCGATGGACCTAGAATAAAATCAACATCAATATTGATTCAATTTAGAAGAAAAGGGGTTGGAAGATGAGAAAAACCCACATACCTCAAATACAAATACCCACCGCACCACGACTAACGAATGAAAAGGCCCCCAGAACAGGATTAAACAACGGACCATGGAAGAAACCAAGAATAAACACCGTATATACACAATAGATTTAAAAATTCCTCCCAACGGTGATGTCCTGATCAATTTCAATGAATAAATATAAAGACAACATAATTGGAGAGATGCGCCACAAAAAAATGTGCATCATACGCGACATATATTGATCCAGAATGATAGGAGTCTCTAAAAATAGCCTAGTAACACCCTTGTGTTGAGAGAAATGATGATTTGGAGAAGGGATTGAACCAAAAAAATCTAAACGTGTGTTTTAAAACTAGTCATGGGCTGAGTCATGACATATAACCCATGTTCACATCTTACAGTCCATACAAGATAAGTATGTCGAAAAACCTCGGTCCTCAGCTTAAAAACTGACCTTTTTTCAAGTCATGTTGTGTTAGCCCTGGTCATGATGTGTAACCCTTCATAGTGTTGTCTCTCCTTTAACAACTTCTACCACGTAACCATTACACAACGTGTAGTAAGGATACATGGGACATAACTTCTCTTCAGCCTCTAAAAAATCCGGATAACCAAATCTAAATACATTGAACCAAAAGGGAACTTAGGGAGACGGAAAAAGTTAACTGATCAAGGTAACATGATGTTAAAATAATGAAATATTATATGGAATGTTATATAAGAATATTGTTCCCGGTTTGATGAATAGAAAATTTATATTTATTATACAGGAGGATTGAACATGTATAAAAAAATTCAACTAAGGTAAGGGTTTTCTCTTCTAACATTTATTTATACCAGATATATGCTATATTTACCACTTATTCTAATTTAGTGATTTAGATTATGACTTATTAAATGTTATATAAATAATTTTATTTCGTTCATGATATTAAAAGATTAAATTTATGTTATACTTTCATGGATCTCATGAATTAAAAGATACACAAGTGGTAAGTGGATTTCTAGACTAACTTTTATTTCTATAATACTTGTTCCTTATTGACTAAAAATTATATTTTTTTTATATTGGAAACACTTTTATGGGAAATGTGAGAACCAATGAAAATACAGAATACAAACCATCAAAACCCTTACAAAATTGATGAACCATTAAAAAATAATTTGAGCATATATGAAATGTTTTCCTTAAATAATTTCCAATGAAGATAGATTACCTCTCTATCCAGGTCATCTTTGATATTATCTTTGAACCAATACACTATCTTTTCCAATATTTGAATGTACTTCACTATTCTTAATTTCCCTTCATTGAAACCACTTACCATAATATAATTATGCCTTATTCAGCACTCATTTCTTTTTTATGTTGTATATACAGAACAAAAATGTATTATATGATCCTTATACTTAAATTAATGGGTATTTAAATATCCCTTTAAACATCTATCATTCACGTAATTTATTGTTAAAAAGCTACCAAATTGGTAAGGTAATTTAGTATAAATTTTCCTTCTTTAATACACATGTTATGTTATACTCTTACATTACTTCATGAGGTGTATATACCACCCTTTGAAATATTATATCATAAATCTTCTCCCCTTCAAGATATTTTATGCTTCATGTAATGTTATTATTTCATAGGTATTTTGAATAAATGTTACCAAAGTGGTAAGAATTTATTACTACAATCTCATCATTAATTAGGATTATTAATGATTATGCTTCCATTGATGAAATATTATGATACATTTCCCATAAATTCTCATTAATTTTATTCTCCAATAGTTATTTATTATATATCCAAATAATGGTACCATTTTCTAAATATTTGGTACTTAAGCTAATTTGGAAGGTATTTATTTGAAATTATGACATTATCTTTCTCTCTTCAGTCATAAATCGGTTTTATTCAAAAATTGTGTCATCTAATAAGATTTATGAAAATATTTATAAAAGAAATTTTAAACTCATTTTCATGGAAATTTATTTGAAAAATGTTTTATGATTTCAAAACTTTTTATCAAAGTGGAAAGGATAATTTCATCATGATATTATTTAAATTATTTTTAAAACATAATTCCTAATATATCAATTTAGTTTTCAATGAAATGTATTTTGAAAATATTTTATGTCATAAAGAAGTTATTTTCAAAAACAATTTATTTCATGAGAACTGATCAAAGTAATATGTCAATGTCATTCTCCATCTAATGTGTTATACTTTTATATAATTTATGATTTAGTTGGGGAATTAATAAATGATTCCATTCATATTATTTCTCTGAATGGTTTATGTTTTTATTATATGAATTTTTTAAAACTTTATTCCTTATAGAGGTTATTCTATAATGAAATGATGGTGAATGATTTCACTTTTATAGATATTATGATGGGATGAAGTATTTATAGTACCCATTTCATTTCATGGGTTATGGTATTTTGAATGTTTATGATATATTGGAACACATATGTATGGTTTCATTATTTAATTGGTGGGACCTATATCTCCCTCCAATACATTAGGAAATGATGGATAACTCATGTGTATATATGTTATGCATGAACCTACTTACATTTTCATTATGTTATGATTGAACCTTATTACGTGTTCATAATTTTATGCATGAATCTAATCACATGTTTACAATATTATCTATGAACTAGATTACATGTTCAAAATTTTTTGAGTGAACATGGTTACATGTTCACATTATTATGAGTGAACTTTCATACATGATCAAAATTTTATAAGTGAACCTGAATACATGTTCACATTGTTATTTGTGAACCTAATTAGATGTTCAACACTTTTATGCGTGAACCTCATTACATGTTCACAATGTTATGTGTGAACCTGATTACATGTTCAAAATGTAATGAGTGAACCATTTTACTTGATCAAAATGTTAGGTCTAAACATGATCACATGGTCATAATGTTATTCCTAAACCTGATCAAATTTTTACAATGTTATGTGTGAACCTGATTACATATTCCCAATATTATGTTTGAAACTATATTTCTTGCTCATAATCATATATGTGGACCCAGACATAGTTCCACATGATTATATGATGACTCATTTCATGTCCATAACATAATGAGTGAACCTGTTTCTAATTAT
The DNA here is from genome assembly GCA_963277665.1 of Viscum album. Classification (NCBI taxonomy): domain Eukaryota; kingdom Viridiplantae; phylum Streptophyta; class Magnoliopsida; order Santalales; family Viscaceae; genus Viscum; species Viscum album. Next base: position 207,504,139 of record OY728146.1, on the reverse strand, counting down.
ACAAATTCAAAATTTTAAAAGTTGATGTGTACGCCACAATTCCATGTTTCATTCCTATGTTATGTTCTTATAGATTTTATATTGATTATATTATTATTTATTTCTTACGAACAACAAATATTTATGACATGACTCAAGACTATAATCATTGATATGGAGGGTATGATCATAAAATGATATGCTCATGTCCTCATACCCTTATATTTATGTTATGATTATGTATCTCCTTTATTTTCACCCTAAATAATCATCTTATATTAGACATTCTTATCATCAATTTTCCGATGTTATGAATAAAGGTTTTATGTAGGTTTATGAAAGGAGAAGATATTTGAGGCGTATTTTTGAAGATATTTCACCAAGTTAGAATATTTTTTTGCATGATTCCAGAGACTAAACTTTTAGAGTCCTTGGGTATGTACTTTTTCAATGTGAAAAATATTCATCTAAAATGAATTAATATTCTTGTATGTTAAGACTATTTCCATATATGATCTATGTTTACTGGACATTATACTTATTTATTATTTTGTAGAAAGGTATTTGAGAATATATTCACAATCAATACTCATATTTATTGAATAAAAACTATGATATGACTCAATAAAAGATGTATTAAAATGACACACCACAGTTGAAATACATATGGGTGCTTTAAATCCCCATCATAATCAATTTCATGGTGAAAATATTAGGTATTTTGATCAAAATGGTGTTGAGGGAATATTTTTTAGATACCCTCTTAATGGTACATGATATATGTGATATAACAATGAAACTAGAAATATTTTTTACCCTATAGATGTGAAATTTCTAGAACATTATAATATAAATTTTTCATGGACATTTTAAAATATAAAATGAATTGATTATCATGTTGATCATGTTAATAATCGTAAAAACATTTCTGACAAAAGTAATGATACAAAATAAGAATGCGATAAATATATAAAATCGCAAATTTCATTTGATAATTAATAACTATGTTCATACCATATAAGTATGGAGAATTAATTAGAGATCCAAAATGACATTGTACATAAAGGATAACATGATCAAACTAGTAGAATATAGAGTTCAGTCTCACATACCTCATTATATTCTCAGGTAGATACAAAAAATGTGGAAGGAGATTTGGAGATTTGGGAAGTGATTGATTCTATGAGAAAAGAGTTTCATCAAAACAATAAGAATGATACATGGGAAAATAAATTGAAATTGAATGATAAAATATGATTGGAACAAAATGGGTTTTTGAAAATAAGATGAATAAAAAGTTTCAAATGATATAAAATAAGGAAACATTTGTTTGTAATGGATACACCCAAGTTAGAGGCACTAATTATTAGGATTCATTTTCTCTAGTTCAATGACATGAATCTAATAGAACCATTATTTTTATTTACTCACAATGATATTATATGATATTTAAAATCAATTAATGTATTTTTTTTAAATGGAGAGATTGAAGAATAATTTTATATTGAGAAATCATATTTCTTGTTGGTTGGAAAATATTAAATCTATATTTTTTAAGTTTGAATAAATATTTATATAGATTTTAAAAACTTAAAATAACTTGGTATTATAAGTTAGTAACTTTATTGAAAAAGTTGAATCTAAAAGAATAAGTGTTGAAAAAAACCTCTACATAAAAAGATAATCAACAGTTTTTCCCTAATTGTGATTGTTTGTGTTAAAGATATCATATTTAAAAGGAATGATGAACTATTGTGTGAAAGGTCTCTGTAGGATATAAATTATTTGTTTGAAATGTATATGCAATGAGAAAGGAAATAATTTGATAGAATTAAAATCTATGAAAAGAAAAAAAATACATTATCCTCTCTCAATATAATAGTTATAATGAACTCATGATGAAATATGGAAATAAATAATCAAAAGCCTATTTACATACCCATTTTAGTGGAAAAAATGATGAAAAAATCAGTTTAAGGAAAGGATGTTGATCCAAATTATTTTATAATGTTTTTCAGAAACCTTCAACATCTAATAGCTTCATGGATATATATTTTGTATGTTGTAACACTTTATTTCATGTATCAAAGTGATCCAAATTAATCAAATATTATGGATAAAAAAATGAAATCTCATTTATATAAATGGACAAGTTGTTTTTAGATTTACATATGATAGATTTTCAGTTATTGTACTAATTGGTTATTTAGATGGAGACAGTTCTGGATGTGTTAATGAAAAATGATCTACATATAGTGGAGTTTTTTGGAGAATGATATGTCAGCCAATGATCCCATACCTAAGTGGTAAGGGATCTAACTTGGAATAAAAGTGACTGAGGTTCTAAACCGGGTGGGATAACATTTCTGTGTTACTATATATGTATTGTAGCAGTACTATATATGGTAATATTCAATACTATAGTAGACAAAACTATTCATCTAATTTGGGCCTTTAGGTCACCGGTTTGGACTTATGGGTCCCAGGGCCTTCAGTTTATCAAAGGAATTCAGGGCACAGGGCCTTTAGTCCATCAAGGACAATGGGAACCTAGGCCTTCGGTCCATAGAGACATGAAAAAAGCCCAGATAGACCACATAGGAGGAGGCCCCATAAAATGATTGAGAGAAAGAAGCATCCACCAAAGGGGACCTAACCTGATTGGAAGAATGGGAGGGTATGGAAATTTCCATCGGTACCAGGCCCCATGGAGATCTACATTTGGGATATTCTAGTCTACCATCCATGAAAAGTGGGGAGATAAGTCCTTAAATGTTGTAGATTCTAGGGAGGGGATGTTCCAAGTGTCAAGGTCAGGGCTTCGGGTCACATATTAAGGACATGCGCCTTTGGACTGTCAGGTCATTTAATGGGACTACGAGACATGTAAGAGTTCCCATAAACCCTTAAAACTGGGATTATTTATAATAAATAAGTAAAATATAAGGCCTTCAGGTCATTCAGGAAGGATACTAATGTGTGAGTTTTCATAGAAATACGAAACATGTGGTAACACACATTACATTATAAGCTAAGTAGGATTAATACACTCAATCCAAATATAGTAAATATGGATGAAAACACATTCTGAATTTTTTTAGGTTGATCTCAAGATTCTCCTTATCTTATGATGTGTTAATTAAAGTGCTATAAATCTAACTATCAATGCAGTTAAACATTCTTAATCAACAAAAATTTATTTTAAATATAATTTCATCAATGTGAATGTGTAAAGAAAAGAAATATAGTTGGATTTTATTATTAAAATGGATACAGTCACTAATATCTTCACTAAATCATTTTTAAAAGATACATTTTAAAATATGAGGTTGATTATGGGTGTACAACCTCACTCTCTTCAATTATATGGAATGAAATATATGTCCCCTATAGTATTTGTTCTACAGATAGTTTGGTTATAGGGGTATAAAACATGAAACAGAAATTTATATATCATAATGTTCTTTACCTATTATGGAAGTCCATATATTATGGGGGAGTTTTTAGAAGAGAAAAATTGTGATTTTAGGATGTGTGGGTTTTCACTGAGAGTTTGTGTTTTATTTTTTTTATTTTTTATTTAATTGAAATATATTCCTTAAGAAATATTTTATTTTTTAACTAATTATTTTACTATTTTGATTTATCTTTTAAAATTCCTTAAAATATATAATTTTAATTGATATTGTTTATCATTATTAATTGTTAAAAAAATTAAGATCTAATTTCTAAAATTATTCAATTTTAATAAATTATAAATATAAAGTTCAGTTTTAGTATTGATATTTTATATTTTTAATAGTTTTAAAATTTTTTATATTGTTTATGATTTTCAATATTTATGTTTTCAAATTTGAGTTATATTATATTCAAATATACTTTTTTATATAACATGTTTATTTTTTTGAAAATGTATTTTGATATATTTATTTATTTATTTATTTGTTTGTTTGTTTCAAATAGTATATAATTAAATAAATATATATATATATTCTTATATTATTCCTCATTACTTACATATCTATGGATGAAGATCCTCCCTGACATCTTTATCTTTTCCATGCGACTGGTGCTCGACCAATAATTTTATAAGACAACCCCCAGCTTCACTCTGGAGATCTCTTTATGGAAGCAGCATACGATTTGATTCAATGGAATCCCATTTCACATTCATCGAATAGATTGAACCAACATTAGTGACTCCTATAAATGTCATCTAGTTCTACATCACATAATATATAATGTAATAATTTACTATGTTTTTTTAATAAACATACCAAGAATTGGTTTAACAACATAGCAATTAACCAAAATTGCATTTTTTTCATGTGACCATGATCATAAATTCTATCTAAAATGAGGGTTATTTACAATGCATCATAACGGAATAATATCAACCTTGAATGGATTTCCATACCTACCATGTTCCTAAGTCACATTTACCATACCATGAGATTAGAGTGGAACCAACCATGAATCAGTTACCACATGTCAAAAATGTTCCCTTGTGGTGTATATGAAGTGACTGTGAAAGATCACTGGTAGTTACCATCAAATCAAGTATTTATCACAAGAGAAAATTATATTTTTTTTTATGAAGGGAGTTCCTAAATTAAATATTTGGAAAATATATCACGAGGAAACAAATTACCTACCATGAGTTCTATTTTTTTATCATCCATGAAATTAATTTTTTTACTTACCATGAATTAATTCTTTCTACTGAACCTAATGATAATTAATTATTCTCAACAATCAATATACTGACAAAGAATAGAAAATATACCAACCTCACATGATAATAGTAGTAACAACATTTCTAAATAATCACACTACCAATATATTACCTTTTTTATTTTACGAAAATTGTATTTTTCCATAATAGTAACTTTTAAAGTTATTTTTATATTTTGAAAAGCTTTATGTTAACTAAATTGATTTTTATCATCATAATGATTTTAGAAATTGTTATATATTATATACATTAATTTTAAATTATATAATGGAAACAATTTAGTGGAAATAATTATAGAAATAATAATTTTCACAATAATTATCTTTTTCTCGATTTTATGATTCCCTTGAATTATCAAATCACTGCCAAATTGTTTAAAAATTTTCATTTTTTTATTATTTTCAATAATTATCATTAATTGTAAAATTATATTTCCATGTTCTTTCAAGTTATTTCTATCTAGAATAAAAAATGGGAAGACTCTTAAAATTTAATCCCAATATTTTAAATTAATGTAACGGTATTATTCTAAGTGATATTATTTTTATAATTTTGTACTCTATGATTATCAAATGTGACGTTCCAAGATCATTAGAGTTAATGACTCAAAATTATCTTTTCAAATGAAAACCAATGAATAATATATAATAAACTTGAAAATTTTTATTCAATGTGATTGTTGATGAATATTAATATGATTATAGGTGTGAAAAATAAAATTTACATTCTAGAATTATGAAGTGCTGAATTTTTTCTATGGATTTTACTCCAACAATTAAATCATCAAGGGACTCGTCATTTTGATCTTCCATTACTGAAGTGGTGGAATATCTTGAGATGCATTGTATTTCAACATCATATACTCTATTAGTTTCTCATTTAATTTTTTATTTCAATGATTTATTTATTCCTTCCCTCCATTAATACTATATATTTTGGATTAATATTTTATCTTCCAAAATATGTCTATTGATTTATTCCTACAATTTAAATGAAAGGATAGTTTTTGACTTCTAGATAAATGTTAGGTTGGTTGTGACTCATTCAATGGTCATTTGGGGGTTGTAACACTATGTGATAAAATGGTACCTATTTCTATAATTAGTTTGTCACTCCTTATAAAATGTTAGGTATTAGTGAATTTTGAACATCTTACTGAGTATAAGGGATTGGAGGCTGTACTAGTATCATGGTGATATGATCTACTATAAAAACATTGTGTGTTATTTGTTTTTATATCCAATGCAAAATTAACACTATTTAACACATTGATAATCATATTCATTAAAATAATTGTAAAAGGATTCCCTCCCCACATCTAGTCCCTATTTATATTCATACGAACGAAACAATTATTATTAGTGCATAGTTCCTTTAGAAGAATTTTATTTAATTGTTTAATCATCTTTTCGAACTACCTGTTATCTAAGACATACCAAACTAAGGAAAAGAACTAATACTATCTTATACCAAGTTTGTAATATGATATGTTTAATCTCATCAGACCACTGCACTTCAATATAAGTGTCTATATCTATTGGAAGTATTATATTGAGGTATTTTTTTTAAAAATATATGTTAGGAATATTGGGCTATTATGTCAAAACCTTATAACATTCTAAATGTAGATTTATATAATCTAACAGAAAATTATGTTACAAAATATGTATTAAGAAATAATGTTAGGAATTATTTATATTATTATGTAAGTAAAAATATGTTTATACATATATGTTTAGGTAAAAAAATCTTCTGTCATCTGGAGTATTTTAAAAGAAACTCTTCATGGATATAACATCTTATATAGAACTGTTTTCAATATTCACATTGTTGATTTTAAATAATTTAGATTGAATGATCAAGAAAACATCAGCATGATTTACAAAAGATTCACCATAATTGTAAACAGGGTGGTTGAACTCAAGGAGATCATTATGAATAGTGATTTTATAGTAATATTACTTTATGCTCTAACTAAAAACTTTCATTAATAGAAGGATGATATTGAAGAGAAAACGATTTCAATGAAAATTTAATGAATAAACAAATAGTATCACCTTTTCAATATGAGATATAAATGAAGATTTACAATACTTTCAATCATTATAAAAGGAAAGGTTGAAAATTTAAATATAATATTAATTTTATTGATAATTAACTTTATTTGGAATTACAGAAAAGTATTATGGTTAAAACAACATATTTTTACAAATAAATATTTATGTGCATTAATGGAAAGATATATTTAAATATAATCACATAAGATATCATAAAATGGTTTATATAAAGGGAATAAAAATTAGAAAAATACATTAAATGTTTTGTTTACAAATTAATGTGCTATAAGTGTATGAAAAATGGATATATAAAATTAGACTATTTAAAATTCAAACAAGAATGTAAAGACAAGAAATTCTAAAAGTATAAAAAACAAAAATATCATGATTGATGGAATTGTACAAAAGATTCAGATGCTAGCAATGTGGGGTTCAAAAGTGAAATGGAATCATCCAATATTTGTTTGGATGGAAACAATAAATAATGTTGTAAAAATTATACTAATTATAATTTCATTTATATGTTTTATATTGAAATAGAAATCAAATAATTAACTAAACATAATGAAAAATTTCAAAGAGATATTTTTAGAATAGTTAAATTGTATATAAAACATCAATGTGGAAATAAGAACGTAAAATATGTGAAAAGGTTTCATATTCTAAAATAATTAAGTTAAAATATAAGAATAATATACTGAAAAATTTCATATCAAATATTGATGAGGATCAATAGCATTTTAAATTTTTTTGTTATTATTTAAATAAAACTAAAAAGTAAAATAAGAATATTAAATTTGAAAATAAGAAAATAAAAACATATAGGATCATGTATAACTATTTAGGATTGTGATAACCTGTAAGTTATTAGAAAATGGAATTAAAAAATTAAAAGGGAAATAACTAAATTAAAATGATCCCTTTATATTTTAATTAAAGGAAAATAATATTTTGATAAGATGTTATCTTTAAATAAAACCAATAATGAAAAATTTGATTTTTAAATAATAAACAGATTCAAAATATGTACAAAAAAAACTTTTATATACACTAGTAAATACAGATTTTCAACTATTACATGATTTAAATGTAACTTGAATGTTAATTGTTAATAATAATTTTCTTAAATATTTACTCAATCTCTAGGACACACCATGAATTTTATTTATAAGAATACTTATTTTACACATCCCTATAATAAATTTATTAAATATTTACACGTACTTAAATTATTATTAAAAATATAGTTTGACACAAAATAGCTTGGGTCCCAAAACAATTATCTTATAAATCTAATTTACTAAAACCTGCATAAAGGTTTTTTGTTAGTATACATGTTATCTAATGTTCAAAAAAATTAGTATTCTAGCATGAATAAAAGTATTATCCTATATGATTTTATTTTAGTTTCTAGTTTTTTAGTCATGTATCATTTTGGTATATTTTTTATTTTTTTGGAAAGTAAATATTTATTAAACAAATTTAGTTAGAAATTTTTTTTCATTTATAAAGATTATATAAATATATTTTTAATACATAAGTATCTTTATTTTGAAAAATCTTGAATTTTGGGTTATTTACCCTTTATATATTAAATTAGTCAATATACATGTGTTTCATTTTAAAATATTTTTTCAATTAATTATTATATTAAGATATCATATTTGGTTACTCTATTTGAAATATTGTTCCACAACCGATTTATGCTTTACTAGTTAAATCATGTTATATTAATTACATTCTAAGAACTAGATTTTACACTTTAATGTCGTGATGTTTTTTTGATAAATCAGTTAACCACTTACACCATTAACAGTGTGTTTCTCGTAGTGGTTCCCTAAAAATTAAAATATGAAGAGTTTTTATCTAGGGAAGTAATTTATAACTTTCAAATATATTTTGTAAATTAAAATTTAGTTTATGATTGTTATATTAGAAATATTTTTTTAATCCAAAATATAATTTAGGTAAACCACCTACTGCAAAGGATGACCATATAGCATGAAAAAATTAGACAACCTACGATGAACCTAAAATACACATACCTTGTCGTGAGCTTTGAGTAGAACCAACCATTAATAAGTTAAAAATTTTCAAAACACATGTCATGAGGTGTATATAAAGAGATCATGAAAGTTCACTTCTATATACCATGAAAAGAGAGTAAATACCACAATAAAAATTGGTAGTTTGTACAAGAATGGAGTACCTTCCCTGAATTGTTTAAAAAGATACTATAAAGAAAATAATTACATCCCATTAGTTCTAATTTTCTACCTACTGGGGGATTAATTTTTCTAATTACCATGGATTAATTTATCTACTTCCCATGAATTTATTTATTTCTATATATCGTAAAGAAAATTAGTTTTGGATATGTAGTCAGTATACCAACCATGTATGGTAAGTATACTAACCATAAGACTAATTCATTAAACCATAATTATATTACATTTCTTAATTTTTGAATGTTTTTGTTTTTTTAGAATAATTTATTTTAATAATATTTTTATATTTTGATTAAGAACAAGTGAAATAATTTTTTTATCATCATAATTATTTTTAAAATTTTTATATATCTTATATAGTAATTGAAAACTATATAATGGAAAAAATCTTGTAGAAATTATTATGGAAATTATATTTTCAATAATAATTACCTTATGCCTTATTTTATGAATCTTTTGAATTATTAAATCATTATGGGCTTGTTTAATTGTTTTTTTTTTTGTTTTATAAATTTCAATCATTATCATTGATCTTAATTTTTTCGAAGTTTTTACAGGATATTGCTCACAATAATAAAAGAATGTAAAGACTCTCCATGTATAAGTGTGATATTTAAAATTAATGTAACAATATTATTCTAAGAATTATTATTTTTCAAACTTATTTGTTTATTATTAACCAATGTGATGCTCTATGATCCTGGGAGTTAATGACTTGAAATTATCAATTGCAATGTGAATCAATGAATATAATATAATAAACATTAAAAAAAATCTTCAATGAGATTAATGAAGAAAATTTATATGATCACAACAAGATATTAATACACCGTTCATTCCAGAATTATGAAGTGACAAATATTTTCTACAACTATGGTTGTAATTATTCAAACATAAAGGTCTTCATTATTTTCATCATCTATTACAAAAGTGATTGAAAATCACTAACAACATAAAATTTAAATATCATATGCTAAAATTCATTTTTAATTCCTTGGATTTCATGGTTTTATTTATTCATTCCATCTATTTTTACTCTATAGTTTGGTTTAAAATTTTCCCATAAAAAATCTATCTATTTGGTTATTCTTTCTATCTAAAACGAATAGTATATTATGACTCCCAAAAAATTTATTTAGGGTGTGACTCCTTCAAAGTCATTTTGTTTTTATACAACTAGGTGAGAAAAAAAGTGTATCTCTATAATCATGTTATCACTCCCTATTAAAAGTTATTTATTAGCGAATATTATTCTTCTCACTAAGTTGAGATGATTTAACATTAGACTATGATCTTCATGATCTAACCCACTATAAAAACATTATATTTTATTTTTTTAATTTCCTCTTCACAATTAACAATGTTTAACACTATGATAATAATTTTTATTCAAATAATATTAAATGGTTTATTAACCCCCTCTAGTAACTATTTGTATATATTGGGACCTAATAGTGTGATCTATTTTAATAGTTTATTTAAAAAGATGTAGAATGTTTTTCTATACATGATGATGTTTTTTATGAGAAAATCTTAATGTTTAAGAAGAATTTTGAAAATTTTCTTAGGAAAATCATTGTAATCATAGTTTATAGGAATCAGGGCATAGTTTTTAAATGATTCTTGTTTACCTTTGCAAGTTCACTCTATGGCCTTGGAATTGTTTAATAATAACTCATTTCTTGTGTTTCAATGTTTCCAAGATTCCATTTCCTTGGTTGAAATAAATAAAGGGGGAGATTTTTGAGACCAAGAATCTATTAGGTTTCTTTTAGGAATAAATGGTTAAGAAGGATGAAGGATTTTTCAAGTTTATTATTTTATTATATATCATAAATCACTTAAATTTTTTCTCCCTCACAAAGGAGAATGTATGGAGGTCAACAAACTGACTTGAATGGATGGATTCCAATATAATAAATTAATCAGATAGACTGTGACTCTAAATATTAGTCCATTTATTCTCACTATTCTATAGGAAAAATATGTTCGATAATGTAAAACAAAGTGTTGAATTGTTGTTCCTCAAAGAACTAATACATCATGAATATTTTTCGAATTCATGATTATAGAAAAGTTTGGTTGAATGAAGAAGTCAATGGAATTATGGTTCCCTAATAAAGAAAGATGATTTTGAATTTTTTTCAGAATAATATTAATACAAATTCTGTTATAAGGACTCGCACATGAGCCTCAACCCTGTTGGTGCGGACTCAGCTGGTGCATCCAAGAGACTTGAGATCAAATCTGGGTGGAGGTGAATATCCGGGAACTGTAGAAGGCAATGTAGCATGTATTTTAGCAGTACTATAGTAGTCACTATTTGGTACTATATCAACTTGGATTATTCATCCATCTGGGCCTTTGGGCCACTGGTTTGGTCCTCAGGTCCTGCAAGGCTTTTGGGACACCCAAGGCCTTCGTGCCAGTTGTTTCTTATGGCGTTCAGACCACCTTGAGTCTTTAGGGACACCCAAAGGCCTTCAGGACACATGAATGAAGACTTACTAGTCAGAATACAAGGGACAAGGCTTTATATGATGATTTTGGGCATGCACATTCACTAGAGCAGAGCTAACCAGAATTGGAAGAATGAGAGGGTATGGCTTTGCCATCGGTACCAGGCATGTGAAGCTCTACATAAGATTTCTATCCAACTAGCCCTTTGAAGGTGGAGTGCTGATTTCATGACATATTCTAGGGAGGATCGGTACCAATTTTTATTCTCTGGGTGATTTTCTCTAAGACCTATGGGTCATGTAATTGCCTCTAAACCTTTAGTCCTTGTAAAGGTTCCACCTCACCACTTGAAAGGGGGATTATCAAAATAATAATAAAAATGAAGGCCTTCAGGCCATTCCAGCCTATTATAAAGAGTCATATCAAGATCAAGATGTGATGTCATGAAGTTGTGTTCAATTAATGAATAAATTTTATCACATAGATTTTTCTTAAAAATACCTCAGACAAAAGAAATATATGAATATCGTCAGATGTAAAATACTTAGAGAATCTCCAAATGAAAGGATGATTGAAAGAGGAATGAGATTGAAGACATTGAGATAAAATATATTATAATTATTTATAATAAAATTAAAGAGACATAGAATTTTGTGCCATGATAATAGAAAAAGGAAATAAACATAGTGTCTCAAATAGTTAATAAAATATGTGGCTTGTGAGGGTATTTCGGTAGATATGTATTATGTCAACCGTAAATAGGGTGATCAAATAAAATTATGAATTTGTATTCTACAAATCTTGAGTATCTTTACTAAATTTTTGTATATACATTAAATGGGATGATACTAGAATGGATGTTTAATGATCAATAATCATTTATTAAATATTGTAGTTCCAGTAGAGTTTTTTCGGTTTTTTGGAGGGTTCATCAACATAATACCATAAGGAAATATTACAAATAAGAGAATTTAATGTCATCTTTAGAATGTTTTAAAGAAATCAAATTTCAAAATATTTGAGTAGGAAATTAACTATTTGAGTGCGTAATTTTAATTTGAATTTTAAACTCCTCTCTATGTTTTTATATAAACGATCCATATATAAAAGTTAGTTTCATTGTCGAGAATAAAGTAATAATTTTAGTGATAGAGGGTGAATTCCTAAATATTTGAGTTGGTAACTTATGAAATTAAGTGTACTTATGTTGATGAATTATACTAATGGATACTAAAAGAATTTCTATAATTTTTTTATTGGATGAACAGTGTAAAAAAGTATTAGACGAACTATTTTTTAGGATAATGTGATTACATAGAGGTGTATATGACCATTTATATTGGATGGATTTTACCAGATAAACTAATATTAGAGATAAAAAGTTTCTTACTCACTGCTATGTAAAAATGTAAATATGAAGAAGAAATACCTACAAGAAATTCATGTATGGTGAATGTTCAAGTAGTACAGTGATATAATATTGAATCACATTTTTTAATATTTGAATTATTATTGAAAAAAATTATTATATCAATTTATTTATGAATGGATAACATGCACTATTTATGGACTATAATGTTATGAATGTAATTGAAATTCCCCACTTTTTGTAAACAATCAGGATTGTTTTATAGTTGTTTTGTAGTCTTGGATTATTTTCAATCCATACCATGGACTATTTACACGTATTGAGTATTGAACATTTTACATAATTTTGTTCATATTTTTTTCTTTTATTCTTTTTACAATAGATCTAATTATCACTTACTAGAGAAAAATGTTCTTTCTTAAGAAATAATATCATAAAATAAAAGACCATTGATTCATCCCTTACCCCTTTCAATGATCACATAAATTTTAATTGGTAATTTGGTAAGTATCTCTTTCTTTTGATTGAAGACCTTTTTCATCAACTCAAGGGAGACCAATGATTTTAAAATATTGATCTAACATCAAGTTACCATCAGTCGTGGTTCTGAGAGAATGATATTCCTATATAAGACATTAAGAATAGGTATTGGAATTATTATAATCTAGTTGTGTTGTATGCCCTTACTAATGCTCATGAATTGTTCATGGATTTGATTAATCAAATCTCCCATTATTTATTGGTTTCATTCTTGGGGTTTTTTTGATTATATGCTTGATCATTCTATATTGAAACAAGATAATGCTATGATTTTGACTATTATCATTTGGATCTTAAAGGAACATCAAGTATATGAAAAACTATACAAATTCCAGATTTGGAATAAGGATGTGAAATTTTTTGGCTATGTGAATTCTAAGAAATGTATCTCAATAGATCTTGACATGAATCAGATAGTGATTTCATGGGAGTAACCTAAAAAAGTGTATCGGTATAGGATTTTCTTAAAATTAGCAGGTTATTATGTGAACTCTTTTTATGACTTCTCCATGATCACATATCCAATGAGAGAATTAGCCCATTAGGGTGTGGTTTTTTTAAGAGTGTCTAGTAATAGGGATATTTTGAGGAATTGAAACTGATATTGACTTTAGCTCGAGCCTTCATTCTTGAAGACTTGGGTCCAGGACATTATGTTTACTATGAAATGTCATTTATGGGTTTGGGTAGTTTTCTAATATAGGGGAGACATGTTGTAGCCTATATACTACATAAATTATTACCACATGAAAAGAACTACCCCATTAATTATCTAAATTTTCTTTTTGTGATGTGTAATATTAAAACATCATACCACTTTCTCTTTTGGGAGTAGTTTACTGTTTATTCAAACTCTAAGAGTAGGAATTATATCTTCACTCAGATTAATCTAAACATTATACCAATACATTGTGTAGTGTGCCTTCAGACTTTTTCTATAGATATTTCATACACCCCCCCCCCCTACACAGGAAACATGGTCACAGATGCTTTAAGAATAAAATTTACAACTTATTCTAGAGAGGAAATAGTGAATTAGTGGTTTTTGGAGGTCTGGTTGTCTTAGATTCACTGGATTGAATGAATAAATGAAGAATAAGTATCCCTAGATTCTTTTCATGTTGGAGCATATATGGATTATCAAATTCATCATGGAATGGTTCATTATGTGGAATGTCAGTGCTATAGTAGTAATCATTATGGTGGGGAGACCTTACATAAGTTGTGATAGTCTCTCAATGTGATTTTATATTTCCAATATAGTATGATTATTTTAATATAATTGAAGTAAAAATTTATTGACAATAGAAACCTATATAATTGGTATGTGCACCATAGAGATGCCACTACTGGAAAATGGGTCATTCCCCATGTATTTATACCAATTGTTTAGAGGAACTTCTATTATAAAGTTACTAGGTTCAGTTTATATCAATGATTTATTATAATTTTTGGTATATATAATGCTATACGAATGATTTTAAAAATATCAATGGTATATCCCAACCTATTCAAATTGTTTTTTGAAATCTTTTGGGGTAGGTTCTTTTCAAATCCCCAGCCTCGTACCCTCCCCTTATTCACCCATGATCCCTAATCTCTGTCACCTGAGTGAGTAGCAGCCTTCTCTTCTTCACCATAATTTTCCACTTATTCGTGGATTTTTTTTACATCAAATATTATTAAACATCATATTATATAGTTTTGAATCCTTATTCAATTCTAATTAATATAATTTTCAATTTTATGTATCTATCAGAATCTAACCAGGATGTTGTTATGTCACCATTCTAATCGATTATTTGAAAAAAAAATTGTACAGATAATTTTTGAAATAGTTTTTCTTAATAAATGTTATTATAATAGATATATGTTTTGTTTAATTTTTTTATATGGATTTTATGAGGAATTTTAATTTTTCTATCTCATTTTAGATTTGATGAAAACCATGAGATATTTTCTACATGGTTTTTTTCCTTTTGGTGGAATGAATTCTCTCTGGTTATTTTATTCTACATCCTGATGTATGGATGATATTTTTGTTCCCTAGAATATTTGGATAGATTTTGGTTCATTTTTATCTTTCACTCTCATCTTTATATTCTCGGGGAGTTTTTTCTTCATGGATGTTGATGTTGTTGAATGATATTTTTATTGTTTTATTTCTACTAATGGTTTGATAAATTCCTACATAACCACCATTCAAAATACCTCAATCTTGTTTAATGTCACTCAAAATTTAATGATGAAATTATCTTTTATTTTCTAGTCTTGATTGACTGAGAGGCATATAAAGACCTTTTATTGAAGCATCTTGGGATCCAAATTTAAGGAGTATGTTGTGAATTTATGATAGTCATGTGATGATTTACCTCTAATGATGAATGTCCATGATGGAATAAATTTTCTAGTATGTCCATCCATGCTTTCTACTATGTGAATATTAGTATTTATTAATCAACTTTATATCAAATGTGTATTCTTCTTCTATTGATTTTATGTGATGCTTGGCTTTAGAGGTGACCCATCCTTATTAATAATTTGTTTCCTTTAGTCATACATGTTTATAATCTTGTTAAATTTCTTGATAGTTAAAGATCATTGTACCTCATGTATGTAATGTATCTTTTTATTTATTTAATAAATTTTTTGTGGGAATGAATTTTGAAACTAGATCACATCTCATATCTCTCAAAAAAATTAAATCTGACATAGTTTTTTAAATATATATTAACTGATTATCCTTTTAACCATTTATGAACACTTTCTATGTAATTTAAAATAATTCTAGTAGTTAAAAGCTACTGTTTGAGTTATTCAGTGATCATAAGGTATTATTATAGATTATAAAAGGAAACAAGTGGTACATTTTTTCATTCCACTTAGAGAGAATTAATTTTTTTAACAAATTTTCTATTCCATTTCATATATCATACTACTTTAGGATTCCATCACTTTATTAAAATTTGAATATATATTTTTATGGTATATATATTATTTTATATGATATTAGGATTGTACAATATTACATATTCATAAAAATTATAGAAGAATTTTTGGGACATTATTATACGATGTTTTTTTATTTTGATGATGGGTGAAACATTTTTGTTATTATTGAGTAAATTTTTTATATCATATGGAAATTTATATTTAATTGTATTAAAATAGTATTCAAAAAAATGATTTTTGAAAAACAATTTTTCATTAATTTATCTAGATTTAATTGAAATTCTTAATATATTTTTTCCATTCCAGGTCTTATAATTTGTTTGGATAATTATTTATAGGAATCTCTTATATCATATGTTATTTTTTTTAGTTTTTTATTTTTTATTTCATTTAATTACATTTATCTCAATTTAGAAAATATGTTTTCAAATAGTATTTGAAAATGGGTTCTTCACAAATTTATAACTTGTTTTGAAATTATATTTTCTAAAACATGTTATGATACTGGTTATATCATGTTCCATTTTTTTGTTTTATATAAAAATTTTAAATTTTATTTCTAAAAAATGTACATTTAATTATTATGTATATTCTTAATGATATTAAAAAAATTGATGAAAGTAACTATTTGATATTGATAATTGAATAGGTAAACTAGGGATTCCTCTTCTAGTTCCATTAGTGAGTATAATAATTGTAATATATTTCTTATGCATTATATTTAATATCATTTTTTGATTCATTATTAAAAAAATTACAGACATTTATTTGAACCATAATTAACCTCTCCTCGACCAACTACTTTGGGTATGAATGGGGTTTATCCTAGGTCTATATGGAGCACCTTTCACGCATGTTCAAACCTTTAACCACTAGATGACAGCCCATATACACCACATTTTCATACTCTACTTGAGGCTCTAGGTATGATCTTTCTCATGCCTCTATTATCATCTTATATAGGCTCTACTTCTCATAACATGTCTACATCGAATCTAGGGATGATACGACATACACCACATCCATATCCTATGATGTATCCCCAACCCTTATAACATTATCCTACCTTGTCTATGCTACCGAAATTTCCAACTATCCAACTAGGATCCAATGAATGTGCTACATCATCTTCCACTCCACATCAAGTAGATGACCTGGTAAATTCATTGGAACAGGTTGTCCCTTCAATGTCTATTGATCTAGTACATCCCAGAGATCTATCAGATCCTAATGATCATCATGGATCAAGTTTACTTATATGTTTTCTAAAATATATCACAATTTTTCCAATTTTTTATATGAATTAATTCTAATTGTTTATTTTTTCTTATTTAGTAGGATATTTTAACTGGATGTGTGGGTTCACCCATATGCACGAATCATAGAATCGTTGAAAAATAATAATTGTATATTCAAATAGATTCAATAAAATAATGTGAAAATGCAAAATAGTTTAGTAGTTTTGTGGAGACATTATCTAATCATAGTGATATCATTCTAGTGAAACAAAATTCATAGAGTCAAATTGTTAATGAAATCTTGTAGAATACATGGGTGGAGATATGGGAAAGAAGTAATTTTAAAATTCAAATCCATATTATTGTTTTATATATATATATGAATTAACATTTTTATTTTAGTATTAGTTTAACTTTCACACCAATAAAGATACTAAGGTCGCATGGTTTATGGGTCATTGGGAGTTGTGGTGATCATATAAAAATGATTAATAAATTTTTGGGAAGAGAAAATTCAGATCTAACATAGAGGGTATATCAATATTCCAAAAATTTCCCACAACCCAATACCACTATAAATTTTAATTATAAGGAGTTTAATTTATTCATAATCCATAATGGTTTGTACTAAAAAAATATTTCATATTAACTGTATTTTTTTTAGGCTGCATAAGAAAAAAATGAATAAGGATTATATGATGTATACGAACACTTTGGGACATTCTAAAATGCAGAAGAATAAGAGGTATGAAGTAATTTAATATAAATAGAAATAATATGTATTATTAAATTACTACATAAGTCTAATTAATTTATTTGATAAATTTAAATTTTGATTCGATTTTTTTATTAGATAGGATTTAAGATTTTTCAAATTGAGAGTGAACTAAAAATGGAATATTCTAGATTTTAGAATATATTAAATCATAATCCCAAAAAAATTTCCTTATTCATGAAAATAGTAATAGTTCAATCAATAACCTAAACATTTTTTTTTTGTAATTTGGCGTTCTTATTTTCAATATTTTTTAAAGCTAGATACTTGTTTTAAAATTTTATCATCAATGAGTTAGGAATTCGTTGGGGATCCAAATTATTAATAAATTATTTTATATTAAATGATATTATTATTTTTAACATAAATTTTCATTAAAAATATTTAAAAAATATTTATCTTTTAAATGTGACTGATAATGTCACGACCCGCCTCCCGGGCCATGAACCTTATAATCTGACCCCATGGGTCTCTTGTAATACCTTGGTTGCCTTCTTAGCACACCATAGACTATTACTCAGTATGGTCACTTATCAGACTAATGACTGTCCCCACAGGCCAACACATGTCCTTTCCAGTGTGTTTTGTCCTCACTCACACACATCCTGGAAACATCCCAGAAGGTCACCCATCCTGATCACTACTCCAGGCCAAGCACGCTTAACTGTGGAGTTCTAATCAGACAGGCTCCTAAAAAGGAAAGTGCACCTTGTTAACATGGGTAGTAACATTTAGCCTTTTATGTCTCACTTTTTTAGGCGTGTTATAATATCAACCCCTTTAAAGCACAACACCCTCGTTGTGGACCCCAATCCTCAAACCCAGGCAGTGCCTAAGCACATCCGGCTGGATATTGGATCTGATACCATTTTGTCACGACCCGCCTCCCGGGCCATGAACCTTATAATCTGACCCCATGGGTCTCTTGTAATACCTTGGTTGCCTTCTTAGCACACCATAGGCTATTACTCACTAGGGTCGCTTATCAGACTAATGATTGTCCCCACAGGCCAACACATGTCCTTTCCAGTGTGTTTTGTCCTCACTCACACACATCCTGGAAACTTCCCAGAAGGTCACCCATCCTGATCACTACTCCAGGCCAAGCACGCTTAACTGTGGAGTTCTAATCAGACAGAATCCTGAAAAGGAAGTTGCACCTTGTTGACATGGGTAGTAACATTTAGCCTTTTAAGTCTCACTTTTTTAGGGGTGTTACAACGAGGAGTCGGTTCTACCGCATAACTCAGAACTCTGATCATTCCTTTCTGTGAAGCAATAGTGTTAAGGGTTCCGAGTGTGGTCTTTAGTTCAGGGAGTCCAGTGTTGGTGCGGCGGCCGACGTATCCATACACCAGGACCCTGACTACTGTTTTCCGACATAGTGCACGAAAACATTGATTGTGTTGTGCTATCCTGTGTGGATTACATTTTGCTTTCCTGTGTGTAATAAGTTTACTTTCCTGTGTGGACTGAGTTGTACTTGGGCTCGGAGGTTGGAGCGTATTTGAAATTGATGACTTAGGTATATGTATGGGCATATACCTAAGCAGTGTCGGTTGTTACTTCGTGATTGTACCTTTCTTTTTGGTTTATCCTTTGTGGATTTTGAGAGACCTTCAGGGGTCTCGGGGTCCCTACTGAGTAGCTTATACTCACCCCTGCACGGGCTTTGCCCGAACTACGTTGTGTTGGTTGCAGACGACGGACAGCGTTGAACTTAGCTGAGGCTTGCAGAGCAGGACGGTACCTGGAGGTGGACCACTGGGCGGGACGTGCTCGGAGAGGACGGCGGGACCCGTGGAGAAGTGGAGCTATCTGTACCCACCCTTCAAGTGGGATTTCCAGTGGACAGCTCGGTGTAGCGGCTTTTACTTTACAGTTGTTGTTTTCCCTTTCGAGTTGTACTTTACTTTCAGTTTGGGTTTGTATACTGGCCCATTTACTTTTCCGCACTTTCAGTTGTACTCTGCTTTTGCTTAGTGTTTACTTTCCGTTTGCTTACTCTGTGGGGTTTGTTTACTTTACAAAGGCAATGCCTTCCCTTTTTACCGGGATTTACGCCTTGGTGCTAGTCGCCAGCCCCTGGCCTATGGAAGGCGGGTTTGGGGTAGTCACGGCACGGATCCCGAGGGCGGGTCTTGACCAACACAAGTCCTTTCCAGTGTGTTTTTTCCTCACTCACACACATCCTGGAAACTTCCCAGAAGGTCACCCATCCTGATCACTACTCCAGGCTAAGCACGCTTAACTGTGGAGTTCTAATCAGACAGGCTCCTGAAAAGGAAGGTGCACATTATTGACATGGGTAGTAACATTTAGCCTTTTAGGTCTCACGCTTAACTGTGGAGTTCTAATCAGACAGGCTCCTGAAAAAGAAGGTGCACCTTGTTGACATGGGTAGTAACATTTAGCCTTTTAAGTCTCACTTTTTTAGGGGTGTTACAATATCCACCCCTTTAAAGCACAACGCCCTCGTTGTGGACCCCGATCCTCAAACCCAGGCAGTGCCTAAGCACTTCCGGCTGGATATTGGCTCTGATACCATTTGTCACGACCCGCCTCCCAGTCCATGAACCTTATAATCTGACCCCATGGGTCTCTTGTAATACCTTGGTTTCCTTCTTAGGACACCATAGGCTATTACTCACTAGGGTCACTTATCAGACTAATGACTGTCCCCACAGGCCAACACATGTCCTTTCCAGTGTGTTTTGTCCTCACTCACACACATCCTGGAAACTTCCCAGAAGGTCACCCATCCTGATCACTACTCCAGGCCAAGCACGCTTAACTGCGGAGTTCTAATCAGACAGGCTCCTAAAAAGGAAAGTGCACCTTGTTGACATGGGTAGTAACATTTAGCCTTTTAAGTCTCACTTTTTTAGGGGTGTTACAATATCCACCCCTTTAAAGCACAACACCCTCGTTGTGGACCCCAATCCTCAAACCCAGGCAGTGCCTAAGCACTTCCGGCTGGATATTGGCTCTGATACCATTTGTCACGACCCGCCTCCCGGGCCTTGAACCTTATAATCTGACCCCATGGGTCTCTTGTAATACCTTGGTTGCCTTCTTAGCCCACCATAGGCTATTACTCACTAGGGTCGCTTATCAGACTAATGATTGTCCCCACAGGCCAACACATGTCCTTTCCAGTGTGTTTTTTCCTCACTCACACACATCCTGGAAACTTCCCAGAAGGTCACCCATCCTAATCACTACTCCAAGCCAAGCACGCTTAACTGTGGAGTTCTAATCAGACAGGCTCCTGAAAAGGAAGGTGCACCTTGTTGACATGGGTAGTAACATTTAGCCTTTTAAGTCTCACTTTTTTAGGGGTGTTACAGATAATGGCCAAAAGGCCATCTATTTTTATTAATTTTTGATAATCCCCCTTTTAAAGGTTGTAGTGGGACCCTTACATGAACCGTAGGGTTCATAATATTAAATGAGCTAATGTCCTTAAAGGAATTAATCTAAAATATAGCTACTTGTAACTAATCCTACCCATTTTCTACATCATTATGTTATCTCTCCACCTTTGTATGGTTTTTTTTCTAGGACTCCTATACACACATAGGCTGGTCTTGATGGAAATTACCATACCCTATCATTATTATAGTCCATTAGCTCTACTCTAATTATTGAACCATTCTATAAATCCTTATCTAGATCATGATACATATAGAGTCTTCTTAGTCTATTTAAACAAATTTTTCATGTGTATCGAAGTCCAAGAGGTTTATTGGAGACCTTAAGGTGACTAATGGCCTTGAGGTTGACCAAAATCCTTACTAGATTGAAGGCCTTGGGTGGCCTGAAAGCCTTTAAGGACTCGAGGACCAAACTGGGGGCCCAAAATCCCAAATGGATGAATAGTTTTGGCTACTACAATACTGAAAAATACATGCTACATTTCCTTCTACAGTAATTCAAAAATATGTATGCACCAATATTTGATATCATGTATCTTGGATTCATTTGTTAATTCCTCACCAACTCATCCTATGATCTTGTAAATCATTGAAACCTATACGATTTTTTTAAAAAAAATATGATTATCTATTTAGAAATGGATATTACCTTTATCCTTGATTATTATATAGTTACATTTATAGGTGAACTCAAATTATTCATACATAAATTATAAACCTTTTGGGAATAATGGATCATAGTAGAAACCTATACAGAACTATCCCTACTTTAATAATTTAGGGAAGTTCCAACTTGGGTAGTTTCATGATTTTTTTGTGTTTTCCCCAAAATATATAAACATTATGTTAAAGAAATAATATTCATCTATAACTATTATAAACATTACATCCTAATTTTTCTACATCTCATGAATAGAATATTTAATAATATTTCATGATTCTTATAGTGAGTTATTTTTTCCTTTTATATTTATTTTTTTATCCTCTAACTAGTAATCTTTTAAATTCAAGGAGGTTTTGTTCAATATTTTCATTGACCGAAGGATTATCTTCCTCTTAATATAAATTTTGTCTTCAAAAATATATATCATCATTAAATATATGGCTATCTATATTTTTCACAATATTTTATAATGTATATAAAAATAACAAAATAAAACTACATCTTCTAAATTGTTTTAAAAATATCGTAAATATTGATCATCATGTGTGGATATGTTTTTTATGTTCTTAATATTCAAATTTCATAAAATATTGATATTTAATTACCTATAATAATGTATATTAAGACTCAAAATATTCTTTCCTTGTGTTTTATTTTACCCTTCCAATAACATGGAACATTATTCATATTATGATGTTTAAAATTTTCATAATATATTCTTCCACAAATCATACTACTTTAACACCTTCCATTCCATAGTGTAATTTCAACATGTTAAAATCCTAATAGAATAATATTTTTCTATTCTATGATGTCGGATGAAACAATTTGGTGAAACTTCAAGAAGAATCGCATTTTATGTTTTTTATTTCATAAATATATTACCATGTGCATAACATAATATATTTATTTTTCTATATATATACTATTTTATTAAAACTCAGTATATATTTAGGTACCCATGCTTCATCCATTTATATAATATGGTGAAATATTCCCCATATCTTGATTTGAGAACCTGGGATTGAAGACATAAGATTCTAAGAACAGGATTATTCATTACATTCCTTATAGCATTGATTAAATATCCTGTTATTAAGATATTAAAGAACAAAATATATGAAAAACTATATCCCACATTAGAAATAACATTTGGAGACCACATCCTTATAATAAACCACTCTCTATAAGAGACTCCTAGAAATAGGCCTGGAGATGGTGCCATATAAAGGTATTTCATGTTGGCTAGTAAATAGAAGGCTAATCAATCTTTACCTCTACACACTCACACTTAACCAAGCAGGTTATATTCACTCTCAATAGTCCTCTCAAATATCTTGATGTTGGCTACCACCTTCATGCTTAGTTAGGTGTTATTCTGATGCCTTGGTTTCTTTGGTGGATGTATTAGTTTTTGTCTATGAAATATTATTTATATTTTATTATATTTACTATAAAAAATTGAAATACCTATATTATATTAGTAATCTACATCCAATAAATTCCATAAACCATAAAATACCTCTACATTTTCATTTTTCCTTCAAATATATGCCTATCTAAATTTAACCTACTTTATGAACAATGATTCTTTTGTTAGGGACTCCATTCCATCTTCAATATTCATAGTATCCTTAACACACTTCCAATACGTTCTATTCATCCACACATACTGAATCAATCAGTCATAAAATTTAATCATTCATATTTCTATGAAATACAATCGTCAATCGTGGGATCTTTAATCTCAAAATTTTATTATTTTATTAACAACCTCAAATACCAATAAGATTATATGTATTTATTCTATACTTTTATATTCCCCTATTATAGACAAAAAAATATAGTGGTGTTTGTAGGGGTAGAAAGTTTTCTTTTTATTTAAACAACTTCTTCTTCCAATCCTAACATTAAATTCTTATTGAATTAAATGAAACTAGTTATCACACCAACCATATTTCTATCTCTAATAATCCATTTAATAAATATAATTCCACTGGGTAAAACAAATAAAATAAGAGTGAGTAACCATGTTATTAAAATATATCCATTAATCCCAATAAATGTGACACCACTCTAAATTCAATAATTCACTAGCTGAAAATCTAATTTATTAATAAAAACTTTATTCCTAAACTCGTGCCAATAATCCCATCAAAATATTTTGAGTTCATATAGGCTTAACCACACCTCCCAATATAATTTTATTTATCATCAACTCAATCCCCCTTCAATCACGAAACTTGATATAACCAATTAAATATAAGAATGTGTGACAGGAGTACCTCATACTCAAATTCAAGAATTCCAATGTAGATTTATTTATTATCGTATGTTATTGATTTCATATAATGTGATAATGATTTCTCCAGCTTAAGGGATGAACCTTCTAATTCATTAACAAGGATTATTTCTTTTAAGTTCACTTTTACTCATTAAAATGGTGAGAACCACGTGATTTATGATAAGATCATTTGATGATTTTTTAAGTCTCAATAGGCTGGAGTCAACTAATTTTAATTGATAAGACAATTTAAATTAGAGTCCAATTGGTATGTTTATTTTATAAAATAGTTGAAGTAACTTGCTATAGAAAATTTCTATTTTATATAATCTAGACTCCATGATCAAGGATACATTTTTTCCAAGAAATAAACTCTAATTATATTTTGATTTTATATGGAAGAAACTATCACTAACAAGATGAGACATTTAGAACCATTTTCTCTCACTTTTATAAAGGTGTTTGGGATAAAAAGGAGTGGAATTAATTGAAATTTTACAAAAATAATCAAGTACTTTTCATTTTTAATGAACCAAATTTTTTTGGGGGGGGTTATGTGCTGATAATGTACCCAAATACTGAATTTGTTGATCAAATTTTTAAATTAATCAGTTTCAACATGTGAATCCCTTACAAAGTACATTGGTTCATGTATTGGAACTATTAGAGACTATATAAATGTACAATATCATCTTATAATATAATTTTCTTATAAAAACAATACAATGCCTATTGGAAATGATAAAAAAAATCACTTGAAATACTAAATAAGATGGGTTTTGTATATAATAGTTTATATTTTCACACTATTATAGATATTTATATATAGAGACGATGCATTTAATAGATATGGTTTTCATTTATGAATTATGGCATATGGTCTAGTTAGTTTATTATTGGAAACAACCGAATGATAGAGACATTACGGTTAACTGATATGGTTCCTATTTATTAATTATATAATATGATCTGTTTATATGCCTCTTTATTTTATGTATTTATTAATCACATAAAATTTTAATTCATTTAAGGTTGTATTGAACTTCTATGTAGCCTCAATTTTTTACATTAGAATGAGTTTCTCAATATATTATTAATCTAACATAGATTAATCATTAATTATGCCTCCTTTATAATCATGAATTTCACTTATTAACATGTAGATTCATTCGATTATATCTTAATCTAAAGTGAAAATTGATGTTGATACCACTTAGTGACTCACCATTATAATATGGTCTAATTTTTGAAACATTTAACTTAATGTGAGTATATGGATAATCTCTTAACTCCTCCCAATTGAATTTTTTTGTTTTTTTTTTCAATTTGATATTATTCAATAATGTTCTATTATATTAATCAATTCCATTTATAGTAATTTATATTGGGAATTAATGGTTTTTGCCTCATGAATAAACTAATTTTCTTGTGTTTGAGGATAAATTATGGAAGTGTTGTAAATGTAGAGGAAAAATAAATAATTTTATGTATTTTTCATGAAATTTAATATTTTTACACATAATTAATAATTAAATATCATATTTATATTTTTAATAGTGTTCCCTAGAAGACCTCATTAAGAAAAAAATATTAGAGCTTCGGTTCTAATGGTCATTTGAGATAGGTTTTAGGAGAGGAGGACCAAGGGAGAGTATGATGATGTCTAGGGAAAAGAATATTCCCCACAAGGTATTAGTCCTCATCAGGTTCCTCTCAAATATCTCACACTATAAATTTGTAAAATGATCATGAAAAACATTTTGAGGACAAAAAACAGCTAAATATTAATTTGAAAGAGTTAAACTGGTCAACGAATTGTTTCTAGATGTTAAAATAGTTATATTTACATGACTTCTATGATAGGATTATAATGTTTTTGATTCATGAATGGAAAACATTTGATCATTATATGATGCAGCGAGAGACATCAATTAGGGTCATATTTTTATTCTTGGTGATGATGTTAATTATGATGATGATTATTATTATTATTATTGTTATTATTATTATTATTATTATTATTATTGTGTTGAAGATGACGATATCTATTCTTCAAGAAACAATACTTATAAAGATATTGGTGATGATTTTCATGGCAGTAGTGGTGATTAGTGAGATATTTATCCCCTCCATTTTTGAGTTGCCTATAAAGAGAATTATGTGGGGATGCTGTTTAATGACTATAACTAATTCATTATGTAGATTTTATATATATGTCATAATATTTTAAATGGTTTGAAAACTATTTATTACCAGATGTTTACATTATTAATATATAGTATTCGTACTGAAGTTAATGTTTAATATGGATTTTAATTTATTTATAGGATCTAGCATTGGTGTAGGATGGCGTTGCTCTCTATTACGGATAGGAAGCTATACCAAGGGTTCTGTGAACCATTGGTATAAATCATTGTTGGAAAGGATTATAAACCTATGGTTCTACTAACCGTCGATATAGATGAATACCCAGAGTTTACATTAAACTGTGGGTATTCAAAAAAACTTTTGAGCTATACCAACTCTTATAATATCCATGGATCAAATAACAATTGGAATACTCTATACTAATGGTTCTGAGGCCTATACCAATGATTTTAAAACATTGGTATATGGTACTTTTCTCATAGTGTTACAAGATGTATCATGACTAAAACATCATTACTTGTGACTGGGAATGATATGATAAATTTTTTATTTTGTGTCTTGATGACTTACATTCCACATAATTAAGATTGAACATCAAAGACTTCTAGGATTCATGTAACCCTTACCCATTTCATTATGAAAACAAGAAAAGATATCTATGGACGTTGTGATTTCACTACCTTGGACTCATATTGGTAAGGATTCAATATGGGTGATTATTGATTATATTATTAAATCAACTCATTTCCTACCAATAAAGGAGTTAAAAAAGGAATATAATTTTGAGGAATTTATTTTTAGGATCTGTTAGACTCCAGGGTGTGACATCGACTATCATTTTAGGGTGGTGCCCTCACTTCACATCACATTTTTTAGAGTGATCTATAGGTAGTTATGGGTTCTCGGTCAAATTGTATCATATCCTATCATATGTATATGGATGGAATGACTGAGTAAGACATCAAAATTTTGGAAGACATTATTTGGTTATTCATTCTAATCATTAGTGGATATTGAGAGAATCAAATTCTCATAGTGTATTTTTTTTATAAAACAATTGTTATCCCGATTTAATGAAGATGGTTCCACATGATATGTCATAAAATAGGCCTTTTAGTTCAACCCTTTATTAGGATATTTTTGGATAATTATCCTTGTTTGGAATTAGTATCATTAAATAGATGACAGATATTGTGCATTTGATCAGGAAAAGGTCAGTGAATGCTCATATTTTTGAGAATTCATATTTCCATCAGTATCATCATTAATTTCAATTTATAGTAGGTTATTTGGTTTTCCTTAGTATTTCACCTTGATTGGTAAAAATATGTTTACGGATTCAACGTATGTTAGAACCTCATTATCTCAACCTGTTTTTGATTCATGAAAAACTCAAAAATGTGTCTTATTATATTGACTTACCTAAACATTTGACTTATATAAATAATGAGTTCCATGTTTCCTAAATAAATAAGTATAAATTGGATATATCCCACAAGATCTAGTGGGAGGATATTGAAATTTAACATGAAACCTCAATGGTTAAAAAGTATATTCATATAGTGGACTTATAGAGTAAGGTTTGTTATGCAAGGATTATCCCTTTAGTTTTATTGAGATGGATATTTAGTCGGGAAAACAGTGAGATACTAGAGAATTAAGCCGTGGTGATATTGAAATGGTCATAACCCTTTTCATGTCCATGATCCCAAAAAAATTGGGGTATTAATATTTTATAGTGGGTGAATTTTCACACCCTTATATGTGAAATCCTCCATGGAGACTCTTTTACCATTTTATTGTTGTTTTCAAAAATTATGGAGGTGCAATGTTTCCTAAAAATTATTTTAGTTTTTGGGAAATATAATGAAAAATATCTAGGAAAATGTTTTTGTAATTAATGTGGTACACTTGTATATCTCTTGTGTTGAACAAGTAGTCCAAAATGGAAGCACTAGGAGTTTCTTATGGTGTAGTGTGTAGGTGGTCTCCTTGTGCACTATAGCTAGAAAACATCACCACAGGCATGCTTGAGGTCATGTTTATGCCCAAAAGATCAAGGATTTAGGGCTAGGGCATGGTTGATTCACATAGTTAGTCTCTGTCGAAATTCCACCATGTCATGGTGGGATGTAGTAGGGTGTGGTGGTGAGGGATACAAAATTTGAAATGAAATTTTTTCACTAAATTATCTAGGGGTGGTAATTATATCCTTATGAAACCTTAAAGGGAAGTTTTAATGCATATATTATCTTGGTATTCTTATATTTAATCAATAAATAACCACCCTTTTGTTCCGATTCCAGGTCCTTCATTATAAGAATAGGATTTAGCTTTTTTTCTTCTATCTAGCATAAAATTTGGGTGTTTCCCTCAGCATGGTTTGATTTCTTAATTTTTCCTTTGGTTTATGATTTATGAAATTTATTATTTGAAATAAATGAGAGGTTAATTATATCTTTGATGACTTTGGAAATGATTTATAAAAAAATGATTTTTTTTTGGAAACCCATTTTGATACAAATAAAGTTTTTGTAGAATGCCTCAAATATGTTTTTGAAATTAAAGTGGTATTTCAAGATTTTAAATGGTGTGGAATCACTATATAATACTTTTTATGAAAATTTGGTCATGTAAATGAAATTTATTTGACTCATAAATTATTTTTTTTAATATGAATTTGGTTTCTAGAACAAAATTATATTAAAATAAATTATAGGTAAAATTATAGTTTATTTGTAAAAATATAAGTATTGGACCCTAATTGGAGTTAATTAACAACAAGGTTGGTTCCCATGATGCCATGGTAAAAAGTGGGTAGCCTCTCCATGAAATATAGTTTTCTAGACATTAGAGTTCACTTATTCCGGCTAGTGTTTCCTATGGGTCCTAGTATTGTGCAAACTTTTATTTTAGTTGTCCCCATGGTTCTAGAGGGTATAGTACGTGAATATTCGTTTGATATGATTATTTTTTAACTTGATATGGATATTTATTATTGAAACATATTTTATAAATTTTTAATTCTTCATTGATGAATGTAATTTCCTATTTCTTTATTTATTTCAATATTAAATATTTTTGAAAAGAAACCCAAAATATTTTTTTATATAAAAAATATTTCTCTATTTTAGAAAAAAAATTTATAAAATAAATAACAAATACATGTAGATATAGATTTTATATATTCTAGGTGCTATCTTACTGATATTTCGTGCTCACATGTCACTTTTCCCATTAGGGGTTTGTAGACATGGTTTTGTAGGATACAAGTAATGGTAAGAGTTTCATATAGATTTTGAATATCCTAGATCTTGTTTCCTTCTATTGGGTTAGGTTGGTAGTGTCATAAATTCATGATGATATGTACCAGTGTATTTCATTAGGTTTCACATTGATGGTATTGTTGTTTTTTCTTCTAGAACATTTTATCCAATTATTGGATATTTACTTTATGGTTTGGTGGTTTTTTACATATGATGTATTTTAGATATCTATTATAATTATCTAATTATTTATATCTTATCATATTTTTAATGACGGTGAAGAAATTCTCACACTTCATTGTTTGATATAGTCATTATTTTCACCATCCCATGGTGATCGGGAATGTGCTTCTAGCCCTATGTTATGTCATTTCGGGTTATATTATGGGTTGACCTGGGATGGTCCGTTGTATTAAATGAAACATTTATAATTTTAAATATGACTCAATAATTTTTTAACCTTTTAAGGATTCATATATTTTTTCATCAATGTATATTAAACAAATAAAAGAAAAATTGTACATAATGAAAACATATATAAATATCTCAATTAAAAAAGAATAACATTTCTTATAATAAGCTCATATAGATTCAATAGCCACAATGGCTTGGAATCCAATTAAAAACATTATATATAGAACATATCATATATTCATTTAATCCATCTTTCAGTTATTTTGATTTACAAATCTTTAAAAATTCATTATCATTGATGAATTTGTAACGATAAAATTTTAAATATACCATCAAAAACATTTGATGAGATATTTTGATTTATCTAGTACACATGTAGCTTTATAGAGTGTATCTAAAAGATATATTTTTATTGGTATTTTCATTTTCCTATTCAATGGAAAATCTATTTTTTCTTTCATGTAATGGTTAACAATAGTTTTATATAATTATTTTCACCACAATTTTTGTGTTCAAAGTATTACTATTGATTTTTTACAATATAAAAATGATTTATTCGTATAAATATTTTGAGTATTTTATCAATGT
The DNA here is from genome assembly GCA_963277665.1 of Viscum album. Lineage (NCBI taxonomy): Eukaryota > Viridiplantae > Streptophyta > Magnoliopsida > Santalales > Viscaceae > Viscum > Viscum album. Next base: position 207,473,005 of record OY728146.1, on the reverse strand, counting down.
TTATAAAAGACTATTTTTTGTATGATATGTGATCATAAATAATTATATAATAAAGAATGATTAATACCATTTGTATACTCACTAGAAAATAATAATTCACAACACCATTAAATTGATGCATCATTCATAAAATATAATTATGTTTTACAAGGTGGGTAGGTGAACCCTTATATATTTCATAAAGAAAACCTAATACAAATATAAGAAATCCATTGTTAATATAGCTAGTAATGATATAAATCTTTTACCTTCATAATAGGTTACCCATGGAAATTCATTATATAAGGGGCGTTTATAATAAAACAAATTAGAATGAATAATTCTAATATAAGTGATAATTTAGTAGATAAGAATCCATTAAATATGTTTATCACTCTTCCCAAGATCGATGTCTACTATTTTATTAAAAATCAGATTCTCATGTATACTTGTATCAATAGTTTTTTTATTATAATTGGTCCTTGATGGATTAAATAATCATGCCTGGTATTAATTTGTTTCGATAGGTAAACTTATGATCAAACATAATTGATTATATTATATAAAAGTAAATATGAAATTATTATTTTGAATCAATTGTTCTATATTATGAATGATTATTATATATTAATGTATTCAACACTACCTTTATCCAATGTATCCCTATGTTTATTTAATTTATATCATTAAAACTAAATATATTTAATTGAGAGTTTGGATGTAAAAAAGCTTATTCCATAAACATTTATACCAGTGGGTAATAATATATTCAATTTTATTGATCCTTTGATTAAATTTCACTAATATTAAATGTACATACTAGAAATATACTAAAAAATAAATAATTTTTGAAATAAAAATTTTTATGTTATTTTGAATCATTTATTTACAATTATAATTAAAAAATACTTCATTATAGACATTTTTAAGAACCTCGTGGTCTGTTTGAAGGTTTTGGCGAATAATGGAGGTAGTTGGCCCCATTCCAAACAATGGATTCCATTTGTCTCCTTGGAAAAATCCTTTGAGGTAGATGACATAATCCTAGAATTATTTTAATGTAGGAAATTTTCACATATAATTCTTCATATATTTATAAATAAAAATTTTCCCACCATGGAAATAATTTCTTCACTGAGGAATTTTATTGACCTTCTTATCATACTTTCATTTTGAGGAATGAACCAAAGTAAAAGTCCATCTAATAGAATCCACACATGCTTTTCAATCACAGAATGCCAGTAATTGAACTCTGGGTTCTCTAGTAGAGGTATCAATCATCATACATCATTCTCTAACTATAATGATAATAAGAATTTCACTTTTAAAGGATGAATCCTTGGTATCTTACTCTTGAGAGGGATGAGGGTGGTCTTATACCATTATCGAATGAATTAGTTAGAGAATATTCTTCGACCTTGAGATAAATATCTAGAGGGAAATCTTGTGTTCCTCAAATCACAAAACCCTATAAATGATACCAGATGGATAATATAATTAGTTTTTGATAATTAATTATTACACATAGGACCATAACTAATATATATATTATATGTAAACCCAATTCCTAATAATATTATTATTTCCATCATGTTCTCTATCTCACGAATTATTTGAATATAATTTTTCTTAAATAGATAATTAAATAGTTATTTAAATGATATTATATGTTTTATATCATTTCCATTGGGGCCCTTAACATAACCCATAAATCCTTCTTTTCATTTATCAATCCCTAAATAGTATATATTTATTTAAATTAATTAATATAATAATATTATTCCTTCAAAAAGTAGTATATTCACTGACTATTGAATAATTATTTATTTAATATTTAACTAAAAATTTTAAAAAAAATAACTGGATATATAATTAATGTAATCTACATAAAAAGAGTAATTTTTATTCCTCGGTATAAAGAATAATATTTATTCTAATATTAAATTAAAAAAGGTTTATTTGAGATTTTGGATAAACATATTGTGTGGCCCTCTATACCTCTTTATTAATAGGATTATGTGGTCTTAAAAAATGTATAATATTAGTTTCTAATATCCTATGAAGATAACCTTTGAGAAAGATGTCGATGTCGTAATGAAAACAATTTTATATGGGTTCCCAATGTGTAATATAATCTATTTTTGTTACATTTCATCAATTATACCACTAACACAAGTGATCAACCAATATTAATGAACATCATTTATTGATCCTTTGAAATATACTCATCTATAAATAACTATAAACATAGAGTTAATTTGAAATTTCTATTTCAATAAAAGTCAATGGTATATCATCATTCAATATGGGAAGGAAAAATACTTTCTTAACATATCCAGTCATATCATATCACTTATGAATCACAAAATGTATTTTAATTTACCATGATCATATGTCATCATGATTTTTGATAATAGATTATAGATTGTGACACATGATATAGATTAATAATAACATCATGAATAAGAACTAATACACACACTCATGGATAGGATTATATAATAACACATAAAAAATGGAATTCTTATTGGAATTTCAATTCTCATAATTTTCTATCTTGGAGATTACCAAGTATGAACATAATGAGAATAAGTATCAATGTATTATAAACCTATAACACCTACAATTCAAACATCATATATGTCCAATCAGATAGATTTCATATATCAATAAAACATATATTTAATAATATTTTAAGATCACTCATGGGTTCTCATTATAGTAGGGAACTACTATGATCTTTTTATGACATAAATTCAATAAGTAAATAATTTAGTTAATGTTATGAAGATAAAAACTCATCATGTGTAACACCCCAACCCCTGTTACCCAGAGTCGGTGCATTATTTAAATACATTGGCATGATTACAAGGAATAAAGTCCCGAAGGACTAATCGGTTTAGCAGTCCTGGAAAATTGATTAAATACATGAATGTTACATTACACATTATAGCATACAAAACAACAAAAATAATCCTTTATGAATACCATTATTCCCTTGGCTTAACCCGGAATATCAATCACAATACAATTCGTGGAATCCTGGGAAAATAAAACATATAAAGGGGTGAGCTCAAACGCTCAGTTAGGGTAAGAAATACAATGGAAACTTTCATAAATAAGCATAAACATTTTAGGCAATGTATAAAACTAAAACAAATGCCTTTTAAATATAAACTTCAGCATAATATGGAAGAAATAAAATGAAATAATGCCATTTACTTATTCATATGGATATTCTACTAATTGAATAATCACATGCAATATCAATAACCACTTTCATAATTATGAAATGCATAATTCTGAACTTTAATTTCTATATAAAGGCCTCATTCCAAGACCTAAGGGCTAACGATAACTGGAACAAAACTGAGAGAGCCTTTGTAACCCGACTCCAACCCGGAGTGCCCCTAATAACCAGACACCAACCCGGAGTGCCTCTAATAACCGGACACCAACCCAGATTGCCTCTAATAACCTGACACCAACACGGAGGGCTTACTTTTACCGTTCCACAACCCAGAACATACTATTCCAACACATTCATCTTAATAAGAAGATGAAATATAACATAAAAATTCGTATTAAAACTAGCACACGAAATGTAAATAATTTCTCCATAAACTATGAATGGTATAAAAATAACACATCCATAGTCAAGCATATCACAAAACATTCAATAAAATATGGAAGTTTTGTATCATAATAAATCAACTTCAAATAAGCTTAAAATCCATCAAAGGATGTTGGCATATATGAAATAAAAACTATTTGAGTGAAATATCTCTTTTTTTCAAATTATTTAAAATCACATAATTATAAAAGAAAACCTTTACATTGAAAATACCCTTCTAAGCATGTAATTGAAGCTTCTAAGATTTTAAAATGGTGGAAAATAGTCACACCCACCGTATAAGTTAAAAAAAGGACATTCTTACCTTAATTTGTCAAAAAGGTTAAAAAGGACCTTGTTTGGAAAAACACAGAAAGATTCCTTTATAAAATTCTTTTAAAAAGTAAAAAAGGGTTATAATGACATTAAACCATATTCTATAATATAGTAAGAATGATTTGAAATAATATTTTTTGAAACATGGATGTGGATGGTAAAGATATCCCAGTAGATAATTACGTAGAAACAACCTCAGATAATGAAAAGATTGTGAAATAAACCCTTACCATTTTGGTAACTTACGAAACATACAACCCATGAAAGAGGTATCACAAAATGAATATGTAAATACACATAAACTAAAGTTTATTAAATAAGTAATACAATTATGGGTAGTACATACACCACACAAAAGGTAATAGTGGCAATATGACATGAATCTCTTGGGAATAAGGAGTGAGATGAAAACCCCATTACCTTGTACCTTTCCTTAGTTGCGGGTAGATTAACCAAATGCATAATTGTGATATAATTGTTATTAAATTATACAATAATAATATACAATAATATGTTATCATATATGATCTTTTAACATTTCTTTGTTAATAATATTTTAGTATTATCGTCGTTTCGGGTGATAACTTACTCATTTTCTTTTATATGTTTTTTACATAAGTCATGTTTGTTATGGATAGGTTGTATATTATTCAAATCCATAATGATATCAAGTCCTTAAACATTATTTTTAATCATAAAATTATAATTAGACTTGAATGGATATGATGAGGAATGAATCTCATCGCGTTCGTGGAGACGGTAGTCCGTACGTACGCACGAGCGGCAAAATAACTCTTTTGATATTAAAATAATATATATAATTGGATCGTATATAATATATACAGAATATTTATCATGTTATATTTATTATTTACATGAATTACACATCATTATTATACCCATCCAAATAATTATGTCTTTGAATAACAATTACACCACGACGTGCAGACGATAAGTCGTACGTATGCACGTATGGTGACATGTCATTCAAAGGATGGATAGAATACTAAATATGGTTGTACCATGTTTATAATAACATCACTGTATATATAATATACTGGAGTTATTATTTTATAATGGGAATAAAAAATAAAGAATAAGTTGATGAAGAAAGGAACTTGAAAGAGGGTGGTTAAAACATTACCTCCTCTTCGGGTTCTTCCTTTGGATTTGATCAAAAGGGATCCTTAGGTTGACTTTTTGATCAAACTAATGCCTCTAGGATGAAGTTAGGATATTTTATAGGCTATTTGGGTAGGTTTATGCAGAACCAAAAGGCTTTGAATGTGTTAATTAGTGATAAGGGGGAGTGCCCTTTTATAAGAGGGGTGAGGGGCACCTTTTGAAATGCCAGAAATATTATTTTATAATAAATTCATATTCGGTTTCTAATGGCTCCAAAGTGGATTACTAAAATTATAATGTTGGTATGGGTCGAAATTATTTCAAAAAATATAATTTAGATAGGTTTGGGTCATTATATTAACCTTATCTTTTAGTATTAACTCTTAGTTAATCAGTTTGACATTTACCCTGTCACTTTGTATTTTTATATTATATAGTTATTAAACTTAATATATACATATAAGTGACCCAAAATTGGTCCATTAATGATACAAATATCATGATATAATTCCTTTGGAAGAACCTTAGATTTTTAGGAATATAATATCAATTAATAATATAATATTTGTTTTAAAAACTGATTTATGCCAATTTTGACACTATTCAATAATTGATTTTTGTTATTGTCTTAACAACTTTATTAATTCAAACAAAATTCATTTAAGAAATCCTATCATGTCATATTAACCAATAAAATTCTTGTATATCATCAAAAAGTTCAAATTATATTTATTTTAACATTTCTAATACCAATTATTTGATTATTTCATTAATAAGGAAAATATTGCTTCATTATTGTGTCATACATAAATTTAACTATTAAATGTCTAAAACTTTTACAAAAATACCATTATGTAGGAAATATTTTCAATTTATAATTAATATTTATAGTCTAAAATCCAACATATATGACCCAATTTAACAAAATTTTGTCTAAAAGATATATGCATATGTCATTTTTGTATTTATTTTAACTTAATTAATATAAATTGTCATTATGACTTACAAGTGGCTCCATGGGGTCCCAAAATCGACTAAAAGATGGCCATGGTCGATAATGTATCAACCAATAAGTTTGTGACACGTTTTAGGGTAATTTATTATTATTATAATATTATTTTTTACCCTTATTTAACTGATTTACCCTTTAACCATGGTAAATAAAATATTTACCGAAGTAATTATTCAAAACATATAAAAATAAAAGTTACCAATTTACACAATTTGGACATCCTGATTCCAAATATGGAATCCATTTTCCCAAATTTAAAACACAGAAGTGGCATAAATTAATTTAAAATTAATTCTCGTGGTTAAAACAAAAAGCGTGTTTTTAAGAGATAATACTTATCAAAAGATTGACACTTGATTATGTCAGGTTTAATTGTAAAATTATGTTCAATGACAAAAATTATATTAAATGGTAAAAATATATTCTAAATATAATTTAAAACCACTCAAATTCATAATTTATCACTGTTAATTATTTAGATTAAAAAAGATGTTTTTAATTAAAATTTAGTAATTTTCACTATTCATCAAAATATAAAAGTTATATGAAAATTACAAAAATTTTACCCTATGATAATTTAGATATTAAAAATCAAAAAATGAAGACCATTTTGAAAGATAAAATGTATAAAATTTCAAAAAGTGGGTATTAATATTCATAATGGCAAGTTTGATTGGGTTTGGTGTGTGTTAGAAATCGAAGTTGCATACAACACACTCTACTGTATTATTCAAAGAGAAGCATACCGTGGAATCTTGGGGTGTTACATTCTTCCGTCCTTCAATAAATTTCATCCTTTCCATTTATGCTCGATATTGGAAGCTTGGGTTTGACAGTTCAAAATATCTTAGTTGAAATCCCACATAGAAAAATGGATTAATGAAGCCTCTATTTAAAATAAAGAGTGGTAAGTATGAAGGTTACTGAAAATAACACATACTAGGGTTCCATGTAGGAAAATATGGATATGGAAGAGAAATATAACCATCAATATCTGATGGAGAGTGGTAGAGAACATGGATATGAAAAGTCCAATAATCCCAAAGCCATAAATTTGTGATGATCTAAAGTACCATCTAGGACAACATTTTTATTGTAAGTTCCTTTTATTAATGTTGAGTAATTTATTTATGAGATTGGATAAGATCATAAGGAGATATAATTACTTTATAATTAGAGTTTTATCAATTAATAAATTTCTACCACAATGTCATCTTTCACTACAAAACATAATACAACTCAAAATACTCTATTTATCCCAATCGTATAGGGTTCCAAATATAATGAATTTATAATTCACATATCAGACCCATTAAAAAAATAAACTATGTTATACAATCTAGGGACTTCACGTAGTCCAGTGGTAGGTGATAAATCCCAATCGCACTATGGTTGTGGGTTCGATTCCCGCAGCTTTGTCTGACGCGACGGGTTGTCACACGGTTTGTGTGTTGTCCTTTTATAAAAATCCAAAAATAACCTTAACAATAGTATCCAATTTCAAACTTAATCCATTCCAACCTTTATAATTATCCAAAATACTTATATCCAAACTCTTAGTCCTATGTTTATAAAGAAGTTAATCATAATGAAGATCCTTTTTCCAGGTAATAACATGTGAACTCCTTTATCGTGTATTCCTTTACAACACCGCAACATTAGGAATTACCATAAAACTACATTGATTACATTCAAGCTCCCTTATTCCATATAGAATACTGGATATACATATTCCATCCAAAAATGTTTTAAATTCCAAAAATGATGGAATATACAAATAATTAATTAGTTTTAAGTTAGTCAAGAATATCCAATATAATTTATCCAAATCAAACATGTATTATTCCAAAATTACTACCTAAATATTCAAACCATGTTATGGTTTATCTTTATCTCAACAATATGTTTTCCAAAAATTTATCCCACTATTGATTCACTTTTCATGGTTCCAGACAATCTCAAGTCCTTAATGAAATAGTACTGTAGTAAAATCCTTATATATTTCATAATTAATATAACTAGTACATAGTTGATACAACACTCAAATGACTCAGTTCTTTAATAACAACATAATAACTCTAATAATTTCTCCTCATCGGTGGTAGAATCATAACTTTATTATTATCCAATAGCATCATTTGGGGAATACTCTGATGATTTGGACATCGGTTCGTGTAGTGTTCCAACTCCATGCAGATGAAGCATTGTTCATTTGAAACCTTTTTCTTACCCTTGTAGTCAAGTACTTGGTGTCATTTTTATCCACACTTATAACAAACTCTCATTCCCTTCAGGCAAGTTTCAGGGTGTTTCTTCCCACAGTTATCACATATGGGAAAATTCTTATCTTCCCTCTTCCCTTTATCTGCCCTTCTCTCTACCATCCTTTCCTTCTCTGGCTTCCCTTCAAAGCCATAGGACTCTGAGAATTCTTCAATTATCTTATCAACACATGATAATATTTCTTTATATGATGATAATACATGGGAGACTATTTCTTCACTAAATTCTGGCTTAATACCATGAAATATAGGATCCTTTTTACTCTTTAGATCATGAATATTGCTGGAGTTGTCATTTCTTCTACTGGGAACCATTTCTAAACAATGGCATACACTAGGTCAGTTTATGAATTGAAATTAATAATTCAAAACTTGTAAAATACCTAACGTAAAATCAATAGTTTGTGGATATAATCCATAATCATAAAAATGTTTTCCTTGAGTATGTATATACTCATATGCCCTTCATAATGGTTTGTAAATAAAATGAGAATTATCCTAAAAATACCCCCCCCTGGGAGTATCATAAACAAGAGTGCAGCAAGGCCCGTTATCGTGCACCAGTTCCTGTTCGAGTCTAGCTCAAAGTGGTGTTTTTAGGTCTTACCCCTATGTACATATGTACCAGAGCCACCTCTACCTACTCGTATCTAGACAGGGATGTACTTCTTGAAAAACTCACAAAATCTCTAAAATACCAAAATTCTAGGAAGTTCTTCTATACTAATCCTCAAAAGTCTATCTTAGGGCTATGTTCTCTAATCAGAGTTTTTCTAAATCTAGTTTCCAAGGATATTTATAAACTTCCTCTGATACCAAATGTAACTCCCTGGCCCTAGTTACCCAGAGTCAATGCATTATTTTAATACATTGGCATAATTACAAGGAATCAATTCCTAAAGGACCGATCGGTTTAGTAGTCTTGGAAAATAGATTACATAAATGAATGTTACATTACACTTTATAATATACAAAACAATATAAATAATCCTTTATGAACACCATTATTCCCATGGCTTAACCTTTCATATCAATCACAATACACTTTGTGAAATCATGGGAAAATAAAACATAGAAAGGGGTGAGCTCAAATGCTCAGTGAGGGTAATAAATATAGAGGAAAATTTCATTAATAAGCATAAAAATTTAAGTCAATGTATAAAACTAAAAAAAACCCTTCTAAAAATGAACTTCAGCATAATATGTTATAAATAAAATGAAATAATTCCATTTACTTATTCATAAGTATATTCTCCTAATCGAATAATCACATGAAATATCAATAACCAGTTTCATAATGATGGAATGCATAATGACAAAATTTAATTTATGTGTCAAGGCCTTATGCCAAGACCTAAGGGCTAACTATAACCAGAAACCAACCTGGAGAGCCTCTGTAACTAAACTCCAACCCAGAGTGCCTCTAATAACCGGACACCAACCTAGAGTGGCTCTAATAACCGGACACCAACCCAGAGTGCCTCTAATAACCGAAAACCAAACCAGAGTGCCTCTAATAACCGGACACCAACCCGGAGGGATTACTTTTATCGGTCCCCAACTGGAACATACTAGTCCTACACATTAATCTTAAGAAGAGGATGAAATATAACATAAACAATCATATTAAAACTTGCGCACGAAATGTAAATACTTTCTCCATAAACTATGAATGGTATAAAAATAACACATCCACAGTCAAACATATCACAAAACCTTCAATACAATAAGGAAGTTTTGTATCATAATAAATCAACTTCATATAAGCATAAAATCCATCAAAGGATGCTGACATAGATGAAATCAAAACTATTTGAGAGAAATATCTCATTTTTAAAATCATTTAAAAATAACATAATTATAAATGAAAAAATTTAATTTTAAAACATCCTTATAAGAGTGTAAGGGAAGATTCTAAGATTTTACAATGGTGTAAAATAGCCACACCCGCCGTATAAGTTAAAAAAATACATTCTTACCTAAATTTGTCAAAAAGGTTAAAAAGGACCGTGTTTGGAAAATGATGGAATGATTCCATTATAAACTTCTTATAAAAAGTCAAAAAGGGTAAAAATATCATTAAACCATAGTCTATAATATAGTAAGAATGCTTTGAAATTTTTTTTTGAAAAATGGATTTGGATGATAAAGAGATCCTAGTAGATAATTACATATAAACAACCTCGGATAATGAAGATATTTAGAAATAAACCCTTACCAATTTAGAAACTTAAAAAACATACACCCCATGAAAGAGGTATCATACAATAAATATGTAAATAAACATAAATTAAATTTTTTTACATAAATAATACAATTATGGGATGTACATACACCACACAAAAGGTAAAAGTGGCAATATGGCATGTATCTCACGGGAATAAGGAGTGAGATGAAAAAACACATTACCTTGTACTTTTCCTTGGTTGAGGGTAGATTAACCTCCTGTATAATGGTGAAATAATTTTTATTAAATTATAAAAGAATTATATGCATTAATATGATATCATATATGATCTTTTAACATTGCTTTATTAATAATATTTTAGTATTATCGTCATTTCGGGGGTTAACTTGCTCGTTTTCTTTTATATGTTTTGTTACACAAGTTGTGTTTGTTATGGATAGGGTGTATCTTAGTCATATCCAGAATGATATCAAGTCCTTAAACATTATTTTTAATCATATAATGATAATTATACTTTAATGGGTATGATGGGGAATGAATCTCATCGAGTTCGTGGAGACGGTAGTCCGTACGTACCCACGAGCGACAATATCACTCTTTTGATATTAAAATAATATATAATTAGATAGTATATCATATATACAGAATATAAAGTGTCATTATCACTTACAAGTGGCTCCATGGGGTCCCAATAGCGACCCAAATATTCCAATGGTCGGTAATGTATCAACCAATAAGGTTAGAACACGTTTTAGGGTAATTTATTATTATTATAATATTATTTTTTACCCTTATTTACCAGATTTACCCTTTAACCATGGTAAATAAAATATTTACCGAAGTAATTATTCAAAATGCCTAAAAATAAAAGTTAACTAGTTACACAATTTGGACATCGTGATTAAAAATATAGAGTCCATTTTTTCAAATTCAAAACACAGAAGTGGCAAAAATTAATTTAAAATTAATTCCTGTTGTTAAAACAAAAAGTGTGTTTTTAAGAGATAATAACTATCAAAAGATTTACACTTTTTTATGTCTGGTTTAGTTGTAAAATTATGTCCAAAGACCAAAATTGTATTAAATAGTAAAAATATATTCTAAATATACTTTAAAACCACTCAAATTCATAATTTATCACTGTTAATTATTTCGATTGAAAAAGATGTTTTTAATTAAAATTTATTAATTTTCACTATTCATCAAAATCAACCCAAATATGCCCATGGTCGGTAATGTATCAACCAATAAGGTTAGGACACATTTTCAGGTAATTTATTATTATTATAATATTATTTTTTTACCCTTATTTACCGGATTTACCCTTTAACCATGGTAAATAAAATATTTACCGAAGTAATTATTCAAAAATCCTAAAAATAAAAGTTACCTATTTACACAATTTGGACATCATGATTCCAAATATGGAATCCATTTTTCCAAATTCAAAACACAAATGTGGCAGAAATTAATTTAAAATTAATTCCCGTTGTTAAAACAAACAGCGTGTTTTTAAGAGATAATAACTATCAAAAGATTGACACTTGTTTATGTCTGGTTTAGTTGTGAAATTATGTCCATTGACAAAAATTTTATTAAATGGTAAAAATATATTCTAAATATACATTAAAAAACTAAAATTCATAATTTATCATTGTTAATTATTTTGATTAAAAAAGTTAAAATTTGGTAATTTTCACTATTCATCAAAATATAAAAGTTATCCAAAAAGTACCAAAATTTCACCCTAGGCTAATTAAGATATTATGAATCCAAAAATTAAGTCCATTTTTAATGATAAAATGTATAAAATTTCAAAAAGTTGGTAATACTATTCATAAAAGAAAGTTTGATTTGTTGTGGTGTGTGTTAGAACTCGAAGTTGAGTACAACACCCGCTACTGTATTATTCAAAGAGAAGCGTACTGTGGAAGCTTGGGGTGTTACATCATGTGATAAAATATTTAATAATATTTATGTATTTGAATATATAGTTAATAGAATAGAAAAAAGTTATTGGGTTCTAGGAAACCAATTTCAACAGAGTCCCAATTTCATTTCAGCTAAATACTAATGACCTTGATCCTTCTAGATCTCACATGATATCCATGCTTCTATGAGATAAGAAATTATTCAATGGGTCCTCAAATTTATATCCCTCAAAAATTCTATAACTGCTACCTTGACCCTATGAGAAAAACCCATCAAGAGGATATGTTTCTTAAATATGTGCTTCATCTATTGATTTCACCTTGTCTCCTTAGTGAGGACCACTATTGCAGTATTATCACAATATAATGTGATAACATCTTTACTTCGATGTTCCACATAAATCTCTTGTATGAATTTAATATCCAAACCACTTATATATCTTCATCATAACCAACAACATAGAAAGAATGTATTGTAGAATTTGTAACCATCTTCTATGTTGGGCTCTTCTATCTCAGATATCCTCTACATATACAATATAAATATACTGATTATAATATTAGATCATTTTGGCCTCTCTAGAAATTTACATTTTTATATACCCTAATGACTAGTTTTCATATTCTCCATTAACCAAAAATATATCATTAGTATGCCTTATATACTTTAAAATAGTAATAACATATGTCAAATTTTTTCTCTTATATTTTCTTGATATCATCCTTGAATTCTCAAGGAATATATAATATCAATCTTGGTACATATCATGACATACATTATAGATCATATAATTTATTCATGAGGAATAAAAATCATTCTCTATCATTTATCTTGTACCAAAAGACATATTTTCTGGGAAATATGTATACCAGTTGAAATTAGAAAAATCTAATATTGAAATCTTATATACAAAACCTATTCAGTATCTATTTAATTTATATGCCCAATTTTAGCCCAAGAATCCTCTTGAATCTACCATGATGGATATTAATCCCAATGATGTAGGTTAATTCACCCAATTACTTTATGGAGAAGAATTTGTTCAACTACAAATTAACTAGCTATAATACCATTATTTTGTTTCCCATTATAAATATATCAGAAAAATATAATACAAGAAAAATGAATGAAATCCCAATAAAAATTTTATAAATATAAGGATATCATTCATTATTTATGAAACCAATTATTCTTAAGGATTCATAAAAATGAATGTACCATTATCTAGATTCCTTATTTAACCAATAAATGTATCTCTATAATATTTACACCTTATTAGAATACTTTGGATTCATAAACCCTTATTATTGTGTCATGTATACATCTTTCAAAAGGTTCCTACTAAGGAATGTTTTTTTGAAATCTATTTTTCAACTATCATAATCATAGTAAGTTGTTATGGAAAGTATAATTATAATGTATTTTATCATGGAAACTAGTGAACATGATTTTTCATATTATATTCTATTACATTTATTAAACATTTTACCCACCATATGTGCTTTATAGACACAAAATTTACAAGATATGTTCAGTTTCTTATTGAATACACATTTTCATTCAATGGCCCTTCCATCAAATAGAGGATCTACTAAGCCTAGAATAGGTTCTAATATATGGAATCCATTTTATAATTCATAGTTTCTTTGCACATAGTAATTTTTTATATTCTTACTACTTTATTATATGATGTGGATTCATCATTATCAACTAATTATGATTAACCATCTTTTATGACTGTAAAACCATATCCCTAGTTCTCAAAACTATTTGGTTCTATTATGCAACACAAGTGTCTCTATAACAATCACATATATGGATAATTATGGATTTTTTATTATTCCAACTCTAATATATATTGATTCATGGATTCATTGAAGTTAATTGTATGGCTGCTATCTCCATTAAATATGTTATACATTTCAAGGAATATGGATTTTCATTCTAATATCACTTTTTTCTCCTAGGGTTTATAGGGTCAATTTCCCACTTTTATTTAGGATATCCTATAAAGAGACACTTTATGGCTCGATATTCAAGTTTATTTTCATAGATATAATCAATAAATGAGTACAAACCCATCACATGTAAATGTGACACAATATATTTCCTCACATACAAAATCAAATATGGAATTTCATTTTCCAATTTATTTAGAACTCAGTTTAGTATGTGTGTAGTAATCTATAATGAATATCCCAAAAAGGATAATTGAATACCTGTATGATTCATCATCAGTCGTACGATGTCCAATGAGGTGTGGCTCCTCATTTCACTTGTCGCATTCCACTATGGTGTCGAATAAGAAGTGAGTTGGGATAGAATCTCAAACTATGTTATAATATTGATGAACTCTTGGTTAATAAATTCATTGAATTGTTAAGAGTATATCTTGTTTATATTTTTATAAATCTAATTTTATACTTTATTCTTTCAATCTATAAATTTCTAAAATTATTTTTATTTATATTTTATTATATAAACACATCCAGGTTAACTAATTTTAGTTGTAATAATTATGAATTAAGAGTATCCATCCTTATATTCAATTAGAAAAGGTCCAAACACATCTTTATGAACTAATTCAAGAATATATATATAGACTTTTCACCCATCCCACTAAACATAGATTGTTCATTTTACCCTGAAATAAAAAATTAAATATACAAAGTGGTTATAGTTCAAATGAATCTATATACCCTTTAATATATATATTTGTTATGTTTTTATCAGTTAAATGAACAAGACAGTGATACAATAGCTAGGTTTGGTATGATTTATACAAACTTGATTCATAATCGATTCCCAAAATATTTTTTTTGTATTCTAATACATGAAGATCATTTTTCAATTGTGTCACACAATAACGTATTCTAAAATTATAAATGAATAAAATATTATTTTCAAACATGAATATAAATTCATCCCTGACTATGGGAATAGATATAATTACTTTGTTAAAATTGGGAACATAATAGGAATTCAATAAAACTAGAACAAAATATATCAGCAAAGAAAGATTGTAGTGACCGATAGCTAGTGTGGCTAGTATTTCTCCCTCGAAATATCAAAGATTCACCTCAATTCTAGAATTCTTGATGAATCTACATAGTTCTTATAGTTAGATTCAAATAGGATAACCACAAGTTGTATCTAATACAAATTTTATTGAAAGAAAATGAATTTATTCAAAAATTAATGCACATGATAAATGCCCATTATTCTTTACTGAGTTGTAGTTTCTTTTCTTATGGACCTTGTTTCAGAATGAAAATTACATTGTGTCATTTTCCTTAGCCAATACATTGATTATAATACTCTTGTTCCAACCTTGAGAAGTTTCATTAGGCTTGGATTTAGTATTTAGAAGTTTTACATTTCCATTCATCTTGATCTCTATATGTACTGATGTTTTTTAGTTTCTCATATCCTCATCTTCATGGTGAATCATAATAATGAGATATTATAAAATCTTATCAATATTGTACATAAAAAAACTCATAATAAAACTAAGAAAATCATAGATAATGATTCAATTATGTGGTCAGTACATAATTCATTTGGTATGTTCATACCAAGAATATCCAAACACTAAATATAGGTAATCATCATCACTAAATGAGGTCTAGATGGTGCACCATATCTAATATTACATGTGAAAATATCTATGGATATATCCTTCCTATCAATTCTAGATTTCTCCTGAAAAATATCATGAATTTGGTACAACATGGTGTATGAATCTATATTATTATGAAGATTATAGATATCACTATTAAAAATGAATTCATGAGTAATTGGACATGAAATTCATCATCAACATATTTCCAAAATTCTTTATAATCCTCCTCGCTAGCCTTTTTAGATGGTTTTTTTCGAACTAGGGACTCCATCACATAGAACATCCATTCCTGGCATTATACAATGCACAAGTACATAAACCAATCTTAGGAGTTAATCCCGATTAAGATATTTTATTTCTATAATATTGATCATAGTCATAATGTTGAGGTTTTGATACTTTCCATTTTCTAAAAATATAGAATGTATGTTTTGAGTTCATGATCTTGTTTCCAAAAAAACTGATGTAATATATTTTATTTTATTGGTATACTAATAGTTAATAAAATACCAGTATAACTCACTATTAGATTTCTTATATATTTTACTATAGACATTTTAATTTGAAATATCCATATTCCACATAAAATGACACAAATAGAGGTATTATAAAATCATATCAAGGTATTTAGTTTAGTATTTATTCTAAATATAATTACTAAGAAGTTACATGATCTATTTAGAGGACTCATCAATCCTGAAATCCTAACTAGTATTATCAAAACACATTCCTCCTAATTCCACCAAGTGTTGTGGAAATAATAAAACCATGATCAAAATTGGTTTATATTGAATCAAAATAATCATTATAACTTATTGATAATTAAATTCACTCTGACAGAGGATAGAAAATTATAAAAAACTATGGTTTCAATCATAACTCAAGCAATGGAATGGTTTTTTGAAATAAAAATTACGTGAGGGGTTTAATTTATCATATTAATAAATATTGTTAATTTTATAATTTAAATTCTTGTTAATATTATATAGGTTTTATATAATCATTTAACCAAGACTTGAAAATATAATTCATGCATAACACATTTACTTTATTTAATTTTAACATGCTTGTCTTCTATTTACATTATTATACTCTGTTTCACAAAATAAGTACCCATCATATAAATAAATAAACATGGAATATAAAAAAATATCTATCATGGTCATAATCATTCATTCTGGGTCATTTTATTGATCTGATTATAAACAAACCCCTATACCTAGGGGAATAACTCCTTATGTCGGGCTTGGATAAATCTAAAATATTCCACCTTTAACCAATGTATCTTCTTTCATGGTATCATTTATGTTTTTTCTGGAACCATCTCCTATCACTTGGGATCTCATTTTATATTATTTTCCTACTCACATGTGGGTGAGAGGAACTATGGGTTTTTTAAGACACCATCAGACTCATACACCTAGATCTGGTGCTAAAACATATCTTTTACATAATTGATTTGATAACAACCAAAGGGACCAAATTTTAATAATTCATAATTACAAAATCAATAGATAATATTGAGTCACATACATACCCAAGTCCTTTTATGTTTAGAGTTTTAGACAATAAGGAAAAACCCTTTATGTAACATAATTGATATATTTCTCATAAAATAGAAATTTTTACAATTATAACTTAGTCTTCTTGTTCTATCTAAATACTTCAACATCTCCCACAAAATTATACACACAAGATACCCTTATAGAATAATATTACAGAAAAAAATTTAAATTCTATGGAAATGGATTCAAATAAATGGTCACACCTAAGGAATTGTAAAAGAGGATGGTTATATTCCCAACAATTTATTTCATTGGTTTATTCTTACTAATACTTATAATTAAATAATATAAAAATAGAAATATTCAATTAGAAGATCATTTTATATAAAATATATAATTAATTAAAAAGTAAAATTAAGTCCATCATAGAAATTATTTCTTCATTGATGAATTTAGTTGAAATATTTTTCATACCATTATTATGATGAATGATCCAAAGAAGGATATCAATAGTGGTATCCAAAAATACTCAATAATATCTAAATTCTCCCAAAGTAACCCTTGGTTTTAGTGTATAGGTATTAATCATTTAATATCATTTTTTGTCCATCACATTAAAAAATGATTTAAGTCTTTAAAGATTCATTATTATTTTCTCAATCTTGGGAGGCGGGTGAAGACGATCATCTCTCATTCTTGAGATAATTATTGAGAGAATTCTCTTCAATCTAGAGAGAAATTAATGGAGTGAAATTTTCTTCACAATTAATCAATCCCCTGAAATGATATAACATGGATTATATAGTTATGATTTTTAAATTACTCATTAACAACATTACCTTAAATAATATCTATATTCTAGGTAAACCAAAAGCATAATAATTTTTTTAATTCCATCATGTTCCCTAAATCAAAGATTTGATAAATAGCATTTTTATAAAATAAATAATTTTTTTATTTAAATGGAATTAAATGAACTGTATCACTTTCATCTAAGACCATAACTCAACCCATAAATCCAACCATACATTTATCAAATATTGAATAATAATTAATTCTTTAAGTATATAACTATCATTATATTATAAATTAAATAAATAAATATATAATATATTCACTAACTGATGAAAAAATATTTATATAATGTTAAACTCATATATTTTTCAAATTGAAATATTTGGTTATTGGATTAATTTGATAAAAATTTCCATAATAATTATTTTAAATTGGTATGTAGAATTTTTCTTTATTCTAATATTAATTTCAAATACTACTAAACTAAGATTTTGGTTACTATAAGTATGTCAACTATTGATACATTTTTTAATGTATTTGGGCAGTCTTTACTGATGTCTAAGATTGTTATCTAACAATGTATCAAGGCGCAAAAAGGGAAACATGTTAATTTCACAATGGAAACAACCTCATATAGACACTATCTATGTAATATAATCTCTTTCTCTTGATTTATAATCATTAATTTTTCATATGTTTCTAATAAATCTATATTTTTTATATCATTCTTTGATTATCCTAAATAAACTCTTTTATAAACATCAATTTCCATGGACTTGATAAAATAATTTTATTTCAATGAAAAGTCCAGAGATGTCCTCTAATAGTTTAAAAAGTATAAATCCATTATTGAATTATTCATTTATACCATATAACTTATTACACAATCAATATTTCAAAATTCACCATAAACATATGCCATAATTATTTTCATTTATTCATAAAATTATTCAATCCATGATATAATTTAAAAATAATCTCATGTATAAGGACCCATACACACATTTTTAAAAAGGAATATTGAATGACACATAAAACATGTTGAATTTACTTAGTGGGTTTGTTCTCATAACCTCTCATATTGGACATTACTAAGTCTGACATTCACAGGAATAATTCCAAATATATTATGATACTCTAGCATGTGATATTCATAAATCATTTGTTTCTCTTCAGATACATGTTATCTTAATATAGATAATATATTAAATAATATTTTCTTGTTTCTCTAAGGTTATCACAAGAAAAGGTAATTATTATAACCTTTTTATTAGATAAATACTCTAAGAAAAATATATAATTAATGTTATATAAAATGAAACTAATCATGTTATGATATATTTATCATTACAATTTCCACTTATGGTAGTTGATTTCCAATGAATGAATCTATAATTTAATCATAATAGTTTAGAGATTTTATCTTGTACATATTGTTTATTTTCGAAATAATGGACCAAATACTTTTTAAAAAACATCTATTAATGAGAGGATTACTTTTGTATTTTACAGCTAGTGAATATAGAAGTAAGAACAAATTTAGAATAATATTATTTTTTCCCAACAAACACCACATCAAAACTATATCTTTAATTCATTATTTATCCACAATGATCATATTTTATAAAAAAACATATTTTATTTATCACAATGGCCTTTTTTTGACCACCACAAGTGACAAAATTATATTCATAAAATATATTCGGTTATAAAGGATATGTAATTTTTCAGCCTTTATATTCAGAATAAGTGAAACAATGTCTACTTAATGGGATAATATAAATTTATTTATATGAAGTGATATTGATAATCAAAAATAATAACAAATAAATATTTTTCTTCATATTTATTATATAGTATAGAAACATTATATATGGAAAATATTCTTAAATAAAAATTAAAAACATGATATTTTAATATCATCCTTCAAGGATAAACTATTTTGTAAATATATAAAAAATTTATTGAGGTCATTAAATATTGATTTTCATTAAATAATATTTTAAGGTATATTATTATTATTCTTTATAAAAAATATTGCATAATAATTCTTTTAAAATAAAATATTCACCTCGAATATAATTTTAAATAAAAACAAGTATATTTTAATTAACTTCAGGGAATGAAACAAAAATAAATTACATTCTCATTCACATTAGGGAATAGAATAAAATTAGTTTATTGGGTTTAATGGTATCTTCAATATAATAAATTTAATATTTATTTCATAATTTTAATCTAATTAAGGTGTTTAATATTAATGAAATTTATTTTTGATGTTATTTATGAAAATAAAATTTCATGTAAATATTCTTTAAGAAATAAAATTAATTATAAAATCAATAAAATACTATAATATTTACTTAAAAACAAAAACTATCATCTCTATAATGAAAAATTATAAATCATCATCTTGTTTGTCACCATTAATATGTAAAAGTAAAAAAGGAGAGGTAAAATTTCATGGTTGATGTTATGATTAATAAATCTCACTTCAACACTTTGATATATAATTGGTATATCATGTTAATCATTCGACCAATTCGAGTGGTGATGTTTTTTCTTTTCATATGACAAATGATGTTTTTATTGACATAGAAAATGTTGATTATTGATATAGTCTCAATTATAACTAATCACATGTAATTCAAGGAATGATTTATAATTTGGAATGTGTTAGTCATTTCTTCTCTTCATGTTCTCAATATTTTTCCCATAATAAAAAAATAAAAAATTAATTTAAATATTTTCTAATGTTTTGGAGATAGGGAGAAGAATATATGAATGATAAAATATATCTCACATGTTGATATAGGTATTTCAATGAGTGGATATTATCTTTATGTTAATTATATTGTCAAAAAGGTAATGTTTGGGGAAACATGATACAAACCATTTTCATATAAAAATTTTCGTCTATTAATGATAACTATAGATGAATTAGTTTCATTATAAAAATTTTAGATAAGAATATTTTTATAATAATATATTGTGAAAAATATTGAACACTAATTAAAATCATGAAAAAATTGGAAACTATAAATTTAGTATGGATCATGGGTGAACTGAATCATTAATGAAACATGGAGTTGAATGTTTGTAAAAACATTGAAAAAAAATGTTGACGAAATAAACAAGACACAAGGAGAAATTACATTAGGAAAATGTTATACAATTTCATTAACATATTTATATATAGAGAGAAAATATTATTTTTCATTCAATGATTCATGTTAATCCTTATATCCCAAATCTAATAAAATTGTAGGAAATTTAAATTGATAGATAATATGAAAGGCTATTCATGTGAAGGGTTTCATTGGGAAATTAATATTCATAATCATTATTATTATTATGACATCCACACAAATAATATTTCACAATATATATGTGTCTGTGTATGAATTTAGGAAATTTTGTTTCCCTAGTGTTTGAATTTGAAAAGTGAAAAAGTATATTTTCATTTATCCATATATATTAGAATAATGATATTTTGAAATCCAATGAGGAATGTTTACATGGACTTTTTTGAAATTTAAAAATGTTTTACGCAAACCTTTCGAGAGCATAGTTTTAGAGAATTTTAGAACATCCTACCTTACTAATTTTCATTGGTAAATAAAAATGGTGTCATCTATGCATAAATTGCTTTCTTTTATGATGGAAAATATTTTGAATAATGATTTAAACCTGTGTATATGCATTGATTGTACATTGATCATCATGACTAATGCAATGCATTAAGAAACTCTTTTGTGATTCATGATAGTGATTTTAAAAGATAATTATCCTATTAATCATTGAATTAGTATATATTGGGAATCTGGTGATGTTATTTAATATGGTGAGTATCAATTAATCTACATTATTGAAAATTATTAGTTAATAGTTAATGGTGAATAAATAGAAATGTTTAGAGTAATGTAACATGGAAATAAATTGTGTGATCTGTTTTATTAAAATGTAAACCTATATCAGAATAGTGAGGATTAAATGCAGTAATTAATTGTACTAGAACAATTGATGGTGTATGATTACTATTTTATGATAATTAATATGGTGTTTGATATTTAGTATAGTTCTATGATGTAGTAGGGGATTCTATGAAATTCTGATCTCTTAATTTCAAAAAAATAAAAGTGTTTTGTTCTCTATTTCTGGTTCCTTGTAAGGTGGTAGGATATTTAAAAGTTAATATTTAAATTAGATATGTTAACTAACTATGATTGGTACTAGTTTTATGTTTTATTTAACTACAAGTTTTATTTTATAGGATTTAAATTAATAATTATATACATTGATATATTTGATGAAATGAAAATATGGACTTCTTGTGATGATGATACATGTATGGATCTCTCGAGAGATTCCTCTCTTTATTGAGTGTAGATTCATGAAAAATGGAATGAGTGCCTCATCATTGTGATAACTGAGAGTTTTAAAGACATAATGTTATGGGTAGTTAAAGAGACTAGTTGAAATTCTTCATGAATACTTATGAAAAATAGTTTACTATAATGATTTTATTTCCATAAGAACGTGTCAATATAGTTTATTGGTAGTCGTGCACACTAGTCGATCAAGTATATTAAATATTCATATAGTTTTGTGTAAGATTTTTCTAACCAAGGTGACATAAGATGGATGTGAATATTGTGTTTGTTTTCAATCCATTTCTAACTCGTTGAAGGTGGTTGAAAACCAAGGGAGATGTCTTATAATAGATGGATTTTTGAGTGTTTGCCAATGTTTTGGGTCCAATAATTTGGTAGGGATTTCAGGTGTTTTTTGAAGTAATTTCAAAAGGAAATTGAGGACTAAATGATGCATTTCTCTCATTCGTTTTTAGAAAACGTGTGTTAGTGTCACGCACAAGTGAGGTTGTATACTTATCTACATGTTTTCCAAGTGCTACTGTCATGTAGAATTATGGGAGAATGATAAAGGGTTATTTTCCAGTATGTTTTTTACCCATAAATACACATATAATTCCCTCATTAGTGATCATTGAAAATTAGTATAAGGGTTAGAGGCTCTCATATCATGTAAGTCACATATGTGTGATCTAGATCTATGATGATCAATTAGGTGAAGGTGTTGTGAAAATTTAGAAGCACAAATAGTCTCAGAAAAGTAATTTTGTAAACTTATTTTTGTTAATTGGGTATATAAAATTTATTATAAATATTCTACCTGGGTTAACTTACATTTGAAAATTTGTTTTCTGGAAGTGAACTTAGGAGAAGCCAATGACTTTAGATATGTAAACAAGATAGAAGAATGAGACAATGGAATATACATGTCTAGGAGAAGTAGTGGACCTAGTTGAAGATCACATGGGAGATATTGGGTAATTGGTTGAATCTCACATAGGTTATTTAAGGATCTAGAGTGAAACATTCATTATAAAGGCCAAGGATTTGATAAAGGGCCCCCTGGGAAAATCTGGGGACACGTGTGAAATTATATTGAAAATATTATGGAATTATTTTGAGAATAAAACTCAAAAAATATTTATTCAATACTAAATCAATATTGGTGCACATTGAAGATAACCTGAAAGTCATTAAACTGAATAAGAATCATCTAGATCTGTGAGGTCAATGGATGTCATTCAATGGTAACATTGTGTTGTCTGTTAATTAGTTATAATGGTTGTGATCCAGAAACATTTTAATCATAAATTAATCTTTTTAATCCACAAAAATTACTAAATATTAGTAGATTTGGTATGACTAACATATCTTCTATGTGTACTCCTTGGATGATCCTGGGCATAATTAAAATTCATTTTCTCTATTTATATTTCTTTATATGTGTGTTTGATGATTTAATAAATCATATGGGGATGTTTAATGAGTTCCTACAATCATTGAGACAAGATCCATTTAATCCAGAAAATTTTGACACCTGGATTCACCATTCTCCTCTTAGGGTGTCCTACGGTACAACCGAGATATATTAATTATTTTATTTTATATATGTTTTCAGTGATGGGAGTACCATTTTTTAAAAAAACCAACCTAATAATGGTTCTATAGTATTTTTTACCAAATATTCTATTCTTATAAGGTAATTTAATGGAAAGTGTAATGAATCCCACTTAACCACAAATTACTGGTTTAGTTTTCATATGAATTCAGATCATTCATTGTGACTAAATGTGATGTGATTCTGGATTTAGTTCATTCATGTGAATTTAATGTGGATTGATTATTGTAGTGGTTCAGCTTATAGATGTTAATATTTATATGAATACATGGAACTAGTTGATGGGAGTTTGTTATTTGGGGTCCCTTTCATTGGGGATAACCTACTAGTCATATTGATATAATAACTTCTATATTTATATATAATGATATAAGATTATATTGGTAGATATTTTTATAATAATATTCATTTTGATCAATATTGATACTGGAATCCTGGGAATTTGGGATTTTTTAGAACCCCAAGGTTACTAAGTTATTGGGTTTTATTTCAATGTTTGGATTTAGGGATTATTATTCCATAGTTTTAGTCATATTTAATTTTTTTGTAGTGATACATTCATGAAATCTATATTTTTTATGTATAAGTTTATTTTGGATTCTTTATTATCTATATTTTGATGACTTTCATTATATTTCACAGTTTTCAATTATGTTATACAGAGGGTAATTCCTCCTATTTGTAATATTGACACCCTTGGAACTAATCACCATCCTGTTTATTATTAGAGGCAATATTTAGGGGTTAATTTTTGTTTTATAAATGCAATGGGTGGGGTTTTAGTGGATTTATATCATGACATAATTTTTCATTTAATTTTACCTTTAAAAATAAAATAGAAAAATATATATTACCACAGATGATTTTCTCAAAGTGAATGGCAACAA
Source organism: Viscum album (assembly GCA_963277665.1). Classification (NCBI taxonomy): domain Eukaryota; kingdom Viridiplantae; phylum Streptophyta; class Magnoliopsida; order Santalales; family Viscaceae; genus Viscum; species Viscum album. The sequence goes on along the minus strand of OY728146.1, from coordinate 207,447,738 downwards.
TATAATGCCTTAAAGTATTATATTTCTTTATTAAAATGAATTGAAAATATTTTTTAAAAATAATTATTATCAAAAAAAATTATTTATAGCATAAATAGAATGAAATTTAAGAATTTCCAATTTTATAAATTCATATATCATCAGAGTTTTATTTTTCTCAAATTAAGTCAATATTTAAATCAGAGTCTTTATTTAAGATCCTGGTACAAATTCCATAGATCCATTAAATTAAATTGTTTCTTTTATAAATATGTGATGTATATGAAAAAAACACATGTGACTAATAAAAGAAAATTTTTTACAATTCATATTGTATATTTAATGTTTTTTACATTAGTTGCAATAAAGATAAAAAATCACCATTTATACACCATCCAAACAAATTATCATAATTATGAAATCATATATTTTTCTACAATAATGTAATTTATACTATTAAAATATCATTGTATATTGATTAAATATTTCATAATATATATGACCCAAAATACATTCATCTCATAAATCAACGATCGCAGATAAAAGCAATTATATCCTCAAGGAATCTCAGTATATCAATAAGAGTTATAAGTAACAAAAACTTGTATTTTATACATATTAATGAGTTAAGTTTATATCAAACAAAAAATATGAGCTATTTACAATGTTTCTCACTAATCATGGATATATATGAGTATAAATCATCTATTTATATCCTCAGTTAACCATTACGATTGTCTTGGGAAAATTCTGACTGACTCAAATAAAACACATTCATTGTATGAGATACGGATGGGTGTCTTTGATTAGTTTTTTTTCATTTTTTTCATGTCGTCATGTCATTTTATATATTTTACATAACATAATTAATCTGTTTAACCTATTATTTAGAGGAAACTAACACACATTCTTTTTTATAATCTATTTACAATTATTTTAACAATACCATATTGATTTTAATGACTACAATACATCCTATTATACTTATAACTATAACATTTTCTAATAATATAATAATAAATCTTTTAATTATATTTTTAAATTAATATAAAATTATATTTACATGAATCTATGGTCTCATATATGAAATATATCTTCTTAGTTAACATGTGGGAATGACAGTATGACTCAAAAATCAATACACTAATTCGGATTAATTTTTTTTAAAACAACAACATCAAATTAAATGATGTGTTTTTCCAATAATTCAAATCCTTCAAGTGTAATAAAATTAGGATAAACTATATTTTGTTTAAATAAGTATATACATGATATAATCTATTTCAGGAATCATCAATGATTTTAAATAACTTCAAAACTTCTCAATATACACATTAGTGAGGATGAGTATAATTAGTTACATCAATCTCAACATTAATTTCATAATGATATAACTCATGTACCTTCTAAAAAATAATTACATTCATTTGATCGACTATCTTAACATAGATTCAATCTCAACATTTTCTGTTCCATCAAAAGAAATGTACTTATCTCCATGATGATTAATATTTGTATACATTTTAAAAATATACTGTAGAACACGTGTGTATTTGATCTATAAGGACCCTTAATTTAAAAACATATGCATTAAATGAATTTTCTAGAATACATAAAAATTATACAAAAGACGACCAAAGACCGTATTTGGTATAGTTCCTTTAGAAACATGGGAATATAAACATTGGTACATTTGTGAGCTATATTTTCTCCCACTAGGTTCTTCATGACTAGAACCCTTCATAAACACATCACACATAATACATATATTCATAAAATTGGGAATGAAACATAAAAATGTGTTATATCATTTTATCAGTGAGGGTAAACAAAGGATACATTTAAGTATAAACATGAGCATATGGGTATGATAACATGGTCATGAAAATAACAGATCATGCTCTGAATGTCAAATATGATATACATGAATAATGGCATAATGCATGGAAATTCATAAGACAATAATCAAAATAAAGTAAAATACATAAGCCATGAAAGCATAAAATATGATTAAGACTTGGAATTTTTGGAACACAAAAGCATATACTGATTTCCATAGTAGCCATGTCATTAATTCTAATACCATCTTTTTGAACAAAGTCATTTACTCGACTGAGTGAACCCCTACTCCAACCCTGTATTACTTAACTGAGTAAACTCTCATTCCAGTCCATTATTACAAAACCAAGTAAACCCTTATTATATACAGGTATTATTTAATTGATTAAACCATCATTCTAGTCCAGTCTATCTCATGAGATATAAATCTTTACCCAATGCATTGGAGGGAGATATAGGCACCACCTGTCACATAATGAAATCATACAAACATGTTCCACAAGATTATAAATATACTTATCATAACTATTGAAATAAAATGGGTATCATAAATATTTAAATAGATCACAACCTGTGGAAAGGGATGGGTTTGATGATCATTCGATCATAAATTTTACCCGTGAAAATAATTGGGTTTCAAATTATATAACCCATGAAAGAGAAATGGGTTTCATAACACCATTCCATAAATAAGTAATCCATCTAGATAATGAATTTGAATGGAATAATTTTCTAATTTCCCCATAAAACAAAATAGTAACACCAATTTTTTTTCTTAGAAGGTAAATAATTTTGAAATGTCTTTTAAAAATATTTCTTGTGAAAAATTACCTTTATTCTATGAAAAATAATATTTATAACATAAAACATTTTGAAAAACTTTTTCTTTGAAAATAGCTTTAAAAACATAAAGGAAGATTTAAAAACCATAATATATTTTCTAAAATCATTTTTCCTAAAAAATAATTTTCAAGGATCTTTTGAAATCATTTTTGAAAACATTTATGAAAACATTGTTTTTGAATACATTGGATTTCCGACCAAAGAGAGAGACAGCCTAATTTTACTAAAACCATTATATTAAGTACCAAAGATTGGAAATTTTGGTACTAAAAATTTTTTATGTCTTGAATAAATAGATTATAATAAAACTCAATAATATTCCTGAGATATTTCATCTATGGAAGAATATACATAAACAATCTCAAAAAAACAATAAGATTGTCTCAATAGACTCTTATAACCTGGTTACAAGCGATCATAATCTCCATGTAAGAAAAATAAATTAAATAAAGCTTAATATATCATGAAATAAAGTATATTAATGATATAATGTGTAAAATGTATGTATCTACTCATTGAATAAGAGTTTAGGTGCATAAAACAATAAGAGTCCAAGAAAAGGCAAATTGAGTCAAAACGGTTTTACCTATTCGGTAACTTCTGAAAGTGAAACCCCATGAATGAATGATCATATAATGAATATATAAATACACATAAATTTAATAAAAATATAAATATAATAGAATAATGGTAAGTACATACACAACACAAAATTAATGAGTGGTGAGCATAGTTGTATCTCACAGAAATAAATAGTGAGATGAAAATCCCCTTACCTTGTGTCTTGACTCTCTCTATACTTATACAAGCTTCATGTAAAATAAATATAATTTTATTATAAATATTTTATAGAGTCATATTTTTATACATAATACCATATATGGTTTTATTATGACATTATATTACCCTTTTGTTAATGATCCAATGTTAAAGTTTCACTTCAGGTAATATTCGCTTTGTTCATTGAATGTGTCTTAATTTGTTATATCGTTGGTCCTTATACATATATCATGATTAAAAATGTAGATCATGATATAAATATAAGGTAAATCCATTATATTTATATTATAATAATTTATATCATATATAAGTATGAAATGGAATACACTGTTCATGGAGACGGTAAGTCGTACGTATGCATGAACATCATTTCTATTTTTATTATCGTATTGAAATAATGTATGTAAATAACATTAGTATATATATGTATATATATCTATAATTATAAAAATATATTTAATATACCATATATATCATATAATATTTTTAAACACATCCTTAATACATACCATGTGGTTTGTAGATGAATCACAACGCTTTGAGGGGGCGATAGTCCACACTTCCTCAAACAAGATTATCATATTAACACCAAATGGAAGGTAAAAATATGTGTATTACTAACTGAATAATAATTATTAAAGACATTGTAAGTATAAAATATTAAATATATAAATACATTTTCATTTTTAATGGACACCATTATTTGTATTAAAGGAGAAATGAACAATCATCGTTTCGCAAGGCAATAGTTCACCGTATACAGAAATAGTTTGTTCAACATCCATTAGATGGAGGTGTGTGTAAGTTTCGGTCAGACCCATTGAATAAAATATCCTAGTATATAAAGGGTATTTGTTATATCATAAAATATGTTAATAAAGAGAGGGTAGGGGTGGAGAATGAAAATAAAGTAAAGGAGCTTGAGAGAAGATGTTACCTATTAATTTGGTAACTCCTTTTTGTTTGTGCTGAACAGATTTCTTGAGAGGATTTCATTCCAAAGTTAGGCATCAAGGAAAAAGGAAATTTTTTTGGAGGCAATCTATGTAGAGCTTGGACAAAATTACGAGTCTGGAGAGGAGTGAGTAATGGGTATTGGTTGTGGCACTTTATAGGGAAGGAAAATGACTCACGGTGAATATTTTGAAAAAAAATAAGGTGTTCACATGTTATTACCTAACAAAGGCCTTTCCAAACCGAAAAAAATAAATAATGGAAGTTTTATGGATGAAATATGAACATAAAATGGATGTTGTAAATTTTTCTGGGTCATTTGGGAAAATAATTTTAATGTTTAGTCCCTAATTATGCTTAATTTGTCTTTAATTTCTATAATTAATTTTAATCACTTTTACTAATCATTTTGGTAAAATATTTACTTGGTATTATTAGAATCTAAATTATAGACTGAATACAATTATCTATGTAATGTTTTTTAAATTTCCATCATATAATTGGAAAAATTATGATTTGTGTTAATCCCGGAAATGGGACGAAATTATGAGGTTTTAAAGTATGAAAATGTTTAAACGTTTGTTAAGATTATATATTCAGTATCAAAGTGGAATTGATTATAATGAATTTCATTATAATATTATATTTAATTTTCTTATATTATGATCTTAAAATAATTTATAATATCTTTTTTTTATTAGTTATTAATTAGATAAAAAAAGGAAAATCTCAACTGAAAAAGAGCATTTTTTAACTATTCATCAACAATGATGATTGTCAGAAAAATCCCTATAATTCACCCTAAGATAATTTTAACATTCTAAATTAAAAATTGAACTTCATTTTATTAAATTTAATTTCTAAATGTGTATACAATTATTTTCATTATTATAATCAGTTGAATTTAGAAAACGATGCTTTTAAACATAAAAAGAATTTTCCCAAAAATCATATCTTTTATTATAAATCTGTTTTATTTATATAAAAAAAAAATTTTAAAAAAAATTACTATTTACTATTTATGTTTCTATGTTTAACCACTAGGTTATAATTATATTATTCAAGAAATTAAAATTATTAAGAGATATATTTTATATAAATATAGTGTTGTATATTTCGCAAGCCAACTTAGTGTTGCATGCATCATATGACATGTTAGTGTTGCGTGGAAAATACACCACGTTGGTGTTGTGTGTGAAAGAAATATCTTATTTAGTTCATTATATAATATATTTGAAAATTTAAATTTATTCGAAAAAAATAGGTCTATAAAAACTCAGGGTGTTATATTCTACCCCCATAAAATGAATTTCTCCCTCAAAATTCATCACTTAGATAAAAAAAGTGAGGATAATTCTACCTAATAATATCCTCAAGTTCCCATATATCTACCTCTAACTAGTAATTTATTTACAAAACATTGACCAAGCAAGTGGTCTTGTTTCGTATAACTTTCTTCGATCAGTCCAAAATTCCAACTGGTTGCTCCTCATAAGAAAGATCATTCTCTAGCTGTATGACCTCTAATATCAGTACATGTGTTGGGTCAAGTATATACTTACTCAGTAGTCATACATGGAACACATCATGGACTAGAGAGAGATTTAGTGGAAGTGTCAAGTGATCAGCTACAGTCCTTATATGATCAGAAATTTCAAAGGGGTTGATATACTTAGGGATTAGATTCCCCTTCTTCCTGAATATTCTAACTTTCTTCCTGGGTGAGATCTATAACAACACATTTTTTCCAAATTTAAATTCTAGATAACATCGACATTCATCAACATAACATTTACAGTGGATTTGATCTTCTATGATATGTTGTTGGATGGTTCTAACCTTCTCAACCTTTTCTTAAACGATCGCATTCCCTAAAATCTTTCTTTCTCCAACCTCATCCTAGTATGTTGGAGCTCTACATTTATTCCCATATAATGATTATTAAGGTTCCATATGAATGATTGAGTGAAATATTTTATTTTAAGAACACTCAACTACAGGAAGGTGTTTATCCCAACTACCTTTTAAATCTCAGGAACAAGATATCAACATATCCTCTAAGGTTATAATTGATATTTCAGACTTTCCATCTATTTGAGGATGATAAGAAGTGTTGAAACTCAATTCTATATCAAGTTATTTTTTAGTACTTCACTATAACATTTAGTTAAACCTCAGATCCTAATCTAAAACAATGTAATGTGTCACTCCATGAAACCTTACCACTTCTTTAATGTAGATCTCAGATATCTGATCAGGAACAAAATATTCTATGATAGAAATGAAGTGTGCTAATTCAGTATGTCGATCAACTTCCACCCATATAGCATTAATCCCCTTATATGTTATGGGTAGTCTAATGAAAAAATCAATAGTGATGTTCTCCCATTTCTATTCTGGTATTGGTAATCGATGCAACATCCCTTTAGACTTGTCTTTTAGATTTAACTTGTCGGCATACCAAACACTGAGATAAAAAATCCATGACATCTCTCTTCATTTAATTCCACTAGAAGTATTCTTTCATGTCCCTACACATATTCGTGCTTACAGGTTGAATAAAAAATGAATAACTTTGAGCTTCCTCTAAAAAATCCTTTATCAAATCTAGTATCGAAGGAACACATACATGGTTCATAATCCTTATCATTCCATTCTGATCATGGTTAAACTCAAGAACATTGGAAACCTTTTCTTTATAAAAATTTATCTTCTTTCAGGGTCTCTTTAATAAACATTTGGATAGAGGGATGAACATCCATTTTAGAAAGATATGATGTATCCACTTCCTTCCAGATTTCTAGATCCATTTTTTGCATATCCAGAAATATTGGATCTTTTGTGTTCCTCATCAAGGATAATTCAGCATGATTCTATCAACTCAAAGCATCAGCCACCTTCTTCGCTTTCCCAATGTGGTAATGTTTTTACCATTCATAATTTGTTATCAACACTAACCATATTCTCTTGTGCATGTTAAACTCCTTATGTGTGAATATATATTCCAGAATATTATAATCAGTATTTATATCAAACTTTTCACCAAGAAGATAATTACTCTATATTTTTTATTCAAATATTACTACTGCTAACTCCAAATCATGAGTTGGATAATTGTTCTCATTAATCTTTAACTATCATAAGGCATAGGTTATAACCATTTTATATATCATAATAGAACATCCCAATACCTTCTTAGATGTATCTCTATTGATTCTAAAGCATTATCTAGTATAGGGTAAAGTTAGTACACATTCACCGACCAAACGTCTCTTCATTTATATGAATATTTCCTCACATTCGTCTGTCTAGAAGAAATTCACACCCTTCAGAGTTAACATGGTCATTGGATCAGATATTCATGAGAAATTATCCACAAACCATCGATAATATCCCGCTAAACCAACAGATCTTAGTCACCATGGTTGGTCTAGGATAACGTTCAATATCCTCCATCATTGATGGATCTACTTTTATACCATCTCTTGAGATTATGTGACCCAAAGAACCATTCTTTTCCAAAGTTAAAATTTTCTAAAATTTTCATATAAATTATCCTCCCTTAGGGTCTGTACTACAATTATCAAGTGATATTAATGCTATTTATTTATCTTTTAATAGATAATAATATCGTCTATGAAGAATAACACAAACATATCAAAGTAATCTCTAAAGAATCTATTAATTAAATCATGAAGATATCATGGGAATTAGTAAGCCCCAATGGAATCTCTATATATTCACAGTGACCATACCTTGTACAAAATGTTCTATTAGGTATATCCACATTCTTGACCATCAATTGACGATATCTAGAATAATGGTCAATCTTGGAAAAGTATTTATCTCTTCAAAGTTGATCAAACAAGTCCTCAATATGGGGAACACGGTATTTTTTCTTGATTGACATCATGTTCAACTCTCGATAATCAATGTAGAGTCACATTGATCCATATTTATTTTTCATAAAAAGAACCGGTTCACCCTGGGTTGACAATGTTTCTAGAATAAATCCCTTATCAAAGTTTTGTTGTAGTTGTTTCTTCAATTCCGACAACTAAATCAAGTCCCTACTATAAATATTCATTGAACTTTGTGTGGAACAATGTACAAGTTATATTGAGAAATCCACTTCACATTCTGGTGGAAGTCTAGGAATATATTCTATAAATACATCCACACAATATCGAAAAATAGGTATATCATTTTTTTTATCTTCTCCCCGCTCATTTGAGATAAACAAACCTTTTGAATAGGAATTAATACCCATAAAATAGATGTAATCTACAAATTAGGTTCATACTTATCATCACATTGATGATTGACTATAGGATGTTTTTAAATATCAAACATAAATTCCCTTTATGGAAAATTAATGTTGGATTTATGTAGAGAAAGACAATACATTCTTAAGATGACATCAAATTAGACCAAAGTAATAATGAAAAGATTTAAAGGAAGCACATTCCCACAAACTTCAACCAGAGAGGCATCATAGATGTGGGATGAAGTCAATATACCATTAAAAGTTTGCACTGAAAATTCCTCCCCTAATTGTTTTGGAGGCATCATAACACCCTTATCAAATTTTTTAGATATGAATGAGTGTGTTCATCCGTAATCCAAAATTACATTAGCAGTTCTAGAGTGGATGGTAAGTGTACCTTTCATCATGTCATTATCACACCCCTTATCAAAAATCTATTGAATGAGATTTCTTCTTATCCATCATCTTAAGAGGTTTCTAATGTCTATCATCATCACCAACCCTAAAGTTTGGGAAATTGTTAGTAAAATTCCCATTTTCCTTACACTTGTAGCATTGAATAGTGGGAGGTTCATTATGTGTGGATTTTTCTCCATTAGAAAATTGAGAAAACTTATTCCCATCAACTCAATAATAAATTTTTTAATGGGCTACCCATACATGATTAAAACATTTTTATACCCCCTAGGTGAATTTACTCCATGCTTCTTCCCACACTTAAATAATAAATGAAATTTCATTTTCCTTTCACCATGGTTCAAAGAGTTTCCTTTGAACTCCATCTTTCTCTCCTTTTCAAATCATGTAGATTGATATGATACTTCAACCTCCATTTCAACCTTGATTTCACAATTCACAATTTTTTCGTATCTACTAATGCCTTTTAAGGCCAATGACCTTCTAGGACATGGCTTTAAACCAAAAAAGAACCTATCAACTTTATATTCATGTTGGATGATAATTCCTGAAGTATACATATCAAGGCTCTTGAAATTGACCTCATAGGTACCAATAGACCCATCATCCATTTTATTCAAATCAAGTAACTCTTTCTCTATTTAGGTACAATGAATTAGAAGAAATTAATTATCGAAAAATAAGTTATTGAACTCATCCCAAACCATGTATTCAATCACATAAGGCTTCCTTTTATTCTTGATTAGGGTCAACCTCTGATATGCATCACCTTATAACTGATAAACAGTCATAATTACTTTCTCATGCTTTGAAAACTTAATAATGGAGAATATATTATCAATTGTACTGATCCATTATTCCTAAACAAGTGAATTAGTACACCCTTTTAAAGAAGGTGGATGTTTCAACATGAAAGACTTAATATAATTTTTTCCCTCCATTTCTCATTTGTAAGTCCACCATGATTCATATCTTGAGAAATATGTTTCATCATAGCAACAATATTTTTCATTCCATCTCCCATAGCATTTGGTTTCACATGAGTAAAACCATATCATTATCCATTTCAATCTCCATTAACGCGGTTACTTTGGGATTTAGTCATTTACTAAGACCAAAATAACAGAGTAAGAAATAGTTATAATAATGAGGTACCACATAATCATAAAAAATCACATGTTGGATATCTAACTTATGAAATCTTCCTTAATCTATGGTTTCATAGGTTTATCCAAGGTTAATAATAGTAAACTTCAGTTTAAATCCTTCATAATGGTTCATGAAGAGTTTTTGAATTCCAAATAACATATCATGGAAGTGTCAAACCAGGTGCATAGAAAGGCCCATTGACGTGTTTCAGATTACTCCAGGTCAATCTCATAACATCATGTTGGAGTTTTTAGCCCTAAGTATATCTATTGCATATTCACATCCACTCGTAGTATCTAGATAGGGATGTCTTTCTTGGAAACCACGCACTCTATCCTTTACCAAAATTCAAGGACATTTTCCTACACATTTCTTATACTTATACATATCCTTAGACATGTCCTTAGGGTTATCAATAAGGTCTTACCATAAAAGTTTCCAAAGGATAACAATACCTTTTATCTGATACCAAATACAGAGACCCTCTCTTTACAAACATATTCCTTACATAACTTTTTTTGAATACTTGAACATTATAAAAAATACTCCCAAAGAACATAGTTGATATAGTGCCATTGGAAACATGGAAAAATAAACACTGGTATATATGTGAGCTATATTATTGGACACTATGTTATTTGTAAATAGAACCCTTCTTAGACACAAAAACAATAATAAAAATCATTATAAACAGGGGAAGGAAACATAAAAACGGGTGATCTCAAATGATCAAAAAGGTAAACAAGGGAGACATCTAAGAATAAACATGAGAATAAGGGTATGATAACATGATCATGAAAATAGAAGACCATACCCTATATATTAAAGATCATATACATGAATCATGGCATAAATGTTGGTATTTCATAAGACATGAATCAAAAGAAAGTAAAGGACATAATTCATGAAAGCATAAAGTAGGAGCAAGGCACGAAATTATTGAAAAACAAAAGAATATATTGATTTTCGTAGTATCCAAGGTAACAATGTTGAGACCGTCTTAGTGGAAAAATTCCCTTACTAAACCGAGAGAACCCCCATTCTATCCTTGTATTACTAAACTGATTAAACCCTTGTTCCATATTTATATTACTAAACAAATTAAAACCTTGTTCCAACCCTTTATTACTAAATCGAGTAAACCCTTATTCCATTCTTTTCTATCTCATAAGATATAAATCTTTACCCAATGCGTTGATGGGAGATATCGTTCCCACACATCTCTTAATGAAATCATACATACATGTGACAAAAGATTATAAGTAAACATATCATAACCCTTGTAATGAACAGGGTATCAAAATCATGTAAACATATCATAAACTATGAAAAGATACATTTTTCATAATCATTCCATCATAAATAAAACCCTTGAAAATAAGCATGTTCAAAATAAAATAACCCATGAAAGAGAAACGGGTTTCATAAAATCATTCCTTAGAAATATAATCCATTAAGTGAAATAATATGAGTAAAAACATTTAATAATTTCTCCACAAAATAATTAGTTGAAACTATGGATTTATCCTATATGGGAAGTAATTTTTAAATGTCTTTTAAAAATATTTCTAGAGGGAAATATCCATTCCTATTTGAAAAATGGTTTTTATTACATAAAACCATTTAAAACAATTTCATTTAAAATATATTTGAAAACTTATAAAGCTTTAAAAAAATAAAAATTAAAAAAATTCATTGAAAATTATTTACAAGTATATTTTAAAAGAAAATTGAAAATGATTTTGGAAACATGGTTTTTGAATACAATGGATTTCAGACCGAATAGAAAGACGGTTTGATAATAACAAAACCATTATATTCAGTAAAAAGAGTAGATAATGTTACTAACAAATAGGAATATATTAATAAATATACTATACGTGAACTCATGAATATTTCTAAGATATTTCATCAAATAAGCATAAAAATAAACAATCTCAATAAATGATAACATTATCTCAATAAATTTTTTTAACTTAGTCACTTGGGATCATTCACTCCATATAAGAAAATGAAATGAAATTCATATTAATATATCATTAAAATAATTATATTAATGATATAACATGTAAAATGGACGTATATGCACCATGAAGAAGAGTTTAGGTTCATAAAAAATATGAGTCTCTCAGAAGGAAAATTGAGACAAAACTATTTTACTGATTTGGTAACTTTTGAATGTTAGGCCCTATGAAACAATGATCATATCACATATATGAAAATATAGATAAATATTTGTGAAATATACATACAATAAATTATATATTGGAATACATAGATTTTATCTCACAGAAATTAATGTTGGGATTAAAAACCTCATTTCCTTGTGTCTTAACTCTCTTCTTACTCAAATAGGATTCCTTTATAATAAATATAAGTTTATTATAAATATTTTACATAATCATATTATTATACATAATAAAATATATGGTTTGTTTATGAAATTATATTACCCTTTTGTTAATGATCCTATGTTAAAGATTCACTTTGGGAAATTTTCACTTTGTTCTTGGAATGTGTCTTAATTTTTTATATTGTTGGTCATTATATATATATCAAAATTAAAGAATGTATATAATGATAAAAATATCATTTATATAAATTATATTCATATTATAATAATTTATATCACATAGACAAATGAAATTGAATACACTATTCATGGATATGGTAAGTCATACGTACGCATGAATGTTGTTTCTATTTTTATTATCCTATTGAAATAAAGTTTGTAAATGACATATGAATATATATTTATGTATATATATATATATAATTATTAAATTAGAATTAATATATCATATAAGTTCATTAAACCCATCCTTAATACATTTCATGTGTTGTGTGAACTAATTACGTCTCTTTGTGGGGCGGTAGTCCACACATCCTCAAACGATATTATCATATTAACACCAAATGGAGGGTAAAAATATTTGTTTTAATATAGGAATAAATAATATTAAAGATATAATAAATATAATATATTACATATATAAATATATTTTCTACCATAATTTCTACGATGATTGGTGGTGAAGAAGAAATTAACAATCATCATTTAGTGAGGCAGTAGTTCAGCATACATAGAAATAGTATGTTCAACATCCATTAGATGGTGGTGTGTGTAATTTTATATCATATAAATTTTATAAAACATCATAGTATTTTAAGGATACTAATTATTTCACACTAGAAGATAATAAAGATAGTGTAGGGGCTATAAAAGGAAAATAAAAGAAAGGAGCTACAGAGAAAATGTTACCTCTTAATTGGGTAACTCCTTTTGGTTTGTACCAAACGGCATCCTGGAGAGGTTTTATAACCAAAGGTAGGATTCCAATTAGAAGGTAGTATTATAGGGAGTACATTTTTGTAGTTCTTGGCTGAACCTAAGAGGATTTAGAAGTGTGAGGAATGGCTATATGTGGGGTCCTTTTATAGGGAAGGGAAAGGACTCACATGGAATTGTTAGAAACAAATTCGGTGTGCAAATGTTCTTACCTAAAAAAAGTCTTAATAAAAAATAAAATCAATAATGTATTATTTATGAGTAAAACTGGGTTAGAAAATGTGTTTTGTACAAGTTTATAGGTCATTTTTTACATTAATTGTATGGTTTAGTCCCTAATTAACATTTATTTGTCCTTAGTTACTGTGATTAATTTTAATCACTTTTACTAATAATTTTGGTAAAAAAATTAACATGGTAATATTAGACTCTAAAAAATATACTGAATAAAATGAAGTATGCCATATTTTTTAAATTCCAATCACAAAAGAGGCCATGTTAGTGTTGTGTGCTTCATAAGCTAGGTAGGTGTTGTGTGGAACATAGGCCATGTTACTATTGTGTTTGAAATTAATCCTTCACATAGTTAATTGTAATATATAAATGAAAATTTAAGCTTATTCAGAAAAACATGTCTATAAAAACTTAGGGTGTTACATGATCAACCCCAATGGGACTCCCCAAAAACGATAATAGAACTCAATTATCCCACCTAACACCCAATTTATATAGGACATAGGTTTTTTAGAATCACCAAGGGAGTATTTTCTGACAAATATGGATGGAATTTCCGTTTTTAAATAATAATAAAAGACAATAAATAATTTCATTGTATTTATCATCAAAATGAATGGGAATATTATATAATAAATGAATTACATTTAGAAAACTCCAAGATAAAAGCAGTAAAACAGTTTATAAATTATAAAACTCCTTTATACAACCAAAAAAGTATAATATGAATCCTATCCACTAATAATACAAAATATTCCAATGAAAAAGTCACTTAAAGCCACCTCCAAATTTATCCAAGGTATCTAAAAAAATTATATATACAGTAGGGGTGATCAAATATATATGTTAATTAGTTTCATCCCTATAAAAATCAAGTTCCCATTTTAATGAATCATACTAACACATCCAATAATAAATTAAATATAACAAAATAATCCAATAATAATCCCAAAATTCAACAATGTAACCCCATCAATCTCATACCATATAATAAACAAAATCCCAAAATATAATTGTAACACCAAGATTTTTTTATGAAATATTTTATTTAAAAAAATATAACTCTTAAATAGCTTTTATTGCACATAATCATGGGTAAAAATGAACCTCATGATGCCCTTAGTATAAAATGTGCAGTTTAACCTATTCATTAGGTTAGTGAGAATAAATATAAGTAAATTATAAAAATGTATGGGGAAGTCATTCGCTACCAATTATTTATGGAAAATATAAATCAATAATATATTTTTATTTTTGTATTAATTTATTGAGTTACTATTTTTAAAAAAAATAAATATATATTTTATATACCTAATAAAATATTTTTGATATTCATCCCATATATATTTTGGTCATAGGGTATGAATAAACCCTTTTTGATGTATAAAATTCTATATTTATCAAAAGGTTAATTTTAATCCTTTTAATTGAGAACCCTTTTTAAATTTAGATTTTAAACAGATTAAAAATTATTATATCACAGCATGAACATGTTCATTAGAAGGGGATATAAATATTTACATTGAATGAAATTTTAATATCTCTGATAACTTTCAAACATTTATTAATAGTAAAAATATTCCAAATGTTATTTGAAACAATCATTTTTCATAGAAATAATTCATATTGTAAAATTATGATATTTAATGGTTTTAAAGTATAAATAGAATATATTTTTATAATTCAATATAATTTATGAAATTAGTATTAATTATACATTGAATTCAGATATAAAAAAACATTTCTATCTTTTTTAGTGTTTTAACTTGTAAAATCTGTTCTCTCTTTCTGAAAATGGGATTAATTGAAAATTAATTAATAAAAATTAATTAATTTAAATTTTTAAAAAATAGATTCCTTATTTGTAATAATTAATTCCAACTTATTTAAATGTCTTTAATTTATTTTTTTTCATTATGAATAATAACATCTATAAATTTTTATTGATATAGTAAAAAGGTAAACCAGGTAATTAAATGTTAGAATACTATTATCAAATTACCCTGACACTTGTTTTAATATCATTTAATGAGTTTTTATTAACCTAAATCATCCTAAGGTATAAATGGTGTCCTTTGGAATCCACTTGTATTAGATTAAGAAATTTAATCTATTTTATTTAAAAAATGTTAAATATGACTCACTCAAATTTTGATAACTAAATCATTTTTATATAAGGTTATATGGAGTATAAATTTGATTATAAATTCTAATTTTAAATATAAATGTCTTTCTTTATCATGGTAATTTATTTATTATTTTTAGGAAATAAATTGTTATCTTAAAGACTTATACATTGATGGTGAATAAATTATCTAATTGATGAGAAATCAATAAACTAATTCCTATTTAAATTACAATATCCATTAAAAGTCACAAAAATTTGACCAAATATTTTTTATTGAGTATATCTAGATTATGAGAATATGAGGGTCGATTTATTGACCATTTGAAGCCATATAGTAGATATTATTACACTTAAATTAATTTATTTCAATTGATGTTAAACCTGCAAAGTCCATTTTTTAATATGTATAACATTTTTAATTATCGATTTTCCAAAATATATATACAAATAAAAATATTATTATGAAATATAGTATATTTAAATTAATCTTAGTAATTTATTTTTAATTTATTTCGATATATAATTTTTTAAAATAAATTCTCCAAACAGATGTTGAAATTATTTTATTAATTGTAATATCAAATTAATGTTATTAAAAATATTAAAGAAATATAATTTGGGATAATTAATATATAAAATGAATTTTATAGATTACCATTAACCTATAGGTATATAATAAAATATATATTTTTTTGTATAACATATTATCTTGATATTTGTAAAAATCTAAGAATTGAATACCTTCAAAATTGACATTATTGTTGTTTTGTCAAAATAATGTTTCATTGCTTTTTTTAAAAATCATTAATTTTTTTTTAAAAATTTATAATAAATATTATATAATATAAAATGTTCAAAATTATTTATTTATGATTTAATTTAAATGAAATAAATATATATTTCACTCTTTTAATGTTAAAATATTTGATACCCTAGTGAAAATGAAATAGAATAACTAAGTGATAAATTAAAATGATAAGCTTCAAATGGATATAAAAACACGCATAAAATTTATTGGTTGATGATATTAAAACCTTATCTCATCTCATATTCTAAACTAGGATATTTTTTTATGTTTTATGGATGTTGTTTTAGTTTATTATAAATTAATACTTTTAGAATTTCCAAAGGTTCCCCTAACCTCAATTATAAAAGGGTGGCTCCTCTCTCACATCTTCACATAACATTGATCTTTAAAGCTCAAACATCACCATAAATTTTACCTTAAAAACATTCATAGTTACATTATAGAGGTTCTTTTCTTCTTCAAATACAGACTCTATTGCACTAAGAGGAGATTTAGAGGAAGCACGTCGAAGAAGAGGTGATCCTTTCTACCGATTCTTTCAAAATTATTTCTTATTTTACTTCCTCTTCCTGATTTGTTTCATTATATAGTAATAAATCTAGTATAAATTATATATTGATATTTTATTATGATTATGGACCAAAAATATTCCATTTTCATTCTATCTTCCACAAAACAAAATCACCATGTTTGGGTACGTACGGCTTACCATCTTCACACTGTGGTGTAATTTGATTTTCACCACCACATTACTTGGATTAGTATATTGATTTAAATAATAATAATATATTGTTATTATAAAATTATATTGATTATTAAATATAATACACCATTCACTTCAATACCATTCAAAAATTATGGGAATTATATTGTTGCTCGTGTGTGCGTACAGACTTCCATCTCCATGAGGTGATACGATTAATTCTACATGATATTTATTAAATTATGATTATATAGATGTACAGAATGAATATATATGGTATATATTTTTTTAATATAAATTTTTATGACATAATTTTGACTTAATAAGTATAACTATAACTTATTCAAAAAACATGCCGAAGAACATAAAGCATTAATTATTTGAATAATGAGTAACATGAAATATTAATAACAAACGGAAGATAGTATGATCATATATGATATAATAAAATTACTATGACTCTGAAATAAGTCAATGACATTATTCAAATCATTATACATGAGTTTTGGAAACATAAAAAAATTGGACCTAAAAGGTAGGGGATAATTTTGCAATCTCATTATTATCTGAGACCATTTATAAGTAAGTATTTATTACTGTACATTTATCATCCACTTCCATGTTTCCTAAATAAGAAATATTATTTATATTCTTATAATAAATTTTATAGTAAATTTTACCCATTGGGTAATTTTTATTAAATGTTATGAAATTAAGCTATTTTCATAATTTAATATGAGGTATTTTTGAGTTTTCCAACAAAAGTACGCAGATAATGTTTTTTTTAATTTTAATGGAATGAACATATTTTTATGTCTTCATAATGACTTATTTCTATGATGCATTATCTAAATTATTTCATGTTTATTTTCAAATAAATTGATTTCTTTTAAAAAATTTCTACATTTTGATAATAGAAAATATTTTTGAAGAAGAAAGAATATTTTCCTCAACAATTAATTTCAAGTGTTTTATCAAAATTATTTTCCGTCTAAGATGACATTCTTTAATAAGGTTCTACTTAAAGTATATTAACCCTATTATTCCAATTGATTGATTTTTTATGATTAACATCTATTTATGAAATAAATTTGTTTTATATGGATTATTTTATGATGGAATGTTGTTTAAGAAACCAATTTTATTCATAGGGTTACGTTATGATGAATGGTTTTTATTTTTTGGTACACGTAATAATGAATCCACTATGAGATGAGTGGGACCTATTTCTCCTTCCAATTCATTAGGTAAACATTTAAATCTCATGAGATAGACATGTATGGAATGGTAAATGATATTAGTTTAGTAATACAGGGTTAGAATGAGTAGTTAACTTGGTTTAATAATGGACATTGTATGCCATGATGGTCTTGGAAATGAGACTTGACCGATATGAAATTATTTCCTATTATTATGTGTATGCCACAAAATATCATGTCTTATGTTATGAATTTTGGGATTTTGTTCAATAATTATTATGAACTTTTATGATTTATACCATGGAATAAGATCGTCATCTCTCATAGGAGGATAATATTTTCAAACTTTATGTGCTTATGTCGTACGATTATTATATGATTGATATCTCCATTTTTTTACCCTTAATAGGATTATGAGATAAACCTTTTGTATGTTTCTTTTCCCTAGGTCATGAATAAGGGTATTAAGTAGGATATGTCAAAAAGGGATCTTTTTATGGTGAAATATGTGGGAGATAAAAAGATATCTTTTGAACCATTTGTTTATGTTTCCCAGTTTCTAAAGACACTATACCTATACAGTCCTATCAAGGATTTGTTATATTTTGTATATTATATTCTTCAATAATGAATTAATATCAATGTTTGTAAATTTAGGTTATTAAAACAACATCACATAGAACCCACCATAGAAACACTGACAGTCAAGAATATTTATCAAGTATATCAAATTTCTATACAATAGGGACCCCACTATAAGTTATAAAGGTTTCAATTCTTCCACCAGTAAGGAATCATATTTTTAATAGGGTTCCATAAAGGATTCAAGGTGTAGTGTAATTATTTGGGTTTGTGACTAATAATAATTTTCATCAGTTTCAATGAATAAATTTGATGAAATTAATGAAGGAGTCCTTGAAATATTTAAAGATGTGATATTTTTATATTTAATTTATAAATAATTTATAAGATTATTTGTGTTAGTTATATAATAATATCATTATTTATGATAAATTCAGTAGCTTCTCATGTATCTTCATTATGGGTATGAGTCCAAATTAATATTCCATTAGGGGTATCCAGACGTAATTCAAAAATCTCGAAACATTATTGTTGAGACTCTATTTAATATCACAGAATTAAAAAAATCACCATTCATTGTTCTTCAATGATCAAAATAAGATTTATTTTGGTCCAAAACAATTATTCTCTTTTTATCCCATTATTAAGAGGTAAGATTGTGATCATATCTCTATGTTCATTTGAGAGTTCTTCAGTGGTTCTCTACAGAAATAAGAGAATTATATTTTGAATATTTATGATAAAAAATAATTCAAAAAACTTAAAAATGATATTATATAGATTATATACTAATGGATAAATAATTATTAGTTTCATAGAGGCTCTATAGCTACTTATTTATTCTAAGTAAACCCTAAATCAAATAATAGTAGTATAGTTATTATTGTTACATCCCGTTACGGGAGCTAACTCAAGGATATTTAAATATAATTTTTAAAATAAGTGCCTCAATAATAAGTAAATGGAATTAAATAAAAAATAAAATTTCCATTTTGTGATTGAATCATTCCATAAATCCTCGTTAGAATTTACCATACCAAGAATAATAAATATATATTCTAAATAAATATCTTTATATTATTCATTAAATAGATAAATATTATATTTACTTACTCATGAATAAATATTTATTCTTATTTAACTCACATATATACTAAACTTGAATAATTGGTGATTGAATTTATGAAATAAACATAACCTGAATAGTTATAATTCTATAAATAATGAAGAATTTTTATTCCCAGCATTAAATTAAAATATAATTTAACTGAGATTCTAGATACACGAAGGGATTCAGCCTCTATAACTATTTATCAGTGGATTTAGGTGTACTTTCCTGAATTGCAATATTGGAATCTAACAAAAGGTCAGGGAACTCATAGAGATAGAATTTAGTATCATGATAACAAAAATATCATGTGAATAATTACTTTGTATTATGATCCCTTTATCTTGATATCATATCATGTTGGTTTTATACTTGTATCATCAACAAATGTGATTTATTTATCTATCTATAATTATTTGAAATAAAATCATTGGTAAAATTCCATGGTCATGGACTTAATTGGGTGGTTATATTTTAATCCAAGGACTTGAGTAATATTCTTTTATAAAATTTGAATAGAAATCCCATTTTTTTTTACTTATTCAATCAATGTCATATCACTTATGGTGTATCCAACGTATACTACCTCACCTGGACAATATGTTGTCATAGTTTTTTGAAATAAATTAAAGTACATGATTCACGATATACAAAAATAATAATAATATCTATTTTAAGGGATAATAATCACACCCATGGATAGGAATATCTATTGACATATATGACATGTTGAATTCATACTGGTGGTACTCTCCTCATAACCTCCCTTCTTAGAGATTATAGAAAATTTCTTGAGAAGAGTCATCTTCTACTTACCAGCATCCAACTCCTGATATTCAGATATTATCTATGTCATTATATATGGGTTTTAATGTTTTTGGTTGAACTTAGAGAGTTAATCCTTTAGGGTTAATTTTATTATTATTATGATAAATTAAATATACTTAAAATTTAATTTATTACCATTAATTTTCTCACATTTAACAATATTTTATAAGGATTATTACATTTAGAATGTAACATTTTACAATTTTATTAAGTGTAATTTAATATTTTATTCTTATTTTCTATTATGATTTTGTTCTTACAGTTATTGAGAATTTAATATTATGGTAAGTTAACATTTTTTTCACTTGTGGTATTTTTATTCTGATTGTTGGGGTATAATTTCTACACATTTATTATTATACTAAATCAACCTACCAAAAGATATATCATTATGTAGTATACAATCTTCCATGTGAACTGTAACCAATCAACTTGGAATTTCCATCTAGGATACTCATGAGTCGGCTTTCCACATGCTATATTTGTATCCCTGATACCATCAAACTGATGAAAATCATCAAGTGTATTGAACATAACTATTGGGGATGATTTCAACCTCCAGGAATAAAATATAAACATAAAAAAAGTCATAATAAGAAAATAAATAGGGACAAATAATAAATTATATATCATATAAGAAAATATTTAATCGAATATGATAAACCTACAATGACAACCAGATTAAATGAAAAATAAAGACCAAAGAGGATGATACCATAACTCAATCCAATCGCATATGTGAAACAAAAGTACTAATATATATCTCTAAATAACTCTCCAGTCACCACCATAATCCCATAAACCATCCTCTTCATAAGTATGACAGCACCAAAAACTAACCCTAGTGTGAAGACCTGAAAAAACATTCCCAAGACATGAACACGAAATACCAACCATTTTAAGTATGTAGGGTGTGATCCAAATCCAATAGGATTCCACAATGATTCTAATTACATGATTTTATAATAGAAACCAAAAAAACTAGTTTGTAAATAATATAATAAAATGGGGTATCATTTTTATTCTACATTATATAGAGACAAACCAATCATAGAGCATGAAATTTTTCAAATAACACAATTTGAAAAACATTCCACATAAATTATTTTAGAAAAACTATTACTTATTCAAAAACCACCCATTACACATAAAAATCATGATTTTGAAAAAAAAACTCGCACTCGGTTTAAATTGTCTAAGAATAATTTCTAAAAAAACTAGAAATTTGAAACCATTTTTCCCTTTTTCTTTTAAAAACATATTTCAGAAAAAATATAAAAGTAATCACGAAAATAAGGAAAAAAATATATAAATCCCCAGCACAAGAGGTCAAAAATAATGACGATAAATAGATGGAATAAAACAAATAAAAATAATGGCTAAACAATTAAGTAATCGGTACATAAAAAAATTCCATCCAAGAAATAATCATCTCACAAGATAATATATATAACAAAAGTAAAAACATATGATAAATAGCCTGAGAAAACACTATTAGCAATAATGGCAAAACATAAGTATTATATCGGTGGACCTACTTCCAGTTGTCTAACGATCAATTATCCATCAACTGAATCACTTTAAGTAGTCTCCTTGGTGAAAATCCCCCTAGCTAGAAGATACATTCTACTAGGGTGATAGTAAATGAAAAACCTAAAATATCCAAAAAATTCCCCTCTAAGTGCCAATTAGTATGCTCAGTTTAACCATGGAATAATAATGGAGGTATACCATGAGAAAACGATGTCTTCAAATGAAAATAAAAAATAACATATGGACTACACCATAATCATGTATAACCTACTTTGTGTACTACCCTTAATAAGATCACAAATCCATCATAAAAACATGAATCATGCAATAATGAATCCATAATATGGATAACACAATATCATCAAAAAATTATGGGGGATCAATAAGGCCAGTATCAAAATAACATCAAAAGGGTTAACTGGTCTATCACTTATATAACTTATATTTGAAAAACCCATTTAAAATTTTTTAATTAAAAACAAATTCTAAATAAACATTCATATCAACAATCAAAATCAAAAAATAAAAGAGAAACTCCATATCACTTATTTAAAACAATCTACCCATTAAAACAGGAAATCCATTTAATCACAAATAGAGATACCCACTTTGATATCACAATTTAGATTAAATACCAAACAAAATAAATTTCTCTCTCAAAACCATCATTCCCATTTTATTATACATGAAGAATGCATAAAATATCCCTTTCTAAGAAAGTTCTAGAGCACAAATAAATTTATCCATTTTTTCCAAATGAAATTCCCATATAATCATGGAAATGTTTAATAAAATAAAAACTATTTGTTATATAACTATGTTACATTAAATATAAAACACATTTAAAGCATCAATCATTCAAGGAACTAATAAAAAAGTAAATTAATTAGAAACACCTACCTCATGTGGTGAAATACTTTCACCATCAATGAAATCCTCTATAAATAATATACTAGAATGGATCATAACCTTTTCACACATAAATATCCAACTATAGAAAAACTCTATCCATGTAAATCATCCATTAATGGAAATCGGTTTTAATAGAAAATTGAAAATAGGCTATAAATTAAAAAGAAGAAGAAGGTAACCATAAACATTCAATCCAGGTGAAGAATCACCAAGATACCACCATGAAATCACCATTGAGGTATTTTTTACAATAAAATGAGTAATAGTGTGGGAAACATTATCCGAGGAAATAAGTGGTGAAGTCTTGGGATGAAATCCCGCCTAAAAATAAGTTAAAATGAAAAATATGCCACTTATATTGTGTTTTTGGGTTTACCCACATAGTTAAACAAACATTCTGTTAACCATACAAATCTAAACTCTCAAATGGTGCACAATATACGCATTTATGAAACAATGTTAAACTAATTTTGTTCCATAACCGTGTGACATAGGAAAAGACACTATATTTCACCATTTTTAGCTCAAAACACCTCTAACTCGAAGGGATAAACTATCCAAAAAATACCCCCATATTAAAGAGACAAATGGGGATTAAAAAATTCCCTAACATGCAACATTCTACCCCTTGGAAGTCTTTAGTTAGAAAGAAAGTAAAAAATAACCAACCACTACCCACCCACTACAAAGTGAGATAAGTAGGACAAAGAACCACTAGACAGTTCCCGAGGAAGGAACACCCTGATGAAAATGTTTCCTAAAAATTAAATAAATAAATTCACAATGAGACTAAATGTATCCAATTAAACTTCAATTATGCTCATTGTTAAAATAACCAGAAAAGGAAATGGGGACCAGACATAGGTCTCCCCACTATTTATAAATCTTCTAAATAGATTGAAAAAAGAGAAGACCTCAAAATAAAACCTACACTATGGGGAAACATCTCTAAAAAAGTATAAAAATAACAATTAGACACAAACCCTCACTTCCTCCCAGAAAAAACAATCCTAATAAACTCAACAATCAAAAGGTAAAACCACCAACAAGATTAAAGATCACCTTCATAAGGTATAACATCAAAAAAAATGCCTCCATGAAAAATGACATGGACTTGGGACCAAAGTCACTACACTATAGGGGTAAACTAAGACCTCAAATATGATCCCCATCCCATGGAGAACCCAATAAAACTAGCACCATTGAGTTATCAAGGTCCCAAACGAAACATTAAGCCTAATTACCCCTGTATAAACTTAAGGGTTTACTAGACCTAAATTAAAAAAAATGAACTTAAAATATGTCACAACATAAGAAAAAACTAAGGTATTAAAATAAGACCAAAAGGACAATTATTCACACACCGAATCATAAAACCTAAGAAAAAAACATTAGCTAGAAGTGAAGAATTTAATTCAAAGGTGTTTAAAATTCTAAAACAGACACAATAATTTCAAAAAACACAGCCATTTGTTTTAAATAAATAACCACTTGAATGTAACGACCCGTCCCCCGGGGCCGGTTCCATGACTACCCCAAACCTGCCTTCCATAGGCTTGCAGTTGGTGAATATCACTAGAAAAGTGTATGAATAAAAATGGGAAGGCATTGACTTTAAACTTGTACAAACACATATCCCAAGTGAAAAAAATATTCAACCACAAAGTAAAACTGTAGTAGTAAAAGTGTGAAGTGAAAGTAAAGGGGTTGGAATACAAGCCCAACTGAAAAGATAAAACTATGATTGAAAATATTAATTACCTCCTAATATCATCCACCAAGGATCATACTTGAAGGGTTGGTATAGCTCGTCACCACATCTCTCCACATCACCCATCACCGGCACCTCCATCCACCGTCAAGACCTAGCTCGCTGATTCTCAGTCAAGGTTTTTCATCATCTTCACAAGACTCAACAAGGTGTTGGTGAATCCCTTGCAAAGGTGAGAATAACCATACCCATTAGGGACCCCAAGACCCCCAAAGGTCTCTCAGAATTCCCCAATGGAAAATCCCAAGCATGATCTCAATAAAACCTTACAATGAAAAAGAAATAGCTCAAACCAGATATAACTAAAGTACAGTAGTACAGATGATTAGTCGCAAGGCTAGATCATCTTACTCAATCAAGAGGAACTAATACTGGCCCATATAAGATCGATAGGTGTCGGTTCATACAGAATCTCTAGGTGCGGATTCACAATGAATCATTGGGTGCTTATTCATAATGAATTTTTGGGTTCTGATTCACATAAAATCACTGGAAGCTAATTCACATAGAATTACTAGGTGCTGATTCAAATAGAATTGTTGTGTTTTGATTCATACAATATTGCTGGGTTCTGATTCACAAAAATTCACCCAGTGTTGATTCATGCAGAATCATTGGGTGCTGATTCACAAAGACTCTCTAAGTGCTAATTCACACAGAAAAGCTTGCCATACATCATGTCTCAGCCAGACATTGAATTTCCGATCATAGTACACTTTTATCTGGGAGAAAATGCTCCTCAAGAAATCATTCGTATTTCAACCAGCACGAAGTATCACATAGAAGATACCCAAATATATGTCATGTCATAAAGGTTCCAATTCTATAGATGACGCATCGACTAGATGCTCGGTCAGTATGTTATTAGCATGTTATTATCGAGATCCATGTTGGATTTAGAGTCGATCCAACATGGACAAACTCCAACATCCCCCAAAACTCTCATGGATTATCCCAAAAGGATTGTCTTGATCCAATGATCCAAACAGGATAGACGGTTTGTCAAATGGATGTATGGTTCGCAAGATATGACCATTTATACGTATCAGGGCATGGGACAGATCTAGTTCTGGTCTGACCTGGCCCAAACTGTCCTAGTCTGACCTAATTGGGAATGGTCGTGTGGGGCTCAGCCCGCTGGGTCACAGACCAGCCCATCCCACCAGGGGGTCTAACCCACTGGCTGGCACCACCCATGCAGGGGTCAGACGGTCGACCTATAAAACGGATCAATGGAGTTGGTTCCCTCCTTCATCATATCTTCATTGCTGCAGCTTTCTCACCACAGCACACCGCCTCACCGTTGCTGTAGTAGGTGCATGTTGGATGCTCCTTCATTCTGTCGTGGCGCATAGCGGCACTGGCCACCTCTATGTCCAGCGGGCACCAGCCACCTCATTCACTTATGGAACCAGTCATCGGGGCCTTCGCACCGGCAAATCTTCTACGGTCCACTAGGTGAGCTCTGTTTTTCATTTCTTCCTTCGGGAAGAACCTATGATCCTCTTGGGGTGTCGCTGTCATTGCACACCTCCTTTTTCCGAGGTTCCATCAAGTTAGAACAACCCTCCCCTAAAGAAAGCAATGAAAAATCAATCAGATGAGGGTTTGGACCTTATTTGATTGGATCGTGACCTCCGTGTTACCATTATAACAAGTGGGATTAATTTATACATCAAAATAAAATAATTATAAACCTCATTCAAATCCCCTGCTACGAACACCTGCAAATTCAAGAACAAGGAGAAGAATCATGGTAATTTTTTGAATTAAAAGATAACCCCTACCTCAAGATTCTTTGGAGACGTTTCGGTGGTGGAAGAAGATTCTAAATTTTATTTTTTCATCGGTGTTTGTCTATCCCGGTTGGTTGCCTCTTGAGATTCCGTCTAAATCAGTATAAGTTGTCACATCAATTCGCCAGAGGTTCATTGCTTAAAAAATCCATGTCTAAAACTCTACCCTGATCCCAATTTAAATAAAGTTGGAAGAAGGTGAGTAATGCACCGAGGAATTAATGAGGTTCATTAATTGGCGTAATTAATGCGCCACATTAATTATGCGAGGGGTGGTTACGCAACCAAAGTGTAACTAGTAATTAATATCCCATTTTTAAATGTCTGACCACCTATGTGCTCTCCTCCACTGATTCCCCAAAAGTGGTAGGAAAAAAAGAAATAAAATAACAATTCCTCTCTTATTTTATTATTTCGTTAAAAAGTCATAAAAATATACCATTTCTTTTGATCTCCTACAGTCGAAGATAATCCTCCCTTAAGCTAATATCAGCGGTGTGAATTCAATGGTTCCCTCATATTTTTAAACTGAGAACTGGTTCAGAAGATAGAAAATTTTTCCCATGTGTTTACTGAACGTACCTTAAAAAAGTTCAAAAACTCATTACGGGCACACCGGGCCTTGTAATCTGGCACTATAAATTTTTACAGACTCATAATAATCCCAAATACTTTAAAATGTTACATGGAATTCTCTAGGTCTTTACATTCTCCCCACCATAGGGCTTATCATCCTCTAATGCTACAACAAAACTAGGGGAACTAATGGGGGTATTGAGCACATATCTAAGCCTCCTACTCCTATGTTCTCTCTTAAAGATTCATATACTGCCAATGAACTCACACTAGAGGAATCAATAGATGAAAAATCACCCACTCTGGTCAATCATCTATCTCCACTGGGAAATCTACAAGCGTCGCTCCATCGTCGATGTCCAGCTCACTCCAGTCGATAATGTGCGATGGATCTTGCACATATCTCATCAGTTGCGACACGTAGAAAACATTATACACCTGGTGCATCTATGGGGGAAGATCTAGATGGTTCTACACCTCACCTACTCTACTGAGGATCTGGAATGTTATGATGAACATCGTAGATAGCTTCCTGACCTAGCCAAAACTAAGTAATCCTCATCGAGGTCAGACTCGTAGGAAAACATGGTCTCCGTCCTCAAATTCCAAGGGTCTCTGTCTCCTATCAGCATAAGACTTTTTCTAGCTCTGTGCAGTCTTCATCCACTCCAGGATGATCTGCAACTTCTCTGTGGTTTCTTGTACTTACTCTGGACCCATAATTGTTAACTCCCTTGGGTCTGTCTAGCATAGAGGTGATCTGTGTGGTCTCTCTTATGAGGCCTCAAACGGTGCCATGCTGATGCAAGATTCATAACAGTTGTTGTATGAAAACTCCAGTAGTGGTAGATGGTCCTTCCAACTATGGACAATGTCGAGGACATAAACACGAGGCTTTTCCTCGTGTGCCTGAATGGTATACTCCGTCTTACCATATTTATGAGGGTGGAAAGAGGTTCTTAAGCATAGAAGAGACCCAAATGCCTTTTGTAATCCCTTCCACATGCGAGATGTAAAACAAGAATAATGATATGATATGATTATCAATGCTACCATATGTAGTCACAAAATCTCTTGTATTTAGAGGTGTCCCATGTCCTCTACTAATCCCTACTCTCGGATGGGCAGGAAGTGGGTTGACTTTCTAAGTCAGTCAATGACCACCAAAATAAAATCATGGCCCCTGGACGAATGTGGTAGCCCTATCATGAAGTCCATAGAGATATTATTAGTCACTGAAAGTGGCTGATATTCATTGTTAAGATCTTAATATTAATGTTTTTAAAAGTTCATAAACATCAATTTTAGTCCAATTCAGAAATTGAACTTCATTTCCCATCATTGTGCAATTCATGCTTAAAATGTCAATTTGGGCCCACTAAATAATTTGCGTGTGGAAATTACAATATTCATTATTTTAATTTTAAATTTTTGGATATGATTGATCACTTTGTTTGGAACATTTTATCTTTTAGGTCCGATGGATGAATCCCAAAGTAAGATGGACAATTTTGCACCTGAAGGCAGAAACATGCTGACAAAAGCATAATGGGCCTAAGGCCAATCAAAAAAATGTGGGGCCCAGAAACCAAGCCCAATGAAGCTCAAATTTATACAGTATAAATAAAAACATATGAGGATCATTTTATTTAACTGTGGTCGGAGCTAATTCTGAGGTTATCATGATGATAAATGGATCTGAAGTTGAGATTTAAATGGTGGACATGACATTAATGCTCAAAAATCCGTCCCACCATTTCGACTATAACTTCCAAACGGATGAGCGAAATTTCCTCAAATGTTTACAGCTTCTATAGGACAGATGGATGAAGATATTTCTCCTCTACAGCCCCTCCGGATTCGGCCTTCTTAAATTTCTAATGCACACGTCAATGTGGTGGACGAATCTGGACAGTTTTACGGGTCAAATTCAAAACATCAATTTCCTTTTGATTATTCACCCTCCATTTGACTCTATTAATTGTTGGGGGGTGAATTAATTGTTGGGGGATGTACCTAAGGCTTCTAATATTCCTATATAAGGAGCTATTGGTGAAGGGAATGAGGGTGAAAATTTTTCTTATCATCTTGGATGCCTTGTTTCATTGTAATGTTTTGCTTCCAAATTTCCTTTGTAATGTTTTCCATTTCCATGTAAGATTCTTTTTGTATCTTTATGTTATTAATAAACTTCTTTATCTTATATATTTTCCATTTCATTTATTAAAACTTTATAATCACAAAGCACAGTGATATCTCTGTGTTGTTGTGAATTAGTTCACACATAGGTGTGAATTTCATTCACACACACGGAGGAGTTCTCGTTATTTCCGCGGTTTTAATTTCTTCAATCCAATTCTTGTTAGCCATCTTCCTCCCACCATTGAGAGTATATCATAAATGGAGGGCTAAACCCTTAATTGTTTGATCTTAGGAGGATGCGAAGACTGGATTGAATGTTATTTTATGAACGAATTGTTGTTAATTGGATAATTAATTTAAGACATCCATTCTTCAGTTATTTCTACTCTTCATCTTTACTGTGTTTGAGAAAAATAAATTCAATTACTAAATGACCATATACCTCGGAGAGATCATGAATTTGGTTCTATAAGTGTATAGGGGATTAGTAATTGTGTTTAGTAAGCACCAAACCAGAAAATGATGAAGGTAGTGTTATTTTTGAAGAATGGATTCATCAAGAATTAATAGAACCAAAATTGTTTAAAGAAGTAAAATTCATTCAATCCACCCCGAGCATAATCCAAGATCAACCCATTTTCGTTGAATTGAATTCACGTAGGTTTATTAGTGTTATTTAAAACCATCCAAAATCAAAACCAAAGTTGGCTACTTCATAGCCCATCCCGCACCAAATCATAGCGTCTCAAGGTTACTTCTTCGGTCCCTGTGGACTCGACCCCTACATGTACTACATCGATACTAGATATTCAATTCAATCAACCATTTCTAATATTACATGGATTTTACCGCTCATTATAGAACAAAGGATTTCACATGAAACATATTTCAAACAAATAATCAATCTCAATATTATTGAAGTAGAGAAAAATGGGGTCCTAAAAATGTTGAAAGTTGGAATTGGATAAGTTGGGAGGTTCAAGTCGAGCTAACGACGTTAAACAAAAGTGCTGCATTGGAGGAAACCCATGGTTTTCATGTTTTCTAATCATTTTGAATCATTTTCTTTTTCATATAATAAATTACCATAGACTGTTGACCTGTTCTTCTTTTATGAGTAAGGATGGGTATGAAAGGGGAGCGCCATATTCATCTGTGTCACGTGGTGTGATATTTGAGTAATACCTTACCCAGAAAATATAAAGAAGACAATTTATCATCAGTTTATTTTGTTTTGTTTTATTTTTATGTTTTTATAGGTTTAAAAAAATAAAAGGACATGTCATAAGCCATAAGTAGAATCCATTCACCACCATCCAAGCCGCTGAGACTCAAATCTAGGAGTGAAGGGAGACTGTGGAACGCACTATCATCATCAACCACCAGGTGACTTCATTCCATGATTATCATTTAAAATTTACTCTTTGAAATCCTCTCCTACCCCCCTTCTAACTTTTTTTTTCTTTAAACACTGGGGACAGTGTTATTCTTAGTTGTTGGGGGATAAAAAATGATTTTTATTTTGAATAAGAACATGCATGAAAAAAAAAATTCCATTAACCATAACCATGATAAACACACATTGCAAACTCTAACATTGGATATCAAATAAATTTTGCATGCCTTGATTCTGATTTTAATGCAAGTTTAAGTTCATGAGCATAGTTTTTGGAAAGTGCGGTTGTCCGATGTGATTTTTCAAATTTTACATTTTCATCCTCTTAATAAAAATGCCACAATGCACGTCTTTTGGGTCATGGGTGTAAATTTGAGTTCTTGGGTCCCTTTCATTATAGCATAGGGTTCTGGGGTCACTTTTAGTTTAATTTGAGTATCCAAAAAAAAATTTAAAAAAAATGACCACATAGAGCAATGTTTGGTCCAAATGCGTGGCGTCCGGCACTTGGGGATCGTGACTCCATAGTTGTCTTGCACAGAGTTAGGCTTTATATCTCTATTTTAGAGCATGAAATTGACAATATGTGTGGCGTCCGACACTTGGGGATCGTGACTCCATAGTTGTCTTGCCCTGAGTTAGTCTTTTCATATCTATTGTGGTTAAAAAAAATCAAAAAAAATAAAAAAAAAGGGATACTCATATTAAGGTTTAATGTGATTCCCACCTAGCGCTTCCATGTTTTCCCCTTGAACAATAAAATGGGCCCCATATCTTTTATGATGCACAACACTTTATCATGCTTAATTGGAATTGGATGAAATGTGGAAATGAATTTGAACAAAGGAATGGGCTTGGGCTTGGGATATGCTTATGGACCTAGCTTGTTTTAAATGATTTTGATGGGCTCCATAATTTTTTTTGGTATGAGATCTTTTGAGTGAGCAATGTGTATTTAAATGTTTTTGGAAAAGGGGATTTGGATTTCATATTTGTAATTTATTTTGCTCGGGACTAGCAAAACTCAAGTTGGGGGGTGTGATTAGTCACTGAAAGTGGCTAATATTCATTGTTAAGATCTTAATATTAATGTTTTTAAAAGTTCATAAACATCAATTTTAGTCCAATTCAGATATTGAACTTCATTTCCCATCATTGTGCAATTCATGCTTAAAATGTCAATTTGGGCCCACTCAATAATTTGCTTGTGGAAATTACAATAGTCATAATTTTAATTTGAAATTTTTGGATATGATTTATCACTTTTTTTGGAACATTTTATCTTTTAGGTCCGATGGATGAATCCCAAAGGAAGATGGACAATTTTGCACCTGAAGGGAGAAACATGCTGACAAAAGCATAATGGGCCTAAGGCACATCAAACAAATGTTGGGCCCAGAAACCAATCCCAATGAAGCTCAAATTTATAAAGTAGAAAGATAAAAATATGAGGATCATTTTATTCAACTGTGGCCGGAGCTAATTCTGATGTTATCATGATGATAAATGGATCTGAAGTTGATATTTAAATGGTGGACATGACATTAATGCTCAAAAATCCGTCCCACCATTTCAACTATAACATCCAAACGGATGAGAGAAATTTCCTGAAATTTTTACAGATCCTAGAGGACAGATGGATGAAGATATTTCTCCTCTACATCCCCTCCGGATTCGGCCTTCTTAAATTTCTAATGCACATGTCAATGTGGTGGACGAATCTGGACAGTTTTCCGGGTCAAATTCAAAACATCAATTTCCTTTTGATTATTCACCCTCCATTTGACTCTATTAATTGTTGGGGGGTGAATTAATTGTTGGGGTATGTAAATAAGGCTCCTAATATGCCTATATAAGGAGGTATTGGTGAAGGGAATGAGGGTGAAATTTTTTCTTATCATCTTGGATGCCTTGTTTCATTGTAATGTTTTGCTTCCAAATTTCCTTTGTAATGTTTTCCATTTCCATGTAAGTTTCTTTTTGTATCTTTATGTTCTTAATCAACTTATTTCTCTTATATATTTTCCATTTCATTTATTAAAACTTTATAATCACAAAGCACAGTGATATCTTTGTGTTGTTGTGAATTAGTTCACATATAGGTGTGAATTTCATTCACACACACGGAGGAGTGCTCGTTATTTCTGCGGTTTTAATTTCTTCAATCCAATTCTTGTTAGCCATCTTCCTCCCACCATTGAGAGTATATCATCAATGGAGGGCTAAACCCTTAATGGGTTGATCTTAGGAGGATGCGAAGGCTGGATTGAATATTATTTTATGAACGAATTATTGTTAATTGGATAATTAATTTAAGACATCCATTCTTCAGTTATTTCTACTCTTCATCTTTACTGTGTTTGAGAAAAATAAATTCAATTACTAAATGACCATATACCTCGGAGAGATCATGAATTTGGTTCTATAAGTGTATAGGGGATTAGTAATTGTGTTTAGTAAGCACCAAACCAGAAAATGATGAAGGTAGTGTTATTTTTGAAGAATGGATTCATCAAGAATTAATAAAACCAAAATTGTTTAAAGAAGTAAAATTCATTCAATCCACCCAGAGCATAATCCAAGATCAACCCATTTTCATTGAATTGAATTCACGTAGGTTTATCAGTGTTATTTAAAACCATCCAAAATCAAAACCAAAGTTGGCTACTTCATAGCCCATCCCGCACCAAATCATAGCGTCTCAAGGTTACTTCTTCGGTCCCTGTGGACTCAACCCCTACATGTACTACATCGATCGCTTTTACCCGTAGGGTAAATTTGGTCGCAACCAAGATACCATCCCACTGACACTCTGGTACCTTAAGTTGTTGAGCCAACCCCGCTGGTACCTGATTCTCGGCCTTCACTTGATGACTAGTGAGGCATTGAGATAAAAATTCCACCACTCCTTTCTTCATCCTTGGACACCAGTACTGACGTCGGAGGTCCTGGTACATCTCTTCCACTCCAGGATGTATCACTAAATGGGATATAGGATTAACAACTATATGGGATGTATGAAAATCCCTCAACACCTCCTCTCATAGCATCACTAGTACCATGGTGTGTCCTTTGAAGAGAACGATGTGCTCCCCACCATCAGAAAATACCTCAGGATCATCTCATATGGATATCTGTTCACGTCAGGCCTCACAGTCAACTTCCCCAAGTTGTGCCTCCTGAACTCTATAAAGAATTGGGGGAGTGAAATTCATGTACTGGAGGTAAACTACTCTATCTATATCCATGAAGGATATATGCAACACTTCTAGCTGCTCTGTCACCTCACTCAGAAGCTTTAGACCAGACCTCCTGCTAAGTGCATCTACTACTTAATTCCCCTTCCTATTATTATAGACTGTCTAAAAGTCATATTCTTGGAGGAACTATAGCCATTTTCATTGTCTTAGGTTTAGGTTCTTCTGTGAGAAGATAAACCGGAGACTCTTGTGATTAGAGTAGACAGTAAAACATTCTCCAATCAAGTAGTGCTACCACATATTCTGCACAAAGACCACTTCTACTAACTCTAGGTCGTGGGTAGTATAGTTCTGCTCATGATTTCTCAATTGTTGTGAGCCATAAGAGATCACTACTCACTCCTGTATCAGGACACAACCTATTTTTTTCCTTAATGTGTTGCAGTAGACAACATACTCAACTCCATCTTCTAGTAGCCTGAAAATGGGGGCCCTCATCAGTCTTTTCCTTAGCTCCAAAAAACATTGC
Source organism: Viscum album (assembly GCA_963277665.1). Lineage (NCBI taxonomy): Eukaryota > Viridiplantae > Streptophyta > Magnoliopsida > Santalales > Viscaceae > Viscum > Viscum album. The sequence continues at coordinate 207,412,776 of OY728146.1, read as the reverse complement.
AGTCACTTCTCTATCCACAAGAAAGGCTACCCCTTCTTCTTTAAGGTTGAAATTGGTGCTTCCACTCTAGAGATTTTAGGTACAGACCTCCATTAGTACCTAGCCAAGACCATGAAACTCCTGACCTCATTCACACTCATGTGTAGCTCCCAAGTAGGAACTACCTCTATCTTTGATGGATCCACTGTGACTCTAGTCTCTGAGATAACATTCCCTATGAAGGGGACTTCCAAAATCCAGAACTGGTACTTCGAGAGATTGACATAAATCTAGTGCTATCAAAGTGTATCCAGAACTATCTGCAGGTGCATAGAATGCTCCTCCTCCAACACCAACTACATCAAGATGTATTCAGTGAAGACCACCATGAAGAGATTGAGGTATGGATGGAAGATCTTGTTCATGATCCCCATGAACACTACTGGAGAATTGGTCATGCTGAAGGGAATCACTAAGAACTCGTAATGGTCGTACCGACATCTGAATGTCTTCTATGGAATGTCCTCATCCCGTACCTAGAGCTGGTGATTGCCTGATCCAAGGTCAATCTTTGAAAACCATTGAGATCCCTTCAGTTGGTCAAAGAGATCATCAATATTCAGAAGTGGATACATTTTCTTCACGCTCAACTAGTTCAGGCACTGATAGTCCTCAAAAATTATTATACTATTATCGGCCTTCTTGGAGAACAAGATCGAGGATGGCCATGGGGAAACACTGGGCCTTATGAACCCCTTTCTCTAAAAGTCCTCAAACTATACCCTCAGCTCATAAAGCTCCAAGGTACCCATCTAATATGTTGGTTTAGATATTGGTGTCATACCATGGTACAGGTCAATGTGAAAGTCTACATCACTACAAGGAGTTAGTCCCGGATTATATTCAGGGAAGACATCGGCATATTGGTCCACCACTACAGCAAAACTCGGACTCCTCATGTAAACTACTCTGAGCGTGAAGCAAGCCAACTGATGGTTAATTGGATGCACCCTCCTCCGTGATACTCTATCATGTGCTACAAAGGATTACTCCTCACCAATGAAGGTAAACTTGATGCCATCCTCACAGACACGTCACACTTTTCACCTAAAATAGTCAATATGAGTATAGACTGTAGATAGACAGTCAATATCGAAGATGATGTCATAGGGACTTGATGTTACTACTATGAGATCCCAGCAAAACCTCTCACCACCTAGAGTGGGCTCACACTATCTTCACTAGTTTTTAATCATCAAATCCTCTCCCGTAGGAGTCTCTAATAGTAAAGATCAAGCCAACAGCTCCATTGTAATATTCATGCTTCGAACAAGTGTCATGGAAATGAAAGAGTGGTTGTAATCATTGTCTATATGTACAATAACTATGGTGGAATAGATACAGATCGTACCTCTAATCATATCTAGAGATCTGTGGGCATAGGCCTCTTCCACTAGCTACTGATCTAACCCATGTCCACTTGCTCCCAGTGGTCATGGCGGACTACCTAGGGGTGGTGGTGGTAGAATCTCAAACCATTGTCCACTACCTAATGCACAACCTACTTTACTCCATCATCTCCTACCCTACAGACCTCCTTGCTCGAACCTCGGCTGTTACCTTGTCAGTTCCCTGACTGTCTGCTGATCTTCGGTATGGTTATTTGGGCAGTCGTGATCCATGTGGCCATGCCCACTGTACTTGAAGCATAGTCTTCTTCCCATCTTACCCCCCTTTACTTCGTGAGCTCCACACCTTCAACCTTGTGTCCTAGGGTCATCCTTGGGATGTTCTGGCTCGCAAGGGCCTCTGCGTCATCTTCCTGCTACCTACTGCAGATGACTTGGCTACCTGTCACCCGGTGGTAGATCTCACCGCTGGAGCTTGCTAAGCTATGAAGATCTCCACCATTAATGCTTTCTCAACCACATCAGCCTGCATCGGGGTATAGATAGATATCATCGATGCTATGATCTCTTACCGGAGACCCTAATAAAAGGTATGGGCCCTAAAGAATGGGTCTTGCACCATGTTGGTGGAGTAACGCAAGAGGTCAGTGAATCTTGTCGAGTACTATGCCACTGATAAGCTGCCTTCTGTAAGTGAAGTGGATCTTGGATATTCCTAGAGCGTAGTATCGGTGCGATGAACTTTTCCCTGAAGGGACCCTCAATGTACATCTAGGAGAGGGTCAACTCATCATGTAACTAGAGAATCAGCCTCTACCATCTTCATGTCATGGCCAGGAAGAGACTAGAAGCTAGGATTACCATCCACTCTGCTAGTATCCCAACTAGGTGGAAAAATCTATCCATAGCCTCCATCCATGTAAAGACTCAGAAGTTTCAAGGAAATATTTTTTAATACATTGGAATTTTACGAGTCTGTGGCTTCTGATAGTACTTGATTCTGAAGCCCAGTGTGCCTGAAATCAATTTTTGAAGTTTAGCTCGGGTATGTTCAGTAAATGAACGAGTAGGTTTTTCTATCATTTGAATCGGTGCTCGGAATCAAAATCTGAGGGCACCGATGAACTCGCAGTGCCGGTATTCGCTTAAGGGGACATTTACCATAGTTGCGTTTTAAGCGGGTTGAGTTTTATTATTTGTGGAATTAGTTTAAAATAAATAAAATTGTTAGAATAATTTTATTTTATATCTATGGTGGTTATATACAACATGGGAGAGTTAGGGGTGGGACCCAAAACCACCTAACTACCCATGTGTGGATATTTGTGAGGTGGGTCCCACATGAGCCCCAACATTTCACCTCCCCCTAAACTCCATAAACCCCCTTCATTAATTTGTTACCTCCAATTTAATTTTGTAACCCTTCCACTTCCTCTCTCTATACCTCTTTAACTATTTCCAACACACCTTAATTAATCAATTGAACCACTTCAATTAATTAATTAAGTGTTTTTAATTTTTATATTTAAATTTCTTGTGTTAATAAAATAATAGCAATAGCCTATTATCTTACTTTATCCCATGTTGTGTTGGGAGAAATTGGAGAGAGCTCTTGTGTGAAGAATAAGAGAACTCGTCTCTCGATGAAGAATGATGTCTCTTCAACGAATAATGCTGGATCCACGAAGAACGATGATGCACACCAATGTCATCTAAAAAATCTCACCCTGTGACGCCGTCTTCCACGACACCGGACGTACGGCATTAATTATTTTGGTAGGGGGTTTACATAATTTAATTTAAATAATTACACCCTCGTTCTCGTTGTATTCAATTGAATAACATGGCCGGCGGTTACCACATAACGCGGAGGGCACGGACCGAACAAACACGGTCTGAAGACCCTCCATAATTTACTATATTATTTAGAATCGTCAACCGAAGGCGGAGGAGGCATGTCGCCATCACGCCGTGCTGGGAACGCGGTGAAGGAAGCTGGTTCCATCACACCGGTTGTCCAGGAGGAACCGTGGCCTGATTCGTGGGCCGCTTCGGCTAAAGAACCGGTCGGCCCGTCGAACGGCCGGGCAGAGCTAAACCGCAGCGCCAGGAGGGCACCGTGCTAAAGAATCCCACGGCCTGTCGTGCGGGCCGCGTGCTCTAGAAGGCCGGCCAGCCTAACCGGCCGTTTTGGGAGGGCAGCGCCGCTTGGCGCCGCCTGGTTGGGTAGGAGGGGGGTCACGCCACTTCTGGCCGGCTCGTGTCCCTCAGGCCAGACCACACGAACCTTCGGGCCGGTCCGACACCCCTTCCGGGACGGACCCTTCAAAACTGGGTGACACGACCCGCCAGCCCACGGGGCTTAACGGGAAGGGCCCGTTATTCAACTAAACATGAATAACTTAAAGATCGTGTGTACAATCGACGTGTCATATGTGGCACTAGGACCCTATCGACGATGAGGTCCTTTTGAAATACTCTAAGTGGGTTTTGGAAAACATTGGTAAACGGTTGGGTTTGGAATGACCATATTTCCAACTGGGCCCCTGGAACGAAAAGGCCAATATCTCTCAGACCGGGCGTCTGATTGATGCGTCGTCTGTCACGTTGAGTTTCTTTTGATGAGACGAAACTTTGGAATACATCAACTCAGGACTTCGTGATAGTTGATGTATCAACCCCCCTTTACTCGAGGAGAGGACCCTCCCGGAATCGAGTACGCTGGATGCGGGAACCCTAGAGATGGCTGCGACTGCGACGACTACCATGCTGGGATCCTCTGTGGGTTTAACGAAGAAGATGACTGTACATGGATCATACATGGGTTTGGGACTGAGGACGACTTTACATGGATCCTTCATGGGTTCGGCAGTGAGGAAAACTCTACTTGGATCCTCCGTCGGCTCGGCAGTGAGGACGACTGTACTTGGATCCTACGTGGGTTCGGCAGCAATGGTTATTTTACTTGAATCCTGCGTGGATTCGGTAGCGATGACTTATGTACTTGGATCCTACGTGGGTTCGATAGAGGATATGATTCATAGGCAACATCTATTCATCTCCACCCCACTTCATGAGTAGTATACCTGTGCGAGCTAGGTCTTGTCTTTCAATCATTATCATTGATGTGATTGACTTTATTCCTGTGTAGACCGGATTGTGCTTGTGCTTGAGAGTTGGAGCAAAACTGGAATTGATGACTTCGGTATATGTATGGGCATATACCTAAGTAGAGTCAGTTGATACTTTTTGTTTGTATCTTTCCTTTGGGTTTTATCCTTTTTGGATTCCAGGAGTCTTTCAGGTGTCTTGGGGTCCCTTCTAAGTATTGTTATACTCACCCCTACACGGGCTATGCCCGCACTATGTTGTGTTGGATGCAGAAAATGGACAACACTGATCGAGGTGGAGGCTTGTGGATCAGCACGGTACCCAGGGGTGGACCACTAGACGGGATGTACACTGAGAGAACATTCGGACATGAGGAGCTGAAGACACCATCTGTACCGTCCCATCATGTGGGATATCCAGATGACGACTCAGTGGTTGCTATTTTACTTTACTTCTGTTGTACATTATTTCAGTTTTACTGTACTTTCAGTTGGGTTTGTATACTGGCTCATTTACTTTTCATCACCTACTTTTGTACTAAGTTTACCTAGTGCTTTCTTAAGTTGTGTACTCTATTGTTATTGTTTACTTTTATAAAGTCAATTCCTTCCCATTTATCGGATTTACACCTTTGGTTCTAGTCCCCAGCCCCTGGCCTATGGATGGTGAGATTGAGGTAGTCATGGAATGGGCCCCGAGGACAGGTCGTGACAAATTGGTATTAGGGGAGTCGGTTATACCGCAGAACTTAGGACTCTGATATTTATTCTCTATGAAGCAATAGTGTTAAGAGTATTGAGTGTGATTTTCTGTTTAGGGAGTCCAATGTTGGTGCGGCGGCTGACGTATCCATACACCCAGTCCTTGACTTCTGATTTCCAACTCAGTGCTCAAAAACACTGATTTCTTGTATGTTTCAAAAGTTTTCTCTGTGATTACTTTGTGTCAGCTCACCAGGTATATTGTGTGATTGTGGCATGCCTGTTTCTTTTCAGGATGGCCCCACTAAGGCAGCCATCCAGGTTTCCTTGTTACGTGTTAGATGGAAGCCCACCGAGTGACGATGCCTCGGTGTAGGGCCACATTACAGCGGAGGCACCAGCGGAACCTCTACCTGCTGATTCGCTGATGCCACCAACCCCAGTAGTAGAGAGTGCACGCCGTCTGAGAGCATTGCATGAGTTTCAGCAACAGAGGTCGCCCAGGTTCCACAGAGAGATAGAACCTCAGGAAGCCGAGGATTGGTTGGAGGATATCGTCAGAGTCTTCAGATTGGTAGGGACACTACCAGACCTTATGATGATCCTTTCCATGAATCTCCTACACGTAGCAGCAGGTAGATGGTGGAGCCTGATGCTCCTAGTTCATGACAAGACATCACTACTTTGGATGGACTTCGAGAGCCTCTTCTTCTCAGAGTTTGTTCCAGCCACCCTCCATGTGATGCGCATCCAGGAGTTACTACATATGCGGCAGGGCAGCATGACAGTAGCCTAGTACTCGATGAGATTTACTGACCTCTCGCACTACTCCACAGACATCGTACGGGACCCATTATTCTGGTTCTGGACCTTCAAGCAGGGACGGAGGCATGTGATCAGGGCTTTGATGGTCTCCCTCAGCATTCTGATGCAGATAGGAGTACTGGAGCGAGCCCTTCATATGGAGAGATTTCTTGCTGAGCTGACGCCAGCAGTGAGACCCACCACAGGGCGACACGTAGTAGAGTCTTCTACAGTCGGCAGTAGACAGATGTCGCAGAGGTCTAAGCGGACCAGTCCATCAGGTGCGTGTCATCGGGATACTGGTTCGGATGTGTGGGGTACACGCAGCAGAGCCAGCCATACGAGGGGCAGGCAGTGCTATGCATGCGGCAGAAAGGGACACATGGCTCATGACTACTCGAACCGACATGAAGAAGAGAAGCAGACAGTGGAGGGACATCCTAGGTAGAGGCAGAGGTTCGACCATGGCGGTCAGCAGGGAGCAGGCAGACGAGGCAGAGGAGCTGGCCGAGCAGCGGTTGGTGGGCGACACTTCGAGGCTCTTCCACCACCACAACCAGGAGGACCACCCCAACCACATGGAGCTGGCATACAGGGGTAGGCTCAGCTTCAGGCAGTCAAGGCCTACGACCACGGCGCGCCTGAGATGATTCGAGATGCTATCTTTGTCTACTCCACCCTTGATGTAGTTCCTATAAACACAAGAGTGAGTCATTCTTTTATTGTCTCTGCCCTTGTTTGGAGCAAAGATATTCTGACGGATTCCTTGGCTCGATCCTTATGACTAGAGACTCTTATGGGAGCAGATTTGACGATTACGCACTAGTTCCGGTAGTGTGAGCTTACACTAGGAGGCGAGATCTTCGGTTGGAATCTTCTTTTAGTGGCGTCGAGGCCTTATGACATCATCTTGGGTATGGATTGGTTATCTACAGTCCATGCTCAAATCAAATTTATTAGGCGCAAAGTGTGGTGTGTCTGCACAGATGGGAGCGGGTTCACCTTCACTGGCGAGAAGGGAGCCTTTGCAGCGCAAAATGAACATTCGCAGAGGAGAGGGCAGTCGATCACACATCACTTGGCTAGTCTCATCCTAAGAGCGGTTGATGTGCGGAGTCCAAGTTTTCCTATTGTGGTGGATCAATATGAGGACATTTTTCCTAACGACTTTCCAGGACTACCTCCTCATTGAGAGGTAGACATCTACATTGATATGTACACTGGGATAGCACTGATATCTACTCCAGCATATCGGATGGATCCCGCTAAGCTTCGTGAACTGGAGGTACAACTAGAGGACTTGTAGGGAAAGGGATTCATCTGACCCAGTGTTTCACCCTGGGCTTCTCCGATTTTATTCTCCAAGAAGGCGGATGGGAGATTACAACTATGTGTCAACTACCGTCACCTGAATTAGGTGACCATAAAGAACAATTTTCCACTCTCGAGGATTGACGACCTCTTTGATCAACTCTAGGGATCACGATGGTTCTCGAAGATAGACCTCTGGTCAGGCTATCACCAGCTCAGAGTTCGAGACGAGGATGTGCAGAAGATGGCCTTCAAGTGTCGGTATGGCTATTATGAGTTCTTGGTTATGCCATTAGGCATTACCAATGCACCAGCAGTGTTCATGAGTCTCATGAACAAGATCTTCCAGCCTTAACTCGATCATTTTGTCATTGTCTTCATCAACGACATACTGACTTACTCTACTACTAAGGAGAAGCACACCTACCACTTACGGGTTGTACTGGACACACTCCGAGAGCACCAGCTTTGTGGTAATCTCTCGATGTTCCAGATCTGGATTCGAGAGGTACATTTCTTGGGGCACGTCATCTCAGAGGCGGGAGTTGTTGTGGATCCTGCAAAGATTGAGGCAGTACTATCTTGGGAACCACCCAAGAGCGTGATGGAGGTGCGGAGTTTCCTAGGTTTGGCTGGGTACTATCGGAGAATTGTGCCAAACTACTCCAGAGTTGCAGCGCCACATTCATCATTGACAAAAGAATGGGAAACCCTTCGTGTGGTCAGATAGATGCTATAAGAGATTCCAAAAGATGAGGCAGAGATTGACAATTGTGCCCATCTTGATTCTACCAGAGGAGGGCTTAGGGTATGTACTTAACTGTGATGCATCAGGGACAGGACTCGGGTGTGTCCTGATGCAGGAGCAAGCTGTGATCGCTTACTTTTCATGGTAGTTGAGGCAGCATGAGTATAACTAAGATACCCTTGACCTGGAGTTAGAATCAGTGGTCTTCGACCTAAAGATGTGGTGGCACTCTCTGATGGGCGAGCGCTTCACAGTCTACTCTGACCACCAGAGTCTCAGGTACATTTTCTTGTAGAAGGATCTGAACCAGAGACAGTAGTGATGGCTCCAGTTCCTTCAAGACTATGACTTTTAGATATTCTATACTCCTGGGAAGGGGAACGTAGTAGCTGATTCTATCAGCAGGAGATCGAGCATTCACCTGATTAGAGAGGTGATGGAGCAGTTAGCCGGTTTGTAGATATCCTTCGTGGATAGATATGGGGAATATTTTCTATAGTCCCTCATAGTTACTACCCCACTAATTCAGCGGGTCAGAGAGGCACAGCGTGGTGATGTTGATTGTGATACGCGGCGTGCTTAGATTTCCACCGGGCAGGCACCTAATGGATTTTCTGAAGGAGGAGAGCACGTCATCCTCTTCAGGGGACGTACCATGGTACCAGTTTCACTGCAGGAGGAAGTTCTGAGGGAGTTTCACACTTCCCCTCTAGAGGTACATCTTGGAGTGGAGAAGATGTACTATGACCTTAGATAATAGCACTGGTTGCTGGGTATGAAGAAGGTTGTAGCTGATTTCGTTTCACGATGCCTCACTTTCCAGCAAGTGAAGGTGGAGCACCATGTACCAGCAGGCTTGGTACAACCCTTAGAGGTTCCGTTGTGGAAGTGGGATGGGATATCCATGGATTTCATGGCACGGATTCCACGTACTTCCAGGGGACATGACACTATCTGTGTGATTGTCGACCGACTCACCAAGTCGTCCCACATCCTTTCGATCAGAGAGCATGGGTTAGTAGATAGCTTGGGATGGCTCTACCTTCAAGAGATCATATAGATTCATGGTGTTCCATCGTCTATCGTCTCCGATCAAGATGCTCTCATTACTTCCCGGCTTTGGAAGGGGATGCAGGACACATTTGGAACCCAGCTACGCCTGAGCGCTGCCTTTCATCCTCAGACGAATGACCAGACGAAGAGGACCATTCAGACTCTCGAGGAAATGCTCCGTGCATGTGTCCTTAACTTTGGTCGCTTCTGGGAGGATCACATACCCTTGGGGGAGTTTCCGTACAACAACAGCTACCACGCCACTATCGGGATAGCACCATACAAGGCACTGTACGACCGACCATGCAGATCACCTCTATGCTGGACTGACCCTGGGGAATCAGCACTCGTAAGACCAGATATGGTTCAGGCTATGATGGAGAAGGTACAGATCATCTAGGAGCGGATGAGGACTGCACAGAGCAGAAAAAATTCCTATGCTAATAGGAGACAGAGACCAATATAGTTCAAGGATGGTGACCACGTTTTCCTACGGGTCTCACCTCGACATGGATTAGGGATATTTGGTCGGGGTGACAAGTTATCTTCATGCTTCATCGGGCCTTTCCAGGTCCTCAGCAGAGTATGCGAGGTGTCTTACTTCTTGGCCCTTCCACCTCAGTTGCACAGGGTGCAGGACGTCGTCCGCGTATCTCAGGTGAGGATATACGTGCACAACCCAACTCACATCATTGATCATGGGGAGCTGAACATCGATAACGGGGATACTTTCACGGAGGTCCCAGTAAAGATCGAGGATCGAAATAAGTGGGTCCTACGTGGATAGTTGATTCCTCTGGTGCGCATTTGTTGGCAGCATGGGAACCTCCAGGAGAGCACATGGGAGCGAGAGGCTCAGATGCGTGCACAGTACCCCCATTTGTTTCCCTGGTTTATGTTATAGCTTTACAGGGATGTAAAGCCCTGAGGTGCGAGAAATGTAAAGTCCCAAAAATTTAATGGAATGTTTTTTAAATACTTTGGAATTTTACGAGTCTGTGGATTCTAATGCCACTTGATTCTGAGGCCCAGTGTGCCTGGAATCAATTTCTCAAGTTTAGCTCAAGTACGTTCAGTAAACGAACAATTGTGTTTTTCTATCTTTTGAACTGGTGCTCAGAATTGAAATCTGAGGGCACTGATGAACTCGCAACGCCAGTATTCGCTTAAGGGGACCTTTACCATAGTTGAGTTTTATGCGGGATGAGTTTTATTATTTGGTGAATTAGTTTAAAATAAATAAATTTTTTAGAAAAAATTTATTTTATATCTATGGTGGTTATATCCTACATGGGGGAGTTAGGGGTGGGACCCACAACCACATAACTACCCATGTGTGGATATTTTTCAGGTGGGGCCTACATGAGCCCAAACCTTTTACCTCCCCCGAAACTACTTAAACCCCCCTTCATTAATTTTTTAACTCCTCTTTAATTGTGTAACCCTTCCACTTCCTCTCTCTCTCCCTCTTTAACACTTTCCAACACACCATAATTAATAAATCTAACTACTTCAATTAATTAATTAAGTGTTTTGAATTTTGAAATTTAAATTTATTGTGGTAATAAAATAATAGCAATAGCCTATTATTTTAATTTATCACATGTTGTGTTGGGAGAAATTGGAGAGAGATCTTGTGTGAAGAAGAAGAGAACTCATCTCTCGATGAAGAACAATGTCTCTTTAATGGTAAATTCCGGATCCACGAAGAATGAATACACACACTGACGTCGTCTGCGAAACCTCACCCTGCGATGCCGCCTTCCGCGGTGCCCGACGTATGACATCAATTATTGAGGTAGGAGGTTTGGTTAATTTAATTTAAATAATTACCACCTCGTTTTCGTTGTATTCAACTGAATACCTTGACCAACTGTTACTGCCTAATGCATAGGGCGTGGGCCGAACAAACATGGCCCAATGACCCTCCATCGTTTCCTATCTTATTTAGAATCGGCAACTGAAGGCGGAGGAGGCATGTCGCCGTAGCGCCGTGCTGGGAACACGGTGAAGGAAGTCGGAACCACCATGATAGTTGTGCGAGAGGAACTGAGTGAACCATCGGGCCAGTCCGATACCCTTACCAGGATGGACCTGCCAGAACTGGGTGACCTGACCTGCCAGCCCACGGGGCTTAACGGGTCGGTCCCGTTATTCCCCTAAACGTGAATAACATAAAGACCGTGTGTCTGATCGACGTGTCATCTACAGCACTGGGACCCTATTGAAGATGCAGTCCATTTGAGATTCTCTAAGTGAGTTTTGGAAAACTTTGGTAAATGGCCGGTTTTGGAATGAGCATATTTCCAACCGGGCCCCTAGAACGAAAAGGCCAATATCTCTCATACTAGAAGTCTGATTGACGCACCATCTATCGCGTTGAGTCCCTTTTGATGAGACGGAACATCAGGATACATAATCTATGGATTTCATGATAGTTGATGTATCGACATCCTTTACTTGAAGAGCGGACCCTCCTGGAATCGAGTACGTTGTGTGCGGGAACCCTAGAGCAGGCTGCGACTGCGACGACTACTGTGCTAGGATTTTCTATGGGTTCAACAACGAAGACGACTGTACATGGATCCAACATGGGTTTGGCAGCAAGGAAGACTGTACATTGATCCTACATGGGTTCAGTAGTGAGGAAGATTGTAATTGGATCCTTTGTGGGTTCGGCTGCGATAACGACTGTACTTTGATCTTACGTGGGTTCGACAACGATGGTTACTGTACTTGGATCATATGTGGGTTCGGCAGCGATGGCTTCTGTACTTGGATACTATGTGGTTTTGGAAGAGTAGATGATTCAGAGGCTACCTATAATCATCTCCACCCCACATCATGATTAGTATACCTGTGTAGGATGAGTCTTGTCTTTCAATCATTATCATTGATGTGATTGACTTCTTTCCTATGTGGACCAGATTGTGCTTGGGCTCGAGAGTTGGAGCCGAACTGAAATTGATGACTTAGGTATATGTATGGGAATATACCTAAGTAGAGTCGGTTGATACTTCATATCTGTATCTATCCTTTGTGGTTTATCCTTTATGGATTCCGGGAGACCTTTCGGGGTATCGGGGACCCAACTGAGTAAAGTTATACTCACCCCTACACGGGCTATGCCCGCACTATGTTGTGTTGGATGCAGACGACAGAGAGCATAGATCGAGGTGGAGTCTTGTGGAGCTGGACGGTACTCGGGGGTGGACCACTAGACGGGACGTACACTGAGTGGATGGATGAACCCAAAGAGCTGATGACACCATCTATACTCACCCTTCAGGTGGGATATCCGGAGGACGACTCGGTGGTTGTTGTTTTACTTTACTGTTGTTGTACTTTATTTCAGTTGTAATATACTTTCAGTTGGGTTTGTATACTAGCCAATTTATTTTTTATCACCTACGTTTGTACTCATTTTACATAGTTCTTACCTCAGTTGTGTACTCTGTTGTGTTTGTTTACTTTTATAAAGGCAATGTCTTCCCTTTTATTGGGTTTTACACCTTTGGTGCTAGTCGCCAGCACCTGGCCTTTGGATGGAGGGCTTGGGGTAGTCATGGCACGGGCCCCTAGGATAGGTTGTGACAAGCTTGTCCTTAGCTGCCTGGGGATATTTCTCCCCTCAAAACCTCAGAGTCCTCTACCGTGGGAACTTTTGCAATACACATAGTTAGTGTGCTCCACTCGCTAGTGGGGCTGGTGGAAATTTCATCGCTCCGAGTGGTTATGCTGCTAGTACACATCCCGAAGTTGCCAACATAGTGAGAGGGACCTACACCTATGCCTCATTGCTCGGTCGGCTATCATCGTGTACTCTCTCGGGAATCCTATCTAGTTGTCTATATTATGTCATCTTGAAAAGAAATTGGTGCACCATGGTCAATAAGTTATACCTAGTGAGATTAGTGGAATGATATCAAAGTAAACAAATTCCAAAACACACGCAATCGGTTTTTTCATGCACCATGTCCGAAATCAGAATTCAAGGTCCTGGTGTCTGGATACGTCGGCCACTACACCAACACTATACTCCATGAACTGAAAACCAAACTCAAAATACATGACACTACTACTCCATTGGAAATATCAGAGTCATAGTACTTCCATAGAACCAAATTCTATGGTACCACTTTGTCATGACCTGTCCCCCGGGACTTGTGTCGTGACTACCCCAAGCCATCCTAACATAGGCAAGGGGTTTTTTACTATCATCAGAAAGGTGTATCCCTAAAAACAAGAAGGCATTGACTATAAAACTATACAAACACACAGCCCTAGAACCCCACAAGATGAAACCACAAAGTAAAATTGTAGTAGTAATAGTGTGTACTGAATGTAATGGGGCCAGAATACAAGAACAAACAAAAAAGATACAACTACAACTAAAAATATAAAATAGCTCTTGGGATCGTCCACCAAGGATCTTACTGTAACAACCCAAGATTTTTTGAAAAATATTCTTTTTAATTTTATTAATGTCTTGTGTTGTAAGCTACACCAAAAGGAGCTTGCACAACACGCATATTTGACTTTCCTTGCATTACACGCAATCGCAACCTTCCTCGATAGTGTGTGTAGTACGCAATACTGAGTTTCACAAAACAACGATATGCTATTAAAATATTATTAAAACTAGCCGTTATGAATAGTAATTACCACTTTTTAAAATTTTAGAAATTTTAGCTTTCAAAATAAACTTCATTTTAGGATTCGGAGTATCGAATTTAGACTAAGGTGAAATTTTGGTACTTTTCGGATAACTTTCATATTCTGATGAATAGTGAAATTTACTAAATTATAATTAAAAACAACTTTTCTAATCAAACTAATTAATAGTGATAAATTCTTAATTTGAGTGGTTTTAAAGTATATTTAGAATATATTTTTACAATTTAATACAATGTTGGTCATTGGATGTAATTTCACATTTAAACCAGACATAAACAAGTGTCAATCTTTTGATAGATATTGTTTCTTAAAAACACGCTATTTGTTTTAACAGTGGGATTTAATTATAAAATTAATTAATGCAACTTCTATGTAATGAATTTGTTAAAATAGACTTCATTTTTGAATTCGGAATATGAAATATAGCTTAGGATGAAATTTTGGCATTGTTCTGAAAAACATCAATTTTTGATGAATAGTGAAACTACCAAGTGGTAGTTAAAAAACTGAATTTTTCATAAAACTTAATTTTACCGCTTCTGTGAATGGAATTTCAAAAATCCGAGAGACACGGTTGATGTCAGTAAGTAAAATGTGGTTCAATGAGATGAAAATAATTTTTGGTGAATAGTAACTTTTTACCTTTTTTTACCACGGTTAATAGTAAATAGGGTAACTAAGGGTAAATATGATATTACTATTACCCTAACACATGTCCTAATTCTATTGGATAAGTGTAATTCGACCAAATACAACCTTATGAATATAATATGACCATTTAGGTCCACTTGGATTAGATTATGACATTTAATATTATATTATTTAATGAATAGTTAAAATAGTTAAAATCAAAGTTTAATAACTAAAACATTTTTAATATGGGGTTATACATAAGATAAATTCGACTATAAATATTAATTAGAAATATAAAAAGATTTCCTACATAATGATATTTTATTTATAATTTTTAGACTTTAAATAAATTAATTTATTTATGACACAACGATGATGCAGTAATTACCCTTTTAAGGAAATATTAATATAATTGATGTTATAAATGCTCAAATGAATGTAATTTGAGACTTTTTATGAATTAAACTAATTTTCTAGGTTACTATGATATCTTAGTGTTGATTTAATCAACTTGGTTCGAACATATAATTCTGTTATGACTTTCAAAAAAATCATATATCAAATAGTGTCAAAATTGACACAAAATAGTTTTTAAATCAAATATTATATTATTAATTGTTATTTTATTCCTAAA
This sequence comes from Viscum album, assembly GCA_963277665.1. Classification (NCBI taxonomy): domain Eukaryota; kingdom Viridiplantae; phylum Streptophyta; class Magnoliopsida; order Santalales; family Viscaceae; genus Viscum; species Viscum album. The sequence goes on along the minus strand of OY728146.1, from coordinate 207,397,716 downwards.
AATCTAAGGTTAGGCCAAATGACTTAGATAAGGATATATTTATTAATAATATACAATTTGGGGTTCTTTTGGCATGTTATAGTAAGTGTATTAACCATATAGTGAAAGAAAACAAAAAGACACGGTAAAAGTTAAATTATTTAACTTAGAGTTAAATCTAATTGATAAGGTTAAAATAATAACCTAAACTTGTCTAAATCCTATTGGTTGATAGGATTTCGACCCATCCCCACTTTATCTTCTAAATAAGACCCTTTGGAACCATTATAAACCGATTTTGACTTTAATATAAAATAATATTTTGAGATATTCCTAAGGTGCCCCTCTCCTCCCTTATAAAAGGACACCTCCTCCCCCTCCTCCTCACACCAATTTGAGCACTCAAGCTCGGCCAACCCCTGCCAAAATCTCTTCTCCACTTCCCTAGCAACATCCTAGAGGTTCTGGTCTTCCTCAAAGGCCAATTTTAGTGCCCTAAGAGGAGGTCTCAAAGAGGCGCTTCAAAGAAGAGGTAATTACCGTTACCAATTCTTTCATCTTTATTTCTTCTTCCACTTCTTCTTCTTAGGTTGTTTCATTATGAAGTAATAACATCAGTATCACTCATATACTGATATTTTATTATAAGTATGAAACAACCCTATTTCACCATCTATCTATCCTACGGAAAAAGAAATCACCGCGCGTGCGTACGTACGGAATACCGTCTCCACGCCGTGGTGTAATCTATTTTCCACCACCACCTTACATGGATGGGTATAATGGTGTAAATAATAACTATAAATAGTTATTACAACATCATATTGATTCTGATATATTGTATAATCCACTCCAATTCAATTCAATATTTATGAAAATGATATCATCGCTCGTGCGTACGTACGAACTACCGTCTCCACGACGCGATGAGATTCATTCTCCATGTTAACCATTTAAGAATGATTATAAAGTATATATAAGAAATAATAATGAAATATATGACATTATAAAGATACTGGATTTATGTATATATATATATGTATGTCATCTACTTACTTCCATTCAAGACAATAGGGAAAGGAAAACAGCGTTCATGCGTACGTATGGACTACCGTCTCCATGAACGGTGTTTTTCATTTCATTTATCTATATATTATATATATATATACTGAATATATATGATATATAAATCATATTTTATATTCTGGAAGTAAGTAAATCATGATATAAGTAATAATAATGTCAAGAACAACAAGTCAAAACACCTACGATAAAAGAAACGATTTTACCCAAAACGCTTCTTTAACATGGAATTTACAAAAGAACGGGTAATATAATGTCATAAGTGAACCATATATGATATCATAACAATGAAAACGATTCTGTAATAAGTCAATTACATTATTTAAACCATTATACAGGAGCTTCGTACACGTACAAAGCAAATCGGACCTAAGGTAAGGGAAATATCACAATCTCATTTTTATCTGAGATTGTTTATTCGTAAGTATTTACTGAGGTGTATTTTATCATCCACATCCATATTTCATCAATATGTAATATTGTTTCCATCCACTTACAATAGTTTAAATCCAATTTTACCCTTCGGTGTGTTTTTAGTAAATAATATGAAAGGAATCTTTTGTCGTTTTTTCGTACGAGGTACTTTTTGACTTTTCCGACAAAAGTACGAAGAATGTTTTTTTTAACTTATACGGCATGAATGAATTTTTAAAACAATATTTCAAAGAAGCTTCCTTTACAAGTTTTCAAGTTTATTTTTAATCAACTTCTTTTAGTTTAAAGATTTATGACATGTTAAGAAAGGAAAAATGTTTTTGAAGAAGAAAGGATATTTTCCTCAAGAATGGAGTTCAAGTGTTTTATCAAAATTATTTTCCATCTAAGATAATAAAGGGTTCTGTTTTTTATCCCTATTATTACATTGATTTGATTATGTTGTGATGGAAATATTTTTATGAATTCCTTTATCTTATATGAATTGTTTTATGATGTCACGTTGTTTAAGAATCCCATTTTTATTACATGGGTTACGCTATGATGTATGGTTTATGATTATGTGGCACACATAAGAAAGGATTCATTATAAGATGGGTGGGACCTATATCTCCCTCCAATGAATTGGGTAAAGATTTTATATCTCATGAGATAGAGAGGGCTGGAACGGTAGGTTATACCGGTTCAGTGAAACGGGACTGAAACGAGGGTTACTCGATTCAGAAAGGGACTTTGTCCACTAAGATAGTCTTGGCAATGAGTCTTGACTAACAAGAAATGATTCTCTATGATTATGTGTGTATGCCACAAAGTTTCATGTTTTAAGTTATGATTATTGTGATTTCATTTCACTACTATGATTTATCCCATGTTATGAAATTATGCTCTCTTTTGCAGGTTAAGATTTCCAAAAGTTATGTTCTTATGAATATGATGTGATTGATTTTTTCTTTTTTTTACCCTTACTGAGCATTTGAGCTCACCCTTTTATGTTTTCTTTTCCCCAGGATATAAAGACAGGTTTTAGGTAAAAAAAAGGGGGAAGATCTTTATGGGAGATATTGAAGATCTTTCACCACGATTAGAAGATTACATTCTGAGTTTCCAAAGACACTAAACTATTACGATCCTTGTGTGTGTGTTTTTGTTATGTACTAAGTATTCCGCAAAAGTAATGTAAAGTCCATGTACGTCAAGATACGGGTCTCTACAGTTGGTATCAGAGGAAAGGTTTAGTCAACCTTTGGAAACTAGGATGCGAAAACATTAGTGAGATCCCTAGAGATATTTCTAAGGTATGTCTAGGGATGTATCTAAGGTTAAGTATACGTATAGGTTATAGTCCTAGAATTGTGCTAACGATCTTCGAATTTAACCTAAGATGTTAGATATTGAGGGTACTACCCCTTTATTATGTAGTTTTCCCTAGCATGATTTTTGCCTCTCATACTATTCTTTTGGGGTTTTAGACGATGGCTGGAACCCGAAGGAACCGTGTTAATGCCGAATGTGATGGGCAATGCAATGATTGTCCCCCTGAGAAACCAAAAGATATGGGAGCTGGAATGAAAAATCTTGTAGACATGCTCACACAACTTTCTCAAGCTATGAATCATGCAGGACTTCCAAACGAGCAAAGGAAGGAGCAACATTCTGTTGAATCCTTCATGAGGCAGCGTCCACCTTCTTTCAGTGGGTCTACTGATCCATTAGTTGCTGAACAATGGATTAGTACTACTGAAAAGATATTTTCAGTTCTTCAATGTTCTGAACATGATAAAGTCATCCTAGCAATGTATCGTTTGGAAGGAGATGCTGATCAATGGTGGAATCTTATTAAGAATACGAGGCAAAGGAAGGAAATTGAGTCTATGGAATGGGACGAGTTCAAGAACTTATTTTTCAATAAGTACTTCCCTCGTATTCTCCGAACAAAGATGGAGAAAGAGTTTCTTGAGCTGAAGCAAAGGGATGATGAATCTGTTGGTACCTATGAAGCAAATTTTACAAGACTTGCAAGGTACGCTTCTGGTATTATCATCCAACCTGAAAGTAAAGTTGATCGAATTTTCAGTGGCTTAAAACCAAGTCTTCGAAGGGCATTAGCTATAAGAGACTTCAGTAGCTATGAAGAAATTGTGCGTTGTGCTATCAAGGTAGAAATGGAAGTTGGTGTTACATATCCATCTCATGGGTTTGACAAGAAACGAAAGATGGAGTTCAAGGAGAAATCTCGGAATGATGGTTAAAAGAAGATGAATGTTTCCTTATGCACAAAGTGTGGAAAGAAGCATGGTGGAGATTGTCTTAAAGGGACTAGAAAATGTTTTAAGTGTGGAAAAGAAGGTCATCGAGCAGCTGAGTGTCGAAGTAATGGAAAAAGGGATTCTAATGAAGTGAATAAAGCAAACACTGCAGAGAACGTACAACCAACACTTCAATGCTTCAAGTGCAAGGAAATGGGGAATTATGCTAATAAATGCCCTAATCCAAGGGTTAGTGATGATCAACATGAGCAACCACTGAAGGCAAAGGACAAAGGGAAGTCACATGCGATCACTATTGGCAATGTTGAATATGACAACGATGTGGTGGTATGATTAAGTGTTTATGTAATGGGATTCCAAAATAATGTTGTATCATGGAATATTGGAATATTTATGTATTGGTCGAATGTGGTATTCAAAGTGATTGAGATATTATGCGCATAATGAAGGGAAAACGAGAAAATGAAATTTTTAACAGTATTCATGAGCTCATGATTGATATAAGGACTAAGTTTGAGTATATAGAATTTTGAGGATTTTGGTATGTGAAAAGTGTTAACTTTTAACTGCATTCATGTTTTCACTATGGTATTCAAGAGAATACACGATTAAGGACTTTGAATGTTTGGAATGTGACCAACAAAACATATCTTATGATATATGGGGATCGACGATGGTGTTAAATCTCTGGTAATCGTTTTCACTATATTATGAGAGTCGACTGCAGTATTATGGATAAGCCTAAAGATTGGAATGAATTATGTTGGACATAAGTTAGTATTTTTTGTTTTTTTTGATATTATTGATAGGATGTTATATAGTTTTGGAAAAAGGACAACCTGCAGGACGGGCGACAGCCCATCGCTTCGGACAAGGATGTGGGAATCGAACCCACAACCGAAGTGAAACTGGCCTTTATCGCCTACCACTGGCCTATAGGAAGTCCCTGTTTAGTAGAAACTAGTTTTATTATATTAAGCAGTATGATATATGAAGTATAAGTCCATTTTAGGAACCATATATGATTAATCTCACTATAGATCGACTTATGCTTATAATTTTTGCTAACCTTTTGTTTGAGACAGATGGAATGACCCGTCATTCTATCACATGATCTGCTAACACTTCATGAATAACAAATTCAACTTCATTTATTTAAGAGATGAAGGGGAAATTGTTCAAGGCACGAACAACAGTGAGATTGTACCAAAATAAAGTATGTATTTATTCTAATTCAAATTTTCAACTTTAGGGAAATGATCTTGAAAACCAAAAATGTTGTCCTAGTGATCTTATACCTGATGAATCGGATGGTACCTTAGATCGTCACAAATTTATGGATTTGTGATTGTTGGCTTTTCCATAGCCATGTTCTCTACCACTCTCCATCAGAACATGATGGTTAGATTTTTCTTCCATATCCATATTTTCACCTATGTGGAAACCCAGTGATTAGTTTATTTGGGTAACCGTTAAGTTTCATACTTTTGTTTTAAAATATTGGTTTTGGTATTCCTTTTTACGATGTGGGTTTCTATTAAAGAAACTTTCGAATAGTAAACCACTTATATCCCCGACGAATTTCGAGGGCGAAATTCATTTTAAGGGGGGTAGAATGTAACAGCCCAAGATTTTATGAAAAATATTCTTTTTAATTTTATTAATGTCTTGTGTTGTAAGCTACACCAAAAGGAGCTTGCACAACACGCATATTTGACTTTCCTTGCATTACACGCAATCGCAACCTTCCTCGATAGCGTGTGTAGTACGCAATACTGAGTTTCACGAAACAACGATATACTATTAAAATATTATTAAAACTAGCCGTTATGAATAGTAATAACCACTTTTTAAAATTTTAGAAATTTTTGCTCTCAAAATAAACTTCATTTTTGGATTTGGAGTATCGAATTTAGACTAAGGGGAAATTTTGGTACTTTTCGGATAACTTTCATATTATGATGAATAGTGAAATTTACTAAATTATAATTAAAAACAACTTTTTTAATCAAAATAATTAATAGTGATAAATTCTTAATTTGAGTGGTTTTAAAGTATATTTAGAATATATTTTTACAATTTAATACAATGTTGGTCATTGGATGTAATTTCACATTTAAACCAGACATAAACAAGTGTCAATCTTTTGATAGATATTGTTTCTTAAAAACACGCTATTTGTTTTAACAGCGGGATTTAATTATAAAATTAATTAATGAAACTTCTATGTTATGAATTTGGTAAAATAGACTTCATTTTTGAATTCGGAATATGAAATATAGCTTAGGATGAAATTTTGGCATTGTTCTGAAAAACATCAATTTTTGATGAATAGTGAAACTACTAAGTGGTAGTTAAAAAACTGAATTTTTCATAAAACTTAATTTTACCGCTTCTGTGAATGGAATTTCAAAAATCTGAGAGACACGGTTGATGTCAGTAAGTAAAATGTGGTTCAATGAGATGAAAATAATTTTTGGTGAATAGTAACTTTTTACCTTTTTTTACCACGGTTAATAGTAAATAGGGTAACTAAGGGTAAATATGATATTACAATTACCCTAACACATGTCCTAATTCTATTGGATAAGTGTAATTCAACCAAAAACAACCTTATGAATATAATATGACCATTTAGGTCCACTTGGATTAGATTATGACATTTAATATTATATTATTTAATGAATAGTTAAAATAGTTAAAATCAAAGTTTAATAACTAAAACATTTTTAATATGGGGTTATACATAAGATAAATTCGACTATAAATATTAATTAGAAATATAAAAAGATTTCCTACATAATGATATTTTATTTATAATTTTTAGACTTTAAATAAATTAATTTATTTATGACACAACGATGATGCAGTAATTACCCTTTTAAGGAAATATTAACATAATTGATGTTATAAATACTCAAATGAATGTAATTTGAGACTTTTTATGAATTAAACTAATTTTCTAGGTTACTATGATATATTAGTGTTGATTTAATCAACTTGGTTCGAACATATAATTCTGTTATGACTTTCACAAAAATCATATATCAAATAGTGTCAAAATTGACACAAAATAGTTTTTAAATCAAATATTATATTATTAATTGTTATTTTATTCCTAAAAATCTAAGGTTCGGCCAAATGACTTAGATAAGGATATATTTATTAATAATATACAATTTGGGGTTCGTTTGGCATGTTATATTAAGTGTATTAACCATATAGTAAAAGCAAACAAAAAAACACGGTAAAAGTTAAATTATTTAACTTAGAGTTAAATCTAATTGATAAGGTTAAAATAATAACCTAAACTTGTCTAAATCCTATTGGTTGATAGGATTTCGACCCATCCCCACTTTATCTTCGAAATAAGACCCTTTGGAACCATTATAAACCGATTTTGACTTTAATATAAAATAATATTTTGAGATATTCCTAAGGTGCCCCTCTCCTCCCTTATAAAAGGACACCTCCTCCCCCTCCTCCTCACACCAATTTGAGCACTCAAGCTCAGCCAACCCCTGCCAAAATCTCTTCTCCACTTCCCTAGCAACATCCTAGAGGTTATGGTCTTCCTCAAAGACCAATTTTAGTGCCCTAAGAGGAGGTCTCAAAGAGGCGCTTCAAAGAAGAGGTAATTACCGTTACCAATTCTTTCATCTTTATTTCTTCTTCCACTTCTTCTTCTTAGGTTGTTTCATTATGAAGTAATAACATCAGTATCACTAATATACTGATATGTTATTATAAGTATGAAACAACCCTATTTCACCATCTATCTATTCTACGGAAAAAGAAATCACTGCGCGTGCGTACGTACGGAATACCGTCTCCACGTCGTGGTGTAATCTATTTTCCACCACCACCTTACATGGATGGGTATAATGGTGTAAAGAATAACAATAAATAGTTATTACAACATCATATTGATTCTGATATATTTTATAATCCACTCCAATTCAATTCAATATTTATTAAAATGATATCATCGCTCGTGCGTACGTACGAACTACCGTCTCCACGACGCGATGAGATTCATTCTCCATGTTAACCATTTAAGAATGATTATAAAGTATATATAAGAAATAATAATGAAATATATGACATTATAAAGCTACTGGATTTATGTATATATATATATGTATGTCATCTACTTACTTCCATTCAAGACAATAGGGAAAGGAAAACAGCGTTCATGTGTACGTACGGACTACCGTCTCCATGAACGGTGTTTTTCATTTCATTTATCTATCTATTATATATATATATATATATACTGAATATATATGACATATAAATCATATTTTATATTCTGGAAGTAAGTAAATCATGATATAAGTAATAATAATGTCAAAAACAACAAGTCAAAACACCTACGATAAAAGAAACGATTTTACCCAAAACGCTTCTTTAACATGGAATTTACAAAAGAACGGGTAATATAATGTCATAAGTGAACCATATATGATATCATAACAATGAATATGATTCTGTAATAAGTCAATGACATTATTTAAACCATTATACAGGATCTTCGGACACGTACAAAGCAAATCGGACCTAAGGTAAGGGAAATATCACAATCTCATTTTTATCCGAGATTGTTTATTCGTAAGTATTTACTGAGGTGTATTTTATCATCCACATCCATGTTTCATCAATATGTAATATTGTTTCCATCCACTTAAAATAGTTTAAATCCAATTTTACCCTTCGGTGAGTTTTTAGTAAAGAATATGAAAGGAATCTTTTTTCATTTTTTCGTACGAGGTACTTTTTGACTTTTTCGACAAAAGTACGAAAAATGTTTTTTTTAACTTATACGGCATGAATGAATTTTTAAAACATTATTTCAAAGAAGCTTACTTTACAAGTTTTCAAGTTTATTTTTAATCAACTTCTTTTAGTTTAAATATTTATGACATGTTAATAAAGGAAAAATGTTTTTGAAGAAGAAAGGATATTTTCCTCAAGAATGGAGTTCAAGTGTTTTATCAAAATTATTTTCCATCTAAGATAATAAAGGGTTCTGTTTTTTATCCCTATTATTACATTGATTTGATTATGTTGTGATGGAAATATTTTTATGAATTCCTTTATCTTATATGAATTGTTTTATGATGTCACGTTGTTTAAGAATCCCATTTTTATTACATGGGTTACGCTATGATGTATGGTTTATGATTATGTGGCACACATAAGAAAGGATTCATTATAAGATGGGTGGGACCTATATCTCCCTACAATGCCTTGGGTAAAGATTTTATATCTCATGAGATAGACAGGGCTGGAACGGTAGGTTATACCGGTTCAGTGAAACAGGACTGAAACGAGGGTTACTCGATTCAGAAAGGGACTTTGTCCACTAAGATAGTCTTGACAATGAGTCTTGACTAACAAGAAATGATTCTCTATGATTATGTGTGTATGCCACAAAGTTTCATGTTTTAAGTTATGATTATTGGGATTTCATTTCACTACTATGATTTATCCCATGTTATGAAATTATGCTCCCTTTTGCAGGTTAAGATTTCCAAAAGTTATGTTCTTATGAATATGATGTGATTGATTTTTTCTTTTTTTTACCCTTACTGAGCATTTGAGCTCACCCTTTTATGTTTTCTTTTCCCCAGGATATAAAGAAAGGTTTTAGGTAAAAAAAGGGGGAAGATCTTTATGGGAGATATTGAAGATCTTTCACCACGATTAGAAGATTACATTCCGAGTTTCCAAAGACACTAAACTATTACGATCCTTGTGTGTGTGTTTTTGTTATGTACTAAGTATTCCGAAAAAGTAATGTAAAGTCCATGTACGTCAAGATACGGGTCTCTACACTAACCTAAAGGGTAGGTACAGCTCACCACCTTATCTCTTCACATCACCCATTACTAGCACCTCCGTCCACTGTAAAGACATAGCTCTTTGAGTCTTAGTCAAGGTTTCCCGTCATCTGCACAAGACCCAACAATGTGTGGGTGAAGCCCGTGCAGGGGTGAGTATAACAATACCCAGTAGGGACTTCGAGACCCCTGAATGTCTCTCAGAATCCCACAAAGGAAAACCACAAGCATGATCTCAATCACAATGCACAAATAAAAATACACCACTTAGAGTCGGTATAACTAATGTACAAGAGTATATATGATTAGTCATAAGGATAGATAATCTTAGTTTGTCAAGAGAAACTATTGTTGACCCACACAGGATCGATAGGTGCTGACTCATACATAATGACTTGGTGATGATTCACATAGAATCACTGGGTGTTGATTCACAGAGAATTGCTAGGTTTGGATTCACATAGAATCATTGGAAGCTGATTCACACAGAATTTCTCAGTACAGATTCACACAGAATCGTAGGGTGTGGATTAACACAGAATCTCTAAGTTCTTATTCACATAGAATAACTCTTCATTCTTCACGTCTCAGCTATACATAGGATTCTCGCCCATAGTACATATGTGTTTGGGAGAAACAGATCCTCAATCATTCGGTTGTATTTAAAATGGCACGAAGTCCCATGTATAAGTTACCTAATTATTTGTCACTTCATAAGGGTTCCAATGCAATAGAAGTCACATCAATAGGATGCCTAGTCTGTATTTTATTGGCATTTTAATGCCAAGGGCCCGGTTGGATTTGGAGTCAACATAACCAGGGAATAATCTAACTTCCCCCAAAACTCTCATGGAGTATCTCAAAAGGATCATCTCGCTCCAAGGATCCCATTGTTGTAGATAGTTTTCCAAACAAATGTCTGGTTCGCAAGATATGGCTCTTTAATTGTATGAGGGCCTAAGAGGAGTTCAGGTTTGGTCCGAACCGATCGGCCCGACCTGCCCCGAGCCGACATGGGCCAACCCGACATGGACTGGGTCTAACACGGCCTGGCCCAAACAGGACAGGGCCTTATCGATTGGCCTGGCCGCGGTGGGCTCGACCAGTTGAGTAGTCCAACCTGCGGGTTGGTGCGACCCACACGAGGGGTCGTGTGATCTACCTACAGAACAGGTCAACGGTTCATTTGTCTCCTTGATTGGTCGACCCAGGTAGTTCTGCCTCATCACCCGTGAGACCCACCCTCTTTCATGGCCGGTGAGCATAGAAGAATATTTCACAGGCCACCAGGTGAGATATGATGGTCTGGTCTTCCTTTCAAATGCGCTTACAGTCCTCCCGTGACTTCTCCGTCATTGTGCGCCTCTTGGTTTAATGGGTCCTTCAAGTTGGAACTACCCACCTCTGAAAAAATGAAATGAAAAATAAAGAGGTTGAGGGTCCAAGTCTTGTTCATTTAGCCCGCACCCTCCGCGTTTGCATTATAAAATATGTGTGTAATTTATACATCATATTAAAATAATGATAAACGTCGTTTAAATCCCCCACTCTGACCACCCACAAATTTAAGAATGAGGAGAAGAATTGTTGAAATTTATTAAATTAAAATAAAAAACCTACCTAGAGATTCTTTAAAGACATCATGGTCATGGGAGAAAATTTCATGTTTGATGAAGCTGATGGCATTCGTCGATCCAGGTTGGTTGTTGTCCGATCTTTTGTCTCTGTTAGTGGAAGGTGTTGTATCACTTCACCAAAGGTTCCTCACTTGAATAAGCCATGTCAAAAACGTTTCCTCAAGCCCTATGTAAATAGAGGGGGGAACGGGGGAGTAATGAACTGAGGAATTAATTAGGTTCATTAATTAACAAAATTAACCTTCCACATTAATTACGTGAGGGGTGGTTATGCAACCAAAGTGTAACCGGAAATTAATATCCCAAATTTAAAAGTCTGACCACCTCTATGGTCCCTACCACCACCGCTACATAGGTGGAAGGAAAAAAAGAAACAAAATAACAATTATTATTTTATTTTAATATTTATTTAAAAATTCATAAAACACTAACTTTTTCACCTGACCAACTGTGGTCAAAGTTAAGCCTCCCTAAAGCAAATCTCAGCATTTCAGATTCAACGTTTCCCTTAGAATTTTAGTCTGAGCCCGAGTTCAAAGGATAGAAAATACCACCCTGTGCGTTTTATGAACGTACCTTAAAAAAAGTTCAAAAATTCATTCTAGGAACACCAAGCCTCAAAATCAAGCATAGTAAATTTTCATAGACTCGTAATAGTCAAAAATGATTTAAAAAAATTACATGGAATTTTCCAGGTCTTTACATTGAAAATAACATTTCGAGGCCTCATCCCATTTTGAAAAATAAAAAAATATAACCATTTCCTAAAAGAAACCACGTAACAAACCAAATTTTTTTTATATTTTTCCAAAAATTCCCCAAACATTTCAAAGAACAACACAAGGCTTTTAAAAAACACTTTCCAAAATTATTTCCCCATCCAATTTCAAAGAGTATTAGAAAACCATGCACATATTCTATTTATGGAAACACCTAATGTTCCACATAATGTTTTAAATAAACATTTAAAATTTAACACTACATTTCATTCCAAATATCACTTGACATGATAAGTGGAACCCGTATTTCAAGAAAAACAAATTCAACATGATCACATTTAAAAAAACAGAAAACCTAAAACATAGGGGTTAAAAGTTAACCCTAGTTCATTTTAAAACTATCGAGCACTCAGGAATTGACATCCAGAATAGAGGAGGTCAAACCCCAAGGAATAGAATCATAAAAATAAAACCCATTTTAATAACACTCCCTATCCCACCAAACATTTTATAGGAGGAATATAGAACACAACACAATACATGACCCCAATCACACTTGTACCTCAAACAAAAAACAATTGTCCCCAAACCAAGGGAATCAAAAACCCATTTCAACATATCCTTTAAAATAATAATTAAATAACATTGAAAATATCATTTTATATTTCAACCATCTCCCACCATAATTTTCACAGAATTTTAACTCATTACTGAGATTCACCAGTCTCAAAACTCATTTAAACCAAGGTTAAACCCCTTATTTTTCTAGGGCATCAAATAATGTTTTATAAAAATGAACGATCACATTTCTTTCTAAAAAATACCAAAACTCTTTTTTAATATAATCCATCTCAAGGGAAATAGTTTCACAAAAAAATCATAAAAAATGACTTTGAGAATTAATTTTTTTTACAAAACTCTGCCCTTTGAAATGAAACATTTTTCACTAAAAAACGGTTTCCTTAATTGGTTTTAAAATAAAACACAATTGATTTCCAAACCACCAATAAATGGTTTTCATATAAATAACTAGAATCCATTCTGGGAACCAAATTTCCATTTCACTGAACAATTCCCCCAAGGGAAAAATCCAAGCACACAATAACAAATCAGAAATAAAACCACATTCACCACACCACTTTCCACATAAGACCCAATTAAAACTCTCCAATCAAATAATAACAAAGAGGAATAATATATTGGAATCAATACAAGATGAAAGTGATGGAAATAAATAATCCATTTGGGTAAATTTCATTTTTTAGGGTTTAGTTTCATGAGTTGGTAAACCATGTGACAAATATGAAATAAGAACTTTCATGTTTGTCGAACTATGTCACACGGGCATGACATATTATAATATTCCTTTCAAGATAACATTGAAACCATGGTCTCCTTACCATTTTCACATTAAAAACTCAAATAAACTCTCAAAATTACTGGCTCACTCAACTAGGATGAAAATATTATTCTAAAAACATCAAAAATCCCCCAAAACATCCAAATTCTAACTCAAGATCAAGAATAAATCCTGATGCACGCCTGGAAACATGAGTTCTAATGTGTTAAATAGGTGGTGTGTCCCATTCCCACACACTCCACCTGATCCCTGATGACATTACTAGTCTCTAAACCACCCATACATATCCAAAATAATAAAGATGGTGGATTTGATATCATTTTGTAATAAACCGACCTGGGACATCGATCTGGGGGACTCTCGAGCTGACTCACCACATACATGAGTAGCATCCTGATCCCCCAAGCTAACTAAAATTGTCAAGGGTATCAAAAAAAATTTGGGGCCAAATCTACAACAATAAAAAAAATATAAATATTCAAACAAATCATAATGATGATGCAAACAATGAGACATTCTAAAAGTAATCACATATAAGAAAATAGTTAATATAATATTTAAAACCTACAATGTAAGCTAAAAGGAAATAAAACTAAAGACCAACGAGCCCAATACCAATACTCAATCAAATGGATTACACAAAAACAAATGACCAATCAACATCTCTAGGTGACTCTCAAGTCACCACCATGATCCCATCAAACATCAGCTTCCTAAGGAATAGGTCACTGAAAACCAACCCAAAATTAAATACATAAAGAAACCTTCACAAAACATGGATAGTATATATCCACCATCGTGAGTATGTATTATGTTATCTAAATCTAGTAGGATACCACCATGAGTCTAATTTATTTATTTTATTAAATGAACCAAAATTTCTAGTTTGGAAATAATATAAATAAATAGGATTTTATTTCCATTTTACACTGTACAAAGACAAACTAAACGTGGGGAATGAACATTCTAAAATCACACCCTTTGAAAAACATGCCATATAAATGTTTTTAACAAAACCAATATTGATTCTAAAACCATGTATAAATCCAAAAAAAATCCTTCTTTTGAAAAAAAATCACACTTGGTTTAAAACATTTCAAAAGAATTTCCCAAAAAACTATAACTTTGAAATAAAATACCATTTTTACATTAAAATAGTTTTACATGACCAAACAAATGGTAATAAAGGAAGAAAAGACAAAAATATATAAATCTCCACCATAAGAGGTCAAACATAATGCCAATAAATAGATAGAACAAAACTAGTCAACATAAAGACTAAACCATGAAGGATTCATAAAATCGAACTAGTCCATACAAGTAATAATCATCTCACATGTATATATATATATAATAAATCACATAAAATAAGATATAAATCATGATACAGCACCATAAGGACTAATATGGTAGGTTAATGGTCACACATCCATCAATCGAATCACTCTAAGTAGTCTCCTTATTGACGAGACCCCTATCCAGGTGATGTTCTATATAGTGATAAACCTCAACAACCCCTTCAATTCACTACTACTTCTCACTCTGTATCATTGGTTTCCACAAGTAATAAAAAATTGATATGGTCTATAAGAAAACAATGTCATCACATGAAAATAACAATTCCCCTGGGGTTATCACCACAATAATATATGTCCAACCTCAAGCATTACCCTTAATAAGATCCACTTTCCATGATAACAGCATGAATCATAAAACAAATCATCCATCACATGGATAACACAAAATCACTATTAATATATGTTAGCTCAATAAGGGAACAATTTGACCTTCAATTATATCATAGATATATATATGTAAGCCCCTTCTTTAAAAAAATTTAAATTCAAAAAAAATAAAAATAAATAATTATTATCAAAAATCATAGAAAAACAACAAAAGGGAAATTCAATTCCACTTTATAAAACAACACCACCCTTTATTACATGGAAAACCTTTAATAAAAAATGGGAAACCCATTTGGAAAACTATATTTGTCTGTAAACCCAAATAATAAGGGAATTTATTTATGAAATATATTTTCATTATTTTATCAAACCTAGAGAATGCATAAAAAATCCCCTTCAAACGATTCCATCCATTTTTTCAAATAAAATACCCACCCAGTCATGGAAAAAAAAATTAAATCCGAAAAATCTATCATAACCCTTTTTTACTTTAAATATAAAACACATTTAAAGCATATTGAATTCATGAAACTACTAAAAAAATGAAATGACTTGGAAAAACCTACTGTAAATAGTGAAACCATATGACTATTGACAAAATACACCAAAATGATCTCAATGGATGGGTCACAACCTTTACAAACAAAAACACTAAATTTTAAACCAACCCTATCCATGTAAATCACCCAATAATGGACTCTATGGATAATAGAGAAGGGGGAAATGGATTAATACCACGTATAAGAATACGGTAACCCTAAAAATTCAGACTGTCTGACGATTCATCATGAATCCACTATAAAATCACCTTGGAGGGGTTTTAAAAATCTTATGAAGGTGGGTAGAGGAACCAGAATAAGGGGAAAATTATTGAGGAATCCAATGGAAGTAACCCCACCTAGAAAGAACTAAAAATTGAAAATATACCCCTCTTTTAATGGGTTTCATTATTTACACACATGGTTAAACAAACCATTTTTCTACCTGGTATATCAGCCACTATCAAATGGTGTATTGTATTCACATTTAGGATACACTATTAAACAAACCCTACGTATTAACAATGAGACCTAGAAAACATCCCCAAATTTCATTATTTTCATCTCAAAACACCTCTAAATCAATGGGACACACTATCTATAGAATACCCCCATAAAAAGTGTTGCTTTGGGGATACAGGAACTCTGAACCATCCATGCCTACTATTAATTGCATGATCCAAGATTCCATGAACCTAACACACATATATTTTTGAGGCATGAACCTACCTTATTTGAACCTTCTATGAATCCACAATAAGCAACCTCTTTTATGACTCTTCATCACCTAATTTGAGTATCTAGACTTACCACATGATAAAATTTTATCCTCATGTAATCTTTTTTATGTATTTAATTAAGAGATATCAACCAACCGTGAATAAATCATCAACATGAAGAATCCTTTTGTGAGTTTCATAGTCTATTTTTAACCTATTTATATAGTGACATAAATATATCATTGAATAAATATATATACATGGTTTACATGATACTAATTATATCATATTAGTTCTACTGTGAGTTTTAGAAGATTAAATGTGTCCCAAATTTCATATGAATCCCTCAAACATGCCTCAAATTAGATACTCATTTCCTCACCTTCTTATAGTAACCAACTATATAAAGAACTTGTGTTATGAACTGCATCTCAGGATGAATAATATCTCAAAACTCTTAATATGTTACATAAAACTACTTCATTCGTATTTCAATATTCCTTATTTCATTAGTTATATATTATCATTATCTTATTTCTCCATTTTTGTTTATAGTACTCTTTTGTTCCATTCAGTATTTATAATTATGTATTGTGGCTATATTTTATTTTCCTAAAGGAAATATATATTTCTTATATTTTCAATATAATATGGATTTTTATCTGATGCCATGGTCAGTGTAAAATAAGGATAATTATTTTTCAACATCGAAGATTCTTTATTTTTTCTTTTTTTGTAGATTTCTATTTACTGGAAAAAAATTTCAGTAATTTAAATTTTTTTATTACACTTAAAATATAACAATTTTCTATAATGTTTTTCTATGTTTTTTTGAAGGGTATCAGTATTCAAGTTTCATGTGACAATTAATTCATGTTTTTTCTGAATACCCCTTTTAATTTTGGTTGAGATGGTACAATATGATTCACTATTTTTCTTGGGATGAGTTAAATCACTAAAAATAATGTACATATCCATTTTTATAGAGGATGAAAAAACCATAAAATAATCCCATACATAGGGGGATCTAGGTTGTTTTATTTCCACAAACTTATCCCAGGTCGAGTAGTTTTGGCAGTCTACACTTCAAGATACTATTTTTTATTAGTGTTTTGTAATTTTCAATTAAAAACAATATTTGATGTATTCATAATTTTTTACAAATTATAATATATATATATATATTAATGATCATATCAGAAATACTTTAGTTTTATTTCATATGTGAATAGAATATAATGATAATTCACTGAGAATGATTGTGTTATTTTAAATATCATGTTATATTTTCCTGTGTTATTTTTTAATGTGGAATTATATGATTTTTTCTTAGAAGATCCCATGTTCTTGAGAAAATATTAGCGTTAATGAAGTTATATTGTCCCTTGGAGTGTGAACAAGGGGAACTCTATTAAATAAAATCGACTAATATTATTTAACACAATAGATTCATACAAAATTTTTGAAGTGATAAAACACTTTGAAGACTATTATTATGTTGATATAATCACGAATGTGCTTTATTTTTCCATCATCTATAGCTAAAATGGTAAAAATTCTTGAGCTATATTGACATTCATCATCATATTCTCAACATGTGTCCTTCATTTCAATATGTATTAAATTTTTGTATTTTTTATGATTTATGGTTATGCTATAATTAAATTTCTAATATTTTTATTAAAAAATATTTTCATTCATACCTCCTGACCAAAATGTAATTCATTAGGCTATGACTCTTGAACTAAACTCATATTTCTGGTTTCCTTTGGTCCATATAAATTTAGGTCTTTTTTGTACCTCTAGAAAAGTAAAAGCCTGGTTCTATAAAATGTTATAAAACCTTTCAAAAGTGAGGTTCTTAGTTTGTACCAATCTTCTCTAGGAGTATAAAAGATTGAATATTAGATTTGGGTCAACGTGAACTGAACTACTCTAAAAATCATGTTTTATTACATTTTATTTTTATTTCATAATATATATTGAACATAATTTCATTTCACATATCTACATGTGATAATAATAATAGTAAAAAACTTTGGATTTTTTTTTGAAAATATTAAAATATATATATAAACCCACCACTCTCCAAACCATTGTTTCCAAATTAACCAAACCAAAAAATTTGTAACAAAGGGATTCCTTTGGAATTAGGTTATTTTTTCATTATTTTTACCTTATTAAACTAAATATCCTAGACATAAATCTCTATGGAAGAAAAATTTTACAGATGGAAAGAAGGAATTTAAATGATGGAGGGATCCAAATAATATTCCATATTTCAATGGAAATTATTATAGTTTTAAAAAAAATTGAAGGGAGGAAAACCTGAGGAAATTAGGGGTTGATATTTTATTTACCTTCTTGAAACTGTAAAACTACCTGAATCATTTTGGGAAACAATTTCATGTAAGAATTTGGTAAACTATGTTATGAACTACAACTTAATTAATATCATGTATCGTGTTATAAATTAACATTTTAATAGACTTTTTTCAACTAGTAAGATAGCTTATATCTTTGGATAATTCTACAATTAACTCACTACATTTCAAGAAAATTGATGATAAAAAAATCTTTAATACTAGTTGAGGGGTACTTGGAGTTTAAAATGGGTAAGGGTGAATCTATAAAATAGATGTTCCAAAATTTCACAAGTATTATCAATGGTATAAATTTTCATGGATAATCCTTAAATATCATATTAATATTAGAAAGAGTGATGAGATAAATACCCAAGAAGTTTCATGAAAAGAAATTTTTTGTTTATGAAAGTAAATTTTTTTAAAAGTATATTTTAAATAAATTAATTGGTTCATGGTTTTAGTATTAACGTGAAGTGAAAAATATTCTTTATTAAGAGTTTATAAAGAAAAAATGTACAAATTTTAAGTATTATGTAAATATATACACTTATAATTACAACACTAAGGAATTAAAAAATGAGAATTATGAGATATTCAACATCTCTAAATTAGTTTATAATTATATAAAAATAAATATAGATGATAAGTGGAGATCTATAAAATATAATCAGAAGGATGACCAAAAGGTAACTGAGAAATATTATGGAATAAATACAATAAATTTTTTCAATTAACATGATATTAGTTAATGAAAAATGGAAACATTATATCATATTATCCACAACTAAATAATTAAGGTAATCATAAGAAATAAAAAAATAAAAAAATAGAGCCTCTTTGAATGTATGTAGTTTCACCAAAGATTCTGACTCAAGCAATGAATATTCTGAGTGGTGTGTCGGTCTGGTGTTCCCTCCCCCCCCCCCCCTTACCCTATTCCTTTCCTCCATGGTGTCGATCTCTTCTTTCCGGTGGTGCATATTTTTGGTGTTTTTTATCTCATGGACGATGGTGGGTACTAAATCCCTTGGCCTCTTCATCCCCTCTCTGACCTCGGGTTCCATCGTGCCTCCCTAGGTCTGATCTGGAGTGATGGAAACTCTATGGTTTTGGGATATGTGGTTTGCTGGCCGAGGGTTTCTTAAGTGCTCCCATGTTGGCCTCTTCTTGGATTTGGCTTCAGGTCTGAGTCCTGGAAAGCAAGGAGTCATCGACTACACTTTTCCCTGGCCTGATCCCAAGACACTCTTCCCCTCTCCGAGTCGGATATGGAGCAGCGTTTCAAAAGGTTTCGGGAGGTGGGATTTGGTGGCTGAAGATGCTTATTGTGCGACATGTTCTGGATCTATATGTGTTTTGTACGATGATTAGTTTTTCTATTTCTATGCTAAGATTTTTGTTCTGTTTTGTAGTGGAGGTGGCCTTCGGTTGTTCATAGTGGTTCTGTGTCAATCAGCTTCATTTAGGGTTTCTGTGGCATCATCGGTTTGTGTCTCTCAATGTTTTCTCTGTTCGACGGTGTATCTGGTGAAGTCTTAAGGAGAAAATTTCAGTGTTGTTTGTGATGTTGTAAATTCGGTGACAAGTTGGTGTCAAGTTCATTTGGATATGAGGACGGTGGGGCGACGGTTTATTGGTTTTCTCCCTTCATCAATTTTCTGGTGTTTCTATTTTTTGGTAGTGATACAGGTCAGCGGTTCCTCTGGCCGACGGCCGGCAGAGTTCATGACGACTATGCTTGGAGATGGTATGATGGTTAAGAGACAGTGCGTTAGGTGTTGCGATGATGGTGTTGACAATGAATATGCGACTTGACAGGCCTGTCCTTGGTCCATGCAGTGGATCTCGCGGCCTTTAATGTGATTATTTGGTTGGATTTTAGGATTACTTTATTTTGAATTCCTGGATCTTGTTTGGTTAAATTTAAAATTTTGAATCCAAAAATTTGAAATTTGCATTCCTGATGTACGGTTACCACTACCGTAAAGTGGCTTTTAGAAAATTAAGAAAAAAGAGATTTGATGCAATGAATATTCTGAGAGTAAAAGAGAATTTATCAACCTCTCATTAATTATAATTACTATTAATGACTTAATAATTGATTCTAAATTTAGTTTTTCTTAAAAATATAATATTGAAATGAAATTTATATAATTAACTAAAAAGTGGAATATTTCAGAAATAAATTTTTAAAATGACTTAGTGATAAAGAAAATTGGAAAACATAAATAAAAATTTTATAGAAGAAAATAAAGAACTAAAATTTTCTTCTTTGAGAAATTATAAATAGAACAAGTATTCTAATTCCGAAATCTTGAAGCTTAAATAAAAAAATTAAAATTTTAAATATTTCTTTTCAAAAACTTATGAAGCTTGAGAAATGAAATTTAAAGTCTATAATGATTTGAAGAAATCTTAAAAATAATTTAAGAGTCTCAAAAATGAAAATAAGAAATTTAAAAATATTGAATGTTATTCAAATGGGAAAATCTATGATTTCCTGGATATTATTCAAAAATTTAGAGGAAATCCTATGATAGAAATCAATAGATTAAAGTAAACCTAATATTTTTTTCAATATATAGAAAAAAATAAATAAAATAATGTACATGAATAAAAAAATAATGATAAATTTAGTTTTAGTTATAATAGTTTAATTCCTATGTTTTATAGAAATTATTTTGTGAAAACTAGGGAAGGAAACATTTCTATTCTCACATGAATTAGATTTATTTGAAAGTCCATTATGATAATAAAAATTACATAATATTTACATAATCATTATCTCATACTAATAATTTTTTCCTAAGATATATCATTATGATTACACAATAATAAATTCCTTAAATCAGTATGGGTTCTTAAGAGCTTTATAAGTAATATATTTAGACCCAAAATAGCATGGGTACCAAAACAAAATCCAATCTGTCCTTTTTTAGGAGATTATTCTTAAGAGTATTAAAGATACATGGTATATGGAAAGAGGATGGTCGGTGATATTTATAATTTTTTATCTTTCAATTCATGTGATATAGGGTCTATCAACATTGGTGAAAATTCTAAAGGAATGGTTACACGATTTTGAGTAGTGGGAATTTTAAAATGTATATAAGTCTAAAAATAACTTTATTATTACCTTTTGGTTTGGGATGATAAAATTACTGATAAATTTGAATAAAATAAGTGTTTACTTTTCAAATATAATTTTTTCATATTTAATCTAAATATAAAATAGAATATATGTTGTATTGATTGGACAAAAATAATCGATTAGAAATTTAGATATTTAAATACTATATAAATAGATAATATTCTCATGAATGGAAGGTTGGGATACGTCCTCTTTTTTAAATTGTATAAAATATAGAGACATGGACATGTTCATGAACAACTTGAGATTAATTAATGTAATTACTTTGTGTATAATTCATTTTTAATTGGTAAGAAACACAAAGAAACATTTAGATACATTAATATTTGTAAAATTATTAGATTTTTAAAACTACTACGCCTTGATTCATTTAAACCCATGGGAACAAAATGTTTATGAAGTAAAAAATATTTTTTTCATAATTGGAGATTATTTAGGTATATTCACTTGGTTCTACTTCTAATCTCATAAAATTGAAACTGTAAGTAATTATATTGATTTTTATATGCTAATTCAAAATCAAAAGGGAATAAAAATATTTCAATTATTAGTGAAAACGGATTTTAATTTTCTAATTTATAATTTAAAAAAATCTGAATATAATTGATACAATTATAATTATACATACTATAGAACAACACAAAAAAATTGTGTTATAGAGAGGAAAAATATAACTATCCAGGAATGTTAAAAAACCATTCTTAATGAGTTTTTATGTATAGAAATATTTTTGGGATTAGTATATTAGTACTATATTTTATATTATAAACATATTTTTCATTAGGATCATGCAAAAGGGAACCCATTATGAACAAATAAAATAAAATAACCCGCAAATAATACATTTTATCATTTTTGAATCCAGGGTGTTTATTTTTAACATTAAGAATAACTTATAAAATTTGATTCAAAAATTAATGAATGTACTTTTATAGGAAATAAAAATAATAGTAAAGTCTATAGGGTTTATAATAGGATAAATATGTTTGTTGAAGAATTTATGCATGTAAAATTCATTGATAATAATGAAAAATAGCTTTTGAATCTATATAATCATAATGAATCCATTAAATAGCATAAATTTGGTGAGAATAAACATAAAAATAATTATTCATTAATTGAGGGGAAGAGTATATCTTTTCAACATGATATAAAGAACAAGAAAACACTTAATGATTACCCGCATGAAAAATTAATTGAAAATGATAATTTTAGTATTAGAATCATAAAATTTGTTTAAATTTTCTGTGTAAATACTTTTTTTGTTTATGGTTATCTAACTATTAATTTTTTTCAAGAAATGAATGATTTTAATATTAAAATTTATATGCATGATGAAATAAACAAATTTGAATGAATTAATGTTTACAATCTAGTTCAATTTTCTCAAGGTATAACATCTGTTAAAACTAAGTGTATTATTCATAATAAATTAGAAGAATCATGAAAAAAAACTACAAATATGGTTATGATGGTTTTTTAATGTTATCACCAATAAGAAGGTATTGATTTTGATAATTCTATTTCTCATGTTGCATGAATATTAGAAATCATGATTTTATTAACTTATTATTATTCTAAAATTTGTAAAATGTATCAAATAGATGTGAAAAGTGTATTTTTTAAGGTTTAATTTATAAAATGGTTTTTCTTAATTGACCACCTATATTTGAAAATGATAAACTTCCAAAATGTTGTTTCAAAACTCTCAAAAGATGTGTATAGTCATAAGAAAGCTCCATGAGGTATGTGTAAAAGTCTACCATTGTTTATATTGAAAAATAGTTTTAATATATGAAATATAGATACAAATATATTTACAAATAAAATTTAAAAATTATATTTTGATTTTTAAAATATATTTTTATGAATATTTATTTGGTTCTAAAAAAATTTCCTAGTAATGATTTTTCAAATTTAATGATAAATGAATTTAAAATGAGATTAATTAGTGAACTTAAATTTTTCTTTAGATTAGATAGTTTTCCTGGAAAATGTAGTATCTTTTTGAAAAAATATAAATATTTTAGATAACATGTAAAAAAAATTAATATTGATTCATGTAAATGTATGAAAACTCCAATGAGTACCAATTATAAACTAGATATATATGTATTTGGAAAATGTGTTGATATTAATCTATAAAGAGGAATGATAGGTATTTTTCATTATATGATAGCATCAAGGTTTCATATTATGTTCTCATTTTTCATTTCTAAAAGATTTTGTTCTAATCGTATATAAATTTACCACCTTCCTGTTAGAAAATTTATTAAATACATTAACAGAACTATCAATAGTTGTTTATTTTAGTCTAATCCCAAATTCATAGACTTTTAATCCTATCTTTAATATATGTTTGGAGGTGGTAATTTTGATATAAATATCACATGAAGTATTTATCAAATATTTAGAAAAATATTAATTTTCTGGAGTGCTAAAAATTAATAAATGGTTTCATTATCCATAAATGTTTGTATGTATATTTCTACTGTTAGAAATTTTTCAAAAAGTTTCTAGATAAAAAACACTATTTGATTTTGAATGTTTATATTGATAGAATTACTATTTAATGTGATAAAACGAATCATATTTTTTTATCTATAATTCATTTATATCATTATAGGATAATAAATATTAATTTTATATTTCACTTCTTAGTATAACATGTTAATGAAGGTGATATTGTTTAAGAGTTTCTTTCAATAGAAAATCAACATTCAAAAATTTATACAAAAAAATGGTTTTTTTGAGTTTTGTGAAATTATAGTTTTAATATAGGATCATAGATATTTATATGTATTTATCACTTGATAAATATTTAAACAAGATAAAATTAAAATGATTTAAATTTTATTTTATAAATATAAGCATGTTTATTTCCAATTCTCATTATCTGTAATTTACATTTTTTTGAAGTTTTATTTTTCTACAATTTTTTTTGAATAATTATAGTTTAATATATTTAAATTTATTTTTGTTGAAAATTTTATTATATCAAACTATTTTAAAACAATATATATGGGATAAATAGTAAAATAATTATATATTATTTTGTAATGATTCCTTTCTATATGGGGTTTTTATTTCTTTAATTTTAATTAAATTCTATATTTCAATGTACATTAAAAGAGGAATGTTATTTAAAAACGAAATTCTGATATGAAATAATTTTTAGCAACGTCATATTTGGTATTTTTGAAAAATTTCAAAAAATAGGCATAAATTTGAAATTAAATTTCCTGTTTTGTAGTCTAAAAATGAGATATTTGTAGTATTTGAAATTTAAGAGTTAATCCTTTAATATAAATTATTATTATTATGATTATTGTTTAGATAAACTAAAACTACCTACCTTTTAATGGATTATTATTAATAATCACATTTTTACCAAATTTTATAAATGTTTATTACATTCAGAAATTAATATTTTATAGTTTTTTTATATGTGTTAGCAAATATTATATTACTAGTGGTATGTTAATATTTTTTTCTTATAGTTAGTTAAAATTTATTCTTAGTTTAGGTAAACATTTTTTATTACATTTATTTATTTTTATTCTTATTCTTATTTTATCCTCCCTACATTCTTGTTTTAAGGTAACTCAAACCAAAGAAATATATATTTTTTAGTCTTCAATATTATATATGAACTCTCAAACTATATCCACAGTTTTAAAGTCATGAACCTACCACGACTTTTTTTAAAGCTTGATCTTACCATGTTTGAAACTATCATGAATACACTTGAAGAAAAATACCACATGAATATTCGTTATCTATAGTGATTATATATAAATGTCACAAGATAAAAATTGAATCTAGAATGAGAATATATATATATATATGTGTGTGTCACAAGATGAGATATCATCCAATCCTGATGAAACCTTTCACCTATAGAAACCAATTTTTAGTTTAATACTTTATTTTCCTCCTACCTTGATATTAAGCCAAACCTTTTTTGGGAATCCTCTACCTACATGTTGTATGTGATACGCATCCTACCATGTTGTTCCTTCCATGTTGGTCCTACCATGAGCATGATTTAATTTCATGTGTTCCACAAAACATATAAATCCCTCAAACCTAACACATGTTACAGAATTTTTACCTCTATATTTTATATAAACCTACTATATACAGTTATAACATTATTCACTGCATATCCTGATGAATCTAAGATAAACTCCTTTGATCTGTAACTTCAAAAAGATCATTTTTATTTCTGTATTATTTTTTTCATTAGATTTACATTGTCATTTTATTTTTCCCCTATTTTTGTTTACAGTACTCTAATGTGGCATAAATTTTTTACAATTCATCATTATAGTCCTATTTAATTTTCATTATAAAAATTTATATTTCTTTGAATTTTGGTATAAAATCAATTTTTTACCTATGTTGTGGTCAATGTAAAAAAAGGATGATAAGATATTTTTTGAACACAATTGATGATATATTGTTTTCTCATTTTTTAGATTTATATTTATTGAAACATTGTTTTTATAAATTTATATTTTTTATTAATTTTAAAATTAATCTTAAAATCTAACTACTTTTTGAAATTTGTTATTTATGTTTTATGTTGGAGAAAAGTTTTATGTGAGTTTCATATGCAATCAATAATTTATGATACTCTTTTTTATAGATGATTTATAATTTATTATTATTGTAATTTTACTTTATTTATTCTTAATGATTTCATTAATTATAAAATTCATGTATGTTTTTATGATCATACTAGATCTGTTTTGAAGTTATTTCATGTAATAATAAAAGTTCATGGAAATTATTTGATAGTAATCACATTATTTCAAAAAATAGGTAATGGGTATATTTTAATATTACTTATTTTATAATGTGGGAGTGTATGATTTATTCCCAAGAAGATACCTCATACTCAAGAAGATATTAGATTTGGTAAAATGTGAATATCCATTAGAATATGAATAATGAGAGATTTTTTAAAGGAACCCCACTCACACTATTTAACATTTAAGATTAATATAAA
This sequence comes from Viscum album, assembly GCA_963277665.1. NCBI lineage: Eukaryota > Viridiplantae > Streptophyta > Magnoliopsida > Santalales > Viscaceae > Viscum > Viscum album. The sequence continues at coordinate 207,370,919 of OY728146.1, read as the reverse complement.
AATTGTGAACTACTAAAAAACTATGATGACTATTATTACATTGGTATGATTATGATGTAACTTCATCATTAAATCATATATTATTTAAGTGATAAATGTTATTGAGATATATAGACATTCATCATCATTTTCTATACTTTGGTTATTTATTTCTTTCTAGGTTTCATTATTGTGTTTTTTCGTCATTTGTTTTGTGATAAAATTTTATTTTTAATCTTTTTATATCAAAATACTAATTTTTATATCTTTTAACAGAAATTTATTTCATTTGGTTGTTAATCTTTAAAAACTATTGAGTTTAAGCTTTTATTTTGGCCCATAGAAATAAAATATTCGGTTGTGACTCTAAGTAACTAAAAGGAAGGGTCTGTAAAAGGTTATAACACCTTTTAATGGTGTGTTTATTATTAAGAACCATTATTCTTGAGAAGTAAAGAAATATTAATTGTGTATTAGTTTCTCCTTAAATTTAACTAATATGAAAATATTGTGTTATTGTCTTTTATTTTCATGGTATTATTTATTTGGATCATAATTTCATTGCATTAATTAGAATTTTAGAATAATAATAAAAATTTATTTTTATCTATTTTATCAGAGTTAGTTTTTTGATTTTTGAAAATATTTAAAAAAGGTATATTCACCACCACCTATAAAACATTGTATCCATATTATACAGACCAATTGTTTTCTAGGCCATAAAAAATATGATTATTTATATTATTATAACACCACAAATTTATTTTTGTAGTTGGAAACTTGTATAAACTTATATTGTGATAGATACTCCAAGTATATTATCACATTAATATTGTGAGAATGAAAATTAATTATATGATATGATACTAATTAATATTAATATCTTTGAAATCAATTGTACAATGTTATTTGGTTCAAGGAAAAAAACTCCAACAGTCCACCCAAAAATACTCTCTCCACTACAACCTACCACCTCTACCTAGTCACCTCTTTTATATAATGGTTGGGATGTTTCCACCCATATAGACTCTTTCTATTCTATAATGTCTAAGTGAAGAGAATAAATCCATATTTAGAAAAAACTATATAAAAACAATTGTTTGGAAACTATCCACCTATAGAGAGTCTCTATATTTTTGAGTGTCCATCTATAGTGTAACTTCCATAACCGGCAGGCCTACCTGCCTGGTAGAAGAATTGGAATCCACAACCCTAAGAACACCTCTATAGGGTAGTGCCTAGAAGAAAGCGCCAAGAAGGAAAAACTAAAATTGGAGGCCTTCTCTTAAAGTACTTGTATGCATTCACTCAACCATCTCTATTCCAAATGAAGTGGAATAAAAATATAATATAGTAACTTCTATAATAAAATCAATGAATTTAATAATATCTATGTAATAAAAAATATTGTGAAAGCATAATCCAAAATGAAAATGAAATAATTCATATCCAACAAGAAAATATGTCCCAACCAGGAAATAATTTGAAGAGAAAATTGCTAAGATATCTCGGATCCTAATATCTAATCCTTGAAAATTTTATGTGGTCAATAAACCTTAGAATCCCTTTGATCCTATGAAATAACTATCAATCTATCCATCATCCTGTTATCACATGACACGTGTGGGAAAACACATGCAGGGTTGAGTATATTCATACCCAGTAGGGAAACCAAAAAACAAAATTGGGAAAAATAAAAGATAGATAGAAGTAGTCATATCAACCCAATGTAAGAGGGAAAAAAACAAAAACATAGATATATTCTCATATAATAAACCTAGATGATAAAAAAGGATATCTTCATCACACAGCCCATGCTAGGTTGATGAGTAAGCTTAGAGCTCTAAAGTTCCTCCATCGATGTTGAGCATCTCATGTTTATAGATGAATAAGTCGTGAGTGGTCTTACCTCATCAATGATCTATATAATGAGGGTCAAAAATATTTAAAATATATATGACTCTTCCCTATGTACAGTAGAAGAATCCCACTTAGTATATAGTGGACCTACACCCATGTAGGTAAGTAATGCCTATTTTGGTGTACAAAATATGGGGAAACCGCACCATGTTGTGGTTAGGGAGTACCATCCTTATATATTTAGGACCTACTCCCTAAATGTGGTAGTATCATACCTACCTAGAATAATTAGTATGGGTGACATACACCCTTGCGTAATATGGGAATATTAACCCTATAGATAAAGGACATACAAGCTAAATCGAGGAGTTCCGTCTCTATATAGAATAACTGGTATGGGGGGACCTCACCCTATAGTGAAATGGGATTAAAAACTCCATAGATAGAGGATATATTCCCAGAATTACGGAGTACCAACTCTATATGGAATAATGAGTAAGGGGGACCCGCTCCCTTGTGTGATGGGGGAGAACTGTCCCCATAGATAGGGTATGAATTCTTTAAATTAGGGAGCATTATCTCCACATGGAATAAAGAGTATGGGGACCAATTCCCTGGTACACCAGGGGTGTACCATCTTTATATATTGGTTATATTCTCCCTAAATAATGTCGTACCATCTCTACTAGGAATCTCTCTATTCATCATACTCGATCACTACCATCATTGAGTGTCTGCTGAAGAAGTATCATGATCAGAGCATCTTGACCGCGCTGTCATGACACGCCAAATAGATTATGTTTTTAAGTTTTATTTATACACTAGAGAAGATAGAAGGTCATCTCTCGAGGAGAATTGGTAGAATTAGAGTGTGTGTTTTCAATTATAATTTCTAAAAGATGGGGTGGTTTTAGAACAATTTAAAGTAAATGACTTGATTTAAAGAGTTTAATAGTTGATAAATAAAAGTGGTGTATTAATAATTATGAGAGAATAAGATCATTTGAAGTTCACTACACATCTTGGTGAGTTCATAATTATGAAAAATACACATGGCTTAATGGAATCCTTTGGTTGAGAGTTGTCAAGATCTCAACTTCCCTCTTGCATCTTAAATGATGCTCAAAAAACCACCCCTTGACACAACAGTCGTGTTTCCAAGGTTTGGGTATAAAGAATAGTTAATAAATTCTACAAATTCATACTGAAATCTTATGTATGTGTGAGATAAATAGGACTCTTGTATGGTCCAACCGGAACAACCCAATATTCCCACGTGAAATCTTAACCCAATTAGTGTTGAAATAAAAAGTGTTTCACTTAATTTTAACAATAGAAATGCAGTAAGAGAAGAATAATGTCAAAATAAGAAATAATTAAAATATTTAAGACACCAATTACACATAACTAGTAAGAGGAAAATTTATGGAACTCCATCCCAAGTGTGTGTAGCTCCCTCGAAACGACCATCCACTGTTTAGCTCGACATCAGGTGGAGGAAGAAGCTCGGGCGGAACTTCAACTGCATCCTTGATTCCAATATGAGGATAGGGGCCTCCAGAACTCCTTGAATGATGAGAGTTCTATTATGGGTCTCCAAAATACCAGATATTTTCCTCTTAGAAGAACTTGAAAATGAGGATCCCAATGTGTCATTTTATAAGAAAATGGGAAGGTGGTTTTGAGCACACAGAATTCATAAAACCACTTGTCATAGGTGTGTTGACCTTCAGACAGCCTTATCTCAATTATAAAAAAATAACAAAGATGCAGCCCCACCACTGGGATATCTCCACCAAAATTTAAGCATAATTTGGTCACCTATAGCATGAGATATGGATAGATCTCAGCACACCACTTTTGACTCTATGCAGATTTGGTGTGCTGGACAGATCAGGTCGGTTGGTCCACCAGATGGCCGAATGAGTATTTGGTTCCTTCATATGAAATTTAGCCCAATGAAATTTGGACCAGACCACAATATTTCATCCCAATTTAATGCATGTTCTAGTATAAGTGTGCTGATTAACCCACTAGTGTGCTTGGATCCTCGCAGTTTGGCCCATTTCTATTGGACATCATCATGGGCCCTCCAAACCACCTCCTCTTGCAAAGGAGTCGTCTAAACAAGTGAAATTTCCCTTTTTAATAGTGATAAACATAAAATAAATGATTCAAATATGGAATGAAACATGTCATTGTTTTTATAATTTTCAATATAAAACAAGTATAGCATAGTGGTATAAGGGTAAAAATTACATAGTGAATCGTAGTACGATCACACCCCCACACCTAAACATTTTCACTTCTGGGAAAGGTCACATATCCAAAAAAAATTATATATATTCCCAAAATCATGAAGTTTTAACATTTGAGGAAATTTTAATTAAAGTAATGTGATCAATGCTTGAACCACACAAAGGAGTTATTCTTAGTGGAAATAGAAAAATATGTCTCATAAATCATATCATAATTAAATTCAAAAAGACTAATGATACCAAATTGGGAAAGGAATTAAGAAGTCAAACATGACACTAACTATCCATGTGTGTGTAAACCATTCCATGATATTATTTCCACTTTCTATCCAATAAATATAGATTATTTTAATATTTTTTAGCATAAATGATATTGTCCACCAAACCTACCCTACATCCTTTGCAATCATATTTTAGGACCCACTCACTTGAGCATTCCCAGAAGTCAAACTATAAGCTCCTGACCTAGATATCCTCATATGTTTCACATTTCATCACTCCCCTCATTTATTCATTTATTTTTCTAGTAGTTGCATTTGGAACAAATCTCACACTCATCTCTCAACCCTTGTTTGATCTCCTCACAAAAATATTTGAAATAGTTATAATAAGATCAAAGGTTAAAAAGGAGTGGTTTTTGACCTGGCCAAGACACAACCCAATTTTTTTGTGGGCGTACAACTTTCGGATATTAGGAACACACTTATAGGACAATCTGGTACATTAATGAAATAGATTGGATAAGGAATGAACGTATGTAAATATTATTTAAAGATGAAAAATATAACCTAACATCTATTTACCTTATATTAAGTAATAAATATTCACACTTCATGGTTTGATGAAAAAATGTATGGAGATATTAGTGACACAGTTTTCCCAAAAACTACTCACATAAAGGGAATCAATCATCTCAATGGTGTCACTAAGATACAACCATTTATATCATTGATAGAAAATCAATTTACTAAAAAACACTCCCTGATGTTAAATTTATACAGACATTCTTTTTTTCCCTCCTTTATGGTAATTTATCTTTTCCCCTTTTATGGTCACCACATCATGGAACTTTGAAATTTTTAATGGGGGTAAAATGAAAATACCGTAAGGAATTCAGAATATAGAAGAAATGAGAAGTAAAATAGAAATCATAATGAACCCAGAAAGATGGGGAAAAGTAAGAATACCATAAAGAAGGGAAAAAAGTGAAGAAAGAAACAAACAATGAAAATTCCTAACTAACCGAGGAATATACCCATCCCCCCACACCTAGAATGTGCAGTTTCCTCACTGTAATATATGATAATGTGAGAAGGAATGATAAAACCTGGTGTGTTTCACTGGTATGTTGCTTCTTGAACATGGAGTTCCTCCATCGGGAACTCCAGAATGGCTTCATGGGAGTGCTTCAGCCGTTTCCCATTGACAGTGAAGGTTTTCTTAGTTTCTTCATTTTAAACTTGAACAACACCAAATAGAGATACATTAATAATAGTGTATGGGACAAACCAGTGGGAACAAAGCTTACCTCTATGCAAAGTAATCCTTGCATTATAAAGGGGGATATTCTACCCAATTTGAAACTGACGATGAAGGATGAGATGGTCATGAGAAGACTTGGTACGCTCCTTATAAATCCAAGAGTTCTCATATGCATCTCATCTCTTTTCCTCAATCTCCTGAATCTGCAACATAATTTGAGAACCTACACCAGAATGATTAGAATTTCATTGTTTAGGGCCTAGTAGTCCCGACGCTTAATCTCAACAGGGAGGTGACAACTCTTTCCAAACACAATATGACAGGGTTACATTCCAATGGGAGTTTTGAAAGTATTACGGTAGGCCCATAATGAATCATTAAGTCAAACACTCCAATATTTTCTACTGGGTTGAACCATTTTTTCATGAATTTTTTTTACCTCTCTATTTGACACCTTGTCTTGACCATAGGTCTACGGATTATATGCAGTAGACACTCGATGACCGACCCCATACCGACACAAAATTGATTGAATTTTTTGGTTACAGAAATGTGAACCCTAGTCACTGATGATGAACCTAGGTATGCAAAACCAACAGAATATTTGGGTTCTCAAAAATTTTACAACTACTTTAGAATCATCAGTCCTTGTAGCTCGTGCCTCTACCCATTTTGACATGTAATAAACTGCCAAAAGAATGTACAAGTTTCCAAAGGGATTAGGAAATGTACCAATAAATTCAATTCCCCATAAAAAAATTGTCATGAAAGAGCAATGGTTTTTGGGTCATTTAGTTTCTTTTAGATACATACCCCATTATTTGACAATGAGGATAATATATGAAAAAATCATGGGCATCTCGAAAAAGTTTTGGGAAAAAATGCCATAATCAAGGACCTTGTGAGCAGTCTATTGGGGACCAAAGTGGCCTCCAAAAGAAAAAGTGTGAATGAATTTAAGTACAGAATGGAACTCACTATCAGGAACACAATGCCTAAGGAATTGATCACTACATGTGAACCAAAGGTAGGGGTCATCCCAATTGTACCAAAGAGACTCATGTTTTAGATGACTAGTTTTGTTTTTGTTGAAATCAGTAGGAATGCAAGATACTACCAAATAATTTACAATTTCAGAAAACCAAGGAATAACATATTTCACTCGGTACAATTGCTCATTAGGAAACATGTCATTAATGGGAATACAGGGGGATAAGTCAATTTTTTAGGATGGGAGGATCCTACTGAAATGGTCAGCCACCACATTCTCTGCTCCTTTTTTATATCTAATTTCTATATTAAAATCCTGAAGGAGGGGAATCCAGCAAATGAGTCTTGGTTTTACATCTGGTTTCTTAAGGAGATACCGAAGGGCTTCATGGTTTGAGAACACAATTTTTTTTGACCCCAAAAGGTATGATCTGAATTTTTCCAAGGAAAACACAATGGCAAGGAATTATTTTTCAATTGTGGTGTAGTTTACTTGGGAAGGGTCCAAATTATGTGAGGCATAGAAAATGACATGTGGAGATCTATTTACCCTTTGTGACAAGACTACCCCAACTGCATAGTTAGAGGCATCACACGTGATCTCAAATGGTAAATCCCATCGAGGTGGTTGGATTACTAGAGGTGATGTGAGACTCCATTTTAACATATTAAATTCTTCCTCACATTCATTATTAAAAACAAATTTCTTTTCTTTTTGTAGTAATTTGGAGAACGGGAGTGCAATTTTACTAATGCCACGAATGAAACGATGGTAAAATCCAGCATGACCTAGGAATGACCGCACATCATGTACATTTTTGGGGAATGGTATTTAAGAAATGACAGCCATTTTTTATTTATATACTTGGATACCATCCCCTAAAATGATATTCCCTAAAACTATACCTTTTTGCACCATGAAATGAAATTTCTCATAATTTAATACAAGATTCTTTTCAACACAGCGACGTAGGACTGAACCAAGACTACTCAAACATTCATCAAAAAAAGATCCATAAACAATGAAATCATACATGAATAATTCCATTAAATTCTCTAGGTAATATGAAAAAATACTAACCATACATTGCTGGAATGTACCCAGAGCATTGCAAAGAAAAATGGCATACTTCTATAGGAAAATGTTCTAAAGGGGCAAGTGAAGGTTGTCTTTTCCTGATCCTCAAGGAAAATATGGATCTAAAATTATCTGTAATACCCATCAATGAAATAGTATTGGGACTTATCGGCTAGACTCTCTAGAATTTGGACAATGAATGGAAAAGGAAAATGGTCCTTCCTAGTGTGTTAATTTAGTTGGCGATAGTCTATGCAGACACACCAACTATTCTACACACAAGATGGAACCAATTCAATGTTTTCATTTTTTATTACTCTAAGAATACATTTTTTAGAAACTACTAGAACGGGACTGACCCATTGGATATCAAAGATGGGGTAAATGATTACAACAACCAATAATTATGTCACGTCATTTTTCACAACATCTTGGAGGTTTGGGTTCAGTTGATTTTGTGCCTGCCTCACTGGTTTAGCCCCATCATTTAACAATATATGATGTGTACAAATTGATGGTCTAATACTAGGAATGTCAGAAAGTGTCCATCCCAAAGCTTGTTTATACTCCCTAAAAAGTTCAAGCAGTCACAATTCATGTGCAGGATGGAGTGAACTAGCAATGATGATGGGAAACTTGTTTCCATTATCAAGATATGAATATTTTAAATCTTGAGTCAATTTTTTCAGTTCCAATTCAGGTGGATTTTGGATTGATGGGAGTGTGTATAAAAGTGAGATGTCACTGATCTCATATAACTACTCAATGGTATCATAATCAGATGAGGAATGAGATTTTACATGCTTAGGAGTATCATTGATGGTCAGTGGATCCTTAGTGTTCAAGAAATCATTAATCAATGAACATGAATGACTTTTTTCTAGACCACTACAAAAATCGATGCATGAATCATTTCCTAGAATTTCAATCAATGAAGAAAACTCAAAAATGGGATCAGGGGAAAGAAAATCTGTTTTTCAGGGGTAGGGAGTACATCAATTGAATTTACTAAGAGAGATGAATGTTCTTATGAGGGGTGTTTCATGGAATCAAGGATGTTGAAATGGACTATTTCACCACCAAATTCTATATATAATGTACCATTATAGACATTAATTATGGTTTTGGATTTTTTCAAGAAAGGTCTCTCCAATATTATAGGGACATGTCCATTCATACTATCATCTTCCATTTTAAGAAAATAAGAGTTAGCAGGAAAAATTAAATTTTGAACCCTTACCAGAACATCCTCTAACACACCAGAGGGGTGTGCGGTACTCCATTTAGCCAGTTGAACAATAATTCTAGTGAGATTCAGTTCCCCAACCAAAAATTTAGAGTAAATAGAGTGATTCATCACATTTATAGAATAACCTAAATCAAGCATAGCATTATAAAAAGAATACTCTCTTATGGTGCACAGAATTGAAAATGTTCTAGGATCATTGCACTTGGTGGTAAGTGATGGATCTATCAATGATGAAACATTCTTCCCCAAGATCACCTTCTCATCTCCATGAAGTCACCTTTGGTGTGTAAACATCTATTTTTGAAAGTTGGAGTACCATGGAATTTTCTTCATATCATCAATGAATTGAATGTTAACCTACACTTTCTTGAAAATTTCCAATATTTCCTTACCAAGTTTAGTTTGCTTTTTTTCTTGGTTGGGTTGAAATTTGAGGAAATGGAAGAGGAATTGTTGGGCTAGGTGACTCTTCAATATACACACTCTTTCCTTTGGATGGGATTCTCTTAGTACAAGGTTCTTAAACATTTGGAACATTCTTAATGGTTAGGATGGAGGTTTCATTGAGAGGGGATAACTCTAATGGATGATTCATTTTACTTTCTATTTGTATTCCACTCCTAATGGTGATGGAACTAACATTTCATTTATCCCTAGGGTTAACTATGGGTTTATAGGGAAGGTTACCTGACCCATGACTTTGAATTTTACCCACTGAGTTAGCTAGTTGGCCTAATTGGGTTTTGAGGTATTGTATGGATGCTTGAGTGGTTTGTTGGAATTGGATGTTATTAGAAGCCATTTGTTTCATCGGATCTTCTAGGTTGGGATCATCTTTTGGATGGGGTGGTTGAGGATTTCTGGGTGGTGTTGGTGGATGACTACTCTCCCCCACTTGGTGCCATTGTTGTTGAGGTTGGTTTGAATACCCCCTTGACTATAGGATTGTTTCTCCTTCCACCCAGGGTTGGATAGATAGTAAGATTCTTGCCTAAAGGGTTGTTTATAGGGGCGGCCTAGAAATATTTCCTCACAACTCTTAGATGTTTCCCTCAATTAAGGGAATTGGTTAGAGTAGTGGGTTTCAGAAGAACATATACCACAATTGATGGGAGGAGAATATTGGGATTTCCCTTGGGAAAGAGAAACTTGTCGAAGAAGGGTACTTACCTCTTCGAACGTTTTGCCCATCTTTTTCTCGAATTCAGTACTTTTCACCTCATGGACACCTCGAATCAAAACATTATACCTTGAACCAAATTGTTGTGTGTTTTTTTCCATGTTCTCAATCGGGGTTCTTGTATAAATTGGGTTATTATCAACTAGTACACCACCTACAGTAGCATCGATCATATTTTGATCAATTGGGATTAAAAATTCGTAAAAATATAGAATTAAAAGTTGATAACTTATTTTCTGGTGTGGGAAAAATGAACATAACCTTTTAAAGAATTTCCAATATTCATGTAATTTTTCCCCTTGATATTATCTTATCCCACATATTTCTTTCCTTATTGTTGCAGTTCAAGAGGCTAGGAAACATTTTTCAAGAAAAATCCATTTCATGTCTGCCCAGCCTTTAATTGGGGAATTAACATAATATAACCAATATTTTGTTGTTTCTTCCAATTAAAATGGAAATTATCTAAGCTTTACGTGTTCTTCATCCACATTTGCAGGTTTTAATGTAGAACAAATAGTATGAAATTCTTTGAAGTGTTTATGTGGATCTTCTCCAGGATGTCCATGGAATCTTGGCAATAAGTGAATTAGACCGAATTTCAGTTCAAAATTGGGTGCCTCGCCTTGCATTTGAATATAGGTGGGATGGATATCAACATCAGGTGAGGTTAGTTATTTTAATGTTCTGTTGTTTTCATCCATATTATGCAAGTTTATTTCAGTTTTTATATTGGTTCCAGAAGAATAGGAAGGATTAAAAAGAGTGTCAATGTTTTGTGTGTCCTCCTTCGATGGGTTATCTTATGTGTCTCGGGTTCACTGGCATTATACCCTCTCTGGTTCAGGTTAGAAAGGAGGTAAATCTCCCAGATTAGAACATTTCATGCACCAAACATAGACAATAAATAGACCAAAATACAAAATGATAGGTAGAGGAATAATATAAAATCGATAAATATTGACAAAATTTTACAAAAATATTTTAAAAAACACACACTAAAAACCAAAATTGGACTATGCTGTCATCACATGTCAAATTCATTATTTTTTTTAAGGTTGATTTATAATCTATAGAAGACCCTAGGTCATCTCTCAAGGATAGTTGGTTGGTTTAGATTGTGTGTTTTTAATTAGAAGTACTAAAAGAGGGAGTGGTTTTACAACAGTTTATAGAAAATGACTTGATTTAAAGATTTAAATAGTTGATAAATAAAACTAGTGTATTAATAATTATGAGATAAGAAGATCATTTCATGTTCACTACAAATCTTTGTGAGTTCATCATTCTAAAAAAATACACCTGTTTAATGGAATCCTTTGGTTGAGTGATGTGAAGATCTCAACTTCCCTCTTGACTCATAAATGATGCTCAAAGAACCACCCCTTGACACAAAAATCATGTGGTCAAGGTTTGGGTATAAATCATAGTTAATAAAGGCTACCAAAGAATACTAAAATATTGTGTATGTGTGAGATAAATAGAACTCTTTTCTTGTCCAATCAGAACAACCCAAGATTCCCACTTGAAATCTCAACCCAATCGGTGTTGAAATAAAAAGTGTTTCACTTGATTTTAACAATATAAATGCAATCATAGAAAAATCATGTCAAGATAAGAAATAAGTCAAATATTTAGAACACAAATTACACAAAACCAGTAGAATAACATGTGCTAGAACCCCCTCACAAGTTTGTCTACCTCCCTCGAATTGATCATCTACCATTTAGCTTGACATCAAGAGGAGGAGGAGGCTCGGGTTGAACTTTGCCTTCATCCTTGATCCCCCTATGAGGATAGGGGCCTCCAAAACTCCTTGGATGATAAGATGACTCTTTTGGAATAATTTTGACACTTATAGCATGAGATATGGAAAGATCACAGCACGCCACTTTTAACTCTATGTAGATTTGGTATGTTGGACAGATCAGGCGGTTTGGCCACCATATAGCCGAATGAGTATTTGTTTACTCCATATGAAATGTATCCCAATGAAATTTGGACCCTCACACAAAATTTCAGCCATATTTTATGCACGTTCTAGTAGAAGTGTGCATATTAATCCACTGGTGTGCTTGGATACTACATAGTTTGGCCCATTTTTCTTGGACATCATCATGGGCCCTTCAAATCACCTCCTAATACAATGGAGTCATAGAAACAAGTAAAATTTCCCTTTTTAACAGTGTTAAACACAAAATAAATAATTCAAACATGGAATGAAACTTGTCGTTATTTTTATATTTTTCAATATAAAACAATTTTAGCACAGTGGTGTAAGGGTGAAAATTACACAGGGAATCGTGTTGTGATCACATCTTACATCATATATCAAAATCCAATGTGAATTCCACCTTCACACATAAGAAGGAAAAAAATCCATATAGGCTAATCGCAAGACAAAATTTGGGTCAAAATGAAGGAGATATGAGAGGTATAAGTTCCCCAAAATGGGGTACACCAAAGTATGGGGTCCACATGGAATGTGGTCCCACTCCCCTAACAATCATTGTTCTAATATGAACACATAGTGGTGTCCATGTCATCATACATGGAATGTAATGGATCCACATAGTGTGTCTCAGCCATCTGGACCTTCCCATGTGCTTCTTGGCATCACCATGTTCATAAGGTCATGTCGGGTTCCAATGCATGCCCGAGTACCAACACATGCCCATATACATTCAAAGAACCAGGAATATCCACTCACATGGGTTCCCAGGAATGTGCATCTAAAACATGTTATGGCTACCCAGGAAGGGTCACAAGGAGTGTGGGACCTATCCACATTATGTGTGATTCTTATCATTTTATAATACCCTAGTTTTCATAACTATGTAACAAAATAGCATGTGTTTATCCCATTACATGTCGTGTAGTAGATATTTTCATAGAATATATGGAAAAATCATACGTCATTATAACATTGTCTTTGACACTATTACCACATCAAATTGTGTTGGGGATCTATGATCTAGGGTCTCTAGTGCTAAATATGTCAACGATGGTAAGATTCCGACCACTCATATCCCTCACAACTTCTCCCATAATAGACCATGCTTCTTATATCTCTATTTCAGACCATGGATCCAAAATTCCATCACCTCTATATAAAATAATCTATGATTAAACTACAAAACTCTAATCCAGTCATTGTGCACACACCCACCCCAAATATGGGGGTTCAATCACATTGACCATTGTAACCTCTTGTTGTCTCAGTTTTTTGCCCTGAAATTATTTCTAAATATATTTCAAACTCTTATTAGGGGGAAAATTATCTACATTACTAACTCATTAAATATTTTTCATTCCCTAAAATAAAAAACTAAACAAAATAATGGGAATAAAGACCCCACATCTAGCTCACCCACTCCTAGGATATCTTCTATATTCCCCCAAGTTATCACACTACACGAACTAATGGAATGGTCCATCCTCACTAGATCCTATCCTTCTAATTCTCAATCACCTCCAGGGACTCCATGAAGGTAGATTTATCATTGATGACCAACTCGCCCCTATAGAAAATGTGTGTAGGATCATGAACATATCTCATCATCCACGACACCTTGAAGTAATAATGCTAAATCTCTAATATTCAGGGTATGTGTAGGTGATAGGAAACCTCAGCAACCCTCTATAGGATCTCTAATGACCTGATAAACCATAAGGATACCTTAAATCCTCATCAAAGTCTTTAAAATAGTCATTATGGGGAGACTTTGAATAAAACAAGGACCCCATGCATTTTCTTTAAGGGCCTATGATGTATATTTACATAAAATTTAGGTCATATATAGGTTTTCCACATCTAATCATAGATAACCAAGAATGTCTCCAACAGTTCCTGCACCATATTTGTCCCAAAAAGGGATTCCTCACTGATCTCATTCTACTATGAGGGTGACTTGAAGGGTCTCCCATATATGGAATTGAAATCTTCCAATCTAATTTTAGAGTAAAAATATTATTATAAGAAAATATAACATGGGTAATTAATCCTCTCAACTCACGTCGATGTCTAGCATGCAAGCCCTCAACATATCCTGAAGCACATGGATAGTGTGATCAGTCTTCCCATCTATTTAGGGGTAAAAATGTGTACTCAACCTCAACTCATTCTTGTATAACTCATAAAGGACTCTCCACAACCATTATGTGAACTACAAATCATTTTTATAGATAGTCATTGAGGGAACCCCATGAAGTTTGATGATCTCCTACATGTACGGCTGCCCCATCCTCTCTACAATAACCAGCTCCCTGATAGCAGGAACAAATACCTACATGGTGAGTTGGTTAACTATAACCCATATAGAATCATCTACACTCTCTTCCCATGGAATATTTGTCACAAAATCCATGGATATTCTATCCCATTTCTACCTCAATATCCCATGAGGCTTAGACAAACCAACTTGAACCAAGTGCTCTGTATTCACCTGCTGACATGTGAGACATCTAGATATGAACTCATCAATACTCCACCAGATGTTGGACCACAAAAAATGTGGACAAAGGTATTTGAACATATTTCCAACACCAGGATGTACAACCAAAGGAGAATCATAAATCTCCCTCACACCTTCTCTCACAATATGACTGGAACCAACATCTATATCTAGAAAAGGATGACTTGATTCTAGCCTTCCAAGAATCCATTAGGTGATTCTCCTATGGATATCTGGTCTCATAGGACCTCATATCCGATGTCTCTCTGTGTCTCCCACATATACTAGAGAATTATAGGATTTAACACCATTAGCTAATGATCATTTTCACCCCACTCCTCCACCAGGGTAAGCTACAAAGAATCCAACTACCCATGAACCTACTCTACCAAACTAGAAATGAAATTACTACTAGGTATCATCCACCACATTTTCCATCCTAAGTGTATATACTATCTAAATATAATTGTCAAACAAAAACTCTAACCCATGCCTTTTTTTTAGTTTCATATCTCTCTGTATAAATACATACCTGAGACTCTGATGCTATGAGTAACTAATAATGTGCTCCCCCATGAGATAGTTCCATTGTATCCTCATACAAAAGACTATGTCCACCTAATATAGTTCATGAGTCACATAATTCTAATTGTGCGGCCCTAACCACCTTAACCCATATGTGATCACTACCTTCCTCTACATCAGCACACATCCTAGGCTAGATCTAGAGGCATCTCAATACACTTTGTACTCTACACACTCCTCTAGTAGTCTCAAAAAAGGATCAATAGTCAGCCTCATACTCAACTCCTCAAAGGCACTCTCACAAAAATTAATCTAGGTTAAAAAACTTCCATTTCTAAATTATGGCATTGAATGGGCTAAAATCCTATATAATTATTCCAAAAACCTATTGTAGTTTACAAGAAATCTATGACACCTCCTCACCTATGACATACTCTTGAGGAGCACTCAAGAAATCACTATATCAATCATTACCAAGACTATAAATAATCCATGGTTTGAAAATACATTCCCCAAAAAGTAATCCTCTTAGATCCATAACTATAACTTCAAGATTATACTACAAAGCTGGTGATCCCATAGAAATTCTAAGATCATCCCCATGTGATCTGCATTCTCTTCTTATGACAAAGAATATATGATATTTTCTTCAATGAAGACAACCACCAATTTGTCTAAGTGTTGATGGAAGATCGGGTTCATAAGGGCGATTAACATAATAGGGGAATTCATCACATTGAAAGGCATCACCATTAACTCGTAGTGTCTGCATAAATTTATTAATTCTATATTCTAAATGTTATCCCTTTGAATCCACAGTTGGTGGTATCTAGTCTTGAGATTGATCAACATAAATAAATTCATGCCTCAGAACTAATGAAACATTTATTTAATAATTTTCAAAGGGTGCATTTTCTTTATCAAATCCTAGATATAGTGATAATAATCAACATAAATTCACAGGATCCCATAGACATTTTTCAGTAAAAAATTGGATATTCCATGGGGATACATTGAGTTTGTTAAAACCTTTCGCTCGAAGGTCCTCCAACTGCACCCTCTTCTCTTGAAATTCATTAGAGGCTATATGATGTGACATAGAAGATATCTGTGTAGTCCCTTGCTGACATTTTATATTAAAATCCATCTCTATCCTCAACTTTCATCCCAAATCATTCTTTAGAAATACATCTTATAATATTCCATAAATAAAGAAAAATAAATGAATGAATATCTCATTGTTCCCCGGGAAAAACTAAAAAATTGATGGGATATGGATGGAAT
Source organism: Viscum album (assembly GCA_963277665.1). NCBI lineage: Eukaryota > Viridiplantae > Streptophyta > Magnoliopsida > Santalales > Viscaceae > Viscum > Viscum album. The sequence continues at coordinate 207,354,580 of OY728146.1, read as the reverse complement.
ATTCCTAATTAAAAAACCCATCCACACCTCCATGTTATTGCCCTCTCCCACAAAAGATATTATCATCCCATTTTTCTGAAGTCATTTGAATCATCTATGGTGATATCCAATATGGGCTCGAACCATGGAAATCCAGTCTATACCCAATATGTTGTCACAAGGTCTCATCATTATTACCAATGGTTATACTAATAAACTCTCTCCAAAATGTGATAACTCAAAATATCAATAGATAAGTGATATTGGAGAATAATTCCCTATAAAATCCTCAATCTATTTTTTTTGGGATAAAGTATCAATTGGGAGCACTAGGTCTCGCACTATGTCTAAAGTGGTGAAGGAATGACTCCCACTAGTGTCTATTAGAACTAAATAATGTATATAATAAACACATATCAAGCCTTAGATCTTCTTGTGAGCATACGGATTATAATCCTACATATCGTACAGTTACTTTTGACCTTTATGTCCACCTATCTAATCATGGAATGGGACTCATGTTGGTGGTGTTAGAAAAAACTCATAGCCTTTTCCACCACTATAAGCTCATCTACCAAGATCTTCTCATGCACCTATGCCCACACCCCCTCATTTGGGGAACCCTAGCCTCACTAGGGAGTTCCATGATCATATTTATACCTCTCATCTAGTGGTTCATCTGCTATTTATCAATCTATCTCATCACAGAACCTCAAAAACCTATAGTGTTAGAACTCAAAGAGTGTTCTTAGCCTGTGCACATCCACAGCCTGCTCTATTTGTATAATCGGTTCCTCGACAAACGAGGGGGTTGTTACTAATCCCCCTAGAGGAAATACCTCATTAGATGGCCACTGAATTGAGGTCTCATCACTCATGGAATCATCACTATGATCTTAAATTAAAGACCTAGTAGGTTGTCTCCATGGAGGCATCCTAAAATAAATCAATATATACCACTTTTATATAATTATATATATATATATGGGGAGATAACTCAAGAAGGATATACAAAGGACTCTATCCTATATGATTCGTATACCAATTTTACTGAGTTTTTAATATTCACATGAGACACTTCAATACTTTTTTCCCTAAATTCCCAACCACACCTCATAAGGGAGAAACCTAAACACCATCCCAAGGTCGATCCTGCTCTAATACCACTCTGTACTGAACCAATCCATTGGGGTTTTCCGAGAGAGGGGACGACGGAGCCACCATAACCCCAAGACTTCCTCCATATGCTATGGTATAACAATAAGCACCAAGAAGGCATAACTAAAATGAGGGAACATTTCCTAAAGTAGCTTTATTAATTAACTCAATCATCTCCATGTAGAAGTGAAGAGGTATAAAAATTAAAGATAGTAATATCTCGAGTAAAAACCATGAATGTAAAAATATCTAGGGAATAAAAAAGAGTTTAACATAATATTATACATTGAAAAGGGAGAAAACATTCCAACCCAAAAAACAATGTCCCAAACTAACAATAACTGGAATAGAAAATATCTTAAAGATCTTGGCTCGTGATATCCAAACATCGACCACCACAGGTGGTCCATGCACCGAAGTATCCCTATAATACATTCAATCATTTTTTATCTATCTAGTGTCTATATAAGACATGGAACATGTGGGAAAATCCCATACATGGGTGATTATATAAAAACCCAGTTGGATACCCAAAAACTGAAGAGGATGAAATATAGGAAACGATATAAGTAGTCTTATCAAGCCAAAGTAAGAGATAATCAAGACCTAATAACATAGTTATATGATTATATTATACGCACAGACAGTAGATAAATGGGTACTCCATCTCATATCCCATCCTAGGTTTATTACTATTCATGTAGCTCTAATGTTCCACCATCTATGTCCAATATCTCACGTGTTTGGCCAAATAAGTCATGAGGTGGGCCCACACATCACCACTACTCCATAGCCAAAGGGGGAATAGTATTGGAAAGATAGGGGAACCACACCTTGTTACCATATAAGGATTCCACTTGGTAGAAAGATTCACAATTATTGGGTAGGGGATTACTATCTATACTTGGATAGAGAATATGGCGGACATGTTCCATATTCTGATAAGGGAGTACCATCCTAATAGATAGAGTTCATTCACCCATAATTGTGGAGTACCATCTCAACCTAGAATAATGAGTATGAGGGGCTCGTTACCGTGTATGATGTAGGGGGTATTGTCCTTATATATAGAGAAATCACACCCCATAACATCTATACCAGTAACAAAGATTTTGGGGGACCTGTGACCTAGTGCGATAGGGAAGTACCATTCCATTAGATAGAGGACTCATACCGAGAATCAAGGAGTACCATCTTTAGATAGAATGATGAGTATGGGGGGCTATCACCAGATAGATACAAGGGAGTATCATCCCCCAAGCTAGAGGACCCATGCCTTAAATTGGTGAGTATCATTTATACCTAGAATAATGAGTATGGATGACCTGTTCCATTGTGTTATTGGGGATAACCATTCTCATAAATAGAGAAACCACCCCCTAAATAGTGGAGTTCCATCTATACCAAGAATATCTCTAATGATATTTCTTGATCACTACCATCATCAAATATTTCCTAGAGAAGCTTTATCCTTATAACATCTCACATCACATATCAAAATCTAATGAAAAGTCTACCACTGTGTTCCATGTTGTGAAATATTTAGGACATGGTAATCACAAACCAAAATCTAAGTAAAAATGAGATATGAGTGGTATAATTTCCAAAAAAGGGGGTACATAGTGTGTATGTGTTCCACATTTTAGGTGATCCTATTCAGTGTTCGCTTCGTGTTCTCCTCTAGACATTTCTCAATGGCCATGTCACTATACATGGAATTTATGAGACCCATATGGCGTGTCTCATCAACCCGAGGCCTAACCTAGTGCTTATGACTACGACCATGAACTCTAATATGTGTTTTGTACCTAGTTATATTAATGTAACCACACATGCCCATATACTCTCAGAGTACATGGAGTGTCCTCCCAAAAATGTCCATGGTTGTGTGTATCCTTCACATGTCTTGGAAAACCATGAAGGGTCACATGACGTGTGGGACCTAGACACATGGAATGTGATCTTTATCTTTTTCTTAAACTCTAGTTATCACCTCTTAGTGACTATATGGTGTGTGTTTATCCCATTACAAATCTTGTGGTCAAGATGTTCACCAAATCTAGTGAAGGATTCAAGCATCAACATATTTATTCATTCAGTGTATTTTCTATCTACAATCACAATGCATGTATTGGATATAGTGTCACATGTGGCTGATCCATAACATATAGATGGATTCTGGAAACCCAAACCCCTCACAGTTTCTCCTATCACCACCCTTTACACTACGATCACCATTTCAGATCCTCGATCCATGAATCTGTCACTTCCACCCACAATTCTCTCTGATTTATTCACAAAAGTCTAATTTTTTCATTGTGGACAAATCCACCACAAATTTGAGGGTTCAGTAATGCTTGGTCCCCAATCCAGCAATATTAAAATCATGCCTATGTTTTCCAATGAGGAAGAATTTGAAAAACGGATGGATAAAATGCATAGGATCCCATTTTATATTGATTTTGGACAAGTGTTCTTGTCCAATGGTCACAGAATCAAAGATTAAAAGGATTTATTTCGTGTTATATAAGTTAAAATTAAATCAAAATTTATTTTACTAGAATTTATCTCAAATGAAGGTAATATAATTAATATATCAAAATAATATTAATAAAATTCATTCTTAGTAATTTAATAAATAGAATAAACCATAATTGATGATCCCTACCTCAATAGATCTATCATTAGGGAAGAACATGTTTTCCAATGATGAGGATGATGCACTGCATTATTTGTATGTTGATCCATCATGATATGATAAAAATCATTTTTAAATGTAATTTCACTATTAATGAATCATATTTAATACCTTTAAAATGTTATCTAGGTGTTCTTTAGATTAAATATGGAATACTAAGTACCAGATTGAGCATTTCTTTGAAAGGATTAAGCCAAGTCTATAAAGGTAACTCGTCTCTCAAACATTTTCTTTATAAAGTGAAATTGGTTTATGTGCTATGAAGACAGAGAAATAATTCTTCTAGTATTATAGATTCTTAGGGAATAATGTGAAGAATTAGACAACATAGAAAAAATTGATATGTTTAATGATTGAAAGAAGGATTTTCCTTAATGTCATAATTATGGAAAAAAAACCTTGTACATGATTTAAGGGAATGGGAGTTTTCCATAAATGTTTATAGAAAGGCCAAAATGGTTGAGATTTCAAGGTAATGAAATAGTTTTCTAACATTCAATGCTTCATCTTTAAGAAGATGTGGAATTATGAAAATGAATTTCTCAAGCCTCAAGGGAATATACCTCATAAGAATCTAATTGTTCAAGGTCAAACATTCATTATTGATACATCTGAAGTAAAATGATTAATTTGAATTGGTATCTAGATCCTAGAAATATGTTTTAAAATTATTTTTTTTATGATATTATAATTATAATAATTATTAAATGTATATGTATTTTATTATAGTATTATTTCTTAAAGTATTTGAAAACATATATCAAATGGTACCGAGAAATGTTATTCAGTGTAATGTCGAGCTTTTTATAAACCACATGATTTAGGTAAAGATAATTGGTAATATATTCCAAATATTGAGATAATAATTTTATGATAAATAGATTATTATTGTGGATAAATTAAATTTTATAGTACGGAATACCTATTAATTGATTAATGATTTGTTGAATGAGTGGTTAACACTATAATTTATGGTATTAATTGATTTTTTATATTTAGGGATACATACAATAATATGTGTTAAACTTAACGAATAAATAAGAATAAATGTTTCCATTAAGTTTTTTTGGTAATTTCATGTTATAACTTTTTTAAGGGAATACATAACGAATGTATTCACATTTTTGGTATGTAAATATGAAGAGAAACATTATATTTATTTATGGATTAATGATAATTTCATTTTTCAAATTTGGTGAAAAACTTTTTAATGTTTTGGATATTAATATTTTGAAAGGTTCATAATATTTACCATTTATGAAATGGATTGAGTTAAGTTTGGGTAATATTTTTGAGATTAATGTACTACTTCACTATATATAGATTCATGAAAATTGGATAACTTGTGGTTACTATTTTGTCATAATAATATCTACATATCAAAGGAATGACATAAAATTCTATTTTAAGGATCTTAAGATCCCTTAAAAGTTAATTTTAGTTCTCTTGGAATAAAAGACACTAATTATTTGATATTAAGTTATGGGAGTTAGAGATGAAGTGGAATTTTGATCAAATCACAAGCAAAGGATAAAATTTCTTATATGAAATTAAAAATTCAATTAACTATATTTCTTTATATTCTTAGAGTGAATGAATTACTCAACAATAGGAAAAGGATATAGAAAAAATTACTATTATCATCATTTTTTATAAAATAATTTTCATTTTTCACACCTCTGGTTTATGTCTTGTAGTTATTAACTTCCTCTTCACCAAGTTCTCAATCACTATCTATTAATCCTTAGGCATTGGTATTCTCTTCCAGGACCAAAATTTCATTTCACATATATTTTATCCAACTTTTAAACATTGTTATGTGATTATTATAGATGACCCTTGTACTTCCATTTACCTCTTATTGATTGGATGTTTCTTTAACTCTTTTTACAATGTGGGTTTTCAGAAAATGAGTTTACAAATATTAAACCCTTAATTTCTAATAAAATGATAAAATTGTGAGGAAATAATTCATTTATGGTGGGTAGAATGTAACACACATAAATTATAAAATACTAACATTATATTTTATATATTATGTTACCTGAATCACCAAACTAAAAAAACCAAAAAATTATATTTCTTTATATTTAAACTCTTTGATAGCTTATGGAGGACACTACCCCGTGTCTAAATAAATAGTAATATAGAATTTATTTACAAACATGAATTTAAATTAATGGGTATAAATATTAATAACTAAATTATGAAAAAGATATAGTTTTTACAAGTACAATTGTTTTCTATTTTCTATAAATGAAAATTACAATATTTTGGAATAGAAAATATATTTTCTGAAGAAAAAATATTGAAAAGACGTTTTTGTCACATATTCCGAACATAAATTAAATTAAATTTTTACCAATTTAAGATATATTATTTGAAAAACATAATTTTTGAAAATAGTCTATCAAAATTATATTAAGGTTATTTTTAGTGATTTTTTGAAAAGATTCACTTTTTAATGAATAGTGAACAATACGAAACTTTAATGGAAAACTACAATTTCATTTAAACAATACATAATGTTAATATATATTTTGAATTTATTTTAAAGTAAAATTATTTCAATTTTATAAAAATTAATTTATCTTAGGTAATTGTAATAATTTTCATATTGAATTTTGATATAAATATTTTGTGAAATTTTTAACATTTTAACATTACAAACCGGATTTTTCATCACTTAGTGGGATTAATTATTATTAAATTATATTCCTTATGTGAATTTAATTTATAAAATTGATTCCATATTTTTAGTTAGAATAATTTAAATTAACTGATAATCTAAACATAATTTTTTACCAAAATGAATAATAAAAATAATGAAAATTATTTTTCACACTTAAGGAAAAAATGTATTCATAAATGGTTAATCTAAAAGGATAAGGTTTAAAAATGACCCAAAACTATTAAAACACAAATTGGATGGATATTTATCCTATGAAGGCTTGGGTGAAAACCTAAAGAAGATATCTGAAGAAGATGTAATTTTCTTCAATGAACATTTTCATTTTATTTCTTCATCCACTCCATAAAATTATATTTAAAATATACTGATATAATATCAATATTAAATTAAATATACTAAGATTTTGTTATTTTAATTTAAAATCCTACAACCATCACAACTTCCATAAATCCGGTTATCAAATCATTATTCATGTGTATGACAGACTATAGACTCGCGAACTGATGTCATTTGTTTTTCCATCAACCCCTTTTATGGTTGGGTATGGTGATGTATCTAAATTATATACATGATATTAATAAAAATATTATAACTATTTATTCATTATATCACATATAAATTTTTACTCTATATTCCATATAGGGTATGATAATGTTTCTCGTGTGTACGGCAGGCTACTGCCTCATCAAGTGATGTGATCTATTTTCAATAACGCTTTACTTGGAAAATAATAAGGTTATACTTAAGGATTATTTATGGTATACAAGAAATAATAATTATATTAATGACATATAAATTATTTTTAAATGATATTATATATAATTTTCTTTCTTACATTTTAACTCAATGGAAGATGAAAATGTTGTTCATGTATGTGTTGACTACCTCCTTCACAAAACAATTTGATGCTACTTTTATCACCACACCATATAGATTATATATATTACTATATATAAATTAATAAAATGTTACATATGATATTAATATCACTCTTTAAATATAAAATATTACTTAACACCTTTCTATAATAATCATTGAAAAATGGAAATGTTACTTATATATTTGTATGGCATACCATCTACATTATCATAACGTACATTATTTCATAAAAAATCATTAATGATTGGACTGAAAATTATAATATATTTATAAATATTATAATTATGTGATTTATATTACTATTTAGATGATAAAACTATATAATATTCATAAGAACGTGAACTTTCATAGCACTAAACGAATGAGAAAATAATGAAATAGATAACCAAAAAATGAAAAAAAAAATCATAAACGAGTGATAAGATGTTATAAAAGGATAATATATTGTAATATTAATATTAATATTTCTATACTATTAGATAATAACATTTTTATAATCACTATATAGGATTTTAAATAATGTTTAAATAAAATTAAGTGTGAGGTATGATATTTTTCAATCAATTTCCATTAATTAGGTTAAACTTATGCTTCATTAATTATATAATTCTAATATTATGTGAATAACTAGGTTTCAAGATTATGAATCCTAAGATTATAAAGTGTGAGGTATGAGATTTGTTTTAAGATTATGCTTCATTAATTATGTAATTCTAAGATTATGAAATATTATGGGATTTTTTGTTTTATTTCCACTTATTTTTTTGGGTATTTACATTTCATACACATAATATATTAATTTATTAATTATCACTTCAATGTTATGATCATTGCAAGTGTTTATTTCACAATCTCATTATAAAAAAGATTATATAATCTTGATTTTTAGTTGAAGTAATTTATTTTATTATTTCATAATAAAACCATTTAATTTTCTTATCCCCTGGTTATTCATGATATTTGCAAGTAAAAGTAACATTTTAACTCTTCGGTAGTGAAAATATATTTATGAAAATCCGACTTAATTTCACTCTTCGGTTAGAAATCTATTTTCTACAAAAATAATGTTTTCTAAAAATGTTTAAAAAATGTGTTTAAAATTTTAGAAAGAATTTATTAATGAAATTTTTACGCATTTTTAATTTTTACAATATTTTTTTAAAGGAATATTCGTGTCATTTTCAAAACAATTCTCATTTGGTTTTTATAAAAAAAAGTTAATGTAATATTTTTTTAATTTGTATAGCATGAAGAAAATTTCCCACCTCTATGACCACTTAAATATTTTAAATAGTCCTTTATTAGTTTAAAATATTATTTTTAATGAAAATTATTGTCAAAATATTTTTTGATTTTTTAGTTTTTAATAGTGATTTTCAAAATAAAAAGGCTATTTTTCCCAAAAATGTTTTTATGATATTTTTATGATAGTTTTTATTCATCAATGACAGAAACCCTATATTATTAATTCAATGGGTTTATGTGGTATTGATACCATCCTTATTATTCATCTATATGGTTAATTAGAATTTCGACCAAGTGGAGTATTTTCATTCACTTCCTTGATTAATTTTTGTATTCATTAAATTTCCTTTGAAATATTCACATTCATGTGATCATTGGAAATTAAATTTCCCCTAAATATCCATATTATTTATCATGGTTATGATTATTTGTTAAAACATGTCTCATTTATAATTATGGTTTTTTACTTTGAAATTATTTTAATTTTATGGGTAAATATTAATAATCCATACTCATTAATTAATATGGACATTTTATGGTAAGGCATATTGGTCATGAATTAAATAAATAATTTGATATTTGAAGAATTTTTTGGAACTATAGTGGTGGGTGGGGGTGGTATTATATATATCCTTTGTGTATTATTAGTCTCATGATGAAATTTATTAAGTTATCTTTAAATGGGTTTCTTTATGTAGTATTTAAAATTTCTTGTGAAAGGTCTTTATAGTAGAGTTATCACGTTTCCTGAGACAATGGAATGTAATAATTAATCATTTACTTCATTAATAGTCAGGTTGTTGTTATCCATGATATTTTCTCAATGATATTATCTCTGGATGCATTTCATTCTCAATTTATTTATTAGATGGAATGATTTTTTAGTTATTTAAATTTCTATATTGATTGTGACTTATCTATTTATGGAATAAAGTTATTTAAATGGTACGTGTGTTCAATTATTTTATTAAATATATTGAATATTATTTATTGATCCATGATATCTTACAATATAATTAATCCTTACCAGCCATTTGAGCTCACCCATATATTTTTTAGTCTGCCACTATATGAAGAAGTGATCTTTCAGTGATTTTTCAAGGGTAAAATTTATTTTTTATTTTTTGTTCTATGTTTTATTTTATTTTTCCAATGTAAAATGGGTATCGTGTATGTATTTGTTTCTAAAAATATACTAAACAAGTCATTACATATTGAATTAACCCATTTTATATATTATAATGATATAATGTTATGTATCGGCTCTAAGCTATATGGTTCAAGGTCATTTCAATATATACATTGAAGAAAATGTATTTTAAAATGAAGAGATAAATAATGTCGGTTTTACTTAAAAATATTCTTTCAGACTCTTGATTTATTTATGAGAGTAAATTAAATAAAAATAATAAATATTCATAAATAAACATAGTATATGAAAAATCATCAGTTTCTTGAGAGGAAGATCATAAAATTTCATCATCAGAAACTTACTCATAAATAATTATGATAAACAATGAGATTGTATCACAAATCTTCTCCCACATTAGTAACATTTAAATCAAAACCTCATAAAATAGATAACCATAAATGGATATTTAAATCCCCATAAATTTCATGAAAAGTATCATAAAATAAATTCATGGGTACTGTGTAAAACTCATAAAGTAAAGAATTTTTGAATATGGAATTAGTCTCACAGAATTAAAAGTGAGACGAAATCCATTACCTCGTGTTTGAATTTTCATTGAAGGCTCTCTAACCTCATGTATATTAAATTTAAATTATTTATAATTTTTTAATAGTGTCATTTACATAATTATAAAATTATATATTATCAATTAATAATATTTAATCACTAATTTATTATTAAATACTTATTATAATCATCATTTTTTGGGAGTTAAATATTTTTTTCATGACAGTTTCAGTTCTGCAGTTATGGTCCTTGTACTTTGATCATGATTCCGTAATCAAAAAAATTTTAAACATGATATTAATTTCATATATATTCATTATATATATATATATTCATCTGTAAAATATAGATATAAAAAAATGAATTACATTGTCCATGGAGACAATTAGTCGTTTGTACGCATGAACGGTGTTCTTAATTTTCAAAGGATCGAATAAAATATTTTTCAATAATAATTCAGTTTTTAAGGATATTTATTATATCATATATATATTATAAATTTATTTAACATTTCCTTATTACTATCCATTCAAAGATGTAAAAAATGAATCACATACCATCGTGGATATGGTAGTACATGTGTACACATGAGTGATGTCATTGTTTTCCAATGGATGGGGAAAAGGTTGATAAGCGTCATTAAATAATAATAATAAGAATTTAGTGTATTTAATAAAATTAAATAGTTATTTTATCATGGATAAAATAGTTTTATAGAAGGTATAACAAGAAATAAAGTTTAAAATGGTCTGTTAAGAGAATACCTCTTTATTGAGAATGTTATTTTGTCTTATACCTTAATAATTAGAAAGTGGCCATTTGGATAGACCAAAAGATATAATAATTTATGAAAAAATATATTAATTAATTATTATAGGTAATGGAAGAAATATAAAACTATAATTTTTGATGGAGAATAGGAGAATATGTTCCCTTTTATAAGTGAGGGGAGGTGAAATCTTGGAAATACTTATAGAATTATATTTACATAATTTATATTTCATGGAAAAAGGATATGAATTAAATAATTAAAATTAAATATGTATATTAGTTAAAATAATATCATATAAGGAATTTTGGAGAAGTTTGTTTTTTGTGTTTTTACCCAAATCTCTTAGTCTTAACCCTCTGTTGTCACTTTTGATAATTGTTGATATATCAATGTTCTTTACTCTTTATGGGTAAGGAAAGTTACAATAAAAAAAGTGTCCCATAAATATTGAATGGTTGATATTTTAAACCATATTTCATTAAATTGGATTATGATAGTATTTTTATTTATTTTAAATCATTTAATAAAATATTGTTTATTTTAGAATATCATTATTGTCATTTTTGGAAATATAAGAAATATTATATTATAATATGTAACTAAATCATGTAAAATGGTTCCAAAATTACATCGATTAAAATATATGGAATTTAAGGCCTTTATATAATAATAAAAACAATCTTTGATACATTTATATATCATTTTAAACCTTATCTTTTGGTTTCTCCTCTTGGTTAAACAATTATAATCTTAAGCATTGTAATGAATTTTAAATATTTAAGGGTTTTAATTTCATTTAAAAGGTTAAAAATATCAATTAAATGGATATGGGATGAAATTTTAGAACATTTATCATCTAATTTTAAACAGGAAATTTTTTTATGATATTAAAAAAATTAATAAAATTTATTTAACATAAAATATTATTATTGTCATTTTGAGAACTATTCAAATAATCTGTCATTAAAAACAAAATAAAAGATATTTAATTATAAAATAAACCATTAATATATCTATAATATTTTATATTTAACTTAAAATTTATTATTAAACTTTAACACAAATGAAAAAATATTACTTTTAGAGTTTATTAAATCATTTATTTGATTTTTCTACTATTTTCAAAAGCATTGTATCCACATTGTTTTAGAACTTAAGGTAATTAGTTTGTCCCTTAAGATTAAAAATAAATTAAATAACTAATTAATATTTAAAATAAACATTTATAACCAAACAAAAGTTTTTTTTTCATTTTCATAAAATATTATCGATATTAAATCAAGAAACTGACATTTTTTACTTTATTTTACTTAAATATTTTTATGGTAAAAATATTTCATAAAAAAATTTATATTTTGAAGTTTTGTATGATTATTGAATAAATATACACATCAAATGAAAATAATTAAAAAAAATTATTAATTTTAGGCCTTATCACATTAGTTATAACCATAATTAAACAAGTTTACCTTTATCATTATAATAAAAAATTTACTATGGTTACTATCCATAATAACCAAACATAAAACAGACCAAATTTCCAAATTTGGACCTCATGATTCCAAATATAGAATCAATTTTTAATGAATATATTTCTAGTATTGTGAGTTATTTAGTTAAGATAAAACACAAAATGAAACAAAAAATAGTTTTCCTACGAAATTCCTATTAAGTATAAAAAAATATAATGAAAAATAATCCATAAAATTGACTATAATGATCCTAATTAGATTATTCATAAAATAAAATAACTAATTTTACTTTAAAACAATTTTAAAACAAAATATATCTTTTTAAATTCATGAAATAGAAATATAGATTTTAAAATATTGTATTTTTCACAATTCACTAAAAAAGAAATTGTTTCAAAAAAATACACAAATTTTATGTGAAGATGATTTTGATATGATTATTTAAAAAATAAAATTATTTTTATTAGGTAAAATTTCAAAAGGCTCTATAATATAATTATAATATTCACTCCTAAAATATATAAAACTCATTTTCCAATAAAACATATTTTTAAGAATAAAATGACATTACTAAAAAATTGAGTTCTTATTTCCTAATAGATTTTTATTGATTTTGATCTTTATATAAACTCTAAATATTTTGGTAACTTTTATCCATAAAATAAAATTTAATATATATGTTATAACGGTAATAAAATAATAATATTTCATGCTATTTTAATGCTCGGTGTTGTGTGTTGTATATTCTATTGAATATAATGCTATTTTATAATATTTCTGTGTTACAAAATCTATCTCAACCTATATATCTTTCCTCATAGGTTAGTTCATAACATTCTATGAAAAAAACATACTCCATAATAATTATATAATTCTCCTCCAACGCCTTTTCCAACACACCAAGAATTAAATTTAGAAAAAAAATATACAAAAAATTTCATCTCAATCCATATAAACCCCAAGACTAAATATAATACCCCAGAGTACACTAAATAATCTCTATTAATGTTAGTTAAAATAATATATTTTTTATTAAAAATTAACTTAATATTACATAAATTATAACCAAACCTTATAAAGAATAATATCAAATTGATGAATTGAAATAATATGAGGTTCCATAAAAATATTTCTCTTCCCACAACCATATCACTACAATAGACCTCCTTGAAACTCATTCATCCTCGGATTGGTTTAATAAATTAAAATGTCCTAGGATTTATCTCTACCTAATGATCTAATATATAAAATAGTAAAGTAGACATAAAAATAAGAAACACTAGTATCAATAAAAACAAATGTAAGAGTAGAGAAAACTTATTTCATAAGTTAAACCACCATGGGTCCCTCAACTTCTTTGAATTCTATAACCTGATGTTTCCCACTGCTAACTACCCTACCTCCTCTCCATTCTTCCTACCTAAAACTCTTACTAGTTTATCTCTATTTCATTGAGTTATCTAATATTCTATGTGACATTCTATCCAATGAACACTAGGGTATCTCCATATCAATCCATTGTTAACCTAATCATTTACTACCAACCTATGAAAATATAGAAATCAATTGTAGTATAACATTTATGAGACAATGATAAATTTCCCAAAAATGAAATAGAAACCAAATATAGTGATGAGAAATTTATAAATATTATCACCTCAGAATAAATACCAACCTTAAACTACTGAATAAGTGATCCCTGTATTACGAAAAAATGTCACAATAATTACCAAAAATACACACCTTCAGGATCCTATGTGCACTAATTACACTCACCCACTGATCCCTAAAACCACCACAAAACTTTTCATTACATTAAAAGAAAAAATATATATTATAATTAATGTGGTGTAAGGGTGAGTATAATTATACCCAATATAATTCTCTAAAAATATTGCAGGAATATTGAATAGCAATTGTAGTGAACAAAAAATTATCATATATATTTTAATGAAACAAGTAATTGTGTTAAAGTATATCATTGTAAATTAGATCTAGAATTATTGGAATTCATACACTAAAAGGATCTTGTAATATCAAAATAACATGAAATTTTTTAAATAAATTATTTCCACATATTCCCCCAATAGCAGGAGTAACAGGGGACCCATTCCTTTCAAAATATAATATATTAATAAAAATGGTTATAAACCTCTCTGGATAACTCTATCCTTGGTGTTTGTAATGTACATTGATTGAGAGGGTTACTTAATCCATGAACAGAGGAATCTCACACTAATGCTATAGTACATTTATATACTCTACTCGGTATATGGAGGACCCATACCCATGTCAAAGTGTATTTTTAACATGGTTACCAACATCGTGAATATTGTAATCACCACATAAATATTTCATCATTTCTATGACGTTTTATGAACTATATGTGATGAAATTAATCAGAACAAAATTTGATTATTATATACATATGATAGAATTTTCAATACAAAATTTTAAATTTATACTACTCATGCATCAAAAACTATCACTCGTGTGATAAAATATGAAAAATAAGAAATCTATCTTGTATACATTGTGTCACTAATGGGTATACAACATGTAGTACACTCAAAAAATATTGTTTCATACTTCTGTGGGTGTACTTTTGTATAATATAGTACATGGTATTTAATTATAAAATATTACATGTATGCTGAGGTGCTTCCCTAGTTGTATATGACATGCAGGTTTATGTGGATATTAGTCATGTATAGCCTATAAATTTAGAACTACTCATTCCATTATACACAACATGTATGATATAGAACACTCTGTGTGGGTCAAGATCCATGGCCTATAATGTACATGGATACACACCAAGGTATGTAGTTTCAATATATAATGATTATGAAAAAAATTAAAATGACATGTGATATATATAAAACCATAAGACCCTAGCACCATAGCTAGCTGATTACATGATAGGTATTTGGATGGATTACACAGTTTGACATCAAGAATTCCATATCTTGAATTAATTATCATCTACATTCAATACCACTTCTGCAACCTCTTCCATCCCTCGTTGGAACATCTCCAATGATTCTTTAACATCTTTAATAATTTTCCATATCCTGATTCATTGAAGCCTCTCCCTAACACTCTCCAGTCGTATGTCACATCTATGGATCGCTATCAGCCATCTGTTATTTCTCTCAAATTCCACATATTTTCCTTTGTCAATATTTTCTTCCAACATAGGTCCATATCAATAATTGGTTCTCCCACCATCATACCATTATAGAAGGATAATGACAAAATTAGGGAAGAGGGTTGAATGATGGTAGTTTGGGTGGATTCCAACAACCTATATGAATTCAATTATATGTATATCAATGTATGTAGGACATGGGATGATAAATATTTTGATTATTGATGATGAATAATTTTCAAGAATCCCAATAAACATTAATTTAAATAAAAAATAAGTATAAAAAATAAATATAATAAAACAAATATTCTTTAATAACTTATTTTATCATTTATAAAATATTTTAACAAATAACATTAATCACAATGTCATAAAAATTGAAAAATTAACAAAATAATAATCCACATTTATATATAATAAAATATTATATTTAATGTAAAAATATAAAATTTATCTCTTTTATTTGTTTCTATGATCAATAATCATTTTATTATTCAAGAATAAATCTTACACGAGTTATTATCCAGATTAATAACACATAGAGTATTAAAAAAATAAATTAGGGATGAAAAAATTTAAAGATCCGTGAAGAATTAAGCTAGAAACAATAAAAAGTCCTACCTCATAGGAATAAATTATGTACCTTCATCGATCAAGTATGTTTTCATTACCGCCATAAGTAATATGATGAACCTTGAAGAATAGAATGATTCATCTCTGATTATTACATTATAATTGGTCCACCTATATGAAATATTATAATATTAAAATTATACTACATACTTGAGTCAAGGGTTCTAATGAATATCATTTCAATTTAAATCCCTTGAAATTCTTGATCTTTTAATTTAACCATGAATAAAGAAAAAAAACTCACTTATACAAAAAAAATCATTCCAGAAACAACCATGATTTTAAAATTTACATTCAAGAATCTATTTAAATTATATTATATGTTCATACATGCATGTCTAAAAATAATATATTTTATATCTTATATATTTTTGGAAGGCCCATAAGGAAAATATAAATAAATCATATTTATAACCACTATTATAAATATTAGTAATAATATTAATATAAATTATTACAAAAATCAATGTTACAACATCCAACCCACTTTAAATATTTTCCTTAAAAAATTAACAAATTTTGTGAAGAGGATATGGAACTAATATTACATCAATTTATTAAATTACCATAATCTATCAATGATACTCGCATGCATCCACAATACATAAACAAAGGGAATAACAAATCACTAATGATTCTTATCTAATCGATCCATGATGGCCAATGAGTACTTCAAAAATGTAGTTTCATCCACATAATCTAACTCACCTCAATCGATAATATTTTTTTGATATTTTTCATATATTCTAACCTATGACTTGTGTGAAACATTTTGTACCCAATTCATTTATGTGGGTTAATAACATGGGACAAGAAAATTTTCCTAATCTATTCATAAACATGGATGTTCTAATAAACCTAGGGTAAAAACTTTTACCTTGAAAAAACTCCTGAAACCAAATTATGGTGAGAACATAAATAATATATGGTCTCTCTCCTTGAAATATAAATGTAATTATCTCCTATACATATAATAATTTTAATAACTATGTATTTTCATTAGGCTTTGATGGATCACTAGTAACTTCTCAATTCATAACTACACTAGATCAGGCCCCACAAGAGATAACTCACCAATCACTATCCATCAAAGGGGTGACGTGTAACATCTCACATGAAAATCCTTGAATGAATTCATACCAATAGTATATTGGAAAAATTTATAAAAAGAAAAAATTATTGGTGGTCAGTGTTCTTCCCAACTCTTACAAAAATCTAACATGAAATCCTAAAGTATACCCCCAGTTCCTTGAAAATCCTTCGAGTGTGACAGTCAATCTATGGGTGGAACGTCATACTGGAAAATAGTTAGACATGAAAAGTATCCTATAAACTCCAACATATCAAATAAATGAATTGAGAATCAAATTTCGAGATAATTATCAATGTTACCCCATGAAATTTCACTATATCATCTTGAAAAAGATGTTCCAAGATCATTACTGAACTCTTCTCTTTAATAGGATAAATGGGTTCCAAATTTGTGACACAATCAACGATCACATTGAAAACATCATCCAAGTTTATTAATCATGGGAGTTACATCATTAAATCCATAAAAATAAAATTCCATTTCCATTTTAAAACCTCAATTGGTTTTCCCGAAACCAAAAGACCCTTGTCCTCATCCTTCACCCACTAATAGTTGGGGCATTGAGAAATGAACACAGCAACACCATATATTTTTATAAGATATTTGAACTAAGTGTTTGGATCCTAGTAAATAATTATTATGATAATAGTTACATCAATAGGGGAGGTATGGAAATTTTCTAACACATACTCCAATATCAATTAAGGCACTACTATCCGACATTGATAGATGATGAAATGATCCCGGCCATTAGAGAATTAGTCTGGATTATCTCCTGAGAAAATTTAACTACATAGAATACCACAATAAATATTTCCATGTTGGGAATCCTTATCCTAGTGAATATGTATAGGAAAAAACACCATATAATAAATGTAGGAAAATTATTCTTCTTCCACATAACAAAAATTTCCAGACACCTCCTCTATCAGTTGGGTTTGAGATTTCATACTAGGGTCATCTCCAAATATAGTACTTTTCTAAAGAGTATATATAATTTCAAATTCATAATCCTATCAGAACTCCAACCATAACCTCTTCCTAAAATTTATTTATCTCTATGAGATTAAATTTTTGTGGATAGAATGATTTTTGAAGGCTAAGAATCACATTCAAAGAGGATAATTTCCTAAAATATTCATAGAAAACAACCTAGTAATAAACTATATATTATGGGTCACATAATTATTAAAATGTGTTATCAACTTCCTAGAACCAAAATGAATCATAGATCATTTATATATCATTACATTATGTACTCATCATACCCTATTATGTCGTTAAGAAATATCAAAATTAGAGAAATGGTCACTATATTATTAAATTCATTAAAATATCTTTAGCAATGGTCAATGTAGATAAAAGGCAACCCATTTGGGTAAGTTCTATCTGAGGTTCCACAATACAAGTGTGTTTTTTCCTTGACCTCTAATAATATTCTTGAAACCCATGAAAAAAACACACCTCAGACACTATATTGGGTTTCTTTCAAGAATTCACAAAATCAACCTTTATGGGATCAATAGAAACACCACCCTCTGAGAAGACCTACCCCAATTAATGAACTTAATGAATCTATATCATACTATTTGAGATCATTATATATGACCAATTATAAAAAAATAATTCCATAATAATCCATAATTGATTGTGATTATTGTATTTTATTAATGGAAACTACCATAACCCCATTTAGATTTTACTGAAAGATCCAGTTCATGATTCCCAAACACACATTTAGGGGGGTTATTCAATGTCAAATGACATCACTAGAAACTCATAGTGACAATAGAGACACGTAAACATCATTATTGGGACATCCTACACGTGGACCTAATGATGGTAAGAACTAGACTGAGATAAATATTTGAGAAACACTTCTCTCCCTTCACTAAGTTTAAGAGATAATAAATTATTGGAATATGGTCTTTATTCTTCATTTTTACCAAATTCAAATAAATATAGTCAATTAAAATCTTTAAAATCCCATCCACCTTCTTGGATAATATAATATAATATTCTTAGCATCACACATTAGGTTTGATAAATCCCATCTCTAAATGATTATTTAAATAAATATTTAGTTGATATAGATCAATCAGGTCCTTATGATATGATTCTAATGATATTAGTGTGCTCTTTGGGTGAAGTATAATATTGAAATCAATCTCATGATTAGAGGGAATCCATAAAAATTCCTCAAGGAAAATTTACATATACACCCCAACCATTGTTATAATTTTTTTCTCTTTAGAATCAATGGATCACATTTCCATTATCTAAAACTTGTGGGTAATAGAATGAAATATCATAAGGGTCTTACCTAATTTTAAGATTTAAGGGACCCATTAACACATAAAAGTGAACTTTAATCCATATTTTCAGTGACATAAATCCCTATACCAATTGAAATACACCTATTCCTAGATGATAGATGACAAGTACACACTCAATATAACATCATAAGGTCTCATCCCCACCCTGATGAGTTCCTAAGAGAACATTACTCTATGGAGAGAAGGTATATACTGTTGGAATGTATAAGGGAGGGGATGATCCCTACTATTAGGAATATATAGATGATGTTTTTAACCTAATAGATCTACTAGGATCTCTAGCTTAGTAGAAAACGTACACATATAGAAACAAATAACTGTCACGAGTATTGAGGAGTATGAATGGGAATTTATAGAATAGGCATATCATACCTTGAACTATATTGAGTTACGCTTTCTCAAACCACTCTATCAAATTAATATAACCTTCTCCCTAACCTCAGTCACCAAAATTTTATCATAGTATCCCTGGAGAATGTGGTTGTGTAAGTGGATAAAATAATATTCCACCTCTAGATACTCCCACAACACCAGCTCCTCTGACATAACCATCACTAAAAGTACTACCTTGTACTCCACGGTTTGGTACATGGTATTTAAAATACCAATGATAGTGTGTTCTATCAACTATATTTCAACAGATATACCTTACTTCTCACATCATGGGGTAAAATCAATTCATATTTATACTTTATATATATACAAACTAAGATAAATCTTTTGGGGGTGTGGGAAAAATTTCAAAGGCATAAATTTATATATTTAAGACCAGGATCATAAATATGGAAGCCTCCTATAATGTGATTGTATCTCATATCATTTTCTAGATGCTTCAATTGATTTAGTTAAGTACCTAGTTGTAAATGATTTGGTAAACTCTTGATCACAATGGTATGCTCCAAACTTTAGCTTAAGTTTGAATAAACATACATATAGTACCAACTCAAATATCCTACTAAGTTCCTCATTCAAACATATAAACCTGAATATATCCACCATAAATCATATCCTAAGAATACCTCCTATGGTCTGTAAACATTATAGAAAATTGAAAGACTATCACACTACCCTTCTAGAGGACCAATATATCTTGTACTCACACTATAAAGACCCCAATACCAGAAACTCATAGTAAGTCCCTTGATTTATTGCTATGTCATATATACAAATGGTTAAATCCTGAATCACTGATCAGTTTTTTAGTTTTGGAGAACCAGATACATACATTATGCCCATTTTACATTTGGAATAAAAAATAAAACATAATAATTACAAATAGAAAATGTACATTATCCTTTAAAACACATTCAAAGATATCTTATTTATATACTATGTAATGAAAACAAAATAAGGGTGATATCTAATGCTTAGTAAGGGTTATGTACTGTAGAACCTATCAGGAATCAATAAATAATAAACAATATTCAATGGTAAATAAATGAACATGGATTCCATTAAATAAATAACATGGATATCATAATTACATAATGTATAATCAATATGGTATATTAAATAACTGAACATACATTCCACTTAAATAATTTTACTGCATGAAAAGATAATTCATAATCAATATAGAAAGCTAAGAAATGAACACACATTTAATTTAATCAATAATCTAAGAATAAAATGAATTTATAGATATTATCATTTTGAAAATATCATGGAAAATAATAAACTAATTCTCAATAAAAGAGAACCTTGATTATTGGACACCATTATCTCAGGAATCATGATACCTCTACTATAGAAACCATTCCCAAGACAATTTAAAACTACATGTAGAAACCCATTTAATAAAGCCAACTTATTTGTCTCATAATACCTATCATTCAATTGAGGGGTTATATTTTATAGGGATATGCCTATCACTTCTTGTCCAAAGCATTCATCATATATATAATGATCTATTTAAATAAATAATAAATATGACTTGTCATAAATTATATGCATTGAGTAAAGGATATAGATTTATCAATATTTATTCAGTTAATAAAATAAATTTCAATGTAAACTCCATATATAAAAATGGTATATGGTTTAGGAAACAATTAAATACATCATATATAAATATTGATATTTAATATAAATTTAGCTTTCAATAAAAAAATCATCACACAAAAGTGATTTTTTAAAGATAATGTTAATAATCAAAAAAGGAAAGTGATATTGTTTAACAACTTTTACCAATTAGTAATTTTAAATTAAAATTCCATTAGATTAAATAATTAATATATTAAATTAAAGTAGTGTGTTAAATTATTTAATAATAATATTGAATGAATAATTGGAAATATATACACTATATACAATAAATTAGGTGTATTAAATTATAATACTCTTCCATTAAGATAAATTGAGATGAAGTCCCATATCATATGCTTTTCATTAGTTTTTAATTATTTAACCTATTGTATAATGGTTTTATGAAAGTTATTAATTTATACCATAACCATGATAATATTTTTAATATCACATATTTCCCTTTTATATAATTTTATCACATGTTTGTTGATAATATTTAATTATTACCATTGTTTCAAGTGTTAATTGAATTGTTTTTTAATACATTATTTTTCATGAAAGTTCCAATTATTGTGAATAACATATAGTTTCATAATATAAAAATTAATAATCGTTAAATAATTATCACATTTTTACATAAATTATACTTTTATAATAAATCATGAAATATTGTTATGAAAAAAGAAGTATGTTGTGATCAAGTAGATGGTAGGTCGTACCTACGATTTAGTAACAAACCCATTTTTTCAAATATAATTATGGAAAGGGGGTATGTAATATTTAATATTTAAAAAATTATAATAATATAATAATTATAATATTTTATACTAATCTATATAATCCTTGTGGTGTTGTGAAGTAAAGAGAGTCACATAACTTTGTGAACGTGGTAGTCCACACATACAAGAACGTTGTCATCATCATTAAGTGAATGAAAAGGTAAGAGAGAAAATGATATATTATCATTTAAGAATGATTTATATTTCATGAATATAATTTTTATTTCAATAATATCACATATAATCATTATAATTAACCATTTCACCTCTCATTTAAAGTGTTTGTGAAAGACGAATCACATCACTTCGTAAAGTGGTAATCTTAAACAAATATGAGTGATGTTGTCGTATCCCCTATGAAATAGAAAGAAAAAAAGGTATATATAATATAATTAAAGCATAGGTATGATTATTTTATAAGCATCATATATATAATTTTTATCAATCATCATACTCTACTGTGGGAAGTGGTAATAGAAAAATGAATGACATCAGTTCGCAAGGTGGTAGTTCACCATATGCATGAACGATGACTTCATAATCCATTTGATGGATGTAAATATTTTATTGGTGATTTTATTAATATAAAAACATATAATTATATGGAATATATTGTTGTTTTTATATCATCATGGGTTAATAAAAATATAGTACATGTAGGAAGAAATAAAATAAAAGGGCTCACGAAAGAGCATTACATATTCTTTGGGTATCCTCCTTAGGTTTTCACCAAATCCTTAAAAGGATGGATTTTAGAAAAAACTAAGGATTATATGATGAGTGTATGGAATATTTTAACTCATTTGAGAAGATATTGTCGGAAAAAAATATTGTGAATGTTTTAAAAATATAGGAGAGTTGGTATACTTTTATAAGTGATGTGGGTGTCCCACTTTTGAGTTTTTTATAAGATTATGATGATCATATTTTTATCAGGAAAAAACCCTAAATATTATTCCATTATCATAAAAGAAGTTATATGGTCTAAATATCTGAATAAAATGGGTTTTTTACAAGCTTTCATGTCGTTTTTAACTTTTATCTTATTAGTTTAACCCCCGATAAATCTATTCTTACCTTAACCATGATAATTAATTTATACTAACTTCACTATTAACTTTGATAAAAAATTAAGTTGAAAATATTATAAATTATAAATAATGATGATTAAAAATATATAATTTATTATTTAAATATTTAATTCAAAATTTTGAAACTTTTATTATAAAATTAATCATGAAGACAATGAAAAATTGATTTTTTAGAGAGAAAATATTCAAATGTTTTCAAAGTTTTAATAAAAAAAATAAAATATTAAAATGATTAATTGAATTAATAGATATATAATTTAATTATTTATACTATAAAATAAATTAAAAAATATATATTTTAACATTATAAATTATTTAATTTCAAATGCATTTTTCAATTAAAATTTAGTTTTTTTACAATTCAAAAAAAAATGAAACCTTTTAGAAAAATCCAAAAATCAGCCTAATGTAATTTTTCTATTCTTAGTTCAGAAATTAATTTAGTTTTATCAAATAAATTCTTTAAAATTGGTAAATATTAATTTTTTTAAAAACAAAATTTTGTGAGGTAGGGATTTTTGAAAATAGTATAGTATCTCATTTGTTTTTGAGCTTGGTGTTGCGTGCATCATAATAAATCAAAGAAATTAAATTTATACTAAAAAAATATGTTTTAATTTATTTTGGGGTTACATTATTCCCTTATATAAAAGTTTAATCATCAAAGTTTCATGTATATTACCTCCAAAGTTAATGAGGGAAGTTCTTTTTCATGGTATCCTCTAATTCCAATTTTGCATTCTCCATTTTGTGATATCTCCAATGTACCTTTACAATATGAGTTATCTAATTAATAAACCTATTCTATCTTGTATCAATAGTATATATGGTATATTCATAGTAAGATATATCATTTTAGAATTCCATTTCATCATAGGTGATCATATTTTTTGGGTATAGCATTTTCTTTCTTCACAATGATATATG
Source organism: Viscum album (assembly GCA_963277665.1). Lineage (NCBI taxonomy): Eukaryota > Viridiplantae > Streptophyta > Magnoliopsida > Santalales > Viscaceae > Viscum > Viscum album. Next base: position 207,329,951 of record OY728146.1, on the reverse strand, counting down.
GATCACATCAACTAATTTTGAGAAATTTGGTGGAATATTAAAATTATAAAAAAAATATAATAATTTCAATGATTTATAAATTTTTTATATACCTAGAACTCAATTTATAATTCTTATTAAACATTATAACACCCTTCTAAAAATATACTTCTAAGAAAGCCTGATATCCCACTTGGAATTCCAAATCTTTCCTCTAATTATCGGAATAATGCTTTTGCCTACTTTGAGATTATTCAGTGTGTTCTTGAATATAATTTACCTATGTTTTTTCTCTTCATATTATTCTAGGTTTTTAATTATCTTTCACCAACTTCATCTCAACAAGTTTGAGTGCATCATATCTTTCTATATAATGCATCATACAATTCCATTTGAAAATTAAAATTGAAACTATTATTATTGGAAAACTCTAAAATGGTTAATATTGTTCCCATATTCTTTTAATGTCAATTGATCATGACCTAAACATTCTTTCCATTTATTGATTATTCCTTATAGACCATCCATCTGTTTGAGGTAGGTAGGAAGTGGTCAAATGATGCTCGGTATCATGAGCTATCTGAGGACTCTTCGATAATTTCAATGTAAAATGAGGGAATCGTTCAAACACAATTGAAATATGTACACCATGAATTCTTACAACATAATTTATATAGATTGTTGTAAGGATATCAAGAGGTAAATCAACTCTTATAGTAACAGAATGTGCATATTTTGATGGCGGTCAATGATGACCCATATTGAATCATTATTTCTAGGACTCTTTTGTATTTATATGATAATTTAAATTGTAATTTCATCCCATTTCGGCATAATAATATGACGAGGTTGCATGAATCTTATAGTTTTGTGTCTCACATAATTCACTTGTTGAAAAACAAAATATTGAGACACATAATAATCAATTTACCACCTCATTTTACCCCATAAAAATTGTTCCCTCAAATCCCTATAAATATTTTTGATACCATGTTGTATAGAGAAATTTGAGTTATGAGTGTAACCCAACAATTACCTTTTTATATCAAGTATATATGGAACACATAATAACTTTCCAAATTTTCAAATATTATCTTCACAAATAAATTCTATTAATTTTCTAGCATTCACATATTTAATATTCTACTAAAAGTTCTCATTATTAGATTGAGAAATATTTATCTTTAATAATAACAATATACTTGAAATAATTTTCAAAATGGGTGATGTCTCCCCTTAATTAATAATTCCAATAACCATATTTACTAGATCCATAAACATAGTATCCCTTGTAATCCTCTTGGTATTTGAACTATGTGTTATTTCCTATTCAATGCTCCCAATACCTTTGGTTTCCTTAGGTGGTGGTTTATTTAGAAATCATATTCCTTGAGTAGCTCAATCCATCAACTTTTCCTCGTGTTGGGATATTTTTGTGAGTGTCTATATCTCATATCATTCACGATAGAGGTAATGTCACCATATCTTCAATGTAAGGATCATAGATACCAACTCAAGATCATGGGTAGGATATTTTAGTTCTTCCTTCATTAATTACCTTGAAGAATATAAAATAACTTTATCATTTTTTATTGGAGAATCAAAAAATACCTTATTTTATGCATCACATTATATTAAAACCCCATCATTTACACATAGTAGAGTCGAAATCATATAATTTTCCAATATTCTATATATTTCATCCAAACATTTTTCACATTGATTTTTTCAAATAAAATTATAACTTTTATGTTTAATCTTGGTTAATGGGTTAGCCAATCATAAAAAATTCAAACTGAATCATTAATAGTAACATACCAAACCAATGAAACTACATACCTTAGTTTTTTTCATTTTTATAGGTCATTCTAGTATTTACTTCTTCTTCATAGGGTCAATTTGGATTCCATACTTTGAGACTATATAGCTAATAAAAGATACATCTTGAAGCCAAAAATCAGTGTTACAAAATTTTACATATAACTATATTCTTCTAAGATTATCAAGAATTATCTGTTAGTGATTATCATAATACCAGTATCTTTTATAATACACCAACATATAATCAATTAATATCCCATGAAATAATCAAAATTCCCCTTCATAGATCTATTCATTAGATCCATAAAAACATAGAGTGAATTAGTCAATAAAAATGGCATAATATTAAACTCATAATGACCATAGAATATCCAAAAATATTTCTTTGTAATTTATTCCTTCTTTACTGGCAATTTGTAATACTTAAAATGATGGTCAATATTTTAAAAATACTGGACTCGGTGATGTTGATCGAATAATTCATTAATGTGAGGTAGAGGATACTTTTTATATATCATAATATTATTAATCTCCCTATAATCAATGCACACACTCATGGATCTGTATTTATTCATAATGAAGATAACAGGGGTTCCTCTTAGAAAAACACTAGGGAGAATAAATCCCTTATTAAATAACTTCTATAGTTTTTTTTGAACTCCACTAATTCCAAAATGTCCATTCTATATGGATTTGTTGACATTGGTCTTGATTCTGGGATTAAATCAATTGAAAAATAAAATTTATACTTTGGGGGTGTCAAGAAAATTCCTCAATAAATACATCAATATAGTCCCATATAATTGGTATATCATCAATTAAAATATTACCTTCTCTATCCCAATATTTTGTTTTCTCTTCTTCCCCAAGAATCACGTTTATTATATCATTTGGGGGTGGATCTATATATATCCCAAATTTTGAGGTCTCTTGTATAAATATAAATAAATCTACATCTTCCTTGCAAATTTTAATTTACATCTTTTTTTAATAAATTATGTCATTATACTTATAAATTCATTCCTTACCATGGATTATATCAAAGTAAACTATAGGTTATGATAGTTTTTTCTAAAAATAATGCAAATTTATGTTTTATAATAGGGATTTTGTAAGACGTCAATGTTGTTGTGAGACTTCCCCTATAATTTTTGTTCTTGAATAATACCCCCCATAAATTAAAGTTGGAATGTGTATGTTTTTTGAAAAATTAGATAGATATAAAATAGTGTGAGTATCTAGATTCAAATAAATCATTATCTAAATTTGAATTTATTACTAAAGTGTCTACCACCATGTCATTGGGTACTTACACCTCCATTGTGGTAATTGAAAAATCATAGCCTTCTACCCAAGACCTATTTTGTAGTAGATTCCTTTGATGCTTCGGATACTGGGGAGAATAATTCCCCACTTCATTAGATGTCAAATAATGGATATAATTTGTTTTTTCCCTCTCTATTCATGAGCCATATTCCTTTTTTCCTGCACTTATAACACACTCACATTCCCTTCAAGCACATCCCATGAGGTTTTATTCCACAATTTTCACAATATGTAAATTTCCACATCCTCATATTCTTCCTTGATGAGTTATATTTCTATTGGTTTTAAGATGGATTATTTATCTATTGATTCCCATTGAATATATTTATTATAGAAAATCACTTCTCTGTTTTAATGGAACATAATTGTATTCCGTCATATGATGAAAACATTTTATAGAATAGTACCCTTTAAGGAGTTTTCTTAATACATTAAAATAAATTTTCAATATTTAACTCTTTTTTGTGTAAGTAATATGTTGAATAACTTCCTAACCATATAAATATTTCCTCATGCTCTGCAACACTTTATTCTTCCTTTTTCTCTAATATAAGGAAAATTCTATTCATTTCATTTTTTTTCTGAGGGAAATATTTATTAGGTTATGTCTCCTTAAAATCATTCTATTCGATGTGTTCAATTTATTTTTCCTCCCTAGTATTCTAGATCAATGACCCCCGTTAATCAAAATCTCTTTTGAGACAATACACTGCTTTTGTAACCTTTTCCTTTTCATTGCATACCAATTCCATAAATATCTTCTCAAGAGACTCAATTAATTCCTCATTTGTCTTTGGATTAATAGTAACACCAATTTTTGGGGTTTTATATCATGTAAAATTACCCATAATAGGAGAATATCATTTTGGAATAACTTTCTCCATCTAGGAAATGTTATTTTTCATAACAAGATTAAAATTTAGTAATATTGAAAAAAAATCTCTATTTCAATGCCAACTATATTGTCTTCCTCCATAGGATAATATCTACATTGTCCATGAGTATTTACACCCATATATATTTATGTTTCATTCATAAAAAATTCCATATATTGGATTATTTCATAAAATTATTGACATTAAATCATAATGTAAAATCCAAAATATGATGTAACACTGAACATAATTTCGAAATTATGCATTTCTAATCATAGAATAATAAACTTGGTTTCTTTAGATATATATTCATTTTAAAATACTTCATAATGGGTTTTAACTAATATTTTTATTATCAAATGCATATACCATAGGAGTGTAAAACCAAGTGTGAAATAAGACTCATTTTCATTCACCAGGAAATGATCAAGTTTATCCCAATGTATCCTTTTTAGATTTATTAACCCTAAGTACATATATATTAGAACCAAATCAACTTTTTGAATCTAAAAAGTTGTATACTTATTGTAAAATCCACATAATACTTTTTTTACTAAAAATTTAGGACATTATTCTACTCTTATCCTGAACATTTATCAAAGGGTCCTATTCTCTAATCTATTCTTTCATTAATATAGTTTCCAAGGTCTCTACAAAACATCCTATAATACAAAGTGTATTGACACCAAACCTAGTAACTCGAAGATGATTCTTTAATTAATTACATTGTAATTGAATAAAATGTTCAAATCTTGAAGGAAATATAGCTATTTTAGAGATCCAGATACATGCATGATTCTTATATTACAATGGGAGTAGATAATAAAATATACTAAATAATAACAGAAAAATAATTTCATCCTTGAAAACTCAATCAATAAAATATTCTTCAAATTATGTAGGAAACAAAAAAAATAAGGGTGATATCTAATGCTCATAAGGGTTACATATAGCAGAATCTATCATGAATTAATGAAGAATAAACAATATGTCATGGTAAATAACTTAACAAACGTTTTATTTAATCAAAAACATGGATTTCAAAGTTAAATAGGGAATAATAAAAATATAAAGGTGAATTATTTAACACAAATTACATTTAAATAACATGAATACATGAATAGATATGCAATATTAAATATGTAAAGTTAATTAATTGAATGCACATTCCATTTAATCAATAATTTTAATATGGAATTCAACCACAGATAATATCATTGTGAAAATAACACGGATAATATGAAATGGATTTTCAATATAAGAAATTCTTAATTATTGGATTTTATGAGCTTAAAAAACATTATACCTCTAAAATCAAGACCTTTTACAATCCAATTTAAATCTATTGGTACAAAACCAATTATTATGGCCAATTTATTTGTCTTACGAGACATAACGATGCATCTAAGGGATATATAATAATGGGAACCACTATTAAAAACAAGTAAAAAATCATTCCTCACTATTAACGTCAAGTAAAAAATAATTCCTCGATATATAATAGTTGATTTAATTTATGAATCAATATTCCATATCATCAAATATCTGGATTAAGTAAAGGATGTTGATTTATCAATATTTCCAAAGTTAATCAAAAAACATTCAAAGTAAACACTGTAATTAAAATATTTATAAGGGTAAGGAAATAATTATATAAATAAAAAAAGAACATGGATATCTAAGGCAAATATAATTTTCAGTTAAAAATAATCACAAGAAAGTGACTTTTTCTATATAATGTTAACAATCACATAAAAAAGTGAGAATGTTTAAAAAATCACTTGGTAATTTTCCGGTCAAAACACCATGGATGAAATAATTCAAATACAAACATAAAATAACATGAACTATTAATTAATCATTATATTAAATGTAAAAAAGGATAGCATATAAATCCTAAAATTCAAATTTTGTGTATAACATTAGAATATTCCTCCATAAAGAGAAATTGAGATGAAGTCCCTTACCTCACATTTTCCTTTAGTAGGATGTGATTTAATATTCTATATAATGTTTTTAAGCTTAATATTAATTTTCACCAGAACTATATTAATATCCATATATCATATATGATCCTTTTACAACACATTATCACTCATTCAATGATAATCTTTCATTATTCCCATTTTTTCGAGTGTTAATTTTCATGTTTTATCATTTTTTTTATGTCATGAATTTTTTGATTCATGTGGATATTATATAGTTCCATAACCAATTAAATAATAATTATTATAGTATTATAGTATTTTACATAAATTTTAATTTTAAAACCAATCATGAAAGACAGTTAAGAAAAATGAAGTATGTTGCAGTCATAGAGATGGTAGGTTGTATGTACGCATGAGTAATGTATTCATTATTAAACGATCATTTTAGAATGAAGGAAAGTAATATTTTATCTTTAAAAAATCTAATAATATCATAAAAACCGTATTATAATCTTATATTTATATATCAACCATGTGGTTTGGTGATGAAAATTGATTCGCATCGCTTCGTGAAGGTGGTAGTCCAAGCGTACATGAATGACATTATTATCTTTAAGTGAGTGAAAAGGTAAAAGATAAAATGTTATATTATTTTTAAATAATAATATGTATGTCATCAGTATAATAATTATTTCATTTATATCACATAAAACTATTACTTTTTTTATTATCATCTTCTATGAAAATTGTTAGTGAAAATGAATCACATCGCTCCACGAGGTGGTAGTCCATCTTGCATATGAGTGACATTATCATATAACATACAAAAAGGAAATGAAAAATTAATATATGATATAATGAATAATGAGGAATAAATATTTTATAAAAATCATATTTTTTTTATTCATCATCATACCCAACCAGGTGGAAATGTAAAATGAATGGCATCAGTTCCCAAGGTGATAGTCCACTCTATGCACAAATGATGATTTTTTAACCAATTTAATAGAAGTGGAGATGGTTTCAAGTAATGAAATTGATATTAAAAAATATATGTATATGGATATAATTATTTGATTATATAATAATGTTTTAATAATAACTGAGAGTGTTGGAGGAAGGAATAAAATAAAATTTCACGTTTAAGAACATCACCTCATCTCCATGTATCCTCATTAGGTTTTCTACAAATCCTTCCTATATTGGATTTATAACCAAATTAATTTTAATAAAATAATGGCAGTTAATTGAGGAAGGTATTTGGTTTGGTATTTACGAAACCATAATGTTTTTATACTGTGAATAATGGAGGATAGGGTGGCCTCTAATAAGTAAGGTGAGTGGCACATTTGTAATTTGTTGAAAATATTCAATATTACTAATGTTTTTATTGTAACAAATTCTCAAAAAAAGTGTCATTATAGTACCTATAAGAGATAATGAATAAATATTTTCAGTTAAATGGCTTTGAATAAGTTTTCAGGTGATTTTTAATCCCCATATTCTTATTTTAAACCATCGGTAAATCCGTTTTTACATTAACCGTGGTAATTAGTTTTTACTATTTTCACAATTAATATTGGTAAAAAATTATGTTCAAATTATTATAAAATAAAAATTAATTTTATTACAAATATTTAATTCACTTTTAAAAATTTAATTCACAAAAAGTGAAAATTTTAATTTAGAATTAATCATGTAGATGCAACGAGAAAATGGGTCTTTAAATAGAAAATGTTCAAATTTTTAGAATGTGTTTAGATTGAAATTAGATATTATAGTGATTAAAATAACATAAATTTGATTATATATATAATTGGACTAATTTTACTTTAAAACCAATTCTAAATATACTTATGCATTTTACAGTTTTAAATAAAATGGATGTTTTCTTTTAAAATTCAGTATTTTTTACAATTTATCAAAAAAATGAATCTTTTTAGAAAAATCCCAAAAATTATCCCTCTGATAATTTTGATATTATGATTTTAAAAATTAATTCAATTTTATCAAATAAATTTTATAAAAATGGTGAAAATTAATTATAAATTATGTGTTTAAATCTCAACTCTATTAAAATAATAGAGTATCATGTTTCGTTTAAACCCAGTGTCGTATGCATCACAAGTTATTGAATAAATTAAATTTATTCTAAAAGAAACATATTATATTACCTTGTAAAATTACATAATCCTTTCTCAATATCATCAAATTTTACTACTCTCTGAATAAGAAACCAATATTTAACCAATGTTGTGTTGCATCATCAGAAGCTTGTGTATTCAATGAGCATTGGAACCCTACGTTTCATTGGACAAGACTCATAGAGAGAACTAATATATGGTCATTGACTATATAAACTAGAAAAAAGATAAAATAAATAGACTCCATATAGTACTTTTATGACTGAGGAAATGAATCACCCTAAAACATATATGTTATCAGTCTATAGAAACAATGAAGAAAACATAGCCTATGTAGAGTCTCAACCTATACTTTAGAAACTAAAATCTATACTATGCATGGGTTTGATTTATTCCTAAATTATATGGGATCAAAAATCTCCTCTACTGGTTTGGAAAACACTACCTTATCAAGTCCATAAAATAATTTTTTGTCGCTAAACTGATCAACAATAAGGGGATGAACCATTTTGATGGGGTCAAGAAAAGACTTCATATAAATAATGAAATAATACACAACAGACACACTACATGATGTATTTACTATTACATAATATCATCTAACCAATGGGTTTGAATTATGACTTGACTCACAAGTTATCATAGTCCTAGTGAATGGTTTTGTTAGATTATCCCACCAATCATTGAGTTCCTTGGTCTGTGAGTGTAACATCTTGAGATTAAAGAATATATTTTTTCCTCCAAAATAATACTACGTTCGATAGCTAGTTTAAAATGTAACACTAAACTGAAATAACTACTATCATATTACATGAATGTTATCTATAAAAATATAAGAATAATAAAACCACAATTATAAAAAACAAATTAACTAATTAAAAACTAATACATTTAGTTGATATAAAATCAATAAGATTTAATATTTAAAAGCATTGATCATTCTCAAATATCATTTTAGAGTATTAAAAAACTATATCAACAAATTTCAAATGATTATAATGATAATATATAATTATTTAAAATATTGAGTAATATATTAATATACAACAATTTTTAAATGTATCTGAAATAATATTGGGAAAATATATTTTTTTAGAAGGCCATTCTTCAATAAAAGTAGTTTTTCATAAAAATTTAAATTATCATTTAAAAGATAAAATTATAAATTTTGGATTTTGAATTTTACAAAATTAAAAAATTATTTTAATTTAAAAAATTATTATTATCCGAAGTTAAATTTTTTATACTTTTATAAAATAATTATTTTTTAGGTGAATAGTGAATAATATAGTTTCTACGAAATCTTATAGTTTAGTATTATATTAATAAGTATGTACGAATTGAAAAAATATAAAACATTTTCGATGATCAAATATTTATTTGTGAATTAAAACTATATATTTCTAAATAATGTTATGAATTTCTAAAAACTATTTTTAACAACTTTAGTAATATTTCCCCATAAAAGAATCAATTTTTATCTTTTATTTTAATTAAATATTATATGGTAAATTTAGATTCTTTATTTATTTTTAAGAAAAATAATTTTTTTAAAGTAAAATAATTTATATCTTTAAAATATAAAATATTGTAAAATTTTACCTATATATATAAATAAATGTTAAAAATAAACATTTTCTAAAACTGAGTTTTTACGTATTCCATGTGATAAGGTAAAACTAAATTTTTAAAATAAATATAAATTTTATTTCATAATATTAATTTCACATTTTAATTTAGTAATTAAAAAGTATATAATATTTACCATTTTATTTTGAGTCATTAAAATGAATTAGTTAGGTAAAAATATGTTACCAATGTTAATTCCAAAAAAAGGTAAAGGGGGCTAATCTAAGGAGTTAAAGTCATAACATGTTAAATTATATATGTAATTAAGTGTTTGATGTTTTTATAGACATAACCATCTCTTCACTTCCTAATTGATAATTTCATATCCTCTTTTAGATGTGAATCAAGCACTCCCTTTATATAAAGTTGAAATATTTACAAAAAATGTCATTTTAATCACTTATAAAAGGGGTCTCTCACAACCCCTTGAAAATAACTCCCAAATTTTGGTTACCACTTAAAACTATGAGCTCATTACTTTCCCTATAATTCTATTTCACTTCTTTAGCTAATGGTTACAAGAATTGATCTCTATCCTTCCATTTCCATTGTTTCCTATGAGGGAAAACTCAAGTCCTCAATGCGTTTACTCATTTTCCATAACTTCTTTTATTTTATATAATACTTTCCTAAATATAATTTTATAATTTCTATATAATTTAAAATATATTTTATAATTAATGTTATTATACTAAGGTAACAATAATTAACCACTTTTCCACTTTTCAATTAATAAAAACAAAAATGACTTTTGTGTGTGTGCGAACTATAACCACCATAAAATAACATGTCTTATTTTTCATATATCTTATTTATTATATGATAAAATAACTTAAAATAAGATCCAACACATTAATAAAGACTAAATAACTTCATTAATTTTTTTTAATAATGGTATTACTCCCAAATAGAACACTCTTATAATCATAATCATCCATTAATTATGGTATAATCATGTTTGGTTTGGTCTAAAAACATACTTGAAAAATGATATAAAATAAAATCTAGGATGGATATTAGAAATTAATTACTGATGATATATGATATACATAATTAAGTTAGGATTTTAATTTGTCTTTTATTGGAAGCATTCATATTAAAATAATTAATCAAGATACAATCATTCATTCGTTGAAGTTCAACAAAAAATAGTCTACAACAAACATGACTAAATACTTCATACGATGAAGTTATAACATTATAAAATACCATGAAACATAAATTTTAGTATCTTTTATTCTATAGTAGTGATGAAATTTGGTAGATAAATGTAGATCAAAACCATTATTGTAAAACTAGTTAAAAATGATAAAAATTACCCACACCTTATATTAAACAAATTGATAATAGTTAATTAAAATAAATATAGTGGATAATTATAAATAAAGTTTATAAAATGGTTATAGAAACGAATCAGGTTATGAAATAGTCCCTAAAGAAAGTTATTTTGGTTTTACAGGTGATTAAATTGCTTTATTATAAGTTAATAATTACGGTAAAAGGTTCTTTGTCTAAAATTTAATTCCTTGATTCATATTTCTTATTCTGAATCATGATATCTTTTTTATGGTATGTTCAGCACCAAATGAATTTGTTTTTGTATATTCACGTAGTTAAATGAGTTTAAATAGTTATTATTTGTTCTTTCGTAAAATGTATTTTAATGCATAAGATAGTTCAAAATGATAAAAATTACCCACACCTTATATTAAACAAATTGATAATAGTTAATTAAAATAAATATAGTGGATAATTATAAATAAAGTTTATAAAATGGTTATAGAAACAAATCAGGTTATGAAATAGGCCCTAAAGAAAGTTATTTTGGTTTTACAGGTGATTAAATTGCTTTAGTATAAGTTAATAATTACGGTAAAAGGTTCTTTTTCTAAAATTTAATTCCTTGATTCATATTTCTTATTCTGAATCATGATATCTTTTTTATGGTATGTTCAGCACCAAATGAATTTGTTTTTGTATATTCACGTAGTTAAATGAGTTTAAATATTTATTATTTGTTCTTTCGTAAAATGTATTTTAATGCATAAGATACCAAATTTGTATGGTTTTTTGTTAACTCAACTCTATTTATTCAGTTATAACGATTATTCATCAAATAATTTCTTACAATATTAGTTTATTACACCTAATTATTTTATTTTATCGTAATTTTTCTTCAAGTATATCAAAAAATTATTATTTTTACCCATATATTTTTATTTGTTAGAATGGTAAAATTATTTTCTAAAAACTCTTGTATGACCTCTCTCATCGTATGTATATTTTCTTTTATAATCATCCATTCCATGTTTTAAAATGGTTTTCAAAATGATTTTAACAATTATGGATTTTCAAAATAAATAGATGTATTCATTGAAATTAATATTCTTCTTTTAAAATAAATTCATTAATTTTTTTTAAATAATATTTATAACAGCTTATATTTTTAATAATGATATCTTTTATGTTTTTAGCTCTTTCCATGGAAAGCCATTGAAAACATATTTAATTTATAAAATTCATTTTCTAAAAACTATTTTGGTTTTATGGAAAACAAATTTTCAAAATATCATGAATAAATTTTGTAATTTTAAAGAAAACATTTTAAATAGTTTTTATGAATTTTGGAATGGGATATTTCTTATTGATTTTAAAAATGCTTTATCTTATAATAAGTTTACTTAAGAAAATTTGAACATAAAATATCTAATTCAATTCTGGATATGTTTTATGAATCACCTAATAAATTCCATTATTAAATACCTCTTTTGGGTGATTGAATTTTTTTAACCAATATACATTTTATTTCATGTTATGTAATACCATTTATAAATGATATGAAAACCATTTTCATTCCATTTGTTATTAATGTTATTATATTTGAATGATATTTTATATGGAATACGTGTTTATAGATTATCAATATGATAAGGTTTTTTCGGATAAACCCCTGAGGTGGTTTCAGTCTGAAAAATCATTGAGATTGTTTGGGTTTTATAATTCCATGAGATAGTTTGGATATAATAAATCCTTAATATAATCTAGGTTCAATAAATCTTCAAGATATTTTGAGTTCATTAAATCCATAAAATTCATTGGATAATGTTTTATATCTATGGACATAACGAATAGAGACATACTTTTCATTGTTTAAAAACATAAAGGGTTCATATACTCAGATTTGTTCCCAAATATTAGGGTGTAAGTTATTTGGTTTTATAAGAATAAGATGTTTTAATTTAATTGTGTGATGTGCCTTTGTTATACTTCTTGTGTTATGATTATTTTCGTTTTCTTTAACACTCTTATTTTATGGTGTATGTTTTTCCATTTTATGTTACATTGTATTTTATTAGGCCTTAAGAAAAATATCATTATTCCAAGTTCATTTAATAAGATATTTTTTCCATTTTTAGGTTTTCTCATGTTCTCATGCTTGATGAAATGTGGATAAGATTTCCCTTACTATAAATTTTATCTCACCCTTTTCTTATGTATCTATCCCCATATTATGAAGATGAGTATAAAATATAATAAGTTTATAAAGAGTTATATTTTTGATCAATTATAGATAAATGTACACAACGGTTGTAAAATAAGTTACTTATGTAGTGGTCCTCAAAAATACTAATCCTTGTATCATTGGGTTTGCATGAATAGTTTTTGAGATATAATTTTAGACTCATGAAAATGTTGGAAAATAAATCTATGTTTTTCTTGATTTTCTTTAGTTAACCACACACAAAATCACTTAACATTATTTCCCTAATTATCCCAAACAAATCCCCATGTGAACACTAAATCCAATATTCATCACTAAGACTTGAACTACTCTGATGCCTTTTGGAAATTAACTAGACCACCATGACTCTTCCTAGGATGGATGTAAGTTGATTGTACCACCCCAAGAGTACATCCAACAGATCAAAGGTTATTTCCAAGAACCAAGAAGGCATATCACACATATGTGAGGCCCTAGATTATAAAAAAATCGAAATACATGTATCTCTAGGATAAGATATATAAAACTAAAAACCAATGAAATATATAAATCCAATGTAGTATACAATTCATGTGATAAAGTTAAATAACCAAACAATTCAATAAAAACCAAATCAAGAAACAAGTCAAGTATAATTCCCAATAACACTTGATAAATAGTAACCGTCAACTACATAATAGATTATCACCATGTCACATAACCAACACCAAATTGACCATAAAATATGAGCACCACAGAGATCATATATGTTCTATCTCTACTAGCTTCATGATCCTCGGAACCACCTCTATATTTTTTGTCATCTACATTAAAACAAAATTCTTAAGAATGAAGATCATGTAAGGGTGAGTATAAATATTATGAGTAGGATTCCCTAAAACGGGATGAAATAGGATAGAATATTATATAAATAAAATAATCCAAGATATGATTTCTGGAAATAGTTATCCAAGTTCATTTAGGTCATCATTCATCATAGATTATCACCTATAAAATCAAATGCTAAAAATAAACTATAATACCTAGATCACCATATACAAGAAATCACTCAAACTGTATCACACAAATGACATCCACATCATCATATAATAACAGTAGTTGTGGGGATCCTACACCACAGAGAAGAGGATATGCTAGTTGAGCAGGTTACTGATGCTTATGGGGGACCTTCTCTATGATGTGTATAATTTGAATGGACTAGAGGGTTACTAAATAACTGAGTGGAAGACCAACACCCCAACACTATGGGAGGGTTATATACTACAGTGAGTACATAAATTACATGCACCCTATTGATGGTATTCTTCTAGGAGGGTTCTTGACCCCTTTAGTAGCTCTAATAATCAACCCACACATGACATCATCTATACAATGGATGAAAACACTAACCACTCAAACACCTAAAAAATAAAAACTAGATGATTAATAGATACATAACATTGCATTATAAATGGAAAACAACTCAATGTGAAATAATTATGCAAACAAAATTATCCCCATTGTGATAAAATATGAAAAATTTAGGAATTTTCTGAGTATGTGACTTTTTACCAGAACAGTACACAACATGTAATACACTCAATTAGGTTGGAAATGTACCATACCAAATGTACTTATCATGTTGCATTATACATATAATATGCATTGCGGAAGATTTTCATAAGTACATAGGGTCTATAAAAACAACAAAACATGTAGGAATAACCGACTATTTAGAATTTCTAGCATGTACACATCAAATCATGCCTTCTATTATACACATTTTTTATGATTTAGTACATGATGTGTGAGTCAAGCTCAATGACTTAGTTTGTACATGGATACAAACTAAGTTACACATTCTTGAGATACATGGTTTTATACCTAATTTAAAATTGTGCCTGGAATTTATTAAACTGTGTAACCCAATCATTGTATCCTATAGATTACTTTGTGTGTATCCCAATGAACTATGTAATGTGTAGTGAGTAGTTCTATATCTTAAATATATTATATTCTGAGTTCTTTACTTATTATACCTCTAACACCATTATCATTGGTTTTACATCTACTAGATAAACATGGTGCCTCGAGCACCTCTTCTATCCCTCATTGATTCTTCTCTTAAGGGAAGTTTCTATCTCTGATCATTTTAAACATCCTAATTTTCCAAACCCACACAAAAATGATCATCAACTATCTCTCTTATCTCCATACATCTTCTGGTCACCTCCCATTTCTCTTTTATGTTTCCTCTTAACCATTATTGATCCTTATTTCACACACAAGGATACACCAATAATCTTGGCATAGACCATCAACCCATAATGGTGAGAGAATAAAACTAACTAGAGAAATTAACCAAAGAATGGTGGTTGGTGGGTAGATTCACACCCAAAATAAAATCAAGTAAATGTACTCATAATGATGTAGGTTATCAAGTTATAAATAGTTTAAGAATTAATGAATAGTAGTCAGTATGAATCCCAATTAACTTTTTATGAAATTAACAAATACCAAATAATAAATTATAATAAAATATTTGTTTCCTTTAACTCGTTACTTTTTCATGTAGTAAATAAATAAAAAACTAACCTTAATCATAAATCTATAAAAATAGAAAAATAGAAAATATATTAAACTATAATTAATTATAATATAATGTAATAATTAATTTCAAACACTAATTTTATATCTCATATTAATCATTTTGGTTAATTATCATTTTATTATTAAATAATAATTCTTTTAATAATTCTTTTCAATGTTAATATCACATAATGCTTGATAAGATTTAGTAATATAATAAATAATTAATCAATTTTGAGTAAAAAAACTATAAATAATAATAATGTCCAACCTAAAAGGAGTAAACATTGAATCATTTTATTCCACATCTATATACTCATTCAACACTTTTTTTAACACAAAAAAAATATAATGAATGATAGAGAGATGAATGTAAAAATTATTCTAATAGGATGATTCTATTGATAATTTTGATTATAAATTATTAAAATGTTATATTTAAAATTATGGATTATCTCAAGGGTGAAAATGATATAATATTTAATTTTAAACCCTAAGAATTATCAATTTGATATATTGATCCTAAATAATAGAATAACACGTCTCCAGGGAAAAAAATATTCATTCTTAACAAAACATTGACATTGAAATTATAATTTGGGGAACTTTTTTGGATTTATTAAATGTTCACATTTTTATGTAAATATTGTATATTAAATATAATAAATATTTTTTAATGTCCCATGATGAAAACATAAATGAGCAGGCTTCCTCAATACCTTTATAAATTTTATTAAAAAATGTTCAACATGAATTATTATATAAAAAACAATGCTGTTATAGTGACACTACTTCCTTACCAACCCATATGATTCTAAATAATATATACTAGAAACTATATCATTCAATACTCTCTATAATATAATTCTCTCACAAGACAACCCCAAATATACTCTGCTTAATCCAAAACTAAGACTTAATTGTGAAATTTAAAGCCTCGATTAGTTATGAGTTGATGAATAATTGTACAACACATCCCTATTATAACCCCTCTTAGGATTGTATAATATCCTAGTGGGACCCACAAACAACATTTGATGTTTTACATTTGTTGGAGGCAACAACCAAAGGTATAAAACACGCAAATGAGAGATATTACCCACATAAATCCTAGGAACATAATTGAAATCCACTAGTAAACTCCATCATATAAATGTAAAACCAATCCAATAATGCATAAAATTTCATACATAAGAAAGAAAATCTAAAATAAGTACCCAAAAAACTCTTTAAATATTGACTCCATGGAAACTAGTCATAATCATCATCATTTTATTAATAGATATGTAAAAATATCAATGGACACAATAAATGGACAATGAAAGAAAGACTATAGGGTCCTAAAATAATGAATTCCTAGAGCATGACCAATGACTAAGTCGATGCCGTCTACTACAAATGATCCCAATCACTGACTCCAACCTAAAAATATATAAAATATTATATATATCTGTGTGCGTGTGTGTGGATGAGCATAAAATTATACTTTGTATGATCCTCCTCACATTATATGATGAAAATGTAGAAGAAGCATGTTAAATCCTCGATAAATAATTAGAAAAACTAACTCGTTACTAATACCAGATCATCATCCACCACACCTCACCAAGTCTCAGTCACCAAAGTAATATAAAAATATATATACTTAGTAACCAAGAGACTATATAAGTAATGTTTCCTCAAAACCACTTCCCTACTCAACTAGTCACCCCCCCCCAGTGATATATTTCTTGGAGTTCCTATCACTTTAAAACCCATAACACCATTCCTCAAACAACATTATAATCCAAACTACATCACTAAAACCATATATTGTATTCCATAGCCACTTCACAACTTAAAACACATATGAAAACCTCATTACATACATCACATTGTGATGTAGAATTTAAACTTGAATTAAAACAAACAACTTCCCTCTGTGTAGAGACTCCGACCCTAGAAACCTAAAACTAGTGGTTTCTTTAATATATTGGAATATGATATAAGTAACTGCATCCTTAAGTACTGAATGGTTTTGTAATATTATAAAACTAGACACATTATTTAAACTCACAATTCATTTAAAACATAAAATTAAAAAAAGTCTTTAATAATTCCATTGTTCCCCTTATCTTATCCCAACATATCAATTATAGAAATTATCCTTGAATTCTGGGGAAAATAAAACATTATAAATGGGTGAGATTAGATACTTAGTAAGCGTAATCATACAATGTAAGATCTTGATAAATAAGGAATAATCAATATGGAAAGTAAAATATCTAAAACACATTCCATTTTATCAATAACATGAACCTAATATGGTAGGAATAAAATATGATAAAATAATTCTATATAAATAATCACATGAGCATTAAATATAACCATATATATTATAACTAATCCAATAATCACATAAATTATAAATAAATAAATTAATAATTATATAATACATAATGTTTGACACCTAAAAAAAAATCATATCCTTGTACCCACACATCTAATGCCATTTAGTCCTTGTGCCAATAAAACTATTTAAATACGTAAGACATTGGCCAAATCCAAATCTATATTAACTCATGAGACCTATCGATTTATAGAGGGGTTATATTGGGCTCTGTTTATCACTTACTAAGTCCAGTGAATTTATAATTTCACATGGGAGAATCATAATTCTCATAAAAATTTTATATTTAAACTAACATTTGAAATGTAAATGCTTTACCCAAATAAAAAACTTAAACATAAACAATCTAGCATAAAATGAATGGTATTAACATAGTATATCCCCAGTCAAACTGATCATAAACCATCTAGAAACTTAATATGAATGGTGTTATTGGACTATATCCCCATTTAATAATATGCAACATAAAATAATTTATTATTATATTTAAATTTTTTTTGAAATATCACATGGAAAATTTTATAATTAAAATAACCATTATTTAAAAATTATCCATTTTATTTTAAAACTAGAAATTTCATATAATATTTTTAAAATACCTTCTCTTAAAACTCACTTTTCAAAACAGAAAAAACATGAATACTATGGTTTTTTAAAATAATCTTTTAAATATGAAAACAGATGTTAAATTATATGGCTTTCATGATGATGGGTAATTCTATACATGTCGTATAAGTTAAAATGAACATTCCTTTTTTATAGTAAAATGGTTAGAAATATGGCTAGTTCAAAAAATAAGAAGAAGATCCCTTTAAACACATTTTTTGAATATTAAAAATGGGTAAAAAATTGTAGAGAAAATAATTTTTAAAAGGTTAATTAATTTTAATCCATTTTTAGAAAACATGTGTTTTAATGAGAAATGATTTTCGATCGAGAAGTGAAATAAAATCTGATTTTCTTAAAACAATTTCTCAATCATTTTAAGTAAAAAAGAGTGTTAATGGTAATGTTAATTAAAAAAGATCATGTATAACCATATTATAAATCATTAGATTGATATTAAGTTATATATATCAAATAATTACTCCATTTTAATCTTAAACAATGACAATCTAGAATAATGATTAGATTTTGTAATAAACCATTACAAATTTGGTAACTTTTGAATCATAAGCCCGATAAAATAAATGATATTAAATGAAACAATAAATACCATTAATATAAATATATTCAAGATATAACATTACAAATGGTCATCATATACCCCACATAATGGAAATAAGTGTTAAATATGGCATATGTCTCACAGATGTAAAAGTGAGATGAGAAACACTTACCTTCAGTATTATTTACTTTGTATGTGTAATACCCCTTTTTTTATTGGTTTTTATAATTTTATTAATTTATAACAGAAACATAATCATATTTATAAAATCATATATGTCATGTTATTACATTTTAGCACCCATTTGTTTACAAAATTTAATCATTTTCATTTTTTTGGGTTTTAATTGACTTTTTTTCTCATGTAGGTTTTTTCTTGATAGGTATAGTTCATGTGAATAAGATATGTATATATGTATAAATATATAATATTAATAATTATAATAATTTTATAAATATCATACTCA
Organism: Viscum album; assembly: GCA_963277665.1. Lineage (NCBI taxonomy): Eukaryota > Viridiplantae > Streptophyta > Magnoliopsida > Santalales > Viscaceae > Viscum > Viscum album. The sequence goes on along the minus strand of OY728146.1, from coordinate 207,310,156 downwards.
CTGAGTAGATATATTTTTATAACCATTTATTAAACTTGTACATGAAAAATTAATCGCATCACTTTGTAGAGAGGATAGGTCATACAAACGCATAAGAGATGATATCATACCCCTATTGAGTGAAATAGTAAGAAATTGGGTGATATATTAATTATAAAGAATAAATATTAAATCATATATACCACATATATTCACTAATATTATCCTCATTACATTCCATGTAAACCATAAGTGAAAAATGCATCACATCGCTACATGAGGCGATAGTCCATCGTACACACCAGTGATGTTATCATATTTGAAAATGAATGGAATAGAAAAAGGTATATATTCTATTAAAATTAAAAAAGTATAATAATATCCTAAATTTCATATAAATGTTTTAATCCATCATTATATCCATCCTTTAATGATGGTAATGGAATATGAAATACATCGGTTCGCGAGGTGGTAGTATTCTATACACATGATCGATGATTTTGTTTCCCATTTGAAGGAAGTGGAGATGGATAAATATTATTAAATAAAAATAATAACATCTAATTATATGGTATATATTGTAGCTATTATATTTTATTATTTTATACATAACTGAAGGTGGAAAAATAATAAATAAAATGAATGATATTTGATAAGATAATTACCATCTCTAAGAGAAACCTCATTTGGATATCCCTTTAATGACTCTAAAGATGGTCTTTCAGGATTAAAATAAGCCCTATAACATGTTTAAAGATGTTGGGGGATTTTTAAAGGGTTTTTACCTAAAAAATGGAATGAGAGATGTAAATAATTGAAGGAAGGGAGTTCCCTTTTTTAAGTGGGGCAAGGGAACCCACTTTGAAATTACTTTGAAATTTCCCAAAAGAATCCAACATCATAAAGTACTTTACATGAAAAATGCTTCTAAATGATCCTTTATTATAAATTCAGAAGTCTAAGGTAAAATATTTTTAAACAATGATGTTTTTAACTTGTTTATTGTTCATTTTAACACTTATCTTCTATGTTAACCATTCTCCAAGTAAACTCATTTTTACCTTAATGACGATAATTAATTTTTAATGCTTCCACTATTCATTTTTGTTAAAATAATAAGTTGACCATATTAGGTAATATAAATTATTAGGACTGAAAAATATTTTATTGAATTTTTCCAAAATCCATTCACATAAGTTGAAATTTTTAATTTAATATTAATCACATGGACACACTGAGGAAGTGGGTTTTCAGAGAGAAAATACTCCAAAGCTTATGAAGTTTTTATATCAAAATTAAATACTAATATGATTAAAATGACCTCAATTAGGTAAATAGATATATGATATAACTAATTTTACATTAAAATTAATTTTAAATATAAATTAACTTTATAATTAATTAAAATAAAAATTCAATTTTCAATTAAAATTCTGTATTTCTCACTATTTATAAAAAACTGAAACTTTTCAAAACAAAATACCAAAAATTAACCCTAATATAATTTTTATATGATGATATAAAAAATTAATTTTATTTTTCAAATAAATATTCTAAAAATTTAAAAAAAATAATTATAAATTACGTGTACAAATCATGACTAAAGCATTTTTTAGAGAAAATATTATTTTTTAGAAATAATTTATTTTTCTTTTAAATGATTATTATCTTATTTCCAATAAATATATAATAATAATTTTCACTATTTGGTTATTTTTATTCACACCCTCCAATTTAATGTAATGGTTATAATGTCAATTTTTAAATAATAATATTTTAATAGAGTAACTTGTTTCATTCTAACCCTGTGTTGTGTTCATTTCAAGCTATCAAAGAGATTGAAATTATTTAAAAATAAATATATCATAAAGTAACAAGATGTTATATTCCATTAAATTATTGGTTCTTTATTTCTAAAACTCTATCAAATATGATATTCATATTTTAAAATATCATGGTGTTACATTTTACCCCCCCCCCCTCACCATAAATAATTTGTGTTCGTGAAATTTAATATTGATTTTATTAATCAAGGGTTTGATATTTGAAAAAACCTTTGTCAGAAACCCACATTATAAAAAGGGTAAATAAAACATCCTCTTTATAAAATTTAAAGGTATGTGGGGAGGTAATTTAGAATAACACGTACTTGATTTTCAGATAAGATAACATTAGACGGATTTGAATATTTGGACATAGAACAAAAGAATAATGTATAAAAAATGATGGAGAGTGACATAGATCCATAATCACATGAAAATGAATGATATATTAAAAATAAACAACCACAAAACCATAGACCAAATAATAATTAAAATGTTTATTGACATTATCATAAATGATGCTAAAAGGATAATATTTTATTCCAGGATCCTTTTCCTAAATTTAAAAAAATTTCTTGAGAATATATGCTTACTTGATTTCATTCCATTTCATAAGCACAATCTCATCCCTTGGTTGTGGCTTTATTAATTTCCACATCATCACATGCTCTAAGAATGAAAAATATTTATTTATGCCTAAATCACTAATGGATAAAAATATCCATAATATAATTACAATTCATTCCATCTATTACTAGTTATAATTATAAAAAATGGTATGAATAGGTTATCCAATATGAAAAAATATTCATATGGTGAATTTATACATTAATATATAAAACCTTATGAAAATTTAAACATAAGACATTTCATAAATAATTAATCTTGTAACCTTACCAAAATATTAAGATTATAAACATTAAAATAAGATCACTAAATTTTAAAAATGTACTTATCATTAATACCTGAAACAAAATGATGTACCTCTTAATAATCACATATCAAACAACAAAATACCTTTATCATGTATTCTCATGAAACATAGTAATAACCTAAATTATCATAAAACATTGTTGAAAACATGTGCACTTATTTATTCCTTAAATAAAACACATATTATTAGATATATTCATAATTCGAAAAATATTCTAAACACCATCTATAATAATAAATGATACATTTTTCAAAAAAATCATTTTTCAGTTATGAGGTAGTCAGTACTATCTAATTTACTTCATCCATATCAATCATCTCTTAATCCCAACAATATTATCTCTATATTAGGAACATAAATTTTTTCTAAGAAGTTTAACACTTCGCTGTATCATTTTTCTAGGAAAACGTTTCCATTTAACAAATTCTTTCAAACCCTTAATAAAAAAGTACTTCATTAAAATAATTATATAATTCATAATTCTTATAACTAGGATATCAATGATAAAATACTCAAATGACATAATTATTTAATCCAAACCCTATAATGTTAATTATTCTACTCCATATGTGGTAATAGAATAAGATTGACCTAGATCTGTTTTCTTATTCTAAGGAATATTACCTTTATTATTGGGGAATTAATTTGTGTAGTGCCTCATCACCTTATAGTGGAGGCATTTAAAATTTTATGATTCTTTCTTTCCCAAACTATAATGATCATGCTGTAAATTTTCACTCTATATGAAGCAAATTGCTTTTTCGTTTAACCACGTATCAAGGTGTTTCCTTATATAAGTAACACATGTTGTAAAATCCTCATTTACCTTTTTTCATTTATCTATTATTTTATCTTCTGTCCTATTCATCATTTACATCGCTTCAAACCCATAATAATTATAGAAATATTTCTATGTCTTTATTGAAAATGATATTATATCCTCATATGATGATAATGTTTCGGATACTAGTTCCCTTTGAATGATTCTATTAATCCAATCCAAGAAATAGTCAACCGTGCTCTTCGAATTACATAAGTAGTCTGAAACAAAAAAAATTCCTTGTAAATTCATCTTCATAATTAGAAACATTTTCCTTTTATATCTTTCTTAGACTTAAGAAAAATCGTTCCATATCCATTTTTTATTTGGAAGGAAAATATGTTTTCCAAGAAAAATTCCATTAAATCGTTCTTCTGCAGGATTATTATTTCTTCCATGTACTTAGTGTTTTTAATTATGTAACACAATTTATGCACATCTTCTAATAAATTTTAAACTTCGATGACAACTTTATACCATTTAATACTTCCTATAGTGATAAATATCTTCTCTAAAGAAGTAATCAATTTCTAGGCTAAATATGGATTTATAGTCCCCTTTAATGATAGAGTTTTTTAATGATTGAAGTGGTCTGAAATTATTACACAACATAGTGTATCAGTAGGATACTACATATAAGAAATTTTGTTACTCATAACCTAAGTCAGATTCCCCAATATGGTTATAATTTAATCTGTTGCAGCTGCAACCCCAGCTCCAACATCACTGTCTTTTCTATATTGGGAATCCCTATATGGATTATGTGCAATGATACAGTTTCCATTACTTATGTTTGGAATAATTTATAAATAATGGAATAAACTTTTTTAGATCACAATATTATGAAAAATAATGTCTAATCTCAAAAATAGTAAAACATGTAACATAAATTTGAAAATTTATGCATAGATAATCTCATAATCATAGACATGGTTTCTTTGGGAATATTTTAAATCAAAAAAATATTTTCAAACCCTTCATAATGGTTTTTATAGAATATGTAAATTATCCTAATAATATACCCCTATAGTGTCAATCCAGGTGCACAATAATGCCCATTTTTTGCACTAAGTGGTTATCAAGTCAAGCACAATAGACCCTTTTTGGAGTTATTACCCCTGGGAACATTTTGTGCGATAACCACATCCACTTATAGTATCTATAAAAAAATTAATTTTCTATAAAAATATAAATCAATATCTTCCTCACCAAACCTTTAAAATGTTCTTATATACTTATCATCATAGTTTATCATAGGGTAGTGTTCCCTAATTTTTGTTTTCTTAAATCTAGTTCTCAGGGTTTCTACTAAACTTATACTGATACCAACTATAATGAACCTAACCCCAGTTGTAATACCCCAATATACCATGATATGTTTATCTTTTAATAATGCAATAGCATGCGTTGTAGGCAACTTCAAGATTTAACACACCACGACCAATCAAACTAGCCATTATGCATAGTAATAAGCACTTTTTTGAAATTTTATAAATTTCATTTTTCAAAATGGACTTCATTTTTTGATTCATAATATCAAAATTATATTAGGGTAAATTTTTTGTACTTTTCTAAAAACTTTCAATTTTTGATAAATAGTGAAAAATAATAAATTTTAATAAAAAACAACTTTTTTAATCGAAATAATTTAGTGTTAAAATATATATTTCAGTGGTTTTAAATTATCATTAGATTATATTTTTATCATTTAATATAATTTAGGTCATTGGATGTAATTTCACAATTAAACTACGCATAAAAGAGTGTTAATTTTTTGATATTTATTATTTATTGAAAACACACTTTTTATTTTAACAACAAGAATTAATTTTAAATTAATTTATTCCATTTCTATATTTTTAATTTGAAAAAATGGATTCCATATTTGGAATCAAGAGGTTCAAATTGTGTAAATAGGTAACTTTTATTTTTAGATATTATGAATATTTACTTCAGTAAATATTTTGTTTACCACGATTAAAGGGTAAATCTGGTAAATAAGGGAAGTTAAATATTATTATAGTAATAATAAATTACCCTAACATGTGTCTAATTCCTATTATATGATACCTTTTCGACCTTGTTCATCCTTAGGTCGATTTTGGGACCCCATTGAGCCACTTGAGAGTGATAATGACACTATATTTTAATTAATTTAATGTAATGAAAAAATGACATTAAAAAAATCATTTAGTAAAATAATTTTTACATTGGGTTATATAAGTTATATTTTAGACTATAAATATTTATTAGAAATCTGAAAATATTTCCTATATCATGGTAGTTTTTTTATAATTTTTAGACATTAAATAAAAAAATTATGTATGACACAATAATGATGTAGTGTTTACCTCATTAAAGAATGATTTAAATAAACGAGATTATAAAAATTAAAACAATATCCAAAACCTCTACAATTATTATTGGATGATTTTATTCCGAATATGAGTCATCTTATCTTTGAAATTAATTATTTTTTGAAATTTAGTAATAGAAAATAATTATATAATAAAATAATATTTTCAAACATTCCTAAAGTGCCCCTCCTCACCCTTATAAAAACCCCTCACCTCTAACCCATTTCCCACACCTCTCAATCCCCTTTGATTGTCCAAATTATACCCAATTAATATACCTACATCCCACTATTTCTCTTATAAGCCTTACCTTAGGAAGAAGGCATTTCAAGGAAGCCTTTTGGTTCAAACCAATAGAAGTTACCTGATTTAAAGGTATCATCTCCTCTTAAGTCCTTTTCTTTTATTTTAGTTATTCAACCTCCTAAACTCTTGTTATTAATTTATTTCATAAAAACACCAATATCATAAATATGATAGGTTGTTTTTATGGTAATTATTTGACCTACACTTACACACACACCTATCTAATGGGTATAGAACATAATGTTTCTTTAGACAGCGAACTACTGCCTCACAAAACGATGATTGTTCAATATATTACTACCACCCCTTATGGTGGAAATTATGATAGAACTATAATTATATATGATATTTATTTTATCTATAATCTTATGTAATTCTCTTTTATATCATACCTTTATTCTTTTCATGTTGTATATATACAATAATTTCATTTGAGAAAGTGCGTACTACCGCCCTCTCAAAGTGATATGACTCGTTCAAACCATACATGGAACATATAAAGGATTGTGTTAATGAACTTATAAAAATTATATAAAATATTATATTATACTGTAGTAATAATATACCTAAGTTTCATTTGGTCTTCCTGCCTTTAAAAATAAAAAAATGAAATGAAAGTAGCATTCATGCGTACGTACGGATTACCATCTCCATAAACGTGATGAGATTCATTCCTCATTATAACCATTCAAGAATAATTTTCATTTGATTATTAAAAAGAATTTTCAATAACATAATATCATTATGGATATAAATCTAATACATCTTATCCATAACAAACATGACTTATGTAACAAAACATATAAAAGAAAACAAATCAGTTAACACACAAAGCAATGATACTACTAAACTATTATAAACAAATCAATATTAAAAAATAATATACGATATCATATTTATGTATGTAGTTATTGTATAATTTAATAACATGTATTTAACTATTATAAAGGAGGTTAACATACCCTTGATCAAGGAAAAGTACAAGGTAATGGTTAATTTTACAATCTCTTTATTATCCGAGGTTGTTTTTACGTAAGTATCTACTGGGACCTCTATATCATCCATATCTATGTTTATTAAAAATTTATTTCAAAACATTTTAACTATTTACTAGGCTATGTGTTAAATTCATTTATACCCTTGTTTGACATTTTAAAAATGTTTTGAAACTAATCTTTCCATCCTTTCCCAAATGAGGTACTTTATAACCTCTTCAAAAAATTAAGGTAAGAATGTTTTTTAACTTTTACAGTGGGAGTGGTTATTCTTCGTCATTATAACACCTTTGAATCTCACCTTACAAGAATATAAGAATATTTTCAAAATAAATGTTTCATTTTATAATTATGTTACTATAAATTGATTTCAAAATACAAAGGTATATTTCTCAAAAATAGTTTTGATTACATCTATGTCAACATCCATTGATGGATTTTAAACTTGTTTAAAGTTTATTAATTATAATATAATATTCCATATTGAATTGAAGGTTTTTTGATATGTTTTAATATGGATGTGTTATTTTTATACCATTAATGGTTTATGGGAAAAGTGTTAACACTTCGTATGTTAGTTTTAATACGAATATTTTTGTTATGTTTCATCCTTTTCATATGAGGAATGCATTGGACTTAGTATGTGACAGGTGGAGCCTGATATGAATCCTTGATGCATAGGTGGGTCTCATGAGACAAAATAGTGTCTTGGAATAAGGCCTTGACAAAATCTTATTTTAATTATTGGCATGAGAACTTGACTATGTGGTTATGATGTCCACCATTATGCATTCCATCATTATTAAATTAGCTATTGATATTACACGTGATTATTTTACAAGTAGAATATCGATGTTAATATGTAAATTGCATTATTTGATTTATCTTTTCCATATTATGATGAATTTTATGTTTAAAATGCTTTTTTAAATTTTATACATTACATTAAATGTTTATGTTTATTTATGAAATTTTCTGTTATACAGTTACCCATACTGAGCATCTGGGCTCAACCCTTTCTATGTTTTATTTTTTCTAGGATGTGAAGAAGTATTTTATGGTTGACCTGAAGGGATAGGCTAAGGGATATTAATGTGGTCAATATAGACAAAATTTTGTTATTTTTTTTGTTTCATGATGTAATGTAAAACTTTTATATATGTATAGTACTTCTAATGTAAATAAATTGATCGGTCTTTCGGGATTTGATCCCTTGTTATCATGCCAATGTTATAAAATAATGCACTGACTCTGGGTAACTAGGTTCAGAGCATTAAAGTTGGTATCAGATTAATTTTAGTAAAAACCTTTGAATATTGATTTAAAAAAACTCTGACTAGAGAACATTAAACTAAGATAGACTATGAGTATTAGTATAGAAGAACATCCTAGAATTTTGGTAATATAGAAATTTTTTGAGTTTTCCAAGGAATACATCCCTGTCTAGATACGAGCAGGTAGAGGTGGCTCTGGAACAGATATAACTAGGAGTGAAAACTCCAACAAGGAGTTTCGGGCTTGACCTAGGGTATACTGGTACATGACAATGGTCCTTGCTGCTCTCTTAGTTACAACACTCCTAGAGGATATGATTAGAATAATTCACATTTTCTTTACAAACCATTATGAGGGATTTATGAGTATATAACTCCTCTAAGAAAACATTATTATTATTATAGATTATATCCATAAAATGTTCAATGGATGTTAAGTGTTTTACAAGTTTGGAATTATGTATTGTGATTCATAAACTAATCTAGTGTATGCCATTGTTTATAAATGCCTCCTAGTGGAAGGAATGGAAACCATATCAATAAACATATTCCATGTAGGGATTTCCCTCTTACTCAAGATAATTATAGTGGATCTAGTGATGAAACTGGTGCTGATCATCTTATCACTATACTTGTAAAACTCACTCTGGTTATGAATAATAACCTTACCTGTATGGAGCACCATGATCCACAACGAGGAGGATCAATGTTAGACCAATTCCTGAGGAAACAACCACAAACATTCAATGTGACTACAAATACATTTGTAACTGAGCAATGGATAAGTTTCTTATAGAAAATATTCTATGCTTTGGGGAGCAGAGAAAGGGAAAACATTTTCATGGAAGTTTATCACCTCACGGGAAATACAGATCAATGGTGGTCATAAATTCAAAACATAGAGGAAGATGAAGAAGTATAAAATATATAATGGAGGGAGTTTAAAGACATTTTCTTAGAAAAATAATTTCTTCGTGACCATCGAGTGGATATATAAAGACACATTATGAGTCTAATGCAAAAGGAAGATGAGAATGTCACAAAGTATGAGGCTAAATTTACAAGATTATCAAGGCATGCAACATATTATATACATAACCCAATGAGTAATATTGATCAAATATTTGATGGGTTAAAACTATTTCTCCATCAAGAATTAGTCTTATAATCTCTCTCATCATAAGAATATATTGCCTCATTTGATTTCAAGATAAAAAAGGAATTATCTACGTCTTACGACTTTAAAGAAAAGAAAGAGAAAAAGATATATGATGAACACTATGGAAAGGGAAATAAGTGGAATAAGGAAAAAAGTTGAATATCCATCCTACAGGAAATGTGGGAAGAAACACACTAATACTTTCCTGGAGGGAATGGGTGACTGTTATAAGTGTGGTGAAAAAGGCCACCGAACTCATGATTGAAACGGAAAGAAAGAGGTTGTCAATGTTGACTGCGATAATTGTAAATAAATGGATAATTATGCAAATACATGTCCTAAGTGCCAAGGAAAATTACCTCAAAAAAGGACAAGGGATCACGGAAAAGATAATTTGATCACTACTTATAAGTTTGAAGCTCTAAAAGATATGGTGTCATGTAATTTAATGGTTTCCTCAAGTTTATCCAACGCTTTATTTGATTCTGGATCATGGAATTATTTCACATCTTCATAGTTTGCTAAGAAAATTAGATAATTCCAATTTAATATCACAAGGGAGTTATTAGTCAAAACACCTAAGGGAAGTGCCATTGCAATAAAGTTTTGTCAATCAGTCCCCATTAGGGTATATAAATTTTCTTTATCTATAGATCTCCTCGTCATACCCATGATTGAATTTGATATAATCCTCAATATGGATTGTATTTCAGACCATGGTCCGAAAATTTATTATATGAAGAAGGAGGTTAAAATTTTTGATGATGATAAAGAATACCTTATCTTTAGAGAAGAAAAGTCACCAAATGATTCTTATCTAGATCCACCCCATGTAGCTCTACTAAAATCAATTATTGGGTAGGAAGAGAGTGAAATAACTATGGGTGAGGAAAGGAATGTTCAAATAGAGGATGTACCTATTGTACAAGAATATGTTGATGTATTTCCAAAGGATTTACTTGTACATCATCCTGAATGAGAAATTGATTTTTCCATTTATTTAATTTATGTTTCTACACCTATATAAGAGACCCCTTATAGAATGGCCACTGTGGAATTAGTGGAGCCAAAGAAACAACTAGAGGAGTTGAGTAATAAATTATTTATTCTCCCAAGTTTTTCTCCATGGGGAGCCCCTATTCTTTTTTTAATAAGAAAGATGGATTTATGAGGTTGTGCATTGACTATAGGGAGATCAATGCTATAATAATAAAGAACAAGTATCCCCTACCTCACATTGATGATTTATTTGATCAACATAATGGAGCTCATATTTTTTAAAGATTGACCTTTTATTTGGATATCATTAGTTTTTTGTTAATAAGGAAGACATTTCAAAGATGGTATTTCAAACTAGGTACGGACATTATGAGTTTATAGTAATTTCTTTTGGACAGAATACTGCACCCTCTTTCTTCATGGATATAATGAATAGAGTTTTCAAGAAATATCTTGATGACTTTTTAGTGGTATTTATTGATGATATCTTGGTATACTTAAGATTATAAGAAGATCATAAAAATAATTTTTGCACTATTCAAAAGACTCTTAAAAGAAATGAATTATATGGGAAGTTCAAGAAGTGTGAATTATGGCTTTAGGGAATTTCTTTTCTTGGTCATATTGTCTCTAAGGATGGAATCTCTTTTGATCCTTCTAAGAGAAGTGAAATACGAGAATGGAAAGCACTGATAAGTATAATTGAGCTACGTAGTTTTATTGGTTTAGCAGGTTTTTATCAGCATTTCATAAAAAAAATTCCTGATTGGCTGACCCATTAACCAAGCTCACACGTAAAGGGGTGAAATTTGTTTGTAAAAAAGTGTGAGAATAATTTTTTGAAGAACTAAAGAGAAGATTACCCAATGCTTCTATATTGACTCTACCATTGGGGAATGATGGGTTTATTATTTATAGTGATGCTTTAAAGAAAGGAATTAGTTGTGACCTTATACAGAATGATGGGGTTATTGCCTATGCATCATGGAAGCTAAAAATTCATGAACAAAACTATCCCTCTCACGATCTTGAGTTAAAAGCTGTAAACTTTGCTCTGAATATATGGAGACACTATCTTCATTCTGAAAAATGTCAGATTTACACTGATCAAAAGAGTTTGAAGTATATTTTCTCACATAAAGACCTCAACATGAGGCAAAGGAGATTTCCCAAACTACTCAAGGATTATGATTGCACCATACACTACCACCTGGGGAAGGAAAATAAGGTGGTGGATGCCTTGGGTGGAAAGGATCATGGATGTCACGAACCAAATCTGGTCGCCACCAAAATCGACACCAAACCCAGCCCGTGACAAGGCCCGAAGGGCGTTCCCGATCCCCACGGGCTGGCACAAGTGCCCGGGTATCATAAAATGATAATTGGGAACGATTTACCCGATTTTATAAACATTAAACAACAAAAAAAACTCAATAAAACAAATCTAGATTTTTCAACTAAAACCATATTTTACAAAATTTCAGAACTGAATTAAATAAGTAAAAAGTACATTTAAAGACCATTACAAAGGTAAAAAACAAATAAGGGCAGCCCAAGAACCCTTTTTTCAAGGGGCACCACCCTTATGCTATCTCCACAAGACTTCACTACCAAGGACCTGCTAGAAACCCGAACCACTGGAACAAAAAAACTGTACCCAACCTGCGACAACAAAAATAACCAAGTCTACTTAAACCCAAGGGTGTAAGTAGGGTGTGATCCAATGCCCAATAGGATACCACCACTAATATATTCCATGTGATAAACATTTAATGGAGAAAAGCTTGCAAGTTTTCAAAGATATGATATGCTAGTTAAAATTTCTAAAAGATGCAACATTAAATAAAAACAGTTTTTGGGTGGGCTAATTTAAAGAATAAAAACATTTAAAATAAATACCATAGCTACTGAATTTTCCAGCCTCTCATACCGTATACCGACGGTAATAACAAAGTATCCAGTGAGCACAAGCAATGGGAAAGAACCCCTAGGCACTAGCTAGCTATGGGTCCCAGGTACCTCGTATCTCGGTGAGAGTAACCATCACAAATATCCATTCTCGTGCACGAGCCACTAGTAGGGAACATACCCATAACCTATTGGTCCCCAATAATAATTATCATAGTTTAGTTAGAGTTGTAAGCGTCAATCTTTCTAAGTGAAACTGAGGCCAAACCTCATAGATTCAATAGCATACTAGTACACGTCCACCCACCTAGATACCCGGGTTTTCCCTTTGTGCTCAAACAAGTTCAATAAGTCAAGATATATACTTTGCACATGAAAATATAATTTCCATATCAAAAATTAACCAACCTGCCCACATGTATACCACACAAGTCACAAAATTACACTTTTCATTCAAATTGATTTTAAAATCCAACTCATACAAAAATAGCCCACAACACTCTCCACATTACATGGACACTTCCACAAATCCTTTAAACCATTTTTATAAAACATTATAATACATTATAACTCACATAACAGCCCACTCAAATAACATATAATACCACTTTCATCAACAAAAATCAATTTTCACAACACACTCACACAAAACAGCCCACAACCATGTTTTGCAGCTCTCTTCCCATTTTCTAAAACATTTCTGCAGATTATAAAACATTCTAAAAAATATTTAAAATCTTAAATAACCAACATACCTTCCAAAAACTCATATTAGGTGATCACACCCCCCCCAAACAGTACATATACACTCTTTTATCCACTTTTTTTAACCAAACAAAATATTTACAATTTTCAGAAAACAACTCAAGGGGTGTAACTATGTCTTGCACACAAAACCCATTTAAAAACCCCCATTTAAGACCAAAACCATACCAATTCCTATTAAAATTGTAATTTGCAGTCCTAGATACATTTATAAAAACAAGTTCAAGTGTAATAAAATAACCTTGAATAATACCACAAAAGATACAAATGAAAACACGCATTTTCCTAAAATGACCTCAAGAAGTATAACAATGTTTTACACATCAATCCTATTCAAAAACCTACTTTTTATAACCACATGACACTATTAAATTACCAAACCATAATTGTAAGGCCAAAAAAGATTTAATAAACCAATTTCATAAGTTATAATCCACACCCAAATAAAACCTCATGAGTTACACATGAAAACACCCAATTTCATGTTAAAATGCAACTATAAAATTTAACACATAACCAAATCAATCATAAACAGTTTTCGAACCCCACCCAACATATGAGGAATATTAAAAATGGTTAAATACAGCAACCTAACTCATCACTAATTGTTTACACATGGAACCACCTACCTTTTGGGTCAAAACCTTTGAATCTTGGTGAGAAACCTCAACCGCACCTCCGCCGCACCACAAGGATGTGAAAACAAACCCTAAACCCTAATATTTCAACAAAAATACCCCAAATCAAACCATAGGTATGAACCCTAATATCTGGACACTCTATAAATTTATGGAAGGGGGAGGAAACCCTAAAGAGAAGGAAGGAATTGAAGAGAGAAACACATACCCAAAATAATCTTGAAACAAACGACTCAAAATCCACCATAATCTGAATTTGAAAACGTCAAACAATTCATGGGATGTTCTAATAGGGATTATGAGATCATATAGGAAATGTAATGGTAGAAAAATAGTAAGAATTGAGAGAGTTATGATGTAAATAACTTACCTCTTCAAATCTTCCCGATTTTTGAAACCCTAATAATTTCAGCACTTCATCTCGATGCAAACGAGCTCCAAAGAGGGGGAAAATGAATGGGAGCGTTCCTGGGCTCCTTAGGGTCGAGGGGGAGGTGGAATCACTGAAAAATTCATTATAATGAATAATATATGAAAATATTAAAAAAACAATTTAAAAATGGAAAATGGGATTTCGGGTTGGCCCAATACTCAAATAAAAACCAAAATTCCCCATGATTATGGATTTATAAAGGCTCCAAATTTAAATGTGGTGTTAATATATCCTGGGAGGACATTTAGGAGTTGAAATTACTGAAAAATATTAAAAAATGAAAATGTTATAAAAGAAACAAAAATTTATTTTGAAATCTGGAATTGGGCTCACGGTTTGGCCCAATTCTTGAAAACTCACATATTCTCCATAAAACCTTTGGAAACCCCCAAAACAAAGCATGAATGGAAAATAAATTAAAAATAACTTTAAAATAAGTTATGTATGTAACAATTCTCCCAACCTTGAATACTTTCCACCCCGGAAAGTCACAGCATGGTTAAAGCAACAACCAAACCCCATTGAGAAACCAATAGGTACTCCCTTGCAAGGTTTCACCCCCAAATGCCAAAACACCTCCAGTGATCAATTAAGGAAGGATTACTCTCACTACCAAAACTTACACCAATTTAATAAAAGGATCAATAACATTCATAATTTATCCCAAAATAAAACTCTTCAAACACTATCTGAACAGGACTCAAGCAATTCACCCAAACGAACAATAACTTTGAACAAGGTTACACTTACCTTACTTTAACTAAACCATTGGGCACTCTCTAGTCCCAACGATTAGTCAAGGAATATGTTGTTAGCTAGATATATCCGAACGAGACTATCTACACCAAGCCAAAACCATAGATAAATCTATGTTACTGGTACGGGGGGACACTAATATGCTCCCCACTATAAGAGACAACCAATATTTTTTTTCGAGACAGAATCAGGACACTAATAGTGGGAGGCCTGAACGGACTCCCTGGTACCTAAGGTAGACTTCCATTCAATATTTACTAAGGAACATATATGATAATCATAGTTTTTCTCCCCACCATATGAACCAACCATCTTAATCGACCATCATATGTCGGCACAGAAAGACCCAAAAATTTCAAGATTTGGGAAGGTCGCACGGTTAGTCTGCACAGTTTTTGAAACCGTGAACTAACTGTGCTGATCAATCTTCCTGCATGGCTTCTAGGCACATATTCTCTCTTAATCGTTCACAAACCATGTGCTCAGCATGTCTAGCCAAATTTCCAACCATTCTCCAAAGGCTCAATGGAAACCAAAGGGGGAGGGAATGACATTAGGCGATGACATAGGTACAAGGCCCACCACCTATTTCCACCGAACGAGAACAACAGAGGGAATATTATGACACCATAGGTTTAAAAACTTACTATCTTTCACACCGAGGATATAAAATTTTACAAGGGTTTAAATGACCCTGTGATTTCCCCTGACTACGAGCCAGCTTCTCTCCGAGACCTATGGTTGGAGCTCAAATTATTGAAGCATCTTCGACCTCGCAGTTAGTCTTCGAAAACCCACTAAATGAGAATTATTCTTTAGGTTCCACCAACAACTACACCGCAGCCCAAGATAAGTTTTCCAGACATAACAAATTCCATACTCACTTTACCCTATCCCAATATTTCACTGAAACAAGGGCTAAGAAGATGCACACACATCACACCTTGTTTCTTCAGGTGAGAAACAACAGAAGTAAAGAACACATACACTCACATTCCTCTAAAATGGAATATTTTGATGTTTTTTCCAAGGGAGACATTCACCCAACACAACAGGGACTCTCGGAGGATTTCACTACTTTCACATATATGGTCAATCGAGCACATGACATCATAAGGCATCACCGAACATGGCCATTGTGACTGATATAAACAATGCATGGAGAGGGACCTTATACAACATCCCCAAACAACACACAATTCTAGAATATGGCCACAATATCCTATCATGACCATATTTCTCACATTGGTGGTTTAACATGAACTCATGCTTCAAATAAACATTGAAGAACCCCAAAGGCCCTCTTAGACACCATCAAGACACTCATCCAAAATAACAACCCTAGACCACATCCACCTTCGACGAATTAGGAAACATAAGAAACTATAGTCTCTTTCACCCATCCAAAAGCACTCTCCCATTACAAGAGGATCTAAAAATCAAAGAAAGGAATGGGTGTAGACTCAATCTAAAAATCTCAAGAAAAAAATTCCTTATATTGATCAACTGGAGGGTCTTCAAATGGGGAAACAATCCGGGTTTCACTTTAGTTGTGCACTAACATTTAATGGGGGTGTACCTTATCCAACAATTGAACCTAAGGACCCAACCAAGATGGTCCATTAGTCAAGATATACCACAAACCAGATCTAAACACATTAAGGGAACCATTATAAATGCGTCCCAAAACATTTTTCAAAAGACACCACTAACTGTCCCTATAACACAACTTACTGACCAAACCCAAACCCAAAACACAGTTCAAACAAGAGGGGTTCATGGACTCAAAACATCCCACAACATCAACATTTTCCAAAAATACATAATATAAACCATTCCAAACAATTCATCAAGTCTTCATGTTTCTCTTTAAAAACATTTCTTTGAAAACAAATGGTTCAGCGGTTAGCGCATCCACCAATGGTACCCCATGGGCCTTACACATGTATGTTTCAGTGCCACACCGGGCACCCTCTTCATATCCATCTCGACACTCGTCGAGTAATTTCATCAACCATCCATCTTTCCATATAACCCCATGCATGTGGTTGCTCACAAAAATACCAAAGGTTAAAACAAATATTTGTTCCACTTTTCAAAACCAAAACGGTCAACCAACACATCCTTTTTTCTCAAAACCGCTAAAAACGAGATCAAAATCCCAACTCACATCATAAAAAATTTCATAAAGTCACAACCATTTAGAAAATAACTCACTTTCAAGATATTCACATCAATTTCAAAACATCTCATCCCATTAAAACACACTCTGATTGTTTAGAAAACTCTATTGGAAACACTTTTCAAAACCAACTTCAATATAGTTCCTGCTTTCAATGAGGTGTAAGCACACCATTTTACATTTCAAAACAATTATGAAAATTCAGTTCTTCCATTTCATAAACCCAACCATTCCCTCTTTATTTTAAAATCATTTCATAAAAACTTTATGCTTTTTAAAACCACGTCACCTTAAAACCAAAGTGCCAGGATTTCAAAACTAAAGAACACCAGACAATGCGAGAGGAAACTAGTTTCAGTGGGTGACTTGGACATATGGTTGGCGGCCATATTCCAATCACTTCACTATCATAGAGAGTGTTCTAGGGAATATCCCAGGCTCCACATGGCTTGCCAGACCCTGCGAGCTCATTGAGACCATTAACCCAACTCTCTTTTTCATTTCCCCTAATCATCATCAAACCAAGAAAACCCAAAGACATAGTCAAATCCCAACTTCCCCTGGCGACTTGAATCCTGAAATGAGGTGTGGTGATCCAGCACAGTACCCATAACAAGAATTCCATGTCCCAACAATCATAAATCTAGACTATCCTGACTATTTCCCAGATAACATGACTCAAATGGAGCGAACCTCCTCTGAAACCATTTTGTCACGAACCAAATCTGGTCGCCGCCAAAATCGACACCAAACCCAGACCGTGACAAGGCTCGAAGGGCGTTCCTGATCCCCACGGGCTGGCACAAGTGCCCGGGTATCATAAAATGAAAATTGGGAATGATTTACCCGATTTTATAAACATTGAACAACAACAAAAACTCAATAAAACAAATCTGTATTTTTCAACTAAAACCATCTTTTAAAAAAATTCAGAACTGAATTACATAAGTTAAAACTACATTTAAAGACCATTAAAAAGGTAAAAAAAACAATTAAGGACATCCCAAGAACCCTTTTGTCAAGGGGCACCACCCTTATGCTATCTCCACAAGACTTCAGTACCAAGGACCTGCTAGAAACCCAAACCACTGGAACAAAAAAACTGTACCCAACCTGCGACAACAAAAATAACCAAGTCTACTTACACCCAAGGGTGTAAGTAGGGTGTGAGCCAAAGCCCAATAGGATAACACCACTAATATATTCCATGTGATAAACATTTAATGGCGAAAATCATGCATGTTTTCAAAGACATGAGATGCTAGTTAAAATTTCTAAAAGATGCAACATTAAATAAAAACAGTTTTTAGGTTGGCTAATTTAAAGAATAAAAAAATTAAAAATAAATACCATAGATACTGAATTTTACAGCCTCTCATACCTTATACCAACGGTAATAACAAAGTATCAAGTGAGCACAAGAAATGGGAAATAACCCCTAGGTACTAGCTTGCTCTGGGTCCCAGGTACCTCGTATCTCGGTGAGAGTAACCATCACAAATATTCATTCTCGTGAACGAGCCACTAGTAGGGAACATACCCATAACCTAGTGGTCCCCAATAATCATCATCATAGTTTAGTTAGAGTTGTAAGCGTCCATCTTGCTAAGTATAACTGAGGCCAAACCTCACAGATTCACTAGCATACTAGTACACGTCCACCCACCTAGATACCCGGGTTTTCCCTTTGTGCTCAAACAAGTTCAACAAGTCAAGATATATACTTTGCACATGAAAATATCATTTCCATATCAAAAATTCACCAAACAGCCCACATGTATACCACACAAGTCAGAAAAGTACACTTTTCATTCAAATTGATTTTAAAATCCAACTCATACAAAAATAGCCCACAACACTCTTCACATTACATAGACACTTCCACAAATCCTTTAAACCATTTTTATAAAACATTATAAGACATTATAACTCACATAACAGCCCACTCAAATGACTTATAATACCACTTTCACCAACAAAATTCAATTTTCACAACACACTCACACAAAACAGCCCACAACCATGTTTTGCAGCTCTCTTCCCATTTTCTAAAACATTTCTGCACTTTATGAAACATTCTAAAAAAATATTTGAAATCTTAAATAACCACCATACCTTTCAAAAACACATATTAGGTGATCACACCCCCAAACAGTACATATACACTCTTTTATCCACTTTTTTTAACCAAACAAAATATTTACAATTTTCAAAAAACAACTCAAGGGGTGTAATTATGTCTTGCACACAAAACCCATTTAAAAACCCCCATTTAAGACCAAAACCATACCAATTTCTATTAAAAGTAGAATTTTGAGTCCTAGATACATTTATAAAAAACATTCAATTGTTATAAAATAACCTTAAATAATACCACAAAAGATACAAATGAAAACACACGTTTTCCTAAAATGAACTCAAGAAGTATAACAATGTTTTACACATCAAACCTATTCAAAACCCTTATTTTTAGAACCACATGACACTATTAAATTACCAAACCAGAATTGACAGGACAAACAATATTTAATGAACCAATTTCATAAGTTATAATCCACACCCAAATAAAACCCCATGAGTTACACATGAAAACACCCAATTTCATGTTAAAAAGCGACTATAAGATTTAACACATAACCAAATCAATCATAAACAGTTTTCAAACCCCACCCAACATATGAGGAATATTAAAAATGGTTAAATACAACAATATAACTCATCACTAATTGTTTACACATGGAACCACCTACCTTTTGAGTCAAAACCCTTGAATCTTGGTGAGAAACCTCAACCGCACCTCTGCCGCACCACAAGGATGTGAAAACAAACCCTAAACCCTAATATTTCACCAAAAATACCCCAAATAAAACCCTAGGTATGAACCCTAATATCTGGACACTCTATAAATTTATGAAAGTGGGAGGATACCCTAAAGAGACAGAAGGAATTGAAGAGAGAAATACATACCCAAAATAATCTTGAAGATAACGACTCAAAATCCACCAGAATCTGAATTTGAAAACGTCCATCAATTCATGTGATGTTCTAATAGGGATTATGAGATCATATAGGAACTGTAATGGGAGAAAAATAGTAAGAATTGAGAGAGTTATGATGTAAATAACTTACCTCCTCAAATCTGCCCTATTTTTGAAACCCTAAGGATTTCAGCACTCCATCGCGATGCAAACGAGCTCCAAAGAGGGGTAAAATGAATGGGAGCGTACCTGGGCTCCTTAGGGTCGAGGGGGAGGTAGAATCACCGAAACATTCATTATAATGAATAAGATATTAAAAAATTAAAAAAACAATTTAAAACTGGAAAATGGGATTTCGGGTTGGCCCAACTCTCAAATAAAAACCCATATCCCCCATGATTATGGATTTATAAAGGCTCCAAATTTAAATGTGGTGTTAATATATCAGGGGAGGACATTTAGGAATTGGAATTACTGAAAAATATTAAAAAATGAAAAAGTAATAAAATAAACAAAAATTTATTTTGAAATCTGGAATTGGGCTCACGGTTTGGCCCAATTCTTGAAAACTCACATATTCTCTATAAAACCTTTGGAAACCCCCAAAACAAAGCATGAATGGAAAATAAATTAATAATAACTTTAAAATAAGTTATGTATGTGACAATGGAGTTTTTAACAAGATCAAAGCTGAAGAAGATTCTATGTTCATGGATATAGTAAACATGGATATGGGAATAATCATGGAAGGTGAAACATTAGTACTTTTTCAAATGGTTTCTAAACCAACTTTACTTGAAGGGATAAAAATTTCTCAGACTGATGATGAGAAGTTTCAAAAGAAAATTAAAGTTTTGAATGATGCGAGATTAATCGACTTTGTATATAAATATGGGATTTTGAAATTTGGGAAGATATTTCATGTTCCAGACATACTTTATCAAAAAAGTGAATTGTTGGATGATGCTCATAGCTCATATTTCTCTATACATCCTGGTTGCACTAAGATGTATAGAGATTTGAAAGAACATTTTTCGTGGTAAAACATGAAGAGAGAGATTTTTGATTATATGCCAAGATGTATGGTTCGTCAACAAGTGAAAGTTAGAAGAAAAAATCCTAGAAAAGTCATGTAACCTCTTCCCATACCTGAGTAGAAATTGGATGATATTACGATGGACTTTGTCAAGGGGCTACCAAAGACTCCTAGAATTAATGATGAAATTTGGTTCATTGTTGACTGTCTTAAAAAATCATCTCATTTTATTTCTATAAGAAAATATTTACCGCTTGAACATCTGGAAGGACTGTATATTATTGAAGTTGTAAGACTTCATGGAGTACCCCTATTGATTGTTTCTGACTGTGATCCCCATTTTACATCAAGATTCTGAAAAAGTCTTCAGAAGGCCTTGGATACTGAACTCTGTTTGAGCACTGCCTACCACCCTCAAACTGATGGACAATCATAATGGACTATTCAAACCTTAGAATACATGTTGAGATCTTCCTCACTTGACTTTAAAGGTATCTAGGACCAAAAATTACCTCTGGTATAATTTTCCTATAATAATAGTTTTTATTCAAGTATTCAGATGGCACAATTTGAAGCGTTATATGGAATGAGATTCCACACACCAACTTGTTGGGATGATGTTGGTGAATGAAAACTCATAGGCCTAGAACATGTTGAGGAAACAATGGAAAATGTGAAGGTTATCCAAACCCCCATCAAAGAAACTCAAAGTAGGCAAAAGAGCTATGTTGATAAACAAATGAATTATTTGTAATTTCATATAAGAGATCATGTTTTCTTAAAGGTATCTCCATGGAAATGTGTTATACGATTCGGTAAGAAAATAAAATTAAGTACTAGGTACATCGGACCTTTCTAAATTCTAGAATGAATTGGAGTTGTAGCTTATCATTTCGAAATAATGCCAAGTCTCTCCAAAGTTCATGATTTGTTCCACGTATCACTGTTGATAAAATATATGTCTTACCAAATGCGTGTACTGACCTATAATGAAATATAAATAGAACCTAGTCTGTCTTATTATGAAGATCCTATCATAATTCACTATTCCATAGAACAAGTGTTGAGAAACTTAATTTCTCGTCTGGTGAAAGTTCTATGGAGAAATCATAAGATGGAAGAGACAACGTGGGAACCTGAGAAACCTATAATGAGAAAACTCCCAAATCTTTTTTATGTATTAGTATTCTATAAACTAATAGAAAAAAAATATTTGAATGAGGGAATAATTTAACACCCCATGCTTCCACGACATGTTTCCCTTTGAATAACGCAATAGCTTGTGTTATATGCAACTTCGATAATCTAAAACACCACGACCAATCAAACTAGCTGTTATGAATAGTAATACCAATGTTTTTGAAATTTTATAGATTTTATTTTTTAAAATGGACTTCATTTTTGGATTTGTAATATCAAAATTAACTTAGGGTGAATTTTTGGTACTTTTCTAAAAACTTTTAATTTTTGATGAACAGTTAAAAATACTAAATTTTAATTTTAAAAAAAACTTTTTAATCGAAATAATTTATAGTGTTAAATTATAAATTTGAGTGGTTTTAAAGTATCATTATAATATATTTTTATAATTTAATATAATTTAGGTCATTATATGTAATTTAACCTTTAAACTAAACATAAACAAGTGTCAGTCTTTTGATAGTTATTATTTCTTAAAAACACACTTTTTGTTTTGACAACAGAAATTATTTTTAAATTAATTTTTTCCAATTCTATGTTTTAAATTTGGAAAAGTGGATTCCATATTTGGAATCATGAGGTCCACCTTGTTTAAATAGGTATCTTTTATTTTTATAAATTATGAATATTTACATTAGTAAATATTTTATTTTCCATGGTTAAAGGGTAAATCTGGTAAATAAGGGTAAATAAATATTATTACAATAATATTCAATTACACTAACATGTATACTATCTATATTGGTTGATAGATTTCTGACCACGGGGGTCAATTTTGGGACCCCATGGAGACACTTGAGAGTGATAATGACACTTTATATTAATTAATTTAAATTAAAGACAAAATGATAAAAACATATATCTTTTAGTAAAATAATTTTTCCAATGGGTTATATAAATTATCTTTTTGACTATAAATATTCATTTTAAATATAAAAATATTTCTTATATAATGGTTTTTTTTATAATTTTTAGATATAAAATAAATAAAATTAATTATGACACAATATTGATGCAGTGTTTACCTCATTTAAGAATGATTTAAAAAAAGATATTAAAAAGATTGAAACAATATCCAAAACCTCTAAAATTCTTATTATAAGATTTTATTTCGAACATGAGTCATATTATCTTATTATTAAATGAGTTTTTAACCTTTATAAACTGAAAATAATTATATAATAAAATAATATTTTCAAACATTCCAAAAGATCCCCTCCTCCCGCTTGTAAAAAGCCCTCACCTATAACACATTTCTCACACCTCTCAAGCCCCTTGGATCATCCATATCTTCCCAATTAATATCTATAAATCCATATCTTATTCTTAGAAGCCTTACCTTTGGCATAAGGCACTTTAATTAAGCCTTTCGGTTCAAACCAAAGAGAGTTACCCAATTTAAAGGTAACATCTCCACTTAAGTTTTTTTCTTTTATTTTACATTTCCAACCCCCTAAACAATGTTAATTTATTTATTTTAGAACTAAACTAGTGTCCTAAATATATTAGGTTTTTGTATGAGAAGTATTTGAAATACACTTTCACACACCTTCTTCTAATGGGTATAGAACATAACATTTCTATGGACGGTGAACTACTGTCTCACCAAACGATGATTGTTCAATATTCTACAACCACCTCTTATTTTGTCTATTATGATGGAACTATAATTATATGTGATATTTGTGATATTTATTTTATCTATAATCTTTTTTATTTTTCTTTTATAGCATACCTTTATTCTTTTCATGTTTTATATATACGATAATTTCATTTGAGGAAATGCGCACTACCGCCCCTCAAAATTATATGACTCGTTCATACCATACATAGAACGTATAAAGGATGATGTTAATGAACTTACGTAAAGTATATAAAATATTATATTTCAAATGAATAATAATATATCTATGTGTAATTTGGTCTTCCTTCCTTTTAATATAAAAAATGAAATTGAAGTAGCGTTCATGCGTATGTACGGATTACCGTCTCCACGAACGTGATGATATTCACTCCCCATCATAACCATTAAAGAATAATTTTCATTTTATTATTAAAAATTATATTTTTAGAACATAATATAATTCTCAATAAGAGTGAAATACATCCTATCCATATCAAACATGACTTACGTAACAAAACATATAAAGGAAAATGAATCAGTTAACACCCGAAACAAGGATACTACTAAAATATTATTAACAAAACAATATTATAAGTTCATATATGATATCATATTTATGTTAGTAGTTCTTGTATAATTTAATAACAATTATTTAACTATTAGACAGGAGGATAATGTACCCTCTACCAAAGAAAAATACAAGGTAAGGGTTAATTTCACAATCTTTTTGTTATCTGAGGTTGTTTTTACATAAGTATCTACTGAAACCTCTATATCATCCACATCCTTGTTTATTAAAAATTTATTTCAAAACATTTTAAATATTTACTAGAATATAGGTTAAATTAATTTTTACCCTTTTTTGAATTTTTATAAAATGTTTTGAATGTAATCCTTCTGTCATTTTCCAAACAAGGTACTGTATGACCTTTTCAACAAATTAAGGTAAGAATGTTTTTTTAACTTATACAGTGGGTGTGGTTATTCTCTTCCATTATAACACATTTGAATATTCCCTTAAAATATTATAAGAATTTTTTCAAAATAAATGTTTTATTTTATAATTATGTTACATTAAATTCATTTCAAAATATAAAGAGATATTTCTCTCAAATAGTTTTGATTTCATCTATGTCAACATCCTTTGATGGATTTTACACTTGTTTAAAGTTTATTTATTGTTATAAAATCTTCCATATTATATTTAAGGTTTTGTGATATTTTTTACTATGGATTTGTGATTTTTATACCATTAATGGTTTCTATTTAAATTATGAACATTTATTGTGCTAGTTTTAATACGAATGTTTATGTTATGTTTCAACCTTTTCATTTGAGGAATCCATTAGACATAGTAAGTGATGTGTGGATCCCACTATAGCTTCTTGATGCATCGGTTAGTATCATGAGATATTCTATTGTATTGGAACAAGGCCTTGAAAACAACTTATTTGTTTTCTTGGCACGAGGCCTTGACTATGTGGTTATGATGTTCAACATTATGCGTGCCATCATTATGAAATTATCTATTTATATTACATGTGATTATCAAACTAGTAGAAAATCGATGTGAATAAGTAAATGGAATTATTTTATTTATCTTTGCCATATTATGGAAAATTTTAACTTTAAACGGATTTTTTTTTCGTTTTATACATTGCCTTAAATGTTTATGTTTATTTATGAATGTTTCCGCTATACAGTTTTCCTTACTAAGCATCAGTACTAACCCCTTTCTATGTTTTATTTTTCCCAAGATGTGAAGAAGTATTTTATGGTTTACTTTTAGGGATGGGATAAGGGATATGAATGTGGCCAACAGATACAAAATGTTGTTGTTTTTTATATTTTATGATGTAATGTAAAACTTATATATGTATCCAGTACTTACAAGGCTTCTAAACTGATCGGTCTTTCAGGATTTGATCCCTTGTGATCATTCCAATGTTATGTAATAATGCACCAACTCTGTGTAATTGGTGTTGGGGAGTTGCACCAGTAGCCATATCTAGGGGTTGTATTATTATATTGGAATAAGATAAAATTAATTTCATCACAAAATACCAAATAATTCAGTAGTCATGGTAAACTAGATACATAATTGAAACTTACATTATATTAAATAAAAATTCAAAAATAAATTTCTATAATAATTTCATTATTCCTTTTATAATATAAATGTATATAAATAATTAAACCCTTCATATTTTCCTTCTGAAAATAAAATATAATAAAGGGGTGAGTTTGAATGCTTAGTAAGTGTAATCATACAACAGAATATATTAATAAATAATTCATAACCAATATGGAATGTAAATAAAGGAAACACATTCAATATAATCAATAACATGAGCTTAATATGGAAGGAATAAATGATGATCAAATAATTCCACACAAATAATAACATGAGTAAAAATCCTAAACATGGATATTCTAACTATTCTAAAAGTCACATGGAATATCAATAAATGAATTCGTAATGTTGTAATGAAAAATTTTGGACATCTAAAACATACCGTTGAGACTTTATTCAGAGAAATATAATATTTTAAATTCCTTGTAACAAGAAATATATCTAAATAGTTAGAGAATCATCTAAAACACAATATAGTTTTCCTCATGAGACCTACTGATAAGTTGAGGGGATATAATGGGCCCCACGCATCACTTACTAAGTACAATTCATTCCTCATAAGAAAGGGGTGAAACCCAATTCACATAAACATTCATATTTAAAAAATTATATGAAATTTAAATACTTTACCCAATCAATAAACATAATCATATATCATCCAAAGTAAAATGAGTGGTATAAATATAGTAAATCCCCTAACAAACTAATCATAAACCATCGAGAGAAATAATAAGGATGGTATCATTATATTATATCTACATTAATGAATAATTGATATCAAATAATGTATTTTTATATGTAAAATCATTTTAAAGACCACCTAGAACACTTCTTGAGTAAAATAAACTTCCGTTTAAGATAAGACTTTTATTTTAAAACATGAAAATTCATAAAATATTATCAAAATCGTTTCCTTTTGAGATCACCATTAAGAAATATAAGTTTCAATAATATTTGGGAAATCATTTTTTAAATAAAAACATAAACATTAAAAGGAATATTCAAATAAATGGTAACCATGACAGAGGGAAATTTATAACATGATATTTGTGTTAAAAATTACATTCCTTTTTCACTGTAAAAATGAAAGAAAAGTTCCTCGTTTAGAAAATGATAAGAAAATTTATTTAAATTCTTCTTTTTAACTAAAAATGGTTTAAAAAAATTTTAATAAATAATTTTGAAAACAATAAATAAATTTTTGAAAAAAATATTATAAAACATGTGTTTTGATAAAAAATGATTTCTGTCAAATGAGATAAATATAGTTGGATTTTCTAAAAAACATTTTATAAATAATTTTAAGAAAAATTTAGTGGAACTATGATACTATTACTTGAATAATATCCTTATTAACCAGAAGATAAAAAAATATTGATTTTAAAATAGATATATCGAATTATTCTTAAACAAAAACAATTCTGAATAATTAAGAGATTGCGAAATAAACCCTTACGACTTTGGTAACTTCTTAATCGTAATAACCACAAAAGAAATGAAATAAAATGAAACATTAAATACCAAAAATAAAAATAGATTTATGATATAATATAACATATGGGAAGTATATACACCAAATAAGTGAAATATGTTTTTAATATGGCACATGTCTCATCGAAGTAAAAGTGAGATGGAAACCTTTACCATAAGTATGATTTCTTCCATACATATTTGTACCATATATATAATAGTTTTGATGTTATTATTTATTTAAAAAATAATAATAATCATATTTATAATATAATATGTTATCCTATAATAAAATTTTACCACCCATTTGTTAATAATATTTAATTATTTTCATTGTTTCTGATGTTTATTGCCTTGTTTTCTCATGAAATTTTTTTCCCTGAATGTTTCCATTATTTTGAATAGAATATATATAATCTACATAATCATAATAATTTTATAAATATAATATTTAATCTGTTGATACATTTTTTGAAAAACTTATGTATGTTGGACATGGAAAATTAATTGCATTG
The DNA here is from genome assembly GCA_963277665.1 of Viscum album. Classification (NCBI taxonomy): domain Eukaryota; kingdom Viridiplantae; phylum Streptophyta; class Magnoliopsida; order Santalales; family Viscaceae; genus Viscum; species Viscum album. Next base: position 207,281,871 of record OY728146.1, on the reverse strand, counting down.
CTTCGTGGGGATGGTAGATCGCACGTACCCAAGAGCGAAGATATCATTCCCTTAATGAGGGATAGGGTAAGGAATTGTGTGACATGTTAATTTTTAAGAATAAATTTAATCTCATATATATAAAATATATTCATTATTTTCTTTATGACATTCCATGTTAATTATAAGTGAAAAACGAAACACATCACTTCGTGAGGCACTATTATTCCACACACATGAGAAGTTTATCGTATTTGAAACAGAATGGAATGTAAGAAGGTATATGTGATATTGAAATTAAATAAGAATTATAAAATCGTAAATATTATATAAATTTTCTAAATTCATCAATATATCCATCATTTAATGATGGAAATGGAAAACAAACTACATCGCTTTGCGAGGAGGAAGTCTGTTGTACAAATGATTGATGATTTTGTTTCCCATTTGATGGAAGTGGAGACAGATAAATATTTTGAAATAAACATAATAGAATCTCATTATATGTTAAGTATTTTTTAATGTTTTTTAAGTTTTAATATACAATTTATGGTGCAAAAATAATACCAAAAATAAAATCTCTTTGTTAAGATAATTACCTTCTCTAAGACAAATATCCTTTGGATCACCTCTTAAAGACCATATGGATGGTCTTTTGGGAGAACCTGAAGCTCTAGAATAAGTATAATGGTTTTGGGGAGAAATTTTGTAAGGTTTTGGTCAAGAAAAAGTTCTTGATAACGTGAAGTTACAGATTTCCCTTTTATATGTGGGGAAAGGGAAACCTCTTTTAAATTATCTGTAAATTTTATAAAATAATCCTAAATGAAAAGGTCATTCACATGAAAAACGAATCAAAATAATCCTATATACTAACATGTGAATGAAAATTTTTAAATATGTAAGTAAGATAATTTTTTGAAAAAACAAATTGGGTCATATAAACCTTATCTTATTAGATTAACTCCCTAGTTAACCTATTTTTACCATAACCATTGTAATTAATTTTTACAGTTTTTACTCTTCAGTTTAGTAAAAAATTAAGTTGAAATTTTAAGGTAATTTAAATTATTATGATTATAAATATATAATACATTTTTATAAATTTCATTCTAAAAATAAGAAAAAATTAATTTGAAATTAATCCCACAAATACGATAACAAAGTCGGTTTTAAAATAGAAAATGTTCAAAATTTACAAGGTATTTATATCAAAATTCAATATAAAATTGAATAAAATAAAGTAAATTTTATAAATATGTATATAGTTGAACTAATATAACATAAATAACATTTTAATATATAATTTAATTTTATATATAATTTAAATAAAAATTCATTTTTCAATTAAAATTCAGTGTTTTTAATTATCGATCAAAATATGAAACTTATTAGAAAAATCGAAAAACTTAACATGATGAAAACTTTTATATAATTATTTAAAAAACTAATTTTATTTTTTTATATAAATCTTATAAAATTAGTAAAAATTAATTATAAATTATGTATGCAAATCATGACCAAACCATCTTTTATAGAAAAAAAATATATTTTTTCATAAAATAATTCTATTTCTTTTAAATGATTTTTATTTTGTATCTAATCAATTAATAACTATAATTTTACAATTTAGTGACTTATATTAATAAATTCCAAATTAATTACTATTTTATAATAGTAATTTTTTGAATAATAATTTTTTAATAGAGTATCATGTGTTGTTCAAACCAAGTATTGTGTGCATTGCAAGATATCGAATAGATTGAATTTATTTCAAAATAAATATATCAAAAAGTATCATAAATTTATATTCCATTATACATTTGTTTTTATGTGTCATAAATTCTATCAAATATTATTTCTATATTTTATAATCTCGATGTTTCACACTCCTCCCCATGTACACTTAATCCCCTCAAGAAAAGTATTTTATTATCATCGTTATATCACTTCCACATCACAACATGTCATTACCTTATACCATCAAAATAAATACTATGTATATAAAAGAGATAAGTTAAGGGGTATCTATTCATCTATATCACTTTTATCCTTGAATTTTGAGCTACATCCAAAACCCAAAAACAAATGAGAGTCGGTGATGTTATCTAATTCGAGTAGTGGTGTTTATGAAATAAAAAAATAAAATGGATATAACAGACCAAACAGGCCCTATATAAATATTAACTATGAGATTTAAAACCTCTACCACTTTGAAATAAACTAGTTACTAACATACATCTTCTTAAAACTAACATCCATCACTACTTCTAATCATGTATTATATGATATTTTCCAATATCATTTAATAGCCACAGGACCACTTACCATTCATAATTCATTACTAGTTGTATGTTTGTTAATAAAAAACAAAATACATTCATTATTAAAAATTAATTCTAACCATTGACCCATTTTCAATTAAGTATTAATTCAATCATTTATAAATTAGTTATTTACGACATTACCAATTACCCATTAATTAATTTATTAATTTCAACCCCTCATTCAAATCATCACATCTATTTCCAAATTTTTTACATTTATTCAGTGAAATTCCATGTCCTAGTATCTCCAGATCAAGAAAACCAACGTAAGGCTCCTGCTGCTACAACCACATCAATCCTAGTAATAAAATAACAACATAGAGGCTAAAAAATTTCTTAAAAATAAGACAAAAATAAAAAAACTATATTTTATCAAATTTACCATGTATTATTTTGAAATATTATATTGAATTAATTTGAGACCATGAGATGAGACAGTATGCAGATATAAGGCCCGGTGTACCTAGAATAAATGTTTGAATACATATTAAAATATTATATATCACAAACATGCACTTTTCTGAATTTTTTTGAATAACTTATAAATGAGTGACCAGATTAGAAATCAGATGGAATTGTTATATTCAGAGAAGTAGATTTACCCTAGGCACAGCCTAAAATCAATCGTCACGAGTCGGCTATGGAATTTAGTTTTTGGAATTTTTAACGAAATAAAATAAATTGGATATTTATTTTAATTCACTATTTCACCAATGAAGCGACCCAATGATACTTATTCTTTTAAGTTAGCCTTTAGTTAGGGATCCAGGGTTAGGATCATAACCCTATAAATTCCTTGGAGGATCTAGATAGAAACCTTAGAGAATTATCTCGGTGCTAGTGTCATAGACTAGGATTGAAGATCATTCCTAACAGATCTCGCCAGTGAAAATTGATCTTCACTATTAAATAATAGAATTCCTATGTAGGATAAATTATTTTGTATTTTCCTTCCTAGTTCTTGAATTCAATGATGGACATGGACTAAACAATGAAAGGTTGATCCAAAGATTGATCATTCCTTACAGGATGGGTTTAATTATTGGATTATTGGGGTTTGATTATTTGATAATTGATTTCATTTATTTAAAGTTATTATCGGAACAGATTGAGGCCGAAAAAAACAACGGTCGAGATTCATTCCTCAAATTTGTTCCTTGTGTTTTTCTCTCCACAATTTTATATATGTGTTCTTCATTAATCATCATATTTATGAACTAATAAACTTTTCACCTTTGTTTCTTGGTGAAAGGATGTGAAATTTTGGATCTAACCTAGGGACAACATAATGGAGCTGCGGTGGAAATGGAAACAAACGAATCAAATCTTATCAGAAGAAACTATTCTTCAAGCATTTTGACCTGGAATCCATTTAAATAGTTTATTAGCCGATTAAGGGCCCGACCACCTCAATTTGGTGTTAGGGTGATGAAATGAGACTAGATCTAGAGTTTTGGGGAGAATGGACCATAAAATCGGAACTTGAGAGATTGGTCGAAGTGCACAGAGGTAGAACATATCTTTTTGTAAAAAATTGATGAACACAGCATGTAACCTGGGATTGCATGGCATGTGGACCCCACTAAGAGACAACTAGGGTTTTGGGAAATAGTTAAATGTCACACGGTATGTATTCCCTTCGTAGAGAATCAACATGTATCTTGGGGGTGGCACGAAAAAGAGTTGGATTACACGGGTTACCTATACGACGTGTACCCCACGACATGACTTGGCCAAGACCAAGTACATGGAATACCCTATGTACTGGAACATAAATAGAGACACAAAATTTTACTTCAGGTACTGGCACATGGACAGAGTACATGAGTGGACCCCTGATGGAAGGAAATGTGCGCGTCTTCTTCTACACGCCGTGTAACCACCATATACATGACATATTCTAATGACATGATCCTTTGTACACAGGAAGTAATTTCGGTCAAGGGACATGGGGTGTTACCCTACTACATGATGTATCCCCCTTTCTACAATGATTTATTCTCTTGTCCACCGTATCTTGGACAATTTGTTTTAGGTTGTGTACCCTTGATTTTTTCCCTAAAGGTTATTCTGAATCATTTCTTACTCATAGGAGTATGATCCCTTCAGTAAGACATTCAAGATAGAGTTTTTGGAATCTACCGATAGGTCTAAAGCAGGATCCTATATTCATACATTTTCCACAGTTAGAGACTTTGTTATTTACATGACCAAATTTACAGGTCGTCGAACCTATACATAGTAGGTTAATACAGATTGATTTGTTGGCATCACCCCATGGACCTAGATGTGATCCTAATCTATATACCATATCTCTCTCATTAGATCTGTCATCATATCTCTCTCATTAGATCTGTCATCATATCTCTCTAATGATGGTTCCTTATGAAGAGTAATTCTTTGAAAAATGCCACCAGTGCTATCAGACTCAGGAGTGTGTTCTCCTGTATGAGTGCAATATGGAATATTTGAGATGGATCCCTATTGTTGGAATGTGGTAGTTGTGACTTAACTTTATATTACGTGTCTTGGATTGGTTATATCTAGACATTATTGTTATATGTTCCCAAGATATATAATATGTAGAGATGACTATACATTCCTTTGTGTATTGTTTTGTGGTTTCTAGGTGTCCTACTGAGTATTGTTATACTCACTCTTTTAAAGAATTTTCCCAAACATGTTGTATCTTATATGAATGAGTGACCCTTTTAACAGCGTCCTAGGCAAAAAAGGACTTGACAGTGCTTTTTGAGATCAGGAAGGTCAAGGTGTGATCTAAGGGATATAGAAATCAGTCTCAATACCTTTTCTTACAGGTTGGACTTCTTCTTATAGGCTTCTTTTGGTGGTATTTTATGTGGCCTAGTTTCCCATTACATTTATTTCCTGTCATACTCTATTGGTTGGGATATATTGGAATTCATGCATCTTTTACATAGTGGTTTTTACATTTCATCATTTTCTGGGCATGGATATGGGTGGGTGTGTGTGTGCGTGTACAGGTATATAGGAAATTCTTCTCATGTTAACGATATTCCTAATTAGTTCTATTCACTATCCCATAGACTATTAGAGGTGGGATTTGGGAGTCACTTCATGGGTCCCACTAGGATGGGTTATGACAGATTGGTATCAATGTTGTTTGGTTCTTCTGTAGTACCATGAGTCTATGAGATTGTTTTGGGGAAACAGTGTTAAGTGTTTTGAGTTTGGATTTCAGGCCAGGGACACCAGTTTTGGTGTGGGTAGTTGATGTATCCATACACCAGAACTATGATAACCTACTTTTCAACTCGATACATGATAATGTTGGTTGTAGGGAAAATAATGGTACATGCATCATATAGGAATGGGTTTTAGTTTCCATTTCCTTCTTGAGTCATCCCCCCAGATATAGTAATTGATGGTGATACATCTTTTTTTCTTACAGGATGCCTCTAGATTATTACCAGCTAGGATTCAGAATTTTGATCATGAGGATGACCCCCTCAGTGATGATGCTTCAATATAGAGACAAGTACCCCAGATTCCACCTCTAGGTGGTGCACCATCTATACCACCACCTGTGGAGTAGTATGTTGTACCCATGGTACCAAAAGATAATGAGCATAGGATGATCCCACTCTATGATATTTACATATATATTCCCCTCAGGTTCTAAGGTAATCTCGACCTTTAGGTGGCTAAGGACTATCTTGAGGTGGTGATCCACGGTTTCTGCCAAGTCTGGACTCTAGAAAATCAAATGGTGGTTCTGGAGGCAAGCCTTCTACACGACTCAGTATGGAAATGGTGGTGTTTGGCTATCTCGACACATGATGAGGTGACTCATTCATGGAAAATGTTTTAGAGTCTATTTAGATATGATTTATCACCAATTATTCTGAAATAAATGAATATAAAGAAGATTCTTTAGCTTTAGTAGGGTAGAATGACAATGGTTGATTATTCATTGAAGTTTACCAACCATTCAAGGTACTCGATGTATATGGTTAGAGATTAGTACTTCAGGGCTTAGATTGTTGATAAAGGACTGTGTAGAGACATCTATGCCATCATTTTTCCTTTATTCATTATTATATATATAGGGGTTCTTGAGAGTGATTTGGTGGTTGAAATATTCTTTACAGAGTAGATACAGCTAGTGATAGTCAGCAGTGGACGACTAGGAGTAGGGACCTTGGCAGTGGGAATCCAATGTTAGTTTCAATGAATTAGATGTTGGATACATTTTTGGATGAGGTCTCAGGATAGAGGATCTTCAGTTCAGGTCTCATAGGTTGGGTCCAGTTAGCCTATGGAGAGGTGGTGTTATTCATGTGATGTTAGGGAATATCTCACCCGAGATTATCTGACATGTCGTGTTGTTAACAAGGAGACTATGGAAAGACCCCTAAGGTAGAGACAGCAATAGGAACAGGAAGATCTATAGGGTGGCGGATGTGGTAGAGGAGCTGGGAGAGCTGCATTAGATGGTCCATATTTCTACTTATTACCACCACCTCCCATAGAGGTCCACACTAGGCTTAGGGAGCTGGAGGACAGGGGAGGGGACCGTTTCATGTGGTCAAGGAATATGACCCAGGTGATCCAAGAGTGATTCAAGGTATGATATGTGTATTCTACTTTATCTTCAGTATAGATAGACACATGTTCTAGTCATTTTTTTCTCACAACATATCTTTTTTGAGACCTCAAGATTCCGGTTGGACCGTTGACACGAACCTTACGCTTGGAAACACCTATTAGAGAAGACTTAATGATCACACTTGTGTCAATAGTGTGACCTGACCCTTGGAGGTGATAGTTTTGGTTGTAACCTCTTTTTGGTAGCATTGACACCCTATGATGTCATTCTTAGTATGAATTGGATATATATAGCCCATTCCCAGATTGACTATTTTAGGTGAAGGGTGTGTTGTGTCAGTAGTGATGGAATGAGATGTTCCTTAGTCGATGAAAGGGAAACCCATGTATCATAAGTTGGACTCATGCATAGGAGGGTGAAATTGATTACTCATCAGTTGAATCTTCTGACCCTAGGTATGGAAAATGTTATGAGGATCTAGTTTCCATTGGTGGTGGTGGAGTATAAGGACGTCTTTCTTGAAGGTGTTCCATGATTACCTCTTCACTGTGAGATATAATTCTTCATTAATTTACTCCCCATGATGGAACTAATATCTGCACAAACATATCATATGTCTCTCGCAGAGCTTCATGAGATGAGGGTGTATTTGGAGGACTAGAAAAGGAGGGGATTCATTCGACCTAGTGTTTCACTCTGGGTGGCCCCGGTTTTGTATTCCAAGAAGTCATATGGTATCTTGAGATTGTGTTAGGACTACCGATGCTTGAACCATGTGATTTGGTAGAAAAAGGATCCACTAACAAGGATCAAGGACCTATTTGATCAGTTGAGAGGTGCATGATGGTTCTCGAAGGTTGACCTCGGATTAGGATACCCTAGTTGTAGGTTCATGAAGATGATGTAACAAGGAGGGATTTCAATTGTCACTACTGTCACTATGATTATGTGGTGATGTACTTTGGCATGATAAAATCCCTAGAAGTGTTCATGAAAATCATGAACCAGTTCTTTTAGCCTTATTTATACTAGTTTGTGTTTGTTTTCCTTGATGATATCCTTGTTTACTCGGCATCTGAGGAGGAGTACGCAAGTCACATAAGGATGGCTCTAGACCTAATCTGAGAACACCATCTTTATGGGAAACTCTATAAGTGTCGTTTCTAGAATTATATGGTCCAATTTTTGGGACATGTTATCTTAGAAAATGAACTTTTAGTGGACATGACCAAGTTCAAGTCATTTTTATCAAGCGAGCCACCTAATAATGTGACAGAGGTATGGAGCATCCTCTGGCATTTAGGATATTATCTGAGATTCATACATGATTTCTTGAAGTTATTTTCACCTCTGACATTGGAACCTCTCCCATCACAAGGAGAAGTCTAAATTAGAATTTATTGTTCCCTTATAAACAAAATACTAGGTAAATATTGGCAGTCAGGATTGATCCCCCAAGGAAACAAAGAAAAAATAAAATACAGAGTGTGAATCAAGAGAGTCTCAGTCGATTGTCCAGTTAGAAAGAGTGGAGGGAACAAACTTCTATGTGGAACCATTTGTGAAAATAAAATTAAAACAATAGAAAAAGAAAAAAGAAATAAAAAAGTGTGTCAGGGTTTCAACCCTACAAGGTTTTATTGTGAATTTCATTCATTGGTATTTTAGATTATAGATGAAAATTGTTTACCCTGGGATTTCATGTCTATCACGGCTTCCTGACCTGATAAATTGTGATTGGGTATTTAAAATACTATTCCTTGGTCTGGTAATAGAACATTCAAACAAAAATTAATGTACATTCCCCTAAAACATTGGTTTTGTGTTCCCCCAATAGTCATGGGTTCATCCAATACAACTCCTTTAGTGTTCATTATTGGCATCATTCTTGGTCTGATATGATACCAATGGTGATGTTGAAATTTATCCTAATAAAGTAATTTTAAAATCGAATTCATAATAAAATAAAGACATAAAAAATTAAATCAAAATTTGGACATAATCTTATTAAAACCCCAACTTATGGGAATTGGCCCCTTATGACCATGGTCACAGTCTGTGGATTGAGCCGAAACTCAATCCCTACCATGGATACAAGAGGAAGACGGGAAGGGAATTATTTCATGAAAATGAAAATGTAAACAGAAAATAAAACTCAAATTTGGATATGAAGGAGGTTCGAACGGTAGAGTAGAAGCACCTCCCCCTGTATGTCCACCCCCAAACATGGAGGTATACCCTCTAATTTATAGAAAACAAGAATACATGGTGTGTACAAGAAATTACATATCATGTAGTATGTTCAACTACTTTTTCTTTGATTTCATTATTTTTAGGTGATCCACCACATGGATCCTTGAATTTTTAAAGCATCGAAGATCATTTTGTGGGGGAACATGACCTATAGCATAGCCCCACATGGAGTGTTGTATTGACTTCAGCAACAAACTTATTCTAAAAGGGTAGACACTGTGTGTGAATGGGTTGTACACAACATGTAGTCTCTGGTTAGATACTTGGGAGTGTACTCGTTCTAGAATATACATGTCTTTGAAAAGTTACACCGCCTGAATTTTCTAGCACACATCATGTATATGTCAATTTTTTTCTCCCAAGGTTCTTGATTTGTGACTTTGGCTGGAAAATACCTGAAAGTCATCATGATCATCGAAATAAAGTATTTTATCTACAAAATAAATTTTATCCAGTGAAAACATGTTTTTTAACTCAAAATAATATATAATAATGTATACAAAAATAGGGCACATAAAAATCTCCCAGACTTAGTCATTTTCAATTCCTCAAGAAAATTTCAACATCAAAATAACAAAATCCATACTCTAAAAAGGTAAGCATTCAAATAATTATACTTATAAATAATATAACCATACTAGAGTATTTTAAAAGGCACAAAACCTATTTCATTTCCAAATACATTCTAATCATTTCTCTTATATAATTAAATTAATTATTTTCATTATCTTTTATTCACATTGTTCAACATTTCATAAATACACAATCCACTTGAGAATTGGACTCCCCATAAAATACCACACTAATCACTCTATATCATTTTATTAGATTTATTGTCAATGTCAAGTATACAAACTCTATTCATAGGCTTGTAAGTATTCTCATTCTATACTTTAGAAATCAAATTACAAAAAAAATGAGGTATTCCAATAATCTTCAAATGATTTTGAGGCTTTGGGTAGGTAGGTAATTATGTGAAAAATCATCTTAGAGGCTTGAAAAATGAGATGAATACTTAGATAAAAATTCATAATATTCAATAATAAATATCAATGAAAATTTCATCCCCAAAAATATCTCTCAAATGGTAACATCTCCATGATAAAAATCCTCTTTCCAACATGGGTACATAAACCATCGGTAAGGTGTAATGAATGAATTTGGTCCCAATGTTGAATTTTTTTCAATACTTATTTTCTTTTTTTTCTTTTTATTAGAGGGAACTCCAAGAATACAATGTATAGTTGTTTGTAACCATTTTTCACAAATTAATTAAGAGGAACACTCTCCCACACTTATTTTTAGGGTAGCTCACCAAAATATACCATTAATTTCCAACTTCCCTCTCTAAAACTAAAATGAATAATCATGCAATATTATCAAAGAATTAGGGTGTTGGGGATAAATAGGCTTGTGTTGTGTCTTAATATCAAGTCATTTCAAGGTTTATAAGGCTTTTAGAAGGTTATATTTAGGGTAGGTCTCAAGGTAAAAACCGAAGAAAATAATGGATAGCCTCAATAATTTTAATGTAATACAAAATCATAATGTTTTGAAGTCAAAAATCGAAAGTTATAGTAGTCATGAATATCCTAAGAATTTATCAAGAAAGAGGGTATGAGAAAGAATATTTCAAAAGGTCTTTGAATACCTCTTAAGAATTAGGATAATAAATTGTTAATCTGGTCATGACATGAATAAATATGGGAAATCTAATAAATATAAATGTACAAGAATTTAAATAAAGAATAAATCTATATTAGTAATCATTTTAGTATACTTTGAAATTTAAAACAAGCATGTAACGTCTAAAATTCCCTCTTATTCCTTTATTATTTATAAATATAATTAATCAAATAAATTCTATAGCTTAAAATGTTTCATTCGTTAATGATGTCTTATATATTAGTTTAAGGGGAAAGTATAGTATAGTTAGAGACTATCCCCCATATTAATATTCCATATATTCCTCTAAGTAAAAAACTAAGAAGAGGAAGAGTATTTGGGAAACAACTAGTCATCCATGATGAGGGGAAGTAGTGAAAGAAGTAATCCAAAAATAATAATGAAAATAAAATCAGAAAGTAGACTTTCCTCATGGAAAGCTCAAAAATATATAAAGTAGTCCAAAATAGAGGCTCATACCATGCAAGAGTACCTCTGACTATAATGAAACTAGTCAGAGGAGAAAAAAAAAGAAACACTATCACATTACAAAAACTATCACATTACTAGTGGAGAAAAAAAGAGATATATATAATGAAACAATAGTTTAAAAACTAGTCATGGTGTGGCCTTAGAAGAGGCATCATCGGTAATAGGGGGATCTGGCATAGTAGGATCTATAGTAGAGGAAGATGGAATCCTAGTATTGGAGCTTTATGTGGTGTCCATAGTGGGTACATACATCACAGAAGTAGGTTTAGTGGTAGCTAGAGGCATGAGATGGTCTCTCTAAATGGGAGGCTCGATGGACCCAATCGAGCTAGTAGTAGTAGTGGGAGAAATTGTTCTGGTAGTGTATAAGAGAATAAAATCTATGTCCAGTGTGGTAAATGGTGGTTGTATCGCGGACGGATAAGGATCGGATAGAGGATAAGGTGATTGGAGTAACTAAATGATCTGATACTGAATAAGAAGCCCCAACATCTTCTTTAGTCGCTAGAGTGTCTAATCCATAGTATCCAAGAGGTGCATAATCATGGCTAGGTAGAGAGTAAGAGGGGGTCAACTGAGGTTGTGGGTGGATTAGGGGATTGGATGGTCTATAAAAAGAAGGTAGGGAGGGATAATCAAGGTGGTGTGGATAAGGAACATTCATTGGTCGATGGGTTGGGAGCATATCGTCAACACCCAACAGGGTGATTGGGGTCACCTCTCACCCCAGAAAAAGTCAGGGAATCCTACACGAGGAAAATTTGTCTCCCTACTTCTCAAACATCCTCATGTGGATAATCATGATGATGTCCATGAATTGGGGAGAGCCTATGTTATCTTTAGGGATAGAGGGATCAAAAACTACCAATTGTTATGCCAATCAGGTGGCATAGAAACGGTCATTCAAGTTGCCCGAATGACCATGGTTCATGGAGTGGAAGTAAGAAGTAATGACATAAGGGGGGTCAGGGTATTCATTCCAGACAATACAAGTGAGAAGGTCCATGTATCATCTGTCAATGACACCCATGTCATCATGGAGAGGGAAAATATGGCGTTGAAGTACTAGTGAATGAAATGAATGGGAGGGGAAACGATGATAATTCTTTTTTGAGAAGTGGGGATATACCTATTGTCTAGCCCAACAATCTCCCGCCACATGGAAATGAGGTCATAGTGCTTAGGGTTGGTGAGGGTTGAGATAGGTGGTGGGGTGGCAGGATGGGGATATAAGTTTCACCCTCGGCCAAACTCTTCTATAGTCAATGTGAAGTGGTGGCCGCCTAGATGAAATCTATCTGGGGTAGCCGTATCAGTGGGATTTTAGCAGTATATATGCCCATCAAACTCTATGATTGATAAGAACTCCACAAATTAATCCGGGAAGGTAGGAGTGTTGACCTGGAGTTTTTCGAAAAGATGGGTGTGGCCTAAGAGCTCCATAATATATTCTTAGACACCCAGATTTTGGGGGCCTTTGATATCCAAGAAACATCCACTCAGCTAGATCATACACTGTGCAAGATGTTTAATTCCATCTGCCTCAGTGTGTCACTCAAAAATATTAGGTAGGGATATGGTTGTGGTCAAGATACTGCTAAATTAGGCTGAGGTGATCCCATAGCTATTGAGGTGGAGGGTCCAGTGGTGGTGGAATTTGTTTTATCAACTGATAATTCTGGAGTTGTCTCTAAGATCATGCTAGTTGTAGATGTAGGTGTGGTCACTGGAGGATCTACCAAAGTCATGGATGGAACTGAATGGGCCACGCTAGATGTGGGAGCTATAGTACTAGAGCCCTAAATAGTTGAGGATGATGTGGAAGTAGGACCAACGAGTGTCAAAGATGATGGTGTCGGTAGAAGAGGAGGCAATGTTGCCAAGTTCTGCATCTGACATACCATAAAGTTTGGTGTTTCCAATATAGAAGGCCAAATTCTGATCTGGTGGTGATCTGGTTTGTCCCCCTCAGTATCAGTCGCCAGAAACATCCCACTTGCATGGTCTCCATCTACCATAGAAAAAATAAAGAAATGGAAACAGAAAAAGAAAAGGAGACGAAAAGGAAGGGGGAAAAGTCTGAAATCAAAAAAAAAGTATACGACATGCAGATAGAGGGTACACGACATGCAGTGGGATCAGGTGACGAACTCATGTACTCTGGATAAATAGGCTGAGTGGGAATATCTTTGGGAAAATTAAAGTACATGGCATGTAGTGTATTGTACATGTCATGTGTGAGAACATAGTGTGTATTCTTTGTAAGCACCCACACACAGACCTAGACAAACTAGGTCGAATAATTAAGTACACCCTGTGTGTAGGTACTAAATGACATGTGTTAGAACATGTCCTACAAACTGTGTACGTCCTTCACCTAGAAAAATACTTATGAACATAGTACATGTCGTTCACAAAAAATACACATAGTGTGTGGATACATGGGCTCGGTTTTTTGTGTTCATAGTACTCGAGTGTCTAATAAAGACTATGTAGAGGAACTATAAATGGAATGCACCAAACATACACACTGTGTATTTCAAATTTAATAATATAGAGAGTGTGGTTGTGTACTTATAGTACACAGCGTGTGTTCTTATTCATACCTATGAACTACGGGTGGAAGACAAATGGTCATCTGATCCCAATATCACCATAAATGTATATAAACACTAAAATAGAGGTCCTAGAAGTGCCTACTTGATTTGAGGATCAAAATAAGGATGAAATTGAGGATAGAAATGAATCAAAATGGATGATTTGTGGAGGTGAGTGAGATGACTTATGGAGGAAGCCTCCGAGGGGTGGGGAGAAGGTGGTATCATGACACGGGGTCAGGCTAAGTAGGGTTCCCAACTTTTATAGTCGAACCACATGGTGTGTGGGATGGCCGACATGCCGTGTATGTGTGTTTTAAATATATATATATATATATATATATATATAATAAATAAGGAATTATTTGAAAAGAAATATATAAGAAGGATATATTACAGCTAATAAAAAATAAACCTATACAAGTAATGTATCTCATAAATAAACATTGTGTTTTCTAAAATATATAGTATAGGTGAAACAATACATGGAAAAAAGAACAACGCACAATGTTAAGTTTTAGTTTTTGAATGACAGGGATGGAGAAGGGAGATTAGCAGTGTTTGAACCCATGTGTTTTTGAACCCTGGGCTATGTATCTACCAATCAACCTGCATCATCCCCAGGTGATATATTATTTTTTAAAAAATTTAATGGTACATTAAAAACATGACTCATTCAACGTTTATTGAAATACATTATGTGTGGTTTTATTTAATTGATAAGTGATATAACTGGGCCAATTGGTAGGTGTGGAGAAATTTGAATCGACAATGGCTCAGATACATTCCAATAAAATTTTTATCTGCACAAGACTCATCTATATTCATTAACTTAATTAATTGTTACTTATATAAAAAGTTCAATTAAAATATACAAAAAAAATTAAATTACCCATCGTGACATTAGCTATACATGGATTTTGGACTCATGTTGCTCTTATTTCTTCTGTGACTAGGTGAGATGGTGGTAAATGGCATGGGGAAAGAAATTTCACGTCATGGGTTTATTATAAATACAAAAGAAATAAATAGTAAAGAAAGTAATAGGTAGGTTGCCTCCCAGAAATCGCCTTTGGTTTATGTATTTGGTTTGATGTGAGTTATAGATACTTACTAGTAATTTGAAGGAGTATGAGGCTTTCATAGTGTGAACCTCCACATGTGTTTGATGCCCTCATCCTAGTTCCAATCATCTTGTCCTTCAGGTGGTCTTAGGGTCAGATTACAATAGCCCTGCTCCATGGAAAATAGGCTTCGAAGGTGGAATTGGTTCTTGGTTTTATCTAGTATGTCCCCTAACTCCTTAGGATTCTACATAGCAATGTGGACTACCTGAAAGTAATCACAGGTTTCCTCTCGAATAGGTATGGGATCAATTGAGGGGTTAGAAAAAAAATATGTGATCAAATTTAGTGTTAACATGACATGATGTGTCCATATATTCAAAATTTCGGTTCTAAAAATTAATTTCTAAAATTTTTAATGATTGAAATGTGGGGACCACATCAAAACTTGTCTCCCCAGTTGAAGAAAAATTAGGGCACCCATCCTCAAACTTAACCACAGGATCCATATTAGAAATTATCATGGAGATCTATTATACCATATTACCAATTCATCCCAAACATTCAGTTTGGCCCAATGAGCATGTGGTGAATGCCTCAATAATTGATAATAACCTTTTGATATTACCCAAAAATGGTTTTGAATGAGAATAAAGGATGGATTTGGTGAAGTATATACATTTTTTTCATCATATTGGAATTCATCATCCCTGTATAGATAGTATTCCTCGGGTTTGGTTATGATAACTCTAGATCATATGGATAAAAGTCCTCTCCAGGTGGTTCGTACCACTCCTCAGTAGGATAATAATCTATGGGAAGTGGTGTTGAGGTTCCCAAGAAAAATAATCAAGAAGAAGGCATAAAAATGAAAATTTTTGGGTAAATCAACCTTTGATCCAGACCCTCACATCTAATGTCTATGCTCCCCAGAAAGGGCCCTAGAATTTGGCACTGCTCCCATCACAAGGAGTGGTCCAAATTATAATTTATTATTCCCTTCTAAACCAACTACTAGGAATCTAATTTCTATTAGGGTTGATCCTATAAGAAAATTAGGAAAAACTAAAGACACGATGTGAATCAAGAGAGTGTTGGTCGATTGGCCAGACCTAAATAGTGAAGGGAATAAACAACTAAGTGAAACTATTTGTGAAAATTAAATTAAAACAAGAGAAAACTAAATCACAAATAAGACCAGTTTCTCAGTGTTTCCAACTGATTAGGTTTTATTTTGAATTTTGTTCTTTAGTATTTTAGATTATATATTAAAATAGTCTACCATTATGATTCTATTCTATCACAGCTTCTTCGTCTGATAAATAATGATTGAATATTTAAAATCTAATTCCTTGGTCTGGTAATTAAGCATTCAAATACACATTAACATTTGGTCCCCAAAAATAGTTGTTTTGGGTTCCCCAAATGGTCATTGGGTTCATCCACTACAACTCTTTTAGTGTTTTCCATTGGCATCATTCTTGGTTCAATACGATACTAATGGTGATGTTTGGTTTTAGTTCAATAAATTAATTGTAAAACTTTATTCACAATAAAATAACTACTTCATAAATTAAATCAAAATAAGATCATAATATTATTATAACACAAATACATGGGAATTAGCCTCTTATAACCATGGTCGCAGTCACTAGATTGATCTGAAACCCAATCCCTATCATAGATATGAGAGGAATATGGGAAGGGTAGAATTACTCAAAAATTAAATTTTATATAGGAAATAAAACTGAGATTTTGATCCTATGGAGGTTCACAGTAGAGCAACAGCACCTCCCATTGGATTTCTAACCTCGAACGTGGAGGGCTTCCCTCTTATTTAAAGAAAACAATAATACATGGAATATTCCAGAAATTACATGGTGTGTATCATGGTCAAATCCTTTTTCTTCAATTTCTCCATTGATAGGTGATCTGCCACACCACTCCTTGAATTTTGAAAGTGTAACATCCCAGTTTTGGAAGCCACCCAGAGCCACCCTGTACCCAGTTTTTCACATGGCCTCAAGCGCATTTCCCCAAAAGCCAGAGGCTGCCAACTAGCATTGAGGGCCTTGGGTGTGATAGTGGGAAAATTATTCCCTCATTGGCATAGTACACCGTGGAAGTAATCAAACATGAAATAGTGGAAGCAGTAAATATCCAACAACAGTAAACAATAGAAGATTAAGATAATAAACAACTGGAGCAATGCATAATAAATGATGCATGATACATATGTCTAGGAAAGTATCCAAACAATTCACAATGCTAGAATAAAAATAGTACCAAACCAAAGTACAAAATAAAAGATAAAAATATCCTCATCACCATAAGCATATGCTTGGCCTCATGATCTCTAGCTCCATAGCAAGCCAAGCAGCTGAAGTAGAAGGGTGCTTGACCTTATCTATACCTGTATCAATATAATCTGTTTAGGCCCAAAAGAATGACCCAAACAGGGTGTGAGACTAAATCCCACTAGGAAACAACCCGAATATCTATGCCTAATATTCAATGAATATATGGTAGGTAAAAGTAAAGAATGCAGTAAACAGGAAAGTGCTCAGCGGTAAACAATCCACAGTTCAATATCAAGAAGTAGTGAAACAACAACTAAATATTAAATAGGTATCCCTCTACGAAGTACTCACATCCATCCCCACTGGTCCTATCTAATAATTACATACAACCTTCTGGGTAGTACACACATCCCAACCCCACTAGTTTTGTCATTGGAATTTAATAATACTCTCAGAGGAGGAACTCACAGTCTATCCCCTCATAGTCAAAGGTAAATAAAAAGTCTCTGAGGAAGCTCACACAGTATGTTCCCTGTATAGTCTAGGTAAAAAAATACTCTCTACGGAAGCACACACATTCCATTCCCCACATATTCAAAGGTATTCAAGGACTCTCTGAGGAAGCTCACATGTCAATTACCCTTATAGCCTCGAGGTCTAGGACTCTCTAAGGAAGCTCACTCGGTCAATTCCCTTTATATACCGGGTCGTTCAACTCAAACAAAGACTCTCTAAGGAAGCCCATGCAGTCAATCCCCTTATAGTCTAAATTAATCATGGACTCTCTAAGGAAGCACACTTAGTCAACAACCCTTATAGGCTCGGGTGGTTCTAGGCTCTCTAAGGATGCTCACTCGGTCAATCCCCCCTTATAGCCTACTACACCAGGTTCTCACAGCCCAATGTAGGTCAACGAGCATAGCAATGCAATGTAGCCAAATTAAACCTACATAACTACTTGTCTAAACAGTCTACATCATGACATGAATTTCAGAATACAACTCTCCACCCTACAATAATAGGCATGGAAAATAGGCAAGGTAGCCAAAGGTTAAACAGGACCAAACAGACATAAAAGCATGGGAAAAACACATCCACATCATAGAAATCAACCCAATTCATATCCAAATTACCTCTACATAGGCGTACAAGCCTGGCATGAAAACAGCAGGGGTAAAATGGTAAACACACAATACCCCATTCAAGGGTATTGGTGTAATTTGCACATAATACTCAAAGACTTCGAACAGAAAGGCACAAACCACCTACCTAGGGGTTATGAGATCAATATACTTGAACCACGAGGCATTAATCATATTATAACACCTTATATCTAAGAAAATGCACAAAACAATCACCCCATAATAACTCAATAAAGAGGAGGAATTGGAAAATAATGATCTTAGAGAAGAGAGAACTCACCGATGCGATTTCAACACAACCGACGGATTTTGATTTGGGGGACAGATGGGGGATCGGGAGTTCTTTGAAGATCCATGGTCGTATGGGTTTTCTCGGACTAACAGGACCTAAAAGAAGATGGTTCTATCCGTAGAACGTGACCACGGTGTGTTTAATGAAAGAAAAAATACAAAACATGTACTTACAGTTTCTGAACTCTGCTTTTGGCAGCCTCCATGTCACCCCACACGACTGTGTGTGTGGCCATGACACGGCCAGCACATGGCCTCCTACGACAATGAAGTACATGACATGTACTCATAAATTACACATCGTGTACTCATAAATTACATGATGTGTACTTGAAAATTTTACAGAAGCTCCTCTTTTCTCAAAAACTCCATAAAAATGAAAAACATACCTAAAAAGAGGGTTCAGGTACTTACTGAAAGCATCGATGATCGATTTTTGGGGTTAAAAGGCAAGTAGGACAGCCCCACATAGCATGTTGAATGAACTTTAACTGCCAACCATTTCTAGAAGGGATGACACTGCATACGAAAGGGTAGTATATAGCGTGTACTATCTAGTTGGCTACTTGGGTGTGTACTCAGTCTGGTAGATCTGTGTTTAGGAAATTGTACATGGCGTTTGTTTACAAGTACACATTGTGTATATATCAATAGTTTATCTCGATGTTATTGATTTGTGACGATGTAAAATACCTAAGAATTATCATGATCATTGAAATAAACCATTTTATCTACAAAATAATGTGTATCTTGTGAAAAAATGCTTTTAAACTCAAAAGAATGTATGAAAATGTATATAAACATCAGGCACATTAGACATCTTTGACTCGAAAGGGGCATCCATTCATGTGGAAATGGAAGTTCCAGTAGTCTTTTTAGTATTTGAGATGGAGTTTGATGAGAACTCCAATTTTGAGATTCCTTGAGGAGGGTGTTGAGAACATAACATTTTTGATG
The DNA here is from genome assembly GCA_963277665.1 of Viscum album. NCBI lineage: Eukaryota > Viridiplantae > Streptophyta > Magnoliopsida > Santalales > Viscaceae > Viscum > Viscum album. The sequence continues at coordinate 207,262,213 of OY728146.1, read as the reverse complement.
CCTCAAGAACTAGGCTTGGTTGTGTCTTAATATAGAGGAAAGAAAGGATTTCCTATGGTTCATGTCATTTGAGACTACAATAGAAGAACTATGAGACCCATGATGTCAGTTATAAGTGGTATTCTTCGCGTTGAATATGCGGTGACACTACTTGATGGGCGAGACGATTATTTTCTTCTCCGATCACATGATCCTTAAGAATATCTTCTCTTAGAAGGATCTAAACATGAGATATAGGATATTGATTGAGTTACTCTAGGAATATGACTTTTCTATTGTCTATACTCTTGTGAAGGGGAATGTGGTAGCATATTCCCTCAATAGAATATCTAGTTTTCTATTTCGGAAGGAGGCGTTAGAGCAATTGGCCTTCTTATAGTAATCCTTGGTGAAAGAAGATGGAGCATCTTACATCTAGTCAATGGTTGTTACCCCTCCACTCGTATAGTTATTTAGGGAGGCACAACTTGGGTATACCAATAAGAGGACCCTATGTGCTCAGGTGTCCATAGGGCATGCTCATAATGGATATTCAAAAGGTGTGGAGTACATCATTATTTTTAGAGGATGAACAGTAGTACCGGTGGTGTTGTCGGAGGAGGTTCTAAGGGAGTTTTATACGTCCCCTTTGGTAGTACATCCAGGTGTGGAGAAGATGTTCTAGGACCTTTGATGTCTGTTTTGGTGGCAAGGGATGAAGAATATAGTTTCAAATATTGTTTCTCGATTCCATAATAGTCAGCAAGTGAAGGGTGAGAACTAGGTTCTAGTGGGTTTAGATCAACCCATTAAGGTTCCATAATAGAAGTTGAATGGGATATTGATAGACTATGTGATAGGATTCCCACATATGTCCAAGGGACATGATTACATTTGGGTGATCATAAAAAAATACCAATTCAGACCGATTCCTATATATTTGAGAGCAGAGTTCAGTAGAGAGCATGTGATTTCTCTATATGGAGGAGATAGTTTGAATCCATAGAGTTCCATCGATGATAGTTTCAGATTGTCATTCCCATTTCACATTCCATTTGTGGAATGGATTACCTGAGGTTTTTGGGACCTAGTTACACATCATCACAATGTTTCAACAATAGACAGATGGCCAGACAGAGCAAACCATCCATGTCCTAGAGGATATGTTGCAAGCCTACATGTTGGACTTCGGTAAGAGTTGGAAGGATCACCTACCACTAATAGAGTTTGTGTACAAAAAAAACTACCATTCCACCATTATTATGGCTCCAATCAAGGCCTTGTATAGGAGACACTTCCGGTCACCACTTTTCTGGACATACCAAGGAGAGTTAGCACTCAGAGGCATAGAGTTAGTGCGAGCTATTGCAGAGAAGGTGAAAAACGTCTAGGAATGGATGAAGACTACACAGATCCCTCATAATTTTTATTTTAATTGGTTATAGAGGCCTTTGGATTTTGATGAAGGATACCATTTGTTCTTATGGGTTTCACCTCGACATGCATTATAGAGATTTTTCTGGGTGGAAAGTTATCTCCAAGGTTTATCAGCACATTTCTAATACTTTATAGAGTTGGTGTGGTGGTGTACCTCTTAGCTCTACCTTTGTAGTTAGATTTGGTACATGACTTCATCCACTTGTCATAGTTGAGCAGATACATTCATGATCCATCACACGTCATCGATTGGGGAGATATAGGAATCATGGATTGAGTGAATTTTTATGAGTACCTAGTACAGATCAAGGATATGGAGGAAAGGACACTTTGTGGGTGATCTATTTATTTTGTGTGTGTCTAGTGGCATTTATGAGAATCTCTGTGATATCACTTGGGAGTTGGAGGCTCATATTCATGCTCATTACCCTCATATTTTTTAGAATCCTTTGTTTATAATTTTTGGGGATGTAAATCCCCAAGTTGGTGAAAATGTAATGTCCCTTATTTTCTTTATATTATTTTTAAATATAATTTGGAATTTATTTAAGACTAGGAACTGAGACGACATAAAATTTTGAGGCTTGGTGTGCCCAGAATAAATGTTTGAAAATATATTAAAAATATTATATATCATGCATTCTTAGTTTTCTTGAAAAAGTGAATTAACTTCTAAATGGGATCTCGGATTAGAAATAAGAGGTATATATTGTGTTCCGAGTAGAGGATTTACCTTAGGCATTTCCTAACAACAGCTGGTGTGGGTAGGCTATGAATAGTATTTTCAGGCATTTTAAAATAAATAGAATAAATTGAAGGTTTATTTGGTTTCACCATTTAGCCGATGTAGTGATGATTATTATCTTAAGTAAGCCTTGAAGACGGAATCTAGGGTTAGGCTCATGGCCCAATAAATTCCCTAGAAACACTCGATAGAAACTCTAGAGAATTCTGTTGGTGGTGATGGTAGAGACTTGGATTGAAGAAAATTATTGATGGATCTCTCCAGTGGAAATTGATCTTCAACAGGGAATGATCCAATTCCTTGGTATAATGCAATATATTGTATTTTCCTTCCCTGTTATTGATTTTGATGAGAAACATTGACCAACCAATGAATAGGTTGATCTTCGGTTTGATAATTCCATGCAATATCGGTTTAATTGTGTGATTATCAGATTTTGGTTATTTGATAATTGATTTGATTTTATGATCATTCTTATGGGAACTGATCTATTATAGCACAAAAAATGGTCGAGGTTTGTTCTATGAATTTTTTCCTTGTGTTTTCCTCTCCCTTTTTTTCTAAACATGTTATTCATTTTTCATCATGTTTATGAAAGAATGATTGTTGCATCTTTATTTCATGGAACAACTATCTGTAATTGGATATCCAACCTCAAGATAACCTAATGGAGGTGTGGTGGAAAAAAAATATGGACGAATCAGAGTGAATTGGAAGAAATCGTTCTTCGATTCATTTGCATCGAAATTGATTTAAACTTCTTTATAGTACGATGTAAGGCCCAAAACACCTCGATTCGGTGTTAAGGTGGTGAAACAAGCCTAGATTTAGTGTTTTGGGTTGAATTAACCATATAATTGAAATTCAAGAGATCAATCTATTTATATGGAGTAAGTATACGACTTTCTAGAAAAACCCAATGAATAAGGCATGTAACCCAGTGTTAAATGATAAGTGTCCCCACTGAGTAGTGGCTAGGGTATTAGGAAATAATTAAATTTCACATGGTGTGTTTCCCCTATCACACAGCGTATAGGCCCTTCCCAGAGACTCGACACATATCTCAGGAGTTGCATAGACACAGGGTAGAGTACAGAGGTTTCATACATGGCATGTACCCTACAAAACTACTTGTCATGGACCAAGAACATAGACAACCACATGTATTGGTACACCGGAAGGGACATACAAGTTGAAACTATGTACTAGCACATGACCAGAGTACATGATTGGACCCCATATGTAAGGTCATGACATGTGGATCATACTATATTGTGTGTACCCACCTTCTACATGACCTTTTCAAATGAAACTGGTCATTTTACATGGGCATTAACCAGGGTCAAGGGACACAACAAATTGTCCTACTACATGTTGTGTACCCATATATACAAGGCTTGATTCTTTTTCCCCTGTATCTGTGACCTATTTTTTAGGGTTTGAACCCCTGATCGTTTCCCTGAAGGTTAGTGAAAACTCTATTCTACTCATAGAAGTATGATCCCTTCAATAGTACTTCCTATATAAAGTTGTTGGAATCCCCCTAGAGGCATGGAGCAGGATCCTCTTCTCATTCTTTATGCATAATTATAGTCTTCAGTATTGATGTGGGCAAGTTTATAGGGTTTAAATCCTCTACATAGCATGTTAATATATATTTTTTTGTTGGTATCACCCAATGGCCCTATATTTTATCCTCATCTGTGTACGATATCTCTCTCTCCATATCTTTCAGCATATATCTCTCATGATGGTTCCTGAAAAATAGTACTTATCAGATGGAAATCACCAGTTCTATTAGACTCAGGAGTGTTTTCTCCCAGAATAGTTCATTGTTGAATATTTGAGATGGATCCCTAATGTTGGTATGTGCTAGTTTTGACATACCTCTAGACTATGTGTCTTGGTTTGAGTATATCTGGATATTATTATTCTATCTAATGAAGACATATACTATATAGAGGTGACTATACATTCCTTTGTGTATTGTTTTTTGGTTTCAGGGTGTCCTATTGAGTATTTTTATACTCACCCATACATGGGATTTGACTCCACATGTTGTGTCTTGTACATACGAGAGACCCTTTTTACCGAGTCCTAGGTGGACCTGGACTGAACAGTGCTTTGTGAGATTAGGCAAGCCGAGGTGTCTTCCTACAACTACAAACAACAATCGTGGTACCATTTCTTACAGGTTGGACTTGTGGTTACATTCTTCTTTTTTATGCTTGTATTTTTTCTAGTTTCACTTTACATTCATGTTGTACTCTATTGATTGGGATATATTGGTTTGCATGCATCGTTTACTTATTGGTTTTTACATTTCATCATTTTGTGGGCTTGGAGATGGTTGTGTGTATACATGTACCTAGGCAATGCCTCCCACGTTAGTGATATCCCAATGTTGTGATCATCATCATCACTTGGCCTATTGGATGCGAGTGTGGGGAGTTTCGGAACGAACACCATTGGGATGAGTCGTGACAATTTCAATAGTTTTATTATTCGTTTTAATTTCCATCTTTTAGTTATTTACAAATTTAAAAATACATAGCAAATAATCATTAAGATAAACCAAAATAGATCACTAATCAAATTTAAACAAGTATTAATCAATGAAAAATTGGAAAATAATATGGAAAAAACATAAATCAATATCCATAAAATTATTTCCACCATTTAACTATTCTTTTACTATTATGTTTGTTATGAAAATCAATTCTTCTTACTTATAGGCAACTATATCATGGTTATTCCACAATTTCATAGTAAATTAAGGGATAAATTTTAAATATTCTACCTCACATGATGATTCAATAACCAAAATCTATGAAGGGGGAAAAGAACAGTAATTTAAAACCAAGGACACCATAAGAATCTCCAGATCCTATAATGAATCAACTAACTTAATCACCTAGACAAATCCCTCTAAAACTGGTCTATCACTATTTACAACAACCTATAAGAAGAGAATAATCGATGGATGGAATGAATGAAAGATTGATAGACACACACTTCAATTCATAAGGATTAAATCACACAAATTCAGGGGTAAAAGTACCTAAAAACCAACAATCACCAAATATAATCCATGAGAGAGTAATGATTTGAATAAGTTCATTGGAATTGAAGGGAATTAAAGAATTCAATCAAATTAATATTAAAAATTTGGGAACATAAAGACATGGTGTGATAAGGGTCATCAGAGTGCAATGAGGGTCTAATATGAGAGTCACAACATGATCCTCTAGAAATATTAGGATATTGAATAGTTTATATTCAATGAAAACAATAAAGATCACATTGAAATGGGTACCTATATTTCATAATGCTTGAAGATCCAAGATTCATGGTACAAAAATCATGTCACCACAATAAACTCAATATCCCTAAAAAACATGATATAATAAGGACCACCACCATATAACCAGTTAAAAAACAGAAACCCCAAATAATAATAGACAAATCCTTCAAACCATAATAAAAGACACCAATGTACTAAACATTATCCATCTAGATCATGGATAAAATTTCAGGGATCAAGATTTACCCCACAAAACATTGGTCAATGAGAACCCTTTTCTTTCAAACCACTAATCATCATGATACACTATTTTCCATGACATGATTTACTCACTTCCTTGAAGTTTCAGATAAAAATCCACCACAAATCTACTAATTTTTTCTAAACATTCTCATGACACTATCAACAACTCAAATTGAAAAAGTGAAGGTATTAGAGAAAACTATGTATCTATATTTTATATATCTCAAATAATTCCCATTCTTGAGAAACAAAACAAAACCTAGAAGAAATAATTACATGAAAAGAATCTGTGAAATGATTATCCCTGCACATTACACATTGTGAATCCACTATTCATGATGTTAAATATTTTGAAAATATGATGTCTAAACCCACACATTAAATGTTGTGAATTTCATTCATGACATAAAAATTGAATAATAAATAACATATAAAATTTATGGCCCAACATGTTACATGTCAAACATTATTTTCATGGTGTTAAAGTCTTAGAAATAGTGCATGAATGGACAGTTTGATGACTTTAAGGGGATATACCCCCCTGGATCATTTATGGGTTTATGTTGCATGAGACTTTATAAATGACATAATTAGTTATGCCATGTTGAGATATAAGCCTATAAATGATGTCATGAGCTAGAGAATAAGGGATTAGTTAGTAGGGAGATTCCATGGATGATGGCATACTACTATGCTACACTGTTACTTTATTTTATCTTTTACATTTTATTATTCCTATAATGTCTCCTCAATATTAAATCAACTCATCTACCCTATCCATGGAGGGGTAGTTTATAGGGGTGATCGGGATAGTAGAGGCTAGAACTATTTAATTTTTTTAGTTTTTGTGATATAAATAAATAAAATCATTTATTAATTTTATATATGGGTTCACTTATTAATTTCATTTCTGAATTCTAAATGTTGTTCTGTTAGGGAATTTTGTTTCCTTAGATTTTTATTCTATTAATATTAATTGCATTGGTTGATTATCTATTTCTCCCTCCACGTGAATCTATTTTGTATACAGTGGGATAGATTGGGGTTGGGTGGTCTGTGCTCAATGATCAATAGCACGTGCGTAAAATTTTATGTTTGAAATATTGGATTATTAGGGAACAATAATTCATGGTCAAGAACTACCCTAATTAATTAAGAGAACCTACTAAAATTCCATTCACATAGGAAGTACAGTAGGCCTACTAGGGGTTTTAGATAGGAATAATCTCATCATTACCAACTAGAAAGGGGGAGAGAGGACTCAGAAGATGAATCCCTCTCTTACCAACCAGCAGAACAAAAAGGCGTAAAATTTTGAAAACATGATAGCCTAGGTAATAAAAAAATTCAAAACCCCACGATAGGAGTACTTTAGGCACCCAAAAAACAAAACATCCCCATTATATACCTATCAAACTGAAATCTAACCATAACCAAAATTATAAAAAAAAGGGTAAATGAAATTCAAAGATGTTATTATAAAACAATATTAATATCTAATCGAAATATGAGCATAAAATCAACTTAGTATAATGATCATGTATCTTCAAATCAGGTTCTCATTTATATTCCCTAAATCCTTTACTTTCCATAATACAAGAAATATAGGAATTATATACCCAAGTGTCACTTTCTTTTGATGATTGTAAATATTAATAATCTACATTATTGACATCATATCCTCCCAAATATCTTATTATACAAAATAAATGACCTGAAACTTGTGATGAAGATACCATTAAAGCTGCAACACATGAAAAACATCATTTTATTTATGTTGATCTTATGAAACATTCATCTTCTCATGAATCACATAATCGTTTTCTCTTGTACTCTACCATAAATTCAATTTAGGTATCACTGACTCCCCAAATTTGGTTTGAGATAATAAAGATATAAATGGTCACAAATATAGTACCATAACCAAGTCCATATCAATTAATGTTACCTTGTACCTCACTACAAAATATCGGTCTCAAGACAATTTTTTAAACATTGTTCTTTATAAAAAAAGGAAGAAACTACTTTTATTTTATATCATTTTCATAATTTATATATTACATCTCAAAAATAACAATACAATCTCAATAATGGAAGGTTTTTTATAATTTATGATCAGATGCATAAGAATATTTTTTTATATTACTCATACACATTTCCCCATAATCAAATAGCATTAATATTCAAATTATAAATCTCATAAGTTATAAAAATATTTTTAACCTAGGGAATGGAAATACAAGGGGTGAGCTCAAACACTTAGTAAGGGAAACATACTACTAGGTGTTTCATCAAGGGTTGGGTAATAGTCATATGAGAAATAACGATCATGGTATAAGTATATTATTATAAAACATGGAACTATTATCGTCTCCCACATGAAATAATAGAATGACCTATAGCCTAAAACAACAAAACATATACCATGTCATCGGAATATTGAAACATGTGACAATAAACATGATCCATGGTAGCATAACATAATCATATAACATAAAAATGTGGCATGATAAGTCATAACCTATTGAATTAGGTATTTCTAACTGATTATAATAACATATTGGGCAAGGACTGACAGGAGAGAAAACCTATTTATCTGGGGAAACAACTTGTGAACCCTATTATGCTTGGGATACAACCCCTATAGCCTATTAAGCATGTGATATAACCCATGTACCCTCTTTGTATTGAGATACAATCTATGCACCAATTGGGATTTGGATACAACCAAAATACCCTCTTGGGATTGGTCTACTACCTGTGTACCCTCCTAGGGTTGGGCTATTGTCTTTGTACCATATTGGGCTTGGTATACTACATGTGTACCCTTTTTGAGATCAGAAGATAAAAAAACTACAACCAATGTATTGGAGGATAATACAGGACCTCACCCATTATTCATTCATACATATGTGTGCCAATTGAAAAAAATAATTTGTCACAACAGAAATAATCCATGGAAAGAATTTTTTTTTGTAATATTTCTAGATAGTATAAACAAAATTGACCTAAGTAATTTGATTAGGTTATAACCAATATTAAATCACTAAAAATTTTATTTCATTATATCATTTAGATGGTGATTCCTAATCATTAATTTACAAGGAAACAATTTCTTTTGAGACACAGATAAAAATATAAGTGCAATCATGAAATTGTTTTTAGAAAATAGATTTATCTTTGAAGAAAAAGATAATGTTATGATAACTTTGAATAGTTATTTTTGAAAAGTGGATGGAAATTTTTTGAAAAATAATTAATATTTAAAATAAAATTTATTAGTGGATCCTTGAAAAAGACACAATTATTTAAAAACCGTGAATTGAAAACATCTTTAAAATTTTCACTTTTTAAAAAGAACCTTCAATAATGGATCCTTGAAAATATTATTAAGGGTTCAAAAATATAAAGTGAAATTTTTGTAAAACTTTTAATTTTAAAAATCTAATTAAATAATAGATATTTTAAATTACATAGTATATTTCTAAAAAGAATGAAGAGTGGAATATAAAATGTTTGATTTTGAATGGACGACAATTTTTTCTATTATTTTCATATACCTCTATTGAAAACTCACATCATAAAAATAGTAACCAAAATTTATTTTGAAAATAAAATATGGGAAATATAAAGGTAAAATGAGAAAATATATATTTTTATTTCAAAATTAAAAAGGAAATTTTTTGGGGGAATAGTGAATCTGGAAATTTACGAACATCTATCTTTAAGGAAGATTAGATTTTTGTTCTTAAAAATATTTCACTTTTAAGAGAAATAAATTCATTTAGAAATAATATTTGAGTTAAAAATATCATTTACCAAAATATAAAATATGGAATATTTTATGAAATAAGTAATATAATTATTTATCAACCATATAATAATAATTCTATAGTAATAATATTTATATTAAAATAAAGGAAATTTGATTTATCTAAATCCTTTATGAATATCATAATTCAATAAGAGACATTTATAAAGGGGTTTTACAAGCAAGAAATTTAAATACCATCAAAAGAAGTTAATAAAACTAATAATATAAATAAAATAACATAATTTACCAAAATTATAATAAATAATATCAAGAATAGCTATAAAATCACAAGGAATGGTAAATGAGTTAACAAAAATCCTTTCATCATTATTAAATTTCGAGTAAAAAAAAATTTGAAGAAAATTGTGGTTGTTACAAGGATGTGTTCTTAAACTTATAAAGTATTGATTAGAAATTTAATTAATATCAATATATATATATGGTCTTAAAACCTATATTAGTCTATTTTTTTGTAGGTGGTTAATTTATTTTATTATATTAAAATTATACAATGTTAATAAGATAATTCTTTGAAAATAACAATGGCCCCACTATTGCGGTAATTACCATTATTCTTAGTAATAATATTTTTATGTATAAAATAAAAATTTAACTTACTAAATATTATAAAAATATTGATCTAAAATATTTATTAAAATTTTATTAGTTTAAATTTATATAATATTTGAAAACTAATTTTTAAAATAATAAAATAGAAAAAACTTTTAGAATAAAATATTATTACATTTTAAAAAATTTAAACAAGGTTTTTATAAATTACATATATTATTTTCAAATGAATATATTTAATTTTAAAAAATAAGTTTTATATGAAATATGTTTCAAAAACAGTTAGTTCATCCGTGTATGATGATAATGTCATAAAAGTGAACGTATTAGAAAAATATATATTTCTCTCTATTCACCTACAAATCAATAATTTTAGAAAAATATAAAAAATTCACCATAAGATAATTTGAAAATTATGAATTCAAAAATTAATTTTATTTAAAAATTTAAAATTATAAAAATTTAATTTTATATTTTATATGAAAAAAATGATATATAAATAAAAACTCTCTTTATTGAAAAATGCATTTCTAAAACATAAAGTGTTATTAATACTTTTTTCATTTCTAACTAATTTTCGTACTTTTATATACTACAGGATATATTATTATTAAAAAGTATTAATGATATTCAACTAATATATCATAATTCATTTATATTTTATTTTTTGTGTACAAAAAGCTATCGAATATAGTATTAATTTACATAAAAAAATATATTCAAAAATATAGGGGTGTTAAACAAAAATAATAGTGATAGCTATTATTATAATTAATCTTAAACAATGTTTTATATTCACCTACAAACCTCTAAAAAATAATACATGAATACAACATGTCTTCAATAATCTATATAATCTATTAAATCTGACTTCCTATGTGTGGATCAAAAGTAGTGTTAGGGTACAGTTGAGTCGAAAAATCACATTACAAGCCCATAAAAATTAATAATTTAAAAAAACAATCATGATTAATGATAATAATTCCCTAAATCCCATGAATATTTTTAAACTCTTCCACATTTAGATTCTCTAAATCATCAACCGCACTTGACACCTTGAATAGGCTAGCTTTTTCAACTAATCCATGATCACCCAGATAGAATCATATTTTCCCTGAGCTAAAGGAAAAAAACAGTGATATATTCCTCATAAATGTCATCCAATTTACACTAAGTATCATTTAATGATCATAGAAACCATGTAATAACATAATTATTGACTTCCATCCTTTAATACAGAAAAAATTGGAACACAAACTCATCCATTGGCCACATCATCCTTGATTTCCAAAACAAACATCTCAAATAATGATACATCTTGGATATATAAGGATACAATACTAAGGTAAAGCTATGAAACTCATAAATAACCACCTCTCACAATTCCAATAAGAATTTGATGCCATGGACCCGTACTCTTCGATCCAGTTATATAAACAGCTACTTTACGTACTCACTTTGATACAATCTATAAAAGAATGGATATAAGAATCCTTAATTATAAAATAAAAAATGATTATTTATTAACTTTAATCATCTGATATTTTTATGTATTGAGATTTATAAAATCAGGAAAAAACATAATCTAATTAGTCTCATGTTTTTTGTATCAAATGGATAATTTTCCCATTATATACAAAAATACTTAATTTATAACAAGTCTTCAATGTCTCCAAAAAATTATTTTCTATGTGTTTTACTTTAAAAAATGTAACATGTGTTAATATTCTCCATAACCTTGCGAACTTGATACATATGATGATATGATATCAGAAAATTAGTAAGGAAAACATATAACTGAAGGAATCAAGGTATAAACATGGCATAAACATCATGATAGGAATATATAAACCATCTAAATCTCTAATTAACATGATACTAAGATAATTATATATCCTAGAAAATAAAAATAAAACATGGATTTAAATAGAAATTATATCATACTAATGGAATTTATAATGTCAAACATAAATAACTGATTTTAAATCTCTTGTTCCAAAACACATTAGTCGTTATCAAGGCCATAGTTAAGACATTATGCTATCAAGGCCAAATTCAAAAGAACTATCTTATTATGAAAGATGAATTCACCAAAATATAACATGTTTTTTCTTATATTATCTATATATCCATAAATTGGATATATAATATCATGCCCCACCTATCACTTGATTAAGTCTAACGCATTCACCATAAGATTCAACAAGACGTTTCTAACCATTCCCAAAGGATCCACTTAATGAATAAAAACATAGATATTCATATGATGAAGAATAAATAATATAAATACAAGATAAAACATAATTATTATTTGATAATAATCTATAATATAAATAATTTTACCCATATAAAAAAGGGATAACTTAATCATAACCAATCTTAAGAAATTAGGTCGGTAATCAAAGAAGAATTTGTCAATTTTCCAATAATCCCAAGTATTGGAATATCAATATATGGTATGTAAAGGATTTTATATACGTAAATAGAATAACTTTATATCCTATGGAACATTATATAATCTTAATTGTGTAAAATGTGATGTTCACACCATGTAGATAAATGTTTATACGGATAATTCGATACTGGAATAAGAAGATAATATTCTATACAGAAAAAGAATGTGGATTGTTTTAAAAGAATATAGCCCAAGAAGATGGGAACTATCATTATAAGGTTTGTGTGGTTTAAGTTTATATCCTTATAAAATAATCATATAATTCCAAATAATTTAATGAAATTGAATAGTATTCCAAACTTATAAGTTTAAGAGAATGATTATAACTCAATGAATCAAAGTTGAGTTACCAAAAATTCTCACAACTTGGGAAACGACTGAATCAATATCCAGATGAACAAGGTAACATTATTTGGCCATTATATCCTATTAAATACATGGATATTTATAAAAATATATCCATGGGTATTTTATACATCGTATAAAGGAAACCTGGTGCACAAAACATACTATGTCTCAAAGAATCAAAATTATGGCCAAGAAAATCCTTTTAACTTGAGTAAAAATGTATTCAAAAACCCTAAAAATAGAGGCAATGTAATTGAACTTAAAATACCATGATAATAATATAATAAAATATATAATATCTCAAATAATAATTATATAAACCAAAAAAATGAAATTATGTTCTGAATACCAAACATGCCTCAAAGAGAGGAATTTTGAGATGAAAAAATCTTACAACATTAGGAACATTAAAAGGAAAATTCCATGAGAAATTTTACATGAAATGGGAAAATTGAATACTATTAAATATAATATAACAATTATATAAATATTAAAAATGGGTTTCATGTAAATAATATAAATGTAAACATGGTTTATAATATAAACATGTCTCAATGAAAGAAAACTGAGACTAAAACCCTTTCCTCTTGTCCTGACTTCCATGAATGTACTTTATCCTCATTTATCATAAACATATAGGTATTAATAACATAAAATATAACCTTAATCATATCAACTTTTATTCAAAATTTTCATATGCAGAACTTCTTTACATGAATTATTTATATTTTCTATATTAGTTGTATATAGTTTTGATCATTTATTCTAGTTTCCTAATAGTGATGTATGTTTTCATTATTATTTCAATGTTAGTAATTAATATATCATTAAACATAATATTAGGTATTATTTATAAACATTGGTGCCACATACCAGAGTCATTCATTACATGAATGTATAATACTGTTCAAGTATGTGGTTAAATCGACCCAAACCTGAACCTACAATTATTAATGGAAGATTATGATATGGTTTAGTTGTAGTATCATTATATAATAATCATAAAGATCTTTTTTAGTTTTAATTAGTGTGATATATTATAATTTTAAAAAAATATATAAAAAGAAGACAACATATATAATGTCATTACAAAGAAATAAGAGTTCATTTTTCCCCTAGTTTACATGTTTTAAACGATTTAATTAATGATAATCATTTATTTATCATATAATTAATAGGTTCTTAAATTTGACATAATATAAACATAATTATATAATAAAAATCGAATTTATCCTTTAATATCATCCTTATATCAAACTATTTAAGGTGATGAAGGAAAATTAAACATGTTACATCATAAAGGATGTAGTCCGCACAACGAACGAACAATTGTTTTATTTTTTAATGGTTGGAGTATATGAATAAATAATTATAATTAAATTAATATAATATCATTATATTATATGAATGATTATATTATCATTATATTCATGTGGATATAACAAATTTCAAAAAATATAATTAAGAATAAAACAAATTTGTTGATAATACTCATGTCGGTGACATGAATTTTCCTAAAATGTCACCTTGAATTTGAAGGGATTAGCATAAAATGATTTAAAGGGGGATTATGGTAGTGGGATAGGTTTCTAGGAAGATAAAAATGGTACTTTTTTATGGTCAAATTTGAATGTTGGGAGTAACCCTTTTTGACACTCCATTTTGTCACATGGGTGAAAAGGTGTTAAAAGGTAAATAAAATAAAGAAAACATAAGAGGAGAAATTAAGTCCAAATTTATCACCCATTCAGCTAAGGCTTTCCATGCAGGTAACCCCAAGCTGTGTCGGTGCACAAGGTACCTGTGCATTTTCCTACATGAAGGACATGTACATTATCCTGCACAAAAGACCTTCATGAGTCATACCCTCCACCAAGGGTCCTATATTTACCTGAAAATAGGACCATGGGGCTCTTTATTTGTATAGATGAAAAAACCAGAAGAACTCCAAACAATCTTCTCTCCCTAGTCTTCCTCCCCAAGCCATTGGAAAAAATTAAGGTATCCCTCCAAAACCTGAAGAAGATATGTTAAGGGGGTATTGGAACCAAATTCCTCCAAAGATATAAAATACAAAATACCTTTTTGTGGAACCCTTTCCCCTATGGTTGAAAAATACTAGCATGAGGTCCCCTTCCATAACTAGGGACCTACGTGAGACACTTATAACAACACCTATGGAGACCCTTGAAGCCTTATGTAAGGCATTTACCAAGTGTTATTTTCTAGGTTGTTTGTCACACAAAGTACCTTCATCTCATACAGGTCTACCAGTGCAAAGCATTCCCAAGTCATATAGGCAGACATTGTGCAAGCCACATTAGCTTTCATAGCCTCTACCCTATGGGAACCACATATCAGGCCTTTTTCTGAGCCTCCAATGGTATGGATTGTCTATTTGGATCCCTTGTATTAGAGGGACCAAATTAAAACCTCCATTGAAGTCTTTAGAAATGCAAAAACCATGGAAAGAATCACACAAGTGTGTCTCCCATTTTTATATTACTTCCTTAGGTCATAGGTTTCCCTCTCTTATCCTCTTTAACCTGTAGGGTCCTTAAGATGCATGTAGATACGCATTACCATGGTCATGAGGGCCCTAAACCTAGAACTAGTGATAAGTAATTCCCAGTATTATATATTAGGGTTAGGACCATGTCCTTCCCTAATCATCTCTAAGACCAAGGATCTCCAGTTACCAATGGGGTGGGTGAGGATCACGTTTTCCTTTCGCTTTAACAAGTAATGAGATCCTCCTCTCAGAACCAATTTTAACGCATCTATCCTGGAGTAACCCCTATATTTCTTTGAAGGACCTCTTATACTTCATTCCTTACTCCTCCTCCATGTCCATGGGATGTTTCCATAAAGGTAGTTAGATCTAACTATCCTAGATACAGTGATATAAGGTAAGGGTCCCACCAAATCCCTTTCTTATTCTCTCATATTCTGAGCCTCTTCCACCAGTAGAATAAGGATCATGTGGTTTTCTTGGATCCCTTATTTCCTATTTATCACAATCAAACATGAATTATGAGGGACTAGAGATTTTTTATAATCCTAAAATTTACAAGGTATGTTGCACGTTTTGATATATAATCATTCCTCATATCTTTCTCTCACCTTCCTTTAGAGGGCCTCTATATGAATGAGTCCTTAAGTCCATCCATCCATCAATAGGAAAAGTAATTCATTTGGTTCCCATGATCAAACACATAGTCTTGTTTCTTACACAGAGCATGAATCGTATGGGCTTAGAGGTTGGTGAATATCATGACATCCACACAAACCATCACCATTGGGCATAATTCCAACCATAATCCCAAATTAAACCTATGGGACTCCTATTTGGTATAATCCCCAGTCACAATCATCCAAAGGTAATCCTTCTAAGGAGTAAACAACAAACAAAACTCAATAATTAAGGAATCATTTCAAGGAATAATCTGTAATTTAACACTCTCAAATTTCAATAATTCCTTATGAGAAAAACGTTAGGGCATCCATAGGTGTGGTTCCTCACAACAAAACTATATGGTCTTTTATTCCCAACCAAATGGGATACTTAGGAAGCCTCCCTAAGGTCTAACCCCAACACCCCAAACCAACCCTAATTATATCTCGGTCACAATCCTAGTAGGGTCTTATTAAACCTGGTAATACTTATCCCTTATATATTTGATGGGCCTCATTGGTATAAGTCCCACACCAAAAGTTATCTAGGTACCTTCGACCTAGATTTATTCTTTGTATGGTGTTAAACATCAGTGTTTTATCTAGATTACATGAACTTAAAATGTATGATGTATATCATTATGTGGAACAAAACTATGTGGGTTTTGATTCCTTCCAAAATAATACATAGAAATCCCATATTATAGGTCTGATCCTGACATTAAAATAACTCTCATCTCCCTGGATGACGATAAACTCAAGATCACCCCCCTATGTGGCTAAAAACCAACATCATCGTAATAATTACCAAATAATCTATGACTAGTATTTAATAGGATACCATCGATTGAGAACATCAGATACATATGGATATCTCCATCAATGAAGAACTTCAAATACATATAGATGATTCTAAATTCCATATATTCTAATAATTTATTGTTAATTCAATGTAGACCCACACCATACTTGTTAATTAATTAAGGATTCTCGAATGTGCATTAAATTTATAATCGAGTCTAAAAATAGGAAACAATTCCCCACAAAAGGGTGTGATGAGCCTAACCTCCCATCCTCTCAACCAATCGGAGTTATTAAGTGTCATTGGCCAAATATCCCAATGAGATCCTAACATTGGAAAGAAAGTCACTCATGTATATAGAATCATTTGGTGTTTTGTGCTCAAAAACAAATCTCATTGGAAGCTGTTCAAAAATAGTGATCCTGAAGTGAAGGATTGCACAATATTCAACCCCCTTCAATCAACCATCATGCAACACACATTTTCATTTGAAAAAAATGGTGAACTCGATGTGAATCCTAGACCAAGAAGGTAAAGTCACCCACCAATACAACCCCTTTTCATTTATAATGAAAGAGGATCTGTACAGAAAATCAATTTTCAGGTATACATTTAAGGATATGATTTTTTCATGGGATTTTCTTTTTTGTGTTTGATATCTACTTTCCATGAACATTCAACAAGATCTCCCTTTGATCCAAATGGAATTATACTAACTCTCACTGATGTATTTCTCAAATACTATTAACATTGAGTCTTCTATCAAGAAGAGGATGTCATCCCCTACCAAGTATATTCAATGTTGGTTCTCAAACACACTGTTCTGAGAGTATCATCTTCACAATACCATCCTGACCGTAGATATTGTCTGAAAGGACCACCATTTCACAAATCGCCACTAATTTTTCAATCAATGCCAACCAGTGGTACATGATCAAATTTCACATATAACCATCTTCAACCATTTTGGGAGTTTATCCTCATAATGAAAAAACTATTCGATCCTCTATCATAGGGAGTTAGTCAAGAGTCCATTGATGTAATCTTCCATGAGATAGAGGTGTCCTTCCAAAGGCATCCTGATAACTTCTATTACTGATAATTCCGTGTGGTAGTGAACCATTAACATGATGTTTGTGTCTTTTTTCGTAGTTTGGCTCAGGTAATCTAGATCCAGGTGCACAAGATAGCCCGAAAAGGGTAGAAACCATCCAATAGAGAGTAGTTCCAAACCTTTGTCCTCTATAAAGAATCCCTCCAACCAAATGTAGTGGAAAACTATGAGAGGTCACCTACACCTACCCACCCTAATTTAGCTGTCTAGAAAACTCATTTAGATGATTCCTACGAAGTATGCTTTTAAAATTTTGAGAAAATATATGAGAAGGTGTATAAACCAACCCACATGAATCAATCTTATCATCATCCTCTTCTGGTGGTTCCAATAAATTCTTCCAACAAAATTCAATGGATAATTGTGAGATGATATACACACTTGATCTCACCAATCAAGCCTTCTAGTAGCCTCTTATGGTGTCACTCAGAGAATTTTGTAAAAATTTACAAATGAAAAATAGGGGAAAACCCAAATCTCATCCTCTAAACATGAGTATTTCAAGTTTCTTATAGAAGAAAATGGATGATAGGATCAGTCAGATACCCCTTTGCTAGATAAAAATGGGAATATAACCACATTGTAATCTCTAAATTCACCAATAATATCATGAAAATGGTTAATGGGAACATGTAAATTCCTTCCCACATTCTAAAAACCTCCCAAGACATTATAATAGTGAAAACAGTAGTGAAAGTGGTATGGAAACACAGTTCCATCTTCAAAAATGATTTGGATCATCAACATGTCACCTTAAAGTAGAAACATACCTATTCTCTCATACAAAAGGTTCATGGGAAAAAATACCCCATGATATATGGACAGATAGATCGATAAAAAACACTTGTTCCAATATTCGAAAATCAAACTATCATGTGGCCATTCCAAGAAAGACACAAACACCTTCCAAATTTCTTGGATCCTATCTGTAAATTATGGATGTTGAATGATCTCCATTCAAGAAATAATTGGTTCTTGAAAACCAATTTTCCCAGCAAGTGGACCTATTTTCTCAAAAGAATGCATTCAAAAAAAGCCTCACCAGAGGCGACTGGAAAATAAAAAGAGATAACTAATCAACCCACACTACTCTATTATGGAGTTTTTGATGCCCTCAGACATTTTTCTTTGGTATCTCAAGATCCTACTCTCCAATTACAAAATTACAGAAGTAGTATAAATAATTTAGAAGGTCCTCCCTGGACAATTCACCATGACGAATTGCTTCATTTCCATAATTTAATCAATCTCGAGAGCTCATATCCAGATAAGAGTCATTTTAGACCTCTGCATCATTAGAAGATCAATGTGAAATAGATTTTTCCCATTACTATAATCCACCATGGTTTTCCTCCTCATGATAATATTTACTAAGAAAGTTCTTCCTATGATATTATTTAACACCATCAAGAGGGTTCTCCCCTTGGATATTTAGTAATGAGAAATCCATCTTACCGTGAAAAACTTGGGAAAAAGGATATCCATAATTAATTCCTTTTCACTGACAAGTGAAATTGTTTCTCAAATGGAAGATAGCCTAAGGTGATATTCACTCTCTGAACCACCCTTGAATCATCTTTCTTACAACATAATAGATTAATTACCCACCAATCTTATAGCTTATGATAAAGTAGTAGGAAAGCATCCACTCTGGTTAGAATAAGTTTAGGAGCCTCTTAAAAAATTAAGATGACATGATGAACATGAGAAAAAAGGTGGCTAAATATAAAATTTAAATCTTATTATCACCTTTATCCGCCCATCAATACAACATTTCGAATGTATTTTCGAAATATTATGTGCATGAGATCCAACTCAATATATGGAAAACACTTTTTCACTATGGAGAAAAATTATTAACCTCTGACATGTATCGAAGTCATGTCAAGGTAACATAAGGTATGAAATACCAAATTGACTAATAAACTATCCAAGATACATGAAATCCAATGTTTGAGAAACAAAAAGGCACCTTTCAATGTTCATGCCTTTTTTTATTATAAATATTGTGATAGATGATCAAAAATGCCCTATCAGGTGTCCATGTTAGAGGGTGGGGTAAACACGGAGTGTTGAATTTCACTGTGCTCCCCAACCAGAAAATCCCGATGAATGTGGTATTCTAAAATATCATAGCTTCATGTTGGATTCAACAAATAGAATCTATTAACAACTGAAGTTATTCTCAACAAAAAATCCATGACTAACTCTTGCTAACATCAAGACAAAATAGAGCAGGGTATTGAAAGAATTTCATATAAGGCATCTAAAAATATCAATCAAGATTCAATCTTTTGGGATGTTAGTCATAAGATAGTACAAATGTTGAAAATAAAGCAATGAACTTCAGAAGCAGGTGATTCAGTTTCATACCAAATGATGCACCCAGTCCATGTTTAAAAATATTCCTTAAAATAAAAAAGGTTGTCATTGTATTAATAGCTATGGAAATTCAGAAGCAACCATAGCCCTCAGGGTTGGGGGATTTTTTGACACAACAATTGGGGTTAAAAAATGGCCCTAAACAGTTGTGAAAATGGAACAATAACATCCCCAAGCCTTAGGGATGGGGAAAATTTTACCTCAGAAACCTCCCCCTTTGTGGATGTTTTACTTCTACCAATTGGAGAAAATACTGCAGAATAGATCCACCCAATTCTTATTATCTCATGATATTACATACTCATTAGGAATTCATAAGACAAAACTAACCAGATATTTCCTTTGGATTACCATCAACCAAATGGATCCTATTGAATTATTGTGGTAGAGGAAGATTACTAGTAGAGGGTGTAAAAAAGTAAATCTCACTAATACAGTTATAAAATTCATTCAATGCTTTATGAGTAAGTGAATTTCATTAATATTAACCCTATAGACCATGAAAAACATGATGTTAATCTGATGGGGGAGATAGAGGATGAATTTTTAGTTCAAAATATGGTACACAAAAAATAATTGAAGAAAGTGTGCATTCCTAGAACCAGAGACTCATCTTGAATCAGGGTTTTCCATCATTAACTTTATCATTACCACCTTGAAAGGAATCCAATATGGAAAAAAGTCAGTGTAAGATTTTTCTTCCCCTACCTCCTGGAGTTTTTGAGCCCCTTTCACTTGAAGAAATATTTTCCAAACAAGAGGAATAGGTAAAATAACTGATGACACTCAATGTAGAACTACTTTGAGGAAACCATCCTACTGGATATGTTCTATAATAAGATCCTCAACTCGTAATCTAAACCATAGAACCTCAGAAAAGAGGGTTTTCCATAGAAACTAAAGTGGATCTAAAGCATCCCCTCTATGTTGGATAATAGCAACTAATATACTTTGATCCTATAGCAGTAGAATAGGAATTCTATCCATTGTGTACATAACCAAAACAGGGTTAGGTACATTCTTACATGTGTTCCCCTATATGTTACCCTTGGTAAAAACCAACAGTGCCGTTATAGATGGCTCTATCGTCCACTGCACCTGATCAAGATTCAACTCATCCAGACATTCCCCAAGGGCTCATAAAAACTATTGAGACCCTAAAATCTCAATTAGATGCCATGGAGTAATGAAGGGTTCCAATACAATCAGAAAAATATCTTACCCTGAATGGGTAGATCCAACTCTTACCCAAGAAAACTTTTTAAACCCTATTTTCCAATTTTTAACAGATCGTGAGACCCAGAGTAGCATTTAACACATTTCGTCATTAATTGTGATCCCATGATGGGGTCCTATTAATAGTAGGTGGTCGTGAAACCCGGGTGCTTCATGAAATCCCTATAGAGACCATACTTTTATGGTACACTAACTTTTTGGCTCGGTCAATTACAGGGTAGGATGACCTTCTATTGAAGGGTCTATTCTTGTTCAGATCAACATTGTTGAAGACAAATGTCCTTAACCATGAAAATTAAAAATATTGGGGGAATAAAAGGGTTTGATATTTCATTTCTCAGTAAAAAGGATTTACATATTCCTTAAACCTACCACTCCTTCAAAAATAATTGATTCCCATCTATATAGTCAATCTTCAAAATGAGTTTCACATACCACTTATCACTATGAAATATACATGAGGGTTTTGGGACCATGTTGTGATTTCTCAAATACTGTAAGACTAAATCTCATAGGATAATGATAAGTCCTGAGTAATTTGGTTAACTCAAGGAAAAAGAATGAGAAAAGCATAAAATGACACTATTAAACTTAAGTAGGCCCCCTTACCTTCTCCCTCACCAAATCCCACACCATATCATGTAGTTCGTCCTCCTCTTCATTAACAAGACTGTATACCTATTTTTAATGATCAAATAGATCATAGGAAAAATAGTTTTAGGAGATGAAAAAAAGGTCTATTATTTTCTTAGTGATCATGTCCCATGCTACTTTATCATGGCATTATAAAAAAACTTTTTCAAGTTTACAAAGCTTAAGAAACCCAATAAGGATAGTGATGTGGATCTAATATACTATTTTTCTTTCAATAAAGTACTAGGTCACAACATACTAGAGTTTTTTGTTTTCAAATAAATCCTAAAAAATGGTAGACACTGGAAAAGTAAAGTTAGGAAGGCCACCATATCATGTAGCATGAGTTTCTACAATCGATCTAGAGGAGGAGAGTGAATGGAATTAAGTTAAAAGTAAGAGTGTTTATATGTTTAGTGAATTTATAGATATTAATATGATCAAAAGGACTCATGTTATCCTCTGAACAAAGTTGAAATAGATAATTGTTCTCTCTAACACTTTTTCTATAACATAGCCGACTATATAGATAACTTAGCCATTTGAAATCTATTATTCCAATAAAATGGAATGGCTAGGATATTAAGAATTAAACACAAGAATATGATCCTATTAAAATTCATAATTGTCCATTAACCTTATCAGACATCATTCATACAGTCCCGGAAGCATGGGAACCACCCTGCCATATGGTACAATATAAGTCATCCTGCCATAGGAATATTCATCAGATGAGAAGTTGATATTATATTCCATTAATGTTATTCATTTAATTTATCCCTTATTATATGATTAGTTTGATTAGGAATCTGAATTCCCTATATTTTATGGGGGATCTTGGGGAAGAGGCCATTAGATTTAAGGATACATGGGAAGATATGGCCATGCTAGGAGTCACTACTCTAACCACATCCTTGATCGAACCATCTACATAGCCAAATACCATGGGACAACTCTCTAGTTATTTTAGAATGATAAAGTAATTCCCCCTTCACATGACAGGGTCATCCCTGATATGATAATCCATGAAGATCATTTAAAGGATACATCATCTCCTAATGAACCACGGTGTGTAAGAAGACCCGGTTTACTTAATCTACCATGAGAAAAATCATCTTTATATCCAATTACAAGGGATTATCATTCTAAATGAAGTAATTAATCTAATAAGTCGCATGAAAAAAGAATCACCTTTCTATGAAGAATAGACATTTCGATCAGAATTATGATTTTTTGAAACAATTAACCTTAGTGTCGACCATTTTTTCAATCATGGATTCTCTGATTCTATAAAAAGACCTCCCAGAAGAACTCTTATAGGCCTTGTCAATATCATAGGAATATTAAGATGAGGTTTCTATTGATGAACTGAATTGTGTAGAGAATGATCCTGTAGAATGCCACATGATTGTCTCCTTCCTACACTAGGATGAGGATTCTGTCATACAGGGACACATGATACCCTTCTATATATCTATCGGGATAAATGACATTGATATCTGATGGGCCTTCAAAGATAATGGATCTGGAGTTAACCTTATTTTGGTCTAGGAACATCATCAACTAGGTCTTAATGAATCTCACTTTCCCCATGTACACTAATGTTACAAGGTTATGACAAGAACAAGAAAAATAATCATACTAAAATCAAACTCAGAACTCAGTTTGGGGATCTCATGTCTAAATAATAATTCATGGTTGTTATGTATGATATAGCCTTAAATGTTATTCATGGAAAACCTTGGAAACGTTATCATGCCACTACCCCTTTTTAAAACCACCAATTCCTAAAATATTCTATAAACAGCCAAATTGGGACATTGTATGGAACAAATCCCCATAAAAATATTGTGAGTCATAGTTCATTTTCTCCCATTTTAATGAAAACATCTTCTAGCGTAGCTTACAGAATCGGTGTTTTCTAGATCTTGAAAGGGTTATCTATAATCATCTCTAGACCATTCCAAGCATTATGTTGAGTGACATAATTATCCATGGAAAGTTACCATTCCTTTTGGTAGAATTGTACATCAATGAACTATGACTCACCCCTCTTATAAAAGGGCACTCCCCCTTCTCTCAAATTAATACCTTAAAAGCCTTTTGGTTTGGACAAACCCATCCCAAATATCCTCTAAACTTCCCTCAACATAACCTAGAGGCCTTATTTTTGTCAGAAAGCCAACCTAAGGAGCCCTTTTGATCAAATCAATGGGAAGAACCTGAAAAAGAGGTAATGTTTTCACCACCCTCTTTCAAGTTCCTTTATTCTTCCACTTCTTCTTTATTTGTTATTTCCATTATAAAATAATAACTCTGATATCTTCTATATACGATGATGTTATTATAAATATGGTATAACCATATTCAGTATTCTATCCATCCTTTTAATGACATGTCACCATACGTGCGTACGTACGGCATACCGTCTCCACGTCGTGGTGTAATTGTTATTCAATATATTATTATTTGGATGGGTATAATAATTATGTTTAATTCATGTAAATAATAAATATAAATGATAATTATTCTTTATATATGATATACCATCCAATTATATATTATTTTAATATCAAAAGAATGATATTGTCGCTCGTGCGTACCTACGGACTACTGTCTCCATGAACGCGATAAGATTCATTCCCCATCACATCCATTCAAGAATAATTCTCATTTTATGATTAAAAGTAATGTTTAATAACTATATATCATTTTGGATATGAATAATACACAACCTATCCATAACAAACATGACTTATGTAACAAAACATATAAAAGAAAACGAGTAAGTTAACACCCGAAACGACGATAATACTAAGATATTATTAACCAAGAAATGTTAAAAGATCATATATGATATAATATTTATATATATGATTATTTTATAATTTAATAACAATTATTTCACCATTATACAGGAGGTTAACCTACCCTCAACCAAGGAAAACTACAAGGTAAGGGTCTATTTCACAATCTCTTCATTATCCGAGGTTGTTTATACGTAATTATCTACTAGGACCTCTTTATCATCCACATCCATGTTTCGTAAAAATGTTTTTAAAATAATTCTTAATATTTTATAGACTATGGATTAAATTCATTTATATCCTTGTTTGAATTTTTATAAGATGTTTATAAAGGAATCATTCTGTCACTTTCCAAACAAAGTCCTTTTACCTTTTCGACAAAATTAGGGTAAGAATGTCTTTTTTAACTTATATGGTGGGTGCGGCTATTTTCCGCCGTTATAAAATCATCTAAGCTTCCCTTAAAATCATATAAGAATATTTTCAAAGTAAATTGTTTCATTTATAATAATGTTACATTTAAACTATTTCAAAAAAGGAGATATTTCTCTCAAACAGTTTTGATTTCATCTATGCCAATATCCTTTGATGCATTTTAAGCTTTTTTGAAGTTGATTTATTATGATACAAAACTTCCATATTGTATTGAAGGTTTTGTGATATGTTTTACTGTAGATGTGTTATTTTTATACCATTCATTGTTTATGGATAAAGTATTTACATTTCGTATGATAGTTTTAGTATGAATGATTATGTTATGTTTAATCCTTTCCATATGGGAATGCATTGGACTTAGTAAGTGATGGGTGGAGACCACTATAGCTCCTTGATGCATCAGTAGGTCTCATGAGACAAAATTTTTCTTGGCACAAGGCCTTGACAAATTCTTATTGTGTAGTCTTGGCACAAGGCATTTACTATGTGGTTATTATAGTCTGGAATTATGCATTCCATCATTATGAACGTGGTTATTGATATTGTATATGATTATTCGACTAGTAGAATATCCATGTGAATATGTAAATGACATTATTTAATTTTATCTTTCCCATATTATGTTGAAGTTCAAGTTTAAAAGGCTTTTTTTAGTCATACATTGCCTTAAATGTTTATGCATATTTATGAAAGTTTTCGCTATATTGTTATCCTTACTGAGCATCTGAGCTCACCCATTTCAATGTTTAATTTTTCCCAGGATGTGAATATATATTTTATAAATGACCTTCTGGGATAATATAAGGGGATATGACTATGGAGACAACATGTTTTTGTAGTTTTCACTTTATGATGTAATGTAAACTTTATGAATGTATCTAGTAATTCCAAGTCTACAAAACTAATCAGTCTTTCAAGACTTGATCTTTTGTGATCATTCTAATGTTATTTAATAATGCATTGACTCTGGGTAACTGGGGTCGGGGCATTACAAGCATAATCTAGAAGATAGGTTATTAAGATAAAGATTCTTGGCCTTTCAAGAACTCGAATTCCTTATGGGATTACCAAACCATAACCTGTACTACCACATGGGTGACCTCGTACTCACTAATATATGGAATTGAAGAATTATTCCCATTGAGGTTCAATTTCCACCACATTGAATTTTTATATGTGAACATCTATCCATGGATGAGAAATCCCAAAAATATCTTGATGGATTGGGGAGACTCTATGACAAAATATTGCACACCATGCATAATGTTCACTCTAATGGGGCTTGTTCTTTGATCTCAATGGATTGAGAGATCATTATGACCCTAACCAATGAATGATTCTAGAATAAATATTTCATCTAATCACATGACACATGTCTCAGCTACAAGACATCAAAAAACATATTAGGGATTTATTGAATGACCTTAAAAGGTGTGATAATCAACCTAGATGTAGGATGTTAAACTGAAAATCCCTATATGTAGTCCAAGTTGTAAGACTCTAAACTATGTAGCATATCATCCCAACCATATGACATTGACTTGAATGGTTCACATCCTCATTTCATGACATGAAAATTAACAGCATTTTGATTTTTATTTGAGAGTATCATCATATTTGGTGTTGGTACCCCTATCACACCTTCATTCAAGAACTACGTGTCGCTTGATTATTAGTCCAATGAGATATGTAGTGTTGAATGAATCTATAATATTAGGTCCATTTGTGATAAAGAAAATATTCTTATTTCCCTGTGTATGAATAATACCTTCAAGAACATTTCTAGAACTATGTGTGGATTGATTCTCAATCCAATGATAAGTGTAGTGATTTCTAGGCTTTATTTATTAGTACCATCCATCCTTATGGAAAAATATTTAATCCCCCTTTTCTATATATTAAATCATGATTTATGTGGAGAAAATTTTTCAAGAGTCATTTGTTTCTTGATTCTTTCCCCAAGAAGATATGTTGTGATGCCCAGGTTATATCCCTTGGTCTAGCCACAATATTATTTTTACATTGGTTGACCCACGTCCTTACAACAACATGATAAATTTCATGGCCAATGTCCTTGTTTTGTAATTTTGAATCAAATGATATCTTCAAGAACTATATGTGGCCTGATTATCATTCAAATAAGATATGTAGTGATTCTAAGATCTCTAATTTTGTGACAATTCACAATAATAAAAAATGCCCCACTCCCTATGTATGAGTCATAAAACACACAGGGAACCTTTCAAGAAATATGTGTTTCTTGATTCCTTCAATCATATGATATATATTGATTCCTACATTTCTATCATTGGGATTTAAAACAACATTCCCTCTCTTTCTCATATGTTCATTTTATTTCTCACCATACGATGTTAAATTGCAAGGGATTTCAGAATAGTGTAAGGACATATTTTCAATATGATGAGATATGTAGTCATACCCAGATCTCACATCTTGGTCTAGCCACTATAATATCTAAATTTCCATATCCTTCCCTGTTATTTCCTTTTTTTAGTGGAAGAAACTTATTCCAATACTTGTTTCTCACACCAAACATAGCTCACGTGGGATTAGGAATTTTGGTTAAGAAATTCCATATATGATTAAGAAAAATCAATTTTAAATAGGGTTATCATGGTCCTAGCCAAAAGACCTTAAAAGGAGCACAAGATGCCTTTTTAAAATGACATTAAACTACTTGGACTCCTCAATAACTATGTGTGGATTGATTCTCATTCCAATGAGATACAT
Organism: Viscum album; assembly: GCA_963277665.1. Classification (NCBI taxonomy): domain Eukaryota; kingdom Viridiplantae; phylum Streptophyta; class Magnoliopsida; order Santalales; family Viscaceae; genus Viscum; species Viscum album. The sequence continues at coordinate 207,233,984 of OY728146.1, read as the reverse complement.
TGTGATGTCCAGATCATCAATCATGGGACCAACCACAACATGATATGGTAAATTCCCCATTCTCATATGTATGATCCATATATATATATATATGAGAGTATCCAATATGGTTTCCCACCCTATGCATGATCCTGTATTCAAAAACAAATAGAATCCTATATATATGAATTCAATCAGTGTAGAGTATCTTTATTTTATAACTATGTGTGGCTTAATTATTTCTCCAAAAAGATACATAGTGATTCATATGTTCTATACCCTAGTCCATGCATAACAACATCAAGGTTCATTTTTCATAGACATCCTTATAGTATGATGTCTAACTCCATGGATGATGTCCTATCCACATGACACTAAATTACACGATACCTCAAGAACTACTTGTGTATTGATTTTCATTATAGTTAGATACATAGTACCACCTAGGACTCATATACTAGTCCTAAAAACTGGGTCGAGAAAACTTCCCCCTCTCCTTTTTACAAACAAATATCTATGTAGGAGGTATTAATTCAAGTCCCCTCATTAGGGGGTCTACAATGGAAATAGAGATGTCCCCCTATTGAATATGAGTCAAATTTATGCAATTCATGACAAAATATTTTCCAAATGCTTCCTTTATTCTTGGACATAAACCTTACACTTATCATACTCCTAATCTTGGACACTTTTGGATCTTTATAAAATTCTTCCAATTTCCAATGATAGAATGACTGATACCTAAGGAATATTCCCACTGATTATGTTGTAACACGCCCCAGTTTTATTTTCATAAAATATCCCACAAAATGGGTTTTTCAACTAGAGGATACCACTATTTAGATATATAGTAACACGCCCAAGTTGTATTTTCATAAAGTATCTTGTAAAATGGGTTTTTCAACCGGTGGTAACTTTACCCTAGGGAAAAGTCTCTTTTACTTTTTATAAGAATTAAAGACATTATATTAGAACCCATAATTGAAATTTAGTTTGAGTTCATCCCTCACATATTTTTACAATATTCTTTCTCCCAATATGAGAACCACCAAGACCATGTTTTTTAATTTCCCCCCTCATGTATGAAGTATGTCAGAATCAACATGGTCTATTAAGCCACATATCATATATCATCTTCATAATTTTTTGGTCCTAGTCACATGAACTAAAACAAAAGGCATGATGCCTCCCATATTTGGTTTAGAACTACGTAGGAAACCTTTTCCCCCATTTTTGAGTATTTTTGACTTGGAATGCTCCTCCTATATTTAGGTACTTTCCTTCTACATAACAAACTCTATGCCTGAGGATATTTGAATCTCCATAACATTATTCATCCATCAGAAGTATAATGTCATGATTTCTGAGATATTCCTTGCCTGAATATGCTATAAGATTCACCAATTGGATTTTCATAAGTCTCCCATAAATTTTCAAGGACTATCATCTAAAGTATTCCACTATTTAACATTGTTCTAAAATGCTCAAGTTGTATTTTCATAAAGTATCCCACAAAATGGGTTTTTCAACCATTTGTAACTTCATTATTAGGAGATACATCCTCTCATTCCATGATCAATTTTCCCCATACCAATATTTGTATATTAAGATCCCCATATTATATCTTATAACATTCCCCATTTCATAACTGAAAGTGATGGCGCATTCCCAAACACATTACCATGAAAGTGGAAAAGTATAAGCCATTCAGTAAAAGATAAATTCCTTAAATTATATACCTCTAATGTCCTCATTGTACGACATTAAACCGCATCACTTCATGTCCTTTATGTATGATCTTAAACTTCATATCATAATTTCCTAGTCATAAGATGTTAAACTATACAACAACATACTCACCATAACATTTTAAACTAAATGTTCAATGTCATGGTCACACGACATTAAACTATTTGATACATCAACCCTTGTAAGAAAGGGTCTTTTCTCACCCCTAACATTAGTCATTTGACAAAATTTACCCTCCTTTACACAAGACAATATCACACATGAGTGGTTTTCTATTCATGGAAAATGACAATACATATAATCTCTTCATTCTCAGACATATTTTCTTGGAAAAACCACCCATCATGGTCTTGATAAAACTGAATATTCATAAATTTATTTCATCTATCAGTAATATAATGTCATAATTCCTTATAAATCCTTTTTCTGGATATGATTTAATATGCCCTAGTTGGATTTTCATTAGTCGTTTACAAAGCTTTAGGGCCTGTCAGTCAAAATATGCCACTATTTGACAATGTGGTAACAGGCTTCATTTGAATTTTCTTAAAATACCCCACTAAATTGGTTTAAAACCCAGTAGTAACTACATACATAGGAGAGACCTCTTCTATTCCATTAAATGATTTACATTCAAAAATCCAAAATCATGACTCAAAATTACCCTTTAGGTATCGGAAGAATTTGGGAACATTCTTGTCCATCTAGTCTTGTTTGGGTCATCATTTGAAAACTTATGGTCAATTTTTTTTGACATAAATCACAAGTCCTATTATTATAGATTACTTGAATTGAAACTTTCGATAAAAAAGACACAGTTCTTACCAAATTGAAACCCCACAAATGGAACTCTGGACTAAAATACTATTCTTAGATCACTAGATCTGCACTCCATGTGGTTTTGGAAAAAAATTATAGTTACCAAAATAAATAGGCACTAAACATGTCCATCATACCCATGATTTATGTCAAAAAAAATAAATAGGCACTAAACTATTCTAGGATCATATGAAACACAAAGTTCGTCATTCCCATGAACATTGTTGGAGTTTTTATGAAATCGGATGACATAAAAATGAACTAAAAGTTTCCATAATGAAATTTGAAGGAATTATTTTTGATATATTATAATTTCACCCTCATATAATGATTTATGGAATGCATAAAAACCTTTTAAAATCCACTATATCTCTTTAACTAGCTAAATAGATCATCAATTCTTATGAGAGGATATTAGATCTCCACCATCACCAAGTTCATCCATGGGTAGTGTATACACAAACTCGTACTTTAAAATTCCATTCTTTACAAAAAAATGGATCTTCCCATGGAGATATGCCTTTATGAATAAAACCCTTCCCTAAAGTGGCACTAATATAAATATACAAATCCCTTAACACTGAAGTAATCACCCGATAAGGGGACATCAAAATTGAAGAGGCACTGGGATATAACTCTATCCCAAACCTGATATCACATTAAGGGGTTCAGTCATAACTTATTTAGTAATAACATTAGGTAGCTCTCAAAAAATACTAGGAAACATATACTCCTAATCTTCCACAAAACTTAACACCAGCTCTTTTAACAGAGATGGAAGTTTCTACCAACACATATGATTCATCTAATGGTTTTTCTCACCGATGATCACCACAAATTGGCCGCCCATATCTGAGAATTAAAATATCCTATAAAATTAAATATCTTCATTCACTAAATATAACCAATCCATACTAAGAATGAAATATTATGGTTGTATTTATAGCATGATGAAATCCACCAATGATTGATGTTTACATATCATTTTTTCACAACTGTGACATAATTTAGATAATCTAGAATAAACATTATATAGTATAGTCAATAAAAATGTAACTAGAAGTCTCTATACCTTATTTTTAGAGATAAAACAATGTTTGGGGTTATAAAAGAGTGTAAACCTCCGAATTCAAACAAATAATAACCCAAGGTATAAGATATATAGATGATACAATGGATGATTTGTATCCCATCTAGAACTAGAAACTACATGACATGTAACTAACCATGTACTTATCCTATCTCTCAAATACCTTTATGAAGACCACCTCCATGAATATGATCAACCCTATGTACCTAATAATGTGTAATTTTGTAGAGTCTTCATTTTAGAGATACTAAGAGAAGTTTCCCAAGCTATTTTTGTCCTATTCGTCAAGTGCACCTCCCCATACACCAAATATTGATGACTAGTTGTGTGGGTATAATGATGGTATTGTGGGGAGACTATACCCTTGTGATTAGAGTAGCACAATAGTAGAGTAATAAAAACAACAATAAGTAGTGGAAGTAGAATACATATATAACATAGTATTAGAAGATAATAATAATAATTGATAAGATGTAAGAAAAATATACAACTATGCAGGCATGTTCAGATGATTCTACATAGACAAGAAAGAAACATACAGTTGGTGATACAATAGTACATGTAAAAATACTATGGTATAACTCCTTGATCATCCTGAGCTCCAGTATAGTCTTATACATGTAAGATCCCACATACAAGGAATATCATAAGAAATAATCCATAAACATGAACCTGTCTGTTTGGGTACCCTAGTGCAATGGAGGCCCAAACAGGGTGTGATATATACTCTGTAGGACACCACCAATGGTTTCAAAATACATAAAAATCATTAATTTAAATTAAATCATTATGTAGGTATAAATTATAAAATATTAAATAAATAAAATAAAATAAACAATTTGGGATAAGGTTTATCAAGGACATCAGGCTAACCATACCCCCTCTAGCCTAAATATAAATATCTCTACAAACCATCCATCATTTATATATAGACATGCATCATAAAATAGTTTTCCTAGATATAAATTAATCAGTATCAACCCATGTATTAATACCAAGGAATTTAAATAATGGGTCCATATATTAATAGGTGTGTCATGCCCAGGTTCCACACCTATCAGCATAATATTAGGGGATCCATGACCAAAGGTCTCAATTAAAACTTGTAAAAGGTATTCTATTAAATAAAAGAATATATATTAAATATAAAAGAATCAACCATAGTATATATTAAATCTATCATGTCTCAAGTATCATACCTACAAAAGATAGGTTCCTTGGACCCAAGACCGAGGTGACCTCTTAGAGTCAATGGAGTGCATCCATAAAAACCTCGGTATAATGTATACCTATATGGGACAGGTCTAAAGGAAATCATCAGGCTGAACTATATCCACATATACAGATGTATATATAGTTCATATTTTTCATACCTCAGTCCACCTCATTGGTTCCATACCATATGAAATCATACCTAGGGGTCATAGGTGCCATACCTCGATCCCCTAGTCAGTGCCATACCATAATGAAATAAGCGACATACCTATAAAATAAGTTGGTGTCATACCACAATTTCTAACATCAATAAATTAATATATAATGACATGGTCTATGTTAATGTCCATAAAAAATAACAATTAAATAATTCATAATCAATTCATTAAACATATCACTTATAAGTGATATAAATGGAGGGTTATGTTTGTGCCCATCCCCTTCCAATCATTTCAATATATAATGTTAAAATATTTAATTGGTTCATTCCATTATTAGTAATATTATGTCTATATAAAATTCTATGACATTATAAATCCACATTCCATGAGATCCCAAGTATGAACTAAAAGTATTATGGACCTGGTAAACATTCCATAAATATATAACACCATACAGGAAAAAGGTATAATATAAGTCATGCTAAAATGCTTGCCTCATACACATCCTTAACTTAATTAAATAGGAATTTGAAAACAACCACTTAGGAGTTGTCTTTGTCAATAGGTAATGATATTATAGTGTTATAAAACCTTCCACGATAAAATTAATTCCATTCTATTAACTTGTTTATATTTTCTAAGACAACACATCTCAATTTTTGGTTTTATTAGAAAACAACTACTTAATTTATAAGGTTTTTAAGAATACACACAATGGGTTGGTATAAGATGACTTGATCAACATCCAAGAATAAATTTTAATGCTAACATCCATTTAGTTGAATTCATTAGGATCTATATCATGAATTACACATTTTAAAGGCGTTACAGGGAAAACTCAAAGAGATTCACAACGATGTAAATTATAAAACACCAAGAAATTAAGGTTAAATACATAGACACCTTCCTTATTATTAGGATGGTAAACTCATCCAATATTGATCTTTTATTCAAGTTGGTTTTAGAGAAATTGAATAATTTGAAAAATACCCTCAAAATTGTTTAAATTAGATCAAATGAAGATATATCCAATGATAGTGAGATTAAAAAAATAATAATTAAAGATGTGTGAATATATTACTAAGATTCTTCCATTATGAAAAAAAAAATAATCAAATTGGAGGCCATACAGAGGAGGTAACTAAATTCCAAATTTGGAGAGAGGAAAATCTCGATAAATAGAAGGAGAGGTGCGGCATGTTTGGGGGAAAGAAAAATGAAGGGAAAGTATTTAAAATAAACTATGGATAAATCCATATTTTTATCTTTTTAAAGATCTATATGGTTTTGTTGCATAGTATTTCTAACCATGAACCAACCATGAGGGATTCCTTTCCCATGTCTATCCCCTTTAAAATGGGTTCATGGTTGGGCTACAGGTTTAACAATTTGTGAATTTAATAGTTTTAGATACTAGTTAAGAGGAACTAATGGTGGAGGTTAGGCGCATGATTTTTGGAAAAATCATGCACAGCCTATGTGAGTAACCCCATGCACACCATCCCCAAAATGAATGGCCTTACTAACCCTTTCATGGTTTTAAAAATTTTGATCCTCAAGAATTGGGGTTCTATGGTTGACTGGAATGGTCAAGCTTACTTTGCACCAAAAGTGTTCCTCATGTTGTCCTTCTAAAAATCAGAGATTTTAGAGCCTGATGCTTCTAAAGCTCGACCTAACTCCTAAAATACATACCAAGACTTAAACCTCATCCCTAAAACACCTTAAATTTTCCCATCACTCATTGTGACATTTTAGGACTCAACTTAATATTTGTCCTCTCCACCAAATGAAAATATCAATTTCCCTAAGAATTTCAACCCAGTCCAAGACACACGACCCTAAAATCTCCCCCACCATTGAACTTATCATCTCCAAGAAGTCTTGGGGGAAAAAATAACCTGGCCTACTTGAGTTGTGATGTTTCATCCAAATAGAAACTTTGTGTTTCCAAACACCCAACACACTGCCAAGCTTCACTTTGAACATATGTCACATAAACCATTTAAACTTGATCCAATGCTCATATCCAAGTCAAAACATCTAGACTGAGCTTACCTAAGCCCATATCACCTGAGACATAATCCCATCATCATTTCATTTTTCATGAATCCTAAGGCACTCGCAACTATATGTTCTAATATTTAATATCCAACTATGAGACACGATATCACCGTTGTCATAATTTACTATTTTTAAATTCCCTTAGTTATCTAATTTCACTCTTGATAGGATTCTAGGTTTGATCAAATTTTTGGTCCCCAATAAACCTCCATCATTTTGGTTGATCCATCTTTCCATGAAAATCTGTGTTTGACCTACACTACACTTACCTTATTTCAAGGATATACTAGAAAAATTTACATGATGACCACATTTATTCCATCAAGAGATATATATTTAATCCACTTTTGGATGACTAGTGTCAAAAAACCAACTTAGATTATCAATGTATCATAAAACAAAACACAATGACTTCTCTTAAAGCACCTCATGTTTAATTCAAGAACATACACCTGATCCCATATCTGATTTCTAGTGGTGTATCTTGGATTGAATGATCATTCTAGCTATCATAACTCAGTACAACTATGGTGGACACCTAATCCTGTACATTAGGATCATTACCCTTTAAAACATCTCATCCAATCCAAAATGAAGTCTAGGGTAAACTTGAAATTATAAATTGGAGTTTAAGAATCTCATCCTAGATATTCCATAATTTGGCATCCACAGGTGAGATGTTAGTACATAAAGAAATGTAAAAATCTTGAAAACATTGACTAATCTATAGCAGAATCCACCTGACAATTAATTCTAAGGAAAATAGTTGGTGTCTCCAAGTCCGTCTAAGGAATTCTTACCTGGAAAAACTATTATTACTTTGGGAAAACCAATATCCTTAAACTTACCCCTTCATAAAAGAATAACTCACATATAGTTTATTTATCAATCCCATGGGTATTTAATTTCATTCCTTAGCTCAGCGTATAACTGAGACACTATCAATGTATCATTGGTGATATCAAGATAATGGACATGATCATCACTATACCAAGAGTACACTAATAAGACATGAATGATTCCCAATAGTACCTAAGACATATCCTTTATATCCAAGAAAACGTTCTGAACATGGTTTTCAACTTATCATAACCAACTATGCAAGGAAATTATTATCGAACATCCTCCGGTTGATTTCCTTAAACGTTCTCAGTTACCCCTTCTAATGCATCACTACCAGCCAATAATGATAACCTCACAACCAAAGAATTTAGTGATTACTCAAGAATAACCATTAGGTTCCATCCCTCTCCAATGGTGTTCTCAATGGTTTAGTACATATCCCACCATTTCATCGCTATGTTGTCTCACAAGTACAAAAACATTACAAAACTTACTAGACCAATGGACTTTCAAAGAAACGCTAACCATTTTCAAATGGTCCTCCTCATTTTTTTCCTTAAACGTGGAAGGATAGGCTTTCCCCAAATTTTACATGAAACTCCCCACCTTAGAAGTTACCTAGTTATCTTTTACGAATAATAGGATCTCATCCCCTGACACATGCTCCATTGACTAATAATTATAGGTCATGGATGTGGATAACATGATTTTACCGTGTGCACATTCAAAAAGAAGATAAAAAATATATACTTAAAGGTTTATAGAATATATTTACATTAAATTTATGTGTATTGTTCCTTTGATCCATGCCCACATGCATCATAGATATCAGGAATGAAATCCAAAATAACTGTCAATATATCAAAATACTTGATCATGTTACAACATTTTCATAAGAATTGGGACGAGTCGGATTTCATTTACGCTCAAGACACTCTACCTCAGATATGACCCTTGATCAAAACATAATAGCTCAAGTATTAAAACATTTACACTAAAAACATATGTTTCATTATTCCTATTTATCAATGATATGGGTACTATATGTATCAACGCATAATGGCCTAATGTTCCATCCACACACAAAAACATTATTGATACTATCCATAGGCTTATCATCATATTAATCCTAGTATCATATGACACGTAGGATAGGTTTAATTATAGATTTATATTATCCTATATAATTTTTAGTCTGGATGAAGTCTTACAAATTCATTTATCATTGAAGAAGAAGAAGAAGTGCCACATTACCTAATAAGAGTCCTTCCATTCACTAGGAATGTATAAACCACTTAAACAAAAATTTAAATGGTTCCCATGTCTTTAAAAATTGTAAAAATTTCAACATGACCACCCATACATCATGGGTGTCATTTTAGAACCTAAGATTCCTACCAGGGATAAACGGACCCTGAATGATACCTCACACCAAAAACTTCTCATAAAAATTTAGTAATTCTTAAATATATGAGGGAACTACTTACCTCTATCTATACACTTACCAAACAAAAATCATCAAATCTTAAAACTTATTTCAACCATAAAATATCACTAGCCTCTACTCTTATCAATTAGGTTCAATGCTACTTAAGAAAAGTTGTATAATCTTATGGGAAGCACTCAAATTCCAATTTTAAGGTAGATTTTAAGGAAGTTTTAAACTACCCATACACGAGGTCCAAGTTATAAACACCATTGAGGTTTTATTTTATTTATAAAAGAACTAATGGAGGGTTATAGAATTTGTTTTGAGGATAAAATAGTTGATGCAGGACTTTTAAATGGATTTTAATAACTAATTTTGTGTGTTCTAGAAATGGTACAGTACCTCTATTTATTGAGAATGAAGTTTAAGATTATTTGTCCCTTCCTTGATATTTCATCAAAAAATGTGTTAATTGTTGAAAATAGGATCACTTGAATGTTCAAAAAATATTGTAACTTTTAATTTCATTGAGTATGATCATATTTAATCATTTTTTTCATGGTCTTCGATTCCAAGAAACATCAACTCCTTTAAATAAAGATCTATTTGGGCTTCACACTCAAGAAAATGATTAAAATAATAAAAGTGATAAATCAGTATTATCATAGATAGAGATAGATAGATTATCATTGAATAATAATCACAAAAATAATTGTTTGAATTTAAAACCTAACTACTGATTCAAAATAATTTAATAACACACTTAAAATAAGGCATATAAACTCCATAATAATCGGTCAAAGTATTTCCATAATTATAATAAGATAATATGATGGTTTAAGCTTCAAAAAAATTTCAAATTCCATGTATTTTGAATTAATTAAAACATTTAATTATACTAGATTAAATATTACAAAATTAATTCAAATATATTTATTAAAAATAAATATTAATTTATAAATTAATAATGCCAAGAAATAAAATCAAAATAAAAAAAATACAAATAAATGGTTTCAGTGTTATGTGGGAATAAGGAATAAAATAAATCATATATTACAACTAATTAAAATATATTTAAAACAATTCTTATGGTTTTTATATAATATATATTAATTTTATAAAACAATTAAACACTTAAAACAATTAGAACTAGTATACAGTTAATGAATTTATCAAAATGAGGGAAAGTAGAGCATGCATGAAATTCATGATTTTAAGAAAAACAATACAATAGAACAACTAATTTTGGGTTCAAAGTGAACCTACCGTTGGTATTCTTATCATGGTACGTGGTCAGTTCAAATATACACAGTCAATATATTGACCCTATAAATAGTGTGTGGTAACTTGTCTTGAAGTAGGATGGAACCCATGGTTAGCTGAAAATTGTTATTTGGAAACCCTTGGTTAGCTGAAAATGGTTATAAAAAACTTGTACAACTTGTTATCAAAACCATCATCTAATTTTTAGTCTATCTAAACATTAGAATTATCTAGATACCCATAATACATAATTTTATATAATTTCAATATATTTACAATTATTTAAATATATAATCAATCCAATAAATATAAAATGTGATATAATAAAAATATAAAGAAAATCATAAACTAAAAACTATATAAAAATGATGAAACAGTTGTAGAACTTATGCCTACATTAATGTGACTAACCATCATTTATAGACTTTTATACAATTGAAAAGATTTATAAAAGCTTTTTATTTTTTGTAATTTAACAAACATTATAAAATTATGATAAGTATCATTAAAGATATCATTGAAATAAAAACAATTTTGAATTTTGGAAAACCCATAATTCAAAAAATGATTCATGAATTTCAGTGCTTTTTACACTACATAAACAATAAAATTAATCTTCCATTTATTCTAATGAAATGTATATAAATGTGTTATATTTATAGGAAAATAATATTTTCAAGATTAAAATATATATATCTCATGTTATAAATACACAAAAAAAAAGGAAATTTTACAACACCATAAGAAGAAAAAATATTTTTCATACTAAAAGTGTGTATCATGTTCCGATCCAAATGTAAACATCATATAGTTAAAATTATTATTTTTTGTAGTATAATTACATTTACATAAAAAATTATCTTATAAATGATATTGGTTTTATAAAAATATTTTAACTATAATTCACGATATAATTAAAACACAGTGATCTTGTAAAAAGTATTTTTTAGGTAAAATGATATGAGGGTTTTGAAATATAAATTTTTTATTTTATTTGTAATAAAAAAATGAAATCCATTAAATCACATGCACATAAAATCTCAAACTATTTTTATCACAAAACTAAATAGATAAGAAAACATATCTCCCCCTTTTGGTTAATAAAAAATATAACTATTAATTATATTTAAACATATATTACCAAAAACTAATCAATTATCCCCCATTTTAAATTTAATAATATGGAAATATTAAATATCATATTAATTATAAGAATATATACTCTTCATGAAAACAATATATATGAAAAAAATTATAAAACGAGTTCTATAAATAATAAATAAAATACAATACCCCCTATTGACGATCCTTTTTGTCACAGAGTCCAATGAATTAAAAATGGGAAATAGCATAAACACAAAGTGATTCGTCTTTTGAAGAAACATCAAAAATCGAAAAAGTCATGAACAAGGATTCTATTAAGTAAGGTGTTTGCAAGTTTTATCATGGTCATGCAAGTAAACGTGTGCGCTATATAGTGGGCGTGCAGGTGACTTGCATGCTCTATTTGATTTTCGCCCAAGGTGTTCAGCAGCCTATAAATACCCCTGGAGGGCCCCCCATTTCGAGGACAAAAAATTCCAAAAGTAAGATTCGAGCTTCCGGCAACCTAGTCTCTTCTTGAAGACTTACGAACACTTATAAGGTAATTTCTTACCTAGAATAGAAGATCTAAATAGTGGAAACAAGGCCTAAGTGTTGGAATTCATCAACACTTGTGTGCTTAAGGGTCTAACCCTTAAGGGAAAATGGCCACACATGCGCGTCGCCTTATCTCTTCAAAAAAACTTGTTCGCCACTCTTTTGGAAACCTCTAGAGATAATATTAAGGGCTTGAGCCAAGCCTCGCCCATGTATTACCATATGGGTTGACCGTCGTTCAAGTACACATGTGTCACCCAAGTATACTTGCGCGACCAATACTCGCGCGCCCCAACAAGACTTGCGTGCCGACCCTTTTTTGGGTGCCTCTCTTATCCATTCAATTTTATTATTCAAATCCACCTCTCCTCTTCAAGATTTAGCCTTCAGAATCCTCTTCAAAGCCATTTATGGCATGATTCCTTGGTTGGATTCCTTATTTGAAAGGAATTATATGGAACATCTCTCAAAACCTAGTGATTTACATATCTTCATGTCATTAAGGTGAGAGATTCCATTCATTCAACCCCATCCTTTAAGATGAGAAGATCATTAACCTGGGCCTTCTTTTCAAGAGTAAGCCCCAGTTCAAGTTCTCTTAACCTAGGCCTCCTTTTCAAGAGTAATCCCCAGTCCATGTCCCCTAATTTAGGCAACCCCCTTAGGATTAAGTCACAATAGTCCCCAAACCTGGGCCTCCTTTTCAGGAGTAAGCCCCAGTCCAAGTTCCCTGACCTAGGACTTCTTTTCAGAAGTAATCCCTAGTTCAAGTTCCCAAATATGGGAATCCTCCTTATGAGTAAGCCCCAAATCCCAAATTCCATTAACCTAGGCCTCCTTCTCAGGAGTAAGCCCCAGTTCTCAAATTCCCTTAACCTAGGCCTCCTTCTCAGGAATAATCTGCAGTCATAATTTCTCTTAACCAGTCTTAACTTCTTTTTATTTGGGCGTCCTTATCTGAAATAAAACCCAATCACAATTCCTCTATTAATTTGGGCATCCTTCTTAGGAGTAAGACCCAATTTAGAGTATCCAAATATCCATAAAGAACATATACCTTTATAGACCTTGTTTCTGGGATTCTTCTCCAAAGTAAGTTCTGATCTTTATCTATTTGGGCAGTCATACATTCATAAGCCCCATATCATTCCTTGTGACCGCATCTTTCGTGGCTCAAATTGTCAGGTTTATTGATACCTCTTGTTTCTCCCACCGAGCATGACTCACATGAGCTTAGAGCGTAAAAGTAACCACGACACATCTCTTTGGGCCGTTAATCATACATAATCCCCACAATTCCAAACCGAACTACATGGAATTTGATCTCTACCTTAAAAGTGGAGTACGTAGGAAGCCTTTCTGAGGGTCAAGCCCATCACCCATTAATTCTCATCCATCCCATATAACGTTAAACTATATCTTAATTCCAAAACTACATGGGTTCTGATTCCTTTTCTAACAAGGATACGTAGGTATCCCATCTGCAGGTAAGATCCCAATTCTAAAAAACTCCATGTCCTTCTGAAAAACAATAAACTTAAAGTGCCCCACTGACTGGCTTTAAAACCAGTATGGTTATCGTAATGACCAAGAGATATTTATAAAATGTGTTGAAGGATACCATTGACTAAGAATCTCTAACAAATACAGATGATTCTCTATCGATGAAGAACCTCAAGTACATATAAAATATTCTCTAAATCTCGTACATATTAATCATTGATTGTCAAATCTTAAGGAAAGATCATTTTTATACTTGGTAGTGTAATAAGGATTCATGAACATAACTTAAATCTATAAAGAGGGACCCAGAGTAGACAATAATTCCCCCCAAAAAGGTGTGCTGAGTCTGACTTCCCATCCTCTCGAGCAATTCAAATTCTTAAGCCTCATCGTTCCACAACTAATGAGCACCTACCTTTAGAAAGTAGGTCCAAATGTATATAGAATAATTGGATGTTTCCGATTCTAAGAACAAACCTGTTAGAAACTGATTGGAATATTTGAACGTTAAGAAAACAAGGTTATCCCCATTTCTAGAGGAAACAAAAAATGGTGAACTCGACGTGAATCCTTAACCAAGTTAAAATAATGTTCTGCTTATTTTTTAGGCCCCTATATAAACTCAATGAGAGGTCCAACAAATCAATAAACAACATATGTGCTCATCCAAAAGATGTAGTGGTTGAACATATCTTGATTATGTCTGTTATATCAAACATGCAGTCTTTTCCAAGATCTCCTGTGATATAGAAATGGATACTCTAAAATTCACACATGTGAATGCCTCTACTGTGAATACCACTGCTGCTACTCCTACTGGATCATCGTCCGCTCTGAGGACGACATCACCTACTCAACTTATTCAATGATGGGTATCAAATGCACTAGTTAAGGAATACCATTGACAAAGTACCATTCTGACTCTGGAAGCTGCTCGACAAGCCCTTCAAGTCAATAATTCACCCTGGTTGTCCGGACAGCGATGACCAGCGATCAAGAAGCAGGTGGTGGAAACCACCATTTTCAACCGTTTCGGGTCGTTATCCCCAGAACGCAATCACCAGTCTCTCCCATATTATGAATATTTGAATGATAAGGTCACTCAAGGCCTTAATTCAAGGAGAGATGATTCCTTCCCGAGGGCTCCCACTGACAATCGCTACCAGACTCATTCGACAGTGCTCCCTCAACATGATGAGGGTGTCGTCTTCAGGCGTTTGGCTCAGGTTTCTCGAACCCGAGCAGGCAAGATGACCCACCAGAGGTGATGACCGGTCAACAATGAGTAGGTTCTTATCTCTACCATTTCTGGAAAATTCCACCAACCTAACTTGGTGGAAAGCAACGAGCGGGTACACACACCCATATTTTTTAATTCCACTATCCATCAGACTCATCTGGCAGCAACACGCGATTCCCACTAGGAAATTTCGGCGGAGTACTATAGATAGGAACATACACCTGTTTATAAATCATTAGATAGTCAGCAGTCTTGTTTGACTACATACATTGAATCCCACCAACCTAATGTGTTCACAACTGGTAAACATCCACATACACCTACTTACACTCATCAATCCTGCCAGCAGTTTCATCTACCAGTATTGAAGGATGTTCATTAACCACGTTCGGCGGAGTGCAATCCGCAGGAACATACACCTGCTAGTATTGATCAAGCCTACCAAAAGTCCCGTTTGGTAGCATTTGGAGAAGTCTGTCGGAAAGCTCCGATGACAAATTTGGAGCAGACTCAATTCTCTACCCCCACACATGAGTACTGTCAGAATTCACTTGCAGGAAAAGGAGGACAGGAGCAGGAACACACACCTACACCAAGAACAGAATGGACATATATTCCTGTTCTGGCAGCTGGAGTCACCAATCACATTCTGATAATGGTAAAAGAGCAGAAGCAAATACCGGCTCATATTCTGGATACCTTTCAGTATATTATAACAGCTTTAGCAGCATCAGAAGGAAAGAAATGAAAATCTACCCCTACCAGTGGAGTGACACATCAACAGTTCACTCCAGAACAGACACACACCCCTGTTCCAGTCCAAGAGGTTTGTGGGGAATACTCCCCCATGTCATACGGACAGCCAAGTCAGGCACATACACCTGATTTGAGTGGAGATAATCAGCCTAACCTGACTATTTCTCTTGATTAGGCACATACACCTTCCCATAATAACCAATTTTTTTAACAAGTGGTTCCTAAAGTTAGTAAGAAGGCCTCTAAGAAAAAGACCCATCCAACACAGCCAAGAAATCAAGAGCCAATCTGTAACAAGGCCTTGCTTGATGCTGGATTACTTGATGCACTCAGATAATTATCTTTTTCAGCTCAAGATTATACTCTCTCAGTTCCCAATAGTGGGAACATTAATCCCAAAGGTCTTCATCAGACACGTCCTCATGAAGGCTTGCTTCATGACAGTTTGGTCGATCTCTAAGTATCATCTTCAGATGAGATTCGTGATAACCCTTTGCGTGGCCAGAAGATCAAGGAGAAATATGTTTCATCTTTTGATATAACCCACCATGGTGGTCCTCCCCATGATAATGAATTTATCTTCTAAATTCTTCTCCACAGTAGTAATTCCCATTGCCTAGAAAAAATTTCAAAGGACAATGCAGTAATGAGAAATCCCTCTTATCTTGAGGAACGTGCAAATGTGAAGCCAGTCATGTCTGATGTTTTACCAATAGCAGGTGAAATACTTTATCAACCAGAAGATAGCCTTGGTTATAAGTCATTCTCTGAACCACCACTGAGTCATGCATCTTCTAATTTGGTAAGTGAATTCTCTACCAATATTTTTGAATATGATGAAGCAACAAGGAAGCACCAGCTCTGGTCTAATCAGGTAGAAGAATCTTCATTGAAGGATAAAGAGGAAATGCTGAATATGAGAAAACAACTGGCGAAAGGTAAAGTGCAAGTCATTTTTTGGCCTTTGGCTGACTCTTAGTATGTCATTCCAGAGATGTTGACAGAAGATTGTATTCAAGATATTTGTATCATCATGTGGAAAACTCTTTGTCAATTGAAAAATAAAATATTATCTTATGATGAATATGAAAATAATGTCAAGATAATAGAAGGGTTACAACGCCAAATTGATTTGGCCTGTCTCTCAGTTTCTTAATATCTGAATGATGAAAAGCAGTTGAGAGCCCTTCAGCATTCATGCCTTGACGCATTAAGAATATTGCACCAATTAATTGCCAATGCCCCATCTGGTATTCATATCAGGGGATGGGGTGTTCATGGAGCACTACATTTTACCATACTCTTCGTCCAACAAAGCCCGCAAAAAATGGTCTCATGCAATGTTATTTCCCATGACCGGTCACAGCTAATTGGATTTGTTTGTAATCAAAGGATCGGTCAAGAGAATGCCTTAACTAGTTCTTCTCAAATTTAGGCATATAGAGAAAAATTTGTTGAATTACTCTTGCATCTGGAAAATGAGAATATCGAACAAGATTCTTGTTTAGAGCAAGCACATCATCAATTGACAGAAGTGTCAAAAATCATCCAACGGTCATCTGAGCCAGGTGATTTGAGTGGATGTCGGTTGATGCATCTATTTAATTTCCAAACTAAAGTCTGCAAGATCAGGAGAGCTTTTAATAAAGCCTCAGATATAGCAGCTCAAGAGCCACCCTAGCTTTCCAGACTGGGGACTCTTTTAACCCAACCCTTGGAATCAACAAATAGGATTCGAGGAGTTGAGCAGGAACAGTAGGAAAAGCCCCAGTCCACCAGACTGGGGACTTTTTCAAATACTCAATCTCATTCTCAGATAAAGTCAGTCTTCTCTTGATTAGGGAAGAAGCCACAAGAGGAACGAAGATCCGAATTATCAGGAGATTACCTCCACAATATGGTTTATCAAGAAGTTCCTAAGGGATCAAATCAACAAAAGGCAATGTCTCCTCAAGGACATGGAAGAATAAAATATCACAGAAATGCCGATAAAAGGGATGAAATGCATTATGCAGCAATAAATGTCATCAATCCCATTGTTGTTGATCCTCAAGAACATGAGGCTCACTCAGAGGGATTAGATGAGGAAGTTCCTTCTCAAGAGGTTGTGCACACGGAAGCCAGTAAAGAAGGTGTACATACACGAAATCAAAGGATTACTCAGAATCTAGGTATTCCTTCAAATAATCAACTTCCCCCTCTCAGAAAGGCGTCCAAAGAGGGGAAAGGAAAAAATCAGGCTACATTCCACCCTTCCTCTAGAGAAGTCAAATCACTCTCATTAGAGGGAAGGTTCACACAACAAGAGGCAGAAATGAAGGAATTAAGGAGGTTGAATGCATAACTACTTCAAGGTAATCTTCCTCCTAAGTGTGCTAGAGTTAGTCAGCCAAGGGAATTTGTTGCGGCTACTGGTATGGATCAAGAGTATCCTCATTTACCAGTACACCCTCATAGGTCTAGTCCTATGGGTCATGCGCAACAACAATTGGTGGTGCTACCATCATTTGTAGTACCAGCCACCACACTTGTCCAAACTCTAGTTATTGCACCTGCACATGTCCAAGATCAACCAGATGTTTCTAAAAATTAATGACTATCATTGAGGAATTAACAGCTCGGTTGGAAGCTATAGAAGGAAAGTGTGCATCGGTTCAACTGGAGAAGATATCTTACCCTAAATGGTTTGATGCAATTCCTCCCCCATAAAATTTTCCAAGTACCCCATTCCCAATATTTAATGGTTTTGGAGACCCAGAACAACACTTAACACATTTGTTTCTCGTTGTGATCCTATGATGGGAACTCCTCAGCAACAAGATCCAGTTAAGCTTAGGAGTTTTGTACAGTCATTACAAGGGCCTGCTTTTTTCTAGTATATAATCTTGAAATCCCGGTCAATTACTGGGTGGGAGGATCTCCGTCAACGATTACTTCTTCAATTTAGCTCAACTTTTCCAAAGACAACAGTTTTTGATCTTACAAATTGTAACCAAAAGGAGAATGAATGATTTTCATATTTCATTGTTCACTATAAGGGATTAACATATTCCCTAAGCTTAGCACTCCCTCAAGAAGAGTTGTTGCCAATCTGTGTAGAAAATATGTGTGATGAATTACGCACACCATTGATCCCTGTGAAATATACAGGAGGGTTTCGAGACCTTACTTTGATCGCTCAGCAGATTGAAGACTCTCTTACGAAGACTAAGGGAAAAACTCGTGTAATTCCATCAGCTCTAGGAAGGAGAATGGTTAACATGGATAATACTACAGTTACGCTTAAATAAGCACCTGTATCTGCTTCTGCGTCAAAACCTTCATATTATCTAAGGGATCCACCTCCTGAGTGTCAACAACAGAGGTCGTTTCATCAAGATGATCAAAGAGATCAAAGATGGAAATAATTTAAGGATCTAAAGAGAAAATTTTACTCTTTTCGGAATGAACAATTTCCTGGTTACTTCATTTCGGCTTTGGAAAATAATTTGGTTCAATTGACAAGGCCCAAAAGGCCAAATAAAGAAGGAGATGAAGATCGCCCCAAATATTTCCCATTTCATCAGATGTTGGGGAATCCCATTCATGAGTGTTTTTTCTTCAAATACATCCTCAAAAAATGGTAGACTCGTGACAGGTAAAACTAAAAGGTTCTTCAGCTCAGGTAGCATGTGTTACAGCTACAAATCCAGAGGAAGAAATCGAGTGGCAAGAAGTCAAAAGCAAAAATGTGCAGAAATATGATGATTGGATGGTTAGCAAAATGATCAACTAAACTCATGCCATTTTGAAAATGCAATTGAAGAAACCAATTGTGTCTTCTTTTATGAATGCTGTAGCAAAACCCTCTTCATCATAGGGAAAATCCTCAAAGGGGAGGCAAATTCGAAGAAAGAGGAACAATCAGAAGATGATGAAATCGTGTCAAAGCCCTAGTTCTCTTTGACTCTGGCAGATTTTATGCCATCTACTTCAGAGCCGTGGGCACTGTCCCACTAAACGACAGAGCCTAAACGGGATAATCAGGAAGAATCTTCCTCATAAGAAGAGTTGATCTTTGGTTCTGTTAACATGATTCACTTAACAGAACATTATTCCAGCCACAGTTTCGATTTTGATGAGCCTGAGTTCCCTATATAAAACAGAGGAATTAGAGGGAGTTCTAGAGGCCTGGGATATAGAGGAAGATGTGAATACCCCAGAAGACACTATTCCAATTCTACCCCTACTAGAACTGTGTATGAAGTTGAAACTCGTGGCAGATCCCTTCAGGGGGCTCAACAAGAACAAGAAAATTCTTCCACCAATAGCAGATTCAGTCCTGGGACAATTATTCTGGAGGATCGGTTATAGGTTCCACCTTCTTCCTCTCATAATGTAAATCGACATATTCAGTCTAATCTCCCAAATCCAGGAGTATTTCCAACTCATATTCTGATATAAGATGCATCTACTTCCAAATCATCAACTTCTAAGGAACCTGAGAAACCACATGTTTCTATTAGGAAACGCAGACCTTTGGATCAAAAATATGTTGTCTTGAAGCATTTGGTCGATGTATCGGCCAAGTTATCAATTTTATATGCCTTTAATCTATCAAAGGATCTTGGGGAGGTACTCATTGAGGCTTTTTCAAGTCCACAGGAGTTCGAAACTAAAATTGTTACGGCTTAAGTCTACCATGTAAAGAATAATCCTGCAGAATTCCATGCAGTGATATATTTTACAGATCAATATGAGGATGATGTTGTGCATGGACATAATAGGCCTTTGTATTTATCTAGAAAGGTCAATGGTGTGGACATCTGGAGAGCATTCATTGATATTGGTTCTAGAGTCAACCACATCTGCATTCGTACAATTCTTCAACTGGGCCACACCGAATCAGATTTATCTCCTTCTACTTTGATGTTGCAAGGATATGATAAAAATGAACAAGAATCATGGGGCAAGATTACACTCAGAACTCAGTTTGGAGACCTTGTATATAATTCAGATTTCATGGTTGTTGATCACGATATAGCCTTCAATGTTTTTCTTGGAAGACCTTGGCTACATAAACATGTGGCTATCCCTTCATCATACCATCAATGCCTCGAATATTGTTTCAAAGGTCAAAATGAGACATTGTATGGTGATACGTCCCCATTAAAAACATGTGAATCTCAATACATTGAGGTTGAATTCTATCACATGAAGGGAAAGGTGAAATCCACAACAAGTGAGGTTACCAAAGTTAATTCTCTATATGGTTTGGAAAAGATTCCAGTAAACCGATTCAGACATGTGAGTATAGATTATGTGTTGCCTATTAGTCAAATTGATAGGATAGACCCAAAGCCAAGTACTCTTATGGAAACTTCCATAAAGTCAATTACGGCAATCAATCCAGATAGCATAAGAGAAAGTGGTGATTCTCCAGGGAATGATGAAAGCTCAAATGGAGATGTCTTCATTTCATCCACTAAAATCCAACAAGTCTATACTTTTCCAACCAATCCAAAAGAAGTTATAGCAATGTCATAGGTGAATGATGATGTAAATTCTCAATCCATAATCACCTCTTTATTACCCAAGGAAGACCCTTCATCATCAATAGGGTCTGAAATGGAAGCCTCTTCTTCAAGATGTTTAAATTTTAATATCTCTCCTGATCATGGAAATTCTGATTCATCATCTACTATGCAAGTATAAACAGAAGAAGTAACACATGTTGAAGAAGAAGTGGAAGATCTCAGGGATTATCCTCTAGCATTTAAAGAGTGTATCTCTACCACTGTGGACGAACTCCAAGAAATAAATCTAGGTACAAAAGAAGATCCACACCCCACTTTAATTAGTGTGGCCATGACACTTAAAGAGAAAGAAATGTATATTTCATTTTTAAAGAAAAATCGAGATATATTTTCTTGTAACTATACAGAAATTACAGGGCTTGATCGTGATGTTTCTACTCATACCTTGGGTTTTCCAGAAGAACATCAAGGATTTAAGAAAGCTACAAGAAGAACACACCCAACATATACTTCCAAAATTTAAGTTGAAGTTGACAAGCTTATCAAAGCTAACTTAGTCAGTGAAGTTCAATATCCCAGGTGGTTGGCTAATATTGTCCCTGTGAAAAAGAAGAATGGACAAATTATATTTTCCATTGATTTCAGAGATCTTAATCGGCATTGTCCCAAAGATGATTTTCCAGTCCCGATTACAGAGCTTTTAATTGATGCAATAGATGGCTATGAAGAAATTTCTTTCATGTACGGATATTCTTGATATAGTCCAATCTGAATGGCTCCAGAAGATGAAGAATCTACAGCCTTCAGATCCCCTCATGGTTTGTTTTGCTATCGGGTAATGCCCTTTAGCCTGAAGAATGCAGGTGCAACATATTAGTGTTCCATGCATCGTATCTTCAAACCCTATTTAGGGATGCTTTTTGAATGTTATGTGGATGATTTGGTGGTTAAATACAAACAATGTTCTAATAACTTGGATGATTTGGAATTCATATTCCACAAACTTTGGAAACATAATTTAAAGATGCACCCCTTGAAATGTGCTTTTGGTGTAACCTCAGGAAAATTTCTCAGCTTTTTTGTATGCCATCATGGTATCGAAGTCGATCCTGAGAAGACAAATTCAATCCTTGGTATGTCACCTCCTCGGAAGTTGAAATAATTGAGAGGAATTCAAGGAAACTTGGCCTATATTCAGCGTTCCATCACCAAATTGGCAGGAAAAAGTTTACCCTTCACCAAATTGATGAAGAAGGGAGTCACTTACCAGTGGACTGAAGAATGTCAAGAAGCGTTCAATATTCTCAATAAATATCTCTTAAGTTTACTGATATTAATGCCACTTGTTGAAGGAAGGCCACTTATTCTTTATGTGACAGCTTTAGAGCGATCATTAGGTTCCTTCCTTGCCCAAAAGAATGATTCTGGGAATGAAAACTACCATTACTATCTCAGTCGGACTATGCTTGAAGAAGAAACCTGATATTCAAGTATTGAAAAGTACTACCTAGAATTAATCTTTCCAGTTCGGAAATTGAGACACTATCTGCAACATCATGAGGTCCAATTGGAATCTCACAATAACCCTCCCAAATTCATCCTTAGTCGTCCAATGTTTATAGGACTTCTGGCAAGGTGGGCATTTATTTTGCAGAAATTTGATATCCATTATGTGTCTCAAAAGGAAATAAAGGGACAAGCTCTGGCTAATTTCTCTTCTGAACACCCTTCAGTAGAAGATACATATTCAAATATTGAACTTCGTGATGATGAAGTCTTCTCTATTCAAGATAGTCTTTAAACATGGGATATGTACTTTGATGGTGCTTCCAGAAGTCCAACAAGGAGGAAAATGGAAGATCCTAAATTCAACAAAGTTGGGTTAGAAACTTTTCTCATTTCTCCAGAAAAGGTAGTTCTACCCTATTCCTTCTCATTGTTGGGAGACAGGACAAATAATGAAGCAGAATACCAAGCTCTAATCACAAGATTGGAGTTAGTGCTTTAGGCACAAGTGAATCACTTAATGTTGAAAGGTGATTCAGACCTAGTAATCAAACATGTCAATGGAGATTAAGCAATCATAAAAGAAGAGTTAATCCCTTTGTATGATTATGTCATAAAGTTAATGGAGAAGTTTCCTTCGGAACCTACATTTTCTCATGTCCCACGATCACAAAATGCCCAAGCTGATGCACTGGCTAATATAGCTACAGCTCTGGAAGATCCAAATCAGGATGAGACAATCATCAGTATTTCCCACCATCATACAATTTCACCTTATGTTCAAACTAGAACAGAGGAAATCAATGAAATTAGTCCCATTTCTGAACCATATGGTCATACTACAGGATGGATGACACCTATCAGGGAATACCTTCAAAATTGAACACTTACACTTGATAGAGCTGGGAAAGAAAAAATCTGGCGATGTGTGGTTAATTTCACTCTTTATGATAGCCCAAATCACCTAGATAATATTCTATAAAAAAGAGGTTTTGATGGAATTATCTTTAGATGCATTGATGGTGAAGAGACAATGGTTGTCATGAATGAGGTGCATGCAAGAGTCTGTGGTGCCCATTAGTTTGGACATAGACTGTCTGATCAAATTCGAAGACTTGGATACTTTTGGACTTCAATGATACAAGACTATGTTGATTTCACAAAGAAGTGTCATTATTTCCAAGTACATGCCAAATTCATTCATCAACCCCCAGATTTTCTTCATACAACTAAATACTAATGGTTATTTTCCACATGGGGAATGGATGTATTAGGACCTTATCCTTCAGCTACATCCAAGCTATTTAAATACATTCTTATAGCTACTGACTTCTTTTCCAAATAGGCAGATTCAATACCTCTTAAAGAAGTTAGTTATAAAAGCATTGTTAGCTTAGTCAAGTCTAACATCATTACCAGATGTGGTGTCCCTCATACCATATTAACGGACAATGGAACCAACTTCTGTTCATCCGAGGTAAGGAAGTTGAATCAAGAATACAACATCAAATCTAATAATTCATCTTGGTATCATGCAGCGTCCAATTACCAAATAGAATCTTTCAACAAGACTCTTCTAAACATACTGAAAAAGATGGTGGATAAAGGTAAGAAATCATGTCCTGATAAACTCTTTCTATAATGCGGTCAACTCCATATTCATTGGTATATGGAACAGAAGAAGCCTTTCCCATTGAGGTTAAATTACCCTCACTTAGGGTATCCATTTGTGATCAGTCATCTATATATGAACAATCTCAAAAGCGATTGGATGAATTGGAATGGTTACACGAAAAAATATTGTGCACCTTGCACCACTTGGAAGTCTATCAAAATCGAATAGCATGAGCTTTCAAGAAAAAAATTTCATCTTAGTTCATTAATTCCGGGAGAATTGATATTGGTTCTCAGAACTCTAATGATAGCAAGAAAGAAACCCCCCAAGTTGGAGCCAAAATGGGAAGGTCCTTATTTAATACATAAGGTCTACTTCAATGGAGCTTATTCTGTAATCTCAATGGATAGAGAACTCATGAAGACTCCAACCAATGCTAGATTTCTGAAGAAGTATTTTGTGTAACACAAATACCCATTCGTCCAACATGACGTTAAACTGTGTTGTCCTTTCTGCAAGACTTTAAACTGCATAGTCCCTTACATCCAACATGATGTTAAACTCTGACTTCCTAGATACATGACGCTAACTGTACAGAAGTCCCTTACGTCCATCAAGACGTTAAAATTCATAATCTTCGGTCTATGTATATGACCTTAAACTATTTCTACCATCGTCCAACATGATGTTAAACTATGAAAAAGTCCCTAACACGTCCAACATGATGTTAAAATGTGTCCTCTTTTGTCCTTACTGTCTGAAATTAAACTGCACAGTCCCCCTTTCGTCCAACATGACGTTAAATTGTATTTTTTCCATCATTTTAGCTATAGGATGCCAAACTGTACAACACCCTTATTGTCCAACATGATGCAAAACTATGTTCAAGTCCAACATGACATTAAATTGTGTCCCTATATACGTCCTACATGACATTAAACTGTACTGCTCATTCATCCTACATGACGTAAAACTGAACAAAGTCCTTTAATATGTCTTACATGATGTTGAACTGTATTTTGTTCCGGCTACATGACACTAAACTATTCTGTGCCAATATCCTTACTGCAAGACTTTAAACTGCATAGTCCCTATATATATCCTACATGACATTAAACAGTGCATCGTTAAGGTTGTTGCTACCTCTTGTTTCTCACATCGAGTATGACTCATGTGAGCATAGAGTAAACTTCAACCATAACACCCTCTCTGGGCCGCTAACCATGAGTAAGTCCCAACATTATTTTTTAGTTCGTTGTCCTCATGAACAACTTGATTACCAATTCATTCTTTAATCGAACTACGAGGACTTTGATCCTTGCCTTCTAAGATGGGTATGTAGGCAACCTCCTGAGGTTCAAGCCCAAAATCAATCTCTCCACATCAGTTCACCTCCATCTCATACGATGTTGATTCATGACATCGCCTCTAGAACCAATATGTTTTACATTGGTTCACCATCGTCCTTGATATATGAAGTTAAACTATTCACACATTTTTGTCCTGTACGATAGTAAACTACAACATTCTTTGACACCCTTACCTGAGAGGGAATAATTATTTACATTGATCTCCAATCAGGTTATTTTCCACAAACTACATGCATACATGGAAATACTCGAACCTTTAATCTCGGTTCAAACCATCAGTGCACTAAAGTCTCCTTTCACCCTTCATATGTACGAACCAAATCTGTACAAAGGGTATTTCATGAAAGATGTGTGGCTTGATTCCCATCCTTATGGAATACGTAGGAATGTTCAAGGGTCCCTCGAATCTATCCCCATGTCTTTGGGCCTAACCCCAAATTCTACTTTCATTCCTTTAGCTGAAAAGTCCCCCTGTGAAAACATGAATGTGGTATGGAAATCCTGGTCTTCATTCACATCAGGTTTATAAAACACACAATGTGTATTCCTTATTATGGTCCTAGATCTATGACCCTAAACTATGATCTCCTACACTCTCGTCCCACATGAAATTAAACTTTATTTCAAGAACTACATTTTGCTTGATCCCCATATTTATGGGATAGGTAGTGAAGTCCAGTACCTCAATTTAGGACCCATCCACAACATGATTATGGTTATCATTTGTCTGTGTATCTCCTTCATGCATTGGAAAATATTCATTTTCATGTGTCATAATCCTAACCTTAAATACTTAAACATCTCTATAACCCTTTTCTTGACTTATGGTCACTAAATGTCAGATACTTGAGATTTCTTTTGCCTGACTATGCAGCACATGCCCTTAGGTGGCCTTGCATAAACAGTCTACATAATAGAATTTCCATCCAAAAGATGCTATTATTTGACTATGCAGCCAATGACCTTAGGTGGCCCTGCATAATTCAACCCCCTATCGGGTTTTTTAAATAGTGGTAACTTCATTCTTGGGAGGAAAACCACTTTTTTCCTTATTTGTCTTAATGAAAATATGTAGGGATCCAAAAAATAGCCATACATAACATATTTTTCCCATATTATTTTTCATGATCTGAAATCATTCAAGTCTATGGTTTATATTTCCCTTACCTACATTTGGGTCAGACCATCATAGGAGTGACATTCTTCCAATTCATTGAGAATATTGATTGAGAATATTCTCTCCATATTCATGTACCTCTCTCCATACAGAAAACTCTATGCTTGGGAAAATTTGAATCTCCATAAACTTCCTCTGGCTTTTAAGCAGTAGAAAATTATAATTTCTAAGAGTTCTTTTTCCGTAATATACAGCACGTGCCCTTAGGCGGCCTTGCATAAGTAGTCTACATAACAGACCTTTCATTCAAAAGATGCAATTATTTGACTATGCAACCAATTCCCTTAAGTGTCCCTGCATAATTCAACCCCCTAATGGGTTTGTTAAATAGTGGTAACTTTATTCTTGGGAAATACTTCTTCTAATGCCTTTTATCCCTTTTTCATATCATTCCTCAGATTAAAAATTTCCTAAGTCATAGTTTACATATTTTCCCCCATACTAGAATACGGTAATAGGTTTTCAGATAAATTATCAAGGAATTGATTCAATTTTAATCCATTCGGTCAAATCTATTTTGACCTTAAACATTATCCTTTTTATGTCTGACGTGCATGACTTTAAACTGCCCACAAAAGAAAATTTAACTCTGAACAAAAGTCAAGTCTCAGCTCACTAAACATACATTTTTTATGATTTAGGTAATATTGAGCAATTAAAAGATTCAAAGTTTCTAGGGTTATTTTTATAATCCTAGCAAAAATCAAACTATGTTTACTATGACCATTGGAATACGTGAAAATTTTAAAGTAGGTATCAAAAGAATATAGGAATAAGTGATTGAAGATGAAAGTGTTTTTCATTTGATGCTCAAGAGTTAGAAGGATATTCATAGATTGGATTCTCTTCTCTTTTCTATGAATTACAAGAGACTATCAACATAACTCGTCATTTGATTTACGGCATCTTGAGCTTCATCAGCATCCACTTGAAGTTCATGCACTCGTCCAGCTTCACTCTTTTAATCTTGATGAAGTGCTTTATTGCCATCAGCAATGGTTTTCATACCATTCGTTTGAACTCTTTCCAGTGAGTTGTTAAGCTGGTCAAGTTCCCTAGTAACCACATCTAACTATTGCTGAAGGTGCATCTACTGGACAACTTTCTCCTTGATTTTATGCATCAGCTACTTCAACATGGATGCATGATCAGCCTCATATCAGGACACCAAAACCTCAAATTCGCTGATATTGGCTGACAGCCTTACTTTGGTCAGGTCTTGACGGTACCTCTGCTCCTGCTCCCTTCTTAAAATGACTTGTTTCACCGCGGTATGGATCTCTTGATATCCAAAACCGCCAAGTCCTAACATGAAGAATAGGGATGACAGTCATGGTATCTTCTAAGACAGCTTTTCAAGAGGAACTTCTGATATGATATTCCATATGTTTTTCCATGCCTTGCGTCATGAAAATTGGAGTGCCTTTTGTACTTCCGGGTCTGACTCAGCATCACTGTCACAGGGGGGAATATAATCTGGGATTAATGAACTTAGAGAAGTACCATGTTCTACTCATTCCCCCCTAACACTTGTTAATTCACATTCTATTCCCGTTGGGGCAGAGGTTGAGGCTTCACCTCCAGATATAACCAATGAAATTGATGGCCCTGCACAGTAAATTGAATGTTTTGGTTAGTTTCAAAGGATAATAGAAGTTGATTAAGTTGTCTTAAAAATTAAGTGCATCTAGAAATATTTTTATCTCTTACCCAATGGTAGATCAACAGAAGGAGAAGGCTCCTCCCTATCTTTCATAGCTTCAATAGTATTTTCAGGATGAGTTTGAGGAAGCTCTACTGGGTTCAACTCCACTTGAGCCAGTGTCTCTGCAATAGTAGGGTTGTATGTACCACCTTCAAGCACTGGCAGATCGGTAGCTTGTTCAGATGGAATGGTACATTTTAACCAATCATGGTTAGAGATGTAATAAGAAGTTATTTTAACAGGACGAAGGATAACACTCACGTCCAAAATCCTCTAAATTACATGGTAATTTAACTTGATCTAAAATATATTCAAAAGATGCGCCAAGTTTCATCATTTCATCTAATGATATCTCAGATTCCTGGTTAGTCTCACTAGTGAGAGAATTCAATGTATCTACTTGGCGACCCACATCCTGCAGCCTCTGACCCTGGACAGCTTCTTCTGTTAAAATTGCGGCATCAGTTACAGTGGCCACCAAAAAATCTAGTGCAGGTTTTGAACCTAAAGTATCATAGAATGTTAGTCAGTTGATGTTTCATACAACATTTTATCAAGCAGTGTTAATTTACCAGAATCTGGTTCTTCTCTTCTTGCAGTAGCAGTAGGAGTGGTACTGGGAACAGATACTAGTTCCGCTTCAGGAGAAGCCAAGCTAGCATGAACTTGTGATTGTTCACCAGCACCCTCTGTTGTTCTTAGAGGAGGGTCAGTCCTCTCCCTCAAAGGAGAAATTGAAGAAGTCCCTGCAATCCCAAGAAGTATAAGAAATCTTTGCATGGGTTAAAACTCATGACTATCAAAAATAATTACCACTACTGATGAAACATTTAGCTGTGGACTTCCTCCTTCGATGCTTTTTCTTCTTGGGATTTTTGGGAGTGTTGACATCATCCTCTCCAAATACAGGTATTTGAGAGTGAAAAGACCTTTCTAATTCCTCATCCGTGGCTTGCTAGCTGGGAGATACCTCGCACGGCTCATGAGGAGATTCATTAGCCTCAATGGCAGTAGCACCAGGGCAATACCATGGTGAAGGAACCTCAGTAGTTCCTTTCTTTACAAGCAGTAGGATAAACAAAGTAATTTCCTTAAGTAACAAAGCTTTAACTGAAATCAAGTTGCAAAGAAAATAAGGAAAGAGACTTACATCTTCAGGAGCCACGTAATCGTGCCACTCATCATCTCTGAAAGCACCAATCCCCTCAATGGTTCCACAATCCATCATTTCCTTCACTCGCTTGGTGACAGGAATGGAATCATTGGTGGAATATATGAGCATCTCCAGCTCTCTGATGTATGTCCGCACTTCATAGGGATTATCCTTGAAACAGATATCAGTAGAAGCCCAAAGAATCCCTATTCCAGGGATGTGTAGCCCTTCGCATGAATCCACCTAGGTGGTTTCAGTATTGCAATATAAACTCCACCATGTTTGGACAGCCTCTGGTCGTAAATATTCATCATGTGTACCAAAAGGCTGCGAGGAGGGTCCTAAAATCTTAGACTTCAGTTTCTTCCCAGCTCCTACAACTACAGATAAAGGATAATAAAATAAGACTTGTTTCTCTATAAATTAATGGTTATTAAATTTCCCCAATGAAGTAACTCACTAGGATTTGATGAAGTTGGTCTCTTGATTCTGACAGGAGGATTATATCTGGCACGAGACCACTTTGCCGCATGTTGTGCCTCATCATCCCCATCTTGGAATACAGTGAGTCATCCCTAGGTGAGGAACCTGTTGAATCAGCTCCAGGTGGGGAAGCGTCACCTTCCTGATGAAGGGTTTCTTTCTCTACAGTTATTTTCTTTTTCCCTACCTGATAAACCTGATGATTCAACACCCCTTCAGGGTAAGATTATATCCAGTTCTCAGCATACCATGTAGTTAGGTTACTCACCACTTTATAAACTGGTAGATCAAATACTGCCCCGATTTTCTCCATAGATGTCAGCAACTATAGTTTTCGGCAACCATCGGATACTACTCTGACCTGACATGCATAGGAGGGGATACAACAGTCTGCTGCAGACACTTGAATTGGTGTGAAAATCTGTATGGAGCATAGGCCTCACATATAATCTCTCCGTCAATCATGGTGGCTAGTACGCCGTCTCTGTAATCCAGCATGTATGACCCCTATTCCAGGCCAACTGTTCCATCATCAACAAACCACCCGGTTGGCGAGTTTCCATAAGGGAAGAAATTTAATTCCTTTAACATGCTCAGCCTCACCTTCATATCATAGATATTGAGATCTAACAGAGCAACTTCAGAAAATTCCTGCACTAATGACCTGAAAGAGCTTCCAGGAACCTGTACTCCATTCTGTACAGCATATGTCCTGAAATGAGTGGAAATACATCCCCAAAAAACTTGGAATGGTCCCACTATTCTCAAATGAGACATACCCATAAAGACATAGAGTAAACTCCTATGAATCTTTGCCAAAATGGGGGTGGGAAACCCAACCATTCTCCTCTAATCCAACTTGGCTACAACAATGAAGGTCCCTAGCCTGACGCCTCCCTTTGAATCTCTGAATGGAAAAAGTCAAACAGTGATCCACAAGGCTAAGAATTCTTCCAGATTGGTCTTTTTTGGGATTCTCTGATCCACTTCATACCCACACCTCTCAAATTCCCCTACTTCTAGAGTTGGCCAAAATTTTCCAAGAGAACCCCTCTTCTCTATTCTGGGGCAGGTAGTAGGATGAGTACAGGTGGGCCCCTTCTCCTTTGAATCCTTACCCTCCTTCCTAGTAAGAAACATATCCATCCACTCCTCTAGATGAATATCCTTTTTGGAATGAGTTTTGGATGTCTTGGAATTCTTAAGCTTGTAGAAGATTTTCAATAACTCCTGAGACAAAGCCGGAGTCTTCTCAGAATCATTCCCAGTCACCTTTGGGGGGGATGAATTCATCATACATATCACCCAGAATTGGAGCCCTTGAGATCTTGTAGACATCCAACAAACTGATTCCTACTTAACCACGATTCCGATCGAATGAATTGGTTTTTGAACTCCAGCAGCTGATTAGCTCTGGCACAAAGTCATCATTCCTGTATACATATGTCTACCTAGCCTAGACTGCTTCATATATTGCAACTCCTTTGAGATCCTCGAAAAACTCTGCACAGGTTTGTCGCACCCAATATGCCCACATCCAAGTTTGCTTCACACCTCCTCCAGGGCGGAAGTCCCAACTCTTATTCCAGCCTTTGGATTGATCCATCTGAGAATTTTAGAAGATTGAAGGATAACAATGTGGTTGCAGCTCAGGATTTTGAGGTTTCAGATCTGGGGCACAGGGGCTATCATGCATCATATAGGCCTTTTCCACTACTCCAGTATTTATAAATGATCCTCCCATTGAGATATTTGATGAAGAAAAATTGGTGTAACTATGAAACCAAGAATGCGGGAGATAATTCTTTGCCACTGGAATATTGACTTCCTACAAATGACCATGCCCATACAGCGGAAGATAGATACTCTGTGGGAAATCTAGATAATACTTCTTCAAGTACTTGGCCAAATATGGGAGAGTGTTGTTGCACATATCATAGTAATCATGGCCAACAATGTTCATTATATAATCAATTTTCTTACTATCCATTTCATCAGCTGTTACAATTCTTCTAAGAGCCATTGAATCTGCACAAAGGTTGAATAATTACCTCTTAAGTGAGTTGATTTTTTCATAAAAGTTTTGAAGAAAAGTGAAAAAATGGCTAAGGCATTAAGGCGGGAAAGTCCAATTTTGGCGTGAAATTATAGTTGTGTCGCGCATGTTCTGGGCATGCAGGTATCACCGCGCAAGTCCAAAAACCTCTATAGAAGTGTGACCCAAAGAACCAGCAGAAAACAAGACACTTGCGCGACGAAGGAAACTTGCGGGGTGAGAGGGGGAATATTTGAGAACTGGTTGCCTTGCATGAGGAATAGCTTCATATTTATAGGCAAGGTTGCACCCCTGTGCGCCGAAGCCTGCGCGGCCCGCACCTTTGTGCTGCTATCTATGTGCTCAAAACTTGCACGCTGCCCTTCTTTGGTTTTCTCCATTACCTCAGAGCCCAATCCTCCTTTCTTTTGGATCAAAATCTAAGGGGGGGTGTTTTTGACGCTCTTTTTCATCACAGAGTCCAATGAATGAAAAAGGGGAAATACCATAACCACAAAGTGATTCATCCTTTGAAGAAACATCAAAAATCGACAAAGGCATGGACAAGGATTCCATTAAGTAAGGGTCGCGCAAGTTTCATCATGGTCGCGCAAGTATACTTGCGTGCCATATAGTGGGTGTGCAGGTGACATTCATGCCCAATTTGATTTTCATCCAAGGTTTTCAGCAGCCTATAAATACCCCTGGTGGGCCCCCCATTTCGAGGACAAAAATTTTCAAAATTCAGATTTGAGCTCTCGGCGCCCTAGTCTCTTCTTAAAGTCTTCCAAACACTTCTAACGTAAATTCTTACCTATAATGGAAGATCAAAGAGGGGAAACAAGACCTAAGTGTTGGAATTCATCAACACTTGCGCGCCTAAGGGTCTAACCCTTGAGGGAAAATAACCACACTTGTGCGCCGCCTTATCCCTTCAGCAAAACATGTGTTCCACTCTTTTGGAAACCTCTAGAGATAATACTAAGGGATTGAGCCAAGTCTCACCCAATTATTACCCTATGAGTTGACTATCGTGCAAGTACACATGTGTCGCGCAAGTATACTTGCACGACCAATACTTGCGCGCCTACCCTTCTTTGGGTGCCTCTCCTATCCATTCAATTTTTTTCTTCAAACCCACCTCTCCTCTTCAAGATTTAGCCTTTATAATCCTATTCAACGCCAATTATGGACTGATTCCTTGTTTTTCTTCTTTATCTGAAAGGAATTCTTTGGAAAATCTCTCAAAACCTAGTGATTTACATATCTTCATGTCACTAAGGTGAGAGATTTCATTCATTCAACCTCATCCTTTAAGATGATAAGATCTTTAACATGGGCCTTCTTTTCAGGAGTAAGCCCTAGTTCAAGTTCTCTTAACCTGGGCCTCCTTTTCAAGAGTAAGCCCCAGTACAAGTTCACTAATTTAGGCATCCTCCTTAGGAGTAAGTCCCAATAGTCCCCTAACCTGGGCCTCCTTTTCAGGAGTAGGCCCCAGTCCAGGTTCCCTATCCTGGGCCTTCTTTTTAGATGTAATACCCATTTCAAGTTCCCAAATATGGGCATCCTCCTTAAGAGTAATCCCCAAATCCCAAATTCCCTTAACATAGGCCTCCTTCTCAGAAGTAAGCCCTAGTTATCAAATTCCTTTAACATATGCCTCCTTCATAGGAATTATCCTCAGTCATAATTTCTCTTAACAAATCTTAACTTCTCTGTATTTGGGCTTCCTTCTCAGGAATAAAACCCAATCACAAGTCCTCTCGTAATTTGGGCATCCTCCTCAGGAGTAAGCGCCAAGTTAGAGAATCCAAATCTCCATAAAGCACATATACCTTTATGGACCTTGTTGCTGGGCTTCTTCTCTAAGGTAAGTCCTGATCTTTATCTATTTTGGTAGTCATACATACATAAGCCCCATATCATTCCTTGTGACCGCATATTTCGTGGCACAAATTGTCATGTTTATTGATACCTCTTGTTTCTCACACCGAGCATGACTCACGTGACCTTATATTGTAAAAGTAACCACGACACATCTCTTTAGTCCATTAATCATACGTAAGCCCCACAATTCCAAACCAAACTACGTGGACTTTATTCTCTACCTTAAAAGTGGAGTACGTAAGAATCCTTTCTGAGGTTCAAGCCCATCACCCATTTATTCTCATCCATCCCATATGACGTTAAACTATATATTAATTCCCAAACTACATGGGTTTTGATTAATTTTATAAAATGGATATGTAGGTATCCCATCAGTAGGTACGATCCCAATTCTGAAATACTATATGTCCTTCTGAAAGACAATAAACTTCAAGTGCCCCACTGAGTGGCTTTAAAACCAGTATGGTTAACATAATGACCAAGATATCTTTATATAATGTGTTTAAGGATACCACTGACTAAGAATCTCTAACAAATACAGATGATTCTCTATCAATGAAGAACCTCAAATACATATAAAAGATTCTCTAAATATCTTACATATTAATCATTTATTGTCAGATCTTAAGGAAAGATCATTTTCATATTTGTTAGTGTAATAAGGATTCACGAAAATAACTTAAATCTATATAGAGAGTCCCGAAGTAGACAATAATTCCCCCCAAAAAGGTGTGATGAGTCCAACCTCCCATCCTCTTGACCAATGCAAATTCATAAGCCTCATCGTCCACAAATAATGAGCACATACCTTTGGAAAGTAGGTCCAAATGGATATAGAATCATTGGATGTTTTCGTTTCTATGAACAAACCCGTTAGAAACCGATTGGAATATTTGAACCTTAAGCAAAAAAGGTCATCCCCATTTCTAGAGGAAACACTCCCCCTTATTAAAATTGTTAATGCATTTAATATTTTTAAAAAAAATCATTATATCTTAAAGAAATTGAACTTTATTTAGAGTGTAGAAGCTATTTTATTAAACATGAATAACATGTGAAGAAATATTATAAAAAAATTAAACACAGAAAATGTTTAATTCCCATTCTATTTTGGGTCCAATTTGGTTAGTAATAAAAATTTTCAATACCCAAGAAAGAATAAAATAATAGTTATTATATGGTAAATAGGATGATAAATTCTTATAAATAGAAAATCTAGTAATAAAAGTGATTGAAGAAACCTTAGAGATAATTCATCGGAAAAATTTACTTATCATTGGAATTTGGAACAAGTAAATTTTTAAAAATTCCAATAATAAATTTTAACAAAAGTGGTCATGTACATTTTAAGAATATGATGATTATAACGTAATCCAGAATTATCCTTATTTTTTTCATCATAGCTATAATATAATAATAGTTCTGATTTACTTGAACAAAGGTATATAGTGTTTCTTTAAATTCATAATTTCCTTTTTGAAATTAACATTATGTTTCTGAAAATTCCCAATATCATCACAGACATTTCCTTTCATAGATTAAGTAGAATTTATTAAATTATGGTTTTAATTTACAACTTTAGAAAGAATATTTTCCATGATATAAATTTTATTGTTTTCTTTATCAAAATCAGAAATATAATTTTTCAATTGTTTATTTTCCAAAATAAGTTTTTCCTTTTTTAGAAACCTTTTTAAGATCCTTAGTAAAAATTTCAAACTTTAATAAATTTTTTGATTTTAAAATATAATTCCATCACATAAATAAATTAATTCTTTAACTTTAGAATTTTCATGATTAAAACTATAATATTATTTATAATCAAAATATTAATTATAATAATTACTAACCATACTTTTATTTGTTAATAAACAAAAATCTGTTTGTTTTCTCATGTCTTCAAAAGGTTCTATTATATTAGGTATTTTACCATCAAGGAAAGTTTAATAGTCTCTTTTCTTATCCACGTTATTCACTAGACTATGATTCCTCAATGAAACTCCATCAAGCATGATAAAGAATATTTGATTTACTTTTTTTACTCTTTATCTTTCCCTACTAGTTTCAACATTGGACACTCATATTTTTTATGGATGGGTTTCCAACATTCATAACATATAATTGTAAAATTAACTTTATTACCATTAATTTAGAAATACTTTTTGAATATTTTTCTTTTCCCATAATCCTTTTTTGTTGTATTCTTTTTCTTTAATACCTTGACTGAATTTACCAACATGATATAGATCATATTATTTCTCTAAGATAGAAAATATAAGGAATGAATAGAAAATTTCACATACACATATTTAGATTTAAAATAAATTCTATTTATTCTA
Organism: Viscum album; assembly: GCA_963277665.1. Taxonomy (NCBI): domain Eukaryota; kingdom Viridiplantae; phylum Streptophyta; class Magnoliopsida; order Santalales; family Viscaceae; genus Viscum; species Viscum album. The sequence goes on along the minus strand of OY728146.1, from coordinate 207,197,446 downwards.
TTAGATAAATCAAGATCATTTTTCTTCATTTCAAGATCATGTTGCAATAGAGATCCCATTAGATCATCTATATAGTATTTAGGAAAATATTTTCTTTATTAAATGGATACTTTCATTGAATTCCACATGTTTTGTAAAACTAGAATTATTATTTCAATAAAAGATTCATTCATTATGGTTTCACCAAGTGTGACCATGTTATTAGAAATATTTGTGAATCTATTGAACATCTCATTCACAATTTCATGGTTAGACATTCTCAATTATCGAAATTCATCCCCATTAATACCAAGATTATATATCTATAATTCTTTAGTTCATTGATGAGTGACTTTCAAATTTATCCAAATTTTTGAAGAATTTTTACAAGAAGATATATAATTGTACACACTTCAACTAAGAGAGCGTTAAATATCATTCACAACTTCATAAGTCCAGACTTATTTAGAAGTAACATTTCTAGTAAAAGTTTTAGTTTTGACTTTAGTTATTTTATAAGGGATATCGTAGATAGTCCAATATTTAATATCTATATTTATCAAAAATACGTCCATTATATATTTCTAATATCTATAATAACTTTTATTGAAATGAGGTGGTCTCATCATATTATTAAATTCAATCTCATGAGAATCCATCAAAAATTATAATAGATCATTCCTTAGTATTTTTAAGGACTATGATACAACTTAGAAAAAATAATAAAATAAATAACATATATAAGTATCCTTAAGCATGGTCTCCCTATGATACCAATTTTCAAATCTCAATGGTTGATGGAAAATGGAATAGAGGGGGTGAATATTTCATTATTAAAATTATTATATTTATTAAAAATTAATTTTATCATTTAGTTGTATGAAATTATTAACTAATTATTTCTTAAAATAATAAGAATTGTGGTTGTGTGAAGAGTGTATGCAGAAAATTAAAGATAATAACACAAGTAATTTTATAGCAGTTTAGATCAAAGTGAACCTATGTATATTCCTCACACTCCAACCAATGATGTATGACAACAACTAATAAAGAGAGGGATACTTTTATATAGGATAAATATAAATCCAAAAATATACATTGGAGTAATCCAAACCTAGGACATTATGAGGGGTATCCCCAAACCTACACACATAGTATTTTGCAGGAGTAGAAAGAAACCCATGATTTCTATAGAATTAGACCAAACCTAAGTGTTATACTTTTTCTTTAGGTGTGAATAAACAAGGAACTGCATTTTGGAAAGGTATAATAGCAAAAATTTACTTTTTAGATGTGTTATAGCCTATTGTGTGAAATATATAAGTGTGGACCACTCTACTCAACCTAGAGTAATGGATGAAACTATTAAAAAACTATTGGTGAGTAGTAGAACGTGTTTTATAGATGAAATAGTTGATGTAGGACCTTCAAATGGATTTTAGTGATGAGGTTCATCTGTTCTAGCAATTGTATACTATGTCTCATTATGGAGAATGAGGTAGAAGAATATTTTTTCCTTCCTTGACAGTCTATAAAAATAGGTATTAATGGTAGAGAACATGATCACTTGAATGATCACAAAATTTGAGCAGTTTGAATTTCTTTTAGTATAATTGTATATAATTATCATGTTCATGGTCATTGATTCTGAGCATACTAAAATCATTTAAATAAATCTTTATTTAGACTATACACTCAAGTAAAATGTTATAATAATAAAAGAGAAAAAACTGGATTATTTGACGGAGATAAAAAAAATTATTGAATAATAATCACCATAATAAATTTTTTAATTCAAAAGTTAAATACTGATTTAAAATAATATGAATTTCCCATTAAATAACTCATATATATAACATAATAATTTGTCAACGTGATTTTATAATTATCATAAGAAAATTTTATGGTTTAAAATTCCAAAAAATTACATTTTTCTGTAGTGTTAATTAATTAAAACATTTAATTCAACTACATGAAATATTAAAAAATATGTTTTAATAGATTCAATGAAATTAAATATTCATTTATAAATGAATAATACCAAATAGAAAATAAAAAATATAAAAACATAATTATTCCAAATATATGTTTTAAGTGTTAAGTGATAATAATGAATAAAATAAAAAATATATTAAAATTAATTAAAATATATTAAAAAAACATTTCATGGTTTTTATATAATATATATTGAATTTAGAAATTAATAAAACCCTTAAAAATTATAATAATCATGCAGTTAATGAATTTATCAAAAAAAGGAAAAACGGGGCATGTGTGAAATTCAATATTTAAATAAAAAATAACTATCTAACTATGTTTACAAAGTTAAATTATGATTTATATGCTTACTAGGGAACAATTTCCATTCAAATAAGCACACAGTCAGTATGCTGACCATGTAAACAGTTTGCGGTCAATTGTCTTTTAGTAGGCTGAAAAATGGTCATGAGGTGTGGTGAAAACTAGTTAGGGTTAGTTATAATATTTCTTAAGGTAATGTGGAAGCCTTTATATGGTAAGTTGGAAAAAATGATTCATGGTAAGGTGATTTGGAAACCCACAGTCCCCTCAAAAGGAATTTGAAAAACCTGTGTAGTTGGTTATCAAAACGTTTGGATATTTTTTAGCCTATCTAGAAATTAGAATTAGCTAAAGTCCTTGACTACTTAATTTTGGATAATTTCAATACGATTATAAATAATCAAAAATATAATCAATCTGATAATTATTTCATGAGATATCATCAAAATATTTATAAAAACATAAACTAATATCTGTAGAAAAATAATGAAACTAGTGCAGAACTTAGGATTAAATTTGAGGTTCCAAAAAATAATTTTTAGAATTTGATATAATTTAATAAAATATAAAAAAGCGTTTTAAATTTCTAACCCAAAAAATGGAATACAATCTCGATAAGAATCATGATGATATCATTGAAAGAAAAACAATTTTGAATTCTAGAAAATCCAAAATTCTAGTAATGTTGCCTAATTTTCAGTGATTTTTTTAACCTCTTAAACAAAAAAAATTAGGCTTAAATTTCATCTAATGAAATTTATATAACATAAGTTTATCAAGAAGGTTATCAATATAACTCATTTTATAATTAAATAAATAAATGAATCGTAACAACACAAAAAAAACATAAAAAATTGTTCATACCAATAGTATGTATCATGTTTGGATCAAAATGAGAACATGAAAGATATAGGACTAGGATTCATCACAATTGTCAAAAAGTTAGATAAATAGTTTATATTTAAATTGATTTTATTTTTATAAAAATACTTTTAATATAACTCAAGTTATAATTAAAACACTATGAGATAGTGTTTTAATTATTTTCATATAAAATGATAACAGGTTTTTAAAATATAACATATTAAATTTATTTTTAATCAAACAAAATATAAAATACAATCATTCATATACACAAACAACTATATGGTATTTTATTAATTAAGGGGAATCGATTCAGTAAGTTTCACCATACATATATATGCAACCCATATAATCACCTTATAACATATTAAATAACCCTCCCTACACGACATGAATATACCCCCATAGGGTTAGATACTAAAGAATATGAAAATATAAAGGTGAACTATAAGGATCCTGCAATTCCGACCATAGTCCGTCTAAAATTCCACCCAATAGTAGTTCATTTTAATTATTAATGTATCAATACACTCTTAGTGGGTTTATCATATAAACAACATGCCCCAAATGACCTACTTGGGTCAAGTTTTTCATTTATAAATTTAATCATATGGGTTATCATGCCCAAATAGTATAGATACAAACCATTATAAGGTAATAATATTCTATAAGAAACTCTATTTTTCATATATCATGGTTTAGTAGATGCATCACCATTCCCAATTTAAAAAGTTAATTGCCTTTATAAGATGAATTTTTAATGCATGTAGCTGCAACTATGGTTTTATCTTTGATTCTAGTGTATAACATGTTCATCTATAATGGTTTGATTATTTTTCTTACCCTTCCCAATTTATAAATTTCCATAAAAATTTAAAATTATTATTAGCACCCATTTAGTCACAACCATAAATGTTTCAGCCCATGTAATCAATGGTTTGTCGCTCAAACATGTCAAGATTGTTTAATTAAGGTGCCACCATCAATCTCTATGGTAAAACACCATTTAGGTTGATTCACACTCTTTTATAACAAATCATATATGAAAATGATAACAATGAATGTGATTAAATAGTAGCAAGAAATATAGGCCTAAAACCGGGAATCAAAAAAACATGTATTGTAGGTAAACATGCTAATAAATCAACTAAACATGGTACACAGGTAAACATGCTTCTAAAACACACAAGGCTCATCTGACAAGTTATCGGGTGTTCAAAAAATAAAATCAATATATCATTTAATATTCATGGAATGTGAATCTATGTGTTTCAATAATGATTCATGTATCAATATTTCCATTCTATACAGGGATGAGGGCAAAATACCATAATCTCATAAATCATTAACCCTAAGAAAGTACACCAATCACTTGATGTGTAATAATAATTTGTTGTAACAATGAATAGAAAGAACAATAGTCTCATCCCTATACACATGGGCTTCTCCCTGTATGTGAGTTGATCACTCCTAGACATGGCTATTTACCGAGTACTGACAAATTCATTGTCTCATGTCTACCAACTCCAAAAAAATAATGAAATAAAGGAAATAGAAAACTATTCTACCACTTATATCATCTTGACCCATGAGTCACGTAGAAAAGTTTCCTGGTCCAATATTCCACTAGGCCTCAAGCATCGATCTCTATATGCCAGAGGCTGCTAACTAGTAGTGAGGTTCTAATGATGGTGCATTTGGGAGAATATACCCTCATTATCATAGTATGAAAAAAGTATACGAATAAATACATCAATCAACATTATAATATATATATAAATAATGAACATATCAGTAAAGATAATAGTAATTTATAAGATGGATAATGCAAAATATACAACCATGTATGCAAGTCTAAATGATTCTACATAGATAAGAAATAAACACACAACAAAGAATACAACAGTACATGTATAAATCTTATAAGGATAACTCCATGAGAATCCTAAACACCATACTAGTCTTGAGTTCCTATGCTCCCATGTATAATTATTGGCACAATCAGTAATCTATAAACCTGAACATGAAAACATGAGGTCTGTTAGGGTACCCTAGTACAATGGTGGACAAAACAGGGTCTGAGATATACTCATTAGTTCAACACCAATGGTATCCTAAAGTTATATATCCTATGAATATAAAATATATCCCTTTGTAGGTTTAACTAATAAATTTGTAAATAAAAAAATGAAAAAAAAAATTTTGGGATTAGGTTTCTCTAGGAAACCTACACAACCATATATGATTTTCCCAAATATGGAATATCGCTCCATGCCAACATCAGGTATATATATATGCAGGAGTCATAAAATCATTATCACAAATATACATGCACTGGAATGGACTTGAGTTTTAGTTACTAGGAATCCACATAAGGGGATGACATATAAATAGGGGTTTCATACTGAGGTTCTATTACTATTAGCATAATATAAGGGTTTCTATGACCACATGCCTCAATGAAAACTAGTTAAAGGTATACTATTAAATAAAAGTAACTATATTAAATTGTGAAGAATTAATAATGACATATGTTGGATGTCTCATTTTTCAAGTATCATACCTAAGCGGTTCAAGATCCTAGGTCCTATTAGGAAAAAGTTGGATGATGAAGTTTTTGGATTAATGAAGTACTGTATTTTGTTTTCAAGTAAGTTTGAGGATAAAGGAGATCAATTCACTTTGTATAAGTGGGTGAGGAAAGAAAGTAATGTTAAAATACTTACCATTGTAAATATGATTATTCAGTATTGGTTTGTATTTCAAAAATATCATAATTTGGTTTGAGAACTTATGATAAAATCATTATAAAGTAAAGATATTGAAAAGATGCATCCAATCATCATGGTTGGTTTGTCATAAGCTGGTGTCTAAGGTGGCATAGTTTCCCAGTGTTTACCAAATTTTTGGGGTCTAAAATTTGGAGTTGTGATAGCATTATGAAAAGTGTATTTCCTTGAAGGTAACATCAATATATGGAAAATTTATGAATTTCACGAAGATGGGATTCATTAAATAGATTTCGTGAAGACATGAAGAATGTTGATGGTGTTCTTCGCAATTACGATGGGATTCACGAATGGCAGAGGTGAAGAGCATTGCAAGTGAGCTTTGTGGTGAAAAGGAAGAAGGAGAATCGCAATGGTGCAAAGGAAGAAGGACCATCGTGGAGGTGCAATGGAAGAAGGATAATTTTGGTGGTGCAAAGGATATGATGAAACACTTCGTGATTATGACAATTTTTGTGAATCTGAAAATTTTATATGGTGCTTCGCGAAACAGAGTGAATTTTAGAGGAAATTTCAGAGCTCCATGATTTGATGTTGATGTGTAACTGAAGTGGTTATATGGTTATATATTCACTTGGAAAATCCTATAAATAGGCCCCTACTACCTCAAGAAAATCAGGTATACTTAACGATAATTTTAGAGCTCTCAAATTGAAAAAAACATTTGCAGAGAAAAACGAGCTATGCGAAGGTAGTAATCTCCATGAAGGAAAATATATTCACAGTGAGCCTTTGAGATTTGATAATGAATTGAACTTTACAAAGACCAATCTGTGCTCTGTGAAATAGTGAGTCTATGATCTAGTGAGCTCTTCAAACTTGATATCTTTGTGAACTAGAGTGCTCTGCGAAGCAGGGAGCTCGTGAAGGAGCTCTGCAAAAGACTTTTTGTGATAAATATTTGAGTACCAAAATTAAGTGATAAGTGATTTCAATTGAATCATGATATTAATGGGGTATACGACTAAGTATTATTACAAATTCCAAGTAGTTCTTATCAGCTTTTGGATAAGAAATAAAAGAGTTGTTTTCAAAGATAATATTTGTGAATGGTTGTCAAGAAGCAGAGAGATATTGCTTTACCCTATTTGTGCTAAGAGGGTGCAAACATACTTTAGGATTATCTCCCAAGTAAAAAATGAGTTAAAGATAATATCCTACTCATTGTATTCTACATAAAAGTATTGTTTTCTAGTGAATTTTTTGGTACTGTATTATTCCTATATCATACCAAGGATGCAGGTACTCTTGTTGAGTAGTGAAACTTGTAAATATTGTGTTCATGTGGTTGTGTGTGTTAATTAGGGAAAGAAATCTTTAACAAGAGGTAAAGTTCATTCCAAAAAGGTAAACATAAAAGAAAAACATATCACGGATTCACCCCCTCTCCCTCTCAGTGATACATGGATCCTGACTGGGTAACTTCAATTGGCATTAAAGTGACAGGTTCCCTTCACTTGTCCTTTGCTGAAGTATTGAAGTGAAGTTTCGATAGAGAATATGAATTGCATGAATAGTTAGGGGATTATGATATTTGATGGCAAGAATTATCATACTAGAAAGATATAATGACTCCATATCATATGTCTCTTGGATATTAAGTTCATGAAAATATTACAGATGGAATTCATGTTATTGATGGCAAGGTTCCTCTTACTCATGTCGATAAGAAGAATCTTGAGAATGATGGAAGAGCTAAAAATGTGTTACACTCATCTCTTTCAAAGAGTGAATTTTTATGAGTGAAATGTGTTCCTATATGAAAAATAATCTAGGAAAAACTAAAAAAGATCTATGAATGAAATACAAAAGTAACGAAAGAGAAACTTCAAATCTAGTGGCTGAAGTATGAAGACTTAAAGATGGCTGAGCATGAATCTATTGGGAACTTCTTTACCAGGATAAAATACATTTCTAGAACAATTAGATGTCTGGTTGAAAAGTTAGAAGATTCTAACATTTTTGAGAAGTTCTTTAGAATTATTCCTAAAACATTTTTGGCTAATGTTTCATCACTACAAGACAGAGACCCTGAAACATTATCTTTGGATGATTTTCATAGCACTCTCATCACTTATGAAATGAGAAGGGATAAGACTATGAAGATAAAAAAAAAGCTGATTGAGAAATTACTTTCAAGGATGTAAATAAATAAAATTCACATAAAATTCTAATTAAAATTGAAGCTTGGGAATCTGACTCTGAAAACAAGGTATGTCAAAATTTTGATGAAATTTTATCCTTGTTTTCTAAAAATGTGAAAAGAGGCACATGTAAAAACAATGGAAAACTCCCGTTGAATTTTTTTGAATGGGGAGTTGTTAGCTACTTTGTGGAAAATTTATCCCAAAAGAGGAAAGATGAAGACAGTGATGAGGAATATAGAAGTAAAAGAAGGTCATGAAATAAATAAGGTGAAGGAGATAAATATTCTAGAATAGGTAAGGATAAAAAGTTCTTTAAATCAAAAAGAAGAATCTTTTTTTTTCAGAAAATTTATAAGATAATGATAGTCAGACTGAATATGAAAATACTATTATTGAGAAAACTATAGAGAGTACATTTTTTTCAATAGTAAATAATGAATATTATGAGAGCAGTAGTACTGAAGAAGAGGAAACTCAACTTGAATAGTATCTGAAAGAAGATATGAAGGAATATTTGAGAAAGATCAGAAGGCTAGAGAAGGAAAAAAAGGAATTGACAAATGAAAACTCTTCATCAAATGACTATGATGGTTTCCTAATAAGAAAAAAAAACTGAAAATGAGATTGATGATCTGAAGAATTCTATTGAGATTGAACAGAATTGTAACGATCATATAGAAGTAAAGATAAAGGAAAAAGAAGATGATTTGGAACTTATCCAACATAAAAATTTTAAATCTGGGGAAAGGAACACAAGGATCAAAAACTCTATTACAGAAGTTGTTGAATGTTCTGATCTAAATGAACCTAAGAAGGATCAAAAAAATTTACCTTGAAAGGATGAAAATAAATATAGGACTAGTTCTGATAAGCACAATGCTGGAAATGCTACTATGTGGTCAAAATGAGAAATAATGAAAATTCAAAAGCATCTAAAAATCCTATGTCTAGAAATATTTCTACTACTTCTAGTTATGGAATGTCTAAATAGAAATTTGAGTTAAAGAAGAAGGTTACAATTGAAAATATGAAGGTCAATGATCAGTAGAGTTCTAGTAAGAATATTTTTGAGAAGCATGTTCACAAATCTAGTCAGTATGGATGTTTCAGAGGTAAATAATCATTCTTTGGTAACTGCTAGTATTGTGGTGGATTTGTACATATGGAAAATATGAGTTGGTTCAACAAACAACATTACTACCATTACACATGATTTTAAAGAAAATGATTGAGGGAGAGTAAATCTATTCAAAACAAAAAAAACCTCAAAATAAAGTCTAGAAGACTTCTAAGATGGTTGGTGTGAAATATGGGAATATGTTCCCACCACTAGAAACTATCTGTGAAAGATGTGATCGACTTGGACATCTTGCTAAGGGTTTCCTGATTGTGTTACCAGAACAAAAAAAAATTAAAAAAATTCTTAGTTGACAGATATTATAATGGTTAAGAATGATTGATATGCTAGGTCCATAAAGAAATAGTGCTTGGTGGTCAGGCCAAAACACATTGACATGTCTAGGAAATTGGAGGAAGCACAACAAAAAGTGGAATAAAAAGATGAATAGAAGTATCTTGTTATTGAAATATCTTTGAAATCAATGAAAGGGTAATGAACATGGATCCTTGATAGTGGCTGGTCATCTCATATGATAGGATACTTAAAGGTGTTAAAGAATTTGAATGATTCCAAAGAACGAAAAGTGAAATTTGGAAATGATGAATCCCTAAGGATCAAAGGTGTTGGATTGTTCATAATAGGAAAAGAAAATATGAAATCTAGAAAAACACTATATATTGATCGTCTAAAATTCAACCCACTAAGTGTGTCACATCTCTATGATGAGGGAAAAAAGTTATCTTCAGAAAATATGGGTTTGTTGTGAAAAGTTAAAATTATTGAAATATAGTTACAAGAGGCCAACGTACAAGATGGAATTTTTTCTTAGTTGGTGAAGTGAAGAAATCTTGTTACATGGGTGTGGTGGATGAAAATTAGTTATGGAATAAAAGTTTGGGATATATGTGTCAGAGAAATATGTTCAAGTTATCAAAGTGAGATATTGTTCTAGATATACCTAATTCATCAAGAAGAAGAGATTGGTTTTGTACTATTTGTGACAATTGGAAGATTACAACGTCTATGCATAAGAGAGTTGAAATTATATGAAAAAGACCCTTGGAGCTCATACATTTTGATATTTGTCGACCAATGAACAAGAAATATAAAAAAGGAGATAAATAATTCATTACTTTCATTGATGACTTTACTCACATCACTTGTGTTATGTACATGAGACATAAGTCATATGATTTGAAAATGTTTAAGAGTATCAGGATGAAATCATATAAGGAATGTGAGTATTTAGGGAAGAATTTGAGAAATGATAATGGTGGTGAGTATAAGAATAAAGAGTTAGAAAGTTATCTTGATAAGAATGGAATTATTCATGATTTCATTTCTTCATATACACCTTAACAAAATGGGGTTTCTAAAAGAAAGAATAAAATTCTAGTGGAAAGGGGGAGAACTATGTTACTTGGACATAGTCTCTCTCGTTATTATTGGAGGAAATCCATGAGCACTATTGTGTTTATATTTAGAACAAATGTTTATATAGGAAAAACATAGATATGACTCTATAAAAAATGTTCTATGGAAAAACTCTAAGCCTGAAACACTTAAGAGTTTTTGGGAGTACATGAATTATAAAGAAGAAAATTGGAAACCTTGAAAAGTTTTAGAAAATAGGTTATGATTGAATTTTTCATGGTTATGCTTCAGAAGGAAGAGGATATTTATGTATCAATAATGAAAAAAGAATAATTGTTTATCCTTTAGAAGTAAAAGTTGTTAAAAATGTTGAGAAAGAAAAGCAGTCATATGCTAATGTGGAAGTTCATTGGGATAGATAAGATTTTGTAAACCATTTTGATAATTCTATAGCCTATGTTAATCCTACTCAAGTATAGGAATCAGACTCAACAATCTTAACTGATGAGTATGAATTTTGAACCACTCATCCTCGGCTAAAGAAGTAATTGTAGGCTCATAATATTATTGGAGATCAACATTAGAGGGTTAAAACAAGAAGAATAATGAATTCTATTACACATACTTCTCCTTGATATAATGTTGAACCAAATGATGTAAATGAATAATTTGGGAAACCATAATGGTTTCATGATATGAATGAAGATCTTGATCAGATAGAGAATAATTATACTTGATAACTTGTACCCAAGCCGAACAATAAGAACATTATTGGTACAAGGTGGGTTTTCTGGAATAAGATGAATAAAGAAGATAAAGTAATAAGAAACCAAGCAAGATTGCTTTGAAAAGGGTATTCACAAATTGAAGGCATTGATTTTTATGAAACCTTTGCTCTGGTGAAAATATTAGAAACAATTAGAATCCTTCTATCTATTACTGCACAACAAGGTTACAAAATCTTTCAAATGGATGTAAAATCCATATTCTTGAATGGTGACCTTGATGAGGAATTTTACATTGATCAACCCTATGGATTTGTTATTGTGATGGATGAAAGTTATGTTTGAAGGTTGAAGAAGGATTTTTATGGTCTAAAATAGTCTCTAAAGGAATGGTATAATAAATTAGATACTGGATTGAGGAAGATGAATTTTAAGAAAGGTAGAGTTGATAGAAATATTTACATCATGGTGTGATAGGAGTTTTCTCTAATCATAATTGTTTATGTCGATGGCATTATCTTTGCAGGGAATGATGAAAGATCAAGTGAAATATTTTCTGAGGAGATGAAGAATTTCTTTGAGATGTTCATGCTGGGAGAAATAAAATACTTTCATTTTCTAGAAATTTCACATAAGATGAATCACATTTATCTATGTCAAGAAAAGTATGCTAAGGAACTTCTGAAGAATTTTGGAATGGAAAATTTGAAACCAGTGTCCACACTAATTTCAGGGGGAACCAAGTTGTCTAATGATGTATAATTCGAGAAATTTGATCAGAAAGCGTTTTAAAATTGGATTAGAAGTCTGTTATATTTGACTTCCTCAAGACCCAACATTGTCTTTGTTGTTAACTTATGATAAATATTTCAGAGTGCTTATAATGAATCACATTTGATTTCTAGAAAATTAATTCTTAGATATATAACAGGCATAGTAAATTTTGGAATTAGATATGATGGATCATGAAATAATTATCTATTTTATTATTCAGATTAAGATTGGGAAAGAAAATTTTAATGATCAAATATCCACATCTAGTGGAGTTTTTTTTGGAAAAGTTGTGTTAGTTGGAATACAAAGAAATAGAATTTAGTAACTCTTAACACAGATAAAGTTGAGTATGTGGACTCTACTCAAGCTGAAAATCAAAAAATGTGGATGAAGACTCAGTTGGAAGATTTTTCTTGATAATGTAAAGATTCCCTTTCTCTTGGGTTGTGATAATTAGAGTGTAATCAATATTATAAGGAATTTGGTACAACATTATTGTTCAAAACACAGTGACATAAAGTACCACTTCATCAAAGAGAAGTTGTAAAAGAATGAATTGAGGCTAGAGTACATTCCTACATCATAACATGTTATTGATATATTCAGAATACCATCACCAAAGGAGACATTTGCAAAATTGAGGTTCCACATGTGTGTCCAACCTCCTTCTCGTCAAGGTAGAGGTACATTTTTTTATCCCCTCTCTCATCTTACCTTTGGATAGTGTTTTCAATAGAAAAAATTTTCGTAAATCTATTCTTATGGAGGCTTGCATAAAGGGGGAGTTGTGGGTAATCTGTGAATTCAGCATGTAAGTTTGTGAACTATTCTACCTATTTGTTGGAATGGTTGGAGAATGGTTATATAGTGGTTGTAGGAAACAAATTATTTATTATTGCAGGAATGTTGATGAAGTGATGAAGTTTTTAGAGGAAAGATGATGTGATGTGGTTTCATAGTCACTAATTTTGGACATCATGGTCTTGATATCGACAATTATTATTTCATATAATGAGTTATCTAATGTAGGCTTAGAATTGTTGATAAGTGATCTATCTCTTGAGGTTTCAAAGTTCAGTGATTTTTGAATCTTGGTTGAAACAAAAATTGAAAGGGATAAATTTTCTGTAACAATTTGGCTGATGAAGTTTTTGGTTGAATAAAGTATTAAATTTTTTTTCAAGGAAGTTTGAGAAGAAAGGAGATTATTTTACTTTGTATAAGTTGGTGAGGAAATAATGGAAAGATACAATACTTCCCAAGGTAAATCTGATGATTCTTTACTTGTCTTTATTTTACAAAGAAAGTTGGTGAGGAAATAATGGAAAGATACAATACTTCCCAAGGTAAATCTGATGATTCTTTACTTGTCTTTATTTTACAAAGAAAATAAGTTGGTTAGAGAACTTATGATGCAATAATTATGAAGGAAATGTGGGAGAAAAGATGCATCCAATCAGCATGGTATGTTTTGTAGAAGCACATGTCTAAGGTGGCACAGTTTCCAAGTGTTTTCCAAATTTTTGGGGTCCAACATTTGGAGTTGGGAAAGCATTAGAAAAAGTATATTTCTTTGAAAAGCATATAAAAATATGGAAAATTCATGAATTTTTCAAAGGTGGGATTCATTAAATAGATTTTGCGGAGACATGAAGAATGTTGACGGTGCTCTTTGAGATTACGATGAGCTTCGCGAATGTCCGAGGTAAAGAGATTTAAAACTGATCTTTATGGCGTAAAGGAAGAAGGGGAATCGCAATGGTGTAAAGGAAGAATAAGCATCACAGTGGCATAATGGAAGAAGGGTCATTACAGAGGTGAAAAAGATATGATGTAACACTTCGTGATTATGACAATATTTGTGAATCTAGAAAATTTCCATGGTGCTTCGTGAAATAGAGTGAATTTTGGAGGAAATTTTAGAGATCTATGATTTGATGATGATGTGGTGCTGAGGTGGTTAGAATGTTCTAGAGTCGGTGGGAAAAGACAATAAATAGGCCCCTACCCCTTGAAAAAAGTACTGAGTCATAACGATAATTATAGAACTCTCAAATTGTAAAGAGGGTTTGTGGAGAAAAACGAGCTCTGTAGAGGAAGTAAGCTCTGCAAAAGAAAGGAGCATCCTGGTGATCCTTTGAGATTTGAAAAATAAGTGAAATATGCAAAGATAAATTTGTTCTCCATGAAATATTGAGATCTGTATTATTATGATCACTATGAACTAGATAGATTTGCGAACTAGAGTGTTGTTTGAAGCTGGGATCTTTCTGAAGGAGCTCTGCAAAGGAGCATTTTGAGCTGAAGATTTGAGTACCCAAATTAAGTGAGAATTGATTTCAAGTGAATCATGATATGACATGGTTATATGACTATGTATTATTATGAAGTCCAAGTAGTTCCTATCAACTTCCGGATAGGAATGAAAAGAGTTGTTTTCAGTTATCAGATTTGTGAATGGTTGTCAAGAAGCATCTTGATATTGCATTACCATATTTGTTCTAATAGGGTGAACAGATACTTGAGGATTATATCCCAATTACTACACGAGTTATAGGTCATATCCTAATCATTGTATTCCATGTTAAAGGATTTTTTTTTCTAGTGGATTGTGTGGTGATGGATTATTTTTGTACCATACCAAGGATGTAGCTTCTCTTATTGAGTAGTGAACCTTGTAAATCTTGTGTTCTTATAGTTGTGTGTGTTCAGTAGGGAAAGAACTCTTTAATAGGAGGGAAAGGTTTTTTCAAAAATGGAAACATAAAAGAAAATGATATCACTGATTCACTCCACCCCCTCTTAGTGATATTTGGATCCTGACTCAGTAACTTTAGGGCCCACAGTCAGGGTGACCTCTTAGAGACCCTGGAGTGCATCCATAGAAAACATTCTAAAATGTACACCTATAGGGTCTAGTTCCAAAGTCAGTCACCAAGGTTACCTATATATGTAGATATAAATATATAAATAGGTCATATGTTTCATACCTCCCCCCCCCCCCCCCTCATTAAACCATATTGTATGTAATCATACCTAGGGGTCGTAGGTTCCATATTTAAATCCCCTAGTTAGTTCAATACAATAATGGAACATGTAAAATCCCTTCATAAGAAGCCAGTTCCAAACCATAATGTCTAACATCAATAAATTGATATAAAATGACATTGGATATGTTAGTATCCATACCTAATAAAAATTAAATTAATCATAATCAACTCATCAAGCATGCCACTTATAAGTGACATCAACCGAACTTCATGTTAGTTTCCATCCCCTTCCAATAATTTCAATATATAATGTTAAACTCATTAATTATTTAATTCCATTATCGGTAATATGAGTTCCATGGAAAATTATATACCTTTATCAATACCCTTCTCAATATAGTCCATGTATGCACTAAAATTATTAAGGGTTAGGTGAGGTGTCCATAAATAGACAAAATAATACATGAAAAAAGTATAATATAGGAAATGCTAACATGGATTCCTCAGACATTTCCTCAATTTAATTCAATAATAATTTGGCCGCAACCACTTATGATGATGTTTAGTCACTAGGTGATGATATATCAGAGTGTCAACCCGATCCACATTCTAATTAATTCTATTTTATTAACCCATTTACAATTTATAAGACAAATCACCTAAATACTTTGTTTTATTATATAAAATTTTCTTAATTTATAATGAATTTTAAGAATACACCCTAGGAGGTTGTCTATGTTTAGGTGAGTAACCTCAATAGCATACATATTTAATAGTAACAACATTTTATTTTATGTAATTTATATCTAAATCATGAATTTAAAATTTTAAAGGAATCGCACAAAAAACTCAACAAGTGGAACAATAGCATAAATTATAAATCACAACGAATGTGAGGTAAATTCCATAGAACACCAACCTAATTATTAGGATGGTCCACTCATCAAATGTTGACATTTTATTCAAGATGGTTCAAGAGAAATAAAAAAACAAACAAACACTTTGAAAATCAAGTGAATTAACTCATATGAAGATAGTGCTAATGAATAAAATATAAATAAAGAAGTATGTAAGATGAGTGGATAACTTACCATGAAGATTACATTGAAATAAACAAAACTCTAATTGGAGGTCAGATGGAGGAGGTATCTTAGATCCTACTGTTGATGGAGGAGGATCTCAAACATGATAGAGAGAATTGATACATACATTAGGGGAAAAACTAAGGGGAAATGGTTTAAAATAACCCTGGGGTGAGATCATATTTTCCATATTTTTAAAGAGACTCATGGTTTGGTCACACGGTTTGGATAACTTTGCGCCAACCATGTGGGATTCACTTCTTAAATGCATGCCTTTTAAAAAGGGTCTCATATTTGGGCTACATAGTTTGGAAAAATTTTTGTATAAAAGTGAATTTCTACTGGTTCAGTGGCACTAAGTGTGTGGGATAGGTGCAGCTTTTGGGAATACCATGCACGACACATTTGAGTCATCAAATTCACACCTACACCAAGCCATATAGACACCTAAACCCTCTCATGGTTTAAAAAATCATGTTCCTAAATAATTGGGGTCGCATGATTAAACAACACGGTTAATCTAACAGTGTAATAATCATGTGTCTAATGTTGGCCTTCCAAAAACCGGATCTTTAAATCCCAACACCTCCAAAACTCAATTGAACTCTCGATAATTCTCTCAGCACTTAAACCACACCCAAAAACAACATCTTATTTTTTACATCACATTAAATTACATTCTTAGACTCATATTAATATTTATCCCATCCACTGAATGAAAATTTCAATTTACCTTGGAATTTCATCCCGGCCTAAAACATAGGACCTTTAAAATGTCATTGGGTGTCCTTTTTCATCTATATATCCTATTTTCTTCCCAAAATCCTATAATCCTTGTTTCTATAGATAGGGAATTTGAGGAAACTTATCCTAAGGCTACATAGAAAACTAACCACTATCCCCATGATGACCACTAAGAAGGGTTCGGAAATGGAACTACACAAAACCATAACCATTTCAAAAAAATATAGAACACATGAGATCCACCAATAGAGACTTAATAAATAATAGCTCTCGAAAAATATGAGGAAGAAATATAAGACTCACTCTCAAGCATTTCAAAAATGAAATTCCTATAAAAATGAGAACCTCCATTTATAGCTTTAATATTTAAGAAATTATAATATTTTCCATCTAGAGATGAACCATCATATTCTATCATCTATTCTATCACTTATGCCATCACCAACACCTAAATAGTTATTTGTAGCATGAATGGCATGACCTAGAACAAAATTTATAGATGTAGTACTCCTCAAAATATTGTTCCATGGCCTCTTCATCGGGAATAAAGTTAATAGAATATCAAAGATGATTTATAAATTAAACTCTAAGCTCCATTACACTAATTATTCCTTCTCAAAGAGAGTGAAACTTATATTTAATAACTACATTTAGTTATAAATAAAGTAACTCATCTAAGAACTGATTCTGAATCTCTTCATTATGTTCCTGTTACACTTCATGCTTACCAAAAAATAGAATCCACCACTGATATGCAACACCCCTCAGAAAATAGACTACTAATTCAATTCAATACTCCTTCCTCTCATGAATAAAAATAAACTCAATCATTAGCTCATCTATCTACCTCTATCTATCATAATCATATATAGTACCCACATTCTATAATATTCTCTAACATTTAAACTCATGAAATTCCTTCCTCTATGAATCATCCTGATTAGGTTCAGCCCTTTATAAATACATGGGATCATCCTATTATACCTACACAATCGTATCTACACATAAACATATTCCACCAAACATCTCTATGATAAATAAATGGATCCCTAAACTAAAAAATATGGAATATATTTAATATCTTTTTACAAATTTTAATTTATTTCCCCAACTATTTCACGGTTAAGATCCAAGAACAATATATCACGGTGTATATACCACACCTAGGTCTCCACATCACAATCAAAATCATCTAAATTAGTTTATTCATTATGCATAATTTCCTTATGTTAGATCATAAGGGGGGTCTAAATTCTTGTATCCAAGATGTAATACCTTTCTAATCTCTCAACAAATCCTAAATAATATTATTTACCTAAAAATGCATTTAGCTATCAATAATTACTATCCTTAATCTCCCTCTCAACTCTCGTCTATATCTCTCATACCAATGTTTCAGGACCCATCCCCACTAAAAGCCTTCTTGGATGATGTCAAATCCATGTGTGACCTTTGAAACCTGTCTCCAATAGGCCACAGATTGGATACTAGCACTGAGGGTATAAAACACAGACATGGGTGGAATCACACTCATAAATCCAAAACACATAAGAAAAAAACACTAATTAACTCCTTCATGTTAATTTAAAACCAATCTTGCAATTCATGTAATTTTATACAAAAAAAAGGTATAAAAAATAAGTACCCAAAGTTGAAACTCATACGATAATGAATCTATGAACACTTACTAATCTCAAAATCACAAGCTAGTAATGCCTAGTATAATCACAAAATACTTCATAATAATTTATAAAATAGGATATATACAAAAGGGGGTAATCATACATGTATACTCAATTGGATCCACCCTAATATCTCTAGTGAAAATATGAAATATTCATAATAAAGCCTCTATGAATAAGAAATGAAAAAAATTCTCATGTATACTAGTTTATTTAATAGTACACCTTTACATGAATCACTCCAAAAATCAAAATAGATTTATAATAACATAATAACAAATACAATTTATAAGTAAAGTTACATCACACCCACTTATCCACTAAACTAGTTACCTTGAAACCCCAAATATATACATATTTCTTCTCTCATCCCTTCAACATTCACATAAAAATATCCTTATACCATATCATAGTCAGAACCACATAATTATATCAAAATAAATAATTCCATATCCATATCACTACCATAACCACATTTCACAACCTCATACAATTCATAAAATTTATATTGAGAAGGTAAACATAAGGAAATCAACCTCATTTTCTCCTCCATTTGTATGCCTTGTTCTATCAAACACAACACTACCGCATCATCCCCAAATTACCACAACAACACCATATGTCATAACCTCATTCCACAACAACCTATACTATATATTGAAGAGAGAGTGGGTAAAGAGGGGTAGTCAACCATCTATATTACCCCCATTATAGAAGATGGGGGTATACTCAGAACCCAAAACATCATTAAAAAATAGGTAAGGTTATCTGGCTCAGGTGGTTGTGTGTAAGACATAATATAAAAGTAAAATAAATATAATATACCACACAAGCCAAACCAAAGGGAAAAATATAAGATGAAACATATCCACCATTATTTCAAAAAATTGTTATTTTCATATTTTCACCTCACACAAATTTTTATAGATACATATAATCCCCTCACATGAAAAAACAGCTAATAACACACAACAAACACTTACCACTTACCAATCAATATTCATTATTTATTCCAAATTTTTTAATTACCAGACACATTACATTCATTATGCAACATTTAATAGCAGAACCCACCCCATTATCACTACATCATTTAGTTAAATCATTCATACATTGGTTATTTAACACATTACCAATTACCCATAAATTAATCCATTAATTCCAACCCCTCATTCACGTCATCAAATCATATTCCCAAAATTGTATTCATTTATTTAGTGGCATTCCATATCCTAGAAAACTAAACCACTCAACCACATTAACATATCTCGGTTACTATAACAATATTTCTCCACAACAAATTCAACTCCCTCCACTACATCAGTATAACCTATGAAAGCCAACCCCCATTACCACTAAAACAATTTATATAAACAAATAGCAATACATTAACCACACAACATCATATCACTAAGATAACAATTTAAAAAATAACATTTTCCAAGTTTCTATTCCTTTATTCCATTTCCATCATTATTTTATTTAGCAATTTAAATATAATTTTAACACCACCATCATGGTAAATAACTACATCATGCCAATAAAAATCTATCCCATAAAAATAAATCACCAATTTTGATATTACAATGAAAATAGGTAAAGCATGATCGATAAAACTATTACTACAATTTGATTATACCCATAATATTTCCATTATTAGTCAAATCTTAACTCATTACCAAAACCTAAACCAATCACGGTTATTCCATAATAAATAGTAAATAAAAAGAGAAATTTTGAATCCCATTTCAAATGAAGATTTAATAAGTAAACAATAATAATTTAGATAAAACCATTTAGAGATCACTAAATACACCACAAGAATTCTCAAAAACCTATAATTCATAAGCTACCATCAATCCTTCACCTAAAACTTACAAAGAATAGGCCACTGATATCTTCCAAAACCTTTGAGAAGAGAATAAATGAGGATTAAATAAAATATAGACAAAATATAACCTTATATCATAAGACCTCAGTCATTAAAAATGCAAGGATCAAAAATCACTAAAGGAAAACCAAGGAACATCCAAGATGATCCATGAGATTCATGGGGTTCAAAGAACATTAGAATAATTCAAAGGAATTAGAGAAGAAACATAAATTCATATTAAAAAATTAGGGTCTTAAAATCACAGTTTAACATGGATTATTGTAGTGCAATGAGAGTCCAGTATAAGAATCATGGTCTGATCCTCATGTAATAGCATGGATTCATGCCATTCATAATTGACCTAAAAAATGAAGATAATGGTATTATGTATAATTCTCTTGCATGAATCTTAGATAATAAGGATTAATGATGAAAAGCGTATTATATCACTTTGAATATGATCCCACAAAACTAATAACACATTTCAACAGGACCACCATAGCATCACCAAAATAGTATGACATCTAAGAATCATGAGAAAACCCTTTATAATCTAATAGAAGACTTTAGACCACAATATTGGAAAGCATGGAATATGAAATAAATATCATCTATCTATAGATACAAAACATTCATGGATAATTCTCCATGTTGTAGCTGATTAGACTAACACATCCCTTCTCCTCAAGCTAACAAATCACAACTCAATGATATTGGTCGTGGTATTATTTTTTTCCTCTGTAGAAATTTTAGTTGAAAATGTTCTCCTATTTTTCTATATTATTCCAAACATCCTCTTGGAACCATTATCACCTAAAATAAATAAAATAAAGAACTCAAATAATTCTTATCCTCCTTAAATAACACAAAGGGTGTATCATTAAAAATATATTCAAGGAATTAACATATTTCAATAAATATCCACAACAAAATAAATAATATAACAATATTTCCTTAACATAATTACATGAGTGATATATATAAAATTTTTCACCTAGAAATTTCAGTTTAAAATAATACTAGGCTCGATAGCTTTCTTAACACACAAATAACTACTTTAAATGAACAATGGCATATTATAAAAAAAATATTATTTAAATGTTACCATTATAACCTAGCTGTTAAATTTGACGTATGAATAGGAATAACCAAATTATGGAAAAAATATAAATGTTTTATATAATGAAAAATTAGTTATTATTTTATAATAAATATGTATTCAATTTTTAGTAAAGTCATTTCATGCTTCAAAAATATGTTTTCTTCAAAAATTATTTTTATTTCATTTTGTGCATAGTAATTATAAAAAATTTCCAAAATTTCTAGATTTTATTTATTTGATTAAATTAATATTATTTTTCAAATCCTCATTTAAATATTATCTTGGGAAAAAAAATTGGGATTTTTTTCTAAAAAAATTATCTTTCTGTGAATAGTAATAATTACCAATTTTTTTTAAACTATCATTTGTTATCTTAAAACAATATAATTTAAAAACCTCATTCTATTTTATATTTCATTTTAAACAAAAATAGAATTAATTTTATCAAACCTAATCTTAAAAATTCTATATGAATCAAAAATATATTTAATTTTTGTATAAATCTATGTTTGTGGTTGAAAACGCAATTTTCTATAAATGTTTTGTCATTGCATTTTATTCCTTTATATTAAAATAGATTTCATACAATTCTTGAAATTTAAACCTAAAAAATTTATTCCATATTTTTAATAATAAGGGTAAAATTTCATAAATATATCCCTTTTATTTTCAGTCATTATGTATAGTAATTGTGCTAAATATTTGTCACATTGGTAAGGGTAAAACGGGTAAGACAGTGTTAAAACTATGATATGGGGCCTAAAAATATCCCTAAAACTTGTATTTATCATATTTTATGAGTTATTTCAGACCAAATGAATTCTATATATGAAAATAAAGTGATTTATTACCACTTTATGTTTATTACTAAATTTATATTATTTTAAGAAAAGGATAAATACAAAATGTCACTTTCATGATTGTAATTTCCATTTTATATTTTCATAGGGGTAAAAATAATTTATCAAAGCATAAAAAAGGTTATTTTTAATATAAATAAAATATTTTTGTGATATTTATTTATTATTAACTTTTAGTGATGATATAATTCACCTAAAATCTAATGCAACATGGATATAGTGTTTTTTCAAGTACTAGACGAATCAAGATAAATGGTTTTAAATACAATATAATTAATATGATTTGGATTAATTATTATATTCCATGAATTCCAAAGGTAAATATAAATTATAAAAAAATTAAATTTTTTTATATATGAATTAAAGTATTGTCTTCATATCTTTGAATTCAAATTAAAATAATGGTTCCAAAATGACTTTAATAATATTTTAGGATAAACAATATTTTATTAAATGATTTAAAAATAAAATAAAATCTTTAAATATGAAAAAAAGGGATAAAAATGGTCTAATATATTATCTATGGAACATTTTGGGGCCACTTTTTACCTTTTAAGTACATTATTACCCTAAAATGCAAAAAAGTGTGTTATCACGTTTAAGGTTAAAAGGTGTTAAAAAGGGATTTAAATCAAATAATATGGTTTGAAATGTAACATAAACATGGCTAAAATTTATTTTTTTGAATTTATTTAGACCTTTTCAGATCTTAAAATCTAAATTGTGGTCATTTGGTTCCACTTAACATGGTTGAGATATATATTATTTAAATCATTTATATAATTCCAAGTGTGTCATTTCCCTCACTTATAAAAGGGGAGCTCCTCTTCTCCTTTATTCACAAAGTTTGAGATTTCTATCTCAACCAATACATCCCCTAATACCTTCATAAATTCCTTAAATTTTTAAAATAGCTTATGGTATTCCACTAATCCCATCGTAATATTTATTAAGGTATATATAATGATCCCATCTTCTCAAACATGGATATTACAACTTTTTAAATGAATATTCACTAAATTACAAAATCAAACACCTGAGAACCATTAATGTTTAGTTCCTTTGGAAGGTTGGAACATAATATTATTAATTCATGCAAGATCCTAAATATCTCCTATAAGGATTTTCCCATTATCACTCATACATAAAATACTTTTTCATATCCTGCGAAAAGGAAACATAATAAAGGGTAATCTCAGATGATCAATAAGGGTAAACAATGGGGATTCATTATAATATCATGGTATTAAAGGTATGAGAACATGAGAATAATATTTTAAAACTATACCATGCATATCAAATATCATAATCTTGAGTTATGGAATAAATATTGGCATTTTATAAGACATGAATGATATTGAATCAAATAACATGATCCATGAGAGAATAACATTGGGATAAGATATAGAATTGTGGCATACACATAATCATAGAAATTATTACTTCAATTCTACCCACCAATGCATTAAAAACATGGTAGGATTGGGTGAACCACCTGTGTACCTACTTCAGTCTTGGGATGACCTTCTATGTGCCCTCTTTGAGGATTGGGATAACCTCCTATGTACCCACTTTTAGGATTGGGATAACCTATCATGTGACCATTAATATCATATAATATTAATCATTACTCAATGAATTATAGGGATATATAGGTCTCACCCATCACATAACCATTAATTTTTTATTCCATAAGATCATAGAACATTCATCATACCAAAACCCATGAAAAGTAATGTTTTTAAAAAAACATACAATCATAGCCTAACACATGGGAAATATATAAGTTTTATAAAATTATTCTCATGATAAATATAAAACAATCAGGTAAAGAATAATTATTTAATCCTTGTATTATATTACTATTAACTCATAAGTAACATCGAATGATATTATCTTAGTTGTTGAAATATTTTGAAAGAAAAATCACTTGGAACATTTATTTAGAATAATATCCTTTCCACTTTGAAAAAAAAATTAAAACATAAAACATTTTAAAAATAATTTTAATTGAAAATAACAATGTAAAAAATATAAATTAATCATAGAATAAATTAATGGTATTGATGGTTTTGAAATTTTGTCCATGTTGTACACGAAGATTCCTTTCACATTTTTAGTAAAAGGAAAATGGATATTGTTTTTTAAAAATATATGAAAATTACATTTAAAAAATTTTCTAAAAATTAAAACATGGGAAAAATATTCTTAATTAATAATTTAAAAAAATGTTAAATTCATTATTGAAAAAACATTTAGAAAACATATTTTCGTAAGAAATAGGGTTTTCGATAGAAAAGATATGTTTTCTTTAAAAAACTATTTTTTGGACTCTTAAGTATATAATTAGATGAAAATGATTGTAAAAAATTTATTATCATGAAATAAACATATAGTAATAAAATTATTTATTTACTTTAGGGATTTATAAAAATATTTTACCATTGGAATCATAAACAAAAACAATTCGAATAAATGATGAGATCATACTGTAAAACCATTACCTCTTTGGTAACATTTAATCATAAGTAACATGAAATAATAACATTAAATTGAACATATAATATCATGATAACAAATAAATTCATCTTATTATATTAAAAAAGTTATTTATATACACCTCATAATATAAGATAGGTGAAAACATAACATAAGTATCAAAGAAGAAAAATTGAGAGGACAATCCATTACTATTTTGGTATCATTTGAATCGTAAACACCATGAAGGATATATACTCTAATGGATAAGTAAATCACCATAAATATAAGTATAGAAATAATAAAATACAGTAATTTTAAGTATATACACCACATAAAATAAATAAGTAGTGAATTTGGCATGTGTCTTACATAAGTAAAAAGTGAGATGAAAATCCCTTACTTGTTTTCTAATATCATGAATCGTAATACCCAAAAAAGTATAGAATAAAATTAAATGTTAAATATAATAACATAAGTATATTAATTATACATCATTTAAATGGTTTAGTATATATATCATAAAAATAAATGATTTTTGAATATGGCATAAGTCTCCCATAAATAAAAGAGAGACTAGAAATCACTTACCCTATGTCTCGACTTCCTTCGTACTCAATCATAAATAATGTATAATAAATATCGGTTTATTATAAATATATTAAAGAACCAAAATTTAATATATCATTCCATATATTAGTTACTTATGTCCTTTTATTTACCATTTATTAACAATTCCATATTAAATCTACGTTTTGGATTATAACTGCTTTGTTTTTCATATATGTTTTGATTTGTTATTTGAAATACTCTTACATTAATAATGGTAAAATAATATATAAAATAATAATTATTAATTAATTATCATATTTATACATAAATTATAATTTTAATACCAATCATGAATAATGATTTTGAGAAAAATGGTATGTTAACATAATGCAGATGGGTAGTCGTACGTACGCATGAGTAATATTACCATTTTTCAATGATCATTATGGAAAGGAGGTAAGTAATATATTATATTTAAATAATTATAATAATATAATGTGTATGAAATAATTAATTTAAATATACTAATACATATCATTCATGTTGTGTGGTGATGAAAAGAGAGTCGCACTGCTTCATGAAGGCAGTCATCCATACATACATGAATGATGTTATCATGTTATTGTGACAGAAAATGTAAGAAATAAAATGATATATTAACCTTTAAAATTATAATTAAGTCATTATTTTCATTATTTTTTCATTCATATCACATTTATTCACTTTATTTTTCCTCACTTGATTTTATATAAAGCGTTAGAGAAAACGAATCACATCGCTTTGTGAAGTGGAAGTCCACTGTACAAACAAATGATGTTGTAATATCCACTATAAAAGGAAATTAAAACATTAATATATGAAATAATGAATATATAGGTTTAATTATGATATAAATATCATATATATACATTATATATGTCATCAAACCCAACTATGATAGGTGGTAATGGAAAAATGAATGGCATCGGTTTATGATGTCGTAATCCACCAAACAGACAAATGATGATTCTGTAACCCATTTAATAGAGTTTTATATGGTCATTGGTCATGACCTTAACATAAAAATATCTCATTATATATATGTATAGTCTCGTGTTTTTGGCTCAGATGGAATTCCAAAGGAATTTGAGTTTTTGCATTTACTGGATGGGTCGTTTTAGAAATTGAGCTTCAGAATGAAATTACAAGAGTTGGAAGACTTAAATGTTTTGTTTTAGAACTTGGTTTAAGCTTTTATAGGTCCCTTGGATATATAATTGATTTTAAGGATCACTGGTCTCTGAAAATTAAAGGTTTGGGTCCTCTGATAGGGTTCATGATTTATTTGAAATCGTGCGGCCCTTAAAAATAAATTGTGTGACCAGTATCAGGTGGATAGAGGTGTTTTACATGGGCTATGCACCGTTTTTAAAACCATGAACTTAGCTTTAATGGTTATTTAAACATAATAAGTACCTATAAAATATTCACTGCATGGTTTATTCAATGTTTGGCTAACCATGCGGGAAAAACCATGCAAAGTGGTTTTCTATATAGGGTGTGTCGTGCGGTTGGTGCACAGTTTGACTAATTGTGTGACCTAATCTATGCAGTGTGTATATATTAAATAATTAAATAAATAAAATTATAATTAAAATAAAATAAAACTAAATTCTATCTACCCCTTCCTCCTCCTTAATTTAAATGCACTCCTAGACCCCTCCCACTCTCGACACACAACACACCTCTCTCCATGACCACCTCTTCAATTCTCATTTCCACCACATTTCTTTATTATTTCTCTATGATTGGTTGATGTATGGACTATTTTTCCCTCGTCCTCCATTTTCTAGTTAGTTTTTATTCTTCCTATATCCTATTTTTATTTCTCTAAAACCCTAAGTTAAGGGTTAATCTAATATTTGTTGTTTCTTCCTAAGATAGGGCATGCAAAGGGTCTCTCATATCAGTATTGTTTGTGATTCAATGTTTACCGTCAAAGTTAAGGCATTTAAGATTCATTTTCATTTTATTTATAATCTTAATAAAATTTATTTTTATTTTTATTTTTTATACCAATTTAATTTGGGGTCTTTTAGTGTTCAGTGGTTCTAGTATTTATCTGTAGCGAGTTTTGATCATCCTTAAGGTGGGTTCGAGTCACTAGAGTTGAAGGTAAATTACCACGTATATAGGTAGGAATATATATATATATATATATATATATATATATCTACATGTTTTTATAAGTTCCCCAATTCTATTTTTATCCTCCCATGGAAGCATGAATATATATATGGGGCTAGGTGTGCTTATGTATATGTATGAAAAATACAAACATATGTGAGTGAAAATGGGTATATGCATATAATCTATATGTAAGGATCCACTAGTACATATTCATGGACATATGAATATGTACGTAGGGGTTAGGTTTCCTTATGTATATGTGAGGTTAATATGCTCAGAGATAGGTAGAAGCTTCTTTGATTGGTTTTTGTTGAAAGTGGAAAGAGTCCAGACATTCGGCTTAGTTCTTTTCCCTTTGAGGTATGAACGCTTTCCTTTTTCCCTTTAAATTTAATAATGTGTTATGTTATTCTTTTAAAATATTAATTAGGAATTCTTTAATAAAAATTTTATGATGACAAATGATTTTTTTGAGAAATAATGTCATGGTTTTATAATAAAACCCCTTAGATGAGGTGTGATATCTTCTAAACTAAAAAGTATTGATTAGTTATTTAATACATGTTTGGATTGATGACTTGTAATTTTACCTATAATTTTATGAAAGTTTGATATAATCCATTTTGTGTACATTCCCACTACTAGATTTTTAAAATGTATTATTCTCTTATAAATATGTATGGACCCATTTTACCTTTTTTGTTCCATTATTTCCCTTTTCATTTGAATTTCACTTTCTTGAACCACCCAAGGGGTGTGTCCTTATATTTTCCTAGTTAGAGGTGTATTAATTATAACTAAATTGAATTGGTTTACTTAGTTAGGAGATGAATTTACTACCTTTAATGTTGATTCTATTGGGTTAAATGGTCATATTGAACTTGAATTGCATAATGGTTTATCTAGAAAATTTGGAAATGAGTGGGTAAACTCATTTTTTATGTTTAAATGTGAGTTGTAAACAATGAGAGGATATTCTCGTTGGTTTTATTTAAATTTTATTTAGGATACATGGGAGGGTATAATCATGAGATGGAATTGAATTTAGAATTGTTATATGAGTGGGTAAACTCATATTGTATGAAAAGATAAATGGTACAAAAATTGTGATTATATAGATTCCATGGAAATTTTACTTGGATCTAGAATGCGGTAGTGGATTCCTTGGATAGAGATGATCCTTGGGTCTTGAATCTATGGGATGCCTTGGGCCTTGCTAACCCTTGGACCCATCTTTCTTGGAATCGCATAGGACATGCCAACTATGACATGCTCCTAGGAATCCAACCAGTGCCTAACCAAGTTTCTGTTAAGATTCTCCTAGTATTGGATTAGGTTGAATTTATCTTCTACACTTTGGATTTGGCCCTTCAGGGTCTGTCATTTTGTTTATACAACACGGTCATGGAATTTTATTTTACTAAGAATAGAGGCTTGGTCGTGATTAATATGTTACATGGTACATACAACAAGGTCATGTTGGTATGACATGATTGGATGAATGGAAAGGTTGTGGTGTATATTTATACATTATTTATACCATATTTGTTATAGTATATTTTATGTCTTATGTAGCGAGGCTTGAGGGTCTATTTTAGTGTCACTGATTTAGAATTTTACATTCCATGGGCATCTTTACTTTCATTTAATTCTTATCTTTTTACATTCACACTTCTTTAATTTATATTACATTTAAGGGTTTTGGTCTTGATATCGTGGGTGCTAGCCTACTAATATTTCATCTCACACCCTACTCGGGTACCATTGGTACCAGAGTAGACTTATTGTCTGTAGATTTTGATAAATAGAATTATACAACTTCCAAAGTTTCATTCACATTACTAGTATGGATTTAGGATCATAGTTTCGAGCTGGAGCTCTGTATTCTCATTGAGCAAACCATTGGGTTGTTTTTTCTATTACATTTTACAGATTATTTTAATTTTTACTAATTATATTTTTAGAATCATCTGTCATACATGAACTATTGTAATTTGATGTTGGTCACTTTTATATCAGTTTAAATTATATTATTATTCTGTTGTTTCTCATTCTTTATTATTAATTCTTTCACTAATATATTTTTTTGTCAAATTTACCACTATTAAACTCTAATCATGATTGTATAATATCCCCCACTATCACCTCCTTACACCCTCACTACAAGTCGGCAGCCTCTGATGTATGAGAAGGTGTGTTGAAGGACATATGACTCACTGATCTAGCAATCAGTTTAGTTGTAAGTCATATTGGGATGTTACAAAGTGGTATCGTAGTAGTTTTCCCTTTGTATTTCTATTTGGGTAGGTATAAAGGAAACTATGAATGTGTATTCTCTTATTATATAGTCATATTTGGAACTTATCACCCCACCCATGGAGAATTTACCAATTAAAGAGGGCTAGGAATTTCAATTTATATTGTTTGATGTTACAATTGATATGATTTCAAATAGAGTTATTGGTTTACTTTTCACTGCTTATTGAATTGTGAAATTTAGGATATATTTCCCTTATCTTAGTATGGAAAAGAAGAAACATGACATGCATCATTATAGACACCTAGAAATTCACATTCCAAGCATATGTCAAGCCAGGTAATTCCATTAGTAGGTAGCATGATAATTTTGGTTGCGTGATTGAGTTTTATAATATGCCTAGTTTTAACTATTTAGGTAACTTTTAACATGCCTATTTATTTATCATGTATTTCCTATAGCGTAACATTCTTAAGTGATTATATGAAATGTTTCTGTGATTTATAAATGTGTCTTTATAGTAATTACTAGTTATAGAATGATTTTTTTATTTGGATATTTGTGAATGGTTGTGATTTAAACATGAGAAAGTTTTATGTTTTAAGGAATGTGGGTGCCTTATGATTGAAAAAATGGTAACATGTATAATCGAACCATCTATGTAACTTTATAAATGTTTATAGACCATGTTAAAATGTAAAAGGCTGTTGTAGGTCATGTGTTAAAGTGAAATTGATTTTATCAAATAGAAAACCAAATGTCAACCAATAGAGTGTGTGGGTGCTTTATTGATTAATAGATATCTACCCATAGAATTGAACCACAATATATATATATATGTGTGTGTACATGGGGTGTATGTTTGTAGTGGTTAAAGTTATAAAGTTTTATAAATTTAATCGGAATGATTGGTTTCCTTTATAATAGATTGTGATTAATTTTGATAAATGCACAACTGGACCCAAGTAGGCTAGTTTGGGATTTTTTATGAGATAACCCTCTTAGGGAGTTTTAAAACTATTAAAATTTAATAGTTGTTATTGGGTTTCTTTATAAAGAACTCAGGTTGTTGTAATGGGGCCCTTGTGGGTCACCTTATCTGTTAAAAGGAATTTATATGATAAATTTTCTAAATATGGTGAGATATCAAAAAGGTTTTAATGTTTTAAAGATAAGTTTGACATAACATTCCTATTTTTTCCCATAGATCATTAGTTAAAATCAAGTGTTTTGTGTTTTGTATTAAATTGGTAATTGATGTTTTGAATTAAATATTTTATATGTTTAAATATTTAAATGTTAATAAATTTAATGACCATAAAAATGGAACTTATAGTGTGTGTTTTTTGTTTAAACCCTCATAATGATAGTTTAAATGTTTCATGTGGTATTCCTTGGAATAAAGATGTGAATGTTTATATGTAGGTTAAATCCTTTTATAAATTCTTTAAATGAAAGGATCTTGAGCCTAGTGAAATCTGTTTTGTATAACCTAGTGATAGGGTTGATGCTTGTGCTTCATAAGGGGCTATATTGTGGTAGGTATCACCCTTAGTGCTTAAATACCTTACTAATGTTGTGATCTTTCTGTTGTGTGGTGTCATTTGGGTGTCTTTGTCCACTTCTAAATTCTTATATCTTAAAAAACCTTCTTCAAATGTGTGGGTGTTTCATGTAGGACTCTTGTTAGGGGTGTGGGAATCAAGTGATTCTCAGCTTTAGCAAATTATAAATTCCATGGGCATGGTCAGCCACTTAGTAGGTAATATAAACCTCTATTTTTCCTCAAGGATGTAAAACTTAGTTCATCACAATCTGAGTTAATGGTTTTATAAAAAATATGACTCTGGGTTAAATATTTTGTGTTATCCATATAATACTTGATTTCTTAGGGAAGAAATCCTATGGACAGTATCAAGGGTGTGTCACCTCACATCTAAATATCAGGGTAGTATGCCTCAATATATGCAGCACCTGTTGAGTTGAAAAATGATGAAACAGACTGGTTGAGTTTGGTGGAATCATTGAGACTTGCATTATTGAGGGATTTCTCATGTCATCTCATGAGTATAGTGTCCTGAGATCGAAAGGAATAAAGTTCTTCCCAATGCATGGGAAGAATTTCTAAATACTTGGGTTTCTTTCCACACCATTCATATTGGTTTTGTTTTTCATGCCAAATTCTTTGACGTTGTGATCATGACTCAGAGGTTCATCACACAATTTTTTGAGGCATTAATGAACTAGTTAATTTTTTTGTGTCTATTATCTCCTTCCTTTTGACAACTAAGACACTTTTAATATGGGGAGCATCACGTTGTTTCTAGTGTATGTGTCGGAGCTTACTTGGCAGTGCGGCATTGATATGGTTTGATGTGTTTGCAACCCTTGGATCTATTTTTGCTCTTCTACGTACTTAAATGGTTAATCTTGAGTGATGAGAAGATTCCTCATGTGGTAAAGGTGTGTGGTCTATTAATAATAATGTGTCAGTAGGGTAAATATGATCTTCTTTTAATAGGTTGACTGATAGTGATTCAACTATTTTTCTTTGATTTCCTTAGTATTTTCTTTGCGTACTCTTTCTTAAGTGATGAGAATGCCCTTATCTTCTTATCATATTGAATTCACTAAGAGAGCATTGGTTTTACAATTTATTGTGTTTTAAAATCTGTTGGTCTTTATATGTGGTTTTTATATGTATTTCACGCTAACATGTGGTTCTTATCAAGGCATGATTAGTCCTGATTAATACTTTGGTTCCCACGTAGGAACTCCTTGGATAAATCTTGGACACCAACTATTTCCTTTTAACCTGAAATCCAGTATTATTCCACTATAGTCGTATTCAATGATCTGAGGTGGATGTTTTGGCCTTGTAACAACATCTCACTTATAAATATGGAGTAAGGGGTACCCTGAGATAGTTCAATGGACTCTACCTTAATGAATATGAGGTTATCCTAGACTGGTTTTTAGGTTTTAATGTGATTATTAAAGGGTAATGAATTTATGTGGGATGGATCTGGGATACACATTTATTCTTTCTAAGGCATTACACTTTAAATAACCATTATATGGTTTGAGAGTTTAATGACACCGAAATTTTTGTATGGACTACAGTGGTTTCATTTTTTGTAAATGAAAAATTCCTTGGGAGGAGACATTGCAATTTTTTGAAATACGTTGAACATCTAAGCTGGGAATTTGAGAATATTTAGATAGAGTGTCATGACATTTTTTCTTCTTTATCATCATATTTGGTCAGTAGGACCTATTTTAAAGCATGCCATTGGGTTAAGGAAGGTGTGGTTTTAGTGTCAATAATTTCTTCTTTTAAATCTTGCGTGACTGGTTTCAGTTTGGTCGATCTTGATTCGATCATTACTTTAAAGTAGGTCCCTGATATGGCCTCATATGTAATTGGGTTTTCCTGGATGGGGAAAAACATTCCTAGAATGTCTTTAGAATGAAAAGGGTCATGCTTTTTAGGTAAATTTCAATGGTGTGGAAAACCTTTGTTATTAATTTTCTCCTTTCTATAGTTAATTCCATGGTGGGGAGCACCATCAACCAAATGTTTGAGGAGACAATGATGTGACTATGTCTTTGGTTTAGTAGTCTTGGGTCAGTTTCATTTTTATTTTTGAGTTTGAAATCAATCATTGTATTGGGTTTTTAAGGTGTAATATTTGTGTTCTTAAGAAATTATTTGAGGTGTATTTGGAATTTGAACACAAAACACAACCATTTCAATGATAATTCATAAACCTTGTATATTGGGTGATATTTTCATTATATCCCCAAGGATTCTTAGGGTAGAGAATTTATAATATGAGGATATTTTAGATTCCCTTTTTTATCGGTTGGAATTCTAGGGGAATTTGAGCTTTTTCATTTACTAGATATGTTGTTTTACAAACCAAGCTTCGAGAAAAAAATTCCAACAGTTGGAATACATAAACATGTTGTTTTTTAACTTGGTTGAATCACTGATAGGATCCTCAAAGATATAGTTGAGTTTTACAATATCTAGTTTGAAAAAATTCATGGTTTGGGTGCTCTGAATATGGTGAATGATTTATCTAAAATCATTTATCCCTTAGCAGCAAGCTATGTGAGCTACAAGTGGTGGATAGAGGTGGGGTGCACGGGTTGCACAGGGTTTTCTATACAATTCACTTATCGTTCAAGGGTAGTGCCACTCCTGCAATAACTAGAGACTATTAACCACACTATTTGAACATGGTTTGGATAACTATGTGGGAAAAATTGTGTTAGGTGTCTTCTTATATTGTTGGTGTCACACAGTTGGTGTATGACTTGGCTTACCATGCGACCCAAACCGTGAAGTGTGTTTGTTTTAAATAATTAAATAAATTAAATTATAATTGAAATAAAATAAAACTAAAACCTATCTACACCTTCCCCCTCCTAAATCATAATTCACATCATACCCCCTCTCCCTCCCGATGTGTGATACACCCCTCTCTTCAGCCTCCTCTTTAATCATTTTTTCCACGATATGTTTTTGTGATTTCTCTATCATTATTCATGGTATGGATTGTGGTTCCCTACTCCTCCATTTTATGGTCATTTTTTATTCTTACCATCACCTGGTTTCATCAGACCAAAACCCTAGTTCAATGGTTAATTAAATTTTTGATGTTTATTAATTTGATAGGCTGTGCGAAGGGTCACTCGGGTCGGTCTTGTTTATGCATTAGTTTTTGCCACCGAAGTTGTGGAATTTCAGATTAATTTATATTTTCAATCACTAATTGACGTAATTTTTTATTCCTCTTCTTGGTATAGACCAATTTAAGTTTGGTTTTTTAGGTTCTTTAAGGTTCTAGTATTTATCTGCATTGAGTTTTGAACATCCTTGAGGCGGGTTCGACTCGCCAGAGTCAATGGCGACTTACCGCATAGGCATAGGTGGGCATATATTTATGCATGTTCCCACATTATATATATATACTCCCATGGTAGCATGAATATATATATATATATACATGGGTATAGCTATGATTTTGTGTGTATGTGTGTATATATATATATATTAAATATGGGTACATGTGTGAGTGAAAATTGGTATATTCCTATAATTTATATATAAGGATCCCCTTATACAAATTCATGGCCATGAAAATATGTACATATAGGATATTTTTTCTTATTTATATTAGAAGGTGCATATGCTTGAAGGATGGTATCATTAGTATTGAGTGGCCATCATTGAATATGGAAAGAGTTGAAGCGTTCTCCTTGGTTCTCTTCCCTTTGAGGTAGGATCCATTTCCTCTTTCCCTTTAAATATAAGAAAACCCTATGTTCTTCTTTGATAATTTTAATTATGAATTCATAAATGAAATTTTTAATATATAAAATAAATTTTTTGAGAAATAATTTCATGATTTTATAATAAAACCCTCATATGAGGTGTGTTGTCATATAAACTGAAATGTATTGATTAATTGTTTAATACGTGCCTGGATTAAGGCTTTGCACTTTTACCTTTGCTTTGATAACTGTGTGATATAAAAAAATTTGAGTACATTGCATCTAATTGAACTAAATAACAGAATTTACCTTATATACTTATATGGAACCATTTTACTTCTAGGTTCCATCATGTCCCTTTTCATTTGAGTTTACCTTTCTTGAACCACCCAAAGGGGTGAGTTCTTATGCTTTCCTAGTAAGAGTAATCATAATTATAACTAAAGGAGATTGGTTTACTTAATCAAGAGATGCATTCCCTACCTTTCATGTTGATTATATTGGCTTAAATGGTTATATTGAACTTTAACTGCATAGTGGATTATTTGGAAAAAGTAGAAATGAGTGGGTAAACTCATCTGTTATGTTTAAATATGAGTTGTGAAGAATGAGAGGGTATGCTCATTAGATGTATTTAAATTTTAATTATGATACATGAGTAGGTATACAGATGGGATGGAATTGAATGTGAAATGGTTATATGAGTGGGTAGACTCTTATTGTATAAAAGGTCAATTGTATGAAATAGTGATTTTATAGATTCCATGGACATGTTCCTTGAATCTGAAATGTGGTATTGGATGACTTGGATAGAGAGTCTCCTTGGGTCTTGATTCTATGGGATGTTTTGGTCCTTGCTAACCACATGATCTGATTTTTTTGGAATCATGTATGAAATGTCTAGTATGACATTATCCAAGGACACCAACTAGTTCCTAATTGAGTTTCTATCTAGATGCTCTAAGGACTCGACAAGGATACCTTGGTCTTTTAAGCATTGGATTCAGCCCATCATTGTCTAAAATTTGGTTTATATGGAATGGACATGGGTTTTTTGTATTCTTGGAACAACATCTTTGTCGTGATTGATATGGAACTTAGGATATATCGTAAGGTCATGGTGTTATGACATGATTGGATGAATATAAAGTTTTTGTTATATATTTATGAATTATTTTCAGCTTGATTATTATAGGATCTTGACCACCTTGTTAAGGGATCCATGAGGGGTGATTTTAGTTTCACTAGTTTAGCATTTTACATGCCATGGGAATCTTTACTTTTATTTACTTCTTATCTATTTACTTGCACACTGCCAAAATTTAAATTTCACAAAAGGGTTTTGGGATAGACATTATGGGTTTCAGCCTACTGAGATTTTATCTTACACCCTACTCAAGTACCCTTGGTACCCAACTGGGTTTATTGTCTACAGGTGTTGATAAAGGGAAGTGGGAAAGTTATAATGTTTCATTCAAATTACTATATGGAGTTAGGATAATAGGACTAGGATGAGGCTCAATATAATCTTGGAGCTAGACATTGGGAATTTTTTATTACATTTTATAGCTTATTTTTATTTTTACTTCTTATATTTGTTGTATCATCTTTCATGCATGAACTATTGTTAGTTGATGATGGCCACTTTTATATCAATTTATATTACAATATTATTTTGTTATTTCTCCTTCTTTATTATTACTACTTCTATTACTATCTATTGTTTTCTTTATAAGCTTTACCACTATGTAACTCTGATCATTGGTATTTTCTCCCCTTTATCACCTCCTTACACACTTTCTTCTAGTCGGTAGCCTCTGGTATATGAGGATGCATGCTTGAGGCCATGTGACTCATCGGTTTTGCAACCAATTTAGTGTTACATCAGGAAGGGATGTTAAAATCTAAGATACATAGGTTATTATATCATCATGTATTAAAAAATATTTTAAGGAAGTTTATTAACAACCAAAATAAAAAATCTCATTGAATAAAGTTACATCTTTTTAGGGTAACCTCCATAGGTTTCCACCAAAAGTATTCCTATGTTGAATTTGTGCCAAAAATAAGGCTTCTAGGTTGATATGAGGGAATTTTATAGGTGATCTTGGTAGGTATTGTCTAAACTAAAAAGGTTTTATGGTTTTGTTAATAGAGTAGAGTGGGTGTCCTTTTATAAGTGAGGGGACTTGCACACTAGTAATTTTTTAAAACCCAAAATGTATACCCTCGTTTTTCTAATTAAAAAATACTTAAAAATGAATTATTAACAATAATTATACATTATAAGTCCTAAATATTTTCGTAAAATAGTTTTTAGTAATTTTTTTAATTAATTTTAACCCTACTCTATTTAGTTTAACACCCCAATAAACTCTTTTTTACCATAACTATGGTAAATAATTTATATTATTTTAACTATTTATTCTAGTCAAAAATTTATTTGATTTAATTAGATAATATTAATTATTATGATTCAAAATATATAATCCATTTTTCAAAATGAAATTCACATAATTGGGCAAACTTAATTCAATATTAATCTCATAGATTTGATGAGAATGTGTCTATTCAAAAATAAAATGTTCAAAAGTTTATAAAACTTTTTATATCTAATTTCAATATGAAATTTATTACAATGACATAAATTAGAATAATATATATATAATAGAAATAATTTTACTTTAAAACAATTTTAAAAAATAATTTAACTTTTTAGATAATTGAAATGGAAATGCAGTTTTCTATTAAAATTCTATATCTTCATTATTCATAAAAAAATCAATCTTTTAATAAAATTATCAAAAATTAAACCTAATATAATTTTGAAATTATTATTTGATAAATGATGTTTATTTTTAAAAACTAAATTTCCTAAAATTTTCCTATATAAAATTTAAAAACAAATTCCACAGATTCAATGAAAAACCTATTTTCGAGAATTGTATTTTTTTTAAGTACAAGATGAATTTATATTAACTCTTTGTATAACAATTATAATTATATATATATAAATTAAAAATTATTGATATATAATATAAATATTTAATATGAAAAATTCTCATTATTTGTAATTTAATTAATTAAAATGTAGAAATAGTATGCACTTTAATCCATTTTTTAGAAAAAAAACCGCTTTTATAATCCCAAAAATAAACTTATATTCAAATAAAATATAATGTTTATTAAAAAGTAATAAATAGGATTAAATATAACTAAATAATAATTAATTTACTTTAAATAATTATTATGAATTTAAATTACTTAATATATTGAAAATAAATTATGGGTTTACAAAAATCGATATTTTTTACTATTTTCCAAAAAATTACTATTTTCCAAATAATCCAAAAATTTGAGTATAAGTTTATTTTGATTTCAAAAATGAATTTAATTTTATAAAAGAAATTTTATAAATTATATATAAATTAATTATAGTATTTTCTCATAAAAATTAATAAAAATCATTTTTGATGGAAACATATTTTTTATGAATA
The DNA here is from genome assembly GCA_963277665.1 of Viscum album. Classification (NCBI taxonomy): domain Eukaryota; kingdom Viridiplantae; phylum Streptophyta; class Magnoliopsida; order Santalales; family Viscaceae; genus Viscum; species Viscum album. The sequence continues at coordinate 207,158,804 of OY728146.1, read as the reverse complement.
TAATTACTTTATCAAAATTTAATTGACTATTTACTAAGAATTTATAAATAAATTTAAATTAAATAATAAATTTATATGAACGGTTCATAAAGTATTTAAAACTATTCATACCTACTTATTTAATGGCAGGGTTATAATGGTCATTTAAAAAATAATATTATTTCATGTCTCGCTGAAGATCCGGGTCGTATATCTTGCACACTATCGAAGAAAATCGTTGTTAAATATAATACAAGAAAAAATCGGTGTTGAAAATAATTAAATATATCTAAAAATTTTAATTAATTTGAAAAATAATCCTAAAATATCAGGATGTTACATTCTACCACCATTAAAATGAATTTCTCCCCCAAAATTCATCTATTTTATCAAAGGTTTAACATTTGAAAATTCCTTCATAGAAAACCACATCGTAAAAATGAATAATAAAACATACCTTAAAAGGGAATGTTGGAAACATAAAGGTTACTAATGTAACTCATAAATAAGTCTTCTCATGGGATAACATGTGTAGAAATTTTAAATTTGTACATGGATGAAAATAATAAATAATTATATAAAGTGATAGAGATAATTTATCACAAGAAAGTGGGCGATCCATGGAAGGTTAACATCCTCCAAATCATAAACCAAGGAGTAATGAAAAATGTTATTGATGTCAATAAAAAAGATGATAATAAGACAAAATTTCATTTAAACATATATTTCCTAAATATAAATAATTTTCATAAGAAGATATATTTAGTTGATTTCATTTCATTTCATAAGAACTATCTCACCCTTTGGTTGTTCCTTTATCAATTTCCACTTCATCTCTTTATCCATGAAATGAAGGTGGATTTTTTTCCTAAAACACTAATGAATCATCAGATCTATAAATATAATTATAATTCATTCCCTTTAAATTTTTTTATAAAAATGGTTAGTAGAGGTTATTTAATATATATAAATATTCATATGGCGAAGTAATAAATTAATCTCTAAATACACATAGAATGATAAACCTAAACCATTCCATAAATATTTAACCCTATAACCCTTAAAAAAATAAAATTTTATAATTAAGGTCACTAAATTTCTCACAATAAATTTAACATTAATACATGTATTTTCATAATTTAGCTCTTGAGTTTTTATACCAAATAAGTAAATAACTTAGTCATTTATTTTTATGGATCATAGTAATAGCTATAATTACCTTAAAATTTTAATGAAAAAAAAACTTCCTTCCTTATTCATTCAATAAAATAAATATTGTTTGATATATTCCTTTAATCCAAAAATGTTTTAAACTCCATAAAGGATTTCATAAACCACTTTTTTCATAAATCATTAATCAATTAAAAGTCATAAATACTATACAATTTACTTTATTCATATAAATTATCTCTTTATCCTAACATCATTATCTCAACATCATGAACATATTAAGGGTTATATTTCCATTAATCATGTGTTTTCCCTAAATATTATCTTACCATTAAATCACTTTTCTTGTACATCATCGTCATTATATATTCTTTAAAATCTTTAATGAAAAAAATATACAAAATAATCATTATGTATTTCATAATTTTTTAATTCCACTACATTAACACTTCAATCATTCTAGTTAATCATTATACCATTAACCAGGATTTATCATCACATTATTTAATATGTTATTCCTTTCATATGTTATTTATAGTATCTTTATTATCAATAAAAAACCTATTACTCATACAACCTTTAATTATCATCACAAGATTCACCCTTATGAAATAAATTTTTATAATACCCATACCTTACACATTTAAAAAATTCAATTGTCGATGATACATTAGGGAGAAAATTATTCTCATCAATTAAATTAACCAAAATTTTCATTTTTTCCTTTTTAATTACTTGATTTGTGCCCTTTTTCACACCCAATACATATTCATGACCCTTTGATACATTACCTTGAGTTCTTCTTCCAACTTGCTCGACATATAGGAAACTAAATATTCTTCCCTCCATAGTTTCTATTACCCAAACTCTTAGGGAACTTTACCCTTTTCTTCTTTGGTGAGTCTAATATTTGATTAAGATGTAAATTATTGATAAAATATTGTAATAATTGATTAGTCGTAATCACAAAAAACTTTTATAAAATCATAATCCCATTTGGATTATCATAAAAAAAATTGGACACATTAAATGTTAACCTAGTTCCTTCAGGTTCATGCCATTGACTGACACCAAAAAAACATTGTATGAGAAACAATAATCATAATGGTAAACTAAATAATCATGAAAATAACCTATATAATATCTAAATTAGGACACTTTTTTTAATATATGACACCTTAGGTATTTCCTAGTCCATTCATTTCCATTAACTATTTAAAACCTCCATGATAGTTCATAAATAGTATTTGAATTTCCAAAGTATATCCCCCAAGAGTTTCAAAACTACTGTACATAAAGGCACATTTAATCAACCAATTCATGATCAAGTCCATCTTAATGAACCCATTTTAGTGTTATTACCCCTATATTCCTCTATTCCAAAGACACATCAACTTATAGAATACGGTCAAAGATTTAATTTCTTAGAAACTACTCATTATATCCTTTACCAAAATTCTTGGTCATTTTCTTATACACTTACTACTTCTTATAATTATCATTAGAGACATACCTATACATATACATAGAAATACCCCTATGTATCTAACTAAAGTTTTCTCACCCTAGTTTCCAAATGTCAGATAAACCTTCCCTCATCTTCTAACTATAGACACCCCCACTTCTCATACATGGATATTATATCTTTTTATATGGATACTCACTAAATTCTACAATCATATGCCTGCGGAACATAATACTTTATCTCCTTTTAAAACATAGAACACAATATTCTTATTTCTAGAAAAATATTCATTGTATCCCATAAATATCTTCCCCTTTTCTAATCATAATTAAAAACATTTCATTATAATATGGGGAGAGAAAACATAGTAAAGGGTGATCTTAGATTCTCAGTAAGGGTATAAAAGGGAGATACATAATGTTAACATGAGAATTAGTATATGGATGCTAATCATTTTTTTCATTTTCAAAATCCAATTTGTGGGTTCCAGGTATCCCACTAAATGATTCCAATACAACCACATTCACAATTACACAAAAACATCATAAATAAATGGAAATGTCCAAGAAACCACAAACTAAGGAACAAGAACATCAGAAAATTTGGCCAAACCTCAGAAAGGGTTACCTTGAACGTCCCCTGGCATGACCATCGACACCATCCCAAATCCTCCCGTTAGAAAACTCCAGTGAAATTCACCCAGTCTTCATGCAAAATTAAATGGACCTATAGGAAGAATCCATCCACAAAGGATGTCAAAGAAACCATAGTGAAGATGACCAAATCCTGACGTCGTTAGCACCCTGATCCGCAGACAACTCAGAAGATCCACCTTGCCCTTAAACTATAATTCCTCCTTCACCATCATCACATAACCATCCCTCACATCCCAATCAACCAACATTCCATACCAAAACATAAAATTCATCAAACTCTCACATAGAATATCTAATAAGAGCAGCTGATTCGTCAAGCATGCAGGGAAAGATCAATCACAAATTCAGAAATCAAGAACGAAAGACCATCGATGTCGAACTAGAACAAACCAAACCAAAACCAACCATAGAACTAAACCACAACTCTTCCAAATTAAAATCTTGTAATAACTCACAAAGACCGAAGACCTCCCTCCTCTAGAGTTCGGCAGATAAGACCCTAAGCTGCTCTAGAAATCGCTAGAAGAAAGCCCTAATCATGCCAGATAGTCGAACAACTTAGCAACCAGCCGAGAGGAAGAGGGAAAAGAAGCCCGGTCATGCTGGACAACCGAGAGACCAGCCCTCTCCATCGACTGTGCACACTGGATGATCCGACCAACCTAAACCAAGAATGGGCCACCCCAAGCCTTGTCGACACTGGAAGGAGAGAAACCACTGAGTTGACCACCAAAGTTTCGTCGAAAAGAGGAGACGCCAATGTGTCATTGTCATTGTCTGAAGAACCGAGTTGCGTCAACCGTCAAATCTCCTTGATATCAAAGATTATAATATTGAGTCCTAGAATAAATATTTGTGGTTCATAAGACATTAATGAAAATGAAATCAAAAAAGATGACCCATGGGATCATGACATTAGAATAATGCATAGAATTGTGGCATAAAAATAATCATATAAAATATGATGTCAAGGCTACCCACCAAGGCATTTATAACATTCTTTCTTTGGAAAACCACCCATGTACCTACTTCGGGCTTGGGATGACCTCCTATGTACCCTCTTTGGGGCTTAGGATAACCTCCCATATACCCTCTTTCAGGCTTGGGATGACCTCCCATGTACCCTTAGAGCTCATATAACATTAATCATTACCCAATTTATTAGATGGAGATATATGTCCCACCCATAACATAATACATAAATTTTTTTCCCATAAGATCATGGAACATTTATCATATCAAAACCCATGGGAATAAATGGGTTTCATAAAACATTTAAACATAGAATAACTAATGGAAAATATATGGGTTTCATAAAAATAATTTAAAAATAACAATAAACAATTAAGGAAAATAATAAGAAAGTTATCCTTGGATCATATCCCCAGAAAATCATGAGTAACTTCAAAGTATGTCATCTTAGATGGAGAATTATTTTGAATGAAAAATATATCAGAATGGTTTCTGAGGAAAATAGTACTAAAATTTTGAAACAAAAATTAAAACATAAAACATTATTAAAATATATTTCATAAAAAATAACCATGAAAAGATAAAAAAGTAATATTAAAAGAATATAAAGGTCACGATGGAGAGAAATTCTGTTCATGTAATATATAAAGATCCCTTTTGTGTTTTGGTAACATATAAACAAGAATTTTTTTTGAAAACGGCTTAAATATTACTTTTAAAAAAATTTAAAAATTTAAATATGGCTAAAAATTGCTTTAATAATTATTTTTAAGAATAATTGAAAACAATATTCAAAAAAATTAAGAAAACTAGTTTTTGTAAGAAAAAGAGTTTTTGACCATAAAGATGATTTTTTTTTAAACATTATTTTTTAAAATATTGAGTGTATAAAGAGAGGGAAACGAAGAGAAAACAAGTATTCTCATGACATAACCAGATTAGAATAACATTAATGAGTTTATTTTTATATGGATAATAATATATAATCAATGAAATCATAAACATAAATAATCCTAATAAATGATGAGATTGTACCATAAACCCATTACCACTTTGGTAACAATGAATCATAATCCCCATGAAATAATGACATTAAATGAATCTTAAAATATTATGAGAATGAAAAAAATCATTATATTACATGTAAAATGGGATGTATATATACTTCATAAAATATTATAGGTGTATAACATAATATATGTCTCAACAAGTTGAATTATGACAAAAATCCCTTACTGCATTGGTATCTTCTGAATTGTAAACCCCATGAAAGATATATCCTAAAATTGGAAATTTAATCACTATAATTTTAACTATAATCATCCTGAAATATATTAATGGTAATTATATAGAACACATAAAATAAATAAGTGGTGAATATGGCATGTGTCTCGCAGAAGTAAAAAGTGAGATAAAAATCCCTTACGGATTTTCTAATCCTTTAAATCCTAATCACCATTAAAAATAGAATTAAATTGAAATTTAAATAAAATTGAAATAATAATATTAGTGATATAAAATTTCAATGGGTCATTATATACACCAGAAAAATTAAACAAGTGGTAAATATGGCATAATTCCCCCAAAAATAAAAGAGATACTAAAAATCCCTTACCGTAAGTCTTGACTTCCTTCTTACTCATTCGAACCTCCTGTATAATAAATAAAATTTTATAATATATCTATTATATAAAAAAACTCATATATCATACCATATATTATTTATTTATTTTCTTTTATTACCTTCTTATTAATAATTCCATGTTAATGTTATGTTTCGGGTAATAACCATTTTTCTTTTCTTATATGTTTTTATTGTTTATTTTCGGTACTAATTCTCTAATCATGGTTCCATAATATATGTATTAATAATAATAGAATAATTTTAATATTTATACATCAATTATACTTTTGAAACCAATCATGATGGGTGGTTTTGAGAAATAATATTTTTTACAATCATAGAGACGGTAGACCATACGTATGCATGAGTAACATTTCTCTTTTTCAAAAATAATTTTGGAAAGAAGTAAGGTAATATATTATCTTTAATGTATTATAATAATATAATAAAAACAGTTTTATTTATTAAAATATACTTATACATATCATCTATCTGGTGTGGTGATGAAAATAGAGTCACATCGCTTCTTGAAGGTGGTAGTCTACACATACATGAACAATGTTATCATCTTTCAGTTTGTGAAACGGTAAGAAATAAAATGATAAATTATCTTTTATGAATGAGAAATATTTCATTAATATCCTTATTATTTCAATTATATAACATATATTCATTAAACATGTCATTATTATCTTATATATAAATCGTTTGTGAAAATGAATCCCATCAATTCGTGAGGCGGTAGTCCTCCAAACACATGAATGATGTTATTGTATCCCTTATGGAATGGAAAGTAAAAAATATTATATATTATATAATGACTTCATAGGTATAATTACATTATAAATATCATATATATACTTTATATCACTCATCATACCCAACCGTGAGATATGGTAATGGAAAAATGAATGACATCATTTTGCGAGGCGGTACTCCGCCAGACACATGAATGGTGATTTTGTAACCCATTTTATGGAACTAGAGATGGTTGTAGGTCATGAACATTACACAATAACATATAATTATATGTAATATACTGATTTTATTATATCATAATTACTTTATACCAATTAAAGGAGGTGTAGGAATAAATAAATTAAAAACACTCATTGAAAAATGTTACCTCTACTAAAGGTAACCTCCTTGGGTTTTCACCAAAATCCTTCTTCGGTTGAATTTATTCCAAAAATAAGGAATATTTTATGATATTAAAGGATTTTTGTATGTTATTTTAGAAGTTATTTTTTAAAAAAAATGTTTTTAATGTGTGAGGAAGGGAGAATATGGGTGGTCTTTAATAAGTGAGGTGAGTGGTACAATTGTAATGTTTTGAAAAGAAAAAGTTCTACCGATGTTTTTATCATGAACAAACTCTAAAATAGAGTATTATTGGGCCACATGTAACACCCAGAGATTTTATAAGGTATATTATTTTTAATTTCTTTCATATCTTTTGTTGTACGCTACACCAAGATTATATTGCGCTATACGCAACACCGTATTAGCTTGTAGTATACGCAACACTAATCATGGATTGTGTTAAAAACAATTTCAAGTTTGTTTGATAATAATTATTCAACACAACATTTAGTGTATATATGAATATATATTCAATTTATAAGTGAAATATGGTTGGATTTTGTTATATGAAACAACAAAGGAGTCTTGCACTACACGCAACCCTGACTTGGATTGCGTTGCATGCAATCGCGACCTTCCTCGATAGCGTGTGTTGTACGCAATACCGGGTTTCAAAAAACAATGATATATTATTATAATATTATTATTAACTAGCTGTTATGAATATTATTAATTAAATTTTTATTTTTATAACATTATTATTCATCTTACACATTTTCTAGAACATGGTATAAGTACAAAATATATTTTTCGGGTAAAATAAGTATTTTTCAGAAAATACAGTTTTGCTGCCTTTTGAGGCGCACCCACTTTAAATCTAGTTTTTGAAATGTTTATAAGTTCAATTTGACAAAATAAAATTCTTCTTTGGAATCATTATATTAAAATTTATTTTGGATAAATTTTTCATATTATTCTGCTAACTTTCATATTTTAATGAATTGTAAAAACACGCTATATTTTAATTTAAAAAAACTTTTTTCATCATAATAATTTATATGGTTGAATTATAATATTTAATGGTTTTAAATTATAAGTAGAATATATAATTACCATTTAATATAATGTATTTCATTAGCATTTATTTTACATTGAATTCATAGGTAAAATCATTTCAATCTTTTGCAATTTTTTAACTTTTAGAACTCATTTTTTTAATAGCGGGATTAATTTTAAATTAATTACTGCAAATTATTTGTTTTGAATTAGGAAAAATGGATTCCATATTTAAAATAATTAGGTCCAAATTATGTTAATAGGTTACTTTTTATTTTTGGGCACTATGAATAGTAACTACGGTAAATTTTATTTACCATAGTTAAAGGTAAATCAGGTAATTGAGGGTGAATATAATATTTTAAAATTACTCTAACACTTGTATTAATATAATTGGATAATTATATTCCGTCCTATGACATATTTTGGTCGATATGGAATCCATTGGAACCCACTTGTATTTGATTATGACCTTTAGTTTATTTTATTTAATGGAAAGTGAAATATGTCTCACTCAAACTTTAATAATTAAAGTATTTTTAATATATGGTTATACAGAATATAAATTCGGTTATAAATACTCATTTTAAATCTAAAATATTTTTATTTATCATGGTAATTTATTTTTAATTTTTAAGTGTTATTTAATTACCTTATTATCTTATACATTAATGATGCCGAAATTATTTATTTGGTGAAAAATAAATAATATAGTTTTTATTGAAATAGTAATGCATATAAAAAGGCCCAAAAATCTGAACAAAACTTAATGGTAGTATATATATAAACCCTAATAATCCACTGGCCTAATTTTTGACCAATTGGATCCTTATAAAGGTGATTATGAAACTTATATTATTTTATTTTAAATGATTCCAAAGTTGTCACCTTAATAATTTAATAACTATTACAATTTACATGTTGTGATTTTAAGATGATAAATTCAAGTAAAAGTATTATTATTAAATCTATGAGGTTTATATTTATCATAGTATTTTATTTTTAATTTTTATGCAACAAATAAGTATATTAAATAATTATACAAAAATGACGTACTAATGATTTTATTAAGAGATATACCAAATAACTGGTTTTAAAAATATTAAAATAAATATTATATGAACTTTTTAATGTGATCAACGAATTTTCTAGACAAATTTGACATGTTAGGAATCTATTAAATATTTTGGTTATAATATATCCTCTATTTGTATTTTATTAAAATTAAAATAAATTAATAATATCAAAATTGACACTATTGTTATTTTATAAAAATAACATATTATAAAATTGTTTAAAAAACACAAAAATATTTAAAAATTATAAATTTAAATTTATATGGTCTAAAATTTCATTAATTATCCAATTATGTATAATTCACAACACATAAGTAATTATTTATAACAATTTAAAAATTAGAATCTTATTACCATAAATAAAATTAATTAGATTAAATAAGGATAAATCGTGTTGATAATGCTTAAAATAAATTCCCAACTTGTATAAATTTTATTGGTTGTTTATATTACAACCCTATATCATCTAAGATTTATATTTGAGTCATTTTGGAGATTTTTAAGTGGGGTTGAAATTTATTATAAATTAATATTTCTTATAATTCCAAAGGTGACCCTCTCCTCCTTTATAAAAGGGCACCCCCCACCCTCTCATATTTACACAACATTGATCCTTCAAGCTCAGAAAACCCCTTCCCATTTCCCTTCTCAACTTCCCTAGAAATATTTTAGAGGTCCTGGTCTTCTTCAAAGACCAATCTTAGTGCCCTAAGAGGTGGTTTCAAAGAGGCGTGTCGAAGAAGAGGTAATACCCATTACCGATTCTTTCAAATTTATTTCTTCTTATTATTCTTCTTATTTAGTTGTTTCATTATGAAGTAATAACATCAGTATCACTCATATACTGATATTTTATTATATATATGAAACAACCCTATTTCACCTTATATCCATCCTACGGAAAATGAAATCATCGTGCGTGCGTACGTACAGAATACTGTCTCCACGCCGTGGTGTAATCTGGTTTCCACCACCACCTTACTTGGATGGGTATAATGGTGTAAATAAATAACTATATATGATTATTTTAAAGTGATAATAATTCTTAAATATTATACAAACACTTCAATACAATTCCTTGATCATGGGAATGATATCATCATTCGTGCGTACGTACGGACTACCGTCTCCACGAACGCGATAGGATTCATTTTCCATGATTAACCATTAAAGTATGATTATAATTTATATATAATAAATAATAATTAAAGATATTACATAATAATGATACTATATTTATGAACATATATGTTTCATTTACTTAATTTCATTTAATTCAATAAGTAAACAAAAACAGCGTTCATGCGTACATACGACCTACCGTCTCCATGAACGGTCTATTTCGTTCCCTTTATCAATATATTATGTATATTATGAATATATATTATATATAAATCATTTTTTATATTCTTTAATTATGTAACCATGATCAAAGTAATCATATTAATAATTACAAGTCAAAACATGGAAGATAAATGAAAAGATTTTACCCAAAACGCTACTTTAACATGAATTTACAAAAGAACGGGTAATATAAAGTCATAAGTGAACCATATACGATATCATAACAATGAATATGATTCTGTAATAATTCAATGACATTATTTAAATAATTATACAGGAGGTTCGGATACATTCAAAGAATATCAGACCTAAGGTAAGGGATAATGTTGCAATCTCAATTGTTTTCTATCCGAGTTTTCTTATACGTAAGTCTTTACTGGGGTTATATTAATCATCCATGTACAAGTTTTATAAAAAAAATTCATGTATTTTTAAAGTCATTTTTACACATTTTCGACTTTTACTTCATGGTATGTAAGGATTATTTCTTTTTTTTACCATACGAGGTACTTTTTGACTTTTCCGGCAAAAGTATGAGAAGAAATTTTTTTTAACTTCTACGGCTTGAACGGATTTTTATGATTTTACAACGCCTTATTTTCATGAAGCTTACTCAACAATATTTCATGACTATTTTCAAAAAAATCCTTTTCTTTTAAAATTTGCATTGCATTTTGTGAAAATAAAATTATTTTGAAGAAAAAGGATATTTTCCTCAAGAATTCATTTCAAGTGTTTTATCAAAACCATTTTCCATCTAAGATGAAATTATTTCATATGTGCATTTTTCAAGTATAATGTATCTATGATTTACATTGTTTCACATTTCTTATGATGAAATGATATCCTTTTTTATGGATTATTTTATGATGGGATGATGTTTATGAAACCCATTTTATACTTTGGGTAATGACGAGTGATTTATGTTCTTGTTGTGGCACAAGTAAGAATAATTTCATTATGAGATGGGTGGGACCTATATCTCCCTCCAATGCGTTGGGTAAAGTTTTATATCTCATGAGATAGACATGGATGGAATGGTAAGGTAATCCGGTTTAGTGATACAGGACTGGAACAAGGAGTGAACTCGATTCAGAAAGGGACTTTGTCCACTAAGATGGTCTTGGCAGCAATGCCTTGGCTACTATGGAAATCATAACATGTGCATAATGGTTTCCACAATTACATGTATTATTCCCATTCCATTCTATCATGATTTATGTTCCTTTATGATATATGCCTTACGTACTTCCATGATTTATGTCTTTGCTCAAGATTTTGATGTTTAGATTTTATGTTCATGTTTTTGCATTCAAATATTTATAGATTGTTTTATGTTCTCTATGATTACCCTTACTGAGAATTTGAGCTCACCCTTTTTAAGTTTTCTTTTCCCCAGGATATAAAGAAATGTTTTAGGTAAGAAAACCAAAAGGGGAAGATCTTAATGGGAGATGTTGAAGATCTTTCACCATGATTTGAAGATTACGTTCCGAGTTTCCAAAGACACTAAACTAGTACGATCTGTGGGCGTCGGTTTTTGTCATGTATTAAGTATTCTGAAAAAGTAATGTAATTTCTATGTGCATCAATCTTTGGGTCTCTACAGTTGGTATCAGATCGAAGGTTTAGTTAACCTTTGGAAACTACGATGCGAAAACTTTAGTGAAATCCCTAGAGATATTTGTATGGTTTGTCTAGGGATGTCCCTAAAGATAAGTATACGTATAGGTTATAGTCCTAGAATTACAGTAAAAATCTTATAATTTAACCTAAGATGTTAGATATTTATGGTACTCCCCCTAGATTATGATTTTTTCCTCTCACACTATTCTTTTTGGGTTTTAGAAAATGGATGGAAGCAGGAAGATTCCTGATAAAGGAGGATATGATGGACAATGGAATGATATTTTTCATGAGAAACCAAATGAAATGGGACTTGGAAGTCCAAACATTGTTATTATGCCTAATCATAAATCTCATAATATGATCAATAATCTCAACTTTGGTAAGTTTCCCGACTCATCTAATAAGAGAAATATGCAGTTTCATGATGATCATAGAGGAAATAAAGTTCAATTTCTCTCATGTAAATCATGTGGGAAGAGGCATCAAAGAGAATGTTTCAAAGGAACTTGAAGATGCTTTGGTTGTGGAAAATAAGAACACAAATCCAGTAAGAGTAAAGGAAAAGGTTCAGTTAACACCATGGAGAAGGATAATGGTATTGTTACAACATCAACGGTGATTAGATATTTTAAATGTGGAATGTATGGGCATTATGCAAACCAATGCCCTAAGGGAAAATCTCATGAAGAAAATCAGTATGGTCATATGGGTAGTATTTATGTGGATGATGATGAGGAGACTAAAAATGATATATGAGATAAAAGAAGTGTTGAAGCTTGGTCAATGGTTTAAGAAGGTAGTGGAATGATTGTATGTCTATCAAGAGTTATGTTGTATAGGTAATTTAATGGTACTATGGAATAAAGAAACATCTAAGGATTGTTACACTATAGTTTTTTTCTAAATTATTTTAAAGTATATATTGAATGGTTCTAGTAACCATGAATGGTTATTCGGGTATTTTTGGAAAGAAGATGATATGCGCATAATGAAAGGATAAAGAGAAAATGAAATTTTAGCTCATGACAGATATAAGGACAAAGTGATATCATGGTTTTAGTATATAGAAATTTTGGGATTTTGGTATGTGGAATGAGGTAACTTTTGACAGCATTCATGTTTTTGCTAAGGTTCTATAGTAATTCATGTTTCAAAAGAATACATGATTAAGGTATTCACATGTTTGGAATATGACCAACAAGATATATCTTATGATATATGGGAGATAAATGATGGTATCCACATGTTTGGTATATGACCTCTCTAGTAATCATTTTCTTTATACTATGAGTTTAGATAGATGTATTTTGGATAAGCCTAATGATTGGAATGGATTATGTTGGAAATAAGATCATATTATTTAAGGACAGAACTTGTTTTTTGATATTATTTCTGGAATGTTATAGTTTTAGAAAAAGGACAACCCATTGGACGAGAGACAACCCATCACGTCAGACAAGGCTGTGGGAATCAAACCCACAACCGAAGTGCAGAAGGCCTATATTTCCTACCACTGGCCTACATGAAGTCCCTGGTTAGTAAAAACTAGTTTTATTTTATTAAGTGCTATTATAGATGAAGTATAAGTCCATTTTTGGAATGATATACGATTAATATCACCATAGATGGAATTATGTATATAACTATTGCTAACATTTTGTTTGAGACGGATAGAAAGACCCATCATTCTATCACATGATCTGTTAACACTTCAAAAATGACAAATTCAACTTCATTTCTTTAAGAGATGAAGTGGAAATTGTTTAAGGCAAGAACAACGGTGAGATTCTATCAAAATAAAGTCAGTATTTCTTCTAATTCAAATTCTTCAACTTTAGGTAAATGATCTTGAAAACAAAAAATGTTGACCTAGTGACCTTATATCTAATGAATCAGATTCTACCTTAGATCATTACAAATTTATGGCTTTGTGATTGTTGGCTTTTTCATAGCCATGTTCTCTACCACTCTCCATTAGAACTTGATGGTTAGATTTCTCTTCCATATCCATATTTTCACCTATGTTGTCCTATGTGGAAACTCAGTGCTGAGTTACTTTGGGTGACCATTATGATTCTAACTTCCCTTTTTAAAATGAAGTTTTAGTATTCCTTTTTATGATGTGGGTTTCTATTAAAACTTTTGAGTAGTAAACCATTTATAACTCCGATGAATTTCAAGGGAGAAATTGATTTTAAGGGCGGTAGAATTTAACACCCCCAGATTTTATAAGATATATTCTTTTTAATTTCATTCATGTATTATGTTGTATGCTACACCAAGATTATCTTGTGCTATACGCAACACTGTATTAGCTTGCAGTATACGCAAATCTAATCTTGGATCATGTTAAAAACAATTTCAAGTTTCTTTGATAGTAATTATTCAACACAACATTGAGTGTATATATACATATATATTCAATGTATAAATGAAATATGGTTGGTTTTTTTTATACGCAACAACAAAGGAGTCTTGCACTACACTCAACCCTGACTTGGCTTGTGTTACATGCAATCGTGACCTTCCTCGATAGCGTGTGTTGTACGCAATACCGGGTTTCACTAAACAATGATATATTATTATAATATTATTATGAACTAGCCGTTATGAATAGTATTAACTAAATTTTTAATTTTATAACATTATTATTTATCTTACACATTTTCTAGAACATGGTATAAGAACAAAATATATTTTTCGGGTAAAATATGTATTTTTCAAAAAATACAGTTTTGCCACCTTTTGATAGCGCACCCACTTTAAATCTAGTTTTTGACATGTTTATAAGTTCAATTTAAAAAAATATAATTCTTATTTGGAATCAGGATATTAAAATTTACTTTGGATAAATTTTTCATATTATTCTGATAAATTTATATTTTAATGAATAGTAAAAACACGCTATATTTTAATTAAAAAAAACTTTTTTCATCATAATAATTTATATGGTTAAATTATAATATTTAATGGTTTTAAAGTATAAATAGAATATAATTTTACCATTTAATATAATTTATTTCATTAGAATTTATTTTACATTAAATTCATAGGAAAAATCATTTCAATCTTTTGCAAAGTTTTAACTTTTAAAACTTGTTTTCTTAATAGCGGGATTAATTTTAAATTAATTACTGCAACTTCTGTATTTTGAATTAGGAAAAATAGATTCCATATTTGGAATTATTAGGTCCAAATTATGTTAATAGGCTACTTACTATTTTTGGGCACTATGAATAGTAACTACGGTAAATTTTATTTACCATAGTTAAAGGTAAATCGGTTAATTGTGGTTAAATATAATATTATAAAATTACTCTAACACTTGTCTTAATATAATTGGATAATTATATTTCGTCGTATGACATATTTTGGTCGAAATGGAATCCATTGGAACCCACTTGTATTTGATTATGACCTTTAGTTTATTTTATTTAAAGGGAAGGGAAATATGTCTCACTCAAACTTTAATAATTAAAGTATTTTTAATATAAAGCTATACAGAATATAAATTCCGTTATAAATACTCATTTGAAAGCTAAAATATTTTTCTTTATCATGGTTATTTATTTGTAGTTTTTAAGTGTTATTTAATTAACTTATTATCTTATACATTAATGATGCAGAAATTATTTATTTAGTGAAAAATCAATAATATAGTTTTTATTGAAATAGTAATGTATATCAAAAGGCCCAAAAATCTGAAACAAAAAACCTAATGGTAGTATATATATAAACCCTAATCATCAAATGGCCTAATTTTGGACCATTTTGATCCTTATAAAGGTGATTATGACACTTATATTATTTTATTTTAAATGACTCCAAAGTTGACACAATCATAATTTAATAAATATAACAATTTACATGATGTAATTTTAAGATGATAAATTTGAATAAAAGTATTATTATGAAATATATGAGGTTTATATTCATCATATGATTTTATTTTTAATTTTTATGCAACAAATAAGTATAATAAATAATTATACAAAAATGATGTACTAATGATTTTATTAAGAGATATAGCAAATAAATGGTTTTAAAAATATTAAAATAAATATTAAATGAACTATTTAATGTTCTCAACGATTTTTCTAGAAAATTTGACATGTTAGGAATCTATTAAATATTTTGGTTAGAATATATACTCTTTTTGGATTTTATTAAAATTAAAATAAATTAATAGTGTCAAAATTGACACTATTGTTATTTTATAAAAATAACATATTATAAAATTGTTTAAAAATCAAAAAAATATTTAAAAATTATAAATTGAAATTTATATGGTCTAAAATGTCATATATTATCCAATTATGGACAATTCACAACACATAAGTAATTATTTAAAAAACATTAAAAATTAGAATCTTATTACCACAAATAAAATTAAATATATAAAATAAGGATAAATCATGTTGATAATGTTTAAAATAAATTCCCAACTTGCCTAAATTTTATTGGTTGTTGATATACCAACCCTATCTCATCTAATCTTTTGATTTGAGGCATTTTTGAGGTTTTTATGTGGGGTTGGAATTTATTATAAATTAATATTTCTTATAATTCCAAAGGTGCCCCTCTCCTCCCTTATAAAAGGGCACCTCCCCCCCCCCCTCTCGTATTTAGACAACATTGAGCATTAAAGATCAGCCAAACCCTATTCATTTCCCTTCTAAACTTCCCTAGAAATATTTTAGAGGTCCTGGTCTTCTTCAAAGACAAATCATAGTTCCCTAAGAGGAGGTTTCAAAGAGGGGTGTCGAAGAAGAGGTAATACCCATTACCGATTCTTTCAAATTTATTTCTTCTTATTAATCTTCTTCTTTAGTTGTTTCATTATGAAGTAATAACATCAGTATCACTCATATACTGATATGTTATTATATATATGAAACAACTCTATTTCACCTTGTATCCATCCTACGGAAAATGAAATCACCGCGCGTGCGTACGTACAGAATACCGTCTCCATGCCGTGGTGTAATCTGTTTACCACCACCACCTTACTTGTATGTGTATAATAGTGTAAATAAATAACTATATATGAATATTGTAAAGTGATAATGATTCTGAAATATTATACAAACACTTAAATACAATTCCATGATCATGGGAATGATATCATCGTTCGTACGTACGTACGGACTACCGTCTCCACAAACGTGAGGAGATTCATTTTACATGATTAACCATTCAAGTATGATTATAAAGTATATATAATATATAATAATGAAATATATTTCATAATAATTATGCTGTATTTATGAACATATATGTTTCATTTACATAATTCCATTTAATTCAATAAGGAAATGAAAACAGCGTTCATGCATACGTACGGCCTACCATCTCCATGAATGGTGTATTTCTTTCCCTTTATCGATATATTATGTATATTCTGAATATATATTATATATAAATCATGTTTTATATTCTGGAATTATGTAACCATGATATAAGTAACCATATTAATAATTACAAGTCAAAACACGGACGATAAATGAAAATATTTTACCCAAAATGCTACTTTAACTTGAATTTACAAAAGAACGTGTAATATAAAGTCATAAGTGAACCATATATGATATCATAACAATGAATATGAGTCTGTAATAATTCAATGACATTATTTAAATCATTATACAGGAGTTTCAGAAACATACGAAGCATATTGGACCTAAGGTAAGGGATAATGTTTCAATCTCAATTTTTTTCTATACGAGTTTGCTTATACGTAAGTATTTACTGTGGTTATATTTATCATCCATGTCCAAGTTTTATAAAGATGTTTTCATGTATGTTTAAATTCCTTTTTACCCATTTTGGACTTTTACTACATGGTATATAAGGAATATTTCTTTTGTTTACCATATGAGGTACTTTTTTACTTTTCCGGAAAAAGTATGAGAAGAATGTTTTTTTTAACTTTTACAGCATGAATGGATTTTTACGGTTTTACAACGCCTTATTTTCATGAAGATTACTCTACAAGATTTCATTATTATTTTCCAAAAAATCATTTTCTTTTAAAATTTTCCTGGAATTTTGTGAAAAGAAAATGATTTTGAATAAGAAAGAATATTTCCTCAATAATTCATTTCAAGTGTTTTATCAAAACCATTTTCCATCTAAGATGAAATTATTTCATATGTGTATGTTTCAAGTATAATTTATCTATGATTTACATTGTTCCACTTTTCTTATGATGAAATTATATCCATTTTTTGTATGGATTATGTTATGATGGGATGATGTGTATGAAACCCATTTTATACTTTGGGTAATGACGAATGATTTATGTTCATGTTGTGGCACAAGTAAGAATGATTTCATTATTAGATGGGTGGGACCTATATCTCCCTCCAATGCATTGGGTAAAAATTTATATCTCATGATATAGACATGGTTGGAATGGTATGTTAATTTGGTTCAGTGATACAGGACTGGAATTAGAAGTGAACTCGGTTCAGAAAGGGACTTTTTCCACTAAGATGGTCTTGGCAGAAATGCCTTGGATACTATGGAAATCATAACATGTGCATAATGGTTGACACAATTTCATGTTTTATTCCCATGCTATTCTATCTTAATTGATGTTCCTTTATGATATATGCCTTACGTACTTCCATGATTTATGTCTTTTCTTAGGATTTTGATGTTTATATTTTACGTTCAAGTTTTTGCATTCAAATATTTATAGATTGTTTTACGTTCTCTATGTTTACCCTTACTGAGCATTTGAGCTCACACTTTTTATGTTTTCTTTTACCTAGGATATAAATAAAGGTTTTAGGTAAGAAAACCAAAAGGGAGAGATATTTATTGGAGATATTGAAGATCTTTAACCATTATTAGAATATTACATTCTGAGTTTCCAAAGACACTAAACTAATACTGTCTTTGGGCATCTGTTTTTGTCATGTGTTAAGTATTTCGAAAAAAGTAATGTAATTTCTATATACATCAAGCTTTGGTTCTCTACACCACAGATATTATATAAAATTTATAGGTCCATCCAATTATTTTTAGAAAAGTTATTAGTTCATTTTAACCCTTCTCATTTTAGTTTAACCCCCCGAAAACCCATTTTTACCTTAATAATTAATTATTACTGTTTTCAAAATTAATTTTGGCCACATTTAAGTTAAACTAAAAAGATAGTATAATTTCTTATGAATAAAAATATGGAATCAATTTTTCAAAATTCAATTCATATAATTGTGAAATTTTAATTTAAAATTAATCCCAAAGACGCGAAGAGAAAGCGGGTTTTCAATGAGAAAATGTTAAAAATTTTAAAAAGTTTGTATATCCAATTTCAATATAAAATTGATTAAAGTGACATAAATTATATTCATAGATATATAATTGAACTAATATTACATTAATAACAATTTAAAATCTAATTTCACTTTATAAATAATTTAAACAGAAAGGTAGTTTTCAATTAAAATTCAATATTTCCAATATTCATAAAAAAAACTTTCCATGAAATTCTCAAAAATTAACCCTAATATTTTTTTCTAAATTAATATTTAAAAAGTGAAAATTGTTTTCAAAATTTAAATTTTTCAATGTTTCAAAAATTAAATTTAAAAATAAAACCCGCAGATGTGATGAAAACACTGGATTTCAAGAATTATATTCTTTAAGTATAAGATAATATTATATTAACTCTATGTCTAATAATAATAACTATATGGAACTCAATTAAAACTTATTTAATTTAATATATAATTTTTAATTTTTAATCATTACTCATATGTTATTATTTTAATTAACTTAAACAGTTTTAAGAAAGAAAGAACCTTTTTTTAATCCCAAAAAAAATATAAGAAAATCTAAAATAATGTTGATTAAAAATTAATTAAATGGATTAAATATAAATAAATAATACTTATGTTACATTAAATCATAATTTTACATTTAAATTTCTTAATTTTTTTAAAATAAATGATGGTTTTACAAATAACAGTATTTTTAACTATTCACTGAAAAATTCATATTTTCCAAAAACTACCAAAATTTAAGAATAAGTTAATTTTGATTTAAAAATAATAATTTTATCAAATAAATTTTTAAAATCACTATTTAATAATTATAATATTTTCTCATAAAAATAAAAGATAATAATTTTTGAAGGAAACATATTTTTGATGAACATAATTACTTCAGTAAAATTTGATTTATTATTTACAAAGAACTTAAAAATAAATTTATACTGTATATGAAACTAATATGAAAACTTTATAAAGTTATTAATAATATTCATACCCACTTGTTTAACATATGTTGGTAAAAATCTTTTAAGGTAAAATTACATCATTTTTTAGTTGGTTGTGTTTGTTGACGATACAGGTTTTCATGGTGAATTATTGAGTTCTAGAGATTTTGTTGAAAATCCATGTTGACAAAGAACCATGAAAAAGGAATGGAATATCTAGAGGTGGTACAAAAATAGAAGATACAATGTGGCACTATTTTCTATTGTTTTCCATATTTTGAGGTCCAAAATTTGGAGTTTGGTGAACATCACAAAATATGGATTTCCTTTAAGATCTCATCGAGATATGGAAAATGTTTGAGTTTCATGAAGATGGGATTCTGGATGTGGATTTAGCGAAGACATGAAGAAAGTTGATGGTGTTTTTTGTGATTACGATGAGCTTCACGAATGGATGAGTTAAAGAGCATTGCAGCGGTGAATGGCATTGGGAGTAGAGCTTCACGGCGAAGGCGCGAAAGAATTGACAGAATGATCCATGATTATGACGACCTCTGTGATTGGAAAATTGTCATCGTATTTCAGGATATAGAGGTAATTTTGGCAAAAATTTTAGAGCTTCATTACTTGAGATGACATGGTGCTGACTTCATGTGGATGGTTTGAGGGTCGGTGGAATCACCTATAAATATACCTCAACCCCCTCGAGAGAAGTAGAGAGTTTTCCAAGAAAAATTTTGTTTCTCTTGAATCATGAAAGAAGTCTGTAGAGGAAGTGTTCTTCGTGAAAGAATGACCTTCGCAGTGGCTAATCTAGCTCCACAAAAAAGGTGTGTTCCGCATTGGCTTAGTGAGCTTCGTGAATGATGTTTCTTTGTGATGGATTGATCTTTAAAACAGCCTAAGATATAAAAAGGTTAGAGCTTTGTGGAGTTCTGAGCACTGTGAACCATTGTGCTCTGTGAGACAGTGATCTCTACAAATTTATGTGGTTTGTGAAGAGGAAAGGACTTCGCAAAAGCTTGTTTGAGATTTTCAAAATTGGGAGCTTCGCAAAGTAGGGTGCTTTGCAAAGGTATTTCCAATGTGTGTTACCTAGTGATCAGTGGATAAGCAGTATTCATCATTGGATGAAATTTAGACTTCAATATAACATCTATATACAGTGGAGGATGCATTCATTAGTGACAATGAAGAGACATGCATGACTATAAATTATAAGTGGATGTTATGAAGAAGTAGTGAGCTCACTTCAGTTGAGAGAGCAGTGAGTTCTCAAATTATGAGTGGTTGTAAACAATAAGGGATAGTTAATCCTCTTCAAACTTGTGAAAAATAGTGTGCTTATGGTGGATTTGGTATGTTGACACATTGTCGGTGTATGCTCCTTGGACATAGCCCAGGGATGGTGAACTAAGTAAAATTGATATGTCATGTGAATGCTTTAATTTTTTTCATACTTTGCACTGGTAAAGAGAGAGAATGGATTTTTTTCCAATGACAAAACAATATCAAAGGGGCAGTTGTTTTAATCTGTCATACACTAATTCAACCCCCCCCCCCCCCCTCAGGGTATCTAGCCTAGTGAACCCAACAATTGGTATCAGAGGGAAAGGTTTATATCGATTTTTCTCTCTCAAATGGAGGTCACTAATCATAATGGGATTCCGATCTTCGATGTGAACAATTTTCAGATGTGGAAGAATCGGATTCAACACTACATTCGATCTTTGGGAATAGATTTCTTTACAACAACAATACATGGTATAGCAACAGATGTTAATAGTGGGGCTTTATCAAAAGATGAGCGTAGAGAATTTGATGTCGACGCCAAGGGAATTGATGCTTTATGGGGAACCCTATCCAATGCTATCCATATGAAGGTGTTGTTATGAAAAAACATCACATGCCATGTGGGAAACGATATTTAATATATACGAAGCAGATAACAAGGTTAGAGAGGTAAAGTTGTAAGTTCTGTGGAACAAGTATGAAGATCTGAAAATGAACCCGGATGAGTCTATTAATTCATTCTTTGATAGGTTAAATATTGTTGTGGAAGATATGTGGAGTCATGGAGAATTCATTGAAGACATATATATAATAATGCACATATTGATGAAACTTACACCTTGGTTCAATCTGAATGTCTCTATTCTGGAAGATAAATATCCAAAGGATCTGACACTGGAAAATTTTCATAGTTCCTTGGTTGTATATGAAATGAGGAACAATGATAACGAGGCTATGGAAAAGGGGAAATCTATGGAGGTGGCATTCAAGTCCATGAAGAAGCTCACCATTGAATATTCTCATGAATATTAAGAGACAGATGATTTGATGTCATTCCTTTCTTCAAATCTACAAAGAGGAAAATAAAAGTTTAAAGGTAAACTTCCATTAGAATTCTTTATATTTGGAAAGGTTGGTCATTTTGGAGAAAGGTGTCCCAAAAAGTATCAAGATAATGATAATGATGATGATGAAGTTGATATTACCAAGAATAATTCTTCAACCTATGTGAAATGGAACAAACAGTTCAAGATAAATTTATTAAACAAGAAGAATCTTCTTTCACAATAATTTGACATTTCATATGAGTTTGAGGTTAAATAGATTAAAGAGATTGAAAATTTAAAAGATCGTGGAGAAAATGTTATGGTGGCTGTTGTCAGTAGTGCTCAGAAAAATGAAGAATATGAAATTGATGAAGAAAAAGAAGTTAAAGTAATAATTTATATGCAAGATGTGTTAGAGGCTTATCTGGAAGAGATAGATCATTGGAGAGCCAAAAAAATAAATCCAACAAAGTAGTTCGTGATGCCAAACTCTATATATAGCAGCAAAAAGAATAGAAGTCCGAGTTGATGGAATAAATTGAGATACTAAAGTTATCAACACCAGAGGACTCAAAATCAGTTAGTGAGTATAGAATAAAGGTTGAAGAACAAAAAAGTGAGATCAATGTCTTGAATACCACAATGAAAGATAAAATCAAGCGTATTGAAAAACTTGAATTAGAAGTTGTCATTTTTCATAAAATGGTTAAAGATCAAGAAAAACTCTTAACTCCCACTACGACATCAGTAAAGAAGATTACAAAGAAAGATGATAAAATAAGTGGAGCATAGTTATTCTATAGAACGTAATCATCCATTATGTTCAGATGCTAGGCCTGGTGTGGGGATTGAATGAAAAAAAATAGTTGTGAAAAGTGAATTTAGACCGCAAGCATGATTTCTGAGATTGAAGGTTAATTTGGGAACAAATCATAATTATAATATTTAGAGATCCCAAAGAAAAATAGTAGTGTATAAGTTACACACCGAAATTCACCCTATATTAGATGTTATTATTGTGGAAATATTGGACATTCACAATATTTTTGTTCCATATCCAAAAGAAACCAAAGGGCATAAGAGAAATATTATTATCCAAACATAGTTCAATATTATAGAACATACTTTGAGGGAAATTTCTTTTGGTGTGAATAATTTGGGCACATGGCTAGATATTGTACATCAACCATGCAGAGGAATGTGATAAGGAAAAATCAAAGTAGTCGTGAGCATCAAACAAACAAACCAAGTTAAAAATTACAAATCGATTTGCAGCTCTATAGGATTAATCTAGTACATCATACTCTAATAAAGATTAGAAGTATCAATCTATAAAAAGTGTGAAAACAAAAATATGAACCAAGAAGAAGAGAGCAGAGAAAGAAGTGGTTGCTGAAATTTCCCCTAAAGCATCAGACTGTTCTAGTTTATGGATCCTTGACAGTAGTTGCACATCTCACGTGACAGGTAATAAGGAAATTATTACAGGCACAAAATATTAAAAAGAATAATTTTTCAAGTTTTGAAGTGATGAAGTCCTAAAGATTATTGGCTCAGGAAAGGCCTGGTTTGGGGAAAAAGATATAAGACTTACTGATGTCTTAGTAGTAGAAGGTCTCAGTCACAATTTTCTTTGTGTCGTCCAACTATGTGACTCAGGGAAATCTATAAGGTTTACTAATAATACATGTATCGTCAAAGGAAGATATGGTTCATTGGTTCTATAGGGAAAAATTACACATTGAAATCTCTACCTAGTAAGTAGAGAAGAATATATGTGCCTTTTGTCTAGAGAGGAAGATAATAAGCTATGGCATAAATTACTCATTCATCTATTCCAAAAATCCCTATAAGATCTAGTGAAGTGTGATGTAGCTGGATACCTCCCTAAGTAATCATGTGATCGTACTCATATGTGAAATACATGACAACAAAGGAATGTCATCAGAAAGACGTATAAGGTAAAGGAAAAGATATCAACAAGAGTGCTCAAATTGGTGTATGTTGATGTTTGTGGGCCTATCACACCAAGAGAAATTGATGTCAAGAGGTACTATGTTCTTTTCATTGATTAATATAGCAGAATGGCAGGGGTATTTTTTATTTCCCATAAGTCCTATGTGTTTAGTTTCTTAAAGCAGTACTGAAGTGAGTGGGAAAGGATGCTTGGACAGAAAATTTTGAAGTTTCGTACTGATAATGGTATGGAATTCAAAAATAGTCAAGTGAAATATTATCTTGATAAACATGGGATAAGGAATCAAGTATCCTTAGTGAGAACTCCCCAAATGAATGGCGTGGTTAAAAGAGAAATTACATCACCAATAACATGGCCATAATGATGATTATTGAAAAAGACCAACCAGATAGGTTCAGGAAAGAAGTAGTGTTGACATCGATCTACATTTCTAACAGAGGTATGTTGTTTCCGAAGGAAGGAAAGGATCCATATTATATTTGGTATGGAAATAATCCAATTGTGAAATACTATTGAATATTTGGGAGTAAGTGATTTATTCTCATTAAGGAAAAACATAGGAAATTTGAGTCATGTGGAGATGAGTGGATATTCCTTGGCTACTAAGGAAAAAGTAAATCATACAAATGCTTAAAAAAGGATGGAAAAAGTTGTTGAGTGAAATGATGTCATTGTAGTGGAGAATGAAAAGAGTATTCAATAGCACAGTGAACAATTTTCTAGTGAAAGAGATGAGGAGGAAAGCAGTGTAGGGGGAGTAGAGGTGGTTGATGATGATTCAGAATAAGAAACTAATGATGAGCATGAGGAAGGAAAATATGTATCTACACATAAGCTAAGGAGTCGAGCTGAAATTGATAGGCAGAATATCATTGGTGATCAGTCAGCTTCAGTTCATACAAGAAGAATGAAATCATTGTAGCAGACATATTTCTTATCCCAGGTAGGGCTGAAATGCTTTGTGGATGCACCTAAAGATGAAAACTAGCTTCAGGCTATGAATGAAGAGTTGGATCGGATTGAGAAGAATCAGATGTGGGAGATTGTTTTGAGGCTAGCAGATAAGAATTTCATCAGGACTAAATGGTTTTATTGTAATAATATGAATGAATATGGAACAATGATTTGAAATAAAGCACAAATAATGTGCTAAGGAAACTCCCAAATAGAGGTTATAGATTTCAATGAGACATTTCACTGATTGCAAGGCTCGAGACAATCAGACTATTCCTAGCCATTGCAGTGCAACAGAAATTCAAAGTGTTCCAGATGGACGTCAAATCTGCATTTTCGAATGGGGTTCTAGAGGAAGAAGTTTAAATCGATCAACCAGATGGTTTCTCATTCATGAGGATGAGAACAAGGTTTGTTGGCTGAAGAATGCGTTATATGGGTTGAAACAATCACCAAGAGCATAGTATTCAAGGCTTGATCAGTATTTGAAGAAGCATGGTTTCTAGCGTGGTAGAGTTGATTACAATCTCTATTTCAACAACAATAGTAATCAAAGGATGATGGTACTGGTTTATGTTGATAACATAATATTTGGCAGATCAAATGAAGCTCAGTACATACAGTTTTCAGAATTCATAAAAAGTGACTTCAAAATGTCTATGATTGGGGAGATTACATTTTCCCTTTGTTTACAGGTGTCACAAGTAAGGAATGAAACATTCATTTCTCAATACAAATATGATAAGTAGGTTCTGAGAAGATTAGGAATAGAAAATTCCATGGATATGATGACTCTGGTAGCAACCCGATGAGATTCTCAAAAGACGATGATGGCAAGGCAGTTAATTTAACAAAATACAAGATATTTATTAGAAGTTTGCTATACCTGATAGTGACAATAGATGATATTGTTTTCGTCATATGGAAAGAAGTGTGATATCAATGAAATCCCAAGGAAATACACATGCTTTTAGTGAAACGAAGACTTTAGTATATCAAAGGAGCTGTGGATTTTGATTTGAAATATACTAACAAATCTTAGTAAGATCTTTTGGGATATATAGATACAGATTGGTCCAGATCCATAGATGACAGGAAATCTATGTCATTAGGTTCTTTCTATCTTGGTGGTGTGTGTATTTATTAGATAAAAAGAATAAATATTTCATTTCATTGAGCACCGAAGAATCTGAGTATATTTGTGCCACTCAGGAATGAAAACAGTTATTGTGGATAAAGCAACAGCTTGATGATATGGGAGTTGAAGTGAAGTCTCTGATTGGAATCTAGTGAGATAACTCAAGTGCTATCAATATTAGGAAAAATATAGTCCATCACTAAATAAAAAATCACATTGAGATAAAATATCATTTTATCACAGAGAAGGTTGAGTAGGGAATCATGATGTCTGAGTATGTGCCTACAAAACTAAAAGTTGTAGACATTTTAATAAAGGCCTTACCCAGGGAATATTTTTATAGGAATTTATTAGCTCTGGGAGTCCTGTTGACTTCCTGCACATGAAAAGGTGTGTTTGTGTAACCCCCTCTCCCTAAGGTATGGTGTGTTTTTATCTACTATTCTAATATGTGTTCTTTAAAATGTCTCAAAACACATGGGAGTGAGTTTTGGGTTCATTGGCTAAGGGGGAGAAATAGTGACTCCTCATGGAGGAGAAATCATGGCTATGTAAGGGAGAAAATGTCTTAGTCAATGACATGGGGAGAAGCTGGCGGGTAGAGCATCGAGATAGTGGGAGAGCAATGAGATAAGGGGAGTATTTAATTTGATGACTCTAGAAGTGATCGATCAAAGAATAGATATCATGAAAACTGAGGATCATGATAAAAGAAGAAGGTATAGGTTTGAATGGTGTTATAAGGTTTCCAGTGATCAGTAATTGGTATCTTTATGGTATCAATGATTGGTGTCTAAAATGAAGTTATTCGTTGATAAACATTTCATACTACTCTTGTTTCTCACACTGAGCATTGATCATGTGGGCTTAGAGTATGTGGTGAGTGAATATTTGGTCACTATAGAAATCAAAAGAGGTGAAAGATGATAGATTATGAAAGGAGAATCAGTGTGGTATCAAAGTGAAAAAAATAATTTTGAGAAGAGTTTTCAACAAACCCAAAGGGAGATATTGTTGGTAAAAAATCTATCAAGATAACATTGTAGCATTTTTGGGATCATTGTGTTTGTTGACATTGTAGGTTTTCATGCTGAATTTTTTAGTTCTAGATATTTTTTTGACAATCCATGTTGGCAAAGAAGCATGAAAATGGAACATAATATCTGTAGGTGGTACAAAAAGAGCAGATACAAGGTGGCGTCATTTTCCAGTGTTTTCGAAATTTTTGGGGTCCAAAATTTGGAGTTTGGTGAGCATCACAAAATATAGATTTTTTTGAAGAACTCATCAAAATATGGAAAATGCATAAGCTTCGTTAATATGGGTTTCTTGATGTGGGTTTCATGAAGACGTGAATAAAGTTGATGGTGTTCTTCGTGATTATGATGAGCTTCAAGAATGACAGAGTTGAAGATCATTGTGGCTGCGAAGGGCATTGCGGAAGTGAAGGGAATTGTGAGTGAATCTTCGTGGTGAAGGCGAGAAGGAATTTATAGGATAATCCATTATTACTATGGGCTCTGTGAGCTAAATTTTTCTTTGGTGCTTCACAATTAGAGGTACTTTTGTCGGAAATTTTGATGCTTCGCGGTTTGATCTGACGTGGTGCTGACTTCACATGAATGGTTTGAGGGTCTATAGAATCGCCTATAAATAGACTTATACCCCCTTGATAGAAGTATAAAGTTTTATAAGAAAATTTTTTTTTCTCTCTAATCATGAAGTAGGTTCACAAAGACAGTGTGCTTCATGAAATAAGGAGCTTCGCGGTGGCTAATCGAGCTCTGTGAAAGAGGTGTGTTTCACGTTGGCTTAGTAAGCTTCGTGAAGGAAGTCACTTTTCGGCAGATTGAGATCTATAACGGACTAAGCTCTCTAAAGTATTGATCTTTGAGAAGGTCTCATATCTGTAAAGAATTGACCTCTGTGAGGAAACGAGCTATGCGAAGGTGTGTGCTTCGAGAAGATGTGGGGACTTCACAAAGGCTTGTTTGAGCTTCGTGAAATTGGGAGCTTTGCTAAGTACAGTGATTTGCGAAGGTATTTTCAAATTTTGTTGCCCAGTGATCAGTGGAAAAGGTTCATTCATCCATGGATGAAATTTATACTTTAATATATTATCTACATACATCGGAGGATGCATTTATTATTGACAATGAAGAGACCTACATGTTTATAAACTATGTGTGGGTGTTCAAAAGAAGCAGTGAGATCACATCAGTTGAGATAGTAGTGATTTCTAAAATTGTGAGTGGTTGTAAACCATAAGGGATAGTGATTCATCTTCAAACTTAAAAACAGAAGCGAGCTTATATTGGATATGATACACTAGCACATCATTATTGTATGCTCTTTAGATGTAGCCTAGTGAGGGTGAACTAAGAAAAATTGTTGTGCTCTGTGCATGCTTTAATTTTTTTTCATACTCTGCACTGGGAAAGATAAAGAAGAGAGTTTTTTCCAATGAAGAAACAAGATCAAAGGGGCAGTTTTTTTAGTCTGTCATACCCTGATTCACCCCCTCCCCCCTCAAGGTATATATCTTAGTGGACCTAACAACAGCTATATTATAATAAAGATATTTAAAATAACACTATTTCATTGTTCACTAAAGCTCAGTTTCTTGTGTAATGCATGCTATCAAATAGATTCATTGTTTCATGTAACAAATGATAAAATCAATGTTGCGTATAAGGAAATATATCTAAAATTTTATTTTTTTTGAAAAAAATCATAAAATCTCAGGATGTTATAGTGTAATCTAAATGAAGTATTTCAAAGAGTATGTAATCATCTAACCCAAGTCCTTCAAAGTTTATTTCTTCTTCTACTTCCTATAAATAATTGTATTTTTATAAAAATGATGAATTTATTATCAAAAATATATTTAAGCTTTATTATTTGAAGGGGACAAACATTTTTCACCTCATTTCTTTCAAATGGGAAATGAAAGTATCGTTCATGCGTACATGTGGAGTACTGCCTCCATTGAGTGATATGATTCATTTTACTTGGGAATATTCCATAGTTAGTAATGATTTTGAATTTTATGTTTATATGTAATTTTTATGAGATAATTATTCTTATTTAATTATAAGATCTTATATACTTTCTTTCCTTGTCATCCATTGAAAAATGATAATGTTTCTCGTGTGTATGTTTGGACTACCCCCTCCATGAGGGGATGTGATTTGTTATTCATTTACACTTTTCAAGGATGGTAGTGAGGATATATTTAAAAATTATATATTATATTTAATATAAAATAATGATTCTAAAAATTTGAATTATTATTTACCTTTCTTTCACTCCATCCATTGAAAAGTGGAATCATCACTCATGTGTATGTATGGATTACCATATCCTTGAAGTAATGTAATTCATTTTTCATAACCAATTCATATATATAGTTATAAAATTTAATATAATGACTAAATTTAATAAGTTTTAAATGATTAAAATTTTAGAGATACAGAAACCATGATCAAAGAATAGGATCAGAACTTCTAAATCAAAACATCTAGGAAAAATGAAAAGTTATCACATGAAATACTGATTTTAGTAGAAAAAAATATTACTAAATGGGTGAAAAGATGTTATAGATAAATAATATATGGTATGATATATATTAATAGTTTCCATAATAGAATTGTAATAAATTTATATTTATTATATAAGAGGTTTGGACCCATATGAAGTAAGAAAAAACTTAAGGCAGGGGTTTCTTGACTCCATTTTTTTATCAGACATCTGTTATATTCACTAATTGTTTCATTTATATTATGTATATAATACAAATTAATGTATTTTATGATGTATCTCAAGAAAATTATTTATATTTTCAAATTAACTTCATTTTTTCTCTTTTATGAGGTTTTGATTCCAAGATTACCAAGGTGCTAAGAGTTTATGTTATAATCTCATTTATTTTCAATATTATCCATGCTAAATTTATTTTTATGAAAATTTATTGGATATTATCTTATAAACATCATCTATTTTATTATATTTTCATTAATCCTAGAATTATTTAGGTATTGGTACAATTTTTCTCTATTTTGTACTTAAAATGATCAATGAAATGTTTTTAAATAAAATTTAACCTTATTTCATCTTATGTCGATGCACTTTCATCCCATGTCCAAGATCATAAAAAATATTTCTTGATATTTTTACCTATACTTGAAATATTTTCAAAAGTCCATTTTATTACATTTTAGTTTATATACAAAGGTTTAAAAGCACTCTTTTTAAAAAACATTTTTTGATCAAGTCATTATATGTGAAAAGAATATTCTCTTTTAACATATATGGTATTAATGAATTTTCCTACTATCATGTATGTTTATTACTTTTCAGATTCCATTACAAGTTTCCATGATTATTTTGAATGAAAATTTTTTCAATGGAATTTTGGATACTTTTTTATTTTAAATAAGTGATTTCAAAAATAAAAGGGTATTTTCCTCAAGTAATATTGTAGTGGTATTTTAAAGTAATTTTACATCCATGATAACGTCCTTTGATATTAATTATTCTTAATTTTGGATATTATCTTATAATACCATCACAATTATTTCTCTATATGGTTTTTTATTATGATAATGATATGTTTACAATGCCTCTTTATTTTCCATGGGTTATTCTACAATGATATGATAAATGTTTTATGATTATATAGAACACATATGTATGATTTTCATTATGTGATGTGCGGTTATATTATAAACCAAGGAAGGTTGGTTATGTTATAAACCAAGTATAGGTGGATCGGTTATAAATCAAGGATGGGTGTTTATGTTTTAAACCAAATATTGGTGGGTCGGTTTTATCACACCAATGCATTGGGTGAAGAATGATATCTAATGAGATAATAAAGATTAAAATGGGTAGTTAACCTAGTTTAGTAAAGAACTATTCCTACTATGATAGTCTTGGTGGTGAACCTTGACTATGTAAATGATGGAATAGGGAGTGAGCCAAATCCACTATGAAATTTTTAGAAGTTATCCTTAACTAAGGAACTGATTTTATATGTTTATGTTTATACTAAAAATATATGTTTTTTGATTATGATATGTTCTCATGGAATATGTTTGATTATATATGATTATAAATACTTATTTATTACATATTTTTTTAAAAAAATTATTCATTTATTCATGATTAAATAGCTTGGACTGATGGGGTATGACTTTCTCAATTTATGATCATGTTCTCATACCCTTATGTTTATGTTCACTTATGATCATTAATTGATATCTCATATGTTTTCTCATACATGTAATCTAATCTAACCCTTTATTATGATTTCTTATACCCAAGACACCAATAAGGGATCGATGACTGATTCCATGGATATACGAGAATAACTAATAAATTTATCACTATAATTTTAAGTCTTATTTCATGTTTTCATTTGTAATATAGGAATCATGTATATATCTTGTCTACAAAGACTACTAAATAATTTTATCCTTTAAGATGTGATCTCTTTATCATATTCCAATTTAGTAGGATAATCATCATATATGGGTTATTGTATTTATGTTGTAACATAAAATTCATTCCATTTTCAAACAATCCAGGATAAAATTGGGGAAAACTAGACAATTACTCTATACCTATTATAAGGTGAATGCAATCATTATTTGATAAGTTTTTCCACATAATTTTTATTTATTTTTATATGTTTTAATGTCTTAATTTGTCTTT
The DNA here is from genome assembly GCA_963277665.1 of Viscum album. Lineage (NCBI taxonomy): Eukaryota > Viridiplantae > Streptophyta > Magnoliopsida > Santalales > Viscaceae > Viscum > Viscum album. Next base: position 207,126,399 of record OY728146.1, on the reverse strand, counting down.
AAATATTTAATTATAGTTTTTTTATTCTATAGAATACTTTGTCAATTGATGTAAATTATTAAGATTATGTGAATTTTCTATTGTTTATCTGAATTTGTCTCTAATTATATTTGAGTTATGTGAATTAATTATTTATTTATTTTGTTTTTTCTCTAAATCTATTAACTAAATATTATTTTAAAATTTAATCCATTTAATATATTTATTTTTCACAGCGCAGTCAATATTTTTTCAGTATTTTTGATAAAGTTATGTGTGGTTGTTTGGTTATTGGAAATTTGATTGAGGGGAAAAGTGACCATGCCCAGTGGAAACATTTAATTTTATTTAATCCCCATGTTTTAATATGATGTTATGTTCACGAACCCAATGTATTTATTATCAATATCACATTTTAATCTAACATTAGGTTTGGGAACCTATCATATATTGGATGAACCACGTGTTGGTAAACCCCACATTGGTTAATTTGATCCCCACATTTAGAAGATGAACCACATGATTCATAAGATTTTAATTTATGAGGTTGTGTACCAAAATCCACATAATTAGTGAATTGGTTGTTGATCAAGATAAATTTTTTTCATGTGTGTTCTTTTGGAATCAATGTCATAACTTTTCAGGAGCTAGAAGCTAATGATGTTTTGTGATAAAAAACCTTTGAATTAGGAAGTATATAGGTTATTGGGATCTAGTCAAGCTTGGGATTGCGAAATGGGGAGAGGAATATAGAATATAGGTTTTGAGATTATGGTTTCTTGTTAAAGCTTATAGAATTCATTTCAAATATGGATGAAGATAGAATTGAGCTGAGATTGTAACAAGATTCATATTATGTTATGACTAAATCAATTGTACATAGATATTTTGCAATATTTGGAAGTGGAAAATATTCTTCACATGACCTTTATATAAAAAATCATAAGGACCAAGTATATAATAGTTCCTATGAAATTATTATGTGATTAGATGATTGCTATATATTTTTATTCTTCAAAAGATATTTTTTGATACTGTGGAGGATCTCTAATTGTAAATAGGGAAGGCATCTCAAATAAAGAATGAAGAGAATAATCATAAGATCTTTTAAAGGGATCTAATAGAATGCATTACTGATAATTCTAATTAATATGAATAATGGAATTCTCTCCTACACTTTGACCGTATTCGACTAAATTTTTTTTGGTTGTAACTAGTGGATTTTAACGTTGAAGTATTTCTAGGTTTTAATTTCATTAATTTAAATTTTTAAATTTTATATAGGTTATTGAACACTGAGATTCAATCATTTATTGATGTTAAATTATTCTATCCTTTCATTAATAATTTCCTTTCATTCGAAAAATGTAACAACGCTGATTGGAGTTTGTTGGTCACTTAATTTGTATTACTAGTTAAAGATGAGTAAGAGTTTTAAGTTAATCCACTTTATTTAAATTATTCAATCATTTATTGTGGATTTTGATTATATAGGTAATTGATTATTCCATTGTACACAATGATAATTAAGTGAATTTATCGAATGTCTTTTTGAAGAAATAGAAAACTAAGATCTCAGTTGTTAACCTCAATTTAACAAACTCAATGAAATTCATGTTTTGATATTTTTATACATGAATTGAGAGAGACATAATTATGAACTTATTTTGAAATAATATTTAGATATTAAACCATGATAATCTCTAGTTCTAGAAACCACTTCTTCATTCTATTATATTCATTTTTTCACTTTGATATTCCATTTTATTGAATTCACTATAGTTTTTTTACTATTAATTTCATCTTAATTAGTGTATAAAATTAGTTTTATTTTTATTTCAGCAAAAAAATCCCCCCTAGAAATATATAATTAAAATTAATAAAAAACATGAAAGTAAGAAACTTTATAAAGACAGTATCATTAGAGAAAAATCTAGTATCTGTTATACTATATAACTAAGAGTAAAAATATTATGTGAGGTTTTATAATGACAATTAAAATCTGTTCTCTTCAATTGGTTCCGCTATTAAGGAGGTTTTCAAGGAGTTTTGAGAATGTTTCTAAACGAATAATAAAACTATTATTAAAAAAATAAAAAAAATATTTAATAATGAAATAATGAAAATTGAGTTTATGTGTCATAAAATAACCATGAAACTCCAGATTTAGAAAAGTTATTAAATATTAGAACAAGAATATTTTAAAAAATAATTCATTAAAATAGAAATTTCAAAAAAAATGAAACATCATAATACAAACCACTAAAAATATATTTAATAAAAAATAAAAACATGTAAAATTTAAAAAAAAAAGGTCAAATAATGAACTCTAAAGGTGATTTATTATCATATTATTAAAAATAAATTTAAATATATATGATACCAAGAAATAGTTCTAGGGTTTGATCTTAGATCAAGAATGATTAACTATTTACAAAAATTTCATAGATCTCTGACTGAGGACATACACAAGAACTTACAATAATTTCACATGGTGTGCATTCCTATGAAACCCTAAATGGTTAGTAAGGATCAGATTAAGATAAGTCTTTTTTCCATTTCCTATGATGAGGTGGCTAAGGGTTTTCTTTACTACCCCCAATCAACTTCTATAATAAATTTCAACCAACTTAAGAATTTTTTTTGAAATGTTTTTTCCAACCTCTAGGATTTTCTAACTTTGAAATGATTTATGTGGGACTAAAATGTTAAAAGGGGAGAGTCTACATGAATATTGGAATAGTATTAAGATTTTTTATTCTATATTCTCTCATCACTAGGATTTTGATCAGCTTTTAATCCAATATTTTAAAGAAGGAATATTATTAATGGATATGAGTATGATAGACACTATTACTGGAGGTGTTTTTGTGGATAAGACTCCCATTGATGCTAAAAATATCATATTTAATATGGCCCAAAATTCAAAATAGGTCGGTGCTAAGGGATTAATTCATGTCAACCTGTCCATGGAACTATATATATAAAATTCTGTGAATTCTCTTATTGAAAATCAATTTAGTGATCTAATGCATATGATGAGATATATGTTCTTGAGCTCTATCCTTCCACAAAATCAACTTAAATCGGTTTTTCTAGTTCATATGCACTATATAATTTTTCTAATTTTGATCATTTTAATGATAAATTTTTACAATTTTAAGAAACTTGTAAATATTATAATGGGATATTCAATTGAAAGTTTTTCAAGAATAAACAAAACTGTCAATTTCACAATTAGAACAATCATTCTTAACCCTTTTAACCCAAACATAATTTCAACAAATATTGTAATTATAAATAGAATAATTGGTTTAGGAAACATGAAAAACAAATAGATATTTCCAACCCCAAAATTTCAATCAAAATCATAAGTAAAGTCAAGAATAATTTTTTAGTCAAACTAGAATGAATTTCACAACTATTAAAAATCAATACATCAAAACACTATAAAATATAAAAAATAATTATTCACACCCTGAGGAAATGGTTGTACAACAACAAAAAAATTCTTAACAACAAAAATTATTTTTATATAATATGGTAACCCAAATGGGTCAAATGGAAACTAAAATTAGTGGTATGAATAATTAAAAAAATGGTGATTTTCTATCATAAGATTTTTTGAAACTGAAATAAAGATATAAAGTTAGTGTTAGACTTCTAAGAAGTGGAACTAGAACTCAAAATCCAATATATGAACTCAACTAAGTATAACCTTAAAAGTATATTCCCACTTTTAAAACAAATGGAAAACCACATTGATGAAATCACAAAACTACAGTTTGAACTAGTTCATGAAACTGTTGAATTTATTCATGCACCCACGATACACAAACCTACAGGGTAGGGAAAAATAATAAGAAAGAAATAAATATTAAAGGAACTTATGAGGATTTTATAATTTTTATGGGATCTTAAAAATAGAATAAAAGTTTAAATATGATATGAAAATATATAGGGATCCATTAAATTAAAGTTTAGGTAGTCATCCTATTAAGAATAATGTTAAAAAAAATTGACAAAGATGTTCTTAAAACATTGAGAAACCAGTTTGACATTTCTTTATTAGATCTTGTGAAATATATACCTATATATATTAAATTTTATAAGGAAATTTTTATTATTAAAATAGATAATGTTTCATCTATGATAAAACATTCTCTCCTTGAGGATGTTATGTCCTTGGAAAACAAATATCTAAGGATTCTTTCTTAGATTTAAGAGACTCTATAAATGTCATTCAATATTCTATATTTTTTCAATTATTATTAAATATCTAAAGAAGTTATTAATATTAGTCCATCTAGCTAATTGATGTTTATCCAATCCAACTTGAGTAATTTGAGTTATGTTGGTAAGGGTAAAATATTTTTTCTACTTATTTTTATGTGTTAGATATAATGAATGTAATGTTTAGCACACATTCTGTTTTGATATTTGGTAGAAACTTTTTTAAAACTTATAAGGATATAATAAATGTTCACAGAGGAACTTTTTTATTTATATTTTAGAGGTAAAATGGTTAATTTTCATTTCTTCAAATAAATAAATAAAACTGGATGAAGATCATTTTTTACAATAAGTAAATGTGATTCATTGGTTTTCTATAGAGTTTTTTCCGAATTTTCTTCAAAATAACCAAACTATGAATTATTTATGAGAGGTAATTTTTCGTGAGCATGAGTTAAATGAAACAAAAATCTTGAAAATTATAATTATTTAAAAAAAACGTTTTTGATGAAATAATATGTAGTTTTTACATTTATTAACATTAAATTAATGGAACTTTTAAGGATTTTTTTTGAGAATGATGTTAACATTCATGATGATATTTCTGTGTTTTCTAGAAAATGTAATGATGCTAAAACGTAAGAATTACTGTGAGAAATTGAACCTATAATGGTTGAAACTAATTTAAATTATACTCAACATGACATATTTATAAAAAATTATTATTTCTATAAATATTTTTTCAAGTGATTCCACTATTTTTGAATTTTAATCTACTCAAAATTTCATAGAAGATTCACTTTATATTTTCACTAAAATATGAAATTTCCATTAAATTTGACATGTGTAGTTTGTCTAAGAATAATTTTAATTCTAGTATAGAATTTTTTTTATTTATGCTTTATTAGGTAATTATATAAAGGATGAAAGAGAAGTCAAATACCCAGAAAAAACATTTTTCTAAAGGGGAAACCCACCTCTACTTGAGATTAAGGATTTTCCTAAAAATTTTAACTATTAATAATTGGTAAATAGATGAAAATTTATTTTCATAGTTTCATGTGGATTGTAAAATGAAAAATAGAACCAACTCTTGTAGGTCCTTAGAGAGAATAGAAAGTTCATAAGGTGGTCCTTAGATAACTTACTATAGAATAAACTTTCTTTGTGTATACATGGGATTGTTTTAGAGGAACATTAGATACATGTTTAACAATACCAAAAGAAGTTGAATACTACCATTTTTTGATGTTTTCAAAAATGAGGTGGCTACCTTGTTGACTAATAGTATAATTTACCCCATTTTTTATATTCAATGGGTATTTCTATTCCATATTATTCCTAAAAAATGTTTTAATTGAATTTAAGATTTAATTTCTAGAATTAGGGCCTTCTTGATTGATCAATAAGTTTAGGGTATGAATTTATTATAGGAGGATTAATTTAGAGACTAGAAATACCCACTTTACCTTACCTTTCTTTAATCAAATACTTGAAATGTTAGCTATTCAAAACCATTATATATTCCATGACTTTTTTTTGTATATTTTCATATTCATAGGGTTCTATAGGACCAAGATAAAAACAAATTTTACATGTCCTTTTAGTAACTTTTTATATAGGATAATTCCATTTGGACTATGTAAATCCCCCACCACTTTCCAAATATTCATGATTAGAATTTTTTATAAAAACCAAATCGGAATGTATGGAGGATTTGTGGATATTTGTAGTGTATGGTCTATATTTTTTATCAATATGATAAGTTTAATGGTTTTATTAGAGTCTTTATTGAAAAGAACCTTGTTTAGAACTATATGATGTGTCATTTTATAGATGTGAGTGGAATTGTTCTTGGTCATGGAGTATCTAGAAATTGAATTAAAGTGGATAAGTACAAGATTGAAATTATCTCTTCACTGTCTTTTCCAAAGACTATGAAAGATATTATATCATTTCTAAGCTATATAGGATTCTATAAGATGTTTATGAAATACTTTAGTTTTATTTCTTTACCTTTGAAAAGTCTTATATAGGAATATGTTCATTTTTTCATTGATATGAATTGTAAGCAATCCTTTAATGAAAATAAATATAAGTTAGTTACCTACTAATAATTTAACCAACTAATTGAAACTTTCCTTTTGAATTGATGATTAATGCTTCAAAATTCACTTTCAGATCAATTTGTAGGAAAAGAGTGGAGAGAAAATCTCATGACATTTATTATTATTATATAACTTTAGATGATTACATATGAAATTACTCCAAAAAATAGTAATAATTATTATTCATTGTGTTTTACCTTGTTAAATTTAAGTTTTATTAATTGGAATCCAATTTTTTTCTTGTCACAAACCATTATTATATTAGATATCTCATAAAGAAACGGGTGTCAAAACCAAGGCTGGTTGGATAGATCATGTTGATCCAATAATTTGACATAGGGATCAAATATAAAAAAGGAATTGAGAATATTGTGGATAGTAATTTAATTAAGATAACTTCTTAGTTATTTTTGGATAAATAGTATTTTTAATCAACTCGAGATATTTTCCATATAGATAAATTCTATTCTTTTGTTGTAGATAAGTGACCATGGTATTTATACATAGTTAATCACTTAGCTGCTATGTAGCTCATCATTTGTGTTCAAAACAATGGGTTGAAAAATTAATTCATAATTTTGGGAAATATTTCAAGTATAGTTATTACTTATTAAATATGGGAATTGATTACATTCCTAGGATATATATCATGTATTTTGATATTTATGCAATTCTGAAATTCTATCATAATTTGAGTTGTGTAAGTCACTTTGGGTCCTAGATAACAAATAAAAATGTGTTGGATTGATTATTACTTTTCCTACCATCATTAAAGATTATCAGGTGTTCTTTAGTACCTATAAATATTTTCAATTCAAAGGAAAATTTTTTTAAATACATGATATGTCAAAACAACCTTTATAGTTTTGTGATATTTTTATCATTTGGGGAATATATTTTATGGATAATTTTTCTAATTTCATTGGATTTTTTCACATCCTTCTTACTATATACTATGTGTCTAGGTTGACTTAAATTATACCAACTATAATTGATGATGCTATTGTGGTATCATTTTTTTCAATATTAATTTGTAGTTTAGATTTGGGATGATAAGGTTTATTCTTATTTAATATGGAAAACATTTCTATTATAGGACATTAGACGATTTAATAAAAAGATATGGATTATTCATAAAGTTTTTATAACCTATCATCCCTAAACAAATGGTGTGGTTGAATTTTTAAATGGAAATATCAATTATATTCTAGAGAAAAAATGAACTTGAATTGGAAGGATTGGAGTTTAAGGAATGAAGATGCTTTGTGGGAATATAGGACAGCCTATAATATTCCAATAGGGATGTCACCTTATAAGATAATCTTTGTTATAGACTTTCATCTACCTCTAGAGTTATAAAATAGAGCTATTTGGCCTGTTAATTCCTGAAATTTGAATCAGTTGGAAGAGAGAAGAATTTGTGTTTGAATGAGTTATAAGAAATTTTTTGATAGACTTATATTTTTCCAAAATACCTTAGTAGTTTATATGTTATTGTTCATTAAAAACATTTTTTATTTACTAAAAAGTTTATCTTAAGTGTTTCAAAATATTATATAAATCTATTCTTAAGGATTATAAGTTATTTGATGAATAAATTATAAAGTAATTTATCTTATGAGACTGTTAAGAAATTAATTTTATGGATAATGTAAGTTATATTTTTTTCAATGGAATTTTATCTAATGTGTTAAGTTTATCTTATGTATAAAATATTTATTAATTGAAACAAATTTTATATATTTACTAAAATATTGATTTTGTGCTAAATGATTTTATCTTATTGAATCTTTGCATCAAAAAATATTATAATAAATAAGTAAAGTATATTACACATTAGAAAATTTATCTTATAATGAATTCATGATCATTAAGCAATGTCATATAGATATTTAGTGATTTATTTTATATTACGAATAAGGTATTCATAAATGAATCATCTTACAAAATTCAAATAAATTAAAATAATTCGTTTGTATTGTGAAAATTATATATTATCTTATGAAATGGAGTTTTTCTATGAAAATATGAGATCTAGACTATGTATCTTATGCAATATAGAATTAAAATATATAAAGTATTTTATCTCAAGAACCTTCTTTGTAAATTAACTTATGAGAATGGTAATGTCAAACAATTATCTTATAATGATATAGATATATTATAAATTTTTATGATTATACTCTTACCATTAGTATAACATCATGATAAGACAACTTATTATTTTTCTTCCATTAGAAAAGGAGTTCATCAAAAAATTAATAATAGATTTTATCAAAGTGAATTTTTTCTAAGAATGTAAATATTTGATAAGAAATATTTCATGCATATTTACAATAGAAGTTCATTCCATATTTATAAAAGAAGGACACCTGCCATTAATATATTTTCACTTAATTCATTCAAAATGATTATTCACTCGAATTTTGGGATTATTAAGCATGATTAAGTTCAAATTTCAATGATAATATATAAATTGAAGAGTTTTCTACTGCAAGAAAACAATACAAAATAACAGAGGCATATAAATGGTAATGAAATTACTTTTGCCTCATACAATGCTTTAAAGAAAAATACATGAAGCTTACCTATAGTGTTTGTTCTTAGAACATTTGTTTTCAATTGAATAACTTAGATAACTACACTTAGAATGATTTCATCTTCCCTAGACATTAATTCATCTTCAATCAGTTTCTACATGAAATTATATGCTACGTCATTTTCCAAAATTTATTTATTTATCCCTATTTATATCTATACTCATTTTAATAGTGTGTTCTAAGGTCATGGACAGTCCATGTAAAGGCAGACTCTAGTTAAAATCTCTTATACCTTTATAATAAGTAATAGTAATATCCACTTAGGTGGGAAGCCCTGGAAAAAGAGGTGGTATAGTGAAAATCACCAAACTCATTGAGTAGAGTTATGGTGGAGTGGACTAGGAGATATTTTTTCCCTGTACAACTATAAATATCTCATTCTCGATCTTTTTTTTTTTGAATTTATTTACACTCTTTGTTTATATTAAAAAATTATCAGAATATTCATACATTATAGAGGGTGTTATTAATGTGAAGAAAATTTTTGTGAAATCAATTCACCCCCTCCACCCTCTTGAGTCTTAGTACAGTCATTCTATGACCAAAAAATTGGTATCAGAGGATGTGAATTTTTAGTTCTCAGCTATCAAAGGTAAAAGTATTAATATCATCTTAAAATGGATAATGTTTTTTTAACAAAGATGGAATATCTAAGGTCAGATCGCCTTACTTTAATAGAGAAAATTATGGTTTCTAGAAAGAATAGATGATAATATATTTTATAAAATATGTCCTAAAAATATATTTTAAAGTTTTAAAGCCTTATGAGATTCCCAAGACACAACTTGAAACATGGGATGCTAACATTGAAGCGAACTTGGGTTTAAACTCCAAATCCATGAATATTATCATTTTGTGGACTTGCTCTAGATGAGCTCAATAAATTTTCACAATTTTAAATAGCTCATGAAATGTAAAATACCATTTCAGTGGATTATAAAGGAAAACATGTGACAATTATTAGATATAACTCCTCCAAATTTATGTTTGGTGCTTTCAAAATAATGGAAGGATAATTCATCACCCAACTAAATAATAGAATCACTAAGGTTGTAAATAATGTTGATTCCTTATGAACACCCATTAATTAAGTATATCAATCTTTTAAAATATTCATAATTACACCACCAATATATAGTGTATTCTCATCTTCCATTTGGCAACCAACAGACATTAAATTTTTGAAAATAAAATATCTTATTGGAACTCATATAATGTACAAAGATGAGGTGTAAAATGAATCTAAAGTGTATGAATTTGTTGATTAGAAAAATTTTGTGTTGAAGGTTTTTTACTTTTAAATATGATAAAGAAGAATAAGATTAAAAAAATTGAATCATCTAGAGAAGAATATACCTCAATAATATTGGTATTATATGATGAACTTGGAAAATTTACATGAAAGATTATAAAGTTATATAATAGGGGAAGATATTTTCAAAAACCCTTCAATATGTATGAGAATCCTGAAGTAAATTCTATAGAAGTTATATTCTATGAGTTTATGAATCTTTCCAACATCAACATAGACTATCTCTAACTATAAAAATGAAAAAGTATGAGAAAACGTATATTAAAAAGGATTATATAAGAAGAAACCCAATAAATCCATTAAATTAATGTAGAGTTATTATAAAGAACCCATTGAAGACACACCTTCAGAATCTGAAGCTACAATTTCTAATAAAAAAGAAAATATGTGCATTATAGAGCACTTTGATAAGGAGTATTATTTTTATTCTTTTTAGCATGAATATAAATCAGAAAAGTAAAATTTCTCTTATAAATAATTAAATGGATATTTTACCATCCTATAAAAAATATGAACTCTTATTAAAGAAAAAAATACCTCAAATATTCATACAATGATTTTATTAAAGAATAAGAAAACATAAATATAAAAAAATTGATTTAAAAACTAATCTGCAAAATTATAATGCATCATGCATTGAACATTGTGGGATTATCCCAAAATAAGTTCAAGATCATAAAGATTTTTCTAGTATTTTTACTAAGGGGGGATTAAAAAAATAAAATCCATGTTAAAAACAACCCAAAAGAAAGAAATATATTATGTGAAGCAAGCATGGAAAACCTAATCATTATAGAAATTATTTTACACCAAGTTTTAAAATTAAAAATATGTTTAGTATTAGATTAATTCAATGTGAAATAAATGGTAAATTTTTAAATTAATGATATCTTTTAAATATAAAACTATGTATAACAAATAAAATTGTTTTCTCCAAAAAAATTTCCAATTTGAGTTTTATTTTTGGAAAATTCAAATAGATTTGGGATCCCAAATATTTTGTATTTAACATTGTTTTAACCAACTGTTTTTCGAGACCAAAAATTATTTTTGTTTAATTTTTCTTTTAAAGGAATAAGAAACATGAAAAAAAGTGTAAAATGGTTTATTGATAGTGTTTTTTCAAGGCATGTGAGTGTATTTTTCTCCAAATTCCACTCACTATCAATAATTAATGGATGCCATGTCGAATTTGGTTGTAAAAAAAAGGATAGATAGTTGGAATTGGATCTATTATAAATCTATTTTCAATCTTCATCAATAAAGTTATTTATTTAGAAGGTTTAAAGTAAAACCTAATAAGTATCTCCCAAATTTGTGATGAATGTTATTCTATTGATTTTTTTAATAATTTTGGCTTAGTTTTTAATAATTTATCTTTTATGTTCAAGGAACCATGAACTAAAAATGTATATACCATAGAACTAAATTTTTTGTGTAGATATAATGTAAATTATTTTAATACTAAAATTTAAAGACCCATAATTCCCATGGAAATTTTTAAAAAAAAATATATGGGAATTTTACGACTCCACAGTTTCTAACGGCGCCTGATTCTGAGGCCCGGTGTGCCTGGAATCATTTTCAGAAGTTTTTTTCAGGTATGTTCAGTAAATGTACGTGCGGGATTTTATAACTTTTGAATCAGTGCCTGGAAATGAATTCTGAGGGAACTGTTTAACTCACAGCACCGGTGTTTTCTTAGTGAGAGATTCACCGTAGTTGTGTTCTGACATGAGTGGAATATGGTTTTTGGATGGTTCTTACTTTTAATAAAATAATGTGTAAACATTATTTTATTTGGTGGAGCTTAAAACCACCAAGTGTTGGTTGGAGGTGGGGGCCACCACAATATAACCTCCCATGAGAGGTTATAGTGGTGGGTCCCACCCGGGCATAACCTCCCTTGGGAGGATAATTATAGCGGGGGCCACCCAAGCATAAACTCTCAATTAAATAGTAGGGTGGGACCACCCGACCCCTATTAATGGAGGAGGATAAAACCTCCCAACTCTCCCCCGTTAATGAAGGAGAGCCACTTGACTTCCTCACCAATTAATGTGCAACCGCACAGGAATTAAATTGCTGGATCTGGGTTTTAATTCACTAATTTGAATTTCTTTACAACATTAAAATAATAAGAAACTCTTATTATTCCGTTGGCATAATTCTCTTTGGTGAGAGCTTTTGAGAGGATCATGGGAGAAGACTTCTAAGGAAGAACACAAAGAATGCAAAGAACGTCAGCGATGCTCTTCTCCTCTGACCTACTTCCTCAGGCTTCTTCAAAATGGAACGTGATCGTCTTCCTCAAAAGGACGACCATATTTCTGCGATGTCAACAAACGTCTACCAGCGAATCAAAGTTAGTGGTTTTTATTTCTTGAAGTTGTTAAACTTTTTCTTATCTCCTTCGTCAGATAGAAAGGGTTTGTTTCGGACATGTTTTAATCAACTTATTATCACGTAGAGCCTTTTGACTTCCCCCATTAACATGGAGTATGCGGGCAAACCTATCATGGCCTGACATTCTCTATCGTTCTACTTTCTTGTGACGCCCTACGGCATGGCGAAGATGCGACGGTGACAAAGGTTGTACACATGGAGACAAAAATAATGGGGGTGAACAAAGGTCGCGCTACCTACAGCCTCCGTGAATTACGCCACCCCCGCGGTGCCTCGGTGTGCTACCCACACCAGGTTCCCCACACCCATTCTGTCGTACACCCAATGCCCCGCGCCCCTGACGGCGCGCACCCAGCGCCCCACGCCCCCGTCGGCCCACACCTGGCACCATGTGCCCCTTCCGGCGTCCTCCTGGCACCCCATTCCCCTTCCGGCACACTCCCGACACTCGTTCCCATTTCGGCGCACTTTTCGGCGCCCAGCGCTCCTGCCGGCGCACTACCCAGCGCTCGGTGCCCCCTACGGGCACACTGCCCGTCTGCCCGGCTCCTATCGTGGCATGCCCGGTGTACCCGTGGCCTGCCCGGAGTCTAGCCTACCCGCCTGCACCCCGTGCAGCCTTCCCTTTGGCCTCCCATCCACTGTCCTCATGATCTGACCTGTGGTTCCCCCTCAGTGTCGCTGGCCGAACCGGCCCAGTCTTCTGGGCTGAGTTACTGAGCCGCCTACGTGGCGATTATCAGGTCGAACGGCCCTCGCGGTCCGCTGGGCTGGGCCCAGCGGACCGGGTCAAAACTCAACGAGCTGACCCGCCCAATGGGTTGGGTCAGACCTAGCGAATCTGACCGGGTCACCCCAGACCCGGTCGGCCCAGACTGGGTTGGGCCGAGTCAGTCCGACTGGGTCGGACTGGACCCGAGCCCATTAGTGACCCTTTACCTTCTTGGGCCATATCTTTGGCATCGGGCGTCCGTTTGACGAACCGTTAGCGGCGCTGGTACTCTTGGAGCATAGTCTTCCATTTGAGTATGCCCCACTGGAGTTCAAGGTATAGTTGAGTCAAAGTCAGGTTGGTTCAAACACAAATCCAACCGGGCCCCCAGGACTAAAATGATAATAACTCACATACCGGGACTCTGATTGTTGTGTCTTCTATTGCGTTGAGACCCCGATGATGTGGCGGCCCCTTGAGATACATCCACCTGAGAATTCATGACACTTGGATTATCGAGCAGTAGCTTGTAGAGTAGATCCTCCCGGAGACAAGCAGACGGAGTGTGGAGACCTAGTAGTTGTAGACCTGACGACTGCTTGACCGATTCGACTTTGAGTGATTCGACTAGCCTAGTGGAAGGAGTTCCCAGTTTGGCAGCATACCCCCAATGGACGAAGTGCCTGGTTTGGAAATAGACCGGTAGTACTTGACAGGAGGACTACCTCTGACCGCTATTAGAGGGAGCTCCCGGTTTGGTGGCAGACCCACAGCGGATGGAGCGCTCGGTTTGGTAGCAGACCTGTGGTACTCGATAGAAGAGTACCTCAGTAGTCTATGGTTAGTGAGTAGCATCTCGGAGTCATGACATGGCCACTGTACTCGACAGAGGAGGATTTCTCCCACAGTCGTGATTTCGATAATGAAAATCCGTGTTTGAGCTGAGTCAATGACCTTTGTGTTTTCCTCATGATTGAGATGGGTTACTTGATAACTTACGTATATGTATGTACATATACCTAAGTAATGGATATCAATTTAAGTCATACTTTCTGGTTTATCCTTGTTGGATTTTTTTGAGAACTTGAGGGTCTCGGGGTCCCTACTGAGTATCGTTATACTCACCCCTGCATGGGCTATGCATGCACCTCATTGTGTTGGATGCAAACGACGGACAGCGCTGACGGAGGCCAGGAGCGCCAGGACTGGATAGTACCCGGAGGAGTACCTTACGACGTATTGGTACATGGTGGAGTCTGATGGACGTGGAGTGTTGGGGAGGACATATGTACCGACCTTTAGGTAGAAACCCCAGAGGATGATCCAGGAGATGCTTTCACCTTTCAGCTATTTTTTCCTTTTTCGTTGTACTTGTTTTCAGTTGTATTTGTACTTTAAATTTGGGCTTGTATTCTGGCCCCCTTTACTTTAGTACACTTTTTATATAGATTTTACTTAGTGTTTTCATCCACTTGTACTCTGGTTGTGTGTGTTTATGATTTATAAAGGAAATGCATTCCCAGTTTTAGGGAATTATGCCTTTTGTGCTAGTCGCCAGCCCCTGGCCTATGGAAGGCGGGCTTGGGGTAGTCACGATATGGGCCCTGGGGGACGGGTCCTGGCAAATTGGTATCAAAGGACGTCGGTTCTACCATAGAACATAAAAACTCTAATCTTTCTTTACTGTGAAGAAATAGTTTTAAGGGTACTAAGTGTGGTTTTCAGTTCAGGGAATCCAATGTTGGTGCGGGTGGCCGATGTTTCCATACCCCTTGACCCTGACTCCGGATTTCTGACTTAGTGCTCGAAAACACTGATTGCGTGTGTGTTTCAAAATTTTTCTTTAAGTCAAATCAAACCAGGTCAGCTCACTAGGAATAGTATTTTGACCGTGTTGCATCTTTTTCTTTTAGGATGCCTCCCCGCAGACGACCATCTAGAGCCCCAAGAGTTGTACATACTGATAGCACGCAGAGTGACAAGGCCTCAGTAAAGGACCCTCTTCCAGTTGAGGCACCAGCAGAGGCACCAGCGGTACTACTTCCCCTTGGGCCACTGATGCCACTAGCCCTAGTAGAAGACGATGCATGCCGCTTGAGCACGTTGCATGAGTTCCAGTGCTAGAGGCCACCCAGGTTTCTAGGGAGAGATGGACCCACAGGCAGCTAAGGATTGGCTAGAGGCTATGGTGAGAGTCTTCAGGCTGGTAGGGACACCAGCAGACTACATGGTGATCCCTACTGCCAACCTCCTTCAAGCAGCAGTAGGCAGATGGTGGAGCCTGATGCTTCAGATGCATGATGAGGCATCACTTCTATGGGAAGACTTAGAGAGCCTGTTTTGGGTGGAGTTTGTTCCAGCCACGCTTTGAGCGGTGCAGATACAGGAGCTACTATATCTACAGAAGGGTAGCATGACAGTGGCACAATACTCAGCGAGGTTCACTGACCTCTTACGCTACTCCACTAATATGGTATGAGACCCGTTCTTCAGGGCCTGGACCTTTGAGCAGGGACTTAGGGGAGAGATCAGAGCTTCAGTTATCTCTCACAGCATCCCGACGCAGACAAGGGTGTTGGAGTGATCCCTCCTAGTGGAGAGTTTCCTTACTGAACAGTCTCCAGCAGCGAGACCCAGCACTAGCTGACATGCAGCAGAGTATTATATATATATAAGTAGACATATGACATTGAGGTCCAAGAGGACCAGACCTAAAGGTGGTTGACCGCACGACTCAGGATCAGTTGTATGGGGCTCCCAGAGTGGAGACAGATCCAGGCATATGAGGAGCAGATAGTGTTACTCCTGCGGAGGGAATGGTCACATGGCCCGTGACAGTCCGAACCGCCATAAAGACAATCATCATTCAGTTGAGGGACCTCCCAGGAAGAGTCAGAGGTTCGATCGAGGTGGTTCGTAGGGTAGAGGTGGACGTGGTAGAGGAGATGGTTGTGTAGCTGGTGGTG
Organism: Viscum album; assembly: GCA_963277665.1. Taxonomy (NCBI): domain Eukaryota; kingdom Viridiplantae; phylum Streptophyta; class Magnoliopsida; order Santalales; family Viscaceae; genus Viscum; species Viscum album. The sequence continues at coordinate 207,110,083 of OY728146.1, read as the reverse complement.
GACGATGTTATGAGGTGTTTCTACCACCATCACCCGGCGTTCCACCCCGACCTCAAGGAATGGGTGGACAGGGAAGAGCATAGCTTTAGGAAGCTGAGGCCTATGATCACGGCGCTCTGGTGATGATTCGGGGTACAATCTGTGTCTACTCCACCTTATATGCAGTTCTTATAGACACAGGTTCTAGTCACTCTTTCATAGCCACTGCCCTTGTTCGGAGCTCAGAGATTCTGATGAAGCCATTGGCTAGATCATTGCAGCTAGAGACTCCTATAGGAGAAGACTCAACGATTACTCACTGGTGCTGGCAGTGTGATCCTACTCTAGGAGGAGAGAGATTTTGTTGGGATCTCCTCGTAGCAGTGTCGAGGCCTTACGATGTCCTCTTGGGTATGTACTATTTATCTACAGTCCATGCTTAGATTCACTGTATTAGGAAATAAGTGTGGTGTGTCCGAACGGATGGGACTTGTTCCACCTTCACCGGTGATAAGGGAACCTTTGCAGCATAGGACGGACTTACTCAGAGGAGGTTACATCCAATAAATCACCATTTGTCTTGCCTTACCCTCGGGGCAGTAGATGTGGAGAGTCCGACTTATCATGTAGTGGTGGACCAGTACACGGATGTTTTCCCTAACAATGTTCCAGGACTACCTCCTCGAAGAGAGGTGGACTTCTACGCTGACATGTACCCCAGGACGGAACCAATATCTACTCCAGCATATCAGATGGCCCCTACTGAGCTTTGCGAGCTGAGGGTACTTCTAGAGGACTTGCAGGGAAAGGGATTAATCCATCCCATTGTTTCTCCCTGGGCAGCCCTGATTCTATTCGCCAAGAAGGCGGATGGGATCTTGAGGCTCTGTGTTGACTACCGTCTCCTGAACTAGGTGACTATGAAGAACAAGTACCCACTCTTGAGGATTTACGACCTCTTTGATCAGCTCAAGGGAGCATGATGGTTCTCGAAGATATACCTCAGATGAGGCTATCACCAGCTCAGAGTTTGAGACAAGGATGTACAGAAGACGGCCTTCAGGTGTCATTACGGCCACTATGAGTGCTTGGTTATGCCCTTCAGCATAACCAACACTCCGGAAGTGTTCATGAGTCTCATGAATAGGATATTCCATCCATTCCTAGATATCTTTGTCATAGTCTTCATCGACAACATACTGATCTACTCGACTACTAAGGAGGAGCATGTCTACAATTTGCAGGTAGTAATAGACATAGTCTGGGAGAACCATCTTTATAGAAAGCTCTCGAAGTGCCAGTTTTGGATTCGAGAGGTTCACTTCTTGGGATACGTCATCTCGGAATATGGAGTTGCAGTGGATCCAGCAAAGATCGAGGTGGTACTTTCGTAGGAGCCACCCACGAGTGTGATGGAGGTACGCAGTTTCTTGGGTTTGGCTGGCTACTACCATAGATTCGTTCCAAACTTCTCCAGAGTTGTACCACCACTTTCATCCTTGACGAAGAAAGGGAACCCCTTCTTGTGGTTGGAGAGATGCCAGCAGAGCTTTCAAGAGCTGAGGCAGAGGCTGAATAGTGCCCCCATCTTGAGACTTCCAAAGGAAGGCATAGGGTACATAATCTACGGTGATGCATCAAGAACCGGACATCCGTGTGTCTTTATGTAGGAGAAAGAAGTGATCGCATATGGTTCTCGGCAGCTGAGACGGTATGAGTAGAACAATGCTACCCATTACCTGGAGTTAGTAGTAGTGGTCTTTGACTTGAAGATGTGGTGGAACTATATTATGGGAAGATGTTTTACTGTGTACTCTGATCACAAGAGTCTCAGGTATATCTTCTCTCAAAATACCTGAATCGGAGACAGAGGTGATGGCTTGAGTTCCTCCAGGACTATGACTTCGAGATAGTCTATACTCCTGGGAAGGGGACGTAGTGGCATATGCACTCAGCAAGAGATCAGGAATTTAGTTGCTAGGTGAGGCGATGGAGTAGCTGGCCACGTTGCAGATATCCTTTGTGGATAGGGATGGAGCAGTCTATCTACAGTCTCTTATAGTCACTCCCCCACTTCTTCAGCGAGTCAGGGGGGTGCATCTTGGGGATTCTGATTGCGAGACGCAATGTTCTCAAATATCCACAGGACAAGCACCTGATGGATTTTTTGAAGGTGGGGATCATGTCATCCTCTTAAAAGGACGTACCATGGTAACAATTGCACTTCATTAGGAGGTGTGATGGAGTTACACACTTCCCCTCTAGCGGTATATACAAGAGTGGCGAAGATGTACCAGGACCTTTGACGATAGCATTGGCGGCCAGGTATAAAAAAGGTGGTAGTAGAGTTTGTCTCATGGTGCCTCACTTTTCAGCAAGTGAAGGTAGAGCACCAGGTAGTAGTAGGCTTGGTTCAACCCCTAGAGGTCCCGGAGTGGAAGTGGGATGGGATTTACATGGACTTTGTGATGGGTCTTCCACATACATCCAGGGGTCACGACTTGATTTGGGTGATCATTGACCGACTCACCAAGTCAGACCACCTCCTACCAATCAGAGAGCAGGGCTCAGTTGAGAGCTTGGGATGCCTCTACGTGCATGAGATTGTGCATTTTCATGGAGTAGCTTCTTCTATTGTCTCCGACCATGATGCACGCTTCACTTCCCGGCTATGGAAGGGATTGTAGAAAGATTTTAGGACATAACTTTGCTTGAGCACCACCTTCCATCCTCAGACTGATGGTCAGACCGAGAGGACCATACAGACCCTCAAGGACATGATCTGTGCATGTGTTCTCGACTTTGGTTGCAACTAAGAGGACCACCTGCCCTTGGTGTATTTTTCCTACAACAACAGTTATCACTCCACCATAGGGATGGAACCTTTTGAGGCCTTATATGGCTGACCTTTCATATCGCCACAGTGCTGGACAGACATAGGGGATTCAGCACTAGTGGGACCAGAGATGATATGGTCTACCACGGAGAGTTTTCAGATCATCCAGGAGAGGATAAAGACTGCACAGTGTAGAAAAATGTCTTATGAGGATAGGAGACGGAGACCTCTGGAGTTCGAAGATGGTGGTCACGTCTTTCTACGGGTCTCACCTCGATGAGGTCTATGGATATTTGGCCAAGGAGTCAAGTTGTCTCTGTGTTTCATCGGACCTTTCTAGGTCCTTTGCAGAGTAGGCAAGGTGGCTTACCGCATGGATCTTCTACCTCAGTTTCATTGGGTGAATGACGTCTTCCATGTATCTCAGCTGAGGAGATATGTGCACGACCCATCCCACATCATCGACCACGAGGCGCAGGACATCGATGACAGAGCGACTTTCATGGAGGGTCCAGTGGATATTGAGGATCGACAAGAGTGTGTCATTCGTGGATGCTCGATTCCTCTGGTGCGCATTCGCTGGTAGCATTGGAACCTCTAGGAGATAAAATGGGAGCAGGAGACTGAGATGTGTGCTCAGTGCCCCCTTTTGTTACCTTAGTGTGAGTTGTAGCTTACTGGGATGTAAATCCATGAGGTGGGGATAATGTAAACACCATGAATTCCCATGGAATTTTTTAAAAAAAATACATGGAAATTTTACGAGTCCGCGATTTCTGACGGCGCCTGATTATGAGGCCCGGTGTGCCCGAAATCATTTTCTAAAGTTTTTTTCAGGTATGTTCAGTAAACCTACATGCGGGATTTTATAACTTTTGAACCGGTGCCTAGAAACGAATTCTGAGGGCACTGTTGAACTCGCAGTGCGGGTGTTTTATTAGTGATAACTTCACCGCAGTTGCATTCTGACGTGAGTGGAATATGGTTTTTGGAAGGTTCTTACATTGAATAAAATAAAGTGTAAACTTTATTTTATTTGGTGGTGGGGGCCACCACACCATAACCTCCAATGAGAGGTTATGTTGGTGGGGCCCACCTGTGCATAACCTCCCTTGGGAGGATAATTATGGCAGGGACCACCCAAGCATAACCTCTCCATTAAATAGTAGGGGTGGGGACCAACCGAACCCAATTAATTGAGGAGGATAAAACCTCCCAAATCTCCCTCATTAATGAGGTAGAGCATCTTGACTTCCTCACCAATTAATGTGTCATCGCATAGGAATTAAATTGGTGGAGCCGAGTTTTAATTCACTAATTTGAATTTCATGCCAACATTAAAACAATATGAAACTCTTATTATTCCATTGGCATAATTATCTTTGGTGAGAGGTTTTGAGAGGAGATTGGGAGAATACTTCCAATGAAGAACGCGAAGAACCCGAAGAATGTTGGCGACGCTCTTCTCCTCTGACCTACTTCCTCGGGATTCTTCGATGTGGGATGTGATCGTCTACATAAAAATGAAGACCATATACGTCTACGAACGTCTACCAGTGAATCAAAGGTAGGGGTTTTTATTTCATGAAGTGGATATACGTTTTCTTATCCCCTTCATCGGATAGAAAGGGTTTGTTTCGGGCATGTTTTAATCAACTGCTTATTTCGTTGAGCCTTTTGATTTCCCCCCTAAACGCAGAGGATGCGGACCAACCTAACATGTCCTGACATTCTCCGTCATTCTACTTTATTGTGATGCCCTATGAAATTGCGAAGAAGTGACGACGACAAAGGCGGTACACATGGTGACGGCGACGAAGGTGGCGAACAAAAATCACGATACCTGTGGATTCCGTGAACTGTGTCATCCTCGCGGTTCCCCGGTGCGCTACCCGCACTCGGTGCCTCGTGCCTCTGCCGCCACGCACCCAGCGCCCTGCGCCCCTACCAACGCGCACCCGGAACCCCACACACCTATCGTCTCGCACCCGGTGCCCTGCGCCCCTGCCGGCTCGCTCTCGGTGCCCCGTGCCCCAGCCGGCGTGCTCTCGACACCCCGCACCCCTACCGGTGCACTGTCTGGCGCCCCGCGCTCCTACCGGCGTGCTACCCTGCGCCCCACGCCCCCTGCCGGTGCACTTCCTCTCTGCCCAGCTCCTGTCACGGCCTGCCCGATGTATTCGCGGCCTTCCCGGAGTCCAGACGGCCCACCCACGCCCTGTGCGGTCCTCCCGCTGGACCCCCGACCATCATCATGTTGAGCCGACCTACGGCACCCCCACGGTGTTTCTGTCCGAACCGGTACAGTCTTCTGTGCTGAGTCGCCGACATAGCGATTATCGGGTTGAACCGCCCTTGCTGTCTGTTGGGTCGGGCTTAGCGGACCGGGTCAAAACATAGCAGGCTGACCCTCCCAATGGGCCAGGTCAAGTCCAGCGAGTCTAACCGGGTCGACCCAGACCAGGTCAGCCCAGACTGGGTTGGGCCGAGTCGGTTTGACCGGGTCAGACCGGACCTGAGCCCATAACTGACCCTTTAACTTCTTGGGCCATATCTTTGGCACCAGACGTCTGTTTGACGAACCGTCAGCGGCGCTGGTACTCCTGGAGCATAGTCATACCTTTGAGTATACCCCACTGGAGTTCGACGTATAGTTTAGTCATGGTCAGGTTGGTTTTTACATGAATACAACTGGTCCTCTAGGACTAAAATAATAATAACTCAAAGACCGGTCATCCAATTGATGTGACGTCTATTGCGTTGAGACCCCGATGACATGGTGGTCCTTTGAGATACTTCCACTTGAGACTTCGTGACACTTAGAGTATCGACTAGTAGCTCATGGAGTAGATCCTCTTGGAGACAAGAAGACATAGTGCGGAGACCTAGTAGCTGTAGACCTGATGACTGCTTAACCAATTCGACTCAGAGTGATTTGACTAGACCAGTGGAAGGAACGCCCAGTTTGGCGGCAGACCCATGGCGGATGGAGTGCCTAGTTTGGCAGCAGACCCACTGTACTCAATAGGATGAGTGCCTTTGACATCTATTAGGAGGATCGCCCGGTTTGGCTGCAGACCCATAGCAGACGGAGCGCCCGTTTTGGAAACAGACCTGCGGTACTCGACAGGAGGAGAAGCTTGGAAGTATATGGTTAGTGAGTAGCACCTCGGAGTCATGACAGGGCCACTGTACTCGACAGTGGAGGAGTTCTCCAGTAGTCGTGGTTTCGATAATGAAAATCATGGTTTGAGCTGAGTTAATGGCCTTTGTGTTTTCCTCATGATTGAGATGGGTTACTTGATAACTTAGGTATATGTATGGGCATATATCTAAGTAATGGTTATCCATTGAAATCATACTTTTTGGTTTATCCTTGTTGGATTTTGTGAGGCCTTGAGGGTCTCTGGGTCCCTACTGTGTATCATTATACTCACCCCTGCACGGGCTATGGCCGCACCTCGTTGTGTGGGATGTAGACGACGGACAGCGCTGACGGAGGCCGGGAGTGCCAGGATTAGACCCTACGCGGAGGAGGACCTTAGGACGTATCAGTACATGGTAGAGTCTGATGGATGTGGAGTGCTGAGAAGGCCATTTGTACCTACCCTTCAGGTAGGAACCCTAGAGGACGATCCAGGAGCTACTTTCACCATTCAACTATTTTTCCCTTTTTAGTTGTACTTGTTTTCAGTTGTATATGTTCTTTACAATTGGGCTTGTATTTTGACCCCCTTTACTTTCAGTACACTTGTTATACAGCTTTTACTTAGTTTTTTCTTCCGCTTGTACTCTTGTTGTGTGTGTTTATGATTTATAAAGGCAATTCCTTCCCAGTTTTATGGAATTACGCCTTTGGTGCTAGTCGTCATCCCTTGGCCTATGAAAGGCGGGCTTGGGGTAGTCACGATACGGGCCCTGAGGTATGGGTCATGACATAAAATTAATGAATCAGGGATTTGACATAGATGACTTGGACATTTCAATGTTCAGTCATTGATAAAATTATCTAAGATAAATTTTATTTATGATTTTCTTCATCTTAAATTGAATAAAATTAGACTGTGTGAAACATTTTAAATAGAAAAACAACACAAATATGTTATCAAATAAATACAAATGTTTCTAATTATATACCCTTATAAATTATCCATATAGATCTATATGAACCTTCTAAAATGTGTATATTAGATGATAAATCTATTTTTTCTATTTTAGTCGATTTTTTTCAATATTTACTTGGGTTTATTTCTTGAGACATAAAATTAAATCATGTTTTGTTTTTAATAATTTTTTTAAACTTGTTCAAAATGAAATATATTCAAAAATTGTGACATTAAAAAGCGGCCAAGGATGTTAATTTGAGAATCAATAATTTAATTTATTTTTCTCAAATCATGGTGTTAAACATAGATTTTCTACTTTCAATACACCTCAAAAGAATGGAGTTTTTTAATGGATAAATTGGAACTTGTAAGAAATTTTATAAATATGTTATCTGAATATAACATTTAGAGTAGTTTTTGGGATGAATCTGTTAATATCGAATGTTAGTCCATTAACATGGTTCTAATAAATCATATGTTAAATAAAACACACTATGAATTATAGAATAATAGAAAACCAGTGGTATAATATATTAATGTGTTTGGATATAAGATTTATATCTTGAACACTAAGTACAATCATGGTATGTTAAATCCAAAAGTTGATGAATGAATCTTATGGGGTTATTGCACTACTTCTAAATATTACAAAAATTTCAATAAGAAGTCAAATATAGTTAAAGAATTCACTCTTGTTAAATTTTATGAATGTGATCCATTTGATCACAATAAAATTAAAATTTATTTCTTTAGTAAATATATATACAACGTGGAAATTGAAACACTTTTTGATAAAAAATGATGATGATATGGAACATGACTAGGAATAATTTAAATCAAAATGGACTAATGCTGAAGAACCTGAAAATGTGCTACCTATAAAGACTATAAACCTTAATGAACTGCCTCTAGAGACCTTTTTAAGAGATCTAGATATAGGTGGTAGGACTAGAAGAATTCTATAAAATCATATATAATTGTATTCATTTTTATCTCAACTAGAACCTAAAACTGTAGGATAAGCCTTGGATAATAAAAGTTTTGTTTTAACAATCCAAGAGGAACATTTTATGAAAACTAATGAACAAACCAACTAAATATCCTATTATTAATACTAAATGGTTTTTTTAGAAGAAATTGGTTGATCAAGGTATGATAACAAGAAAATAGGATAGTTTAGTTGTAATAGGTTATAACCAAGAAGAATGAATAGACTATGAAGTTATTTTTTCCACTATAGCTAGGTTTGAATCCATTAAAATCTTTTTAGAATATAAATCCACTACCACAAAATGGGGAAAGGGAAGTACCTTGTTTTATCAGTGCTAAGCAGAAAGCACTGACAAAGGGGGGGCCTTTATTAGCGTTAGATAAAATCACTGATAATTGTATCCTTTATCAACACTAAGAAAAGTGCTGATAAAATGTACACCTTTATCAATGCTTTTCTTAACACTAATAAAGGACTCATTTATCAGCGCTATATTTAGCACTGATAAATTATTTTAATAATTTATATTCAAAAATAATTTTTATTTGGATACATTAACTAAAAAGCACATGTTTAAAAATAATATATATTTTCTAAAAATTAATATATATATATATATATATATAATGTTTAAAAAATTATATCTAATATTATAATTATATATATATATATTTAAATAATTATTACATTATAATACATTTCATTAATTAATAAATATATTTAATTTCTTTATTTGATTTATTAGATTTGTTAGATTTATTAGATTTATTAGATTTATTGTATTTATTATAGATTTTTATATTTATATTTATTAGATATAATAGTTTAATTAATTATATTTTTAGATTTATTATATTTATTAGATTATTAGATTTATTAGATTCATTTTTTTTATTATAATTGTTGTATTTCATATATTTATTTTATTTATATTTAGTATATATAAATACCTTTAGAAATATATATATTTATATTAATTATTAAATATATATGTGTTTCCAGTGAATTTGGTCAATAAATATATTGATCATGCGTGGATATGTTATGTATCAAAATGTTCACTTATACATTACGCCATTTCTTATTATTCATGTTATCCATTAATGGCTCATTTTTTATTATGTATATTTACTAGGTATATGATTAATTCATGTTACCCATATATACTATTATGTTCTAAAAAATACTTATAAAATTACATTAAATATATTTAAATAATAAATATAATTATTATATTTATAATTATTAAATTTTTATTATATATAAATACTTTTTAAAGATATTTATTTGTAATTATAATTACAATTATATATATATATATATATATATATTTAAAAAATTATAAAATTACAATAAATACATATGTTATAATTATATATATTTATTTATTTATTTACAAATATTTATAAATATATTTATTTATAGTTATAATTATATCTATAAAAAACTATATATATGTAAATAACTATTAAATTATAATAAATATATTTATTATACTACTTATAAAGTTATAATATAATTAAATAAATATATTTATAAATATATACAAATATTTGTAAATAAATAAAAATATTTACAATTATAATTCCTAAATTAATACATATATATTTAAATAATTAAAAAATTGTAATGAATATATTAATTATATATATTCATATACAAATATTTATTAATAAATACAAATTGTTATAAATATAATTCTAAATAAAGGTAGATATTTTTAAATAATTAAAAAAATTATAATAATTCTATTTTTTTGTATTTATAAAATAATAAATATATAATTTTATAATTTATAATTATTTAATTAAATATCTATAATTACAACTATAAATAAATATTTATTTATTATAATTTTTAATTAAAAATAAATATTTATTTATTTAATAATTTTGAATAAATATAAATATTTATTTATTTAAATAATTATTATTTTATAAAAAATATATTTATTATTTTCATATATAATTTTATATATAATTAAATAAATATAGTTATTAATATATATAAATATTGATAAATAAAGAAAAATATTTATATTTATAGTTATAAATATATACAGATATATTTAAATAATTATAAAATTATAATAAATATATTAAATATATATATTAATAAAATTATAAATATTATAAATATAATTTTTTTATAATTTTATAATTATTTATATAAATAAATATATATTAATTTATAAATATAATTATTAATAAATATATATTCATATAATTATAAATAAATATATATTCATATAAATAATTATAAAATTAAAAGAAATATAGTTTTATATATCTATAATCTTATAAATATATATAATTAATATATTTATTATATATATTCTAAGATTATAAATATAAGAAGTATATTTTTTATAATTTTATAATTATTTAAATTATAATTTTATAAATATAAATATTATTTATTTATAGTTATATTTATAAATAAATATATATTTATATATTTATATTTATATTTATAATAAATATAATTTTATAAATATATATATTAATATAAATAAATTATTAAAATAATATCTTTATCATCACTTTTTTAGTGCTCATAAAGATGGGCCTTTATGAGTTTTAAATAATCACTGATAAAAGGTGTCGTTATCAGTGCAATGAATTTAGCACTGATAAATACACCATTTATTAGGGCTAAAAATGCACTGATAAAGGTATGCTTTATCAGCTCTTTTTATTTTAGCATTGATAAAACATACCTTTATTAGTACTTTTTAACTAGTACTGATAAAAGGTTCACCATGTTTTATAAAAAACCTAACAATCTCTTTCATTATCACACCCCTCAAGCTCTCATGGAAGCTTACCCTACGCCATGACTCCTCCTCCTCCTCCCCCTCCTCCTCCTCTCCCGCCACCTCTCTTCTACTATGAATCACACCTCCAGCATGCGAATCTCCTCCACCATGAACCAGACCATCGTACACCTCTCCTCTATCGCATGCCACCCCTCCACCATGTGCGAACTAGCCATCGTGTGCCTCTCCTCTTATGCGTTCCACACCTCTGTCGTGTACCACACCTCCCTCGTGTGCCTCTTCTCTATTGCGCACCTCTCCTCTGTTGGTGAGGTTTCTATTCTTTTACATCCATTTCTTCTTGTTAACATGTAATCATAGTTTGATATTGATGGTATGATGTGAATTGTACGGGATAAATGCCTCACTTAAAATTTTGGCTGTTGGTGGTTCTCTTTTTCACACTAAATGAATTACATGTTGGTTGGGGTTCCTCTTTATATTTTTTTCTTTGATTTTGTGTGAACCAGTTATGAATTTGAAGTTTTATGACACTAGAGAATAGAGTAATTTATTTTTCATGGTGAGGATTTTTTTCATTAGGGGTTAAGTAGTATTCTACTTGATATATTTATGTGTTCTACATTAATGTCTAAAAGTTTTAGCTTTGATTTTTCTTGTGTGAGGTAGGTGTTTCTTTAGAACTCCCTTTTAATACATGTTATAAATTTCTTGGATTTTTTTAAATGATTTCTTATGAAATCATAATCCTATGTTATGACTTTGTTGGGTTTAAATTGGCTTGAAAATGGTTTAAATAGTTGGCATAGACTTATGTCACGTGCCAAGTGTTTTGTAAAAGGCATGAGTGGATTTTTTAATGGAATTTAAATATTTTTAATTTTTGGTCATAATTTTTCCTTTAATGTGAATATGTGATATTTTAAAGTCATTTTTTTCCAAATGAATTGAATTCAACTTCAACCTATTTAAATAGTTTTGAGATCCTTAACTCTCATGGTGGATTAAGATGTTTTCAAAAGGATATTAACGTTTAATAAAATAGTTCTTAGAACATATTTCTTTCAAAAATAAAAGGGTTTATTATTTTAAAATTTGGTTTATAGAAAATGGTTGGGTTTCCGAATGGGCTTTCTAGTGCATTTTGATAAATGGTTTTTGGATGAAATTTGAAATTTTGTTCTCAAATAGGGTGAAAATGGATTGTCTTCTCGATCAAATTTTTAAAATCCTTTTTGGTAAATCAAAGGAAGTTATTTTATAAATATGGGAGATCCTCAATTAAGTTCCAGGAATTTATTATTCATATTTTGGATCGTGACTCTATGGGGGATTCTTTTTATTCTTATGCTTATTGTGAATCTTATAAAAGGATGTGAAAGGGGTTGTTTCTAGTGAGGGTGTAGGAGGTGGGGTGAGGTTAAATTAAAAATTGTTGAAATTATATTTATGTGATGATCTATTATTTTATTGGTTTCTCACTTCCACTATTGAAATGTCAAGGGGGTCCTAAGAGACTGGTATGGATCCAGATAAGTTAAATCCCTAGTGTGGAGTGTGCTACCTATTGTAAGCACCCAGTTAGTTTGAGTGAGTTTCTAAGATGTTTCAGTATCCCTAGAATGTATTGTAAGGGACCAAGGTTTTTTTTGATCCCCTGATCATGATAGAGTGTAGTGAGTTTTATAGGACGAATTGGATATGGAAAGTTAAATAGTATTAACCTAGGTTCCTCATGTCTGGTTTAGGATCCAAATACATGAGTCTTACAAAGTTTTACATTATGGTTACATTATTCTTATGACACTTTAGAGTATTTGTTTTCTTGGATGGATGTTATTCCCCTAGTTTTTTTTATTATATGGCATCATAATTTGGTTGTTTTTTGGATTATATTTCTTTATTTCCTTAGTTCCAATGTTTGATCATTGTTTTACTTAGAGTGTGTATTTTCTTAATTTCAAATAATTTTATGTAGATGGTTAAAAATATTTATTTAAAAAGGGAAAAATGGTTATTTTTCAAATGATTTTTAAGAAAATAGATTTTAATTATGGTTATTTATGGAAAATAGTTTTTTAGAAAACATTATAAAAGAGGGATAAACTGTGATTTGACATGTATTATATGGTTTTAAAGTCCATATTTCGATTTTTTTATATTTTTATTTCAAATTTTTATTCATGCTTGTTTTTATATTATAAAAATGGTGGTTGTTTAAAAATATATAATTTTATTGTTTTTACACTTGTTTTATAATTCAGGTGAAAATATAGTTTATACCTTATGCTCGAATTAGAATTTTATGGATTGTATTTTGAAGGGATTCAAAGAGAATTATTTATGAAATCATAAAATAGTTTTTATCTCACACCCTGCATATGAACTGCTGGATGGGAGTGTATGACGTTCTTCTATCTCTTTTTTCAGTGCCCAATTTTGTTTTGTTCTTGATGCTCAGATTGGACCATGGTTGGACGATGGGATGTGGCGAGTTACTAGTGTAACACCCTGAAATTTTATGAGATTGATTATTTTAATTTCTTTGATGTCTTGTGTTGTATGATACACTAATATTAGCTTTCTCTATACACAACACCATATTGTCTTGCAGTATACACAACATTATTCTTGGCTTGTCTTTCACACAATTTCAAGTTTTTTTCACGCAACACTATGTATAGATTTTTGTTTAATGTATAAATTCACTAATATGGATTATGTTATATGAAACACCAATGGAAGCTTACACTATATGGAAAATAAACTTGACTTGTGTTACACGCAAAAGCAGCCTTCCTCAATAGCTTGTGTTGTATGTGATACCGAGTTTCACTAAGCAACGATATATTATTAAAATATTATTATTTAATGGGATATAAACTAGATGTTATGAATATTACTAACTACATTTTGAATTTTAAATAACATTATAATTCATATAACACATTTTCTAGAGCATGATACGAGAACCAAATAAAGTTTTCAGATAAAATATGTATTTTTCATAAAATGTTGTTTTACCGCCTTTTTATGGCGCACCCATTTTAAATATATTTATTAATAATTTATAAGTTAAATTTTATAAAATAAACTTTATTATTGGAATAGTGGTATAAATCTTTACATTTGTTGAATTTTTGTTATTTTACTGATAAAATTCAAATTTCAATGAATAGTGCAAAATAATGCATTTTAATTGGAAACTTTATTTTCATATAATTTATTTATATATTTAGATTATATTTTTAATTGGTTTTAAAGTTTAATTGGATTATATTTTTATCATTTATTCCATTTTTTTTATTGGAAATAATTTCTGTTTTTAAATGGACATAAACACAAGTCAATCTTTTCAGAGTTATTACTTCTTAAAAACCCTCTTTTTCATTTTGACAATAGGAATTAATTTTAAATTAATTACTAAAAATTATGTGTTTTGAATTTGTAAAAATGAATTTCATATTTGGAATCATAATTTCCAAATTCTTTGAATAGTTACCTTTTAGTTTTGGACATTGTGAATAGTAACTTCAGTAATTATTTTTATTTGCCATGGTTAATGGGTAAATCTGGTAAACAAGGGTAAAATAATAATAATTTAATAGTATGAAACTACCTTAAAACGTGTCCTTATACTATTGTATAAGATATTTCCAACCATGGGAATCCTTGGGTCGATTTTGTTAACCCAAGGATTCACTTGGATGTGAAAATGACATTTTATAGGATTTAATTTAAATTAAAGATAATTATAACATAATATTACATCTTTTACTAAATTGATTTTAATATAGGGTAATATAACTAATATATATGTATATAAATATTAATTATAAATATAAATATATTTCCTATATTATATTATTTTATTTATAATTTTTATAAATTAGATAAATATATGTATTTATGTCACAATTATGATTTACTGATTACCTCATTAATGAAAGATTCAAATAAATAAATTTCTAAATATTAAAATAAATATAATTTGAATATTTTGATTCCATACATGAATTTTCTAGATTACATTGACATAAATATGTTTTTAAAACAAATACTATTTTATTAAATGATTTAAAAATAATAAAAATATTAAGATTGAAAAAATAACCTGTATAGTGATAAAAAATTTATAAATGATCCAATTTATTTTCTCTTGGTAATTTTTGGTAAATGTATTAACCATGTAGTATAAAAATACAAGAGGACATGGTCAGAGTTAACTTATTTTTCAAAGGGTTAAATCTAAAAGATAAGGTTAATTTTATGACCTAAACATGTATAAAACCTATTGGTTGAGAGTATTTTGACCCATAGTCATCTTATACTAGAATTAAATTAATTTTAATCTATTATAAAGGGGAAACCATTTTATGATAAATTAATATTTCAAGCTTTCCCCAAAAGTGCCCCCACCTCTCTTATAAATGGGCACCTCCCTTTCCCTTAAACTCACACCTCTAAAGCACTTTGGTTTGGCCAAACCCTGACCATTTCATCTCCCAACATCCTTCATATCATCCTAGAGTAATAAAATTGGTCATAAAGCCATCTTCAAGATCCATTTTGTTCAAATCAAAAGGAAACACCCGAAGAAGATGTAAACATTTTATCCCTTCTTTCAAAGTTCGTTTCTTCTTCTACTTATTATTTCTATATAGTTTCCATACCAAAGTAATAAATAAAGTATAATCCATATACTGAGATGTTAATATAATCATGTGAAAATTATTTTCGTCATTTTATCAATCCAACGAATAATAATATCACCATGCGTGTGTACGTATGGCTTACGGTCTCCACGTCATGGAGTAATTTGTTATTTCACATTAATTTATTTAAATGAGTATAATGATGATTATAATAGACTTAAATAATGAATATGACATGATTATGATTCTTTATAATTAATATAACATCTAGTTTCATATCATTTAATCATTAAAGGAACGATATTATCACTCATGAGTATGTATGGCATACCGTCTCCACGACGCAATGAGATTAATTCTCCACTTTAACCATCATAGAATGATTATAATATATATATATTATTCATAATTATGAAATATATGAAATAATAATTCTACAATAATTATATATATATACATATATTTCATTCACTTTCATTCAATACGATAAGAAAATGGAAACATCATTCATGTGTACGTATGACCTATGGTCTCCATTAATGGTGTATTCCATTATATATATATATTTATATTTATATTATTAATATATATGATATATAAATTATATTATAAATTATGGAATTTAATTAAATCATGATCTAAGTAATATGATCATGAATAACATGTCAAAACACGTACAATAAACAAAGAGATATTAACTGAAATGTTTCCATAACTTCGAATTGTCAATAAACGGGTAATATAAAGTCATAAAAGAATCATATATTATAACATAACTATTATTGTTATTTTGAAATAAGTTAATCGTATTTTTAAAAAATATATACATAATTTTAGGACTCGTACGGAGAGTATCGGACCTAGGGTAAGAGATTATTTTGTCTCGCTTTTATTTATGTGTGATATATGACTTATACACCGTCTAATTTTTTGTTCGATGTTTATGTTACCCATGAATGTTTTTATTATTATTATTATGAAGGTTATGATATTTACATATTAATATAACTTTCTTTATTTTATATTAATCGACTGATTATAAATTAGTAAGGGATAATTTTGCAATCTCATTTTTATCCCAAATTGTTTATACGTAAGTATTTACTTGGGGAATATTTATCACATGTGTTCATGTTTTATAAAACTATTTTTGTAAAAATATATTATTCTTCCATGTATGTTTAAATTATTTTTTACCCATTTTTTACTTTTACTACATGTAATGGAATAAATCCTTCTTTTATTTACCATACAAGGTACTGTTGGAATTTTCTGGTAAAAGGACAAGGATAATGTTTTTTTCTAACTTGTACAGTATGAATAGATTTTTACATCGTTATAAAACCTTATTTCCATGAATCTTACTCTACACTATTTCATATTTATTTTTAACTAAATTCTTTTCTTTTAAAACATTGCATCATTTCCAGAAAGGAAATCTTTTTTTAAGAAGAAAGGATATTTTCCTCAAGAACTAAGTTCAAGTGTTTTATCAAAATTATTTTCCATCTAAGATGAAACTCTTAAATAGAGTTATGTTTATATCCCTATTATTACTATGATTTTATTTTTTTAATGATGGGATGATATTTTTTATGGATTATGTTATGATGGAATGATATTTAAGAAACCCATTTAATTTCTTGGGTTAGGTTATAATGAATGATTTATGTTTTGTGGCACATGTAAGAATGATTTAATTATGATATGGGTGGGTCATATATATTTCTCAAATGCATTGGTTAAAGATTTATATATCATGAGATAGACATGACTGGAATGACAAGTAAATTTGGTTCAGTAATACTTGGTTGGAATGTAAAGTAAATATGGTTTAGTAATGGACTTTGTCTACTATGATGGTATTGGCAGTAATGAATTTGCTAATATAGAAATCATATTATGTGCTTATTAGTTTTCCAAAGTTACATCTTTTATGTCAATGCTATTCTATCATGGTTAATGATCTTTTATGATCTATTTTTTACATACTTCCAAGATTTATTTCATGACTTAATATTTTTAAGTTTAAACATTATCTTCATGTTTTTTAAGTTAAAATGTTTATGGTTTGTTTTATGTTCTCCATGTTTACCCTTATTGAGTATTTGAGCCCACCATTTTTATGTTTTCTTTTCCCTAGGATATAAATAATGTTCTTAGCTATGAAAACAAAAGGGGAATTTTTTTTTGGGAGATATAGAAGGTCTTTCACCATGTTAGAAGATGATGTTTCGAGTTTCCAAAGACTCTAAATTAATATGGTATTTGGGTGTCTATTTGTGTAATTTATTAAGTATTCTATAAAAGAAATGTAATTTCTAGGTATGTCAAGACTTGGTCTCTATAGTTGGTATCAGAGTGAAGGTTTCATAAACCTCTGGAAACTAGGATGTGAAAACTTTAGTGAGATCCCTATAGTTATTTCTAAGGTACATCTAGAGATGTCCCTAATGGTAAGTTTATCTATAGTTTATAATCCCATAATTATGGAAATGATCATGAATAACCTAGTATTAAACCTAAGATGTAAGATATTGAAAGTACTTGTAAGATTCCAACCTTTTTTGGAGTCATATTGAGCATTTTTTCATTTAATTTTGAGAATTTTAAGTACCTCTAAATTGGATCAGTGGCTTGGGGTAAATTTTGGTGAGCCTTTAAAGAAAACTAAAGGATAGTGGGTTGTTCATCGTTTGTGCATGGTTTGACAAACCATGCGATCAAATCGTGTCATGAATATGAAATTGGACTGAGGAGACTGCATGGTTGGTGTACGGTTTTCCTAACTATGTGACTAAACCATCCAAGCCGTGCAGAAGTGGGCAGTGGAGTCTACATGTTTAGAGAACGGTTTGCCTAATTTTGTGCATCTACCTAGGAAACCATACGCGCGAGATTTTAATTCCAATTTTTTTTAAAAACCACATGAACCCCTCCAGACTCCCATATTTTGACCTTGGATTGGGCTTGATAGATTCTAGGTGTTCTCAAAGACTTTTGGAGGCATTCCAAGGATATTTTAACGTCGTTCTTTGAGATTAAAATCACATATTTAAGATCTTATCTCTTTTCGATAAGAGGATTTCATCCCGATGATTCTCTCGTTCTTTTCTCCATCATTCATAAATATTTTTATCGAATATTTCCACTATTTCCATGGATATAATCCTATGAATTGAGATCTGGATCTAGGATTGTAGATCTAGATCTAGATTTGAAATATCTGGATGCCTTTGATCTTAATTTTGGTTTTAGGGATTTATATCTGATGCTTGATCGATGATGTTGTACCGCTAGGATTTTGGGGTTTTCAATTGGGCTAACATCCATCAAAAAACCGAGGTAGGTGGTCTAAATTGAACTCCCATAGTCATGATTTATGGTATGTGTATGAGTTTATGAAATTTATAGTTTTCCCTTGATAATTAAATTCCCTAATTTTGGAGTGATTATGAATATGGAGTTTAATTGAGTTTCCTTATTAATCTAATTGATCATTTAATCATAGAATGAATGATGGGGGGTTTACCAAATAAATTTCATAGAGATTTGATATTGTAATTGATATATTTAATTGAATTTCAAAAGATAATTAATTGGAAAAATTAGTCATATCTCATGATGTTGATCAAAGATAATTAATTGTGAGAATTAATTATGGAAATTTGAGATTTGAAATGGATAATTAATTATGTAAAATTAATTATTGAATGTGAATGTTATTTATTTATTAATAAATTGATTATTTAATTAATGGGTTATGTGCTTAGTTAATTGTTTAATTAAATAATGGAATTTGAATTGTTTAACTAATCATTGGATTCGTAAATGAATAATGTGGTAGGATTATTGAGATTTAATGTATGATTAAATGGATTATATTTTGTGGTGCTAGGAATAGTGTCCTAGACCGATTAGAAATTGGGACTTCGACATGGCATTCCTCCCCAATAGTTATCCAATCTTGATGTTTTGTAGTGTTAGGCATGACAACCTAAACTCGAAGAGATTTGTGGTGCTAGGCATGACATCCTACACTGATTAAATAATGATAATAATGAATGATGATTCAAAGAGATTTGTGGTTCTAGGCATGACATCCTACACTGAGTGATTAATGATAATGAATGATGATTCAAATGGGAAACATGTTTTGAATATGGCCTAATTTGATGTTTAATGATTAAATGACAATGTGATAACTATTTAAATTATGCATTGTATTTGTTGCTTCATAAATATGCATGCACTATCTTTTGACTAGACTCATTTTAGACATTGTTGGTGGTGGCCTAATGAGTTGTACTCACACCCTACTTGGGCTACCTGATAGGCACCTGAGTAGACTTTTCTGTTGTAGGATAGGAAAAGGTAAAGGACCTGGGATAGGTTTTTGTTTGGGATTAGAGAATGGGAGAGGGAAACCGATGTGGTTTGGGGACCATTTTTGAGTCGTTGTGTCTTTACTTTGAGTTTCATTGTAGATACTTGGCACTTTCATTGTCATATCATGCTTTAACTTTCAGTTGAGTATTGTATTTTTCTAGTTTTGACTATTATATGCCATGGTATTTATTCTGGTTATTTATATACTCTTTTGCACTTGGTTATTGTTATTTTATTTTGTTGGTGTTTCATTCTTACAAAAGAGGGTATAGTCTCCCCAAGACTGACTTACTAGACCCTCACTGCTAGTCGGCACCCTCTGGCATATGGGTATACACACTTGAGGGAATGTGGTCAACCAGCTCGGGGCACCATTCAATGGCTCACAGGTCAAGACGTCACAAAGTGGTATCATAGAAGTTTTCTTTATTTCTTATTCTTTTGTATTACTGTTTTGGTAAAGGTAGACCTGATACTGGGAAGAGTTGGGGCTTGGTAATGAGCTCATGCATGGTATTTTCACACCCATGTATGGGGGGAAATCTGAGTACTTAGGGAGGGATTGTTGTGATTGTTGTTTGTTGTTACAGTTGTATATTATTTCACCTTAGGTGACGCACTTGTGCTGTGATGTGGTATTTGTTTTTAAAATTGGTGTATATTGATTAGTGGCCTAAATAGACATGATAGTTGAGTCCACATGCATCATTATAGGCACTCAGGGTTATTGTAAAATTCATCATTATAGGAACTCATAGGAAAATGGGTTGTGGGTAAGTTATTGAACTTGAACTATTTTTCCTTGTTGTGAGAATGAAATAATGATGAAAAATAAGAATAAATGAGTGTCTAATGACAACCTTGATTGATGAAATGGGAATGATTAATAAATTTATTGTTTAATTAATTAATGTGAGATAATATGATTAATTAATGGACGAATTAATTAATAAGAATAAATATACCCTTGTTATCAAAGACCAAGGAGTAGGATGGTTAAGGGTAGTAATAAGGCCTCCGTATTGGTTGTGTGGCAAGAAAAAGGAAAAGGGACATTTTGAAACTTGTTGTGTTAGTTTCTCCTCTTACGTAAATGTTATAAGGTTGCCTTATGAGACCTGAGACATGTGTTTTGACTTGTATAGATATGCCTCCATGATTCTTGTTGAGGGAGAGACCGAGGGGTATGGCTCAGAACGAACTTCCAAATAGGGATCCTGAGAAACCATTGGTGAATGATGAGGAAGTAGGGGAACCGTTCCAAGATAACATTTCTTGTTTCATACAATTCATGGAGAGAAAACCATGATGGGTTTAGAAAAGCATCTCTGAGTTGAAAAGTGATATTTAGCTGCAGCAGCCTCCTACTTTTTCTAGAGAGGGTGGACCTAAGAGAGATGAATTTTGGATTGAATCTATAGAGAAATTACTTGACCATTTGGAGACTATAGCTGAGAGGGGGTTTAAGTTGGCTGCTTATATGCCGTGGGGTTCAGTGAAATGCAAGTAGGAAATTCAGGTATGATCTGGACAGACTGACAAGATGTTATGGGAGAACTTTTTAGACAAGTTCTTGGAACACTTATATCCAGACATGCTAAATCAGGAGAAGGCTTTAGAGTTTATACATCTGACACAAGTAAGCATGTCAATAATGGAGTTTGCTGAATGTTTCATTGATTTATAGTGTTTTTCTCCATCTTTGGAGGGTGATGAAGATTCTTCAGCAAAATTATTTCAGGATGGACTTAAGTGTGAAATTAAGTCATAGGTGAATATCTTTAGGCTGAATAAATTTTTAAAAGTGGCTAATCAGGATCTCATTTTAGAGGGGAACCTAAAACGTATTCCAATTCTAGACAGGTAGCTGGACGATTAGGGAGTGTGCCTTCTGAGAGTAGGAAGCGTCGTCACGGTAATCTTAGTATTAATAGTGGAAATCAAGGTGGACATTCAGGAGGAACTGTTACACTAGATCATTCTCATGTGCTTCTCCACCAGTGTGGTAGGCAGGGGAACTATTGTACACATTATCCTCAACCAACAGTGGAGTGCCGGGTTTTTAGAAATATGGGACATCTACAGAGGTTCTGTAGGAAGCATCAATAGTCTAGTGTTATGGGGGTAGCTAAATAGAGTTAGAGTTTGGGAAAGGGGTCTTCTACACCATATAGGTATGGTAGCTAGATTTCTACTGGAAGAGGCGGTAGAGGAAGTGGGTGTGGTGCTTCAAGGTATGAACACCCATATCAGTAGAGTGGTTCTACATAGGGGAGTTAGAAGACACCATGGGGAATATTGGTAATAAAGTTACTTGCAGTACAACCCACACTTGTAGAGAGTGAGGATGGACCATCGACAGTGAGCGGTACTGTTCTAGTTCTTTCTACATTAGCTACTGCCTTGTTTGATATTGGTGCATCTCATTCCTTTATATCTACAACTATTGTTAATGGGTAGATCTTGGAAGTGGATTCCATAAGTGGGGTGATGAATATCAATACACCATTGGGAACACGTTATAGGGATATCTGTTTATGCAGGGTATGTTCTCTAGAGATCAGAGTGTGTAATTTACTTTGGGATATATATGTCCTTGATATAATAGGATTTGACCTGATTAGGGGTATGGACTGGATAGTTGCATACCAAGCCTGAATAGATTGTTATCACAGGAGTGACCTTTATATCTCCTGATGGTGATAAATATGTCCTTCATGGATAATGAGATATCAATGCAGGAATAGATTGGCCAGTTACTCAGTAACTGGGAGAGCTCATATCTCAATTTTCTAGTATTTTGTAGGATGATGGGAGTGGTGGGAAAGACATCCTTCCACTAGTAGTAGAATTTTATTACGATGCCTTTCTTGAATAATTTTTAGGGTTTACACAAAAAAGAGATGTGGAATTCACTGTTGAGCTCATGATGGGAGGTGAGCCAATATCTTTTCCACCTTACGAAATGGAACTAACTGAGCTTCAACAGCTCAAAACACATTTGAAATATTTAGAGGATAAAGGTTTTATCTGTCCAATTATGTCTCCTTAGGGATCACCTATTTTGTTTTCAAAGAAGTCTGGAAGGATTCTATGATTGTGTATCAATTACTGGAATTTGAATAAAATGACTGTGAAGAATTGATATCCTCTTCCACGTATCGATGATCTATTTGAATAACTGAAGTGGGATAGTGTGTTCTCAAAGATAGATCTGATATCATGGTACCATCAGGTGATAGTTATGACTTCTGATATACCAAGAACTGCTTTCAAGAGCAGGTATGGCCATTATGAGTTTTTCATAATGTCGTTTGGGTTTCCAAATGATCCAGCAATGTTTATCTCCTTGAAGAACAAGATCTTTCATCCGTACTTAGATTAGTTTGTGGTGGTGTTTTTCAATGACATCTTGGTGTACTCTAAGACTCAAGAAAATCATTCCCAACATCTTGACATCATCCTTTGTACATTGAGAGAGAATCAGCTATACATCAAGCTATCTAAAGGAAAATTTTGGATTGACAAAGTAAACTTTTGGGGGAACTTCATCTCAAAATAAGGTCTCGTAGTGAACCCAGAAAAATTATAGGAGGTGATTTATTGGGGACATCCCAAGAATTTTTTTGACATTGGAAGATTTTTGGGATTAGATGGTTTTTACAGAAGCTTTATCCAGTAATTTTCCCAAATTGAAGCACTTCTTACTGGTTTGAAAAAGAAAGGGGTAAAGTTTGTTTGGACATAAGCATGTGATAATTATTTCTTGGATTAGAATAAGCACTCTACATCGGCACCAATTTTGGTATTGCTTGAGTCGGGTGAGGAGTACACAGTGTATTGTGATGCTTATGGGTTCAGACTTGGAGTTGTGTGGATGTAAGTGAATAAATTCAATGCTTATGGGTCTCGGTAGTTGAGACCACATGAACATAATTACCCTATGCATGTCCCCGAGTTAGAAGTGGTGGTTTAGGCTCTTAAGTGTTGGTGACACTATCTTTTGGGTGAAAAGTTTATAG
The DNA here is from genome assembly GCA_963277665.1 of Viscum album. Lineage (NCBI taxonomy): Eukaryota > Viridiplantae > Streptophyta > Magnoliopsida > Santalales > Viscaceae > Viscum > Viscum album. The sequence continues at coordinate 207,086,326 of OY728146.1, read as the reverse complement.
TTTTTACAGATCAAAAAATCTTGAAGTACATATTTTCACAATGTGACTTGCATCTTTGGTATAGAATATGGGTAGAGTATATGTAGTCCTTTGATTTTGAACTATCATATACACCCATAAAGGGGAATAGTGTGGTTGATTCCCTAAGCAGGAAGACTCAAACTCAGTTGGTACACGAGTTGAGTGTAGAGTGGAAGATGATGACCTTGCTAGAGGAAATTAATGTGGTAGTTCAGGAGAGTCAGGAGTGGATGACTCTGGTTTCTGTAGCAGTGGAGTATACGCTCTTGATACAAATCAGGGATAGGTAGTATTAGGATCTATAGTGTTTATCCTTAGGGGAAATCCTTGTATGAGGGGAGACACCTTCATACTATAAAATAGATGAGGATGAGATCATCTATGTAAAAAAATGGGTTGTTGTGCCTAACAGTATGCGAGAGGAACTCATACGAGAATTTCATGCTTCAAGATGGGTGGCACATCCGGGGGTGACAAAAATGTACCATGACCTTCGATGATATTTTTTGTGGCTAGGCATGAAAAAGGAGATAGCAGGGTTCGTAACAAGATGTTTCACCTGTCAGCAGGTAAAAGCAGAGCATCAACGACCTGGAGGCCTATTGCAACTATTACCTATTCCGGAATGGAAGTGGAATGACATGACTATGGATTTTGTGGTAGTAAATCCGAAGACTCTTAGGAATAATGATGATATTTGGGTAGTTGTGGATCGACTAACAAAAGTACCATGCTTCTTTCCTATCATAGAAACCTTTATAGTAGAGCAGTTGGGAGAACAGTACGTGAGAGAGATAGTTCGTTTGCATGGGGTGCCACAAACTATAGTTTCGGATCATGATTCACGCTTTACATAACTCTTCTAAAAGGGATTACAGAAGGAACTTGGTAGACATGTTTTGTTAAGTACGACCTTCCACCCACAAACAAATGGGCAGTCGGAGTGTACCATACAGGTGCTAGAGGATATGCTGCGAGAATGTGTGCTTGACTTTGGTGGTTCTTAGGAAAGGAACTTGGATTTAGTGGAGTTTTCCTATAACAACAGTTATCAAGAAACTATACAAATGGAACCATATGAGGCACTTTATTATAGACCTTTTAGATCATCGCTATGTTGGCTAGAGGCGGGTGAGTCAGAGCTGTTGTGACCGTATCTCGTTCAGGAGACATCGGAGCGGGTACGGTTGATTCGAAATCATATGGCTGTGACTCAAAGTAGGAAGAAGTAATATTCCCGTAGATGGATATAACCCTTAGAGCTTACATAGTGTGATCATGTATTCCTTTGGGTGTTTCCTATATTGGGTCACCACAGGATATGGAGGCAGAGAAAGTTAGCACCCGGGTTTGTGGGACCATTTGAGGTGTTGGAGAGAATTGGGCCGATGGCGTACTAATTTTCACTTCCAAAAAAATACAGTTCTTTGAATGATTTTTTCCAGGTTTTAAAACTACAACGTTATCACCTAGACCATTCTCATGTGGTTGATGTGGAGGAAGTTAACCTTGAGATAGATGCGTCCTTTGAGTAGCATCTGGTACATGTGTTGGGTCGTAGTGAAAAAAGTGTTATAGGAAAAGACCGTGTTGTTATTTCATGTGTTATGGAAACATGGAAATGTTTAAGAGGAAACATGGGTAGGGGAATAAAACATGAAGGCTCTATGTCCCAATCTTTTTGGCTCAGAATCTTAGAGAAGTTCAGGAGTGTTTCTCGAGGATGAGTTGTTATAAGGTGGGGAGATTTTATGATCCCGACCTTTTCTAGAGTCATCTCGAGCACGTTTTCAGCTAATTTTGAAACTTTTAAGTACCTTTAACTTGGATTAGTGTCTTGGGGAATGTTTGGGTGAACTATTAATGAAAACTAAAGAGCAGTGGGATCTTCATGGTTTGCGCAGTGTTTGAAAAATCGGTCAACCAAACAGTGCCAAGCGAGTGAAATTAGATAGAGGATTCCACACGGTTAGTGCACGGTTTGCCTAACCATGAAAACAACCCATGCCAACCATGAAGAATTGGGCAGTGAAGTTTTTATGGTTGGAACACAATTTGCCTAACCGGGAGCCTCTGCCCATGAAACTGTGCCCACAGGATTTTAATTCTGAAAATTCTTTTTAAAAGCACCCAACCCCTTTAGGACTCCCATATTTTGACCATGGCTCTGGCTTGACATATTCAAGGTATTCTCAAATCCTTCTAGAGGGATTCCAAGGTGATTTGAACAATGTTATTCAATATTCAAAGCATGTATTGAAGATCCAATCTCCTCCCTGCAAGTGGATTTCATCTTGATGCTTCTCCCATTATTTCCTCCATCCTTCTTAAATCTTTTCATGGAAGATTTCCATTGTTTACATGGATCTAAACATATGAATTGAGATATGGTTCTAGGATTTTAGATCTATATCTATATTTGAAATATCTTGATTCTATTGATCTTAATTTTAGTTTTAGGGATTTAGATCTGAAGCTTTATTGATGATGTTGTGTCACTCGGGTTTTCGGGTTTTCCGTTGGGATAACTTTCATCAATAAACTGAGGTAGGTGGTCTAAATAGAAAACCTATAGTCACAATTTATAATATGTGAATGAGTTTATAAAATTTCTATTTTTCCCATGATAATTTAATTCCCTAATTTTGGAGTGATTAGAAATATAGAATGGAATTGAGTTTCCTTGGTGATCTAACTGATGATTGAATCATGGAACAAATGATAGGGGTTTCCCAAAAAGATCTCTTGGAGATTTGATATTGAAATTGAGATATTTAATTGAATGTGAAAATATAATTAATTAGGAGAATTATTTATATCTCATGATGTTGATCAAAGATAATTAATTATGATAATTAATTATGGAAATTTGATATTTGAAATGGATAATTAATTGTGTATAATTAATTATGGAATGTGAATGGAATTGATTGATTAATTAATTGATGAATTAATTAATGGGTTATGTGCTTAGTTAATTTTTGAATCAACTAAGGGCCTTTGAAATTTTTATCTAATCATTGGATTAGTAAATGAATAATGTGGAAGGATTCTTGAGATTTAAAGAATGATTGAATAGAAGAGATTTTGTGGTGCTAGTCATGGTGTCCTAGACCGATTAGATGTTGGAACTTGGACATGGTGTTCCTCCCCAATAGTTATCCAAGCTTGATATTTTGGAGTGTTAGGCATGATGACCGATATTCAAAGATATTTGTGGTGCTTGGCATGACGTCCTAAATTGAGTGACTACTAATAATAATGAATGATGATTCAAAGCGATTTGTGGTTCCAGGAATGACTTCCTATAATCGAGTGATTAATGATAATGAATAATGATTCAAATGGGTAACATTTTTTGAACTTAGCCTAATGTGATGTTTAGATATTAAATGACAATGTGATAACTATTTAAATTATTCATTGTATTTATTTCTTCATAAATCTTCATACACTATATTTTGATTGGAATTTTTTTAGACACCATTGGTGGTGGCCTACTGAGTTGTACTCACACCCTAATCATGCCACCTAATCGGCACCTGAGAATACTTTGTTGTTGCAGGACAGGAAAAGGGAAAGTCCTTTGGATAGGTTTCTATTTGGGATTGGAGCGTGGGAGAGAGAACCAGATGTGGTTAGGCACCCATTTTGGAGTTGTTATGTCATTACATTGATTTGCATTATAGACACTTGGAACTCGCATTGTCATATCATGTTTTACCTTTCTGTGGAGTATTGTATTTTTTGGTTTTTACTATTATATGTCATGGGATTTTTATGGTTATTTATATATGCTTCTACATTTGGTTATTGTTATTTGCTTATGCTGGTGTTTTATTCTAAAAAAAAGTGTATAGTCACCCCAAGACTAACTTACCAGACCCTTGATACTATTCAGCAACCTCTGGCGTATGGAGAGGTGCGGTTGAGGGAATGTGGCCAACTGGCTCAGGACACTATCCAATGGCTCCTGAGTGGAAATGTCATTGTACTCCCCCTTGATTATGTTGTTTTCCTAATATGAATTTTTCCTCTCAAACTATTCTTTTTGTGTTTTATAAAATGGTGGGAACCCAAAGTAACCACATTAATTGTGGATGCAACAGGCAATGCAATGATTTTCCTACTAAACAACCAAATGTTTTTGTATCTCAATTAAAGAATCTTTTTTCTATGACCACAAATCATGCTAGACTTACAAATGACCAAAGGTGGGAACAACGTTCTCTTGAATTTTTCTTAAGGCAACACCCCCCTTATTTTTGTGGAACAAACAATCCACTTGTTAAAGAGAAATTTATTTGTGTAGTTGAAAATATATTTTTCATTCTCCATTGTTCAGAACATGAAAATGTTAAGTTGGGCACTTATTTCTTGGACGGTAAAGCAAATTTGTGGTGGAAATTTATCAAGAATACGAGGAAACAATATAAAATTAACTCCATGGATTTGGATGAGTTTAAAAACTTTTTTTTCAATATGTACCTTCCTCGTATTCTTCTTAAAAAAGGGATATTGATGTTTCTCATCTATCCATGTTTATGATAAGTAAAAAAGGATATAATTCAAAGAAAACTATAAAAATTATGGAGACAAGAAGATTAGATTTTATATATGCACAAAGTGTGGAAGGACACATGGAGGAAATTGTATTAAGGGGGATGATAAATTTTTTGAGTGTGGGAAAGAAGGTCAACGAGCATTTTACTAACAAAAGAAGAGGAATAAATAGAAATATCAAAAGAGTTCACCTCCCACAAATCAGGGCTACAAGTGAAAGGAAATGGGGCATTATGCTAACCAATTCCCAAATTCAAGGTTTATGGATGATTATTTACGTCAACAACCTATTAAGGACAAATAAAATGGAAAATCACATGTGATCACTATTGGTGATGTTGAGTATGACAATGAAGTGGTGGAATGATTAACTATTTATGTAATGGGATTCCAAAATAGTGTTGACGAATATATTTTATATTATTATGGAATATTAGAATATCTATGTATTAGTCCTTTGTGGTTTCTCGTAAGTATATATTACCGATAACTATGAAAAGTGATTAAAATATTTTTGGAAAGCACATGATATGCGCATAAGGAAGTGATAAGGAGATAATGAAATGTTTGATAGTATTAATGATCTCATGACTGATAAAAGGAAAATTTTATATCATGGTTTGAGTATATATAATTTTTGGTATACTTGTTGTGTGGAAAGAGTTAATTTTGACAGAATACATGTTTCCACTAAGGTTATATGGTAATTCATGTTATTATAATTTTTTAAAAGAATACATGATTAAGGTATTCACATGTTTGAAATGTGACAACCAAGATATTACAAATAAGATATGGGAGAAAAATGGTAATTTGATTCAATTCAACTCATTATATTTTCAGTTTTTTCAAGGATTGTAATATTATCCATTTATGGATAGTATAAGTTATATTCCAATTGAAGCTTGTATTATATCACTATATCTGTCCTTATGAATATTTGATTAACCTGTACTAAATTTTTTTTTGAGATATATGTAAAGACATATCATTATATCACATGATCTTCTAACACTTTAATAATTAAAAATTCAACTTCATTTCTTTAAATACGAGATAAAATGGAAATTGTTCAAGGTACGAACAACAGTGAGGTTATACGAAAATCAAGTAAGCATTTATTCTCATGAAAAATTCTTTAACTTTAAGAAAAGGATCTTGAAAACAAAAAATTTTATCATATTACCTTCTTATCTAATGAATTAGATGGTTTCTTAAATCATCGCAGATTTATGGATTTCTGGTAGTTAACTTTCTCCAAACCTTATTCTATATCACTATCCATCAGAACTTGAGGGTTATATTTATCTTATATATCCATGTTTTCACTTCCCATGTATTTTATCCTATGTGGAAACCCAGTAATGAGTTAATTTGGGTAACCGTTATGTTTATAACCTTTGTTTTTAAAATGATGTTTTAGTATCCCTTTTTATGATGTGGGTTTCTATGAACGAAACTTTCAAGTAGTAAATCTTTTATAACCCCAATGAATTTTGAGGTAGAAATTAATTTTAATGGGAAAGAATATAATACCCCTATATTTTATGAGATTTATTATTTTAATTTATTTAATGTATTGATTTTTAATATTTTCCAAGATTATCTTTCTCTATATGCAACACCATTTTATATTTCAGTATACGCAACACTATTCTTGGCTTGTGTTGGACACAATTTCAAGTTCTTTTCACACAACACTGAGTATAGATTTTCTTAAATATATAAATGAACTAAGTTTGGGTTATGTTATACACAACATCAAAGGAATCTTTCACTACACAAAACAATAATTTGGCTTCTGTTACAGGCAAGAGCGACCTTCCTCAATAGCTTGCGTTGTACGCGATTCCGAGTTTCACTAAACAATTATACATTATTAAAATACTATTATTTAATGGGATATAAACTAGACATTATGAATAGTAATAATTAAATTTTTTATTTTATATAACCTTATAATTCATCTAACACATTTTCTAGAATATTATAGAAGAAAAAAATCATTTTCAGGTAAAAGAAGTATTTTTCACAAAATGAAGTTTTACCACCTTTTGAGAGCGCACCCATTTCAAATCTAGTTTTTAAAAAATTTACAAAATTAACTTCTTTGTTGGAATTAGGACATAAAATTTTACTTTTTTAGAATTATTGGTATTCTTCTGATAAAATTCAAATTTTAGCGAATAGTGAAAAATACTGCTTTTTAATTCGAAACAGCCTTCTTATCTAATTTATTTATATAGTTAGATTATATATTTAATTGGTTTTAAAGTTTAATTGGATTATATTTTTATAATTTAATATAATTTTAATCATTTTAATTAATTTTTCTTTTAAATTTGATATAAACAAATGTCAATATTTTGATAGTTATTACTTCTTTAAAACCCTATTTTTGGTTTTGAAAATTGGAATTAATTTTAAATTAATTAATGAAACTTCTGTGTTTTGAATTTGGAAAGATTAATTCCATATTTGGAATCATAAGTTTCAAATTGTGTGGATATTTACCTTTTATTTTTTTACATTATGAATAGTAACTTCTGTAATTATTTTTATTTATCATGGTTAAAAGGTAAATATGGAAAATAAGGGTAAAAAATAATAATTTAATAGGGTATAACTATGATAAAACATGTCATAATCCTATTGTATGGTATATTGATGACCATTTTCATCCTTGGGAAAATTTGGGGACCCCATTAATTCACTTGGATGTGAAAATGACATTTTATAAGAATTAATTTGAAGTAAATATAATTATAACATAAACATATATCTTTTACTAAATCGATTTTAATATATGGTTATATAAATGATTTTTATGTGTATAAATATTCATTATAAATATAATAATATTTATTACATCATGTTATTTCTTTATAATTTTTATACATTAGATAAATATATTTATTAATGACATAATTATGATGTAATGATTACCTCATTAATGAAATATTCAAATAAATGAATTTATAAAAAATAAAAATAAATATAATTTAAACATTTTGATGCCATAAAAGAATTTTATGGATTACTTTAACATATTAGGGATTATTTAATGCATTTTTTTATATGTAATCAAGTTTTTATGTCTTCGACACAAATGAATTACTAAATAGTGTCAAAATTGATATAAATGTGTTTTTAAAACAAATACTATTTTATTAAATGATATAAAAATACTAAAAATATAAAGTTTTGAAAAATAACTTGTATAGTGATAAAACTTTACTAAATTATCCACTTTATGATCTCTTGGAATTTTTTTGTTATAATATTAACCATGTGGTATAAAAATACAACAGGATATGGTAAGAGCTAACTTATTTTAGAAAGGGTTAAATCTAAAAGATAAGGTTAATTTTATGACCTAAACATGTCTCAAACCTATTGGTTGTGAGGATTTTCATGAAAACTCATATTATATTCTAAATTAATCAATTTGGAGCTATTGGAAACCAATAAACTTTTTATAATAAATTAATATTTCAATATTTCTCTTAAAGTTTCACTCACCTCTCTTATAAAAGAGAACCTCCCTTTCTCTTTGAATCATACCTATAAAGCCATTTAGTTCAGCCAAAACATACCCATTTCATCTCCCAACATCTCCCATATAATCCTAGAGTAATTAATTTGGGCAGATGTCCATATTAAAAATACCTTTTGTTCAAATCAAAAGGAAACACCTGAAGAAGAGGTAATCGTTTTATCCCTTATTTGAAAGTTCTTTTTTTCTTCAACTTATTCTTTATATATTTTTTCCATAAAAAAGTAATAAATACAGTATTATCAATATATTAAGATGTTAATATAGTCATGGGATAATTATATTCATCATTTTATCCATCCGACAAATAATAATATCACCATGTGTGCGTACGTACGGCTTACTGTCCCCATGTCATGGTGTAATTTATTATTCCACATTACTTTATTTGAATGAGTATAATGATGAGTTTAATAGAAATAAATAATTAATATGACATTATTACTATTATTTATAACTAATACACCATCCTGTTCTATATCATTTAATCATTAAAGGAACGATATCGTCGCTCATGTGTACGTATGGCCTACTATCTCCATGATGCGATGAGATTCATTCTCCACTTTAACCATCCAAGAATTATTATAATATATATATACATATATAGATATATATTTACATATATTTCATTCACTTACTTCCATTAAATACTATAAAAAATGGAAACAACGTTCATACGTACGTACGGCCTATCGTCTCCAGGAACGGTGTATTCCATTATATATATATAATGTATATTTATATTATGAATATATATGATATATAAATAATATTATAAACTCTATAAGTAAGTAAATTATGATCTACGTAATACTATCAAGAATAAAAATTCAAAACACGTACAATAAACAAAGCGATATTACCTGAAATGTTGCATTAACTTGGAATTATTAAAAAACAGGTGATATAAAGTCATAAAAGATTCATATATGATATCATAAATATTGTTATGATTCTAATATAAGTTAATAATATGTCTAAAAACATTATAATAGAGTTTTGGACTCCTACAGAGATTACCAGACCTAAGGTAAAATATTATTTTGTCTCACTTTTATTTATATGGGGCATATGCCTTATACACCAACTAATTTTTTTGCGTGGTGTTTATGTTACCCATGAATGTTTTTATTATTATTATTATGAAGGTTTTGATATTTAAATATGCATATAACTTTCTTTATTTTAAACTATTTGACTAGTTATAAACTGCTAAGGGATAATTTTGCAATCTCATTTTTATCTGAGATTGTTTATACGTAAATATTTACTGGCAGTATATTTATCATCTATCTCCATGTTTTCTTAAAAAAAATCATAAAATATATAATATTCTTCAATGTATGTTTACCTTTATTTTACCCATTTTATACTTTTACTACATGGTGTGGAAGGAATCTATCTTTTGTTTACCATACAAGTTACTTTTTTACTTTTCCGGTAAAAGTACAAAGAGATTGCTTATTTTTTAACATATACGGCATGAATATATTTTTTTACATATTTATAATGACTTATTTACACGAATATTCCTCTACAATATTTCAATTTTATTTTCAACTAAATTATTTTCTTTTAAATTTGTGTAGCATTTTGAGAAAAGAAAACATTTTTTATGAAGAAAGGACATTTTCCCCAAGAACTAAGTTCAAGTGTTTTATCAAAATTATTTTCCATATAAGATGATTCTCTTAAATAGGGTTATATTTATATCTCTATTATTACTATGATTTGATTTAATTAATGATGGAATGATCTTTTTTATGGATTATTTTATGATGGAATGACATTTAAGAAACTCATTCTATTTTTTGGGGTATTCTAGGATGAATGGTATATATTTTATGGCACATGTAAGAATAGTTTCATTATGAGATGGGTGGGTCTTGTATATCCCTAAAATGCATTGGGTAAAGATTTATATCTCATGATATAGACCTGAATAGAATGAAAAGTAAATCCAATTCAATAATACATAGCTAGAATGGCAAGTAAACCCAGTTTAGTAATAGACTTTGTCGACTATGATGGTCTTGGAAGTAATGCCTTGGCTACTATGGAAATAATATTTTGTGATTATTATTTTTCCAAAATTACATGTTTTATTCCATTTATATTCTATCATGGTTAATTTTATTTTATAATCTATGCCTTACGTACTTCCAAGATTTATTTCATGACTGAATGTTTTGATGTTTAAAGTTTATGTTCATTTTTTTACGTTCAAATGTTTATAGTTTGTTTTATGTTCTCCATGTTTACCCTTAATGAGAATTTGACCTCAACCTTTTTATGTTTTCTTTTCCCCATGATATAAAGAAAGGTTTTAGGTAGGAAAACAAAAGGGGAAGAACTTTATGAGAGATGTAGAAGATTTTTTTCCATGTTAGAAGATGATGTTTTGAGTTTCCAAAGACATTAAACTAATGCAGTATTTAGGCATCTGTCTGTGCCATGTATTAAATATTATGAAAAATAAATGTAATTTTCATGTATGTTAAGCTTGGGTCTCTACAACTAGTGTTTATGTTGGAGTTATTTGGGTTTTTATTCCCTTTTAACTTTTCTTTTAGGATATTTTAGTAATAATAAGTAATGATTTTTTAGTAATATGTTGATTGGTCTGGAGTGGGTTCTTAATCAGAACCCTTTGTAACAATGATTAAGTTTCCATAGGATATTTATAATCCCTCCATTGATGGTCTGGATAAGGTAAGGTAGTAGATAATACTCAATATGAATAGTGGAGGATTTTAAGATGATATTTGAATTATATGAGATAGGGATGAACTACTAACTTCAAATTTCCATCTATGATAATACCATTGAAATAGACATGGAATTATATGAGACCTAACTAATGTTGCATAGTTCAATATGAGTATTTAAGTGTTCATGAGTGATCCTTATAAGATATTAATGGTATATTTATGAAAATTCCAATCTTAACCAGAAATGAGTTGGGTAATGAGTATGGCTTATATTGTGAGGTATCAGGAGTCAGGATTTGAACCGTTTCAATACATGATGGTCATGTTGTTACTTATGGGTATATAATATTGATAACACATTACAAAAAACTTCTCAAATCCTTTCCTATATTTGGAAATAGTGGTGCTTTCCATGAGTTGTTATTGGAATACACTAAAAAAAGTGTTTGGAAAATGTGTTCAACATACCTTTAGTTGGTTTTAAATAACATTAAATTTATTTAAACACTTTACATGGACTTAGCTTTCATGAGAAGTGTTTCTCAACTAACCTAATTGGATTTCATAAATGGATGTGAATGTTTTTAAAGTGTGTGTAATGTTGGTTTCATTTTGACAAGGGGTGTGTGAATTTTTAAATGAAAATTTATAAAATATATAAGGTTGTCTCTAATTTTAATGATTAAAATTATTGGGTCATGAAGTTGCATTAAATTATTTATAAAAAAGCAATTGGGATTTTGATAAATAGTATTTGAAAATTATTGGTTTATTTTAAAAAGGGCGTGTTATTTTAAAGAGGAATTTGTAGAAATGGTTGGATTTTTAATGGGATTTAAACTGTGATTTTATAAATAGTTTTCAAAGGAGATTTAAAGTCTATAACTTTTTTTAGCCTTGGTTAATTTTTATATCAAAGTGTGTCAATTTATTTTGTTAAAAATTATTATCACTGAATAAAATTGGACAGATATGAATAAATACGGGATAGATTCCAATCATTTGACAAGAGAGTATGAAGATGGAGTGAAAGAGTTCATCAAGTTTGAAAAATATCATGCATATGACCCTTATCAAATCCTTTGTTCAGGTTTATGCTGTTTTTATTCAAGATAAGTTATTCTAAAGTAGTTTTAAGAAAACTTGATCTATCATGGAATATATCAAAGTTATAAATGTTGGAATAAACATGGGGAAAAGAGAATGTAGATAGTGGTTGTGATAACAGTGAATTTAGATGATCATATGATATGATTAAAAGTATGAAAAATAAATAATATCGTATCGAGGAAATGATTATAGATGTAAATCATGATAAATATTGTATTGATGAAATGACAAGGGTGGTTGAAGATGAACTTTGTGATTTCCAAAAATTGTTTGAGCAGTTTTAGAGTTGTAAAAATATTACTTTAAATTGTGGTTTCACTAAATATATAGCATTTTAATCCATACTTAGGTTGTATAATTTGAAATCCAGCAGTGGATGGAGTGATTCCAGTTTTACAAAATTACTTTCTCTCTTGAATGACATGCTCCCAGAAGATAATGAGCTCCTGATACAAATATACAATGCCAAATGAATTATGCATTCAATGGGTATGATCTCTGAAAAAATACATTATTTCCCAAATCACTGTACACTATTTCTCAAGGACCACAAATCACTTAGATAATTACAAATGTGTGGTTCTTCTTGATACAATAAAGATGAATCTGTTCCGATGAAATTTTTATAGTACTTTCAAATCAGTCCAAGGTTTAGGCGCCTATATGGAAGTGAGGAGACCATAGGGGAATTTACATGGAATTCAGATAGAAGAAATAAATATGGGAAACTATGTCACCTTGAAGACTCTCCTCATTGGAAGAGAATCAATCATGGGTATCCTGATTTTGGAAATGAGCCGAGAAACCTTCATCTTGAATTATCTATAGATGGAGTGAATCCTTTTGGATTTTAAAGTAGAACTCATAGTACATGGATGGTTATGTTGGTAAATTATAACTTCCCACCATGGTTATGTATAAAATGAAAACAAATTGTTCTATATATGCTTATATTAGGACTGAAACAACCGAGTAATGATATTTATATTTATTTGGATCCATTAATCGAGGATTTGAAATTTTATGTAGGATTTAGGTGTTACATTATAAGATTATTATAAAAATGAATAATTCACATTGAGAGACATGTTGTATGGGATGATAAAATACTTTCCTACTTATGGGAATTTTTCAAGATATATCATTAAATGAAGTCATGGGTGTCCCATTTGCGAATAAGGTACACAGTCAATTAGGTTGAAACTTTCATCAAAAACTATGTTTCTAGGAAATCATAGTTTCTACCCTAACAACATAAGTATAGATCTTGGATGAAATCATTCAATGTAACTTTAAAAGAATGTACAACACCGTCTCCACTAACTGGTGATTAGCTATTTGAGAAATTAAAAGTTGTAGACACTGCTTTTGTTAAACTGTTTTTGAAAAACCTTATGAAAACTAGTTGGAAGAAGAGAATAGTTTTTTTTGAATTACAATACTGGAATTGTCTATACATCAGAAACATTCTTGATGTTATACATGTTGAAAAAAATGTATGTGACAATTTCATTAGAACATTTCTAAATGCACCCAACAAAAAATGATGGAATTAAGGCTAGGTTATACATGGTTGACATGGGAAACAAGAAGAGTTGGTATAATGACCCGGACTTTTCTTACATTACTATTACATCATTTCAAACATAAACAACATAATAGTATTACACATGGAGGATCCAGAGGTTTAGTGTCTTGGGAAAACTAGTACTACACATAACAAGTACAACATCAAGCATAAAAATTCATTTAATCTCTTCTTCTATAGCTTCTTAGTAGCACTTGTCCTCTCCTTAGTACATGTAGCCACCTGAGGATATACATCAAAAGGGGTGAGATAAAAGCCCAGTAAGAGGATAGATAAGAACAATATAGCATGGTGTGAGCATAATCATGACATAGGAAGAAGATCTTGAACATGAGAGGAGCATAAACAATAAACTTGAAATGTGGCAAAGCATAAAAATGAAACATCATGTCTTAGTGGTTAACTACCACACATAGTTGTGAAAAAATCTAGAATCATGTTCACGCATAATTTCACATTTACTCATGAGATTCGTCACTTTACCCAATTCATTGGAGCGCTATATAATTCCGGGCGCACCCGTCACATTTAAACATTCATATTGCGCTATATAATTCCGGGCGCACCCGTCACATCATAACATAATCATTATCATGCTTTCCACATAGAACACATATCAAACATGTAAATAAATAACCCATGGAAAGGAATGGGTTTCATCTCATAATAACATATTCATAAGCTTTGGGTTCCCAAAAGAAAGAGGGAACAACATACTTGATATAAGAACCATCAACCTTGAATGAGAGGCAAAATGTGAGATCTTGAAAGAAGAGTTCTTTTGGAAAACATTTTGATGGACATAAAAACTAGTGACAAACATGTATATCCCAGAAAAGTAAAGGAAATGATGAAAAAAAGACCTTTGAGGAGTAACCATATCAAAAATGGGGTGAAAGAGGGAGAACCCGAAGGAAGAAAATCGGGTTCGAGATTTCCCCTTACCTTGTACTCGAATGCCTCCTTCTCTTTAATGTCCTGTATAATGACATTATATTCATTAATTAGAAATTCCAGAACCTTTTATACATTAATATAGTTCATTCTGGTTTCATTATTTTATATTATGTTCCTTTGGATGACTTATAGAGTTTTAAAAACATTGATTGGGGATGTTCGTTTTCATGGTTTTCTTGAGCGGTCCACTTGTATTCTTAATTTGATGTTTGGGTAGATCATGGGTAAACATCCAGAACTGATATTACATGTAATTAATGATATTACAGAATCTTGAATGATTTTATAATGAGTTATATTAGATCCATGTGGCCTAATCATTAGATAAGAATTAAATGAAGATTATTTGGGCTAATTTGAGCGGTTTTTGGATCACAACCAACTCATTTTAACTTTTCACTTAGTAGTATGGCCATAGGTTATTTCCAGAACTTAAAATAGAACATAATACATATAAAATATTCTGGTTCAACCATAAAAATGGTTTCATGACCAGATTGAAGATATAAATGGAAGAAGAGAGCATGTTGTTTTTGAAGGTGATAAATTATCACCACATGAACAACGTTCTCTTTAATAAAATAAAAGGAAGGGGGAAAGGGTGTGGGGTGATATAATATAACATTAGAATCATAATATTACATTATACATATAATACTGGATTTACAGAACAATTTGGATGAAGATAGATAGAGAGAGATCAAGAAAGGAACTTGAACTTTAAAGGAGAAGAGAGAGAGAAATTACCTTTAAAATCCTCCTCTTGAGATCCTCTTTAAGGAAGCTAGGCTTGGTCTTTTGATGAGACCAGAAGCTTTTGGACGTGGGGGATGAGTTAGGGAAGGTGTTTGGGCAGAATTTGGAGAAGGCTTGGAGCTTGATAGGTGTGAGGAAAAGAGGGAGTGAAGGGTGGCTTTTATAGTGGAGGGGAGAGGGGTTTCCTTAATATAAAAATGATTAGTTTATTAATTTCACCCAAGACAAGGAATAGTGAGTCTTGGATGACTAAGAATAGTAAATTTGACTTGTGAATTCGGGATTTGGGTGCTTACATCACTTGTGATGTCAGTAATAGTGGGTTTTAATTAAAATGTATTTATATGATAAATTAATGTATTCTACTATTCATCAAAAATTCAAGTATCTTAGAAAAATCCCAAAATTTTACTCCAACCATTTTTTGACGTGTAGAATCCAAAAATGAAGTCCATTTTTCAAAAATAATTTTCTAAATATTATTAATTTAATATTTAATTAAAATCATAATTTAATTAAAAAAACAGTTTTTAAAATTAAAACTAATTTTTTAGTTCTTTTAAAAATTACTTAGGGTCTTATAAAATTATCTAAAAACTATCATACATTGTTTCAATAATTTATGAATATATTTCCGGAAAATAAATATCCTTTTAAATTAATTAATTAATTATAATTAATTATTTATGACTTATAAAATACCAAAAACGTTTACTAAGGTCAAATTATCACTTTCTAAGATGTCTAAATTTTATTTTATTATTCATAGGTAATGTTACTCTTATTTACTATTCATAAGGGTAGGTTACTATTCACCAAAAATTGTTTTTGTTTCATTAGACTCCAAAAACTATCTTGAACACAACCGTGAATGTTGGATTTTTAAAATTCCAAACATAGGGGTGACAAAATTATATTTAAAGGTCACTTATCACTTAGTAGTTCATTATTTTGTGTTTTTATGACATAGATATAAGAAGGGAATTTTCCATTGAAAAACTTTGGGTCGTTACATTCTTCCCCCCTTAAGAAATTTCGCCCCTGAAATTTCACTTTACACAAACAGGTGAGGGTACTTCTCCTTCATTGCCTCTTCTGGTTCCCAAGTTGCTTCCTCAAACTTTTGGTTCCTCCACAACACTTTGACAAGGCGGGTTGTCTTGTTGCGTAGAACCTTATCAATTCGGTCCAGAATTTTTACCGGCTGATCCTCATATGAGAGATCATCTTCCAACTTTACCACCTCTGAGTTTAGTACATGTGAGGGGTCTGGAATGTACTTCCTCAGTAGTGATACATGGAACACATCATGAACTTGAGCCATATTCGGTGGAAGTGCCAGACGATAGGCCACGGCTCCAATACGATCAAGGATCTCAAAGGGGCCAATGTACCTTTGGCTTAGCTTCCCTTTCTTCCCAAATCGCATGACTCTCTTCCATGGAGATATTCGAAGGAAGACTTTATCTCCAACGTCAAACTTCAATTCCCTTTGACGATTTTCAGCATAGCTCTTTTGCCGACTTTGAGTAGCTTTGATATGTTTCTGGATGACTTGAACCTTCGCTGTCATCTCTTGAACAAGATCGGGACCAAGTAGTTTTCGTTCTCCAACTTCATCCCAACAGGTTGGAGTTCTACATCGCTTCCCATAAAGAGCTTCATACGGAGCCATCTGAATACTCGAGTGGAAGCTATTGTTGTATGAGAACTCAACCAATGGAAGGTGCTGATCCCATCCACCTTTGAATTCAAGAGAGCATGATCTTATCATATCTTCAAGTGTCTGAATAGTCCTTTCAGACTGGCCATCAGTTTGGGGGTGATAGGCTGTGCTGAAATTTAATTCAGTACTCAAAGCATGTTGAAGGCTCCTCCAAAATTTAGAAGTGAACCTTGGATCACGGTCAGAGACAATAGAGAGTGGAACACCGTGCAACCTCACTACTTCCTTCACATATATCCTTGCAAGTTGTTCAAGTGAGAGGTCTTCCCGAATAGCGATAAAATGGGCAGTCTTGGTGAGTCGGTCAACCACAACCCATATCGCATTATTTCCTCTTGACGTTTTCAGGAGACCCATGACAAAGTCCATAGTGACATTTTCCCATTTCCACATGGGTATAGGCAATGGCTGCATCATACCTTTGGACTTTTGTCGCTCATCTTTAACTTGCTGACATACCAAGCACCTTGATATATATTCTGCAATCTCTTTCTTCATGTTATCCCACCAGAAGTGTTCTCGGAGATCACGATACATCTTGGTACTTCCAGGATGAATAGAGAAAGTTGAGCTATGTGAATTATCCAATAGATCCTTCTTTATTCCGGGTGATGAAGGCAAAAAAATCCGCGTTCCAAATCAAATCACACCATCATCGTCGATATGGAACTCTTGCAGCTTCCCTTCCTTTACTGCATTCACCCTCTTTTGTATCTCTACATCATCCCTTTGTGCTTCCTTAATCTTCTGTTGGATGGATGGTTGCGCAATCATTTGGGCAAGGTAGGATGTATCCCCTGCCCTTACGATTCCCAAATCCATCCTTTACATATCCAAGAAGATATGGTCTTTCTCAATCCTCAACATGGATAGAGTAGAAGGTTCTTTCCTGCTTAGAGCATCAGCTACCTTGTTCGTCTTTCCAGGATGATAGTGAATAGAGCAATCGTAATCCTTGATTATCTCTAACCATCTCCTTTGACGCATGTTGAGCTCCTTTTGTGTAAATATATACTTTAGGCTCTTGTGGTCGGTGTATATGTCACACTTCTCACCATAAAGGTAGTGCCGCCAGAATTTCAAGGCAAAAATCACGGCTGCAAGCTCTAGATCATGCGTCGGGTAGTTCTGCTCATGGATCTTCAACTGTCGTGAGGCGTAGGCTATCACATTATCATTTTTCATGAGTACACAACCCAAGCCTTTCTTTGAAGCATCACTGTATATCACAAAACATTCTCCACTTTTCGGTAGTGTGAGTACAGGTGCAGTGATCATCCTTCTCTTTAGCTCCTTGAAGCTTCCCTCACATTCTTCCATCCATACATACTTTACCCCTTTCCTTGTTAACTTAGTTAGCGGGCTTGACAATCGTGAGAAGTTTCTCACAAAACGTCGGTAGTACCCAGCTAATCCAAGAAAACTGTGGATTTCTGTGTAACTAGAGGGCCTGGGCCATTCTTCAATCGCCTTTTTCTTTAAAGGGTCCACAGAAATTCCCTCGCTTGTGATCACATGTCCCAAGAACGTGACTTGATTCATCCAAAAGTCACACTTGCTGAACTTGGCGTACAACTTCTCCTTTCTCAATGTCGTCAACACAAGTCTTAGATGTTCTTCATGTTCCTCCTTACTCTTGGAGTAAATGAGAATATCATCAATAAACACTACCACAAATTTGTCGAGGTAATGTCTAAATACTATATTCATCAAATCCATGAAGAATGCAGGGGCATTAGTAAGTCCGAAGGGCATCACCAAAAACTCATAGTGCCCATACCTTGTACGGAAGGCAGTCTTCTGAATATCTTCCTTCTTCACCTTTA
The DNA here is from genome assembly GCA_963277665.1 of Viscum album. Classification (NCBI taxonomy): domain Eukaryota; kingdom Viridiplantae; phylum Streptophyta; class Magnoliopsida; order Santalales; family Viscaceae; genus Viscum; species Viscum album. The sequence continues at coordinate 207,067,509 of OY728146.1, read as the reverse complement.
CTTGATGATATCCAGAACGAAGATCCACCTTTGAGAAGTATTGAGCTCCTCTTAACTGGTCAAACAAGTCATCAATCCTTGGGAGAGGATACTTGTTCTTTATGTTGATCTTGTTGAGTTCCCGATAATCGAAACACAACCGCATGGTTCCATCCTTCTTCTTCACAAAGAGCACTGGCGCACCCCAAGGTGATGCACTAGGGCATATGAACCCTTTGTCCAGATGCTCTTGCAGCTTCTTCTTTAACTTCTCCAGTTCGATAGGAGCCATCCTATAGTGGAACTTCGAGATAGGAGTAGCTCTAGGTATGAGTTCAATTGAGAACTCTACCTCACGATCCGGGGGAATTCCGGGTAACTCTTCAGGAAATACATCACCGTATTCCCTTACGATGGGAATTTCCTCAAGGTTGGAACTTTCCTTTGACTCAATCATTTGGGCGAGGTATGCTTCTTCATAGGGAATCATCACCCACACCATTGAAGGATTTCTCAAAGGGGATTCATGATCTTCCTTTCATTTGTAGAGGAGCATGGGATGGTTTGGAATATGAAAATATATTTACTTTTACCGACAGTTGATATGTGCTCTATATAATGAGAGCCAATCCATTCCCATTATAGCGTCGAATTCCACCAAGGGAAGTATTACGAGATTTTCCGGAAGAATCTTCCCACATACGTCAACAGGAGAGGAATCAAACACTTGGGTTGCAATGATTGCACCACTTGGTGTTTTTACAGATATCTCTACTTCAAGGTTTTGGGGCTTCGATTCTATGGTTCTAGCAAACTTGTAAGATATAAAGGAATGCGTAGAACCAGAATCAAATAAGAATTTTGCCATTCTTGAGTGAATAGGAAGTGTACCTTGTACGACTTAATTATCATGTTCCACCTCCGCAGTAGTGATGGCATAAGCCTTCCCTTGTTCCTTTGGCTTTGGTGGTTGTTGGCGCTGATTACCCTCGAAAGCTCAAGGTTTAGTGCACTGATTTGAATAGTTCCCTAGCTCCTTACAGTTGTAGCATTGAACCACAAGTGGTTCTATCCTTTCATCGACTACATTATCCTTCCTTTTCATGTCTCATCGACACTCGTGAGCTAGGTGTCCTTCTTTCCCACACTTGAAGCATTTCCCCGTCCCTTTGAGGCAGTTCCCATTGTGCAACTTCCCACATTTTTGGCAAGTGGGTCGTTGTGTTTTCTTCCCATCTTTATCACTAGATCCACCAGCTTGAAACTCCATCTTTCTTTTCCTATCACCATAGCCATGGGACCATTCTCCAAACTCCATCTTCACTTTGAGAGCACACCGAACAACTTCTTCATAACTCCCAAAGTCTTGAATTGCAAGAGCTTTTCGAAGATGTGGTTTTAATCTACTAAAGAATCTATCAATTTTGCTATCATTGTTGATAACAAAACCCGAAGCATACCTTGTGAGCCTTGTGAAATTTGCTTCATAGGTTGTGACATATTCTCCTTCTTTTTGCTTGAGCTCTATGAATTCTCTCTCCATCTTCGTGCGAAGAGTTCTTGGGAAGTACTTATTAAGAAACATTATCTTAAAGTCTTCCCATTCCATCTCTTCAATTTCATCCATTGTCTTAGTGTTCTTAATCAAAGCCCACCATTGATCAGCTTCTCCATCTAGACGATAAACGGCTAGAGTCACCTTAACCGTCTCGGAACAGTGAAGTACAAAAAAGATCTTCTCCATGGAGTTGACCCACTGTTCCGCAACTAGTGGATTAGAAGATCCACAAAACGTCGGTAGTCGTTGCCACATAAAAAATTCGATAGCTAGTTGCTCCCTCTTTGGTGAAGGAGGATGTTCCCCATTATTATGGTTATTATTCATAACCCGGGATAATTGGGTAAGCATCGCCATGAAGTTTTGAACTCCACCACCAAAATCATTGGGGATGTCGTTCGGGAAATCGTTGCATTGACCTTCGCAAGAGTTGTTGGCCTGATTTCTCCTGGTTCCCACCATTTTCTAAAATAGAAAAGGTTAGAACAAAACATAAGTAAATAAGTCATGAATAACTTATTCATTTAAAAAATTATACCAAAAACATAACATATGGGATCCCTAGGTAAATATCCTTGTGTGCATATTTGTACTTAGTCTCATGCTAGAGGTTTTCTTTAGGGTTCACTAATCCTAATTCCCAAATTAACTAAACCTTTCCTCTGATACCAACTATAACGACCCGGACTTTTCATACATTACTATTACATCATTTCAAACATAAACAACATAATAGTATTACACATGGAGGATCCAGAGGTTTAGTGTCTTGGGAAAACTAGGACTACACATAATAAGTAAAACATCAAGCATAAAAATTCATTTAATCTCTTCTTCTATAGCTTCTTAGTAGCACTTGTCCTCTCCTTAGTACATGTAGCCACCTGAGGATATACATAAAAAGGGGTGAGATAAAAGCCCAGTAAGAGGATAGATAAGAACAATATAGCATGGGGTGAGCATAATCATGACATAGGAATAAGATCTTGAACATGAGAGGAGCATAAACAATAAACTTGAAATGTGGAAAAGCATAAAAATGAAACATCATGTCTTAGTGGTTAACTACCACACATAATTGTGAACAAATCTAGCATCATGTTCACGCATAATTTCACATTTACTCATGAGATTCATCACTTTACCCAATGCATTGGAGCGCTATATAATTCTGGGTGCACCCGTCACATTTAAACATTTATATTGCGCTATATAATTCCGGGCGCACCCGTCACATCATAACATTATCATTATCATGCTTGCCACATAGAACACATATCAAACATGTACATAAATAACCCATGGAAAGGAATGGGTTTCATCTCATAATAACATATTCATAAGCTTTGGGTTCCCAAAAGAAAGAGGGAACAACATACTTGATATAAGAACCATCAACCTTGAATGAGAGGCAAAATGTGAGATCTTGAAAGAAGAGTTCTTTTGGAAAACATTTTGATGGACATAAAAACTAGTGACAAACATGTATATCCCCGAAAAGTAAAGTAAATGATGAACAAAAGACCTTTGAGGAGTAACCATATAAAAAATGGGGTGAAAGAGGGAGAACCCGAAGGAAGAAAATCGGGTTTGAGATTTCCCCTTACCTTGTACTCGAATGCCTCCTTCTCTTTAATGTCCTGTATAATGACATTATATTCCTTAATTAGAAATTCCATAACCTTTTATACATTAATAGGGTTCATTCTAGTTTCATTATTTTATATTATGTTCCTTTGGATGACTTATAGAGTTTTAAAAACATTGATTGGGGATGTTCGTTTTCATGGTTTTCTTGAGCAGTCCACTTGTATTTTTAATTTGATGTTTGGGTAGATCATGGGTAAAAATCCAGAACTGATATTACATGTAATTAATGATATTACAGAAGCTTGAATGATTTTATAATGAGTTATATTAGATCCATGTGGCCAAATCATTAGATAAGAATTAAATGAAGATTATTTGGGCTAATTTGAGCGGTTTTTGGATCACAACCAACTCATTTTAACTTTTCTCTTAGTAGTATGGCCATAGGTTATTTCCAGAACTTAAAATAGAACATAATACATATAAAATATTCTGTTTCAACCATAAAAATGGTTTCATGACCATATTGAAGATATAAATGGAAGAAGAGAGCATGTTGTTTTTTAAGGAGATAAATTATCACCACATGAACAACGTTCTCTTTAATAAAATAAAAGGAAGGGGGAAAGGGTGTGGGGTGATATAATATAACATTAGAATCATAATATTACAGTATACATATAATACTGGATTTACAGAACAATTTTGATGAAGATATATAGAGAGATATCAAGAAAGGAACTTGAACTTTAAAGGAGAAGAGAGAGAGAAATTACCTTTAAAATCCTCCTCTTGAGATCCTCTTTAAAGAAGCTAGGCTTGGTCTTTTGATGAGACCAGAAGCTTTTGGACGTGGGGGATGAGCTAGGGAAGGTGTTTGGGCAGAATTTGGAGAAGGCTTGGAGCTTGAGAGGTGTGAGGAAAAGAGGGAGTGAAGGGTGGCTTTTATAGTGGAGGGGAGAGGGGTTTCCTTAATATAAAAATGATTAGTTTATTAATTTCACCCAATACAAGGAATAGTGAGTCTTGGATGACTAAGAATAGTAAATTGGACTTTTGAATTCGGGATTTGGGTTCTTACATCACTTGTGATGTCAGTAATAGTGGGTTTTAATTAAAATGTATTTATATGATAAATTAATGTATTCTACTATTCATCAAAAATTCTAGTATCTTAGAAAAATCCCAAAATTTTACTCCAACCATTTTTTGACGTGTAGAATCCAAAAATGAAGTCCATTTTTCAAAAATAATTTTCTAAATATTATTAATTTAATATTTAATTAAAATCATAATTTAATTAAAAAAACAGTTTTTAAAATTAAAACTGATTTTGTAGTTCTTTTAAAAATTACTTAGGGTCTTATAAAATTATCTAAAAACTATCATACATTGATTCAATAATTTATGAATATATTTCAGGAAAATAAATATCCTTTTAAATTAATTAATTAATTATAATTAATTATTTATGACTTATAAAATACCAAAAACGTTTACTAAGGTCAAATTATCACTTTCTATGATGTCTAAATTTTATTTTATTATTCATAGGTAATGTTACTCTTATTTACTATTCATAAGGGTAGGTTACTATTCACCAAAAATTGTTTTTGTTTCATTAGACTCCAAAAACTATCTTGAACACAACCGTGAATGTTGGATTTTTAAAATTCCAAACATAGGGGTGACAAAATTATATTTAAAGGTCGCTTATCACTTAGTAGTTCATTATTTTGTGTTTTTATGACATAGATATAAGAAGGAAATTTTCCATTGAAAAACTTTGGGTCGTTACAGTTGGTGCCAATGAAGGGTGAAAAACAAACATTTCTTCCCCCAACTGATTAGACTCTTTCAAAGAAATAGATATATTTTTTTCAACTCATTGAATGATGTAAAGGTTCCATAGGTGTATTCATTGAATATAAAGGGCGGTATGTTAATGACTAATTTAAAGATAAAGGATCTAAAATCACATGAATGACACATTTTGATACAAGATCTAATTCCTGTAGCTTTATGTTGAATTTTTTTCCAAGAATTTCTATTAACCATTAATGAAGCTCTAGATATTCTTCAAATCTATATGAGGAAAAGGTATAAACCTTATGAAATTGTCGAGTATGGAAAGAGAAATTATCATTATATTAGGGGAATTGGAAATGTTTTTCCCACCAGCATTATTTGATATTATGGTTCATTTGATGGTTCACTTGGTGAGAGAGATTTGACTATGTGGTCTTGTACACTATAGATTGATGTACCTCATTGAAAGGTATTTGAATATTTCTAAAAGGTATATCAAAAATTAAATTTGGCTAGAGGTTTTTATTGAGGAGTGATATATTGTTGAGGAAGATGTTGAATTCTACACCTAATACATGTACATTGTGGAAGGAATTGGTCTACCTAAATTTCATCACACTGGGTGGCTTGTGGGTGAAAGAATTTCTGGAAAAAAGGTTGTCACAATCAATATTATAGATCGGGAGCAGGCCCAAATTTACATTTTGCATAACATTTTAGAGGTTAACCCATATGTTGAAACCCACAGATAAATTTTTAGGCATTTGAATCCATCAAGATCTGAAAAATGGATATCAAATACATGTAATCGATAGTTTATGGGATGGTTTTGAGACCATATATTTAAGAATTCAGATGATAATCTGGACTTAATTTTTTAATGACTTTGTTGGATAGCCAGATGACCAAGTGTGTATGTATTATACTATAATGATTATATAATTAATAGTTATACATTCTATACTAATGACACTACTAGAAAAACGGCCTATACCCACGGTTCAAAACTGTGGGTATAGCCTCCAAAACTGTGGGTATAGGCTATACCCACGGTTTTGGAAACCGTGGGCTGGAACGGCGTCGGTATAGGTCCCCAGCCTATACCCACGGGTTTCCAAAACTGTTGGTATAGGTGTTCTTCCACCATTTCAATGATACATATCCAATTTCCATGGTGTCAACCGCTTTTACCCACGGTTTCAAAACTGTGGGTATAGATCCTAAAATAATGCAGGCAGCAGGTTTCGATCCTACAACCTCTTCATTGCAGACACCGCGTCTCACCACTACCCTAACATCACCTATGTGTATATATATATATATATATTTAGTTAAATATAGTCATAAAAACCGTGGGTATAGAGGGAAGAACCGTGGGTATAGGATTCCCGCCAAAACAAATTTCCTTCCCGCGGAAAAAAATTCCCGCACACACACAGGAAGCCTATACCCACAGTTTTTCATAACTGTGGGTATATGTATTTTAGCCCAAACCTATCCCCATGGTTTTCCCCAAAACCATCGAGATAGGTACACCTATACCCACGGTTTTGGAAATCCATGGGTATAAGTGACTTTTCAGGACCTATCCCCATGGTTTTGGAAAACTATGGGGATATACCCCCTTATACCCACGATTTTGGAAAATCGTTGGTATAGGTATTGAAAAGTGGCTTATACCCACGGTTTTGGAAAATTGTTGGTATAGGGGTACCTATCCCCACAGTTTTAGGGAAAACCGTGGGGATAGGTCCTTTTTTCAGTAGTGTGAACATGATGATGATAGTACCATATAGAATAGTGGAGTTACACTTGTGTCTGAAGCGATGCATGTTTCCAGTTCTAAGGATATAAATATAATTTATTCAAATATGTCATACTTTTTAATCATAAAAAAAATATCGGATTTGTATTATACGAACTCTTACAAGTGCATATTTTTCAATGAAAGTGGGTTGATAACAGGAGTGATGTTAAAATAGATGAGTTGGAATTAATTAATGTTTATTTTTGTAAGGGTAGAAAGACAAACCATTTATAATGGAATCACAGGAAGTACAAATATTTTATGTCCTAGATCCCAAAAATCAAAACTAGTCAATTATTCTATTATCCACCAAAAACACCGAAGGGTATGATGAAAATTCAATAAAGGTTGACCCTTTCATTGGGGCATCACAATAATTTCACATCAGCCCCAATGTAGATAGTGTTTTTTATGTTATAAGAGACCACAATGAATGGATTTGGAAAGTCGATAGAGGGTTCAAATCCTTTCATCCTTTAAAAAAATAGTTAAATAATCATGTTATACATTTTTGTAATATACATCATGTTACCTTATGTTATTATCTGTTCACTACTGCTTTTATGTAATCTAAATTAAATGTTCAACCACTTCTACAGATAATGGATTCTATACATGATGATTCTCCTAATCCCAAGGCATAACAGATATCTCAACCTATTGTTTCTCACGGTGTAGAGGACCATTAGGTTTCTCAACCCGTTGTTGCTGCTTCTCCCAGTGTAGAGGTACAAACACCATCTACACAAGTCGATGTTAGCTCTTTGAAGTAACATATTAATGATGTTGAAACCTTGGAAATGGTTAGCACCAAAACAGTGGTGACAAAGAAAAAATAGGAGCACCATCATTTGATGGTGTTAAGAAAAATCCTTAAGGAAAAAGTGAAAGGCATAAAATATGAGGTTGGGTGGAATAAGTGAGGCCAACATGCTAACCCCAACAAGGCTATGTTCAGTAGATACATTGGAATCATCACTCAAAAACATGTGTTGATTGATGTATAATCATGGAGCCATGTTGTCACCAGGCTTAAGACACTAATGTGGGGAGATATTATAGTTACATTATGATATATGATTTCTTTAATTTACAAAAAAATAAAATAATAGAACATTGACTTACTCTTTATCATCCCTTGTAGAGTGAATTAAAAAGTGGATGACTCACACAAGGACTATGTATTAAGGTTTTATGATATGTTTCATAGATGATTTCACACAATTTTAATGAAATTTTATCTTTAATATGTTGAAGGGAAAATAAACCCACACCTACCTCCTATTTATTCACACCTGATAACCCAAGTAGAATGGGATGCATTCACTAGTCATCGTGAGGAGTATCCTTTTTAGTTACATTTTGTTTCATAATACGTTGTTTTATGATACAAGTATTCATAACTTTTCTTGAAATTATTTTATTTATGAAATATTAAATGAGTGTTGAAAATAGGTAACAAGCATAAAAACCAGTATACCCCTACCATAAAGCAATAATGGGGTACGCTTAACTTGATAAAAAATTAGTACATATTTTAAATCTACCGTAATACTTTTAAGTGACACAAAACAACACCATTACTGTGTTTTTTTATATAAATATTGATGAATCCAAGTATAATGTCACTTCTATCCCACACCATGTTATATGAAAGGAGGCACGTGTAAATAAATATGGGATACTGAAAGATGAAAACACACAAAAATTGTGGGAAACATGTGTAATTATTCCATAATAAATATTTTTTTTTCTTTAGATCGATATTACATAACCATGATTACTTATTTTCCTATATTTTATATCTGACATAGTCAGAGGAATTATTAACACCCAAAACAGATGCGTACATACTTTCAGTGTCCTTGAAGAAGCTAAAAAATTATGGTCATGTCAAAGGTGTGGGATTTGGGGTGACACCCCAAACATTTTTGAGAAAATAAAACAGGAGGAGGATCAAAGTATAGAAATTAAAATGATGAGAGAAATGATATCTATCCTTGAGGAACATATGAAATTATAGATATAGTTCATGGAAAATATGGTGGTTGGTGGAAAATAGAATAAAAAACTCAAAAACAACTAGGGCGTTAATATCCCCTCCCCCGCTATCTTTGAGGTGAGACATTCCCCTCAAAAAACATGTCTTATCTGATGTAATCAAAGTTCTAATTTTTGTTTCTATGAATTGTGATTTAGATATACATTGATACCTTTCATGTACTGATATTGTACAGGGTGAAAGTGATTGTGATTTATAGCTATAAATACCCACCCATATCCTTTTAGTGAGGGATATAGTGTTCAATATCCAAAACATAATGCTACACAACAGGACACTTACAACAAGTCATGTCAAAGTAATGATTAATATAGCCCATGATCTGAGTTCCTAGTTACCTATTATAATTAATGAATAAGATATTCATAAGTTCGAACAAGATCTTGGAAAACTCATCGCATGGTCATCACAGCTTGTAAAAAACATGTCGACGGGGAGGTATTCGTTTCCAATTTTTTTTCAAGATAAACCTTTAACATTTAATGAAAAGAGGTCTGAACTGATAAATTTAATTACATATGGATAAAGTTAAGGGGTTGAAAAGAAATAAAATATCAAAACCATCTCATGGATCAACCAACTGATCAAAAAAATCTACCAAAATCACTTTAAACATGCCCATTCTATATCCACATTTATTATCATTACATACTCATGGGAATAAGAAGTTAGAAGATAGTGGGGTTCTCAAAATTCTTTTTGATGAAAATATATACAATGGGGAAGATCTTGATTTCATTAGTGTTTACAGTGTAAGTGAAATCATTAATTATGGTTGGCTAACCGGATCAGTTTTAAATGTATACATGAGGTATTTTTTCATGATTTGATTTTCCAAAAGCTGATATACTCTAATAATTATGACTAAATACATTTTATATTTTTCATAGGTTTATATATTAAAAACAATTGAAGGGATTTACCAATAAAAAAATTGGACTCTTAAGTCCTCACATCACCTATACAAAAAACAGATATAGAATCCAAGAATGTTGGGGAAATAGTGGTTGACCTACTCAAATAGTTTAACAGAAAAATTAGGGATGACAGACTCTTCTTAAAACCAATGATGTAGGGGTAAAACTATATAATTTGATCATATAAAATATATTTTAATTTCTCTCATTAATTACTCCATTTTTTATTCTTTGGCATCATTGGTTGCTCATTGCAGTCAATTTGGGTACTCCAAAGATTTATTTATTAGATTCAATGCATGGATATCCAAAAAACTGACCATAAATAATGGTGTTTGTCAATTTGTAATACACTATATCCAAAATTTTAGAACTAAACATCTAGTTATATAATTTATATTATCTTTTAATGAGTATTCTGTTATAATAGGATGGTGCGTGAATATTTTCTACATCATGGAATGAGGCCATGGGAAAAAGAAAAGAAATGTTAAAAGTACTATGACTCGATAAAAATCAGTGTATATATAATAATATTTCACTATCCAAACACATATAAAAAATTAATTTTTTTTCTTAATGTTTCTACAATGCCGAAAACAAATAAACGATAAATACTGTGGTTATTATATTTGTAAATTTATGAAAAAGATCATATTCTGTAAACAAACCCGAATCCCTAAATATGTATTTTCGAAGATAATTATTATTTAATCTAAAATAATTATTCAAATATTTTGTATTTATATTTTTTTAATACAACCATGATTTTCAAAAATAATCTTATTCACAAGATTAGATATATATTTTTATAAACAAATGGGCAGCATACCTAATGGGAGAATGTACAAAAAAAAGTATGAATATGAGACTGGTATGACTTGAAGTGACTAATTTTATTTAAAATTGTCAGTCTTTTTAGTAAAAAGAAAAATTTCTATACTGAAAACTAAGAGAACGCATTATGATTGTTTTGATACTTTAGGAAAATGATCCATATATAATTTTTGATCTGTAGGAATCAACAGGACCTAAATCCTACATATAGTGTGACCATTATGACTTTAATTGTGTATTTTTATAACAAATTAATAATAAATTTAGTAAAAAGAACAAGTGACATACTGGAAACTAAAAAAATTACTTCGTATTATTTTAATACTTTAGTATAATGATCTATCAATCATTTTTAAAGTCTAAGAATCAACCACACCTCAATCTGACGAATGGTGGGATTGATATGACTAAAAGTTTCTGTTATCATTTTAAAATTGACATTTTATCTCAAAAAACATAACTCGCTAAAAACTAAGAAACCTCACTTGGATTATATTTATAATTTAGAAAGACGATTCATAAGTTCTTTTTGATAGGTATAAAGCTGTCTCATGTCAAACCGACACATGATGTGATGGGTATGACTCAAAATGCATGTTTCTAGTTTGAAATGATATTTTAGAAAAAAAATCACAAATGGCATAATAAAAACTGAGAAAACGCATTCAGATTGTTTTGATACTTTAACAAAATGGTCTATAAATCATTTTTGATGAGTTGGAATTAATTTCACCTCAATCTGATGCACGGTGCGATCGGTATAACTCAAAGTGTCTCTTTCTATTAAAAATTGACATTAATTTTAGTCAAAAAACACCACTGGAATACTGAAAAACAAGAAAATACATTCAGAATATTTTTGATAATTTAGGAAAATGATTAATGAGTCATTTGTGATGTGTAAAAATCAACCCCAACTCAATGATGTTACAAGTATAAATCTAACTGTTTCTTTTTATTTAAAATTGACATTAATATAAGTAAAATTGAAGAACTAACATACTGAAATCCAAGAAAATGCATTCATATTGTTTTTATACTTTAGAACAATGATACATGAGTAATTTTTGACATAAAAAAATCAACTGCGTCTCAATCCGACACGCAGTGTGACTAGTATGACTAAAAGTGTCTGTTATCAGTTTAAAATTTTCATTTTAACTCATAACATGTCACTCACTAAGAACCAAGAAAATTATTTCTGATTGTCTTCATAATTTAGTACACTGATTCTTAAGTCATTTCTGGAGTGTATGGAGGATTATCACATTAAATAGACACATGATGTGACTAGGATGACTCAAAATGTGTGTTTTCAGTTTGCAATAATATTTTAGTAAAAAAAACACAACTAACATACTGAAAACTGAGAAAACACATTTGATTGTTTTTATACCTTAGAAAAGTGATCTATGTGTGATTTGTGATGTGTAAGAATCAACCACACCACTATCTAATAAACAATGTGACCGGTATATATTAAAATGTGTTTTTATATAAAATTCACATTAATTTAAGTAAAAAAGATCAAGTGACATATTGAAAACTAAGAAAATGCACTCATATTATTTTTATACTATAATATAATTATCCAAGAGTCATTTTTGATGTGTAGGAATCAACCGCACCTCTATCAGATGTATAGTGTGACCAATTTGACTAAAATTGTCTGTTATCAGTTTAAAACTGACATTTTAGCTGAAAATATTTCACTCACTAAAAACCAATAAAACACCCACTTATTGTCTTTATAATTTAGGAGAGTGATTTGTAAGTCCTTTGTGACATATATAAAGCATTCTCACCTCAAACTGATGCATGATGCGGTCAGTATGACTCAAAATGGGTGTTTCCTATTTAAAATGATATTTCATTAAAAAAACACAACTATCATACTGAAAACTGAGAAAACCCATTCAGATTAATTTGATACTTTAGAAAAATGATCCATGATTCATTTGTGACATGTTGAAATCAACCACACCTCAATCTGACAAACTAATTGACCAGTATAAATCCAAGTATATCATTTAAATTTGATATTAATTTGAGTAAAAAACAAGTGACCTACTCAAAACCAAGAAAACTCCTTCAGATTGTTTTGATATTTTAGGACAACGATCTATAACTCATTTGTGACATGTAAGAATCAACCCCGCATTAATACGATGCATGGTGTGACCTTTACAACTCTAAATGTGACTTTTTTCTAAAAAGTAACATTTTATTAATGTATTATTTCATATTAATGTTTAATTTATTTCTTTATAATATTACTAACGTAGAATTTGTTTTCTTATATAGGTGGAACCTTTTCCTTGAATTAGGATGATTTTTTAGCAACTCATACCATGGGAGGATATTTTTGAGAGGGGACCACAGATGTCAAAGGATAAAACATTAATGTTTTTAATAGTTTGTTTGATAATTGTAAATGTAATTATATAACACATTTTTTAAAATGTTTATACCATTGTTTTTCAAACCCTTGTGTACACTGATTCATTCTTGTGTGAATTTTGCAGGTGCTATTTTGTGTAAGTGGTGTGTCTGTGTTGAGAAGGTACTGCTGGTGGGTGTACTATTATATAAACAGCACATTATTGAAATCTAGGCCTTTATCAGCGCTATTTTGAGCACTGATAAAATCCACCTTTATCAGTGCTTGAAGTAGTGCTGATAAAGGTTCCCTTTATTAGATCTATTTCAAGCACTAATAAAGGAACCATTTATTAGTGCTAATTAAAGTGTTGATAAAGGGGTATTTTATCAGTGCTAAAAATAATACTGATAAAAATTTATTTTATCCGCACTAAAATATCATGGATAAATGGGTTCTTTTATCATCTATTTTTGGATCATAGATAAAAGAAACCCTTTGTCAGAACATTTTTGGCACTGTTGAAGCCCCACCATATTCGTTGATATTAACAACACTTTTCTGGGACTTTTAAAATCATTTTCTAGCGCTAAAAAAATAACTATCTCTATTGGGGATCTCATATAAATTTAAAATTATATCATATGGATGCCAAATTTTTCTTTTAAAATTTATTTTTAATGGATAAATTTTATGTTTAACAACCTACTATCTTTAAAGACCCCCATTTTCTAAATTGTCTATTAAACTTATCAAACCCCTTTATGGTCTTAAATATGGACCTAGATACTAGTATAAAAGTTTATGTTATTTTATTCTCCCAAATTCTTTTAATGTGGTCCTGTAAAATGCCTCTATATTCAATAAAACTTCACCAAAACATTCTTTTCGTGTGATAATATATATTTATCATGTTATTTTATGATCAAAAAGTCAAAATATATGAAATAACGTTCCAAACTCATGTAAAAAACAATTTAAAATTATCATGCTGGGAAAGTTAAATTATTTTCTTAGTTTTAAATTTTATAAAAACAATTTGGAAATGTGTTAAACTAAAGAAAATACATGCTTGATATACTTAAAATGTTTGGAATTGAAAGCATTAAGACATATTCAACTCCTACGAGTTCCAATATTAAACCTAAGTTGGATGAATCTAGAAAACTAGTTCACAACAAGATATATAGTAGAACAATAGAGTTTTTTCTTTATCTTACTACCAGTATGCCAAATATTTTGTTCTCAGTGTGTCTTTGTTCTAGATTTCAATAAAATCCAAAATAATATCATTTAAATACTATCAAAATAATTTAAAGTAATTTAAAATTAATTGTTTCTATTTACTTACTCTCTCCAAAAACATTTTAATTTCATTTAAGTTTATACTGATATGAAAAATTTGGTGGATGTAGTATAGATTGGAAAAATACCTCAGAAACAGGTCATTTTTTGGGTAAATCATTAGTATCATCCAAAAACAACACCCTGTTTTATTTTCAACTACCAAATATGAGTATATTGTATCTAGAAGTTGTTGTGTACCAGTATTTTGGATGAAACACACCCTAATAAATTTTGGATTCAATTTTAATTGTATTCCAATGAAATTTGATAACATGAGTTATGTTAATATTCCAAATAAACCATTAAAGCATTCTAGAATAAATCACATAGATATAATACATCATTACTTAAGAGATCATGCATAAAACGTTTATATCTTTTTGACATTTTTTCACTAAAAATCATTTATTGTACATTTTCAAAAAAAACAATTCCTCCTGGTAGATTTTATTTTACCAAATCTAAATTAGGTTTTTTTTAATTCTACTTAATTATATTTTAGTTATTTCATAATTTATCATTATAGATTCTATATTTTAAAAATTATTCTCTGATTTATTCAATCCTTGATTTAGAGACACTATTTTATCTTCAATAATATCTTAGTGTGACACATATCCTATAATTTTCATGATAACCTTTCACATCACTCTGTGCGACCCTTCGTTATCCTAAAACAAAGGAAGAAAATAAATACTACACATGAGCCCTTTGAAAACCATAGATCTCTCATCTATTTCCCCTCTAACCCTATTTTTACTAATCTTTCATAACTTCTTTGTTCGTGGGAAAAACCCAAATATTGTACAATACTGCTACGGTCATATCAAATTTCTCAATATTGGATTGGAATTTTCTAAGTGAAAAATATATTGATATCATTTTCCTCGATAAGACTAATATGATACTCCATAAATTTTTCAATCATAATGTATGGGAATGTTTTTTTAATGAGAAGATAGTGGATTTGTTATTTTAAAATTATATTCATGAATTATTTGATAATGACGTTTATCATTTTGGTTATGTTGAGTTTATTATTATAGAAATTGTTAATTGGAAGGATTTTTTTTCATTATCAATATTAATGGATGAGGTTTTCAAATTTCTTCATGAATGCCATTTTGATTTCAACACTTTTCGTTTTTCATTCATAACTTTAGTCCTCTAAAAATAATAAAGTATCTGTTTAGAATGGCTGATGTGGAGAAGAAACTAGTAAAATAATTTTAGCCAAAATGGAATGTTTTTGTGAAGTTTATACAGTCTATAGTTTCCCAACGTACCGGTGAGTTTGAGAATAATTTTTTCCAAGTTTTTACTTTTTTATAAATTTTTTTATAGAAATCCCAAGAAATATAGATCAGTATTTAATGAAGTATATTTGTAAACTTCAATAAACACTATTAATCTCTATCTATTTGACAGAATGAAAACACTAATTTTTTTCAGAGTTGGTGTACACCTGTATGAATATACCTATCCACTCTATCATGATTTGAAAAATTATTGGGGGTATGAAACATAGATTTTTTTGGAAATCATTAGTGAATAAATTTCTTCTAGTTGGTGAAAGAAGCAAAGATAGAAGTAGACCCTTCTCAAATTGAGGGGGAGACATCCCATGCAATGGTTTCTTTTGAGGTACCTAAACAAGTAACTACAGGGGTGGTTGTGCAATAATACCATTTAGATTTTGTGACTCTTATAGATCAATAGAATAGAGTATGAGTTATTTTTTCATATGAGATTCATCCTTATGCTGATAGGCCATAATAATTTGAACCATAAGTGAAATATAAAGTGTGTCAGGTGCTTGTGTATATGCCCATTTATTTCACCATTCAAGTTTATGTTGTACTAGTTTTTTTCATAAGAGAATATCTAAATTCGACCATTATAATATCGGTCATTATTGTTCAAGAAAGAACCATCTCTACCTAATCTTGGTTTATTACTCACTTTGAAGTGTCTATGACTTCTTAGACAAGCTGAAGAGTTATAAGGTAATTTTTTCTTTATCATTAGTGATTATTTTGTTACTACAAAATATGAATTATAAGAAGCTAATAAATATACTCTACTTGTGGATAATAGAAAACCAATTCTATAATCTATTGAATCCTATCACATCAAATAAGTTACTCATATTGATGAAAGTCAATAAGTTGATTCCAATTGTTCAGAATATGAAGGTAAAAGATTATAGTTTTTTCTATGAAATAGCTTAGTCAGTTCATAAAATTCAGTCCAACTCTGCAATACTTACATCTAATCTTAACATGGAAGATGAGAGAGCTTTTATATTTATTATGAGTATATATAGAAGGTTAATATATTTAAAAATGGTATAATTAAATCTCTTTTAGAGTTAAGACACTTCTTGAACATGTTATTCTAAAAAAATAATTGTATTCACTCAAGAAGATAGTGTTGTTTTAGTTCGAGTATATCAAATAGATACAGACTGTCCATCCAGATGTTATCTCTAAAAGTGTATTTTATGGATTGAAAGTGTTGATTAAATTTGTACTGGAGAAGCTATTTAAGTGATATACTAAATAATCCTTGAACTAAGGATCTTTGGGTCAAGATGTGATCAAATAAAAGTTTAAAGAGATCTCTCATGTTATAAACACACTAACTGTCAAGATCACCTCCTTGTAGTGTGAGAATATTTCAAGATATGTTTTGAAATATCTTCAGCATAGCTTGGTATATTAAGTTAGTTTTATACAAATTATTTAGAGAAGACTAATAAGCATTATATACTAGTATTAAAATGATTTTGGCTCTCTAATCAAGTAGTTCGTGCTGATACACCTTAGGAAATTCCACTTGTTTCTTCCAGTATCACCAGTTCAGTCAGTTTTTCTAAAACTCATTTTGATGTTTACAAAAAAAATGATTCTTATTTGTGACAATAAGTTTGATCTACAAAACCTATTTGGAAACTTTCCTAAAAACATATAATAGTTGAACTAACTTTTTGACTACTATAAGAATGATTTGGTCAAAAGGATTGACATTTGTGTGGGTGCATTATTTTTTCTATGAGAATGATGTTCCCTGGGACATACCATTTCTGATCATCATCATTCGACATCCCAAATGTTTAAGGATATATGTGATCTAATTATGTTTTACTCAAGATATAATCTAAAAATAGGATTTGAAACATCAACTACTACTCCTACTCCCTCAACTAAACTGCATTTCTCAATCATTGACCATTTCTATCTTCAACAATATCAATAATAATCTGTTTATATTTAATCAAGTATAGTAAATGTATTACCTTAGTATAGATATATCCTTGTATGGTATTTTAGATTAGATTTATCAATGGGATATTTGATTAGACAAAATTTTGATTCCTTGATGCATACTTTGTCCCTATATCATGGCCAACCACAATCCTTGAAGAATCCACCTTTGAAATATCATCCTTCACAACAAGACTTATTTGTTCTCTTTATTATTTTTTTAACTAATATATCATGTTTTCTCCTTAAAATTTAAATGTATTTTTATTTGACCATTAGATTTCTTCAATTCTAAACTATTTTCTTTCATTTTTCTATGGTTTTCATTCTAGTTGTTATATGTTTATCTATTCTTGAATATTTATCATGTTACACATTATTCTTTACTATGTAATTTTACTAGAAAATAAATGAAATATTCTATTCATATTTATTTTTTCCTATATTTTATCAATTTAAATCTTTCTATGTTTCATAATAAATTTTTTCCACATACCTTTTTATTTTTCATATCACAAAAAATGGGGATAAGTAAGCTTAATCTTTGTTCTTGGAAATTAGAAAAAAATCCTAAGTATAGTTAATGGGATTCTTAAGTCAAAACTTTATTTATGGGTGAAAGGAACACAATTTTTAACAATTTTTATTTTCAAATAATTTCAAAATAAAATAATTTCTTTTTGATTATTTGACTATGGGTTTTTTATCATAAAAAGGTAGATATTTTTTGAAAAACTTATGATTTTCCACCATATCTTAGTTTTTTATATGTTTTTATGATTCAAAAAATAATATTTTATTTAGTAATAATTTTAACTTAAGTGTTTTACAATTTCATGCCGAGATATTCTTAAGGATTATAAGATGTTTGATTAATAAATTATAAAGTAATTTATTTTACATGAGTGAAAATAAATTCATTTTATTGATACAAGAATTTATCTATTTTTCAAATGAATTTTATCATGTGAGTAAATTTTATCTTACTCATAAAATAATTCTCTTACTAAAAAATTTATAATTGTGATGAAATGTCAAGTCTGGGCTAATGTATTTTTTCTTAAGAAACATTAGCATCAAAAATTAAATTACTATTAAGTAAAGTATATTACACATTAGAAAAATTATTTTACAATGAATTAAAGATCAAAAGGAAAATTAATAGGGAAATTCAGTGAAGTCTTTTACCTTATGAAGAGGATATTCATAAGAATTCATTTTATGGAGGTCAATGAAATATATATAAGTCATTTTTATTATGATAGTAAGATATTATCTAAAACAATGGGGTTATCCTATACAAAAAATTAAATATTAATTATTTATCTTATGCAACACATAATTAAAAGACCTAAAGTTTTTTATCTTATATAGATACTCTGTAAATTATCATATGAGAACAATAATGTCAAAAAATTATATTATGAAGATAAATCATTCTTATGAATCATTATTATTATATTCTTATTAGTGGTATGGCCTCTCGATAAGTCAACTTATTCTAATTTTTGCGTTATCAAAGTATTTTTTTCAAATAAGGAAATATTTATTTAAATAAAACATCATTTTTCAAAGAATGGAGAGATATATTAAAGAATATTTCTAAAATATATGTCCTATAGGTTCATTCCATATTTGGAAAAAAAGGAAACATTCAATTAAGTGCTTATTGATTCATTATTTTGAAAGTATTGTCTACTTAATCACTGGGATTATTTAGTTTGATTAAGTTAAAATTAAAAATATGACATGTAAATATAGTAGTTTTTCTCTATAAAAAACAACACAGAAGAACATAGCAGTGTGTACATAGAAAATAAATGATATGTGATTCAAACAATTATTTTAAAACACACTACTTGAAGCTTCTCTACCGTTAAAGTTATTACTATATTATCTTTTTCAAAAAAAGAACCTATAGAGATACACTTAGAATATTATTATCTTCTCTGTATGTTTATTTATATTCTATCAGTTGCTTCTTGGAACTCTATACTACATATTTTCCAAGAATCATTTTTATATCTATGTTTCTATATAAAAATGTTATAATCAAGTTTTCTAAGTTCATGGATAGTTCATGTAAAGGGAGATATTGGATATAAACTTTTGGACATTTGTAACAAGTAACTACTAATTTCACTCAGCTAGTCACCCCTGAAAAAAGGGTTGGTAAATTGAAAAACCCCAAAATCATGGAGTAGAGTGTTGTTCAAGTGGATTGAGGGAAATGAACTACCAAAAACACTATAAATATATCATTCATTATCATTTTATTTACATATTTATTTATACTTATTATATATATCAATTAAAGATCAAAACCTCCATACCTTTAAGATGGTCGTTTTAAAGATAATAAAATTTTCAAGAAACAAGTTCCCCCCCCCACTCTTGAGTCTTAGTACAGTCATTCTCTGGCCAACATAAATTAGAAATAATGACTAAAAATTCATGGATTATTAAAGATTAAAAAAATACTTTTATGAAAAATTTATGAAAAAAGAATTAAAAATTGGGTATAAACTGTGGTTTTATAACTCAAAGATTAATGTCATCGCTAGCAATATCCACTCCATATGGGATTGTCCATTTATTATGACTCATGTTTTCTATTTTAGTGCAATATGGATTAGGGTTCTAGTAAAGGAAGATCATTTCACTATCAATGTGAATAGACATAATCTATATAGAGATAATATTAAGAAACCTATGGTGGGTTCCTTCTGTTAAAATTTGAGTACAAATAAATTTTTATATGTTTTATATTACTTTTATCCTAAATAATGAATATAATAAATGTGGGGGATGAAATAACCACTCATTGTGTTAGAATTTTGTTTTTTTTTTACCTTATTGAATAAAGTGTTCTAGTTTTGAGGAAGTTGTTGTTCTTGTAATTCACCATAAAAAATCTATATATGAATTATAAATATAATATAGAATCAGTAAAGAATAACACTTATAATATGATAGTATCGAGAGAATGTGTTGAAGACACTTCAATCAACCCCCTAAATTTTAAAAATCAGGTTATATTTTACATGAATTTAAATTTTTGAAATTTATTTTTAATTTATTTTTATCTTTAGAAGGTTAAATTTAACCAACTAAAGAGACTGACCTAAAAATAAAGAATGAGTTTATTTGAGTATATGGAAAGGGAAATAAATATGCTATATTAAGGGAGTTATTAGTTTGGATTACACTCCTTTA
Source organism: Viscum album (assembly GCA_963277665.1). Classification (NCBI taxonomy): domain Eukaryota; kingdom Viridiplantae; phylum Streptophyta; class Magnoliopsida; order Santalales; family Viscaceae; genus Viscum; species Viscum album. Next base: position 207,046,741 of record OY728146.1, on the reverse strand, counting down.
CAATGTATTTAATAAAATTATTTTTTTTGTTGTTAACTCTTTGGAATTGTATTATATTTAAAATAATTTTCATTTTGTGTTCACCTCTCAACATGCTACCTAACATAAGCCTATTTTCATATATATATTCAGGTTAATTGAGAAAAGTGTGTAACGTTAAGAACTTGTTTTGAAATAACTTTTTTCATAGAGAATTATTTTTTAATTTATTATGATCCTTGATAATTCATTTAAATTTTTGATTTAAAAATTTGTGTGAAAAAATTGTGTTAATTTTTTATTCCACCTTAAATTCAACACTTGTGACACTATTTAGATTTAAGTGTGAGGGAGGGTTCTTTAATTTTTTTAACTATTATTTAATTAGAACAAATAAAAAGAACCTTAAAACATCTCAATTTTTTTTAAGAATCACTTAGTAATTTTTAATGGGTGACTGTTTTTAAAAACAATTAATGCTTGTAATGAAACTTTAAGGAGATTAATAATTATTATGTTGTTTAATTAATTGGGTATATCATTTTTTATTCCCCTCTTAAAAAAATTGTTTTCTTATGAAAATTATTAGATAATTTTATACAATCATTATTGTCTTTTATATTTTTGTTTTTAATTTAACTCATTAGATATGCATCCAAATGGATTACGAAATGAAATTCTTAACCTAGTTTAATATTCTTATTCTTTATCTATTAATTATTTATTCATTCACTATTGTATGGTGTATTTATTCCACGCATAAATTATCAATTCACCCCATTAATTAGTTTTTATATTTTTTTATTAATTATTAAATTATGTTATTATGTTCTCCTAGAGGTAAAGATAAGTTCATAATTTTTGTTGGATGAGGATTAAAGTTTGTAAAATTCAACGTAAATTTTTCAATTTCTAATATTTTTTATAAAAGAGTAATCAATTTTTATTGAGTGCATTCATTTTGAGAGGGAATTCATGTTTTTATAATTTATAGAGATCATGGGGGAAAATATTAATAAAAATAAATTCCCATTATAATTTTAATATTTCAGTATTAAGATTTGTTGTCTTCCACTGAATATGACTGATTTATTACTTGAGGACAAGAAAAATTTTACAGTGGAAAAATTTCATCTAGCGTTAATTTTAAATATTTTTACATATCATTTTCATTGAATTTTATTATTTTTAAAGATTATATTAATCTTAAAATGTTTAATTATAATTTTTGGATATTTTATAGAAGATTTTATAAATTTATGTAAATTGTCAACATTATATTTATTTTATATTGATGATTTGAATTTTTTTATTATATTTGAGTTTTTTGAATTAGATATTTAATTCATTTTAATTTACTTTAAATATATTTATTAAATCTTATTCAAAAAAATTATGTATTTAATCTGTGATTTTTAAATGCCTTGTCAATCTATGCATAGTATTTTTAACAAATGCACGTGTAGTTGTTTGATTGTTGGAATTTTAACACAAGGGTATAAGTGACCATGCCCAATAGAAATATTTAATATATATTGATCCCCATTTTTTAATATAGAATTAGGTTTCAGAACCAAATGTTTATAGGATGAACACCACATTTAAAAATAACATTTGGTTAAGGAAAGTAACATTTCAAAAATGAACCACATGTCGGTGAACCCCACATTAGTTAAGTTGATCCCCATATTTGGGAGATGAACCCCATATTGAATAAGATTTTTTGTTTTTGTTGTTGTGTATTTGACCCCACATAATTGGTGAAAAAGGGATTTAGTGAGAAGAATTTTACTATATTCTATTATATAGGACTCGATGTGGGAACATTTCAAGAGCTGGGAGACGATGAATTTTTGTTATTAGGAACCCTAGAATTTGGAAGTTGGTGGTGCATTGGGATATCTATAGGCAAAAGATTGATAAATGGGAAGAGGCAGATGAAGCACAGGTAGTGAGTTTAAGGTTTCTTAGAGAAACTTCTCAAATTCATTGAATTTTCCAATGAATATAGAATTGAGTCAATATTGCGACCAAATTCATCTTATTTTATGACTAAATAATTTCCATGAGCATTAATTACATCATTTTTAAGGGGAAATTTGACATTATGTAGCCGTTATAGAAACATAGTTGAAGGACCAACTAGATAATTTAACATAGTAAATTTGGATATAAGTATTTTATTTCCAGAGATTCTTATTATTTTATATTCTTTTTCTATAAATTGGAAGGACTCTGATCATAAATAGGGGAGACAGTTGGAATAGAGCACAAAGTGTAGAACCAAAATATCTTCTAGGGAGCTTGAAGAGGATCTATTGTTGACTTTTTTTATAAAGATGAATATTGGAATTTTATACCACACTTTTCTCATGTCCCAATAGATTTTCAGTGTCTGTAACTAGTGTATTCAAATGTTTTCATCTTTTTAAACTTTTATTTATTCAATTTAACAATAATAATTCTCTATAGATCATTGAATATTGAAATTAGATCATTGATTAATGTTAAATTATTCTATCACATCATTAATCATTTTCATATTTTCTAATAATGAAACATCACTGATTGAAGTGTGTCAATTACTTAATGTGGATTCTTCGTTCAAGAGGACTAGTATTTGGAAGTTAATCCTCTGGGTTTAAATTTATCAAACTTCAATAGAGGATTGTGACTATATAGGGGGTTAAATGTGTCATTATCCTCATCCATCATTGATTACACTAATATAATATTACTAAAATAAAATACACACTGAGATCTTAGTTGTTGATATCAATTTAACAATCTAAAGGAAAGTAATGTTTTGAGATTTCAATCCATGCATTTAGAGATATGTTATTATCAATTTATCTTATAACAATGAATAGAAATTGAACCATGATAATTACAATTTATAAACACTATATATTTATTCTATTAAATTCATTGCAAAATCTATTATTACATTCTATTGAATTCACAACTACTTGTTCACAATTTTTCATCTTTATTAATTTAGAAAATTAGTTTCGTTTTATTTCTATAATAAAATTCCCCCAATAAATTAAAAATTAAAAATTTTAAATAAAATGTGATAGTAAGAATCACTATAAAGGTAGTCTCATTTGAGGAAACTCTAGTATCTTATATATGATATAACATAGGGAAAACATGATTTACGATTTTATAAAGACTATTAAAAACTAAGCTCTTCAAATGTATAATGTGAAACTATTCCACCAATAAGACTCATATGTCCAGATACAATGTCATGTGACACCACTAGTGACTTTACCTAGAATATATAAATAATATCATATATAAATTTTAGGTGAGTATATAAATATACTCAATATTTTCCTCATCAAAACACTCATGTTTCCATTTGAATTAAGTATACTTATTTATCCATGAATGAATTTAATAAAAAAAAAACAATCAAAAAAGCATCACCAAAGTTTACTAATGAACCTCTTCAATATCATAACTTATAATTTAACCAACTCCCATAGTATAATATCATATATAACCTACCATTGTAGTACTAAAAATCCATGATATCAACCATGTTTGTCCATTTACCCTCCCATATAGACCCCATATCAAATCATAACGGTTGGGAAGGTATCTTCCCATAGGGACTCGAGCTATTAGATGGATTCCACCTATAGAGACTCTCATCATTTGTAGTTTTCCACCCATAAGGACTCTATCTAACTCAGCCTGCCATTACAGTATCACTACTATTATACATTTGATTATATTTAGAGAATTTATATTTTAAATAACTATAATTATTTATAAATATATTAAACTCCACCATTAAGCCACCATAAATAATAATAATCAATTTCTCAATTCAAATAATATATTTCCCTGGAATTAATAAAAGTCACATACTTTTTTTACTAATTCCCATCAATAATTATCTATATTTCCATTTATATCCATTTGAAATATTCATTCCAAATGTTTATCTTGTATTTTCATGAAATATATATCCATCACTGAAGAAAAAAATCCTAATAGATTCATAATGATTAATAAAAGGTTGAGATTCTTAAGTCAACTACCTCAATTCCATGATGATTTCCAATCCTCGATCATTACTCTCCATTCATCTATTCTCATTCCTCATCCACCTCTATTTTATCCACAATGAAACATGAATTTCAATTTTTTATTTCTTGATAGAATAAAGAGATATGATATAAATTTTATTAGGTAAAATATATATAAAAAATGATTCAAATATCTATTTTCCTCATAAAAACCATGTCAAAACCCTCCATTAATTCCACTATATAATTTCTTAATCAAATCCTACATTTAATATATTGAGTGAAAGAAAACTAATATCAATTAGTAAGTAAAATATTTATTTTAAACTTTCTCTAGTATTTCCATGTCAATTTAACTATATAACTAAGATATATGATTAATTATAATAACAAATAAAAAAATTACATAAATGGATAATTAGTTAAATAAATACACTAAATATCTATAATTTTCTTAATATTTCTATCACGGTAGAAAATAATCAAAATACACCAAAGTGTATACATCACTTACTAAATTTTTTTGTGCACTAAATTTTTTTAAAACAATTAAAATTTAAATTTTACACTTTAATTTCAAAAATACCAAAATAAACTCAAGAATATATACTTCTATAAAAAAATAATTTGTAGTACACATGTCAACCTCTTTCTCTATGTTTTGAATTCAAACCTATGATATTTCATCCCACATTGCAGTGATTGTACCAATATCACCTCTACATCTTTTTTATTTCCCTCTATGTTTCATTGATTCCTTGTCCTATCATTATTCCTCCTTAAGTATGTCTCTCTCCAGATGTGCTTTCTCAAAACCATAACATGAAATACTCTTGGTTCCTTTAAAAAAGCTTGAACTCCTCTAATATTGATTTCCCTACATCTGTTTTCAATAACTATAACACACCATCACCTTATAGGTCGAATAGAACTCATCCATTGACATAATTTCCTTCTACTATTATAAGCATTCATCAATTTTCCAAGTGAATCAGATCACCAAAACTCATAATCACTATCTATCTTATTTTATGTCATGACCCATCCTCAGGGCACGTTCTGTGACTACCCCAAGCCCGCCTTCCATAGGCAAGGGGATGGCAACTAACACCAAAAGGCATAAATCTCTATAACTGGGAAGGAACTGCCTTTATGAAACGTAAATGCACACAACCAGAGTACAAGTGGAAGCAAACACTATGTAAAACTGAAAAAAAAAAGTAATATTGAATGTAAGGGGTCGGAAATACAAGCCCAACTATAAAGTACAAGGAAAAAGACAAAATAGCTGGAAGGTGACAAGAAGCTCCTGGATATTCCACCACGGATCCTACCTGAAGGGTAGGTACAGATAGTGCATCTCCTAGATCGTCCACCATGGATCCTACCTGGAGGGTAAGTATAGATAGCCTCCTCAGCGCCCTCTTCCGCCAACCTCCTCTGGGTAACAACTCATCATGAGGTCCACCTCCAGGTGTTGTCCATTCCTCGTACACTCGGTCTCCGTCAGCGCTGTCCGTCATCTTCATTCAACACAACGAGGTGCGGGCATAGCCCATGTAGGGATGAGTATAACGATATTTAGTAGGGACCCTGAGACCCCTACGGTCTCACAAAATCCAACTAGGATAAACCACAAAGAAATATCTCAACAGATAACCTTTACTTAGATATATTCCCTTACATATACCTTAGTTATCAAGTAACTCATCTCAATCATGAGGAAAACACAATGGTCATTGACTCAGCTCAAACCATGATTTTTATTCACGATGACGAAAACATGGCTGCTGGATAACTCCTCCTCTATCGAGCGCAGTAGTCTTGTCATGACTCTAAGGTGCTACTCACTAACCATAGACTGCTGAGGTACTCCTCCACTATCGATTACCGCGGGTCTTCCACCCAAACACAGTAGTGCTTCCCGCAATGGGTCTGCCGCCCCAACATAGTAGTGCTCCCCCTACTAGCCTACAGAGGTACTCCTCCTATCGAGTACCACGGGTCTACCACCCCAACACAGTGGCACTCCTCCACCATGGGTCTGCCACCCCAACACAGTAGTGCTCCCCAATGGGCTAGTCAAGTCACTCTGATACGAATCGGACAAGCAGTCATCAGGTCTCAGCCAGCTACAAGGTCACCATACTCTGTATGCTTGTCTCTGGGAGGATCCCCTCCACTAGCTACTGGTCGACACTCCAAGTGTCACAAAGTTCCATGAAGAAGTATCTCAAAGGACCGCCTCGTCATAGGGGTCTCAACGCAACAGGCGGTGCGTCGATGGGACACTCGGTCTGTGAGTTATTAGACTTATTGTTCCAAGGGCCCGGTTGGTTTCATATACGAACTAATCAGACCGCACCTCAACTGTACCCCGAACACCCATGGGTGATACTCAAAGTAACCATTTATCAATGAGATTACCAATGCCGCAGACGGTTTGTCAAACAGACGTCTGGTCTGAGAGTTATTGGCTTTTCCGTTCCAGGGGCCCAGTAGGTTGATAAGATAATCCAACCCAACCGTACTCCAACTACATCCAAACCTCAAGTGGAGTATGCCAAAAGAACTGTCTCATCCAGAGGAATCCAGCATAGTTGACGGCACGTCAATCGGACGTCCGGTCCTCAAGTTATAAGTGTTTACGCTCTGAGGGCCCGGTTGGTTTCGGTTTCGAACCAACCCATCCCTACACAAACATTGCCAAAAACTTGCGTGTAATATACCAAAACGACCGTATCAAACCAAGGAATCCGACACAACTGACGGTGCCTCGATCTGAGGTCTGTAGCTCAAGTTATGAGCGTTTAAGAAAATAAGGTCTGAAAATAGAGGGTATGGGCCCGGTCCGACCAGGTCCAACACCCCCTGGGTCACCCTGAATCGGGTCGACCCGACCCAGTTCCAGGTCCCGCGCGGTCCGACCTGAGTGTACCACATGGTTGTCTGCATGGCTGGCTGACCAGGGGATGGCGGCGTTCAGTGGGGCCCACCCTAGCCGCTGATCTGGGGGGGCACTACTGGAAATAAAGGATATACCAATGGTTTAGAACCGTTGGTATAGGCTGGAGAACCGTTGGTATATTCTATACCAACGGTTGTCCAAACCGTAGGGAAGTAAGGCGTGGGGAAAGATATATACCAACGGTTTGAAGTAAACCGTTGGGGTAGCCCACTGTAGGTGTGGATTTGCCAACGGTTCTTGCTGAACCGTTGGTATAGGTTTACCCAACGGTTTAGAACCGTTGGGAATACTATTATTCTCATCTTATACCAACGGTTCACAACCGTTGGTATAGTATTTTTCCCAACGGTTTTCATCAAACCGTTGGGAATTCAATGGTTTTTATTTTATACCAACGGTTGTAAACCGTTGGTATAGATATTTTCCCAACGGTTTCATTGAAACCGTTGGCATATGTTTAAGTATGGCAAAGTATACCAACGGTTTACAACCGTTGGTATTCAGTATTTTTAGAATTGTCAGCAGCCCCTCCAGTGGCCCCTCAAGTGCATACACCTGCATAATTCCCCATTTGAATCTTCATATGACAAAAACACGGACTCGCTTAAAACAACAAAAAAGAACACCACCTCTTTGAATAGAGTCATGGTGAATAATTCCCCATTTGAATCTTCATATGACAAAAATCATCCAGTATAGTTGAATCAGAGTTTCAATAAATCAAATATTATTTACACCCATTTCAATCTTCATACGACAACCACTTTTATAATATATAGTGAAAAGGTATTTTCATAGGAGTCTCATCACTTGTGACTCAGTAAGTGCCACACCATGCCTCAAATTGAGGCTGGGTTGACTGGTACACATCAAATATTATCCATGGATCATTGTCCTTAAGTTTCAACACAATCAAAATCTGTTTGATCGGTTTGGCATATGTACGTAAAATATTAATCCATTTTGAACAAATGAGAGGTAGTTTGGGTGGTCCCCGCCCCACGGTGACTCGTATTGAGGTGGGGTTGACTCGTACATGTCACATATGACCCATGGATTGTTTTACTAAAGTGTCAAAAGAATTAGAAGGTATTTGGTCTGTGTCCCGTATGTCAGTTGTTGATATCACTTACAATTTAGTCCCTTTTCAAGAAAAGAGAGATAATTTGAGTGGTCCTGGCCACACCGTGGCTTGGATTGAGGTAGTTTTGATTCGTAAAAGTCAAATATGACCCATGGATCGTTTTTCTAAAGTTTCAATAGAATCCTAATGTGTTTGGTTGGTTTGGCGTTTGTCAACAGTTGTTTTCACTTAAAGTTATGTCCATTTTAAACAAAAGAGAAACACTTGGAGTGGTGTCGGCCCCAACAGACCTCGGATTGAGGCGGGGTTGACTCGTACATGTCACATATGAGCCATGGATTGTTATCCTAATGTTTCAACACAATCAGAATTTGTTTGATCATTTTGGCGTATGTATGTAAAATGTTGTCCATTTTTAACATATGAGAGACGGTTTGGGTGGTGTTGGCCTCACCATGCCTCGGATTGAGGTGGTATTGACTCTTACACATGAAATATGACCCATGGATTGTTTTCCTAAAGTGTAAATAGATTACGAAGGCGTTTGGTCGGTTTCCCGTATGACAGTTGTTGATTTCACTTACAATTTAGTCCATTTTCAACAAAAGAGAGAAAGTTTTAGTGGTCCCAGCCACACCGTGGCTCGGATTGAGGCGGGGTTGACTCATAAACATCACATATGACCCATGAATTGTTTTCCTAAAGTTTATACAGAATCCGTAGGCATTTGGTCAGTTTTCCGTATGTCAGTTTTTGTTTTCACTTAAAATTAAGTACATTTTTAAAAAAAGAGCCACTTTCAGTGGTGTCGGCCACACCGGGCCTCGGATTGAGGCGGGGTTGACTCATACACGTCACATATGAGGCATGAATCATTGTCCTAATGTTTAAACACAATCATAATCTGTTTGATCGGTTTGGCGTATGTACATAAAATATTGTCCCTTTGGAACAAAAGAGAGGCAGTTTGGGTGGTCCCGGCCCAACGGTGCCTCGGATTGAGTTGGGGTTGACTCGTACACATCACATATGACCCATGGATCGTTTTTCTAAAATATAAATAGAATCCGAAGGTGTTTGGTCAGTTTCCCGTATGTCAGTTGTTGATTTCACTTACAATTTAGTCCATTTTGAACAAAAGAGAGACAGTTTGAGTGGTCCCGGTCACACCGCGGCTCAGATTGTGGCAGAGTTGACTCGTACACATCACATTTGATCTATGGATCATTTTAGTAACATTTTAATAGAATTAGAAGTCTTTTGGTTGGTTTGGCGTATGTCAGTTGTTGTTTTCACTTAAAATTATGTCCATTTTAAACAAAAGAGAGATAGTTTGAGTAGTTCCGGCCACACTGCAGCTCGGATTGAGGCGATATTGACTTTTAAACATCACATATGACCCATGGATCTTTGTCCTAAAGTTTCGATAGAATCTGACGGAGTTTGGTCCATTTCCCGTATGTCAGTTGTTGATTTCACTTACAATTTAGTCCATTTTTAACAAAAGAGATACATTTTGAGTAGTCCTGGCCACACCGTGGCTCAGTTTTTGGCGGGGTTGACTTGTACACGTCACATATGACACATGGATTGTTGTCCTAAAGTTTAGACATAATTAATAGGCGTTTGGTTGGTTTCTCGTATGTCAGTTGTTGTTTTCACTTAAAATTAAATACATTTAAACAAAAGAGAGCCACTTTGAGTTGTGTCGGCCACACCGGGCCTCGGATTGAGACGGGGTTTACTCGTACACATCACATATGAGCCAGGTATCATTTTCATAAAGTTAAAACACAATCAGAATCCGTTTGATAGGTTTGGCGTATGTACGTAAATTATTGTCCATTTTTAACAAAAGAGAGGTAGTTTGGATGGTCACGGCCCCACGGTGCCTCAGATTGAGGTAGAGTTGACTCATACACGTCACATATGACCAATGGATTGTTTTACTAATGTTTCAATATAATCCTAAGGCGTTTGGTCTGTTTCCCGTATGTTAGTTGTTGATTTCACTTACAATTTAGTCTATTTTGAACAAAAGATAGAGAGTTTGAGTGGTATCGGCCACATCGTGGCTCGGTTTGTGGAGGGTTTGACCCGTACACGTCACATATGACCCATGGATCATTTTACTAAAGTTTTAACAGAACTCGTAGGTGTTTGATCAGTTTGGCGTATGTCAGTTGATGCTTTTCACTTAAAATGATGTCCTTTTGAAACAAAAGATGGACACTTTGAGTGGTGTCAGCCGCACCGCATGTCGGATTGAGGCGGGGATGATTCGTACATGTCACATAGGACCCATGGATCGTTCTCCTAAAGTTTCAATGGAAACCGAATGCGTTTGGTTGATTTTCCGTATGTACTTAAAATGATGTCCATTTTAAACAAAAGAGAGCCACTTAGACTGATCTCGGCCACACCGCAACTCGGATTGAGCCTGGGTTGGCTCGTACAGGTCACATATGACTGATGGATCATTGTGATAAATTATCAACAGATTCGAAATGCGTTTGGTCAGTTTTGCATATGTCAGTTGTTCTTTTCACTTATAATCCTGTCCATTTTAAACAAAAGAGACACAGTTAGAACGGTGTCGGCCACACCGCTCCTCGGATTGAGGCGGGATTGACTCGTACACGTCACATACGACCCATTGATCCTTGTGCTAAAGTATCGACACAGTCCGAATGCCTTTGGTTGGTTTTTCATATGTCACTTGATGTTTTTCACTTAAAATGACGTCTTTTTGAAACAAAAGACCGACACTTTGAGTGGTGTCGGCCACACCGCGTCTCCGATTGTGGCGGGGTTGATTCGTAAACGTCACATATTACCCATGGATCGTTCTCATAAATTTTCAACGGAAACCGAATCCGTTTGGTCATTTTTCCGTATATACTTAAAATGGTGTCCATTTTAAACAAAAGAGAGCCACTTAGACTTATCCCGGCCACACCGCGACTTGGATTCTTCCCAAGTTGGCTCGTACACGTCACATATGACCCATGGATTGTTGGGATAAATTATCAACAGATTCAGAATGCATTTGGTCGGTTTTCCGTATGCCAGTTGATGCTTTTCACTTAAAATGACGTCCTTTTGAAACAAAATACGGACACTTTGAGTGGTGTCGGCCACACCGCGTCTCCGGATTGAGCTAAAACCACCGTGAGACATTCTAATTATTATTCGTGACGTGTATGCGCATAGGTCACGTCAATCGGACGTGCGGTTTGCGCGGTACGGCTAAATATTCATGTATTAAGTGATGAGCGTGCTTCGTAAACGCGCGTGAGGGGGGTCCAAACAGGCCGAACGAAGTCAGAATGGCCTGAAATCAGACAACAAACACAGGTGAGTGATTTCTGAAGTGGTCGAGCAGACGGCACGTCAATCGGACGTGTCGTGTGCCCGCGGTGACCGACAACGTAGTTCTGGTGTCAAAAACGGCCAAAACGGGCGTCCAACGGTCAAATTCATAGCATACGACCTCGGATTGAGCTGAAACCACCGTGCAACATTATAATTATTATTAGTGACGTGTACGCGCAGATGGCACGTCAATCGGACGTGGGGTTTGCACGGTACGGCTCAATATTCATGTTTTAAGTGATGTGAGCGCTTCGTAAACGCGCGTGAGGGGGGTCCAAACGAGCCCAACGATTTCGGAATGGCCTGAAATCAGATGAAAAATACGGGTGATTGATTTCTGAAGTGGTCGAGCAGACGTCATGTCAATCGGACATGCCCTGTGCCCGCGGTGACCGAGAACGCAGTTCGGGTGTCATAAACGGCCAAAACGGGCGTCAAACGGTCAAATTCATAGCGGACGACTTTGGATTCACCTGAAACCACCGTGAAATATTATAATTATTATTCTTGACATGTACGCGCAGACCTCACGTCAATCGGACGTGTGGTTTGCGCGGTACGGCTCAATACTCGTGTTTTAAGTGATGCGCGCGCTTCGTAAACGCGCGTGAGGGGGGTCCAAACGGGCCTAACGATGTCGGAATGGCCTGAAATCAGACGATAAATACGGGTGAGTGATATATGAAGTGGTCGAGCAGACGGAACGTCAGTCGGACGTGCCGTGTTCCCGCGGTGACCGACAACGCAGTTCTGGTGTCATAAACGGCCAAAACGGGCGTCCAACGGGAAAATTCATAGCGGACAACCTTGGATTGAGCTGAAACCACCGTGAAACATTCTAATTATTATTAGTGACGTGTACGCGTAGACGGCACGTCAATCATATGTGCGGTCTGTGCGGTAGAGCTCATTATGCGTTCTTTAAGCGTTGCGCGCGCTTGATAAACGCGCGTGGGGGGGTCCAAACTGGCCTGAAATCGGACGACATCAAAGGGTGAGTGAATTTTGATGTGGTCGAGCAGACGACACATCAATCGGACGTGTCGTGTGCCCGCGGTGACCGGGAACACCGTTCTGGTGTCATAAACGGCCAAAACGGGCGTCTAACGGTAAACCTCATAGAGGACGACATTGGATTGCCCAGAAATCACAGGACAACAATACCATTATTATTCGCGACGTGCACGCGCAGAAGGCACATCAATCAGACGTGCGGTCTGCGTGGGAGGGCTCATTATGCGTTCTTTAAGCGTTGCGCGCGCTTGAGAAACACGCGTGGGGGGTCCAAACTGGCCGAATGAATTCCGAATGGCGTGAAATCGGACGACATCAAAGGTTGAGTGAATTGTGATGTGGGCGAGCAGAAGGCACGTCAATCGGATGTGCCGTGTGCCCGCGGTGACCGTGAACGCCATTCTGGTGTCATAAACGGCCAAAATGGGCGTCTAACGTTCAAACTCATAGCGGACGACATCAGATTGACCTGAAATCACAGGACAACAATCCCATTATTATTCGCGACGTGCACACACAGACGGAACGTCAATCGGACGTGCGGTCTGCGCAGGAGGTCTCATTATGCGTTCTTTAAGCGTTGCGCGCGCTTGATAAACGCGCGTGGGGGGGTCCAAACTGGCCGAATGACAAAACCAAATAGGAACACACCCTCATGTTATCATATTAATAACTCTTCTTGAATCGTTGAGAGTCACATCCCAATGATCATAGGATCACTAGCCTAATTGATCACTAACCATGAAACACATGTATGTTGGTCATGTCACCACATGCATCATCACTCATGCCACCATATCAATATATCACAAGGAATTATCCAGGATAAGACAATATTTGATCACACATCATTCACATTTAGTTATCATAATACAAATTATATTTACATGCTTATGATATAGAATGAATCCACATTAGTAAGACCCACCCCTCTCATAAGTTACCATCACATCACTACATCCCATCCTAGAAAGCACCCTACCGCATACAAATTCACCCAATCTAGGGTCTAATACCCAACAGGATCTTACATACTAGGATACACATCATGGATCACTATCAAAACCATAAAAACATTGAAAGATCTCAAAAAATTAGTGCATGCCATCATTAGCTCATAGAATTGAAAAAAGGTAAGTAACAAGCAATATATCTCACTACTCCATACTCACCCAACAACATAAGGGTCTCACATTACTAGGGAATAATTCTATCCAATACTAAATGATCTTGATCCATTTTTCATATACATATATGATTCACCTCACCAATTAATAAATATTAATAACATAAAAAATTATGATTCCATTTAACTAGAATTAAACCATCAGGTTTTACAAGGAAATTCTATATAAGTATTTGTTTACACTTTAAATAATCTGACCCCATACCATAAATAAGGTGTTCAACAAAAATCAAGAACATGAATGTCATGTTAACACCCAACATTGACTCATTAATAAATTGTATTCGAATTTTATGGAAATACCAAAATAAATTAGTGAATCAATGTACCTATAGTGGTGCACATGACCACCATGAAACAATCATAAATTTTTACAAAAACCCTAATAATTGGGAATAACAAAATCAAGAATAGAAGTATATGATTTATAAGAGCTGGAACTATATCGTTGATAAAATATAGGAGTCTAACCTGGTAGGTGCTGATCTGATGGACGATGTGGGGATTGGGAGGTCCTTCTGCAAGGAATCGCTCCAGGAGGACACGAGGCGAATGCTTCTGTAATGTGGGGAGGCCACTGGCTCGATTTGGTATTTGGGGCTTTTTTTTCCCAACGGTTTTTAATAACCGTTGGGAAAGACCAACTTTTCCCAACGGTTCTGGAACCGTTGGGAAAACAAGGTTTCTTCACCACTTTTCCCAACGGTTCTAAGAAACCGTTGGGAAAAACCTATCTTTCCCAACGGTTTCCATATAACCGTTAGGAAAACAAGGGTCCTTCACCACTTTTCCCAACGGTTTCCATATAACCGTTGGGGCAAACCTATCTTTCCCAACGGTTTCATACAACCGTTGGGAAAACTATGCATTGAGGGGTTTTTCCCAACGGTTTATAGAAACCGTTGGGAAAGACATGATATGACAACGGTTCTTTGAACCGTTGGTACACAACTGTTGGGAAAGATCCCTTTTCCAGTAGTGGGGGGTTGCATCCCCCCTAGTTATTCGAAATGGCTGGTCATGAAGGTCGGCCCTTAGGTAACCGCGGGACCCACTCGGGTCCCGTCTCATGGTGGCACCAGCGGTCAGCTCAGTCGGTCACCCTTCTAGGTCCGCCACAGCCTTAGTTCGTGGCTATGTTCAACCGGCATGGTGCGACGGTGTTGCGCCCACCACCGCGGCCCGCCCCGGCCGTGGCCCATGTAGCTCCGGTGCGGCCCGACGGCACCACACCCCTTCTTCATGGCCCAGCTAGGCCGCGGTCCGGCACTACTCCATGTGGCATGATGGTGCTACGCCTTTGTGGTGACCCAACAATCATGAGCTGTTGATCTGCTAGTGGTCGGCCCGACGCTGGCCAGTTCTTCGCAGTCCGCCTCCATTATCCACAAACAACAAACGAGAGGGGAAGGGTCGGACCGTGTTCATACTGTCCGAGCCTTTCCTCATCAAGATGATATCATGAGGCCAAACAAAACTCAAGAATTGAAGAATGATGATGAACAGTATTAAAACTTGAACATAACAACACATACCTCACTAATAGATGTTGTATGATGAGTGCCGCAGAAGATGGCGTCGCGGGGTGAGGTTTTGTAGATGATGTCGGAGTGCGTCCGAGGAGGACACGACATCTCCTCACTGGTTGTGGAGATGAAGAAGGAAGGCATGATGTCGATGGCGTTTCTTGCGGGTGGCTTCTTCTCCGTTGGCTAGGCCGAAGATCGAAGGTGAAGATGACATTCCTCGACGATTCTTCAATAGAAGAATGGTGTTCTTTCTTTGAGAGAAAAACACCCTTATCTAATTCTTAAGAGCTCCCCTAAGTTCCAACACAACAAAATCCAAAATAAAATAATATCTAAGATATTATTTTATTCACACAAGCCATTCAAATTCAAAAAAAATTAATTAATTAATTGAGGAGATTCAATTCATTAATTAAACTGTGTGTTGGCTAAAATTAATGGAGATGGGAAGGTGAAGATATTTCATAAATAAGGGGGTTGAAGAATTAAACAAGGGAGTTTACAACTTAATGAAGGGGGTTTAAATAGGGTTAAGGGAGATGAAAGGTTAGGGCTCATGTGGGACCCACCTCTCATATATCCACACATGGGAAGTTGGGTGGGTGTAGGCCCCACCAACAACTTCCCATGGGAGGATTTAACCTCCTTAAATATAAAATAAAATTCCCCCAACAATTTTATTTACTTCTTAATTAAACCCCAATAATTAACTTCTCCTCCTGTGCAAACGCAACTATAGTAAAGGTCCCCTTAAGCAATTACCAGTGTTGTGAGTTCATCGGCGCCCTCAGATTTCGATTCTGAGCACCAGTTCAGAAGATTGAAAAACTCACTCGTTCGTTTACTGAACGTACCCGAGCTAAACTTTGGAAATTGATTCCAGGCACACCGGGCCTCGGAATCAAGTTCCGTCAGAATCCAAAGACTCATAAAATTCCAAAGAAATTAAGAAAAAAAATTCCTTGAAATTTTTGGGTCTTTACATTACTCCAACCTCAGTTATTTATGTCCCCGTAAAGCTTCAATGCACACTAGGGAAACTAAAGGGGTGCGGAGCACGCATCTGAGCCTCTTTCTCCCATGTGCTTCCCGAGAGGTTCATGTGCTACCAACGAATGCGTACCAGAGGAATCGACCATACACATAGGACCCACTCCTGTCAATCCTCAACCTCTACTGGAACCCCGTGAAATTTTCCCTGTCATCGATGTCCACCTCCCAGAGTTTGATGTTGTGTAAAGGTCTGTGCTCGTATCTCCTAAGCTGAGATACGTGGAAAACATCATGCACCCGGTGCAACTAAGGTGGAAATTCCAGTCAGTAAGCCACCTCGCCTACTCTGTTGAGGACCTGGAAAGGTCCAAAAAATTGTGGAGATAACTTGTTGCCCTGGATAAAACTCTGTAGACCTCGTCGAGGTGAGAGTCATAAGAAAATTTGGTCACCATCCTCAAACTCCAGTGGTCTACGAATCCTATTAGCATAGGAATTTTGTCTGATCTGTGCAGTCTTCATCTGCTCCTGGATGATCTGTACTTTCTCCGTCGTAGACTGAACCATCTTTGGTCCAACAAGATCTGCTAAGATTTCCCCTTTTCCGAAAGGAGAAATCCAGTCTCATCCCCTGGATGAACCACTTCCTTTTCCTAATACAGTTAATCCTAACATGAACGGTACTAATTCATGCCCTGGACAATGTCGTAAGGCCTAAACGCTACTACCAAGAGATCCAACCATCACTCTCGCCTCTAAGGTTTGAGTCCCACTGCTGGCATCAGTGTGTTGTCACTGGGTCTCCTCCAGTAGGAATCTCGAAAGTGAGGGTCAAGTCAACAGTTTGAACCGTAACCTCTTAGTATTAACCACACAAAAAGAAAGGAAAGCAACATCACAAGGACATGTTTCTTTTATTTCTACAGCTCAAAGTACAAAGACACTTAACAACCACAAAAAACAACAACAAGGAAGCTTAGAAGCACCAAGAACAAACGCCTCCATTCCTGGAACTAGTCTTTCTCACGTCCACTTGCTTCTGGAGTTCCATGGTCGTATGCTTCAACTACCTGAAGCTATGCTCTTCCATGTCCACATGTTCCCTGCGGTCGGGATGGACCTCCTGGTGGTGGTGGTGGTAGCACCTCGAACCATCTTCCACCACCAGCTGCACGGCCAGCTCCTCTTCCTCGGTCTCCCGCTCCTTGCGGTCCGCATCGATCGAACCTCTGCCTCTGCCTAGGAGGTCTTTCTTCCATCTTCTGATCATCCGAGTGGTGGGTCGGACAGTCACGAGCCATGTGACCCTATCCGTTGCATGTGTAACACAGCATGGCAGGTCTGGCTCGGTCTCTACCCTGGGTGCCTCGCACTACCGATCCTGAGTCGTGCGGTCGACCACCTATAGGTCTGGTCTTCTTGGACCTCTGTTTCATCTGTCTACTGCCCCCTATAGAAGACTTTACTGCATGTCGGCTAGTGGTGGGTCCCACTACTGGAGACTGCTCAGCAAGGAAACTCTCCACTAAAAGGGATCACTCTAACACCCCTTTCTGCGTCGGGATGCTATGAGAAACAATTGAAGCTTTAATCTCTCACCTGAGCCCCTGCTCGAATGTCTGGGCCCTAAATAATGGGTCCCATACCATATTAGTGGAGTATCGCGAGAGGTCAATGAACCTCGCTAAGTACTGCGCCACCATCATACTACCCTACTAAAGATGCAGTATCTCCTGTATACACACCGCTCGAAGGGTGGCTGGTTCAAACTCTGCCCCGAACAGGCTCTCGAAGTATGCCCATAGAAGTGTCACCTCATCATGTATCTAGAGCATCAGGCTCCACCATCTGCATGCTGCTGCCTGAAGGAGGCTGGTAGAAAGGATCACCATAAAGTCTGTTGGCGTCCCTACTAGCCTGAAGACTCTCACCATAGCCTCCAGCCAATCCTCAGCCACCTGTGGGTCTATCTCTCCCTAAAACCTGGGTGGCCTCTGGCATTGAACTCGTGCAGTGCGCTCAAGTGGCGTGCACTCTCTGCTGTTGGGGCTGGTGGCATCGGTGGCCCAACAGGTGGTATTACTGTTGGTGCCTTTGCTGGTGCCTCAATTGGAAGAGGGCCATGTACTTAGGCCTCGTCGCTCAGTGGGCTGTCAGTATGTACAACACTTAGGGCCCTAGCTGGTCGTCCACGGGGAGGCATCCTGAAAGAAACAGATGCAACACAGTTAAAGAATATACCTGGTGAGATGACCTGGTTTGAGCTGACTTAAAAGAAACTTTTGAAAACACACACGCAATCAGTGTTTTCATGCACTGAGTCAGAAATCAGAAGTCAGGGTCCTGGTGGATGGATACGTTGGCCGCCCTCACCAACACTGGACTCCCTGAACTAAAAACTACACTTAATACCCTTAACACTATTTCATCACAGAAAGAAAATATCAGAGTCTTAAGTTCTGTGGTAGAACCGATGTCCTCTGATTCCAATTTGTCAAGACCCGTCCTCGGGGCCCATGCCATGACTACCCCAAGCTCGCCTTCCATAGGCCTGGGGATGGAGACTAGAACCAAAAGGCATAAATCCCTATAACTGGGAAGGAATTTTCATTATGAAATGTAAACACACACAACCAGAGTACAATCGGAATCAAACACTAAGTAAAACTGAAAAACAAAAGTAGTGCTGAAAGTACGGGGCCGTAAATACAAGCCCAACTGTAAAGTACTAGGTAAAAGACAAAATAGCTGGAAGGTGACAAGCAGCATCTGGATCATCCCCCATGGATCCTACCTGAAGGGTAGGTATAGATAGTGCAGCTCCTAGATCGTCCACCACGGATCCTACTTGAAGGGTAGGTACAGATATCCTCCCCATCCCCCTCATCCGTCAACCTCCTACAGGTACTGACTCGCCATGAGGTCCACCTCCAGGTGTCGTCCAGTCCTCGTACACTCGGTCTCCGTTAATGTTTTCCATCATCTGTATCCAACACAACGAGGTTCGGGCTTAGCCCGTGCAGGGGTGAGTATAACGATACTCAGTAGGGACCCCGAGACCCCTAATGTCTCACAAACTCCAACAAGGATAAACCACAAAGAAAGATCTCAATAGATAACCTTTACTTAGGTATATGTACATACATATACCTAAGTTATCAAGTAACCCATCTCAATCATGAGGAAAACACAAAGGTCATGGACTCATCTCAAACCAAGATTTTTATTCACGATGACAAAAATACGGCTGCTGGATAACTCCTCCTCTGTCGAGTGCAGTAGTCATGCCACGACTTAGATGTGCTACTCACTAACCTTATACTACTGAGGTACTCCTCCACTGTCGAGTACCGCGGGTCTGCCACCCAAACACAGTAGTGCTTCCTGCCATGGGTCGGTCACCCCAACACAGTAGCGCACCCCCTACTAGCCTACAGAGGTACTCCTCCTGTTGAGTACCGTGGGTCTGTCACCCCAACACAGTAGATCCCTTCTTCCATGGGTCTACCACCCCAACACAGTAGTTCTCCCCAACGGGCTAGTCAAGTCACTCTGATACGAATCGTACAAGCACTCATCAGGTCTCAGCCAGCTACAAGGTCATCGTACTCCGTATGCTCATCACCCGGAGGATCCACTCCAAGAGCTACTGGTTGACACTCCAAGTGTCACGAAGTTCCACGAATAAGTATCTCAAAGTACCGCCTCATCATAGGAGTCTAAACGCAACAGACGGTGCGTCGATCGGATGCTTGGTCTGTGAGTTATTAGCCTTATTGTTCTAGGGGCCCAGTTGGTTTCATGTGTGAACCAATCTGACCACATCTAAAATATACCCCAAACACCCATGGGGTATACTCAAAGTAAATATATTACCAACGCTGATGATGGTTCGTCAGATAGACATCCGGTCTGAGAGTTATTGGATTTTCCATTCCAGGAGTTCGATTGGTTTATAAGCTAAACCAACCTGACCGTACTCCAACTGCATACCAACCTCAAGTTGAGTATTCCAAAAGAATTGTCTCATCAAGAGGAATCCAACGTAGTCGACGGTAAGTCAATCGGACGTTCGTTCCTCAAGTTAGAAGTGATTCCGCTCCGAGGGCCCGATTTGTTTCGGGTTCGAACCAACCCGGACATACACAAACTTCGCAAAAAATATGACTGTTATATACAAAAACGACCTTCTATATACAAGGAATCCTACGCAGCTGATGGTGCGTCGAGTGGAGGTCCGTAGCTCAAGTTATGAGCATTTAACCGAAGAAGGTCTGAAAATATGGGGTCTTGGACCGGTCCGACCCAACCCTACACCCACTGGGTCGGTCCGACTAGGCAAGCATGGCCCGGCCCGACTAGGCGTGGCCCAGCCTGCGGCTGGCGTGGTCTATCCCTCGGCAGGGCGCAGAGGGGCGCGGCCCGGCCCGAGTGGCCCACGCAGCTGGCCGCGTGGCTAGCTGAACTGGGGGTGGCGGCGCCCAATGGGGCTCGCCCTAGCTGCTGATCTGGGGGGCTACATCCCCCCCCAGTTCTTCAAAACAGCTGGCCATGAAGGTCATCCATTGGGTAACCACGGGACCCCCTCAGGTCCCGCCTCTTGGTGGCACCGGCGGTCGGCTCAGCCGGCCGCCCTTCCAGGTCTGTCGCGGCTCTATTCAACCGGCGTGGCGCGATGTCGATGCACCCCACCGCCGCTGCCCGCCCCGGCCGTGACCCCTGTAGATCCGGCATGGCGCGACGGCGCTGCTCCCCTATGACGCGGCCCGGCTAGGCCACCGTCCAACTCTACTTCATGCGGCATGACGATGCCTCGCCTTTGTGGCAACCCGGAAATCATGCGTTGTCGATCTTCTCGTGGTCAGCCCGACGTCTGCTGGTTCTTCGCAGTCCACCTCCATCGTCCACAAACAACAAATGAGAGGGGAAGGTTCGGACCGTGTTCATGTGGTCCGAGACTTTCCTCTCCAAGATGATATCATGAGGCCAAACGAAACTCAAGAATTGAAGAAGGATAATGAAAATATTAAAACTTGAACATAACAACCCCTACCTCACTAATAGATGTCGTACGTCGGGTTCCGCGGAAGATGGCGTCACGGGGTGAGGTTTCATAGATGACGTCAGAGTGCGTTCAAGGAGGAAATGGCATCTCCTCACTTGTTGTGCAGATGAAGATGGAAGGCACGTCATCGATGGAATTCCTTGCAGGTGTCTTCATCTCCTTTGTCTATGCCAAAGATCGAAGGTGAAGATGACGTTCCTCTATGGTTCTTCATTGGAATAATGGTGTTCTTTATTTTAGAGAAGAACACCCTTCTCTAATTCTCAAGAGCTCCCCAAAGTTCCAACACAAAAAAAATCCAAAATAAAATAATATCTAAGTTATTTTTTATTCACACAAGCCATTCAAATTTAAACAACTTTAATTAATTAATTGAGGAGATTCAATTCATTAATTAAAATGTGTGTGGGCTAAAATTAATAGATAGGGGAAGGTGAAGAGATTTCATAAATAAGGTGGGTTGAAGAATTAAACAAGGGAGTTTACAACTTAATGAAGGGGGTTTAAAGAGTGTTAAGGGAGATGAAATGTTGGGGATCGTGTAGGCCCCACCTCTCATATATCCACACATGGGAAGTTGGGTGGGTTTGGTCCCCACCAATAACTTCCCATAGGAGGATTTAACCTCCTTATATATAAAATAAAATTACCCCAACAATTTTATTTACTTCTTAATTAAACCCCAATAATTAACTTCTCCTCCCATGAAAACGCAACTATGGTAAAGGTCCCCTTAAGAAATTACAAGGTTTGCGAGTTCATCAGTGACCTTGGATTTCGATTTCAAGCACTGGTTCAAAAGATATAAAAACTCACTCGTTCGTTTACTGAACATACCCGAGCTAAACATCGGAAATTGATTCTAGGAACACTGGGCCTCAGAATCAAGTGTCGTCAGAAGCCACAGACTCGTAAAATTTCAAAGAAATTAAGAAAAAAAAATTCCTTGAAATTTATGGGTCTTTATATTTAATATATTTTCGTACTTCCCCTGATCTCTTCCTCTCTAACTATTATCATCTTTTCCTTGATTTATTTTCCAATATGCAGTAATCTATGAATCAATAATCTTTTAGACAGTAAAAATTGGTTATCTGGAAATTAAATGAGGCCTCTCAATTTAATCCATAGCCTATATATTTTTCAAGAAGATGTAATATTCTTAATGGTCTCATATATTTTATTTTTCCATAGTTTTATATTTCTGATATTATAATATGATCATTTCCAATTTTTAATTCCCTCTCATCAAGTGATTTTGACACTACATTTTTTTAAACAATTTTATATATATGAGAAACAAGGTCTTACCAATTTCATCTTTGACTATAAGTTTTTATATGATTTTTTCCATTTAACTATTAGGATTATAATATTATTTTAGTATATGTATTATGATATAATCTTATAGAGTTTTGAATGCATAATTTCTATCCTGTTTCATTACTAGGTTGAAATTTTTTCCTCTTAAATCCAATTTAAGTTATAGTTTTTACTGACTTTGAGTTCCATAGTATGCCAAACTTAAGGATTCTTTTGATATAAAATAGTTCTATGAAAGGGGATTGGAAAGGAAAAGAAATATAGTTTTACCTATAAATTTGAATTTTGATTTATAGTATATTAAATAAAGATCATTTCAAATGTTTAAAACCAATTTTATATTTTTTGATTCATTTTTACATTATAGTGTTTCATGTATACCAAACATACCTAGGTTAGAAATTATAAGATTCCATATACTTCATCGGAATATTCCTTAAACTATTTTTCTTTTATTTTTTTATTTTATTTTCTTACAAAATTTATACATTTATCTATGTTATTTGATATACCCTCTGTGATTTATTTTCCTTCCTAAATTTAATTAATAAATTAATTAAATGAAAAAAATGATACATTTGGTTTTAAATATCCATATTTTTATTCACTTACATATTTTTTTTAATTTATTTTATTTTAAAGTATACTCAATCTCATGCGAGTGTGATTGTCAATTATTTGGATATCATTCCTATCAACATTGATGATAGTGTTCTCATGTATGGTATCTTGAAATAATTTTTTTATATATCCTTTCATAATTTATATTTATAATTTCGAAGAAACTATCTCTAATATTCATTATTAAAACACAATAAAACCAAAATTCCAAATGATTACATCTTAAATAAATGATATTCATGAATTTTATTTAAAGATTCTTAGTGTTTGGATTTTTTTTCTTATCTTCCTTTGAGAAAAGTGATTTTTTCAACTACATATGTTATTTGTCTTATCTTATTTAAATAAATTCACATTTATTTGGAAAAAATGCACCATTAAAATAAAAATATGAAAGAATAGTTAGTGCCTACATTATGTGTGAGGTTAAATGTGTAAACAAAATTTTCAATGATAAATCATCATGATTCTGATATTTCTTAATATTTAATAAATATTTTTTTATTTATAAAATTTAAAAGGCCTTTATAATATTCCATAATTATAAAATTGAATTTTACCTCACTGCAACTCATTCTACGTACAAGCCATAGATTCAAGAATAATTTCTGGGCTACTCAGTTTCATTATGCAATAATAAAATATATATATTCATTGTTAATATTATATTCAATTATTGGGATATTTTATATAAATAATTATGAATTCCCCCAATTAATTGTTTTACAAGTGACTTGATTATATGATTCCATGTAATATTCAATGATACTTTACATTTAATTAGTTTACAGTGTTCTTCTAGACTGAATATGTTCATCTAAAGATTAATACTAGGTGTATAAATTTTTACCCATTTTTATTCTCTTTTATTACCATTTATTCTTCTTAACTAAATAATCATATTTCTCGTTGTGATCTTTAATTCATTACTCATTTTTTAAGATTAAATGTAATGGAATACAATCCCACACCATTATACCAATGGTATCTTCAGATTTAATTTTCTTTTTTCTTATCCTATATGATACAAGCTTCACAAACTATGTAACTATATGACTATTTTCATTATATTTCCATGAATTTTTTAAAAAAAATAAATCTCTTAGATATTTTTTAATTCCTTTTTATTATTTTCTTATACAATTTTATCATATTATATCCTAGAAAACATTTATATTCATATTATTTTTTGTATTTTTATATTTGGTATATACATATTCAGTAAATATAGTAAACACATATTTCATATCTTTTATATAAATATTTAATATCCAACATATGCATACTTTATATTAATCTCTACAAAATTATATCTATAATTATTTCCCAATTAATGTTTCAAACTCAAATATAAACTTTGTAAATATTTTTTAAATTATATATTTGACGTATTTGAAAGTATTTTACTTTTTATTAAGGTTCTAACTATTTTTTTCTTATCATTCACTATTAAATTTCAAGTTTTTATAATGTTTGAAATTACTCACATTAAAATAATCTAATAACAATAATTTAAAAAATGGGTACAATATCATAAACTAACATGAGTTTATAAATTTAAAATTAATTTTCATTATCACATTTACCCTTTTAAAGGTTTTTCTATTTTATGCCAGTTTTTTATACTTTTTCTCAGTTATCAAACACCCATATCCCTTTATTTTTACACCTTTTCCTCTATTCCATTCCCCACATTCCTTCCTAGATTCCAAATGTCACTATATTCATTCTAGATTTGACTTTCTATTTTTAAAACATTAATTTCATCAGAGTGTTGTGTGCAGATTAGATTTATAAATTGAATGGGTTAAGAAATCAAGTTTCATTTATCATACTTGTTTTTTCCTTTGATTAGTGGAAATTGATAGAGTTTCCCAATTTATATATATTGTAATCTGGGATTAAATATGAGTTTTAATATCAGAAGAAGAAGTAAATTTTCATTTTTGCTTCAAATACCCTCCCTCCCCTCCTTGATTAGTTTTCTTATCTTTAGAATTTACAATGATTTTGAATTCTAATTTTTGATATATGGTTCTGGGAAGATTTTTAGATTTTACAATCAAATGGGAGTGGATTTTATTAGGTTGGATTGAACTATCCATTAACATATATGGTTAAAATGTCCATCATAGTGATTATGTTATCTTTTGATTAGTTGTCTTCATTAATAGTAAATCCTCTTGCCCAATTAATTTCAATTTTCATTTTATTAAGTTTGTATGAAATTTTATGTGCTTTATTATCTTGAATGGTTAATTTATTTATGATATCAATGCCCACTTTAGAAAATAAAATTATTTCCAATGACACATTAATGTATAAATGTTTATTCATTACAAATATTTTATGTTGTTTTATATGATAAATTTCATAGGGTGGATCTGGGTTTAGATGATGGTAGAAAGGATAACTTTGAATGAGTTTCTATTGATGAAATTGAGACTTTTGGATTGGGAGTGTTGAGACTCCATACCATACTCATGGGATCTATTTATAATATTTAATTCAAGGATACAATAACAATACTTAAGTATTTCATTCCACTTTATCATTAAGGGAATTCTAGAAAAATAACATCTTTTCTTGTGTTGTTTTAGATCACTATGAAAATCTTATTTTTTAGAAATAATTTTTGTGCTTATATATTTAATTTTTTTGATTTATATGATTTTTTTTGTTATCTATATACTACTTATAACAAGTCTATTTCCATTATAATGCTTATTCTATAACCCTTGGATAATAAATCAAAATTTCAAACAAAACACACGTTTTAACAGTTCTTTTGTGGGATTTTTTATTACTCTAACAAGGAATTTTTCACTTCAAGTATTCATATGCATCATCATTTTCATATCCACATAATTTATAATCTTTTTCATGTGAAAATGAAATTATTATTGAATTCATTTCAACTAATAACCTAAATATAATCATTATTTGTGTTTTAAATTCATGACTCATCACCCAATCATCATATGTTTCATAGAAACTACTTATATGAATACCTTGATAGATATCCTCTTTTTTGATTTTTGTTCTTCCCTTCTTTGGAAATGTATAGATATACTAATTAACTCACTATGATTTGTTTTGTAAAAATATGATCTCAACATTTAAAGGTAAATTGATTATATATAATAATTTTTTATAATAAAAAACAAAAACAAACTAATGGATATAAGATATTTACATTTTACTAATCTCCCTCTTTCCCTACCTCCCTCTCTCAATACCTCACTTTTTTACTCTCTATAAATATCAATTTCTATTTATATTACCTTCTAGTCACTTTTCATATAAATTTTGTATCCACATGTATTCATGTTATGGTGGTTTCTATTTGTATTGGTATGTCCCCTAAAATACAAGATTGGATTTTGAGAGAAAATCCAGAAATCATTGTTGAAAATCTAGGGAGACTTTAAAAACTATTGTTTATGGGGAAGACATCTTAGGGAGGTTAGTATCAATACATGATATTTATTTTTTCTAGTTTTACAATTTTATTTCCATAAATGGATATTATTATATTGGGTTTAGATGGTATAACTAATATTTCTGCAAGTAACATGTTATTTAGTAGAGGGTTGATTACTGGGGTTGTAGAGAAGGAAAATATATTTGAATATTCTGTATTCATATTTGATTTATTTTATCCTTATTTTTGAAATGAAAATTAAAATTTATTACCCCAAAATTATAACTATTAATAGGTTGTCCATAATTTATGGTAAACATAATTCCTATTTATTTTCATTTTAAAACATTTTTGTTCATAAAAAATTTATATTTTATAAAGTTTTTTGGATTTATTTTACATTTTGAAAGTTTTTTTTCAATTTTATAAGTCATTTAAAAAAAATATTTTTTTCTCATGATCATTATGAAAAAATATAATATCTGGTTTTCTATGTTGTAATGGTCAAAATATTGATGTCTGTTTCATTTTGATAATGATAATTCAATCTATTTAGTCAAATAAGGAAGGACTACTATTTTAATTTTTAATATTTTATTTTTTGTAAAATTTTAATTTTAAAATTTCAATTTATGAACATAAATAATATTTACTAAATATAAAAAAATGCATGATTCTATTTTTAAAATATGTTTTTAACATTTTTTTTGTTTTTTTTTTGATAAAATATGATTTGGACCATTTATTGTATATCCCTTGTTCATTTTTTATAGTTTTTGTTATATTGATATGACACATTTATTTATTTCCCATTCAATTTCCCTTAACATTTTCTATAATATCAAATATGCCTTAAAAGGTATCATTACCATATTTTAATGTTTTGAATTCTATTTTGTACTCTTATTTTTATTAAATTTTAACTTTATCATTATTTCTTTTATTTTAATTGATATGTATTCTTATATCAATGCATGTGTAAAATGGTATCTCTAATTTTATAGTAGTATGGACAGTTTATGTATTATTAAAATTTCAAATACTAACATTCATTACTCTTGAATTCATTTAATTTATTCTCAACACAATTACACATTATCATTATTTCTCACTTTCCCATCAGAATTTCTAATAGGAAATTTTTTTCTCATGAAAATTCACAAATATGTATTTTTACTAATATGTCATCATCATTGGTTTATCTTATTGTTCATAACTATTTTATACACTATAATAGTTAAATTTATATTATATACATAATTCATCAATGTTTTCCTATAGTAATTTAATTACGCATAATAAAACATTATTTACAAAAATAATTTCTATATTGGGTTTAAACATATAATGCTCTCCCATAATGTCCGTCGATCAAAAATTAATTTTTTTATTAAATTATGGGAAAAACAACCCATAAAAAAAAGTGGGACAACTCATGGTGGTCTGAAAAGATAAATTAAGTTCCATGGAGGATCATGTTTCCCTTGAAGAGTTCGTACCAATATCTTAGAATCTAATTCAACCACAAAGATCTGCAAGTTGAACCTTATACAAAGAGAGAATCCGGTGAGAAAGGCTCTCACCTCTACACACAAGGAGTTATCGGGACCATAAAATGCACTAAAAGCCAAAAAGAACTGACCCATTTGGGTCCCTGAGAAAACCACCCCCTTGCATGCAGCCATTCATGAATGAACTATCTACATTAATAATGGTACCATTAACAGGAGGAATCTATTTAACCCGTTGTCCTAGAGAACTACCAGCAACAATAGGCCAATATAGGAATCTTCCAAGCACCTAAAACTAGTGTCCACCTTCCAATATTGAGGCCAACTCATAAATGAGTATCTTAACTCTTACCTTAATATATGACATAGAAGGTCTCTTATCCATTTATTCCAGGTTCTGTGCATCCCAGATAGTCCAACAAAGGGTGATGAAAACTAATCTGCAGATTTTACTCTCCATCTCACAGAGTTCTGATCCCATAAACCAGAATGAAATGAAATCCTGAAGAGATTCATACTCACTCCTAGAAGACATATAAGCATATATAGCATACCAAAGGCCAAAAACCCAGTAGATCAAATAGAATAAATGAAAAGAGGACTCAAGATGCGGATAACTATAGCAAAACCAGCGAGAGGCCATAGAAATACCCTTTGATTGAACATTATCTTCAGTTGAGATTGATTGATTCCATATCCTCCAAACTAGAAAATTCATCTTCATGGGGATGTCCTTACACCATAATCATGAAGCCCACTCATCCTGAATAGGTACTACATGCATAATCCCTCTATATTCATGGCCATTGAAGATACCCGAAGATGACCTGGTAAAATAACATCTATCCACCTCATCCGTGAACGAAATACTATTGATGACATCTATATGATCCTTTCTCAGACTGGCCTCTAACAGAGAAGGGTAATATATTTCCTCCTTAATGTACATGTCAAACCCCAAACATCCTAGAAAAAATAATCTCTCTCTCACCTAGTTGTCCCTCTATAAATTGATTGGTCATCTCTCAACCACCCATTAGGTAACATCCTAAAGCTCTTCCAAGTGTTGCAGAACACATTTAGCCAACTTTGAATGATTTCCATGAAGGTTGTCCCAATATTTCCAATGTCTCCCATTTTTGTTTCTAATAAATTTGGTCCATAAGGATTCACCCATGATAAAGTCCCATTCCAGTAGTGCTTTCATGGTTTTCATGGCATCTTTAATTTCCCCTAGGCCAATACTATTAATTATTTTATTTATATAACCACTATTTCTCATTTGAATAAATAGATGAAATAATAATTTTAGAAATTGAAAAACATAAAATTTATAGGTCACTAACAATTATTCCATAATATATTGTGTGAGATAATATCTACTTTTACACTTTCTATGTAGACAAATGATGTCTTAATTATCAAATCCTTTGGTGAGGGTAATAAATTTCATAATCTTTTTAATATTTGCTAAAATATCAATTTGGGAAATTAATAAAAATATTATTCATATCAATATATTAACAATAAAAATTTATTAAAATGTTGGAATACAATGTTTGAAGGTTTTTCACTCAATCTAGGAAGTGAAAACTAAAAATATTTCATATTCTACCCTCTTTGATTTTTTCTAACAAGTTTTGTTCTCATCATAATATTGTCTCCTAATTTTAGTCATATTCACTTGATTCGTAATAATATAGTCATTATGTGTGTGTTATTATACCTATAGTGTGATATTTATGGAAATACAAAGTTAAATATCATCCAAAATTTCATATCAAGTATACATAGTTCAACAGTTATTTGAACCTTTTGGAGTGCTCCCAATATTAGAAAAACTGTACCTATGGTATCTAGATAGTTTTATAGGGTTACTTAATTGAATAATTTTTATATATAATGTTTTTTTATATATATGGATATATATTATTTCCTTTTATAGGATTATTTTTTATTTTTATATTAATAAATCTTAGTGTGATTCTTTGAAATAACATCAGTACATTTGATTTTATACTATTAAGTACCGTACATTATAAATTCCATATCCTCCATTTGATTAAGGGTACTCATATATATATCCATATAATATCATTTATTAAGAATGAAATGACCCCAATAATTGTAACTTATTGAGGGTAGTGATTCAATGTTTAGAAAATAAAGTTCACAGCAATTCCATTAGTAACACTATGAAAATAAGTATAATAATGGACTATTTAGGTTTGATTAACTATAAATAGAAAAAAAAATATTATCCTAGTGAGTATCCATTAATTAATGTTTTTTAAATTCAAAAAAAAATTAACAAAACTCTAAAAACAAATAACTTAGATAATGAAAATTTTAATAAAAAACAATGAATAAAAATAAATTTTAGAAAATGTGATTTTCTAACAAAGTCTGAATTTATTAACTTCAGTATTAAAATGAAAACTTAATTCCCTGAATCACTTAGGGAATACATTAAATATTTTTTCAACTCCAACTAACACTACTCTAGTTATTTCAATTAATTATGTTTAAATCACCCTAATAAAACTAAGTTTTATTACAAACCAATCTCAACTGAAAAAAATACTACTCTCATAGTCTCATCCTTCCTTACCACATTGGATATATTGCCTCAATTTTTTATCTCTCAAAAATAAAGAAATAAAATAAAAATTAATGTTAATGTGATACTAAATCAACACACTCAATTCATATAAAATATCTATTAATTAACAATCAATCACCATTCTCCAAATATTAATCCACCATCCCATAATAGGATACTCACTCATGATAAAAGAAAAATTCATCATGATTTAATGAGTGAGATTAAGATATGTATAAGGCATAAAAATATAATATATAATCAACTAAAAAACCGATTTAAATATGAAAAATAAAATGTCATCCTAGACTTTTATTCTAGAAATCCATAACAATAATCATTTTCCATAACTCTCACAAAAAGAGTAAAATTTATCAAAATCATCACTCACGCCTAAATTTTTTTGATACATAATGTATTT
Organism: Viscum album; assembly: GCA_963277665.1. NCBI lineage: Eukaryota > Viridiplantae > Streptophyta > Magnoliopsida > Santalales > Viscaceae > Viscum > Viscum album. The sequence goes on along the minus strand of OY728146.1, from coordinate 207,015,603 downwards.
ATAATATTGTGATATACCACAAAGAAAATCTAATCATTATTATATGATGATGTGTAACTAAATTAAAACCTTCTTTATATCCTCAATGTGTAACCTTTCTCAAGGCACAATTCTGAGTATTGTAGAACAAGGGGCCTATATCCATCTCTTTAACCTTTGACTCTTTGAATATCATGATTTAACCACTAGGTATTTTAGGAGTGATATCCTTATTTAAATATTTATCTCAATAAAATTGAAACATTAAGGGGTCACCATCTATAGGGGTGAAATTTTAGTGGTTCACTAGTTATGTCATCCTTCTTCAGTTTAGGGCATGAAGATAAGCATCATAGTGAAAATTATTTTTAGCTCTTACATGTTACTATTTTGAAATGATGTTTTTTGTGGTGATTATTTCCAGGGTGAAAGTTCTCATTAAACAATATTTAATTTATTCATACCAAACTATTTTATATTATATGGTACCAGGTCACATCATGATTACTCCTTAGTTATTCATATGTAGCTATAATTGAATACAATATTGTTGCAACACCTATGGTTGATGTGTGATGTATTCTCTAATTCATTGAATTTCTCTAAAACATGTACCGTGAATTCATTATCTCCTTTTATCTCTAAATCACTAAAAAAAAGAAAGAGGTAATATTAGATCTATTTAACTATTAAAATAAAAAAAATTATATACATATTTTTAGTTTCTCAAATTCACCAACACTTTAACATTTTCTTATCCCAAAGAAATAATTTCAACATCCAATCAAAAACAATTCAAATTTAACCAAGGGAAATAGTTAATCAAGTATACCCACAAACATTCAGTGGAAATTGAAGCTTCTAAAGTCACAAAACATTTCCAATTCAAAGTTTACTTATTATATATTATATATAATTTCAATTCAAAACTGTTTTCCACTTCCACCTAAATTATTCAAAAAATCTTCATTACTTATAACACTTATTATATACCTTATTTGGGAGAAAATTCATCGATATCCTAATATCATTTAATTAGAGTTATTCTTGACTTTAATTCTATTCACTCTATTTATAGAAATGATATTTATCTCAATATCTACATTGAAATCGAACCATAATAATCAAAATAACTATTTAAAGGTATGCTCTGAGGTTTATAGTGGGCAGTTCATAATATAAAAATTAAAAAATGATATATAAATTATTTATGTATAATTAATGATATCCCATTATTATTAATGTAAAATGTATTCTACTTCTCTCCTCCAAAATTTGATCAAATATCACTACTCTTTTCTCTTATTTCTCAATGGATCTCACTTGAAATTTTCAAAATAGTGATGAAAATTACAATTTTCTCAATTTCTCATTTTTCAATGGAATATGTGTAAGAATAAATTTTAACACTAATAGATTTCAATAAAAACCACAAACATTATACCCAATATAAATCTCATTTGGATACTATTTAATATAGTTAAAACTATAAGGGGGAGATGGTAATCCAAATTCAATCAATAGTTTCCCATTACTCAATTTTTTTCAAACAGTAGAGGATCAACTAAAAAAATCACAAAATAAAATGTGATTCATATTCCAAGAAATAAATAGATTAATACCTACTTATTCTTTATTTCATAATATAATTTCTATAAGATATAAGAAATCACCCAAACTCTATATTTAAGTTCAATTAAAATCATAAAATTATAAAAAAAAAGAAATAGGGTAAGAATGAAAATTTGATATTTAAATTAGCTTTCTATAATACAATTCATGGTCACTTTGGGTATGTCAAAGGGAAAAATGAGGTTTTGGTCTCAAGATAAAATGGGATAAAAATTATAAAATTATTTTCTCAATTCTAACACCCCAAACTGGATTACATGAACTGCACCTAAAAAGGGGGTTTCGTATGACCATAAGAAATCCAATTTATACTCAAAAGGCTACAAACTTCTGGTGAGATCCACAAATAGTCATTGGAGACTATGACCTCAAAAATAAATCCCAATTTTCATATTCAATTATACAGAAACTCAACATGAACCATCCATATAATGAAAAACTAGAAAACTTGTAGACATAAACATGGATCCAATATAGCACCGACAGTATAAAATAGTAGTGGTAAAATAATTTATATGTTGTATCAAAACATAATTGAGTAATAACTGAAAATACACACATATAACATGCATCATAAAATAAATAGAAAAATGGTGCATTGGTTGTTAGTAGTGAGGAATAATAAATGGAAAGTGACAACAATTTTCATTGGTGCAACTCACATAATAAACACTACTGAATCCTCCTCCTCCATAGACTGCCAGATCCAAACCATGTGTCTTTCTCTAAAAAATACTAGTTAGTTGGATGAAAAAATAGGTATACCCATGTACATCGAAACCCATGTCTTGTAGATAGGAAGTGGTGAACCCAATGACCCAGTAGGAATAACTAGTTTCTTAATAAACTAAATGATTTTATGATCTAATAGATATAAATTTTATACATGTAATGGTGTAAGTCAGGATAATGAAACACACCCACCAGGAAACATAACATAAAACATACAATCATAAGCATCAGGTTGTCATGTTCTAACCAAGCTACCATGAAACATGACCTCACTTGCATGATCTAATTTTTATAAGATGTTTATCATAGTAATATCACTAATAGGATTAAATTAATCATAACACACATACCTACAGGTTCATCATGTACTAAATCTGCTACCATGAACCTCTTTTATACCTTCTTTGGCTCCATAATAGAAAGGAAGGGTCACCCCACACCATGAACATCCCTCTATTAACCATAGAGTGATCATAGGAGGGAATATCACTATCTAACCTATCATATATTCTAAAATATCCCATAAGGGTATATCCCTATAGCCACATCTTACAACCACTATCCCACATTATGTGCATTTTGAGAAGGGAATCTTAGTGTCCCACCTCTTTCTAATTCCAAACCAACACCTTCCTCATATGTGATGTCCTATAGCTAGTCTCATATGTTTTGGGAATCATAATAAGTGATCTAAAAAGGTAATTTAAATATATATCCAATCACATGAGTTGAACCACACCATCACGAGTTAGCTCTGATGCATAATAATGTATCCATCACATGCAACAAGTGATCATAGAAGGGAATATAAATTTCCAACTCATCACATTGGCAAAAACTTCCACTCAGGATAAGGTACCATGTCATAAACCAAACCACACTAACATGAGGTAGGTCATATGGAAATATCAAATTCTAGATCACACACTCTCACTCGGGTTTGGGTATCATAAATACATTGACTATTAACTTCTCAATAATGGTAGTTCTCTATATTATATCTAAAATACACCATCTTCTTGTGATGTGGTTACAACCATTAGTCTCAATACTTTATATAAAAAACTATTGCAGAAAACAATAAAGTAGTAAAAAATTACAAAATTATCCCAACATCTCATCCTAAGAATACAATCAACATAGGAATATCCCTTGGATTCTCCCTTTACAATCAATTTAGGTTACTCACATTGACTAGGTTTATGCACTTAATAGTTCTGGAAATAAATTATTCATCATCCAAACACATTTTTAAAAACTTTAGGTCACCTAGGCCTCTACCATGCCTGAACAACTTAGTCTAATTATATTTTACCAAGGAGAATATCATTATATCTATTCATAGAGATAGTCATGGTTCTATAAAAACAAGGCCATTAAATCCATATCTTCCCTATAAGGGGATAATTACAACAATATAAACCCACTTGATCACTATGATACCAAAAAAAACATTATTAGGATAAATATTACAATCACATATGCAAAATTCTACATATCCACATTTAGAATCCATGGCATGGTAAGGTATTCCTATGGTATCACACATAATTATGAAATAAAACAACACACTAGGAAACCATAATCAGAAATCATAATAATAATAAAATATTTAAAAAACTGGTTATTTCTCATATGAGGTCAATCAAACCAAAATAATTATCAAACCAAGACCTTTTGTCATTACCAAAATAACCATTTAAAAATCCAAATTATAAACTATTTGGGAAGAGAATTATATTTTATCTTTACTCACACTAATGTCCTATAAAAAATACCAATAAAAATATTATTTTTAAAAACCCCCAATTATTTTGAAATTCCACTTCAAAACCATCACTAGAAATCATCATGTTTACCTTGAAATTTCATTTTAAACAATTTAATTAGAAATAAATAATTCTTTAAAACCCCTTTATAATCTATATTTAAAAGGGAAATCACATATTAAATAATTTCCCTTAGGAATTCATTTTATTCGAAACCCCTCTTTAAATCTATGTTCATAAATTAAAATTCATTTTCCTTGAAATTCCAACTCATGCCACTAAACAGTACATAAATAGGTCCACCAATACTTATTTGACTAAGAAGACACCAGAAAACTATTTAGCAAGCTATGTGGTCCATTTCCAATAAAATCCCATCATAATTCATGGGAAAGATCCAAATAATCATGTAAACATGTGAGTAATAGTAATTGTGCTAGAAGAATAATATAAATCACTAAATGAACAATATAATCAGTAATTTGGAGGGAACCTACTACATCAAGTGAATTCTAAATAGATTATAATATTTTAGCAACCTCATTTAATTACAAAAGCACATAATAAACAATAAAATCCATCAAATTCATCCATAACACATTTTAAAATAAGAACCCATTTTGTAACAAAAAATAAAACTTGGAATAATCGACACTAAACACACCAAGAGGCATCAAGGTACCAAAACCATGAGAAAAGTGTCTTGATCCACTCCCAACACAAACCGGAACATAAACTGAACAATATCCTTAATTTATTTACTCGAATAGAATTCCAATTAAACCAAATTTTTCCATAAGATCTAAATAAAATTTCCAGTTAACATACCTCAAGAAAAACTTTCATTATCATTATGAATATCCCCTCCCAGAGACACCCATACAAACTACACACCAAAACCCCATGATGTGTGACAATTACACCATGTTTTTTTTAATCATCTTCCCAAAACCTAGTTTTTAAAACCAAAATTAGAGGGCATAAATTGGTAAGAATATGGAGGGAAATGAGAGATATTTTACCTCAAAACAATGAAATGAAACACTCCCCAAAAACTTAGATCAAAGGGAGAAAAAGGGAGGATAAGGGGAGAGACCAAGATAGATCCCCCCATTTTATAATAAATTGAAGCCAAAGGATCCCAAGGTAGTTCCAAAATAGGACCCCCTATGAGCCACCAAATAGGACCCTCTAAAAAACTACCTAGACACTTGGTCATTGTGTGACCATGATGGTCACGTCATGATGCACCCACAAAATAACCATATTGTGGTGAGGCCCTAAGGATCATTATGAAACTTCCTCCATATCAAAAATATGTTGGGAATGTCCTATGGGTTTCAGTTCAACACCCCCCCCCCAGGAAAAGAGACTCACACACATAAATTCGCCATCATGGAATGGCCATTGCGGTCACACCATGATATCCTACCCTATAAGGACCTCCTAACATGACTTCATTGCTTCCAAATCATCACACTCCTTATCTATATTACATAACATTATGTCACCCTCTTCCATTCCATGACCATACATAAGTGTCACACCTGGACGTCGCATCAAGGTATGTTTTTAATTTTAATTTTTATCCTGTAATTTTATTTACCATTTTTATAATTGTTTGGTTGAAATTCAGGCCGAGTAGATATGAGTTTTGCGATTTTTTCTAATAAATGAGCATCATCTTGACATCACACGATGCATGGACAGGGCAAAGGTGAAGCTGTGTGGCTTTGCCAGTTTATTGTGTGGGTGGCCCGATGCGTGAATAGTTATATAACCGAATAAAAATAAAATTTATTATATTTTTAATTATTTTTGTTATTGTTATTATTATTATTATTATTATTATTAATTTTTATTATTATTGTTATTATTATTATTATTATTATTATAATTTTAGGTTAGAATTTATTTTTAGGTTTTATTTTTTTATTTCCCATCTATTTATTTTATTTTATTTTATTCCATCTTTTATTTTCTTCTTATTTTTTCCTACTTCCCTTTTTATTTTTTTTTCTTTCCTCTTTTTTTCCTTCCTTCTCTCTTCTCCCTCTGTTTTCCTCTCTCTCTACGGCACACTGTTCACTCTATTTTCACCCCCACTCTTGTCGGGTACGGGTTCCTCCTCAAACACTACAGCACCACCTCTTTCTTCACCCTTGTTGCAGCTCTTTACTTCTCCTCCCCTTGCCACAACACTGCCCTCTTGCTCTACCTAGCCACCCCCAACACCTCTCTTGTTATATCCTACTCTGCCTATTCACCCCTGCTACATCCCGCTCTGCCCAGTCACCCCTGCTACATCCCAATCTGATAGGCCGCCCCTACTACCTCCCACTAAATCGGACTGTTTTTCCTAGACGACTCCACCCTCCTCCTTCCTCTGGACAGCCGGACCTCCTCCCTTCTCCAAACAATCACACCATGCCACACCCTCTCTAGTCCAGCAGTTGTGAAATGCCACGGTGCCCCTCCCACTTTGCCCATCCATTGCCACACCCTCATTTCCCTCCTCTTCCTCCATATTAGGCCACCCTCCTCTCTTTCGGACAAGTTTTCAGTGTGGGTGCAGAGGCTCCCTCTTCTCGGCTCAACCCTTGCAGTGACTTTAGTTTCTATTTTTATATTCTTCTAGTGATCTTTTTCTCTTTTGGAGAAATTTTTGTGTTCCGAGTGGTCCATTATTGGTGTGATTAATTTATTGTTTTTTATGGTGTATTTGGGTTTGTTTAAGCTGTATTGGAATGCGGTGGCTTTTGTGCACCAATTTTTCGAATCTTCCGACACACCGGTAGGTGATTCCGTGCACAAATATTAACTAATGATCATTTTCATGTTTATTTATTTGTTTTAGCACATTTTTCTATTTTTTTACAGGATGCAGAATTATTTTTGAATAAGTTATACCATGAATTTAATATGTTAGAAGTATGTTTAAGTGATTTTAGTCCATTTTTTATTGTGAAAATCCACTTTGAACTGTTTGTTATTGTTTTTTAAATTGTGAAGTGTGTGGGTTAGGAAGTGCATATGATGCGGTTTATGTTTTTTTGTGGTGTCAAAATATGTTTTGTTTTAGAAAGGGTTTTGAGTGACTCTTTACCCTTCAAAAATTATGCGACATGTTTGAAAACTGTTTAATAATTCTTCTTAGTGGTTTGCCTAATTATAAAAAGTGTTTTTATAAAACTATGCAGCTAGTTTAATTTAATGTGTAAGCAGCAGAGGTTTATGTTCTAAAATTTTTTTAGTGTGTGTATGGTTTTAAAAGAGGTTATCTGTGTGTGAATGATGTGTTTTTGTGTGTAATCACCTTGTTTGTATTTTAAGTGTTAATGTAACATGTGATGTGAACTTACATTTTTGAAGAGCACAAAGAAAGAAGCATGGGTATTAGGTGGGGGAACTAGGAATAGTGAGTTAGTGTTCCGAAGATGGATTGGACCAGTTTCACTAGTAGGATTGACAATTGAAACACTAACTAAACATATGATGACTGAGGTTCATGGTTTATAATCCACGTTTTTTGAGTTTCATGGTTTCTAATCCATGTTTTCTGAGGGTCATGGTTTCTAAGCCACATTTCACCAAGACACGACATTCTAGGATCCCACCTATTACTAGTACCCATAGGGAATCTCCCATCTTATGGTTCTCTCAGTTACTTTGCGCACACCAATGATAAATGATATGTCACTTGAGCTACTAAACAAACATGTCTTTTCTTTAAACTACTTTTCATTAAGGTCATTTCATGAAAACTGTTTTCATTAACGTTATAAAGCATTTATTACTTTATTTTTTTTATCATTGAATATGTATATTTATTTTAATGCATGTGCATGAAATATTTTCTCGGTGGCATATTTCTGGGTGATTTCTCACACCCTAATTACACCTTTGGGTGTAAGTGGGTTTGTTTGTGTCAGATACAGGTAAGCATTCAGCGTTTGGGAGTGGTGGTTCAGGTTTTTAGTAGACATATTGATGTGGCATTGTGGAGATGGCTTGAGGGTGGTGTCCTCTCGTAGGGCGGCAGATTTTGGGTTGGTTTTTGGTCACCATACTTTTTAGTGTTGTTTGGGTTTTGGTTTTACATGTGACTCAAAATCTGGTTTTGGTTAAAGGATTGTTTGGATACGAATTTTACTTTTGGTTTGGTTTATTTTGTTGCTTGCTTTATATTTTTTTATTTAGTTAAATGATTCCCAAGGTTTATTTTGATACCCAAGCACTTTTTCCAGCTCGTGGGGATCAGGAACACCCTTCAGGCATTGCTATGTATTGGGTTGGGCATCGGTTTGGATGGCGACCCAAATTGGTTTGTGATAAAATTGTATCAAAGGGGGGTTTTGTTGTCTGAGTTATTTTATTTGGGATGAGTCTAGTTAGACAAGAGCAAGGATTGTCGGGGATCATAATTTTGGTTGCGATTAGGGTATCTGTCCAGCACACCTCGTGAGAGACCCTGAGTCTTAATGGGGTGTCAGGATGCTTGTTTGACTTCTCTTCTAGGTGGGACGTGCAGCCTGCAGATTGTGCATGGACATCAGATGAAGAAGAAGTTTCTGGACACGATGTTACTTTTTCATGTTTTCTTTACTGATGATTACTTATCTTGCTGAAAATTTTTATTTTTATTTAGATATGATATATTGATGATGTTATTTTATGAATGTTTCTCTTTTCAGCAAGATGCCTCCCAGGAGAGCTTACACGCACCCACGTGAGGAAGCCAGAGATTGTTCTCCCTATTCTCTTGATCAGAGATTGGTAGAAGATATAGTATGAGTTTTTCTAGCTTTAGGATAAGGGGGGACTCCTTCCCCCACCCATATTCTAGCTATAGGAGATCATCCTAGCTCCATGAAGGATAAAGCTCAAGAGTTTCTTAATAATAAACCTCCTTTATTCTGAGGTAGTTCAGAACCTCAAGAGGCAGTGGAATGGATTGAAAAGATATAGCGTGTGTTTGAATTTCTTGACATGCCTGATGAGGTCAGGGTAAATTGTGCCTCATTCCAGCTAGATTTTTCTAGTCGTACGTGGTGGGAATCGGTGATTTGGGCTGGGAAGCATGAGCAAATGAGTTAGAAGGATTTCAAAGCTATCTTTAATGAGTGGTATTGTCCCGAGTTCCTATCCTATGAAATATCCTAGGAGTTCATGGATCATTCACAAGGGGATAGGATAGTGATGGAGTATGAAAACAACTTTGCTAAGCTAGTGTGGTACACACCTAAGATTGTTTCAAATGAATATTTGAAATCTCTGAAGTTCAAGAAGGGCCTTCGACTAGAAATTTACTCTCAGGTTTTCCTGTTCAAGTTGGGAACTTATGTCAAGGATTTGAATTGTTCTTTCATGGTTGAGATTGACTAGAGAGTAAATTATGGGTTCTCTGGATTAGTGTCAGGGTTTGGTAGTGGTATTTCATCCGAGAAGAAGAGGAAGTGTAATGATAAAGGGAAGAAGGTGGGTGGAAGCTCAGGCCATCCTTTTAGGAATACCTCATCTATTTCTTCTGATGTAAAGCATATTGTGTGTCATTAGTGTGTAAGGGTAGGGAACATCTGACCTTCATGTCCATACCCTCCCAGACTTTACCATGGGTGTGGATTTGTGGGACATCTACAGTTCTTCTGCAGGACTGTACACCCTTACCAGAGTGGGACTGGATTTGCATCTTCCATAGGGGTATCAGTTCAGTTAAAAATGACCAGGATGATGGGATCTCAATTCAGTGGCTATGGTGGTAGGATTGGGTCATATTTGGGGAAAATCTAGATCAGGGTAGAGCCTCGGGTGAGTGGTCGTTCTCAGGAAGGGACCAGACATCTGCATGTTGTGGATAAAGCACTAGTGGGGTCTGATGCAGGACCATCGATTGTTGAAGGTACCATTCTAATTGAATATTATATATCTATTGTTTTATTTGATATTGGTGCTTCAGTTTCCTTTATATTTTCCCATCTTGTGAATCTGATGAACCTACCAACAAAACTGTTATCTTTTTCCATGGAGTTGGTAACATCATTGGGGAAAAAGAGGGAGTAAGGCCTTAGGTGTTCGTTGTGCACGCTCTATGTGTCAGGAGTTGAGATGGAGTGGGTTTTCTGGGACTATGATATGGAACTTTTTGATGTGATCCTCAATATAGACTAGATAGTGCGCTTTCAAGTTCATATTGACTGCTATCAGTGATGGGTTAGTTTTCTGGAACCTGATGAGAGCCCCCATGTATTTCTTAGGGACTAGGATCCTCAGTCAAGTCACGCGGGACCTCCACTTCCTGAGTTGTGGAATCTTGCTTACCATTTATCATTTATCATTTCTCACATTGGTGGATGATAATGGTGCTTCTCAGAGTGGGTTACCTTCTGTAGTGAATGAGTTTTCAGATGTATTTCTAGATGATTTTTTAGGCTTACCCCTAGAGCGGGACATGGAGTTCTCAATTGAGTTGGCATCGAGAACTCAACCTATATCTCTTCCCTCATATCACATGGTCCCCACCAAATTTAGGGAATTAAATATACAGCTGGATGATTTGGAATCCAAAGGATTCATTCTCCCAAGAGTCTCTCCTTGGGTCGCCCTAGTTTTATTCACAAAGAAGGCCAATGGAACCCACAAGTTGTGCATTGATTATCGGAAATTGAATAAGGTAACCACCAAGAATAAATACCATTTTTCCCGGATTGATGATTTTTTTGAACAAATAAAGGGAGAAAAGTGGTTCTCCAAAATCAACTTGTGTTTGGAATACCACCAATGCAGGGTGAGAGAAACATACATTCCAAAGACAGCCTTCTGAAGCAGGTACGACCACTTCGAGTACTTGGTCATGCCTTTCAGATTGACGAATGATCTGCTAGTTTTCATGGCACTCATGAATAGGGTGTTCCGCTAATATCTCAACTTCTTTTTCATGGTATTTTTGGATGACATTATGGTTTATTCTATATCTGAAGAGGAGAATTAGCATCACTTACGGATCATTTTGGGCACTTTACGGAATCACTGCTTGTATGCCAAACTTTCAAAGTGCACATTCTGGATTAGTGAAGTGATGTTTCTAGGGCATATCATCTCAGACCAAGGTGTTTAAGTGGATCCTAAGAAGATTAGTGCAGTGATTTCATGGGAACAGCCAAGGAATGTGTTTAATATCAGAAGTTTTCTAGGCCTAACAGGTTATTAAAGGCCATTTGTTCGGTATTTCTCACAGCTTGCCTCCTCTATGACTGTACTCACCTAGAAAGGAGTGAATTTTGAATGGATCCCTCTATGATAGGAATCCTTTGAGGAGTTGAAGAAGAATTTGACCATTTCACCTATGTTGATCTTACCAAAGTCTAGGAAGGGATATGTGGTTTATTATGATGCTTCAGGTACGGACCTTGGGTGTGTACTCATGCAGGATAATAATGTGGTGTCTTATGGTTCTCGTCGGCTTCAAGCGCATGAGAAGAATTATCCAACCCACGACTTGGAGTTGTAAGAAGTGATGCACTCCCTAAAGACTTGGTATCGCTACCTCTTTGGGGAGAAATTTTTTGTATATTATGACCATAAGATCCTAGCCTACATTTTCTCTTATAAGGATCTCAATCTGAGTCAGCGTCATGGGATCGAGTACCAGCAAGGATTTGACTTTGACATTTTCTATACCCCAGCAAAAGGTAATGTTGTGGTTAATGATTTTAGAAGAAAGGTACTAGTTAAAGCATTGAGGAAGTCCAATGATGAGGGGACTTTGATGGGGCTCTTTATCCAAATGCACTTGGAGAGTAGGGAGCACAGAAGAGGTACTTTCTTGGATAGCATTCAGTTGACTCCCGCTCTTCTGGAGGTGATTCAGTGGGAGCAGCCCAGTGATGAGCTGTGTCATCAATCTATGTAGTTTCTTTATGGTGGGGAGACTCCTTCTGATTGTTATTTATCTTCTGATAGGATTTGGTTCTTCAGGGTCCGTGTAGTGGTTCTGTTATCCCTGTGGAAGGTGGTGATATAGGATAGACACCAGTCTCAATGGGTCGTCCATCCTGGTACTACCAAGATGTATTACAATGTTCATTTCCAGTTCTAGTGGAAAAGTATGATACAAGACATAGACGACTTTGTATCAAGATGATACACTTGTCATCAGGTGAAAGCAGAGCATTAGAGACCATCTGACCTGCTTCATCCATTACCCATTCCTACCAAGAAGTGGGACGAGGTTGCCATGGACTTAATTGTTGGCTTGCCTCATACACCTTGGGGGAGGAATTCTATTTGGGTAGTGATTGATAATTTTACCAAGTCATCTCACTTTATCCTGATTAGAGATACAGTGTAGGTGGATGAGTTGGGCCGTTTGTATGTTCAGAAGATAGTCAGACTTTATGGTGTGGCGTCAGCGGTTGTTTCTGACAGGGACCCCCGATTTACCTCTCGGTTTTGGGGAGGCCTCTAGAAGTATTTGGGGTCACATATTAAGATGAGCACAGCATACCATCCTTAGACAAATGGCCAAACAAAGTGGGCTAATCAGATTATGGAGGACATGCTTCACGCATGTGTGTTAGATTTCAGAGGTTCATGCAATACCCATTTGGGATTGGTTAAGTTTGATTATAATAACAATTAAAATCAACTATTAGAATGACAACATTTGAGGTGCTCTACAGTCAGCCTTGTCAGTCTCCTTTGTGTTGGGAAGAGGTAGGCGAGACCTCACTTTTGGGACTAAGCCTAGATCAGGAGACGTTTGAGAAGGTCAAGATGATTAGATAGTGGTTGTTGATAGCTCAGAGTCACCAAAAATATTATACAGATCATAGGAATTGGGATCTTGAGTTTTTAATGGGGGATAGAGGGTTCTTGAGGGTGGCCCCTCGCTTGGGTCACCGCCACTTGGGAAATCAGTTGACGCTAACACCGAGTTATGTTGGGCCTTTCAAGATTACGGAGCGTATTGGCAATGTGGCATATAGGTTTTCATTACTAGCTCATTTGACATTGATTCATGATGTATTCCATGTCCCCTAACTGAAAAAGTATAATCTTGGTCCATCACATGTGTTAAATTGGGAGGATTTGGAGATAGAGCCTGACTTATCAGTGTTTGAGAGACTAGTACGGATAGTGGATTCTCAAGAGAAGGTGCTTCATGTAAATTCCATTCCCCTAGTTCTCATTCCTTAGTAGCATGGGAATGACGAGCATGAGACTTGGGAGTGGAAGTCTTGGGTTGAGCAGAAGTACCCATTTGTATTCTCTGATCAGGATTCGAATTGAATTTCCGAGGGTGGAAGGTTTCCTTGGTGGGGAGAATTTTCAGACTCAGACATCGCATCGAGGTATGTTTTTAATTTTAATTTTTATCCTATAATTTTATTTACCAATTTTATAATTTTTTGGTTGAAATGTGGGCTGAGCCGATATGATTTCTGTGATTTGGCTCTGATAAATGGGTGTCATCTTGACGTCGCACGACGCATAGGCAGGGCACGAGAGAAGCCATGTTTCTTCACCGGTTTAACATGTGGCCAGCCAAGTGGGTGAATTCTTAAATAACCGAATAAAAATAAAATTTATTATAATAATAATTATTTTTTTCGTTATTATCATTTTTAATATTATTTTTATTTTTATTATTAATATTATTTTTATCATTATTATTATTATTATTAGTTTAGGTTAGAATTTCTTTTTAGGTTTTATTTTTTTATATCCCATCTCTTTTCTTATTTTATTTTACTCCATATTTTTTTTTCTTCTTATTTTTCCCTATTTCCATTTTTCTTTTTTTATTTCCTCATTTTTTTCTTTCCTTTCTTATATCCTTTCCCTATCATTTCCTCTCTCCTAGTGGCTCACTATTAACTCTATTTTCACCCCCCCCCCCACTCTTGTCATGTGTGGGTCCCTCCTCAAACCCTACAGTACCGCCTCCTTCTTCACTATTGTTGCGGCTCTTTACTCCCCCCCCCCCACTACGACGCTACCCTCTCACTCTACCCGGCCACCCTCGCTACCTCTACTGCAGCATCCTTCTCTGCCCAGTCACACCTGCTACATCCCTCTCTACCCAGTCACCCCTGTTACATCCCACTCTGCCAGGCTACCCCTGCTACCTCCCTCTCATCCCGGTTGTTTTTCCCATCCAATGCCACCCACCCCCTTCATCCGGACAATCACACCTCCTCCATTCTCAGGACATCCACACCACGCCACACCCTCTCCTGTCCAACAGCCGTGACACACCACGGTGCCCCTCCTACTTTACCCAGCTGACTCTACACCCTCCTTTACCTACTCTTCCTCTACACCAGGCTACCCTCCTCCATTTTTGGACGAGTTTCTGGTAAGGCGAAACTCTGCGGTGGCTCCCTCTTCTCAGCTCAACCCTTGTGGTGACTTTCTTTTCTTTTTTTCTTTTCTTCTGGTGATCTTCTTATCTTTTGGAGAAAATTTTGTTTTATGAGTGGTCTTTTATTGATGCAATTAATTTATTGTCATGTTTTTAGAGTGTATTTGGGTTTGTTTGAGCTGCGTTGGCATGCGGTGGCTTTTGTGCACAAATTTTGTGAAGATTGTGACACACTGGTAGGTGATTCTGGGCACAAATATTAACTTATAATCATTTTCTTGTTTATTTAATTGGTTTAGTGAATTTATCTTTTTTTTACACATTGAAAAATTATTTTTGACTATGTTATATCATGAATTTAAATTGTTAGAAGTATTTTTATGTGATTTTAGCCAATTTTTTATTGTAAAAACCTACTTTGAATTGTTTATTAATGTTTTTTAAACTATGTAGTGTGTGTTTTTGGAAGTGCAGATGATGTGGTTTATGTTTTTCCATGGTGTCAGAATATGTTTTATTTTAGAATGTGTTTTGAGTGACTCTTTTCCCTTTAAAAATTTTACAACATGTTTGGAAACTATTTAATAATTCTTCTTAGTGGTTTGCCTAATTATAAAAAGTGTTTTTATAAAACTATAAAGCTGGTTTAATTTAATGTTCAAGCACCATAGCTTAAGTTATAAAGTTTTTGGTGTTCATATTGTTTTAAAAGAGGGTATCGGTGTGCAAATGACGTGTTTTTTTGTGTAAGCACCTTTTTTGTCTTTTAAGTGTTAATGTGACATGTGATGTGAACTTAGATTTTAGATGACCACAAAGCGGGAAGATTGGGGTATTAGGTGGGGGAACTAGGACTAGTGAGCTAGTGTTCTGGAGATGGCTTGGCCCAGTTTCACTGGAAGGATTGACAATTGAAACACTAACTAAACATATGGTGACTAAGGGTCGTGTTTTCTATGACACATTTTATGAGGTTCATGGTTTTTAAGCCATGTTTTCTGAGGTTCGTGGTTTCTAATCCACATTTCCCTGAGACACGACGTTATAGGGTCCCACCTATTACTGGTACCCATAGAGCCCCTCCCATCTTTTGGTGCTCTCTATTACTTTGCGCACGCCAATGATACATGATATGTCACTTGAGCTACTACATAAACATGTGTTTTCTTTAAACTGGTTTTCTTTGAGGTCATTTCATGAAAACTATTTTCATTAACATTGTTAATCATTTCATACATTATTTTTAATCATTGTATATGTATTTGTATTTTAATTCTTGTGCATGGAATCTTTTCTCGGGGGCATCTTACTGGGCCATTTCTCACACCCTGCTAACACCTTTGGGTGTAAATAGATTTGTTTCTGTCTGATACAAGTAAGGGTCTAGAGTTAGGGAGCGGTGGTTCAGGTTGTTAGCAGACCTATTGACGTGGAGTTGTGGTGATGGCTTGAGGGTGTTGTCCTATCACCAGGTGGAAGTTTTTGGGTTGGTTTTTGGTCACCATAATTTTTAGTGTTGTTTGGGTTTTGTTTTTACATGTGACTCAAAATATGGTTTTGAATACAGGCTTGTTTGGTTGTGACATTTACTTTTGGTTTGGTTTATTTTGTTAATTTATTTATATGTTTTTATTCGGGTAAATCATTCCTAAGTTTTATTTTGATACTCGGGCACTTGTGTCAGCCCGTGGGGATCGATAACACCCTTCAGGCCTTACTATAACTGGTTCGGGCATCGGTTCGGATAGCGACCTGACTTGGTTCATGACAATAAGTGTAAACCCTTACCCATAGTGACCCTTAAATTTAGGAATCATCCACTTCTAAAAAATCCAGGAATCACTTCATGGTACCCCTTCACCACATTGTGACCTCCTTGTCCACTCCAGACCTCACATCTTGGTTCCCCTAGGTTAGGAAATGATCTTAGATCATTCCACTCATCTTTTTACAACTCCCTACATCATGGTTTGGTTACTTTCCTCTTACATAATCTCATCTACCAACACCTGATAACTTGCTCCATGTTTTGTTATACCAAACATTCACTCTTTAAACATACCCTAAATCCTTTAAATATCATCAAAACTCCAAAACCTTTACCAAAGACCAAAAATTCATATTTTCTTAGAAAAAAGACTCATAAATTTGGGGATTATTATAAACTCCCCACCATAATACTTCTCGTCCTCAAGATTCAATGGAGGTCCTTTTAAATTAGTTCATGAACCACTTTGGTCCTTAATTCACTGCTAACACACCACATTATAGCTTAGAATATTGAATTCAATTTACTCTCTAGCTCTAAAAAACAATGCATACTATACACTAAAGTCATTACTACCTAATCACCAAGACTACTATAGATCAAGGTATGATCACATTCATCTCACTAGAGTCATTTTCCCATGATCTATCCATAAACTCTCCTGGATTCCCAACACTAATCTCCAAAACACCCAAATTATCACCATCACCAAACCTTAATATATTTTTTAATGGAAGCTATTTAATTTAAGGAACCGAAGTGTTGAAAATTTATTTATGCCTTCTCTTATGTTCCTCCCCACTATAATTCTCTACTCGTAAGGGCCAACTCTAAATAATGGTTTTCCCCACTATAAGAATCACCTTCTAAAATCCAAATTGGTTGGTTCAATCCATATAACCATAAAAATACACTTTTTGATACTCAATCCTAACATCAATCACACTTCCCATGAGATTTTAAATTGTTTCTCTATTGAATAAATATCAACAAACTAGTCAAATGATAAATTTGATCACATGATTCATCCCTATTCAACCACTATAAACAAATATTATGTGGTCAAAAAAGTCCCCAATTCATTTTTCCTACATTATACAAACATAATCCACAACCCCCAACCTTCTATAGATCTTTATATAAAATGGAATTTTATCTGAGTACACAATTCATAAATCATGGTAACTTCTTTATAAAACACTAAAATCCAAGAAACCTAGTTTACACAGGAACCAATTACCTATTCAATATATCACAAAAAATTATAAAAAAAACTAAAACACAATCATGTTTTCATATCAGCCCTTGGAATACAAGGGTTTTTTATTATAACTGAAAGATAAAAAAATCATAACCCTGTTGGTCCTTTACTTTTCATAAACTGACCCCATTTTCAAAACAAATTTGAAACCAATTTCCATAAAACCTCTTTACATATACATAACATTTAAAATAATAGGCTTTATGACCAATTTTGATAAAAAAACCTATAAACAATTTTTTGAATTCCTCATTCCACCATATTGGTTTTCTTCATACAATAGTGTTTTATAAAAAAATCCACACTAAAAAACATTTAACTATGGTAGTATAACTATCAAATTCATAATCAATCAAAAAAACCCTAGAATACATATTAACCCAATCACACCTTATAATATTTTCGATAAATCATCAATTATATTATAATTTATATTAGTTAATAATGAATCATAATGAGGAAACATTTAAAACAAAACAACCCATATTCATGTGTAATATACCATAATAGTTCCACTAAAATGATGCATTAATAAGGTCATTGGATCCAAATCAGGATAAATAACTCATTCGGAGTCTCACCCTTCTTTCATTGGGATTTGGAATCCAATACCTCACTCATCCTAGAGAGTCTAGTCCCAACATTGTATTTCCCCCAAAAACATGGATCTAAATAAAATTCATTCTACCTAAACATGATACAATTCTATCTCCTAAGTCCTAAAAACATAACTACACACCTAATTGGCACTGAATCATTCTAAAAAAAACTATGATGCTATTTTTTAATGGCCTGGTTAGTATTTTTTGAATGAAACTTGAGTGGGGGTGTTCACCTGACCTTATCCATTCCTCCTCATATACTAGTGTCTAAGAACTAGTAGTTAAGGACTAAAATTTTCATGGGTAGACTATTTCCTCAATAATAAATCCTTACGATCATGCTTGATTCTACCTAAAATTTAACAGAAACCATCCTTATAATGGAAAAACCAAAAACTGATAGACATAATGAGGGAGCTTATAGGGCCCCCACATTCCCTTATTATAGTAGTTAAACTTTATCTATGATTCATCAAAATATAAAAAGAATTATCAGTAAGGAGTGAACATGTATAATAGACATTATTATTCAAATATAACAATCAAACCTTGGCTAGTTCATGTACTAAAAAATAAATTGAAAGTAACTATTATGGATTATTTCCTAACTCATATAATCATCACTATCAAATACTTAGAATTCACAACCTTTCATACTTGAACCATATGTTCATTTCTAAAAATTGCCAATTTTTTTAAAGAAAACATGAAGTTTTACCCACCAACATTGAAACCTGTATTTTCATATGGGTTAGGAGTGTGAAAAATGACTTATTAGGAATACCCAATTCCTTAATGCTGGATGAAATTATGATCAAAGGTATGTGTATGTAATATATATATTCAAGGGTGTAAGTCATTCTCATGAAACACACCTACCCAGAAACATGAAACAAATTCACATACAAGAATAGGAATCAGGTTTTCATGTGTTAACTAGGAAACCACAATACTTTAATTCATAAACATGGTTAAATTTTTGTAATTCATTTATCATGGTAACATCCCTAATATAATTAAATGTATTAAAACACACCACCTTGTCATGTGAGGTCACATTGAATGATATGAACCACACAAATATGAGATAACTCCCATAAACACATCAAATTACCAACCATACCATCTCACTTAGAGTCTAGTCTCATAGACATCCTGACTATTACGTTCTCACTCAATTCAAGGTCCTACATCACATCCACAATCAACTATCCTATTACTCTGGATATGGTCACAGCCATTAGTCCTAACACAACACATAGAAAACAATAAGAACAATTAATAATGTAATGAAAAAAATCCAACACTAACCTAAAAAAAGCATCCTTGGAATACAATAATCATATGGACAACCCTTGGATTATCCCCTACCAACCTATTAAGGTTACATAAATTAAGTATGTTAATGAACCCAATGCTTATTAAAATAAATGATTCATCATTCAAATATATTTTCCAAACATTTATATCCCCCAGACCTCTAAATTTTTTTAAATGCTCCATCTAATCCAATTTTACAAAAGATTATATACATACCTCTCTTCACGGAACCATGTTTTGTTCCATAAAACCCAAGCCATTGTGTAAATTTATACCCCCTATGGGGTTAATTAAATCAATAAAAACCCACCAAATCACTTTGACCCCACAAGGAAAACATTATTGGGCTAACTCATGCACCTGCATGCCCAAAAAGTGAAACATTTGTATCTAAGAGACACAACATTTTAAGGGATTCCTATGTGACCATGAATCATCATGAAATTAAATAACACACTGGTAAACCATAATCAGTAAGAACAACTTGAATAAAATTTTACAAATTAGATAGTTTCCCACATGAGTTTAATCAAACCAAAATAATTTTCAAACCAATACCACCTAGATTTCCCTAAAAACCTAAGTCAAAATACTCTTTAAAAACCTTTTTAGAAAGGCATAATATATCATCTCTACTCACACTAGTCCCTTTGAAAAAATACAAATGAAATTATGTTTTAGAAAAAACCTACTTTTGTTTTGAAATACCATGTAAAAATTACTACTACAAATCACCTCATTTACCTTACCATTTCATTTTAAACCATTTAATTATAAATACAATATTCCTAAAAAATCCCACCATTTTAAATCCATATTTAAAAAGAAAATCTCATCTTAAATATTTTTCATTAAGAATAAATTTTACATAAAAAACCCATTTTTCAACCCTTATTAGAAAATAAAAATCTATTTTCCTTGAAATTCCAACTCATGCCACCAAACATCCATGAAGAAGGAAACCATTAGAAATCACCAACAAACCATTTAACTCATAATGTCATCCTTATTAACTATAACTCTAATAAAATACCATCTAAATTAATTATAAATATCACACAAATCATGTAAGCATTTTATTCATAATCATAGTGATAGTACGTGAATATAAATCACCAAATGAACAAGATATTGAATAATTTAAAGGTCACTATCCTCAACCAATGATTCATAAATTGATCCAAAACTCATTCTAACCACCTCTATGTCCACAAGCACTTATCTATAAAATATAAACTATAAAATTCATCCAAAACAAATTTTAATAAAAAATAAAAAAACTAATAATTGATTCCAAAGTCAGTGTGTAGAATCACAACAATAAAACCACAAGTAATGGGGTGTTTTCCACTCCAAACAATCACCTATACCTAATCCACACACAAATACTAATTTATTTACCAGATGAAAAGGAAAATTAAACATAATTTTTCTAAAACCCCTAAATAAAATCATAGGGAAATATACCACAAGACTAAGAATAAATGGTGGCATGAACATCCCCTCCTAATACCACCTCTACAAATTGCATACCAAAAACCCATGAATCAAGAATATTCTACCATACTCTAGTGGAATCATCTCCCCAAAACCCAATACATTTGAACCAAAAATAGAGGGGTGTAAAGGGGATAAATAATAGGGGGAATAAGAGAGAAATTTCTTTCAATCTAAATGAATAGATGATCCTAAACAACCCTAATTAAAGTGAGAAAATGGATAAAAATTGGATATCCAAAGAGTTTAATCCTAGTTTTTATAGTTGAATAAAGTTAAAGGAGAATAGAGATGTTCCAAAATAAGACCTCCTATGAATTAACAAAAACATTATCCTCTAGAAAAATTTCTTAGAAACTTGTTCATGGATTCACCATAATTTTTATTATTTGATAAACTTACACCAAGGCCCTATAGTGTTATGGAGTTATGGGTTAAGTCATAACTACCACTATCTTAGAGGCGTGTTATGGTACAACCTATGAGCTTTAGCATAGCACCCCTCTAAAATTTTAAGTGATCAACACCCAAGAGGTCACCATAATAGTTTTTCCATGATGGTCATATTGTGATGGACTAACATATAGAGGCCTTAAAAAACAACTTATTTACGACCTCATTATGAGACTTATTAGTTATGGGTCGTCATTATCTATTACCCTCAACTATTAAGTGAATATTATGTATTTAACCATTTCTGAAAAATCCAAGTACCATATTGCGGATCTCTACATTCATGGTGTGATCCTAGATCATGCCACTTGTCACACCCAAACTCCCTACATAACTATATGGTGATTTAAATTTTATATAATCTCATCCAAAAACACCTAATAATTAACTCTAGGTTCTCATAAACCCAAATAACACTTCAAAAAAATCCCATAAATCATTTAAAATAACACAAAAGCTCTCATTCCTCACTTCAAGATTATAAAAACAAATTTCCCGAGAAAAAAATGACACATTAATTATTGGGGAATTAGATAAATTCTATTAATGTGATAAAAAAAATATGCCTTTTTAAATAATATAAACAATAATTTTAAAGTGGTGATATATAACCATAAAATATATCGATAAAGAGGGTATAATAAATAATATTTCAAATGAGGTTTAAGGCACCTCTCAAGAATGGGAATCAAAACATTCATTAATCAATTCATCACATGAATTATAATAAATAGTATTCTAAATGAAAAATTAGTTGAATTGTAATAAAAAATCAAAATCATTTCAGTAATAAAATTAGAACAACTCAGATTTGGAATCAGTATAAAACTTTTAACAAATAACATTACATATTTATTATATATGTGTATAATAAACTATATTTTTTCACAAGTGATATCAATTTTCCAAATTGATGATGTATCCTAGATCAGAAAGGGGAAATTTTTAAATGGGTTCTAAGGATTCCTATAAAAAACTTGAAATAAACATTATCCCAAATTTTTAAACAATTAAAAAAATATCTTCACAAAAATATGAATAAAAACAAAAAAAATAGAGATGGAGAAAAATTAAATTAAATGAAATGAAAGTTTTTCTAGTTAAAAAATATTTTTTTCATTAATACTTGGATGTAATTTATTTTATTTAAGTTTATTGAATTATTGGATTGTTAGATGTTATTTTTAAAAGAAGAAAATTTCTAAATAAGAAAATTTTTTATCTAAAAAAGATATTTCAATGAATTGTAAGGATAATGTGGTGCTCAAAAGATTTAGTTCCATGTGTATCATAAGGTAAGTACAATATGATATACAATTTTCTCAATGAGAAAACATTCACATGTAAAAAAATTAATGGGATAAAAAAACTACAAAAATGAGACACCATAAGAAAAAATAAGGGAGTGTATATCCTAAAACTCTTCAATGTAAACCGCTGTCTCTAGAATGGGATACTACTCATCCTATAGGGGTGTATTAGTGGATAATAATAATATACTGAGAGGATACTCCCAAAATCACCATATCTTTGTTAGAATGGTATGTCTGATTATGATATACTCTAATACCAAATGTAGGACCGAGTATGTAAAATTAGATACAAATATAAGAGGGGGGTGAATTGTATACTTTAAAAATTACCTTTGGAACTTTTACAAATAACCAAAATTCACAACACCTCTAAGTTCTAATAACTTGCTTGATTTAGGAAAAGTGATTCTGGAAATGAAACTTAACAAAAATTTACAACAACTAGGATTCCACCTTAAAGCATATAGAATCCTATATAATCTGAGTAAAAGTATGAGGAAGTATAAGAAAGTTATACTTTCCTTAACAACACAAAATGTTGCAGAAAACATGAAATAAAAATAGTAACAAGTAGTATATCTTTTAACCCAAAGAGAAGGGTATCCAACAACCCTGGATAAAGGTCCCTTGATTTATACATTCAAGAAAGTAGGTCTTACCCACACCAGTGTAAGTCCTCGATACAAAAATCGGAGTCTGTCTTACTATCCCTGTAAGCCCTCAACTATTAGGTAGTCGGCACCTCTGTCTTCTTATCCCTGGAAGCCCTCAATTGTACACAGCAACAATTGGAGTTTCTAGAAGAAATTTTGCACGAATCAAAGTTTGAACAAGTCGTTCAAACTTTCTACACGAAGCTTGAGAGTTTATAGGAGCCTCTCTCTCTAGAAATCACTTCAACAGCATGTAAGCACAGATGTAAAAGATGTTGTTAAGTGTATCGAGCTCTTTCAAATGAGCTCTTATTTATAGGCACATCTCCAATGGTTGACTCCCTCCTCCAACAGTCATATTTTTCCTTGAATTTTAGAGGGACCTGTACACATGTCACTCAAACAACAGTTATTTGATAACTGAAGGCACACCATCGTTTTATAATAGAACAAGTGAATTAATAACCAAAAACTAATATTCAGAATGTAAGAAAATATGAAAGTTAGAAATGTGAATAAATGAATTCAAAGTCTATAATACAGGGATATTTAGATTTTGTTTTTCTAAGGAATTTTTAATGAGAATTAGTAATCAGAACTCCTCATCAGAATTATTAAAGAGAATTCATAATCAGAATTCATCATCAGAATTTTTAATGAGAACTTGTAATCGAAATTCATCATCAGAATTTGTAATGATAATTTGTTATCAGAATTCATCATCAGAATTCGTAATTAGAATTTGTAATCAGAATTCATCATCAGAATTAATAATGAAAATTAGTAATCATAATTCATCATCAGAATTCGTAATGAGAATTCGTAATTAGAATTCTTCATCAGAATTCATGATGAGAATTCGTAATCAGAATTCATCATCAGAATTTGTAATGAGAATTCATAATCAGAATTATTCCTCAGAATTCGTAATGAGAATTCTTAATCAGAATTCAGAGTTGAACTTCATAAAAGTTCATAACAGGGAATTCAGAGTAGAACTTCATAAAATTTTGTAATGGGAATTTGGATCCTAAAACAGAATGCTTCATGTCTAAGTATTATACTATTCCGAGTTCTTAGATATGAATCCAATTTTTATACTTAAGAAAAATTATTATTTGAGAAATTAAGTCTAGGTAAGGGTATATTTCTTTGGGTAATGAAATTTTCCTTATAGAAGTAAAATATAGGGTAAAATCAGATTTTCTTTAAGATAAGGTGTTTGTGATTTTAAAAGCAATAAGGAATGGAAAAGTCATAAGGAAAACCTTATTGACTCAAAAATCTCCACTGATTATATATAGTATGAAAAATAATCATGATGATATGACTCATACACTCTTGGGATTCAACCATATAAATACAAGTTTATGTGATAACTAAGTGAAAGATACAAAGGAGTGAATTATTCAATTAGGTAAAATTTATTTTAGTGGAATCATGCCTCCTCTATGGATCAATTACAAGATATAACTAATGGTTCTACAAAGGTTTCCTATCAATCATTAAAATTAGGTCAGTATAATCCAACATTCATACAAACTGAGGGCTATAAAGACTAATAAAAAATCCAAAATCATAAAATGAAAAATTTTAGTTCTACTATCCCAATATGAAGTCAATATACTCTATTGTAAGTTTTATATTTAACAAGAATTCAAGTTTCATATCCATATATAGATCTTCTCACACAAAATTATGTTCTCCATATTCATCACCCCCAGTGCCTCTATGAAAATCTCATATATGTCAATATTCTTCATTATCCTTTTACAATGTGCCATATTTGTTTATGTAATATTTATATATTGAATCTCTAGACTCTCTCAATGTTTGGGGTTAGTGAACTGAAGGTAATAATGGAGGTGGTGATAGGATGGTTCCTTTATAGAAGAATAGAGAGGGTCATAATTTTATGTATGAACACTACAGAAATTTTACCCTTTACCAACAGTTTAGAATTGTTGGTAATGGATGGGAAACCATTGGTATTTTATATACCAATGGTTTCCCAAACCATGGCCAAGTAAGCCGTGGGTATACTCTTACACCAATGGTTATATGTAAACCTGTTTTATATGTTTTAAAGTAAGATATATACCAACGGTTTCAAAAACCATTTCTATATGTTACCCTTATACCAACGGTTTAGAACTGTTGGTATATAGTGTACAATATACTTCCAAAGGATATACCAATGGTTTTGAAAACCATTGGTAGAAGTTTATACCAATAGTTATAAAACAATTTTGGTATAATATGCATCAAAAGGCTATACCAACAGTTTTGAAAACTATTGGTACAAATATGTTGCAGCTCCACAACAGCCAGCCGCCACCTCCAACCTGAAACTCTCCATGACCTGCAAGAACACATACATCCAGAATCCAAAATCCTACATTGGATGTTTAAAATTCATCCAGAATTTAGAAATTTATAAATTTAAAATTCATTCCTTACTCAAACTACAACACAAGAGAAAAATATAGAATCCAATACATCCACAATCCAATACATCCAAAATTGAAATGCAATAACACCCATAACACCAATAAAAAATTAAAATCCAACACATCCAGAATCCAATACACATAACAGTATTCAAAATTTAGAATTCATTACCAATACATCCAGAATCCAATACATCCAAAATTCAGATTTTTATAATTGAAAAGTAATAACACCCATAACAGTATTCAAAATTTATAATTCACTCTTCACTCAAACCACAACACCAATATACACAAGAGAAATATCCTACATGTTATAGGAAGAACATGGGATGTTTACTCATGGTCTTGGGTTGACTATCTTAAAACCAACAGAAAAACTTGGGTAGAGTAGACAAGGATCATGATACCCATAAGATAGAAAATGGTAGTGGTCATGTGCTTAGACATAGGATGAGTTATAGGAACACAAAATATTTTTATATTAATCTAATGACTATGTATCCTTGTATAAATAGTTCATGATGTGTTAGTGGGAAACATTGGAAAATATCGACATATGAGATGGGTTACCAGAATAGCCTACATGTATTTCATAGACTTTTCAATCGGAATAAGGGGGTATGTGGCTAATTGTAATTTGGTCTCATGGGTGTGATGTGAAATGAATCCTCATTTTGGGTAGTG
This sequence comes from Viscum album, assembly GCA_963277665.1. Classification (NCBI taxonomy): domain Eukaryota; kingdom Viridiplantae; phylum Streptophyta; class Magnoliopsida; order Santalales; family Viscaceae; genus Viscum; species Viscum album. The sequence goes on along the minus strand of OY728146.1, from coordinate 206,989,124 downwards.
GGTATGAATATTCAATTATTTCTTTGGTATTGGGTTCCCAAAGGGACTTTGGTTTAGTCCTATAACCCACTATTGGAGGATGGGATTGGCGTATTAAATGTCATGTGTTTTAGAATAGGGGTAGGAGTTCCTCTCAGGAGAATTGGATTGTGTGAGGATAGACCATAGATCTTTTTGCTAACGTATAAACACAATCCGAATACGTTTGGTTAGTTTTCCATATGCAAGTTGTTGTTTTCACTTAAAATCCTGTCCATTTTAAATAAAAGTGAGACAGTTTGAGTGGTACCGGCCACAACATGCCTCGGATTGAGGCGGGGTTGACTCTTACATGTCACAAAAGACCCATGGATTGTTTTCATAAAGTATCAAGAGAATCAAAATGCGTTTGGTCAGTTTTCTATATGCTGGTTGTTTGTTTTACTTAAAATGTTGTCCATTTCAAATAAAAGTGAGACACTTTGAGTGGTACCAGCCACACCATTCTTCATATTGAGACAGGGTTCACTCGTACACATCCAAAATTACCCATGGACACTTTTGATAAAGTATTAACACAATCAGAATATGTTTGGTTGGTGTTCTGGATGTATGTTTTCTTTACTTAAAATAATGTCTATTTTAAACAAAAGAGTGACACTTTGAGTGATACCGTCCATACAGTGCCTTGGATTGAGGCAGGGTTGACTCATACATGTCACAAATGACCCATGGATCATTTTCTTGAAGTATAAATACAATCAGAAATCATTTGGTCAGTTTTCCATATGCAAGTTGTTGTTTTCACTTAAAATCTTGTCCATTTCAAATAAAAGTGAGACAGTTTGAGTGGTATCGGCCACACCGTGCCTCTAATTGAGGCAAGGTTTACTCTTACACGTCACAAATGACCCATTGATCATTTTCCTAAAGTATCAGCATAATCCCAATGTGTTTGGTCAGTTTACCATATGAAAGTTGTTGTTTTCACTTAAAATTCTATCCATTTCAAATAAAAGTGAGATAGTTTGAGTGGTACCGGCCACAATGTGACTTGTATTGAGGTGGGGTTAACTCCTAAACATCAAAAATGACCAATGGATCGTTTTTCTAAAGTATCAAAAGAATAAGAATGTGTTTGGTCAGTTTTATGTATGCCAGTTGTTGTTTTCACTTAAAATATTGTCCATTTCAAATAAAAGTGAGACACTTTGAGTGGTACCAGCCACACTGTGCCTAGGATTGAGGAAGGGTTGACTCATATATATCACAAGTGATCCATGGATCCATTTGATAAAGTATAAACAAAATCTGAATATGTTTGGTTGTTTTTCTGTATGCCAGTTGTTTTTACTTAAAAGGGTGTCCATTTCAAATAAAATTGAGACAGTTCGAGTGTTACTGGTCACACCGTGCCTTGGAATGATGCGAGGTTGACTCCTACACGTCACAAATTACCCATGGATCGTTTTCCTAAAGTATCAATAGAATCTAAATGCGTTTGATCAGTTTTATATATGCTAGTTTTTGTTTTCACTTAAAATGTTGTCCATTTCAAATAAAAGTGAGACACTTTGAGTGGTACTGGCCACACTGTGCCTCGGATTGAGGCGGGGTTGACTCATACATGTCACAAGTGACCCATGGATCCTAATGCTAAAGTATCAACACAATATGAATATTTTTGGTCAGTTTTCCGTATGCCAGTTGTTTTTACTTAAAAGGGTGTCCATTTTAAACAAAAGAAAGACACTTATATTGATACCGGCCACACCGTGCCTCGGATTGAAGAGGGGTTGACTCGTACACATCACATATGACCCATGGATCCTTTTCTTAATGTATCAATAGAATAAGAATTTGTTTGGTCATATTTCTGTATGTTAGTTTTTGTTTTCACTTAAAATGTTGTCCATTTCAAATAAAAGTGTGGCACATTGAGTGGTATCATCCACACCGTGCCTCAGATTGAGTCAGGGTCGACTCGTACACATCACAAGTGACACATGGATCCTTTTTCTAAATTATCAACAAAATCAAAATATTTTTGGTCATTTTTCTGTATGTTAGTTTTTTTACTTAAAAGGGTGTCCATTTTAAACAAAAGAAAGACACTTCGAGTGATACCGGCCACACCGTGCCTTGGATTGAGGCGGGGTTGAATCGTACATGTCACATATGACCAATAGATCCTTATCCTAAAGTATCAATAGAATCTAAATGCGTTTGGTCAATTTCCATATGATAGTTTTTGTTTTCACTTAAAATGTTGTCCATTTGAAATAAAAGTGAGACACTTTGAGTGGTACCGGCCACACCGTGCATCAGATTGAGGCAAGGTTGACTCGTACACATCACAAATGACCCATGGATCCTTGTTCTAAAGTATTAACACAATCCTAATACATTTGGTTGGTTTTTCATATGACAGTTGTTTTTACTTGAAAGGGTGTCCATTTTAAAAAAAGAAAGACACTTCCAGTGGTACCGGCCAGGGAGGAGGGTGGGGGGTTGTCTGGGGTCTAGAGAAGAGGGTGGGGCCTATTTAGGGGATGTTCAGGGGGTTGTATGGGGGCTTTATGGGGTCTAGGAAGGAAGGTGGGGGTTGTCTAGGGTCTAGGGAGAAGGGGGGTTGTTCGGGGTCTAGTGAGAAGGGTGGGGGCTGTCCGGGGGGCTGTCTGGGGGCTCTTTGGGGGGATGTCTGGGGGGATTTCTAGGGGTTTTTCAGGGTCCAGGAAGGGGGGTGGGGGCTTTCCAAGGTTCAGGGAAGAGTGGGGATGCCCGAGGTCTAAGGAGGAGGGTTGGGGCTATGTAGGGGGTTGTACGGGGTCTAGGGAGGAGGGTGGGGGACGCTGTCTAGAGGGATGTTTGGGGGGCTGTCTGGGGGCTATCCGGGGGCTGTTTGGGGTCCAGGGAGGATAGTGGGGGGCTGTTCGGGGGGCTTTCTCGGACACATGGGAAGGTATTTACATAGTTTCTAAGAAAATTATTTCAAGGTGAAAAAAATAATTTCAATATATCAACTTCTAATCAGGCCATAAATTTTCTAAATTCCACTAAAAATTTATAATTAAATTAAATTAGATAAAAATAAAGATAATGTGACCTACCTAATCACACATATATTCAAGAACAACAAATAAATAAACATCAAACGTTAGTAATATCAGTCAAAAATGTAATGGATCAATCTATCCATCATCACCATCACTATTATCACCATCATTGTCACCCTCACCCTCATCCTCATCATTGTCACCATCATCGTCCCTACCCTCCTCCTCGCCCTCATACTTAGCCTCAGCCTCCTCATCACCCTCCTCCTCCGCCTCGACCTCCTCCTCTCCCTCCTCCTCTACCTCGGCCTCCTCCTCATCCTCCTCCTCCTCTACCTTGGCCTCCTCCTAACCATCGTCTCGACCACCACTAGAATTGCCTCCCGATGCACCATATATAGAACACATTGATGACATGTATTAATCACAAGCAATGCTATCCTCTGGTGAAAGTGTTGGACGTAAAACTTCCATAATTTTTATAAATGAAGTGTTTTCCCTAGCATACTGTTCTTCCATCACTGTGGCCCTTTTTTCAGCCTGTTCTACCTGTGACTTAACCTACTGCAACTCGGTGGCACTAAATATCATACCTAAGGAGGGCCAATACCTTGTCGGAACTATACTCTTCCCAGGTCAGCAGCATACTCTACCAGGGTGCTCATCTCCCAACACCTGATGTAAGTGGTCGTTTGGCCCAAAATTGTCAGCTTCCTGGGCATCAAGGGCCTCTAAAGCAGCCTGTTACAAATATAAATAGATTATTAAGTTAAAAAATAGAGATTAAAATTTTAAATCTACAAATTAAAACTTACAATATGCTACTGAGTCGGTTCATTAACCGCACTTCCGTCTTTCTTCTTTCTACTCTAGAAAAACAGTTTTGCTCAAGGCACACGTCCTTCTATATTCAATTTTTTCCTCTACAATGACATTGAATGTAGAAATCCATAATTAAAAATAGGATACCAAAAAAACATAGTAATTGAATAACTAAAATTATATAACAACTTTAGAAATAAAATAAATTATAGAGGAATCAATAGAATGTACAAGTCATAAATAAAGATTATAAACTGTCATACCTGTTGTCTCTCTAGATATGGAATTGTAGTACGTCCCAATGTGTGGACATATTTCTTAGCCTCAATGTTTCATTTATTTATTCCAAATGCATCCTAAATAAAATTCCATAATTAGTATTAACGAAAACATGGAAATTTTCATTTAAATATCTATAATTTGATTAATACCATAAATTTGTTAGTCGTCCAATGAGTAATCATATGTCGGTACTGTTCTAATGGACAATCATCCATGACAGGGACCACCTTTAACTCTGTTCCCACTCTAGCACACCATCCAATGTACAAATAATGCTTATAAGATCTCCAAAGCTCATATAAATCCTTTAGATGTGTTGTCCATGCACCCTCACCACCGGGGAAATTAAACCGTAGCTGACACCAAAATATTAATTCATATAAAGAAAAAAATTAATATATTGCATTAAATACTATATATTTTTTTACCCATATCTCTTCCCAGGATTTATTCTTGATGTAACACCCTGAGATTTTATGAGAAAGATTTTTTTAATGTCTTATGTTATAGGCAACACCAAAGGAATCTTCCACTACACACAACACTGTCTTGGCTTGCGTTATACGCAATCGCGACCATCCTCGATTGAGTGTGTAGTACGCAATACCGAGTTTCACTAAACAGCGATATATTGTTATAATACTATTATGGACTAGCCTTTATGAATATTATTAAATAAAATTTTAATTTTATAACATTATTATTTATCTTACACATTTTCTAGAACACGATATGAGAACAAAATAATTTTTTCAGAAAAAATAAGTATTTTTCAAAAAAATGCAGTTTTGTCGCCTTTTGATGGTGCACCCACTTTAAATCTAGTTTTTGACATGTTTATAAGTTCAATTTTACAAAATAAATTTTTTTTTTCAATAATGATATAAAAATTAACTTTGGATAAATTTTTCATATTATTCTGATATCTTTATATTTTAATGAATAGTAAAAACATGCTATATTTTAATTAAAAACAACTTTTTTCATCACAATAATTTATATGGTTGAATTATAATATTGAATGTTTTTAAAGTATAAATAGAATATATTTTTACCATTTAATATAATTTATGTCATTACCATTAATTGTACATTGAATTCTTAGTTAAAAACATTTCATTCTTTGGCAATGTTTTAACTTTTAAAACCCGTTTTCTTAATAACGGGATTAATTTTAAATTAATTACTGCAATTTCTGTGTTTTGAATTTTGAAAAATTGATTCCATATTTTAATTTATTGGGTAAAAATTATGTTAATAGGTTACTCTTATTTTTTTTTGATATTATGAATAGTAACTACGGTAATTTTTATTTACTGCAGTTAAAGGTAAATCGGGTAATTAAGGGTAAAAATAAGATTATAAAATTACCCTAACACCTACCAAAATTATATTGGATTAATAAAAGTAGACTCATATCACCTAAGGGTCAGAATAGATTAATTTTATGGAATTTTGACCGTGAAAATAATTTGATTATTATTAAAACCAAAGAAAGTGACAACATGTCACTCTCTTAAATATTATAAGTATAATAATTTTAATTTAGTGATAAACATCATGAAACTTAGAAAATGAATAGTCTCCAGAAATCTAATAAAATTATATACATCATTTAATTTTATTTATAATTTTTAGGGATTAAATAATTATCATTAAAGGTGACACAATATTAATGTTGAAATTATTTTATGGATTGAAATATCAAATAAATGGTTTTAAAAATATTAAAAGAAATATTATATGAACTATTTAATGTGCTCCATGAATTTTATAGATAAATATGACATTTTATGAATATATTAAAGCTTTTATTTTGAACATAACTTTTGTTTGGATTTTATTTAAATTCAAATAAATGAATAGTTTCAAAATTGACACTATTGTTATTTTATAAAAATAACATGAAATAAAATTGTTTAAAAATCACAAAAATATTTAAAAATTATAAATTAAAATTTATAAGGTCTAAAATGTAATAAATTATCCAATTATGGACAATTCACAACACATAAGTAATTATTTATAATAATTTAAAATTTATAATCTTATTACCACAAATAAAATTAAATAGATTAAATAAGGATAAATCAATTTGATAAGGTTTAAAATAAATTCACAGCATGTCTAAATTTTATTGTTTGATGATATTAAAACCCTATATCATCTAATATTAAAATATTAGTCATTTTTTGAGGTTTTTAAGTGGGTTTTGATTTATTATAAATTAATATTTCTTATAATTCCAAAGGTGCCCCTCTCCTCCCTTATAAAAGGGCACCTCCTCCCTCTCCTCCTCACACCACATTGAGCCTTCAATATCGGCCAACCCCTGGCCATTTCTCTTCTCACTTCCCTATAAACATACTAGAGGTCCTGGTATTATTCAAAGACCAACTTTAGATCCCTAAGAGAAGGTTAAGAAGAGGTGCGTCAAAGAAGAGGTAATATCCTTTACCGATTCTTTCCAATTTATTTCTTCTTCTTCTTACTATTATTTATTTCTTTCATCATAAGTTAATAACATAAGTATCAATAATATACTGATATGTCATTTTAAATATGAAACAACCCTATTTCACCTTCTATCCATCCTACGGAAAATGAAATCACCGCGCGTGCGTACGTACGGAATACCGTCTCCACACTGTGGTGTAATTTGTTTTCCACCACCACCTTACTTGGATGGGTATAATGATGTAAAAAATAACTATATATGATTATTATAACATGATACTAATTCTATGACATTCCCTCATCTACTCCAATACCATTCAATAGTAATGGTAACGATATCATCGCTCGTGCGTACGTACGGCCCACTGTCTCCACGATGTGATGCGACTCGTTCTACCTGATCTTCATTGAATAATGATTATATAAATGAATTGAATGAATAAATATGATATATATTACACTAATACCATTGTGTAAATAAGTTATCTATAACCTAAAAATAGGGATAAGAATTTATTCGACAAGACATGCATAAGAACATAGATCAATGAACACCCGAATAACAAGTAGCAATGAAATATTACTAATAAAAAGCTAAGAATATGACCATATATGTTATCAGAATGATGAGTATGATTCTGGAATAAGTCAATGACATTATTTAAATCATTATACAGGAGTTTCAGACACGTACAAAGAATATCATACCTAAGGTAAGGGAAAATCCCACAATCTCATTTTTATCTGAGATTGTTTATACTTGTGAATTTACTGGGGAATATTTATCATCCACATCCTTGTTTCCTAAATATTTAATATTATTTCTATCCTCTTACAATTGTTTAAATCCAATTTTACCAATTTTTTAATTTTTAGTAAAATATATGAAATGAATCTTTTGTCATTTTCAGTACGAGATACTTTTCGACTTTTTCGTCCAAAGTACGAGAAGAATGTTTTTTTAACTTATACGACATGAATGGATTTTTATGATTTCATAGGAAATTATTTCCATGAATCTTATATTATAAGTTTTCAAGTTTATTTTTAATTAACTTATTTTAGTTTAAAATTTTACGACATGTTAAGAAAGGAAAAATGTTTTTGAAGTAGAAAGGATATTTTCCTCAAGAATGAAGTTCAAGTGTTTTATCAAAATTATTTTCCATCTAAGATTATATAGGGTTCTATATCTATCCATATTTTTACATTGATTTTATTATGTTATGATGGAATTATTTTTATGAAGTCCTTTTATCTTATATGGATTATGTTATGATGTCATGATGTTTAAGAATCCCATTTTTATTACATAGGTTATGCTATGATGTATGATTTATGATTTTGTGGAACACATAAGAATGGTTTCATTATGATATGGGTGGGACCTATATCTCCATCAAATGACTTGGGTAAAAATTTATACCTCATGAGATAGACATGGTTGGAATGGAAATTTAAACTGGTTCAGTGATACAGGGCAGGAACGAGGAGTGAAATCGGTTGATAAATGGACTTTGTCTGCTAAGATAGTCTTGGAAATGAGTCTTGACTGCTAAGAAATGATTTTTTATAATTATGTGTGTATGCCACAAAGTTTCATGCTTTATGATAAGATTATTGGGATTACATTTCACTACTATGATTTATCCCATGTCATGATATTATGATCTCTTTTGCAGGTTAAGATTTTCAAAATGTTATGTTCTTATGATATGATTGATATTTCCTTTTTTTTTCCCTTACTGAGAATTTGAGATCACCCTTTTGTATGTTTTCTTTTCCCCAGGTCAAGAAGAAGGGCATTAAGTAGGATATGCCAAAAGGGACTCTAGATATGATGAAATAAGCAGGATACAATGTAGATGATTTATGAACTAGTTGTTTATGTTTCCCAGTTTCTAAAGACACTATACATATACGGTCCTATCATGGTTTTGTTATATGTAGTAATAAGTGTGATTCCATTTTGAAGTAATAATAATGTATTTTAAGTATGGTTTGTTATAGTTGCTATCAGAGGAAAGGTATAGTCAACCTTTGGAAACTAGGATGTGAAAGCCTTAGTAAGAACCCTAAGGATATGTCTAAGCATAGGAAAAAATCTTATTGTCTTAGGAATGGCCATGAATAACCTATGATAATACATAATGTGTGAAATTTTATTCTTGATTATGTGGTTTTCCTATTATGATTAGTGTTTCTCACACTATACTTCTTGGTTTTAGTCAATAGCTAGTACCCTAAGGAACTGTGTCAATGCTGAATGTGATGAGAAAAGCAATGATTGTCCCCCTAAATAACCAAATGTTACGGGAGCTGGAATTAAAAATATTTTAGCCATACTCACACAACTTTCTCAAGCTATAAATCATGCAGGCCTTCCAAATGAGAAAATAAAGAAGCAACATTCTGTTGAATCCTTCATGAGGCAGTGTCCACCTTCATTCAGCGGGTCTTCTGATCCATTAGTAGCTGAACAATGGATCAGTACCACTAAAATGATATTTTCAGTTCTACAATGTTCTGAAAATGATAAAGTCATCGTAGCAGTATATCATTTGGAAGGTGAAGTTGATCAATGGTGGAATCTTATCAAGAATACGAGGCAAAGAGATAAAATTGAGTCCATGGAATGGGACGAGTTCAAGAACTTATTTTTCAATAAGTACTTCCCTAGTATTATTCAAACAAATATGGAGAATGAGTTTCTTTAACTGAAGCAAAAGGATAATGAATTCATTGGTACCTATGAAGAAAATTTTACAATACTTTCAAGGTACTCTTCTAGGATTATTATCCAACCTGAGAGTAAGATCGATCTATTTTTTAGTGGCTTAAAACAAAGTCTTCGAAGGGCATTAGCTATAAGGGACTTCAATAGCTATGAGGAAATTTTTCGCTATGCTCTCAAGGTAGATATGGAAATTGGAGTAAGCCATCAGTCATATGGGTTTGATAAGAAGAGGAAAATGGAATTCAAAGGAAAATATAAAGAGCACACTGAAAAGAATATGAGTTTTCCCTTATTCTCAAAGTGTGGAAAGAAACATGGAGGGAGTTTTCATAAAGGGACAAGTAAATGTTTCAAATGTGGAAAAGAAGGTCATCGAACATTTGAATGCCGCAATGATGGAAAGAATATGTCTAGTGATGCGAATAAGAAAAAGGCTACACAGAGTTCACCTCCTACACTTTAATGTTACAAGTGTAAGGAAATGAGGAATTATGCTAATCAATTCCCTAATCCAAGGGTTATTGATGATGATCAACATCAATAAACTCTTAAGGCCAAAGATAAAGGAAAGTCACATGAAATTTCTATTAGCGATGTGGAGTATGATAATGAAGTGGTGAAAGGTACACTTACCATCCACTATAAAGTAGCAAATGTTGTATTTGATTTTGGATCCACCCAATGTTTTATTTCTAAAGAATTTTATAAGGGTATCTCTGTATTACCTCAAAAATTAGATGTTGAGTTAGTTTTGACAACCCCTAATGGAACAACGGTCGCATCAAAAGTTTACAATTCTTCTCCGATTGAAGTTTTTAGGAAAGTGCTTCCTGCAAATCGTGTGATCCTTCTTATAGTGGAATTTGATGTGATTCTTGGAATGGATTGAGTTTCTTTATATGGAGCTCATATCAATTTCCAAATAAGGGAAGTCACATTTCATATTACATATCAAACTATGATCGTCTATCGATGCAAGGATGAACATAACCTTCTAGAGGAAATTTCTTCCATCTTATGGGTCTTGATTCCACTAAATGAAGGTTATTTATCTCAAATGGTTGGGGACAAACTCACAATTAAGAATATTCTCATTGTACGGGATTTTGATGATGTCTCTCCGGAGGAATTTCTAGGTCTTCCAACAAATATTGAAGTTGATTTTTCAATAAAAATCGTACTGGGTGCTTTACCCATTTCAAAGACACATTATAGAATGGCCCCAATTGAGTTGTAGGAATTGAAGAAGAAACTCCAAGAGAATCTTGATAAGGGATTCATACACCCTATTGCATCACCTTGGGGAGCACATGTTCTGTTTGTTAAGAAGAAATATGGATCAATGTGACTCTGCATTGATTATCAAGAACTTAACAAAATCACTATCAATAAGAAATATCTTGTCCCACGCATTGATGACTTATTTGACCAACTACGCGGAGCACAATACTTTTCCAAGATTGATCTTCGTTCAGGGTATCATCAATTAAGGGTCAAAAGGGAGGATATACCAAATACGGCTTTCCATACAAGGTATGGACACTATGAATTTATAGTGATGCCCTTTGGTCTTACTAATGTCTCTGTTATCTTCATGGATATAATGAATAGAGTCTTTAGAGACTATCTTGATAAGTTTTTGGTAGTCTTTATAGGATATATTCTTGTCTATTCAAAGAGAGAGGAATAACATAAATATCACTTGATAATTGTATTGAATACCCTGATAAATGAGAAGTTTTATTCCAAATTTACCAAGTGTGAATTTTGGATTCAAAAAGTTTCATTTTTGGGTCACATAATCTCAAAAGAGGGGATATCTGTAGATCCAGCAAAAACAGAGGTTTTTGAAATATGGTCGATACCAACAACAGTAACTGAGATCTGAAGATTTCTTAGTTTAGCTGGGTACTATTGATATTTTGAGAAATATTTTTCAAGATTATCTAATCCACTCACCAGGTTGACTCGAAAAGGAGTTAAGTTCATTTGGATAGAGGAGTCTGAAGAGAATTTCAAGGAGTTAAAAAGAAAGTTATGCAGTGCACCTCTTCTCACACTGCCTTATAGTGGAGAAAGGTTTGTGATCTATAGTGATGCATCCAAGAAGGGTTTGGGTGTGTTCTCATGTAAAATGATATGGTGATAGCTTATGCCTCACAACAGTTGAAAATACATGAGCAAAATTACCCAACTCATGTTTTGGAGTTAGATGTGGTAATATTTGCATTAAAGATTTGAAGGAATTATATTTTTGGAGAAAGGTGTGATATTTATACTGATCATAAAATTTTAAAGTATATTTTCACACAAAAAGAGATGAATATGCACCAAAGAAGATGGTTGGATCTGATTAAGGATTACGACTGCTCAATTCATTATCACCCTGGGAAAGCAAGCAAGGTGGAAGACGCATTAAGTTGACAAGACCATGATAGCTTATCCATGATGAGGATCACAAAAGATCCAATATTTATGGATTTACAAAGGATATATCTTGGAATTACAATGGAAGGGGAAAAATATTATCTTTCTCAAATGAATTTTGAACCATCTATACATGTGAATATTAAAGAGGCACAAAAAGAAGATGTAGAGTTACAAAAGAAGGTGAGAAATTTTCCTAAATTCCAGATTGATTGTGGTGAAATAATAAGGTTTAAGAATTGGGTTTGTGTTCCTCCCATCCCAGAATTAAAGAAGGAAATATTGGATGAAGCTCATAGTTCTTCATTCTCTATTCACCCTGGAAGCACGAAGATGTATAGGGATCTGAAAGATTACTTCTGGTGGGATGGCATGAAAAGAGATGTTGCTGAATATGTCTCTCAATGCTTGGTTTGTCAGCAAGTTAAAGCTGAGAGACATAAGTCTAAGGGGATTTTACAACCATTACCCATACCAGAATGAAAATGCGAAAACACCACTATGGACTTTTTCACAGGACTTCCTAAAACATCCAAAGGCAATAACTCTATTTGGGTTATAGTTGATCGTCTTACGAAGTCAACACACTTCATTCCTATTAGAGAAGATTTATCTCTTGATCAGCTTGCCAAGATATATGTGAAGGAAGTGGTAAGATTGCATGGAGTACCACTTTTCATTATATCTGATCAGGATCCGAGGTTTACCTCAAACTTTCGTCAAAGTCTTCAGCATACTCTAGATACGGGGTTGAGTTTTAGCACTGCTTATCATACTCAGACAGAAGGTTAGTCTGAGAGGACAATTCAAACTATAAAATTCATGTTGATATCTTGCTCTATGGATTTCAAAGGTGGTTGGGATCAACACCTTCTTTTGGTGGAATTTTCTTATAATAATAGCTTTCACTCAAGTATTTAGATGGCTCCTTATGAATCTCTCTATGGAAATAAATTTCGAACTCCAAATTGTTGGGATGAAGTTGGGGAAACAAATGTATTAGGACATGATCTTGTTGATGAGATAGAAGAAAAGGTCTGATCAATTAGACAAAACATAAGAGTAGCTCAGAGTCGACATAAAATTTATGCCGACAACTGAAGAAAATACCTAGAGTTTGAAGTGTGTGATAAAGTGTTTTTACGAATATCTCCTTGGAAGAGAGTAATGAGATTTGGAAAGAAGGGCAAGTTGAGCCCTAGGTATATCGGTCCTTTCGAAATACTGGATCATATTGGGAAGGTTTCTTACCGATTGGTGATTCCACTGAATCTCTCTCAAGTTCATGATGTGTTCTATGTTTCTCTCCTGAGAAAGTACATACCTGATCCATCACATGTCCTAAGCTCAGAAGTTGTACAGCTGGAGCAAGATCTTTCTTATGAAGAATGGCCGATAGAGATTCTGGATCATAGTGAAAAAGTTCTACGAAACAAGACCACTCGCTTGGTTAAAGTTTTATGGAGGAACCACCAATTAGAAGAAGCTACAGGGAACTTGAGGATATGATGAGGGAGAGGTATTCTCATCTATTTGTTACTAAATGACGAATATTGAGGGAGAAATTAATTTTATGGGGGGTAGAATGTAACACCCTTATATTTTTTGAGAAATATTTTTTTATGTCTTATGTTATAGGGAACACCAAAGGAATCTTTCACTACACATAACACTGGCTTGTCTTGCATCACACGCAATCAGGACCATCCTCGATAGCGTGTGTAGTACACAATACTGGGTATCACTAAACAATGATATATTATTATAATATTATTATGGACTAGCCGTTATTAATAGTATTAACTACATTTTAAATTTTATAACATTATTATTCATATTACACATTTTCTAGAACATGGTATGAGAAAAAAATAAATTTTTCAGGTAAAATAAGTATTTTTCAAAAAAATGGAGTTTTTCCACCTTTTGATGGTGCACCCACTTTAAATATAGTTTTTTACATTTTTATAAGTTCAATTTGACAATATAAAATTCTTTTTTGGAATCATGATATAAAAATTTACTTTGTATAAATTTTTCAAATTATTCTGATAACTTTCATATTTTAATGAATAGTAAAAACATGATATATTTTAATTAAAAACAACTTTTTTCATAGCAATAATTTTTATGGTTAAATTATAATATTGAATGGTTTTAAAGTATAAATAGAATATATTTTTACCATTTAATTTAATTTATGTCATTACCATTAATTTTACATTGAATTATTAGGTAAAAACATTTCCATCTTTGGCAATATTTTAACTTTTAAAACCTGTTTTCTTAATAACGAGATTAATATTAAATTAATTACTGAAACTTCTATGTTTTGAATTTTGAAAAATGGATTCCATATTTTAATTTAGTGGGTCCAAATTATGTTAATACTTTACTCTTTTTTTTGATATTTACGGTAATTTTTATTTACTATAGTTAAAGGTAAATCGGGTAATTAAGGGTAAAAATAAGATTATAAAATTACCCTAACACCTGCCAAAATTCTATTTGATGACTAAAAGTCGACCCATATCACCTAAGGGTCGAAATATATTAATTTTATGGACTTTTGACCATGAAAATAATTTAATTATTATTAAAATCAAAGAAAGTGATAACATGTCACTCTCTTAATTTATTATAAGTATAATAATTTTAATTTATTAATAAACTTCATGAAACTTAAAACATGAATAGTTTAAAGAAATATAATAAAATTATATACATCATGTGAATTTATTTATAATTTTTAGGGATTAAATAATTGTCATTAAAGGTGACACAATAGTGATGTTGAAATTATTTTTTGGATTGAAATATCAAATAAATGGTTTTAAAAATATTAAAATAAATATTATATGAACTATTTAATGTGCTCCACGAATTTTATAGATAAATATTACATGTTATGAATCTATTAAATCTTTCATTTAGAACATATCTTCTGTGTGTATTTTATTTAAATTCAAATAAATGAATAGTTTCAAAATTGACACTATTGTTATTTTATAAAAATAACATGACATAAAATTGTTTAAAAATCACAAAAATATTTAAAAATTATAAATTAAAATTTATATGGTCTAAAATGTCATAAATTATCCAATTATGGAAAATTCACAACACATAAGTAATTATTTATAACAATTTAAAATTTCGAATCTTATTACCACAAATAAAATTAAATAGATTAAATAAGGATAAATCAATCTGATAAGGTTTAAAATAAATTCACAACATGTATAAATTTTATTGGTTGATGATATTACAACCCTATATCATTTAATATTCTAATATGTGTAATTTTTGGAGGTTTTTAAGTGGGGTTTTATTTATTATAAATTAATATTTCTTATAATTCCAAAGGTGCCCCTCTCCTCCCATATAAAAGGGCACCTCCTCCCTCTCCTCCTCACACCACTTTGAGCCTTCAAGATCGTCCAAACCCTACCCATTTCCCTTATCTGCATCCCTAGAAACATACTAGAGGTCCTAGTCTTCTTCAAAGACCAACTTTAGTTCCCTAAGAGGAGGTTAAGAAGAGGCGCGTCAAAGAAGAGGAAATATCCTTTACCGATTCTTTCCAATTTATTTCTTCTTCTACTTATTCTTATGTATTTGTTTCATTATAAATTAATAACATAAGTATCAATCATATACTTATATGTTATTATAAATATGAAACAACCCTATTTCACCTTCTATCCATCCTACGGAAAATAAAATCACTGCGCGTGCGTACGTACGGAATACCGTCTCCATGCCGTGGTGTAATCTGTTTTCCACCACCACCTTACTTGGATGGGTATAATGGTGTAAATAATAACTATATATGATTATTATAACATTATAATAATTCTCAGACATTCCATCTTTCACTCTAATACCATTCAATAGTTATGGGAACGATATCATCGCTCGTGCGTTCGTATGACCTACCATCTCCACGATATAATGTGACTTGTTCTACATGATCTTCATTGAATAATGATTATATAAATAAATTTAATGAAAAAATATGATATATATTACACTAATACCATTCTGTAAATAAGGTATCTATAACCTAAAAATAGGGATAAGAATTTATTTGACAATACATGCCTAAGAACATAGAGAAATGAACACCCGAATAAAAAGTAGTAATGAAATATTACAAATAAGAAGTTAATAATATGACCATATATGTTATCGTAACAATGAGTATGATTCTGTAATAATTCAATTACATTATTTAAATCATTATACAGTAGTTTCGAACACGTACAAATCATATCAGACCTAAGGTAAGGGAAAATCTCACAATCTCATTTTTATCTAAGATTGTTTATACTTATGAATTTAATGGGGCATATTTATCATAAACATCCATGTTTCCTCAATATGTAATATTATTTCTATCCTCCTACAATTTTTTAAATCCAATTTTACATATGAGTGGATTTTTAGTAAAATATGTGAAAGGAATCTTTTTTCATTTTTAGTACGAGATACTTGTTGACTTTTTCAGTCAAAGTTTGAGAAGAATGTTTTTTTAACTTATACTTCATGAATGGATTTTTATGATTTCATAGAACATTATTTACATGAATATTACATTACATGTTTTCATGTTTATTTTTAATTAGCTTCTTTTAGTTTAAAATTGCATGACATGTTAAGAAAGGAAAATTGTTTTTGAAGTAGAAAGGATATTTTTCTCAAGAATGAAGTTAAAGTGCTTTGTAAAAATTGTTTTCCATCTAAGATAATATAGGGTTATGTTTCTATCCCTATTTTTACATTGATTTGATTATTTTATGATGGAATTATTTTTATGAAGTCCTTTTATCTTTTATGGATTATATTATGATGTCATGATGTTTAAGAATCCCATTTTTATTACATGGGTTATGCTATGATGTACGATTTATGATTTTGTGGCACACATAAGAATGGTTTCATTATGAGATGGGTGGGACCTATATATCTCTCCAATGAATTGGGTAAAGATTTATATCACATTAGATAGACATGGATGGAACGGAAAGTTAAACCGGTTCAGTGATACAGGACTGGAACGAGGAGTGAACTCACTTCAGAAATGGAATTTGTCTGCTAAGATAGTCTTGGAAATGAGTCTTGACTACTATGAAATGATTTTATATGATTATGTGTGTTTTCTAAAAAGTTTCATGTTTTATGATAAGATTATTGGGATTACATTTCACTACAATGATTTATCTCATGTCATGATATTATGATCTCTTTTGTAGGTTAAGATTTTCAAAATGTTATGTTCTTATGATATGATTGATATTTCCTTTGTTTACCCTTAATAAGAATTTGAGCGCACCCTTTTGTATGTTTTCTTTTCCCCAGGTCAGGAAGAAGGGTATTAAGTAGGATATGCCAAAAGGGACTCTATATATGATGAAATAAGCGGGATATAATGTAGATGATTTATGAACCAGTTGTTTATGTTTCCCAGTTTCTAAAGACACTATACCTATACGGTCTTATCATGGTTTTTTTATATGTTATAATAAGTGTGATTCAATTCTGAAGTAATAACAATGTATGTTAAGTATGGGTTGTTATACTTCACTTCATTTGGTAGCTATCTCCATGAGGGCATGCTGACAGGAATGATGTCAGGGTATTTGGAAAGCATCACAAAAAAACTCCGACATTACTTACCTGATTTTTCAATCATATAACTATCTTCATTGTAGTCCACCATCAACTGCATGTGGCGGTTCCACACCGAACTCATGTGTGTACGCCCCAGCCCCCACCTCCTATCAGTAGATGTATCTGTTATTAACAAAAAAAATATTTTATTAATAAATGTTATAATGAAAATAAATAATGGTGTAACAATTTGTTATGGTTGTATAAGTATACATGTGGTAGTATGATCAATGGGTGTCGCTGGATCCGTAGAAATTAAAGGAATACCCCATATAGATGGAGTGGGTCCCAATTTATGCTCTGTAGGGACTGACTCTAGTAGAGCAGTAGTCGAAGAAGATGGAATATAAAAGCCTAGAGAGAAGAAAGAAAAAGTAAAAGAAGATGACAGGGATGGTTGTCCAAATGCTGGATGAGGAGTGGGAATCATCGTCGAATATGGTACAGATTGGTGAGGAGGCTCAGATATAAAGGTTGGTGAAAACATGGGAGGGCTAAATATCCTATGTTTCCCTAACGGCACACTGGGATCAGAATGTGGGATGGATGGTATGTCAGTGTTAGGGGCAAGGTCTAATCGGATACGCCGACCAGATCATCTAGCTCTCATACCACCCCCCCCCCCCCCTCATACGAATCATCATCGAATATGGTACAAATTGGTGAGGAGGCTCAGATATAAAGGTTGGTGAAAACATGGGAGGTATAAATATCCTGTGATTCCCTAACGGCACACTGGGATCAGAATGTGGGATGGATGGTATGTCAGTGTGAGGGGCAGGGTCTAATCGGTTACGATGACCAGATCGTCTAGCTCTCATACCACCCCCCCCCCCCCTCATACGAACACCCCAAGTACTGGGACCACTACTTGGCTTCTCATCAAATAGTAGTCACTTAATAGATACATCCTGAAAAAATGTTTTAAAAAATTAATCACATGAAATTATATATTATTTAAATAAATATATTTGAAATAAAATAATCACTGCAGGCACTAGTGGTGGAATGCCCAGCTCATCCATGCAACGACTATTATCCATAATCTGTTTTCGTCACCTCTCTTCAATTGGTTTCATTTTCCTACATTTGAAAACAAATATGGAAGTAAATACAAAAGGATAACTAGTTTTTAACCCAAAAAACAAAATAAATTAGAGGGAATAGGGAGATTCATGGATAATTTAACTAACCATTATTTTAGGTGAGCTTGAACAAATATATAATGAAGTCAATAAATCATATAGGATGTAATAAAGAATTTTCATTTTTAATAGGATGATTATTTAAAAAGTGTCATCAGTCTATTGAAATCATGTAACATTGATTCTAACAGATTCATAATTGGTGAAGTAGTTGTCAAAATTAAAGAAAATTTTAATGTATTTATCTCAGGTAGATGATGCGGGTTTCAATACATGTTTTGAAGAAGTATACAAACCATTATGTTCATTACCTGGTAAAATGTTAAAGAGAGGTCTTAGAGTCATAAAAATTTTATACAAATCACAGTTGAAGCATTGAAATGTTCACCAAGTTAGAAATGTTGGTTTCGTAGGTTTAAATACAGTTCAATTCCAAATTACAAAATTCAATTCAAATAAAAATTCCAACCAATAAACATTGAAAATTCATATAATGGTCAAATCAGATACAACATATTTTTAATCAATATTAAGTCAATTTGAATAGTACCAACCTTAACAACCAAACTTGAGGTAAACCAAAAGAATTTAGAACATGGATGGATGATTCTATATATTTTCCTCCACAACTTTAGGTTCACAATAAACTCTAACAATTGAGCTATTAGAGTCATCAAAAGAAATAAATGGATTTTATCTAATGTCAGTAGGTACAGTGTCAATTCCATCATCACCATAATCAAAAAAATGTCTGGGAATTACTTCAACTATGACCCCAAATTTAGGTCGAAGTTGGTCTTTGATATAAAATAATTGTTTAGCCATTGATGCCAATACATATGGTTCTTCGGTAACAAGAGTGAGAGTCATATTAATTACTCGAAATCCAAAATCATCAATAAATGTGCATTGTCTTGTCATTGAATCAAAACAACGGAATTTCGTCATTGTGACTTGTCCATGAGAGTAATAATCCAATATTTTTATTTTTTCAATGACTCCATAATAACCCACATTTTCAAACCGCGGTCTACTATCTGATGCAATGGAATAACAATCCGTTGTGGTAGTAACCATAAAACCATCATGTTGTGTTCTCATGTTCTTTTCTCATTCGGTGACAATAAATTTATACCCATTGATAACAATTGATTTATAGTCATGAACCACGGTATTAGGACCAAAATCCAAAGCTCTTATTTATTTAGAGATAGAGTCATCAGGAAAACTTAACAACTACAATATAAATGAATATTAAACTTAATTAAATATTGATTTAATTATTTTAAATAGTAATATGTTTACCTTCAATTTTAACCAGGCAGAAAACTTATTCCTATGCAAAGTCTCCCTCTTTCTCAAAGATAACGAATGATGCTTTCTATTTATCATTTTTTTATGTTCCCTATAGATAAAAAATATGAATAGATTAACATATGTATATGTAAGATATACATATTAAATTTAGTTAAATGATTTAGTCATCAAACAAATCACAGTTGAACAAAACTATGCGATGTTCCATCTATCGCTCTTCAAGGATTAATTTCTTCAATGTATATGATCCAGGAATTCCTCATATTTAAGGAAGTGATGGAAAACTGGGTTCAATTTTCTAATACTGTTCATTATCATTTCTCATTGGTTTGTACAATGTTATAGTATGATCAGACAAATACATTGAGCAGAAATCCATACATTCTTGAGACAAGTAACCATTCACGATAGAACCTTCAGGATGATTCCTGTTTCGGACATAAGACTTTAATGTGTGCATATTTCTTTCAGTTGGATACATCCAATGAAAAGAAACAGGTCCTCTGAGAAGTATTTCAGTGGGAATATGGATATTCAGATGCAGCATGCATGTGGAAAATGATGGAGAAAATATTTTCTCCAACTCACACAAAATTAATGGGGCATCTGTCAACATTTTTTGCAAGAAAGACTTGGACAACCTCTTAGCACAAAGATCTCTAACCAAATGGCACAACCAAATAACAATCACCCTTAAATTATTGGAAAAAAGATGACAGATTGTTATTGGAATCAACTCATGCAGAAGAATGTGATAATAATGAGTCTTCAAAGATTTTAACTTCCACTCTCTTTTATTGAAAATTTTGATATGTTTCTTAAATAACCATCAGGAACTCTAATAGTCTCTAATACTTCTAGAAATTGTTTTTTTCATAGGTTTCATCACATAAGAAGCACATGGAACTTGCCATTTATTTTCACTAATATGCTTAGGATTCAATTCTATCCTGATGCTCCAATCCACCAAGTCACACCGAGACCGTAAATTATCTTTTGTCTTTTACTTAACATTTAGAAGTATTGAAAGCAACAATTCACATATATTCTTTTAAATTTGCATTATGTCTATGAAATTACGTTACAAATTGGTTGACCAATAATTAAAATCAAAAAAGATACTCCTCTTCCTCTAATTGTAACAGGTTTCAGTGGAAACATTCTTTCTCTTTCTAGATTTCATTTGAATCTTTATAGATGAAAAACTAAAATATTTAAATTCATTAATCACATCAGTTACAGATAGACGCTGAGGTATATCATCGGTCTCTATGGTATTATCGAATCTTCGTTGATTATTTCTATATATATGGTTCATTGGAAAGATTTGTCAATGTCCCATAAAACTGAAACTACAACGATGTTTCAATCTTCTGGATCTTTTATTCTTCATACAAATAGGACATAAAAGTTTTCCCTTCATGCTCCTTCCAAACATCATTGCATAAGTCAAAAAATCATTGATCATCCACATAAGCACATCATGCATCTTAAATATGTCTTTCGAATATGCATCATATGTGCGCACACCCACATACTAAAGAAGTTTCAACTCTTTTATTAAAGGTTTCATGTATACGTAAATATCAATGTCGGGATCAGAATGTCTAGATATGAGTATACTCATGAAAGTGAAAGGTTTTTTCATACAAAACCATGGGGGGAAGATTATAAATGTGTATAAAAACTAGCCATTTGTTGTGCTAAATAAGAATCTGCCCAAATGGATTAAACTTTTCGCATGAAAGACCCAACCTCACATTATGCACGTCAGCTGCAAAATCAGGATATCGAGCATCAAATTTCTTCCATGAAAATCCATCCGTAGGGTGAACCAACTCATCATTGGTATTCTTTCTCTCAGTATCATTCCATCTCATTTTTATTGATATTTCCTCAGACATAAAAATATTCTAGAGTCTGGGGATCAATGGAAAGTGCCACATTACTTTCTGTGGCACACGGGATGGTGTTCCATCAGATTCTGACTTCCAGTGGGATGTGCCACATTTTATACAATCATTTCGTTCAATGGTTTCCTCCCAAAATAAACTGCAATCTTTTAGGAAAGCATGAATTTTGTTTCTTGAAAATCCAAGTTCCTCAACTGACTTTCATGCCATATAGTGGTTTGAGGGAATATCTACATCATCTGGAAGTAAATCCTTCAAGAAAGTAATAATGTAATCTATTTCTCTATTAGAAATCCCATACATAGTTTTCCCATGAAACAATCAGATTAAAAATTCCAGCTTTTTCATTTTATTGCATTGTCGATATACTGGAGTCGTGGCAGCATCATTCAATTTTTTCACCCTCACAATATCATCATTTTCATTAGATACATAATCTGTCCACATATAGAAGTCTTATTGAGTCGAAATCCTTTATTTTTCATGATGAAAAATAAACAGAGACCAGTCATCAAACATATTCTCTAGTCCATTCCTTTCATTATAATCATCAGAAATTTGAGATTTCATTTTCTCCCCATTGTGATACCACACATATTATTTTTCATGAAAAACATATTTGGTTATATGGTAGATAACTTATTAATGGATCAACCAAGTTCTATCAACACAATTAGAACATGGGAAGTGTATGCGACCACTATCTGAAGCATTGTGAAATGAAAAATCTAAAAATCTCTCCAAATTATTTTGAAAATCGCTTGAGATTTGATCGGTTTCATACATCCAACTTCTATCCATTCTGTAAAAAGAATTGTTATAAGTCATTTTGTCATAAGTAATTCAACAAGGTTGATGTTTAATCGAAAATATATTTAATGAATAATGACAGTGATCTTTCTAGATAGTGAAATAAATGGAGAAAGGTTGAGAATATAAGGATATCCATATAACTAGCTCTAGGGGGTGGGGGTTGTCCAAGGGGGTGGGGTGGTATCCAGGGGGTTGTCCAAAGGGGTGGGAGGGTTGTCCAGGGGGTGGGGTGGTGTCTAGGGGGCTTCCAAGGGGGTGGGGTTTCCAGGGGTGGGGGTTGTCCAGGGGGTGGGGTGGTGTCTAGGGGGGTTGTCCAAGGTTTGGGGCTATTAGGGGGGTTTCCATGAGGGTGGGGGTGTCTAGGGGGCTATCCAGGGGGTGGGAGGGCTATCTAGGGGGTGGGGTGGTGCCTAGGGGGTTGTCCGGGGGTGGGGGTTGTTCAGGGGGTGGGGTGGTGTAGTTACCAGGGGGCTTTTTTAGGGGGTGGGGGCTGTCCAAGGGGGTGGGTGGTGTCCAGGGGGATGTCTAATGGTGTGGGGGTGTCCATGGGGGTGGGGTGTCCAGGGGTGGGGTGGTGTCCAGGGGGGTGTCCAAGGGAGGTGGGGGTGGAAAACTCCCCTCCCTCCCTGGACAGCCCACACCCCCCTCCTAAGTGAAATTTGTTTAAGAAAATCATCATCAATTTTCATATCCCATCCAACCATACCATACCACCCAAGGAATACCCTATAACTCAGAAATATCATAATTTTATACACAATCTCAGAGGAAATAATCAATATATGGCCAATATCATCAGCCAACCTCATCCACATCCCAGCATAACACCCCTCTAGGTTGTAACCATACCCCATAGGCCACAAGGAACTCGCATAACAATTTCCAACTTACCCAACTCACTCAATAATATAACCCCAAATAGTCACTCAGACCATTATCCCATTCAAACACATTCCATGTACTACATGAATAAAAAAACTAATAATGTCACCATATATGTTCTTAGAAATAGGTGTCAATACAAAAAGTCTACCAAAAGAAAACCACACTAAGACAACATCTTACATTTATCAATAGTGACAGCAAGATAAATAATACAAATCAACGAAATATTTTATCACATTATACATGAAATCGATGAATCATATTTCTACTACACCATACATGAAATCCCCCATAAAACTAGATTCATTATACAACCAATACCTCTCATAATTGAGATAACATAACACACAAAAAATAGAACCACAATTATTCAACACCTCAAATGGTTTTTTGCTATCCACATGGAACACTAGAATGACTTATTGTAAAAATGGAAAGGATTCCCCCTAGAAGGAACTTATACCCAAGGCCCCCATAACATTAAATAATATAAAACCCCACTCTCATGATCATCTCTTGTATAAGGGTCTTATGGAAAGGGAACGTGATAGGAGAAATAGAAATACAGGAAGAAGCAGACCACATGGATCTCGTTTAGGCGAAATCAAAATAGATAACAAAAAAATAGATGCACTATATTCCACTTACATATTTGAAGTTTAGAAGTAAAGAATTGCCTAATTGATTGGAGAGAGAGATTTGAGAGATAAATTGGGGTGAAGAGAGAGCATCAGGAGAGCGTTGGGAGCGATTAGGTTTATGGATGAAATCGTGCGGAGGGATTCTAGATGTACTACTATTTAGGGAAAATTTTCCCAACGATTTGTTAAAACCATTGGTAAATAGTGTATTTACCAATGGTTTCTAAAAACCGTTGGTATATATAGCTTTTCCCAATGGTTTCAGTAAACCGTTGGGAAAATATTGTTCTCATCCCATTATCCCAATGGTTTGAAGAAACCGCTGGGAAAAATTAAGTATACCAACAGTTTATTCAGACTATTGGTATAAAAGTGTTGGGAAAACACAATTTTCCAACATTGGAATAAAAGTTTGTGATAGGGATGAGTATGTTCTCAGTGATGGATCAAGTAGGGATGTGGTGGTGGGATATATTCTTTGGTTTTGTGGGTTTTTTCAACTTAAATAGTTATTTCGTTGCTCTTTGGGTGGTGGTTTTTTTTGATTTAGACCAAGGATCAACATTTTTATTGTTCACTATGGTGGTAATGGACGTATAAATAAATTTTTAGTGTATTGATTAAAAGTTTTTGGTGGTTCTTGGGAATAGAAGTGTAGGTTTGGGAGGATTTATGACTTTCTAGTTGAAAACTATAAAATAGAACAATATGAATCAGTGTGAGATTTGGTTTATAAATAAAATTAATAATATTAAATAAATTTTCCTTATTGATATTAGTAGAATGGAATAGGTTTAGCTAGATGTAAACATGTGTCAAGGGATAACATTGAGAAATGGGTGAATTGTCATAATTCACATTATGGTGTGATCCAAGTATTTATAACTATTTAAAATTTTTGACATGACACCCTATGATGCATCATGAAATTTCTAAATTATCAAGACTCTATATTGTTGAAACTTGGTTTTTCTAAAGCATTGTGTCATAGAATAGATCACCACAGTGAAAACAAATACTTGAAGTTTTGAATATCCTAGATTATGGGAAATATTGTATCATGTCTATGCCCTCGTGAATATTGGGAATCATTTTTTATCCTCTGATTTATGTTTTATGACATGTCCCAAAGCATTGTTATATGACTTATCATGAACAGGTCAAGTGGGTCTTTATAAGGTATGGTTGCAGCATAAGTGTGATGCCATGAAATTTTGTTTCCCTCAGTTCAAGAATATATTTGATGATTATAGTGTTTCATGTGTCCTTATTACAAAATCAATAGTAATATGAATGTGTAAATATGTTATTGTATTGTAGCCTTGTTGGATTCATTGTGATTGTGTTTACTTTAAAAATAACAATATTAGTCTTTCAATCACTAAATTTTTTTCTTTTTATCTCTAATATGGTACTATAGAAGAGTACCTTAAAGTCTATACTATGAATAGTTTCCTAAAAATAAACTTAACTAAAAACCTAATTTCAATGAAAAATAAAAAACTAAAAATAAACATACCTATGTTGCTTATAGTTCAAAATTTTTGTTAAAGTCAAAATCTTTTCATACCTAATTTTACTCATTCAAATAAATGGGAAAGGATAATCCCCACTTGATAATGATCAAGTTAGTTATTGAGTCTATGTTCATTTACCTTGAAGGATGGTTACTCATTTCTTTGAATCTCCAAAAATCAATGTGGGAATGTTCTTATTACCATGAAAGGGCTCGACTAAATTAACATGAGTTTACCAAGGAACAAGTTGGAAAGTGAATTAAATTTAATTTAATTATCACTTGGGTGTAACTCATTCCTTTGGATCTGTTGGCCAATATATAAATGTTTAATCATTATAAATGGTTTCAATATCATAAGCATGTCTCTAGATCTATTCAGGCATTATAAGCCACACAAGTATATTTATACCAAATTTATCTTATATTAAATTGATATATTTGGTTATCCAATGATGTTTTTAGTTAAATCCACCAGATGGTGGAATAATTTCTCATATATAATAGAATTCATAAATTTCCAAAGATTTATTGTAGGATTTTTTATTTCATTTAGGGATTTGTCTAAAAAATTATTTAGATTTCAATTTAACAGTTCCAGTTTTCCACTTTTTAATGATGGTATGGAGTACTTGGGTTATATGGAACTCTATATTTCTTCATCACTACTCTTAACATGTGGTTATAAAAAAATTCCATGATCACTAATAGGAATTTTGGGAACTCTAAAACTATAAAATTTATTCTTCTTTATAATTTTAGTCTATAATATTTTTTGTTGGTTGAGGTGTCTTTTACTTTAATCCATTTTTAATTGTATTCAACAGATAGAAGGATGTATTTGTGGTCAAAATATTTGTGGAAAGTACCCATTATTTTTATTCTCCGTAAATAGAAAACCATAAACTCCAAGATGGAATGTTTTAGTATCTCATATCTCTTTCTAATATTTCACGTTCATTGGAAACAATCACATTCTTCCCAAAAAATCTATGAATCCATATGAGAAGATGTATAAAAGAATCCACTTTGATATATCTTTTCTAATATTCTATAAAGACCATAATGTCCTCTCATATGTGAGGTGTGAAAAAACTCCCAAATGTTTTTCAATTCATTTTCAATCATGAATCAGTGAATAAATTTTTTTATATAATATTTTAAAAGAAAATGACCATTTAAAAAATAATGTTAAAATTAATCTATGAACCTTTTCCACTATTTATATACCAATTATGGATAAAATATCCTAGCCTTTAAATAATTCATGATTCTAGTAAACTATGATAGTATCATAGGCTCCACTATAAATAATTGTTCATTCAAAAATTCATCCTTGATCTCAAATTCATTATCACCACTGAAGTGGGTAAATCCATCCTCAAAAGAGGAAAATAATGATATTATATGAAAATTTATTGTCTTTTATTTCAATATAAATCTTACGAAGTAATAAAATCCATAGTATCAAGTGAGTTTTATCTTCCTTCTTATTTAGTAAATAATTTAGTGTTGCACGATCCATATAAACCACCACTTTAAAGAGTACATGATAGTGATATAACCTATCAAAAACGATCATTGTAAGAAACTCCTTATTCATTATGGTGCAGTTAAATTGCTTCTCTGTAAGAGATTGACTCACATAGTAGATATGATATAAGATTTTCCCATTCTTTTCCATATAATTTTTACTGCTATATAATCACTCATATCATAAATAATCTAAAAGGGATCCTCCTTATTTGAAGGTAGTATAATAGTGGTAGTGAATATCCTTGAATTCATATCCTTTGAGGCTTATTTATAACTTATATCATAATATAAATCAAAATTATTCATAAAAATGTGGTTTATGGGTCAAGAAATATGTGAAAAATATTTCATAAACCTTCTATAAACACTAGTATTCCCCATGAAGATTTAAATGTTCCTCATTATTATAAGTTTTGGAAACTATTTAATCACATTTATTTTAATTGAAATGAACTTTATCATATCTTTATACATTTAGTGGATATATGAATATTCTATCATTTACCATTAATGTATATTCACTTGATTTAACACAAGAAATGTCTTGTCATATCTCTCCAAAATAAATTTGGGGTTTTTGCGAGACACCTCAAATGATCATCTTTAAATAGAGAAATGATTGATAAATACTTTGAGAAACTCCTTTATCATCCCATGGAAAATATGTTTCACACACTACTTAATGGTGTTTGATGCATTACATATATTGAACAACATGTGTTGGTAGGAAAACTTTTCATAGCATATTGTAAATATTTCTTCCCTTATTATTCTAGAGCTATTATAATTTAAATTAACATGGATATCCATCTAGGAAACAGTAATACTTATTTCTAGATAACGTTTCATGTATTTGGTTGGTAAATGGTAAGGTTAGGTTCTATTTCCTATTTGAATCATTTAGTCCCATATAATCGATACAAAATCACAACCCTATCACCATTCATGTGGATATTAGATCATCATCCTTATTAACCACTATCATACCAATTTTCTTATACATGGATAGGTTCAATATAATACATTCATGATCAAAAATTGGGTAGATGATTCTGACATCCAAGATTTTTAATACCTTATTTTTACCACTTTATTCATTAAAGGTGTTAACATTCATTATGTTAGCCTTATTGTATTCTTTCTATCTTCAAGTTTCACATTCTATATAAAATTGGAAGAATTTATCCCTTTGATATCAGTAATGTTCCATAAAATGTCCTTATTCATTTATCCTAACACTGAAACAAATTGGTGCTCTTACTCCTTTGGTACCTTGACATTATATATTACTAATAAGTCTTCTTATTCTCCCAAAAATGATTACCTGGGGTTTCTTAGGAGTTTCTTTAGCTATAATTGTAGTGGATTCATAATTGAAGGAACCAATTCCATAAAGGAATCCCTTGATAAGTTCTAAACTATTGTAAATCCTTATTCTTAGTCTAAATCTTCACCATTATCTATTCTGATTTTTTTCCAGATTATCAACAATCAATTACATTAATGATTTTTATTATTCCTCTTATATCTCTAGTGGTTCATATCCTTATTTAGAGATATTTATTGCATGTAAATATTCAAATTCATCTATTTTATTCACTACTTTTATAATATTAAACTAAACTTTATCCTTTATAGCTTAGAATGTTAATTTACATTAATTAACAATTATGAGTTCTTTAAAAGTGGATATGAAATTGTTACTAGTAAATATTAGCACCTATCCCTCTTTTTCTATATTTAAAATGATAAAATAATATATAAAAATGAATTTCCACTTTTCACCAAGACATCCTAAATAATTATAAAGCAATACTTAACAGGTCAGTTAAATAGTTGAAGAAAAACTATTATCATCTTCATATTACTTAGCCAAATATTATTGATTACATTTAGTTGAAGAGAAAATATCTTTATATCCTATTTCAAGCTATGATTTTCCATTTAACCCTTTATATGAGTTTATATATATACAATAACTTCATTTGGTACTTTCTTCAAATAACCCTTGATTTTAGAATCAAGATCATGGATTGATTTACCACTAATCTTCTCTTATTTACAGATAAAACTTTCTTTATTATAGGAATAATAATTAATTAATTAATTAATATAACTACCATTCTGAATACCTTAAATTATTGATGATTACTCCAACTTCTTTTTAATCTTTTTCATCTTCTTAGACTCTTTCTTTTTCTTGTTTTCTATAGTCTTGGAAGAAACACCCACATGTGTAACAAATGGAATAAAAAATAGATTTTATATCAAAGGATATTCTTTAACCAACTCTTCAAATATCTGATTCATCAACTTTGATACAAATATTGGTTCAAGTAAACTTTGATCCAATCAAAGGGAAGAAAATTTGATACCATTTGAAATAACCCTTGGGGTCATTGTAGACACCTTAGGGGTGGATGAGGTATAGCCTATTTTTACCATATTTTGATCAATCCATTAAGCATTTACCCCCATTATAATTTATACCTTTTTTATATATTAGTATATTAATTAATATAAACTAATTTTTACCCAATAATAAACTAACACAGAAAATTAAATTAAAGTAATAAATAAGGAACACATTATATATACAAGGTTCTTATCAAAAACCTACTCATTTTCATGATTGGTTGTTCACCCCTTTCATGGTATCTCCACTATAACTAATCATTAACTATAATGGTTGGTGATTCACACACCTACATATATTTTCAC
Organism: Viscum album; assembly: GCA_963277665.1. Taxonomy (NCBI): domain Eukaryota; kingdom Viridiplantae; phylum Streptophyta; class Magnoliopsida; order Santalales; family Viscaceae; genus Viscum; species Viscum album. The sequence goes on along the minus strand of OY728146.1, from coordinate 206,959,204 downwards.
CATTAATACACTTTTATGCTTATCATAAGAGTTATACAACCTCAACTTCACACTAAAATCAAAGGTTTTCACTTTATTTTATTTTAATAACCTAAGTCCCATAGGTTTCATAGTATATAAACATGTATACACAAGTTTTTTCTTTCTATATCCCCTTTTAATTCAATAAATATATCTTCACAGGATGCTTAAACATCTACAAGATTAATCTTTTTATTCTCACGCAGAGTCTTCGACTTCCATTAGTTCTTTAAGAATACCTCCTTCCAACCCAATCTCTGATTTCTACTCAAATATAGATATGTAAAAAATTAGTTTATTGGAATATCAACTCCCTAATCTCATGTCATATTATCAAATTCATCATCTTATCAATATATTAAAGATAAAAACTAATGATCACAAATATGTGTAGTAGGTATTCGTGCCAAAAACTTCCTTTCCCTTCATCATTTATAAATATCTTACTATAATATATCCTATAGAATTCTTCTCTTTCATGAGATTTAAAAACAAGATGATCTTTACTACATAAAAGATTAAATTTTTAATTTTTAATTTTTATCTTTGAGGGTTATTAAATTATTTTCCTTATCTCAATATCCCAATATTCATAGGTTCAATTTACTTCTCCCCCTATATCTCTCATATTTTCTATAGTTCAGTAGAAATATATTCTATTTATTTTCAATTCTAAAATTTATAATGAATTTAAATTCCCTTAATCTCTATTAACATTTTCTCCTACCCTTTTCATGTGTGGTTTTTACCATGATCCTAATATTACATTTTCCCCTTGATAGTTGTATTCTATACATTTATGGGAATTCCATTTTCTTTTCATCTCACATTTCTAATTTTTATCTACCAAAAGATATTCTATACACTTCAAGTAGTATTTTCTATTTATTTCTCATCTTCTTCTAGACTTATCTCCACTAAATTCCACAACTAAAACTATCAACATGGATGTAAAAAAATAATACAACAAATTCTCTTATAGCTCAAATCATCTTGATTTTTATCATGTTCAGTTCCTAATAATTAATATAGAGCCTCATTGATATATCATTCTTCTTAACCAAAAAAATGTGTAACCAAAGTTGAGATTATTTTCTAAATGAATCATTTATCAATATTAACCTATATTTTCTTCATTAATTCCTAAAACTCAATTAGGGAAATTATATATGGAGTTATTGAAATAGTAGTTGCTCCAGGTAAGAGATCTATTTAGAACTCAACTTTATAATTCTATGGAATAAAATGAAACTAGTTTAGAAATATGTCAACCCCCCCCCCATATAAAAGGTATATCATTGATGTTTATTTTATCCCCCATCATCTAAGATAAACTCTCCTTTTGAAAAGTAATCAACACCCATACAATAGATGGCATTCCTATCAAAAGTTCATTTTATCATCACAATGATATATGATCCTAAATTGGTTTTGAATATCAAAAGTAACTTCCCTTCCCAGGATATTGATGTGGGATTTATGTATAGAAATCCAATCCATGTCTAAGATAACATCAAATTTAAATAGAGGCAGAATAGTGATATTTTCATGAAGCACATTCTGAAAAAACTTCAACTAGAGAATAATCACATACTTGAGATGAAATTATCATATCATTAAAGGATTTTTAAATAAATTTCAACATATCATCATTGAGGAAAAGAATTATAATTCCAAGTGACTTTTAATGATATAATGGATTTAATATAATGAATCTCAAATAATATAATTCAATATTTGATCACACCTATTACCACCTTAACTTCATTGTTCTGTCTTTAATCCCATGCTAAAATCCAAATGGTTATCATGGTAATCATGAATATTTGATCAAAGTGATCAATAATTTATAGGATATATAAATCATGAAACATTATTTTCAAGCTACAACACCTTAGGTTTTACCTAGCTCATTCATGGTCATTATATATTCAAATCCTTCATAATGATTTATAAAGAGTTTGTAAATTTTCTAAAATATATCCTTTGAGAGAGTCGATCTAGGAGTGCAGAAAGACCTGTTGTCATACACCAGGTGAATATCGAGTCAAATCCCAGTTCACCCTTTTTTAGAGTTATAACCCCTAAGTACTACTACACCAAATCCAATTCCAATTTCAGTATATAGAAATAGATTAAATTTCTTAGAAACCACTTTCTTTGTCCTTCACAAAAATGCCAGCACATTTTCTAAACATTGAATTGTCCATATGGTTCTCACTAAATTATTATCATCCTTTTTGAAAAAGATTAATTAAAACATTCTATGATACCAACTATAGAGACCCATACTTTCATACATAAATATTATACATTAATAGATAAATATTTATTACATAACATAAAAATCCACACTAGAATCATATAGGTCTAGTGCCTTTGGAAACATGGATGCATAAACTACTAGTTCATAAGTAAACTACATAATATCTCTTTATGTTATTCATAACTATCACTCTTCTTAGAAATATCACACTTAATAAAATTCATTATGACCGAGGAAAGAAAAATTTAATAAAGGTTGATCTCAAATTCTCAGTAAGGGTAAACAAGAGAGATTTTGATATATTATGAGAATAATATAACTAGAACATGAGAATAACATTTGACACCCATAATCTATAGATCATAGATCATAAAATTGAGTCATGGCATAAATATTTTTAGTTAGTAAGACATGAGTCATAAAACAGATCAAATAACATGAGTCATGAGATCATAACATTGGACTAATACATGGATTTGTGGCATACACATAAGTATAAAAAATATTATATCAAGGCTACCTTCCAAGACATTCATAACATTTTAGGATTTTTCTAACAACCCATGTACCTAATTTTAGATTGGAATATTCTCTTGTGTACCCCCTTTTGTGCTTGGGATAACCTCTCATGTACCCTCTTATGATCTTAGGAAAACCCCCCATGTACTTTTTTTTGTCTCAGGATAACCTCCTATGTACCCATTGAGCTTAAAGAACATTAATCTTTACGGAATGAATTAAAGGGACATAAAACTTCATTCCCATCTATTATATTAATAAAATAATATATATGCATTCCACAAGATCATAAAATATTAATCATATTATAACCCATATAAAGGATATGGGTTTCATAAACATTTCATTATAGCATAAACTGTGGAAAAGAAATGGGTTTCATAAACATCTTGTCATCATAATCATAAAACATCAGCAAAAATAATAGGGATGGTAAAATTGGATCATATCCCAATTATAGAATAATTATAATCAAGGTTTTTTCATTTTTCAATAGAAAACCCCATTTAAATATCATTAAAAACATTCGAGAATAAAATACAATTTCCACTTTGGAAATAAATTTTTAAAATATAAAATTTTCATAAATATTAAAAGAAAACCTTTTCTTTTAAAATTAACTTGTAAGATTAAAAATTAATCTTTAAAAAATTTAAAATTCATGATGGAGATAAATTTTATTCATTCCATACACATTAAAACAAATATTCCATTTATATTTTCATTAAAAAGAAAAAAGTGCCCCATCTGGAAACCAAAAAGAAGATTTATTTTAAACCATTTTGTAAAAAGTTAAAAAATGGGGAAATTTTATTTAATAAATAATTGGAGAGTATAAAAATCATTTTTTAAATTTTTTTTAAAAAACATGGATGTGGAAGAGGCTGATTTTTGACGGAAGAGAGAAATAAAGTCGATTTTCCTTAAAAATAATATTTTGGGATCTTAAGAACCTAAAGAGTGAAAAATTAGAGGAAAACATATAATTTCAAGAAATTAATATAATAAAATAAAATTAATTAGTTTATATATATATATATATTATATTATTTCATTTTTAGAAATTTAATAATAGACATCTCAAATAAATAATGAGATTATAATATAAAACCCTTAACACTTTGGAATCCATTGAATAATAATCCCAACGAAAGAAATAACAATGGATAGATATTTATATCCTATAATTTTCATGATAGGAATAATAAATGACATTCATTGGTATTATATACACTAAAAAAATAATCAAGTGGTGTAAAAGGCATGTGTCCCACAAAAATAACAGTGAGACAAAAATCCCTTACCTCAAGTCTTAACTTCCTTCATAAATGTTCAAACCTCCTTTATAATAAATATAGTTTTATTATAAATATATAAAATAACCATAAAAAAATATATCATACCTTATTTTATTTACTTATAGTCTTTTATCACCCATTTTTTGACAATTATTTGTTAAATTTGCTATTTCGGAAAATAATTATTCCATTTCTCATGTATGTATTGGTTTTGTAGTTAATTTATTTGTACTCTGGTCAAGATTATATCTTAAAGATAATTTAAATAAGAATATAAATATACTATATATTCATTATATAAAAATTTATATTCATCCATAAAATTTATATATAGAAAAATGAATTACACCATTCATGGAGATAGTTTGTCTTATATACGAATGAACATTGTTTCCATTTTCTCAAAATATTAAAAAATGGAAATTAAATATTAATTAACCTTTATATAATAATTATTATATCATATATATCATATATATTCAATAAATATATCCTTATTATCATCCATGTCAGAATAAAATAGAAGACGCGTTATATCACTTTGTGGAGGCGGCAGTCCACATGTATGCACGAGAGACTTTATCATTTTTCAAAGAATTAAAATTTAATAAGGTAAAAGTTATATTATAATTATATAATATTAATTATTTAAATAATATAATATATATATATATATATTTTAAATAAATCATTATATCCATCTTTGAAAGGGAGTGACACAAAAACGAATTACATCAGTTTGTGAGGCAGTAGTCTGTTGTACACATGATCAACGGTTTCATTTCCCATTTGATGAGGGATGAGATATATATAGGTTATTTAATTAAAATAATAACATATCAATATATTTAATATACTATTTTTTTATTTCATAATATTTTGATAAAATGTTAATGAGGTAGAAAAATAAATAAAATGAAAATCCATGTTTAAGAACAACACCTCTTCTTCGTAGAACCTCTTTAGGTTTATGCATAAAGTATTCCTAGGATGGTTTTATGATAATGAAATAGACTCTATATAATGGGAAGATAATTAATTAAGGTATTTTTTTATTTTCTAAAACAAATGCAATGGAAGTGTGAATAAATGAGAAAAAGAGGGAGCCTTTTATAATTGAGGTGAGTGGAATGGTTGTAATTTTTCAAATTTTCACAATAATTCCATGTAACTATCATGAAAAAAGGATATAAATTTTTTTAATAATAATATTATATTATATGAGGTAAAAATATGTCTATAAAATAGAAATTGGACAAGTTTTTAGGTCATTTGAACCCTTATATCTTTAGCTTAACCACCCAGTAAACTGATTTGTACATTAACTATGGTAACATATTTTACTATTTTTACTTTTAACTATGATAAAAAATTAAGTTGAAAATATTGAATAATAATAATTATTATAATTCCAAATATTTAATACATTACACCAAATTCAATTCATTTATGTGTGAGAATATAATTTAAAATTAAACCCACAAACGAGATGCAAAGTGGTTTTCCAATGAAAAAGTTTTCATAAGTATAAAAAGTTGTTATATAAAAATTAAAAATTAAATAGATTAAAATAAAATAAATTTTATTAATAATAATAAAATTTTACTAATATTTCTTTTAAAATATTTTAAAACAACATGAATCTTTTTAAATTATTTAAATGAAAAGGCATATTTTAATAAAATTTAGTATTTTCAATATTCATCGAAAAGTTAATATTTTTAGAATATTATCAAAAGTTAACTCTAACATAATTTTTTACATGTTGATTTAAAAAATTAATTTAGTTTTTTCAAATAAATTTCCTAAAATTAAAAAAAATACTTTTAAAATATGTATGAAAAATGCAATGAAACCGCTTTTTAGAATAATATCGTATTTATGTATAAAAATAGATTTATTATTATCTCATGCCTAAGAAAGAAATTTAGATGAATTATAAAAAAATTATTGAATATAAAATATTTAAATTTTATTATAATAGTTAACTAATAATTACTAATATAATTTATTAATAGAAAAACACTTTTCATGCATAAAAATAGTTTTTTCATTAAAAAAATTCTTTTACTTTCACATTATTTTTTCATTTGATAATAATTGAATTTATATTATACATGTGAAAAACATATAATTTTCATAATTTAGTTAGTCTTATTCATATCCTTCAATTTAAAAGTTAGGTTATAATGGTGTATTATATTATCATTCATTAAAATAAAGTGTTGCATGTAATGAAAGATTTAAAGAAATTAAATTTATTTGAAAAATATATTTCATAAAATATTAGTTTATTACATTCTAGGCCTCTTTATTTTTCATATTTTCCATTATACTATATTAAAACTCCACATGTTTGAAAAAAATAAATAGATTCAATCTCTTCTATTTATTTATCCTCTTAAAATAAATATTCAAATATGCAATTCATAAACTCAAATAAAAATACCTCTATAAGTAAACATAGATCCAAACCGAGGGAACCTGCTTTAATACTAGTTAAAATGAACCTTAGGATCATTTTAGACACCTAATAGGTTTATAAATTAGGTGTTTTTTATCTGTTAACAAATTATAATAAATTCTTTAAGTATTTACCCCTTGTAATTTTCACCTCAGTTGCCTATAAATAAAATATGATTGAATTTGAATGAGATTTTACACAATAAAAAACTAACACAAGAAATTTAATTAAAGAAATAAATAAGACACATGATATTTTTATAAGACTTGCCTCAAAGAACTAATCCTTTTTATGATTGGTTATTTTTTCCAAAAAAAATTCTCTAATATAATCAATCGTTGACTATAATGGTTGTTGTTTCACACATCTGCACAAAGTCTCACAAGAATACACTTAAATATTTACCATAGGGATTTCAAAACCTCAAACTTATACTAAAATATCATCTTTTCATATTTTTATACTTTTATACCTTGAATCCCACAGGTTATTTGGAATATCAAAATGTATACAAAGGTATAGTATTTTTAGTGCCCCTTTGATCTCGATTAATAAATATGCTTAGTATGACTCAATGTCAATTTTTCTAATCTAAATCATCCCAAAAAGTGACTTTGACTACCTCTATTTCTTTAATAATACCTACTTACAAATTAGCCTCTGATTTCTACTCAACTCCATATCTATAATAGAATCAGTTTATTGGATTTGAACTCACTAGGCTCATGTAATCTTCTTGAGCGTAGAAACTCATTAGTATATGAAAGACTCAACACTACTGATCAAAAATATATACAACTCATTAGATTATCCTAAACCTATTATCTATTATTATTTTATAATGTTTTTATAATAATGGTTGTCATAGGATCCTCCTGTTTCTTTATCTTTGATAACCATATGATCTTCAATTTAGGACTAGATCAGTCGTATATTCTTCTTCTTTCTATTCTATAGTTCCTTAGTTTTTATCCTTTGATTAAGATCTTGGTATTCAAAGGTTTAAACAAATTCTCTCTCTCTCTCTCTCATTTTTCAACTTATACATAGGTTAGCATAGATATATTCTCTATATTTTCCAATAGAAAATATCTAATTGATATTAGTGCCCATTGTCTCTATTCACCTTTTATCTCACCTTTTTCCTATGTGGGTGTTCCCATGATCTAAATATTTCATTTTCTTCTAAATAGTTTACTCTTATATATTTACACAAATATCCTATTATTTTCCCATCATCTTTACCATTTTTCTCATTCAATATATTTTTTAGATACTTCCAATAGCAAGCTCACATCCATTTTCATCTCCTTCTCACCATATCTCTATTGAAATTAATAGCTCAAACAATATTCATGGATATATAAAAACTATACAACAAACTAACTTGCATCTCAAACATATTCTTAACTATTTTAAATACATAAACCAGTACTTCACAACTTAACTCAACTTAAATAACATTAATCACTTGAGAAAAAATATATATCTCATTTAAATCAGTCCCAACATTAATTTTATATCATTTTTTTATATTTATAATTATTAAGCTCATCTAATTCATATTCATATTTAATCTTCTTCATATTTTTTAATTTCAAAATAAATTATATTTTAAATTCTACTAGAATATGTTCTTACTTTGATCATATTCACTAATATTTATGATAAACTTCTCAAAAATTCAGTTATTCTATCACATTAATTTTATAGTGGTTTGATCCATAAATATAATTCTAAGTATCTTCACATTTAATTCAAAATTATGATCATAATTTATGTATTTCAAATATTATCATTTTAAAATCATATATAGATAAAATAGTTATAGTATCCCATAATAATCATAAAACCAAGAATAGATCATGGATATTAAATGATTTATGATGTTTTAAAAAATTTATAATGGCTTAGGCATCATCCCAAGTAATTTTCCTCATTAGATATTAAATATGGAATCTTAATATTTTTCCTGTAGAATTCTAAAATTTCTCTAAGTATTGATGCCTATACATGCTAAATTTATGCTTAAATAGATTGATCCCCTAGTATGATGATGCTTAAATACATGAACATGATGTTTACATGGGAATTATTTATGATTATGTAGAGTGATCCTTCAAAAAATTATTCTTATACATCCTTTCATGATGTTTACTTACACACCAAATAATATTTATAAAAAAGTATAGATAGTCCTTATGAATATATAAAATGATGCTTAAGAACAACTCAAATCATCTTATATGATGGTTATAGAGAAGTATATCATCTATACACAAGTTTTTTCTCTGCTATGTTGCTTAAGTAAAATTATAAATATAGAAAAAATTCAACTCTAAAATCTATATTTTTTTAATTAATCTTAGATTATCTTCAATACATCTCAGGTACTCTTCAATCACTTAAAAACAACTTTGGGAATATATTAAATCTTTAAAAACTATACTACATGATTCCCAAGAACTCTTTTATTATAAAAATTCAAATTATATTATTCTCAAAAACTCTAATTCACATCAAGCATAAAATTCTAGCTAAGTCACCTCAAATTATCATCCAAGTGTTGTTTCTTCCCTAAATTCAATATCCAATATTAACAACACATAAGGAGGATTTTTTATAACACTTTGAGCCTTCAATCACCACAATAAGTTGGATATTCACTCAGTTAACATCATAACTTAAATAATTTTATATTAGGAAGCACTTCACACTTCTAAACTATAGTATACTACACATTTACACACAAACTGCATGTCTTAGAAGTTAGGATTAGCAAAGTCAATATACTGATGTGAGGGTTTTTACACTAAGAATCCACCTTTTCTAAACTTCATTTCCAATATAAGAAACTCCCTTTAAATATCTAATGGAATCCAGTATATCACCTTTACCCATACATTTTGGGTGGATCCTCCAATCTTTATGTAATGGGTAGATTTTATATCATTATCCAATCCTTCATACTCATTGACAACAAACACATTGATATGATCTATTAAAAAACACAATTAGATACCAAAGGTCACTTAACTTTTAAAGTATGTTATCGTGTTACAAGGCCTTACATTTATGTTTAGGTTTTTTAGTATTTTACACATTATCATTATTCTATGATTTATTTTATCAATTATATCCATTTATGTTAATTATTATTTCATGATATATTATGGATATCATGATTATGAACTGATGTATGCTTAGCTCATTTAATAATATAATCGTTACAGAGAATCGAAGATCACTATTTTATTTATATTTTACTATTTTCATAAGATACCAAATTAAATTTTACATATGAGAATATATCATAAATCTAGTGTGATTATATATTCATTTATTAAAAGTAATATATGTATCATTTGTTTAAATTTTGTAATGATTATATATTTATAATTATTCCCTTAAGGATACTAAAATATATATCCTTGGGAAAAAACATATATAATCATGTATTTAGTAATAAATCAATATTATCTCATGATTATTATATCTAAATAATGTTTCATTTCGTGGGTGACATTTGATGACCAATGTTCCTCACCATTTAACAAATAGATTTCTTGGACTATTCTTCAGCCTTCCAGTTATCCATTAGAAATAAATTAATGGTCGATAGCTATAAAATTTATAATGTTTCACTAAGATATGATAAATGGTTAAATGGTATCCTTAATAAATAATAGGTCTATATTGATATCAGTTAATTTTTCTATCCATTTGTCAAGAGTTTTATTTTGGACATGCGTGAATGTTTTTTCAAGTTTATAAAACCATGTTTAGAGGTTGATTTACCAAGTTTGGGATTCATTTTTATGATTCCAAATGTGGGTTATTTCCAATTGGTGTTCCATTTCAACCTTTTCCTTCAATTTTGACATAATATATTGAGGTTTTACTTAACATCAATCAGTTTAGTGGATTAATTTTATTTTGATGTTAGTTATGTTCTATATTTTTTCTAGTGATTTGACATAATGTTTCCTTGGACCATGGGTATTGGATTATGTACTGATAGAGTTGATGAATTATACCTTCAATATTTTAATGGGATAAATGATTTATATGTTCGGTCCCATAGACTTATCTTATGATAAATGTGTCTATATGGAGAGTAATGAGCCTTATTTATTATGATGTTTTAAGATCCACTATCAACTGATTGACATGGGGATACTTTTATGACTTTGGTTTGGTTTAGGATTCATGAGTTCTTTACTCATACTAATGGTTTGAGGATTTATTATGTTTATCATGAGGGTTTCAATAAACTTGAACTTCAATCTCTTCTTTCGATGAATTGAGGATTGATATTTTTCATTGGATTTTCATTCACCTTGGTGGGAGATAAAATTTGTATTGGTTATGAAATATTGTATTTGGGTGGATTTATGCTTATTTTATCTATTTAAATATATCATTTATATAATTTATTTTTTGAATAATTATGGTTTTTGATATCTTTATACAATCTCCACCTATAATTTTAGGTTGAGTGTGGCCAAACAACCAATTTGTGGGTGATAAATTTGATAAATAACTAAGTAGGGTCATTTCCACTTCCAAATTATGATTATAGGATTTATAGATATAAAGTATCATTTCTTGGGTTACAAACTGCTAGATAGTAGGAGTTGGTATGTGGATATCCTTTAGTTGCTGTAAATTTTGGCAGTGTGTATTGTACCGTATATGTATCATGTGATTATGTCCAGCTTTATTGTAGTGAAATATAAATTAGTTTTAAGTGTTGTGGACCTCAACATGGGTGAAAGTTGAAATCATTGATTTTTTTGTAATACTCTATCATGAAGACATTAATATTATTTATTTGTAAGTTTGTCTTTAAAATTTGAAATAAAATTTTAAAATTTATATGTGTCATATCTAAACACACATAAAATGAATAATATTGGGATTATATTAAAAAAATAAACTTACCTTTATTTATTCTGTCTGTAGACTTTATCCTAAAAATATATTTATATCTTTCAGTATTTACCAATCCAATAAAAATCATGGGAATGTATTGGAGTTCTAAAATTTTGACATTATGTAAAGGAATTAAACTCTTTAAAAGAGATGAGAAGGTCATTATGGGTTGCTTTATAAGTAATCGTTAAATCCTGTAAATTTAACAGTATTAACCATTATTATTTTCCCATAATTTATTTAGATATTGATATAATATTATATAAATCAATTTAATATTCTCCCACTTGACTATTATAATATTAATACATGATGTTTTATAAATTTTTGACTATAATGTGCATTTATTTTTTAATTTACAAAAAAAAAATCATAATTAAAGATAATACCAAAATGAGTTGTGGGTGTTATACCTTAAATATTAAGAGGCCCTTACATGTACTAAAACATTGATATTTTCCTTATAATCATTTAAAATGGGATATATATATATATAATTAGACGAATTATAATGTACTAATTTAAGATTATACTTGTTACCATTATCTAATTCAATAATGTATATATATATATATAATATTACTCAAATAAAATTAATTAATGAGTTAAAATATCAATTGTAATAAATAGTCATCACATACACTTACTCAAAAATAATTCCCATACTTTCAACATATCCTATAAATTCCTTGGGTGGAAACCCTTAAATTAAATTGTCTAAAATAATGAGATCGGTGAGAATATATTCAAATAACACTTTGTATTTTTGAAATTCCACCCTAAAAGAAAATTAACTTAATTTTATGCATTTATGACCTTTATAATACTGTTTATTCATTGAATAAATCATAATTCTAGTATTTGAGAAATAATTTTTTTGGGTCTTAGCAACATTATAGATAATTTAATGTCCTCTAATAAATTTATGAAACTATGTAACATGGATTTTAGCCTTAAATTGTGATATAAATTAATCTTTTATGATCAAATAAATAATCACATATTCCTTTGTACTCTATCATGATATTTTTTTTCTTTGGAATAAAGATACACAAAACAAATTACAGACTTTCATAAATCACACCAATCGGTAAAGTCTGAATCAGAATATCCAATCACTACAAGCTAATTAAATTTCATTTAAGTACGCATGTAATATTTTATTCTTTGAAAATATGAAAATTATTTATTTACTTATCTATAATGATATAATAAAATCTATCTTTGGAATTTTATAAATATAAAAACTAAAAATATAATATTTTCTCTTATACATGTTTGAGTATACATCCTGCTTCCAGTGAATGATGCATATGGAATTACTTCTATATGATCCATTTAAAAAAATTGAACATGTGTTGAGACTAAATTTATAACCATTTTGAAATATAACATGTGATGTTGAAATTTTTTTATCCAAAATTGCTCTAAAATTTTATTAATATACACTTTTATAGATAAAACCAATAAACCTCATGATCAGTTATGAAATATTTCTATTATAATCATAGATTTTTTATCCAATATTATTTATTTAAAAATTATTAGAGAGTAATTTATTAGTCTTACTTAATAGACTGAGATAATATATATCAAGAATCATTTAATTAACATAAAAATCGATAATATAAGATTATTCCATCTAACCTTATGATATATTCATCGATTAATAGTGTTTTTATTAAATCCAAAGGTCACAATTGTATCATTAAAACTAAGATAACATTGTTGGGATATTTATTTAATTTTTTATATTGGATTAATTAATTTATATACCATTTATTTATATCCTTCAATGGAAAACTCCATTAGTTGATCTATATATACATCTTCCTCTAAGTTCTCATTTAAAAATGTTGTTTTTATATCTATTTATTATAAAAATAATTCATTATGAGCTACCAATTCCAAAATAATTCTGAAAGAATATTTCCTATAATCTAGTGATAAAGTTTCCTTATAGTATATCCCATCAATTATATTAAATCAATTAAAAATTATCCTAGACTTTTAACATTCAAGGATTCTATACAAGTTGAATTTAGTTTTAAAACCCCACTTATAAACAACTCTCTTTCATCCTTTATGAAATCCAAAAAATTCCCATTAATTATTTTATTTCATGGAAGTCAACTCAATTTTCATAACATGTAACCATTTATTATAATTATCATGATTAATGTTTTGTTCATATAAAATGGAGTCATTTTAAATGTTAAGTGATATTCTAGTTCATGTATATATATTTTATAGTCATCTAAGACAACTGGCCTTATTTTCCTTAGGTATATTCTTAACACTATTTTTTTGGTTCATATAGTATAATTTCATTATGGATTTAGAAAAAATATTATCTTTAATTATTATTATATGATTCATTAAATTGAGGAACAATAACATGTGAAGTTGGTGAAAATGATAATGGAACTTAAAATATAACTTTATTAATTTATACATTTTGTGGAACCTCACTCCCACTAAATTTTCTATTTTTAATAAATCTAGAATTTATAGTTTTAATAATTCTCATACTATAGTTAATACAATAAAATATATTCCAATTTTATTTTTATGTAGAATCGATGAAATGTCCATTGATTATTCTTGCATCTATTTTACTTTTATATGGATTATAAGGTCTTATTTATACCTAAAAACCTCATATATGGAAATGTATCAAACTATATTTTCTACCAAGATAAAGTTTAAGATATTTCATTGGAATTAATTTTCAAGGATCCATGTTCAATAAATATATGATGATTTTTGGAGAATATATCTACAAAAATAAAGGTAAAGTTTAATTACTCAACGTACTCTGAACCATATCTTGTAATGGTATATTACACCATTCTATTACCATATTTTATTATTTCATTTCTGAAATCATATTTGAGAACATATTACATGACTTTGAAAATGGATCATGGACTTTTCCACATTCATCAAATCCTATATAATATTCACTAACTCCATCAGACATTATAATATTCACTTTTCTATCTAATTTCCTTTCAACTTCCTTACCATAAAATTCCATGGAATTTATTTCCCATGATTTATTATAAAATAAATAGAAATATCTATATCAGTAATAATCATTAAAAAGTGTTGAAATATTTTTCCAAAATAAAATAATTAATATCACAAGGTACCCATATGTTGGTATATATGATATCAAGGAGTTGAGTGAATTTAGTAAAACTTTTATTTATATGATTTATTTTTTTCCTTTAATAAAATACTTAAAAAAATTTAGGTAAGTGAAATCAAAATCAAAATATTTTTTGATATTAATCAATAATTATAATATTTCTTTGGAAATATGGTTTAAATACTTATCCCAAAAAAAATACCATTAATTTACTAAACTATGTTTAGTACAAACATTGAAATGAATGGTCATAATAATTTTAGTATACAGATCATCAAGATTTATTTTATATAATTCATCACATTATCATTTAGATCCAATTATGTAGGTATTCTTAAATAAACTGAAATGTTAATTCTAAAAATTAAAAGTGTATCTAATAATATCACACTACTAGAAACTTGGGATATATCCATGGGAATATTACTATGGTAAAGAATAATCATAGCTATAGGTAACCTATAGCCATAGTCATTTTTAGTGTGTGGTATAGCTTGGAGCTCAAAGGGTCTATACCCACAATCAATATATGACTGTAGTTACAGGCTGACATGTAAAACAAATCATATTAGTCACATGGAAAACAACCTATGGATATGGTAAACACCCAAACATAGCTATAGGGAACCTATTTCTACAGTAATACTTGACTATGTTAATAATTTTGGATTTTAGGTACATGTATCTGTGGCCTCTGAGACCATTTCTATAGGGGGTTGATACCCATAGGCAGGCTATCCCATGGGTACAGGTGATAGGAAATTAATATTATTATTAATTTAATAATAAATAAAAAATATATACATTTTTTCAAACACACACACACACAGATATATATATATATATATATATATATATATATATATATTCTTTTCATATATGTTTATAGAATAGGTGTTAATGGAGTGGTATGGTGCCCTGGTACATCGAGAAGAGATGATGGTTCGAAACCTATTGGGGTATTATTTTTTGGGCTATATTTAAATATTAATGGAGCCTAAGGAAATAAGGTTTTACATGGAAGGAACCTATTTTCAAAAAAATCACCATGTAAATAGAACTCATATCACAATTTTAATTATATGTGGAAATATATAGATCATCCTTGGAAATGTCCTAATGGATATAGCAATTTTTATATTCCCCATGGGTGGCTCTAATTGTGGTTATAACCTATATCCATAGTTAATTGGGTTATATTAACAACAATTCTCCACTTATTTATCCAAAATTTATATTAGTTTCATGTTTTGAAAATAAAACCAAATTTATAGATATATTAGGTATATAAAAGGATTTTTATATGTCCAAATGATTTCTTGGGTGAAGGATTATATGATATGTCCCAACCACTTCCACTAGAACTTTCACTCTTTTCCATATGAAAATGAAATTTTTAACTAGGCGTCATATTTGGGTTGTAATAAATCATTTTTTTAATTTTAGAAACATGATTTTTAAAACCCAAATAAATACACCATGAATTATGTTGAAATTAATTTATGTATCATCCAAAATATATATAAGAAATTTTCATAGAATTATTTTCAAACCAATATTTTATTTTAAAACAATAATTTTGGACGTGGTCATATTTACCACAAAAGTGGAACTTGTATTTATTTCCAACATAAGGTTTTTTTATAGGAATCATTAAATTTCAATGATCATTTTCCCCTTATGTGATTCATTATACCATATTTCTTACCCCCTGATGATTCACATAATTAATTGGGTTGATTCATTAGTATGGTTTCCTCTTAAACTAACATACTATGCAATTTATGTACATTTCATTTATATTTCTTGGTATTATAGTTTATTTGAAATTATCCATACATAGAAGGTAATGAGTTTAGGATAATGTTTGTAATGAAATTTTTATCCACTATCATTCCCAATGACATTATTCTTGTTGTAATATTTTTCATTTCATTGACATGTTCACACATAATAAAAGAGACATAAAACTTCAAGGTGTTTATTGAACTCATTAATATCCTGAAAAGATATTTTCATACACTTGAGATTAGTCTGCTATAAATTTCATGCATTATTTATCACTTTAAATTTTTGGGAGATTCTACTTGATGTTTCCAGTGGTTCTTGTGAACATATCCATCAAACTAAATTTTCTTTTAACTTTTCCAGGTGTCATAATATAACTTTTTATCATCACTACTTTAATTCATAAAAATAGTGAGTTTCTCTACTCATAGTGCTAAATCAAGATTCAACACATGAAGATGAAATTTTATTTTTTCACTACAATAATATAACTTCTATACTTTAAAGATCAAAATAGTTAGTTAATCTAAGTGTAATGACATAGGAAATATAACTACAATATGCACATTCATAATATTAATGATTTGAATCATATATGAAAATACATTGATTCAAATAATAAATTACTTTTAACATAAAATGTTCACTAGTGTTCTCCTATGGGTAATACACTAATGAAAAGCACAATTTAGAACAATTAAATTAACATTATTCGAAAATAATAAATTAATTAATTATAAATTTCTATTATATTTAGATATATTTATAAAATTATCAATTCATATATATGGCCAATAATTATATTCATTTATTATAAGAATATAAAAATTGAATATAGACAATTAATAAATATCATATAATAATTGATTTCAATTTACACCAAAAATGTTATAATAATATCAGAAATTTATAAATGATTGATATACATTATTTCTCATAACATGGAAAAAATTAGCTTTATGATTTTACCACTTTGTTGATAAATGAATCTCATACTTTAATATTCAAAATATTAAACATTGTAACATAATATAATTTAAAATGAAATTAAATTTTAATAAACATAAATTAAATAAATCAAAATATCTATATCTATAATATATACTTCAAATATAAATTAAAAAAATTATAATTATATTAAATTCTATTTCATTATTCAATTTATTGTTATATAATTTTATAATCAAAATTATAAATAATGTAACACATAAAATGGATGTATATTAAGATGGTATGCTATAATAGAATACTCTTTTCCCATTTTAAAAAGTTTTTTCTCAGTGCTTGAATAGTTCTAAGAAATTTAATACTGATAAAGTCATTGTTTCTTAGTTATTTTTATCCCTAAGAGTGTGAGCCTTTCTATGTACATTGTTAGCACTAAGAAAGGTTATTATGTACTACTACAATCACTATTTAGTGTACAAATATCCTAAATATAAAAAAACCACATATATAAATATTGAAATTATTTTTAAAATAATTATAATACTTACCAAAATTAATATAATTTGAATAAAAATGTTTTTCATTATTTAACAATATATTTGTTCATTAAAACTATTATTTATTATTATAATAATTAAAAATTAACATTTATATTACGACATGTCATAATGAAATATAGTTTATTATTACATTTCAAAAATATATCCAAGATCATTATCTTAGAGTTTCATTAAAATATAGAATCTTGTACTTGGTTTTGAGCATTTAATGCATGTTTTAAAATTATTTATCATTTAAAATAGAAAATTCACTTAATGCCATTTTAACCATGTCAAACACCAAAATGTTGTTCAGTAGATTCTTACAGGTCACAAATGAATTAATGATTATTTATATATAATTTTATGAAAATAAAATCTCATTTTCAAGGTTTTAGAACATGAAAAATTTATTTTGAACTAAAATATCACTTTTAAATTGAGAACATGCACATTTAGTTGTATTGAAAACGTTGAACATTAAAATTATGTGATTTTTATTCCTACATTTCATAAATGAATCCAACATATTTTTCCTATAGTTTTATTCTAATTGTATATTATTTTCTCAATTTTAACCAAATAACATGTGTTTTGATATTCTCAGATAGTTCATATGAAAAATACACTTCAGGATATGAAAATTATACCATGTGTCAAAATGAAATCTAGTTTATTCTTATATGTCACAATTGAATCAAAAATCATTAAAATGTACTTTCATGATAATTTAAACTCATTTTATCTATTTTTGGAGTTTTTGACACATTTTTTGAACTAAAATATCACTACGAAATTAAAAACATACACTATCAGTTATATTAACCACACCATACATTAAAATGAATTTTTTTTATTCATACTGTTAGGATCACTTTACGATGGACACACTGCAAGGGGGGTAAATCAATGTGGGTGGCTTTTATTACTTTAAAATTTTATCATTTTCTTTACCTATGTTACTTGTTCAATAAATGGATCTCTTGTTGTATTAATCTATAATTAATAATTATGTAGATAAAATAGTAAACTGTAAAGGAAACTATGATTTATTAATGATGTTCACCTCCAATATGGATGACTAAATCCTTGGTGTATGGTGGTTATTATGCCACACACACAGATTCTCTTTTATTATCAATAAATGCATGAGTAAGGGAATGGACTAGGACTAAATTTCTGAGCACTAACTATAAGGCCCCAGCCTTAAACCTTACTTAATCTTGAGTTATTACAAGATTACACATTGAAGATCTTTTCAGGTTTAGAGTTTTTGATAATTAGATCACAAAACTTGCATTACATTCCACATTTAAACAAAGTGGTTACATAAAAGATAGTATTCATTTTTTTTCTATAAACGGAAACATATTTAAAAATAAAGCATGGATTCTTTCTTGACACTTCCTTGACACTATCATCATATCATGTACCTTTCCCTTTACCTGTGAAAAACATTTAAAAAAACTTGGGATGAGCATAAAAAGCTCATTAAGGGTTATAAAAAATATGGAAAGGAAACATGAGTTCATATATACGTAAGGATGAAATCATACTTTACCCATAAAACATAGGAACTTTAACTAACCTCATAAAATCATGAATAAATCATAGGAATCATAAGACATAAAAGGTAACTTGAGGCATTCATAACATTCTTACGTAGGGAGTAACCTTCTTGGTTACGTTTGGAATACCCATCACAGTATATTCCCTAAATCTATTCAGAGAAACCTTAACATTTAACCCCTTCGCATTACCCAATTCATTGGAGAGCTATATCGGGATCACCCGCCCTTAGTTTATCACGGAACGACCCGTCTTCATAACAATTCCCAAGAACCATAACATAATCATATCACATAAAACATGCATAAAGGAAACATAACATTTCCACATTTCAATCACAAGATATCAATAAAACACATTGATATAAAAAACCTTATGAAACCATTTTCAATACCAAAATAAAATAAAAGTAAAACATGGTATTTATTTTTCTTTTAAAAAGAAGGTATGGCTTGAGGAGGAAGCCGAAACTCAAATAATGGTCACGGCGGCAGAGAATTCATTGTCGCCGCATACGTATGACAAAAACATTCCCTTTTTTCGTTTTGTAAAATGCTTCGTATAACAAAGATTCCTTTTGGATAAACAAAAAAGTCAAAGGGTTTTATACACCATATAAAAGAAAGTTTTGTATAAAAAAAATATGCCTCAATGAAAGGAGATTGAGAAGAAGTCCCTTACAAAGACAGTATCCTTGGTTTAAGGAAAAATCAATTACATAATTATGTGTGACAAACGAATACACCAAATATAAGTGGATATTAAGTGTAAAACAATCGGAGTTTATTCACACATATTCATAGAACGACATATTCAAGGAGTACATGTTTATCCCAAAGAATCAAATTTGGGTTAAGAAGTTCCCTTGCAAAAATTTGACAGCCTAACGACGTCACTACAAAATTCGGAAAATGAGTTGATGAGATATAAAAAGGGTATCTCATCACATGGACATAAAATTTAAATCAATAAGGATATATAATAACATATCCCAACATAATAGTATGTTAATTAAAAGACATAACAAAAGAAGTCTTTTAAAAAGAGGAGGGTGAAAGGTTCCCTTACCGACTTGGGTATCTTTTGAAACATACACCCCGTGAAAGAATGAGAATACAGAATTGATGTAAATACTCATAAATGAAAGTATATTACACAAAGGGTAAAATAATGGGCATTAAATGCACCACTCAAATGAAATTGTGGAAAATTTAGCATAAATATCACGGGAATAAAAGTGAGATGAAAAATCTCTTACGAAAACTCGGCAGCCTAACGGTGCCACTTAAAACTTCCAAAATGGATTGATGAGAGGAAATAGGTTCTCTCATCATATCAACATAAAGTTTACAGAAATAGGAATATAAAATAACATCCCCCAACATAACAAATAGGATCTTAAAATAAGTGACATAAAGGAGAGTACTTAAAAAGAAAGATAGAGGTTGGATCTCTTACGAAAATTCGGCAGCCTAACGGCTCCACTCAAAACATCCAAAATGGATTGATGAGAGAGAATAGGGTATCTCATCATATGAACATAAAAATTACAGTAAGAGTAATATAAAATATTATCCCAATAACAAGAAATATGAGCTTTAAAAGGAATGACATAAAAGAGTGTACTTTAAAAGAAAGAGAGGAGTCGGATCCCTTACCTCAAGTCCGACTTTTCTTGTTCATTTCTTTATATTCCTGAATAATAAACTTTGGTCAATTTATAATTTCCAAATTAAATACTTTATATATTATTATTCATTTCATATCACATATTATAATGTTATAATAATTGTTTAATAATGTTAGTTCATATCAGACGTCTTTGCCGATGTTTGGTACATGAGTCAAAAATGAACTTGTTTGAAAAAATGATTGTCCATGTAGTTATAAGTAAATAATTTCCAGAATAGTTTCAATGATTAAAATACCATATATATCCAGTACATATTCATTTTATACTATTCCATATCATTTGTAGATAAAAAACGAAAAGCACCGTTCATGGAGACGGTAGGCCATACGTACGCATGAACGCTACTTTCATTTTTTATTTGTCATATTAACGGAATTAAAAATAAACGATATATATATATATATATTATAATTCCAGTATAATATATATGTTATATAGGTCACATATTTTCATTAATTTCATTCTTTATACCTTCCATGTATTGCATGTACGAGTCACATCACTTGAGGGGGCAGTAGTCCACACTTCCTCATATGAAATTATCGCATTTACACAACATGAAAAGAATAAAGGTATGGTTTAAATATAAAATATAGAAGAATATAGTAAACATAAATACCATATATATCATATATAAAATGCAGTGACATCATAATGGCCACCTTTAAAGGTGTTAAAATAATATTGAACAATCATCGTTTCGTGAGGCATAAAATCGTCAACCACAGAAACAGTATGTTCTTTAACCATTAGACGAAGGTGTGTGTAAGTGTAGCTCTAATACTTATTATAAAAACATCCTAGTATATTTAAGATACTGTAGTTGTTACAAAATAAATGAATAAAAATATTTTAGGTGGTTGGAGAAGCAAAATAAAACAAAAGGACACAAGTGAATACATTACCTTAAAATCGGGTAACTCCCTTTGGTTTGAGCTCAAAGGCTTCCTTAGGAAGCCTTCTGCCCAAAGTTAGTCTTCAAGGAGTTAGATAAGGATGTGTAGAGACAAAATGGGCAGGGTTTGGCCGAGCCAAAGGCTTTGGAATTGTGGGTAAGGAGGTAGAGGTGGGGGCCTTTTATAAGAGGAGAGGAGGGGCACTCTTGGAAAGTAAAGAAATGTTACTTTATTTTAGAATGATTTTCGAATTTTAATGGTCCCACATTGATTTTATTAGAGGTTAAGGTGATAAGGGTTCGAAATCCATCCATCCAATAGGTTTTGGACATGTTTAGGTCTTAGATTTTACATTACCTTTCCATTTTATTTAAATCGTTAAATAATGAGGTCATCACTCCATCATCATGATGTCATAAATAATTTCATTTTTTTAATGTCTAAAAATTATAAAAAAATACTATGATGTAGGAAATATTTTTAGATTTCCATTTATTATTTATAGTCAAAAATATGACTTGTATAACCCCATATAAAAATGATTTTAGTAAAACATCTCATGTTTGTGTCATTTTTACTTTAACATTAAATAAAAAGATATTTATGTCATTTTCCAACCAAAGTGGATCCATGGGGTCCCCAAGTTGACCCATGGATGTTATTGGTCGGTCATGACACATCCAATGAGGGTAGGACATGTTTCTAGGTCATTTCAGTTTATTAAAACATTATTCTTACCTTAAAATACACTAATTACCTCTAATCGCGATTAAAAACTTAATAAGTTACTATTCACCAAAAAATTATTTTAATCCCATTGAACAACATTTTACTTCTTAATGACAACCATTTATGTTGGATTTTTTAAATTAAAAACACAAAGATGGCAAAATTTCATTTAAACGGAAAAATCAGTTTTTATAAGTACCACTTAGTGGTTTCACTATTCATCAAAAATTGAAGCTTTTCAGAAAATTACCAAAAGTTCACCCTAAGCTATATTTTATATTCCAAATTCAAAAATGATTTCTATTTTACAAAATTCAAAACATATAAGTTGCATTAATTAATTTAATAATTAATTCCCGCTGTCAAAACAAATAGCGTGTTTTTATGAAACAAAATGTATCAAAAGATTGACACTAGTTTAAGTCCGATTTCAAAGTGAAATTAATTCCAACGACCACTATTGGATTAAATGGTAAAAATATATTCTAATTTAACTTTAAAACAAATTCAAAAGATAATATAATCATATAAATAAATTATATTAAAATAGGTTTTGAATTAAAATACAACATTTTTCACTATTCATTAAAAATTGAACATTTTTGGAAAAATACCAAAAATTTACACAAAGTAAATTTTGATGTCCCGATTATAAAGAAGAATTTTATTTTGTCAAATATAACACATAAAATTTTCAAAAAGTGGATTTAAAAGAGTTTCTCCATCAAAAGGTGGTTAATCGACCTTTTAAAGAATATTAGAATGTTTACGCTTAAAATTGGATTCATTTGCATTTTTAATCCTCTAACATTTATTGTAAAAAGTAAAAATATTTGACAAACATATATAATCATTTTGTAGTTAGTTCTGTTCATTCCCGCCATTACAACGGCTAGGCATTAACTACTATTTAAAATAATATTATTTTATTATTAGAGTGCAATGTAAGATTCCCAAAAAACTCGTTGTTGCGTGTTGGGTACGCCATCGAGCATAGCATCCCCTTTAAAGTAATATTAATATTTTATTCACAAATATGGATAAATATAAAAATTTCATATTCTTTATTTACCTGGGGTGTTACATCCTTCTCCCCTTTTGGGAATTGCGTCCTCGCAATTTTAAAATTGAGCTTGGAAACATCCTTGAAAGTCCCACATCGGAACGAGAGTCGGTAAAACAATCACTTTAAAATAAAGAAAGATAAGTACAGAGTTCACCCAAGTTAACCCATACTAGGATTCCATATAGGAAAACATGGACATGGAGGAGAAAACATAGGGTCATGTTCTGAAAGAGAGTGATAGAAAACATGTTTAGGAGAAAGTTAACCACAAGAAAATCACAAACTTGTGATGGGTTAAACGGTATTTGATTCCCCAGTAGGAAAAGTTAATAGACAACATTTTTGTTTTAAGTTACTTTTTATTGAGTTATTTATTCATAAGGAAACATAATCACTTATCATGTTGACTTTCAACTTTTATTAGATTCCTTACACAAACTCATATTTTCTCCAAAAGACGAGTATTTAGGAAGACTTGTTCACATTAAGAGTACTATAATAAACTTCTAGAGAATCACTTAATCCACAAAATAGAACTATATACTTCCAATGTCTTTATAATTTACCCAAAACCGAAACCAAAATGGATATTACAAGATCAGATAATCTAGAAAAGGATAACCCTTTATAAAAAGAAAATCTATTCTTAATCTCCAAAATTTGTCCAACAAAACCCAAAGTTCAACGAGGACCATTCGATAAATAATTTATCCATAAAATTCTTAAAATTAAACCAAACTAATATTGAAACCCAAATATTTGAAGGATTTAATCACAAAGTCTTCCAAGGTACAAGTTAACTTTTATCTCCAAATAACATCATTTTCTCTTAAATTCTCATATTGAAAAATAATTAACCTAATCACATATCCTCCATGATAGGTTAATCATTTCCATATATAACCCAAAATTAACTTACTCTTGATTCCTAAAATAATCTAACTAAAAAAAATAATTAGTCAAACTAACCAGGGACTTCACGTAGTCGAGTGGTAGGCGATAAATACCAGTCGCACTTTGGTTGTGGGTTCGATTCTCGCAGCTTTGTCCGACGCGACGGGTTGTCACATGGTATGCGTGTTGTCCTTTTTCCAAAAATATATAATTCTCAAATCATTCCCCAAAATGAGATAAAATCATCAAAAATAACCATAACATAATTTAACCTTAATTTTATCTCATGCCTTTCACTTCCGTCATAGCATATAGTAACCCATAATTACCTCAAAATTAAGGATCATATAAACCCAAATGGTTCTTTATAACTATGTCCACAAAAGAACAGATAACTATTCCTTGAATAAAATTTTCATATATTAAACATCAGGGTTACACATACTATAAAAATTCTTCTAATGTAACCCCATCATCAAAAGAGACTTAATACTCTTAAGAATTTCACCATAACTCTTGAAGCCCTTATATGTTGACTTCTTACTCACTCAACATTCTTCATGATCCATTAACCATTCCTTTCCAACTTATTCTGAAATACTTCTTTCCTACAAAAAAATCATGAATCATATCCTAAGATTACAAAATAGGAAAACAAAAGTTATGAAATAATCCATACCTTTGATTGGTCATTGTCAGTTTCTTCATCCTCAATCGGAATGGCATTAGGTATTGGTAAACGAATATTTGTACGATCTTGGTGATCCCATTCATGAAACTTCTTCATAGGACATGTGTTTGTATAATGACTATGCACACCACATTTAAAACATTCAATTGATCCCTCAGAAAGAACTTCTTTCCCTTTCCTCGAGTCAATTGGATGCTTCCTTTTTTCATGGCAGGTTCTTGATTTATGACCTTCATTTCCACATCTATAGCATATTTCTGTCCCTTTGAAACATTTTCCTAGGTGTTTCTTTCCACATCTTTGACACATAGGTTTTTGAACACACTTACCTTTATAATTATTACCTGTAGTTCTGTAGGGATTTGTTTCACGCATATATGATGCCTTAGAGAAATTACCAAGGTTTAGGTGGTCAATCATGACTCTAGATAGTTGGTTGATGATAAACACAAGAGTTCTCATTGCAGATCCCATATCATTCAGTTGCTTTCTCAAAAAACTGTCAAAGTTTCCTTCACATCCACTGTTACTTTGGTTCCTGCTAGATCGAGCCATTTACTAAAACCAAAAAGGTCAATGTGAGTATATCAACAAAACCATCATGTACTAATGAGGAAGATAAACACTAAGATATACTTACTCATTCACTTTATCTAAAACTAGGACTCTTTCTGAAATCCTAACCATTATGGTAATGTCACTTATGCTTAAAGAGTACCCTAACCTCTAAAGTTATCTAAACTGACCTTTGATACCAACTATAAGGCCCCAGCCTTAAACCTTACTTAATCTTGAGTTATTACGAGATTACACATTGAGGATCTTTTCAGGTTTAGAGTTTTAAGGAGTTAGATCATAAAACTTGAATTACATTCCACATTTAAACAAAGTGGTTACATAAAAGATAGTATTCATTTTTTTCCATCAACGGAAACATATTTAAAAATAAAGCATGGATTCTTTCTTGACACTTCCTTGACACTATCATCATATCATGTACCTTTCCCTTGACCTGTGAAAAACATTTAAAAAAACTTGGGATGAACATAAGAAGCTCAATAAGGGTTATAAAAAATATGGAAAGGAAACATGAGTTCATATATACATAAGAATGAAATCATACTTTACCTATAAAACATAGGCACTTTAACATACCTCTTCAAATCATGAATAAATCATTGGAATCATAAGACATAAAAGGTAACTTGAGGCATTCATAACATTCTTACGTAGGGAGTAACCCTCTTGGTTACGTTTGGAATACCCATCACAGTATATTCCCTAAATCTCTTCAGAGAAACCTTAATGTTTAACCCCTTCGTGTTACCCAATGAATTGGAGAGCTATATCAGGCTCACCCTCCCTTATTTTATCATGGAACCACCCGTCTTCATAACAATTCCCAAGAACCATAACATAATCGTATCACATAAAACATGCATAAAGGAAACATAACATTTCCACATTTCAATCACAAGATATCAATAAAACACATTGATATAAAAAACCTTATGAAAACCATTTTCAATACCAAAATAAAATAAAAGTAAAACATGGTATTTATTTTTCTTTTAAAAAGAAGTTATGGCTTGTAGAGGAAACCAAAACTCAAATAATGGTCACGGCAGGGGAGAAGTCATTGTCGCCGCATACGTATGACAAAAACATTCCCTTTTGTTGTTTTGTAAAATTCTTCGTATAACAAAGATTACTTTTGGATAAACGTAAAAGTAAAAGGGTTTTATACACCATATAAAAGAAAGTTGTGTATAAAACAAAATATGCCTTAATGAAAGGAGATTGAGAGGAATTCCCTTACAAAGACAGTATCCTTGGTTTAAGGACAAATCAATTACATAATTATGTGTGACAAATGAATACACCAAATATAAGTGGATATTAAGTGTAAAACAATCAGAGTTTATTCACACATATTCATAGAAAGTCATATTCAAGGAGTACATATTTATCCCAAAGAATCAAATTTGGGTTAAGAAGTTCCCTTGCAAAAATTTGGCAGCCTAACGGCGTCACTACAAAATTCAGAAAATGAGTTGATGAGAGATAAAACGGGTATCTCATAACATGGACATAAAATTTAAATCAATAAGGATATATAATAACATATCCCAACATAATAGTATGTGAATTAAAAGATATAACAAAAGAAGTCTTTTAAAAAGAGGAGGGTGAAAGGTTCCCTTACTGACATGGGTATCTTTCGAAACATACGCCCCGGGAAAGAAGGACAATACAACATTGATGTAAATACTCATAAATGAAAGTATATTACACAAAGGGTAAAATAATGGGCATTACATACACCAATAAAAGGAAATTGTGGAAAATTTAGCATAAATCTCACGGGAATAAAAGTGAGATGAAAAATCTCTTACGAAAACTCGGCAGCCTAACGACGCCACTTAAAACTTCAAAAATGGATTGATGAGAGGAAATAGGGTCTCTAATCATATAAATATAAAGTTTACAGAAATAGGAATATATAATAACATCCCCCAACATAACAAAGAGGTTCTTAAAAGAAGTGACATAAAGGAGAGTACTTAAAAAGAAAGAGAGAGGTTGGATCTCTTACGAAAATTCGGCAGCCTAACGGCGCCACTCAAAACATCCAAAATGGATTGATGAGAGAGAATAGGGTCTCTCATCATATGAACATAAATATTACATTAAGATTAATATAAAAGAATATCCCAATAACCAGAAATATGATCTTTAAAAGGAATGACATAAAAGAGTGTACTTTAAAAGAAAGAGAGGAGTCAGATCCCTTACCTCAAGTCCGACTTGTCTTGTTCGTTTCTTTATATTCCTGAATAATAAACTTTGGTCAATTTATAATTTCCAAATTAAATACTTTAAATATTATTATTCAGTTCATATCACATATTATAATGTTATAATAATTGTTTAATAATGTTAGTTCATATCAGACGTTTTTGCCGATGTTTGGTACATGAGTCAAAAATGAACTTTTTTGAAAAATGATTATACATGTAGTTATAAGTAAATAATTTCAAGAATATTATTAATGACTAAAATATCATATATATCCAGTAAATATTCATTTTATACAATTCCATATCATTTGGAGATAAAAACGAAAAGCACCGTTCATGGAGACGGTAGGCCGTACGTATGCATGAACGCTACTTTCATTTTTTCTTTGTCATATTAACGGAATTAAAAATAAATGATATATATATATATTATAATTACAGTATAATATATATGTTATATAGGTCACATATTTTCATTAATTTAATTCTTTATACATTCCATGTATTGCATGTACGAGTCACATCACTTGAGAGGGCGGTAGTCCACACTTCCTCATATGAAATTATCGCATTTACACAACATGAAAAGAATAAAGGTATGGTTTAAATATAAAATACATAAGAATATAGTAAACATAAATACCATATATATTATATATAAAATTCAATGAAATCATAATGTCCACCTTTAAAGGTGTTAAAAGAATATTGAACAATCATCGTTTCGTGAGGCAGAAAATCACCAACCACAGAAACAGTATGTTCTTTTACCATTAGACGAAGGTGTGTGTAAGTGTAGCTCGAATACTTATTATAAAAACATCCTAGTATATTTAAGATACTTTATTTGTTACAAAAGAAATGAATAAAAAGATTTTAGGTGTTTGGAGAAGCAAAATAAAACAAAAGGACACAAGTGAATACATTACCTTAAAATCGGGTAACTCCCTTTGGTTTGAGCTCAAAGGCTTCCTTGGGAAGCCTTCTGCCCAAAGTTAGGCTTCAAGGAGTTAGAGAAGGTTGTGTAGAGACAAAATGGGCAGGTTTTGGCCGAGCCAAAGGCTTTGGAAGTGTGGGTAAGGAGGTAGAGGTGGGGGCCTTTTATAAGAGGAGAGGAGGGGCACTCTTGGAAAGTAAAGAAATGTTACTTTATTTTAGAATGAGTTTCGAATTTTAATGGTCCCAAATTGATTTTATTAGAGGTTAAGGTGATAAGGGTTCGAAATACACCCATACAATATGTTTTGGACATGTTTAGGTCTTAGATTTTACATTATCTTTCCATTTTATTTAAATCGTTAAATAATGAGGTCATCGCTGCATCATCATGATGTCATAAATAATTTAATTTATTTAATGTCTAAAATTTATAAAAAAAATACTATGATGTAGGAAATATTTTTATCTTTCCATTTATTATTTATAGTAAAAAATTGGACTTGTATAACCCCATGTAAAAATTGTTTTAGTAAAACATCTCATGTTTGTGTCATTTTTACTTTAACATTAAATAAAAAGATATCTATGTCATTTTCCAACCAAAGTGGCTCCATGGGGTCCCCAAGTTGACCCATGGATTTTATTGGTCGGCCATGACACATACAATGAGGGTAGGACATGTTTCTAGGTCATTTAATTTTATTAAAACATTATTCTTACCTTAAACTACACTAATTACCTTTAATCACGATTAAAAACTTAATAAGTTACTATTCACCAAAAAATTATTTTAATACCATTGAACCACATTTTAATTCTTAATGACAACCATGTATGTCGGATTTTTGAAATTCAAAACACAAATATGGAAAAATTTCATTTAAATGGAAAAATCAGTTTTTATAAGTACCACTTAGTGGTTTCACTATTCATCAAAAATTAAAGTTTTTCAGAAAATTACCAAAAGTTCACCCTAAGATATATTTGATATTCCGAATTCAAAAATGATGTATATTTTACAAAATTCAAAACATATAAGTTTCATTAATTAATTTAATAATTAATTCCCACTGTCAAAACAAATAGCGTGTTTTTATGAAACAAAATGTATCAAAAGATTGACACTAGTTTAAGTCCGATTTCAAATTGAAATTAATTCCAACGACCACTATTGGATTAAATGATAAAAATATATTCTAATTTCACTTTAAAACCAATTCAAAAGATAATATAATCATATAAATAAATTATATTAAAAGAGTTTTTGAATTAAAATACAACATTTTTCACTATTCATTAAAAATTGAACTTTTTCGGAAAAATACCAAAAATTTACACAAAGTAAATTTTGATGTCCCGATTCTAAAGAAGAATTTTATTTTGTCAAATATAACACATAAAATTTTCAAAAAGTGGATTTAAAAGTGGTTCTCCATCAAAAGGCGGTTAATCAACCTTTTAAAGAATATTAGAATGTTTACGCTTAAAATTGGATTCATTTGCATTTTTAATCCTATAAAATTTATTGTAAAAAGTAAAAATATTTGAAAAACATATATAATCATTTTGTAGTTAGTTATTTTCATTCCCGCCATTACAACGGCTAGGCATTTACTACTATTTAAAATAATATTATTTTATTATTAGAGTGCAACGTAAGATTCCCAAGAAACTCGTTGTTGCGTGTTGGGTACGCCATCGAGCATAGCATCCCCTTTAAAGTAATATTAATATTTTATTCACAAATATGGATAAATATAAAAATTTCATATTATTTATTTACCTGGGGTGTTACATCCTTCCCCCCTTTTGGGAATTGTGTCCTCGCAATTTTAAAATTGAGCTTGGAAACATCCTTGAAAGTCCCACATCGGAACAAGAGTCCATAAAACAATCACTTTAAAATAAAGAAAGATACGTACAGAGGTCACCTGAGTTAACCCATACTAGGATTCCATGTAAGAAAAAATGGTCTCTGAGTGAAGGAAAGGTATTCACTCCTTTGATGGTTCTAACTTTCACCGTGATCTTGTACACATTTTGACTCCAAGTTCAAGACATTTCGCATTTAATATGAATTTCTCATCCTACACTATCTTAAAACTGTATTTACATTATTTTTTTATTTTCATATATTTCTCATCATGCATTTTATGTTACTCTTATAACATAGTTTCAACCTCCTTGATCCTATTTTCTTTTACCTCAAGTTGGGTATTCTTGAAATTTATAATGGATTTTAATTTTTCTTCTCATGTATAGTACTTCTCTTCATTCCTCATAATTGATTAATCCTTCATTTAGATTTATTTAAACCAATCCATCCTAACTCTAGAACATTCTTCTTCATGATCATTAATTCTTACAATTTTGTAATTACTTTTTTCAGTGAGATCCATGCATTTTATCACCCTTTATTCTAGTGCACTCCTTATATTCTTAGTTTCTTCTTTAAGAGGAGTGATCTTATCTTGCAAGTTTTTCCTCAAATATATACAATCATCATATTCTAATGAATGATATTTTCTCTTATGATTGATTCTATTGTTTGACCATACTACGAAAAAATATTGGATACCTCTTTATAAGAATATAAGGTAGAGACATTATACATTTCTTTGGTGGTAGACTATTATACCATATCTTATACTCTCATACATGACTTGTCTCACTTATAAATAATGCATTGGGAAACTAATTTTTCATATTATTTGTATAATAGGTATTTCTTTTTAAATTTTCTTAATTATTAATTTGTTCTATCCTTTAATGTCTTATCTGAGATAAAATTATAATCTATAATAGATAAAACTCCTCCCAGTTATCGAACCATTTTTAATTGAGAAGAAAAAAATAAAATCTTCAAGAATCTTTAAATTGGGGAATTCAATCTAAGGTTTGGCATGTCTCTTTGATACCAATTTTTGGGATCACATTGGGATGACCACACTAAGAGGGAGGTTATATCAGTGTGGGATGAAATTTATTACTTTAAAATTGTATCCATTTTGTTACCTCTATTACTTATTTAGTAAATGGATCTCTTATTGTATTCACCTATAATTATCAAGAATGCACATAAAACAATAAAGCACATAGGAAACTATAGTTTGTTAATGAGGTTCTTATCCAACATGGATGACTACATCCCCAAAGTTTGGTGTTTATTATCCCACATTCACACCGATTCACTTTTATTATCAATAAAATCACAGGAAAGTATAAGGAATTATACTCATTCTCTTGGAACCTACTAGGTACAATTTAATCTATTTTTTATAACAAATGTGTAAGATTCTAGCCTACTCCTCCTGAAGTGATCAAAAATGTACAATAATTATTCTTTGAAATAAACCAGTAACTCAAATAAAATTCTTCTAAATATAGAAATAAAATGGCTTCCTCAAATAATGAAATCAATGGGATGACTCGGGAATGAAACAATTAAAAGGGATTACTTTTATTCTTCTTCAGTCTAAATATTATCAATATGATATTTAATGGATATATTAGAGTTCTTCTTCATCTTAAAATCACGATCTATATAATAATATATTGTTTTCAAAATATTCAAATTCTTATTTTTATCATTGAAACAAACAATACGAGATATCGAATTTTATCATCAGATTCTCAATTCAAATATCTCATTTGGATTTCGTACATGTGTTTCATGGGATTTTCAAGTCTATTAACTTAGAACAAAAAAGGTTTTTTTATTTTTTTATTTTATGTGATATATCTCAAACTATGTATATGTGTTTCATATGATCCTCAATACATTCATGTACTTTCTTTTTTTCATGAACCAAAAAAAAGGGTATTTTTCTTAGTTCATTTATGAAAGAAGGATCACATGATACAATTCTTCCCGTATCCTCACATACTTCATGAAAGCTATAAATTATTCATATAATCTCTCCCTTCTTCGTACAACTTATGAGGCCAGTGGGAACTTTCTATCCTTTATATAAACAAGTATGTGGTATCTTCTTCTTCTTTACATAACTGTGGATGATCAAGGGATCACCATTGTGTGACCATGTCAAGTTGCTCGTGGGATATTCTCTCCCATGTGAATGGATCATGTGATATATTCTTCTACTTCGCATCAAGGGTTCATGAAGATTCACATATACTTTGAATGAAGGGTTCACATGGATGATCTTTGTCCTTGAAATTATATCACTCATGATATATTGAATA
Organism: Viscum album; assembly: GCA_963277665.1. Taxonomy (NCBI): domain Eukaryota; kingdom Viridiplantae; phylum Streptophyta; class Magnoliopsida; order Santalales; family Viscaceae; genus Viscum; species Viscum album. The sequence goes on along the minus strand of OY728146.1, from coordinate 206,925,788 downwards.
GTAGAACACCTTCTTAGCTTGATCCCTTTTTATTTATAGATGAGAAACCACCCACTTTTCCCATATAAAAAATATTTCATGTGTGATAAAGTGATGAATCCAACCTCTTTAAATGCTCTAATATATTGATGTATCAAAATATTTTTAATGTTGGAACCTCGAATGAATATCATAGAGTTTCTTCAGATTTTTTGTGGATTTCCCTAGTTTATTTACTCAGCTTCATGTGATCAGTTTTATCTCTATGAAAAAATTGAGGCTTCATCATGTGAAAACATGATGGAAAAAAATTTATAAATGTAGAAGGATTCATGAATTGAAGGATATCAATGATGGTATATTTATGTGTATTTTTTTCTCACATGATTTCATGGAGATACATGATCACCAAATGAAGGCTTCACATGATCCATGATGTTCATACTATAGATCAGTTGAAAGATCTATGTATCTTCTTTCATCCTCAGTCATATCATATTCTTAGAATAATGAATTGAATGTGATAAAATGGTTTTATGAATGGATTGAAGATTTTTGAGATTTTCTTCTTCATTTTGGTTTGATTAGTGTAGATAGTTTTCAGGATGTTCATCAAACACTGGAGTGGAGTGTACATCAATTTTCTCAAGATCACTCATTCGCACATTCACTTTGAAATTTAAAGGTTGAAGATGATGACATGGAATGAATGGATAAGATTTATGGTTTGGATCAGATAGAATATGTTTTATCCATTTTTTTAGTGTATTAACATTACATGTCTGTCTTCGGATCCCACATCGGTCTTTCACATATGTGTGGATCGCTTAATAACATTCATTATTCCTTCTATCTCTCAAATTGTTATTTGGGTCAACACTCAGAACATCTTTGCACATAGCTACCCACACAGGTCACGCCACACCACTACACGGTCCCTTAAAAACCCTCTGATACACCATGTGTGCACACTATATGCCCCCCCATGTGCACTCCCTATGGGCACTTTGCATTCCCACTATCACCTCCCTTCTATGCCTTTCCTTATTAACCCTATCCCATGTGGTAGGCCCTTAGGTCTCACATTTTTGGTTGAGGGGAGCCTTGGTTTCCAAGTGTTGTCCCATTTTTTGGATACATATTTTAAAAGAATAACAAATATTCAACATGATATCATTCTAAATACTCAGACATTCCTCACATAAAAAATAAATTTCTTTCTCATGGGATTCAATAAATGTTTCTTCATAATGATTAATATTTTCATATTCTTCAAAAAATAAATGAAATTTCTTCTTAAATAATCATCATTAGTGTAGAAAATGTTCTTCCCACTATCACATGTTCTTTAAATGTGTATACCGGTTCATCAATCACCATAATTAAAATCTACCCCATCCAAAAATGCAGTGGTGACCTTTGAACTTCTATGGGTGTACTTTCCTCAAATATTTTAACTAATGAAAATATTTCTTTTTCAAATATAAAGATATATTCTAAAAATATTCTATTTCAATTCCAAAACCACATCCAATCTTCTTTAACCATCGTTCGATCTTCACAGTGTAATTCTCAACATAATTCACATTATTTCTTAGGAACTTCACTTAAATATTAAAAAAATATTATTGGGAACACCAATAAACTTTCAAGATCATATTCTTTACTAAATTCATATTAACATAAAGTTCTTCATCACTTACTAAATTATTGACAAAAAATACAATGCATACACAAATTAAGATCGTCGCTTATATGTTATAAATGAATCTAACATATTTTACAATGATTTTTACACTAGTATGAAATTGTTTTATTAGTTTAAACCATGTAACGTGTGTTTTTAACTTAATTAAAATTTATAATGGAAAAAATACACTTAAATTCATTTCAACCACACCAAGTGTCAAAATGACTTTTTTTCATTTTTGTAGGTCAAAAATGGATCAAATATCATTTTTCTATACTTTGAAGAAAATATGAGCTTTTATTCTCAAATTTGAAGCATGTGATATACATTTTGAACAAAAATGTCAATATTAAATTAAAAACGCATGGTTTTAATCATTTGAACACACCATGCATCATAATGATATTTCATTCATTCTTACATTTCATAAATAAATATCAAATAATTTTAATATAGTTTAATGATAATCTAATATTTTTTTCTTAGTTTTAGCCATACCACATGTGTTTTGAAATTATTTAATGATTCAAATAGAAAAATAAACTTCAGGACATTCAATACACATTATGTGTTAGGATGATGTGAGCATAATTCTTATAGGAAAAAAATGAATCAAATATTATTTTTCTATATATTCATGATAATAAAAAAATTATCATTTTTGATTATGTGGAACAAGTTTTGAACTAAAATACCACTCTTTAAAATTTAATACATGCACTTCTAGTCATTTAAACCACATTTTTCATTGGATTTACATGTGGTTCATTCTTATATGTAAAAAATAGTATAACATCACTTTTCTATAGTTTTAAATAAATTCAATATTATTTTCTTAGATTTAACAATGTAACACATGTATTGACCTAAAATAACTTTTTAAAATGGGAATCATTCATTTTTTATCATTATGATCTCATCATGTGTTGGAATTATTTGAAATTAATTCTTGTATTTCATAATTTTATATAAGATCATTGTCTTACATTTTTTTAGAAATGTTTGATATATGTTACTCCTTACTTAAATATTGGTTTAAGATTATTATTTCAGAATTATCCTCCCAAAATATGTGAGACAATTTGTTTATTAATTAATATTTTAATGATTTTAAATTAATGAGATTAAATATACTCTTAACCATTAATTTTGGGATTCAATAAGAATTTTTTAATGAATATCCCTAATAAATCCCAAAATTAAGTGATAAGAAAACATAATATTTCATGGACTGAAACTAAAATCAAGGTTTATTTTTTAAATTTGTCTCTGATATTTAGTGACATTTATTTATCAATTTTATACTTAGTAGATCTTTCAAGAGGGTTAGATATTTTTTTTTTGAAATTTCACTAGAAAATGTAAAGGTATCTTCTATATACAACCAATTAGAATGTCAATTTCAACCATGAAACCACATGATGTGTGGCTAATACCTACACATCATAAATAAATCTAAAATCATTTTCCTAGACTTTCATTATAGGTTGAGTGGATTATCTTAGTTTGAGCATGTAACACCCCTTTCAAAATGAAATATCTATTTTGAATCTAAATAATGAATTTTTCACTCTAAACACGCCAATATCATGAAAATATAAGCTACTTTACTCTAAATGGATTTTGTTTTATCTCATAAAGTTCACAAATTATATAATAAAATTTAATAAATAAATTATAGATTAATACCTCTTCTATAATTTTGTAAAAATTCAGTCACAAAATAGCATGTCAATTCCCCCAAAAATGAATATGTTCTAACCTCTATAAATGAATTATAAACACTATCTGAATAGTATTAGAAATATATAATTAATGAAATAGTTGATAAATATTTCAACTGAAAGTGTATATATTCAAAAATAGACACATATAATAGATACCTTTAATGGGGTTTGAGTTTTTTTAGTTTCTAGACATCCTTAATAAATTTGAAAATATAATAACCATAGTTTTATATGTTTGGTTGTTTTGGACACTTTTAGAACATTAAAAATTATAATATATATATTTTTTGAAATATATTAATTTTCTAAACATCTAGTATACATACCTTAAAATATTGTAATTCCCCCATCCTAGGAAACTATGATCAGTTCCCATAATGGTGGAGAGATATCTCCTCAGGTACACATCCTCATATGCAAAAGGCTTCTGACTAATAGTGAGGGTCTTTAAGGATGTTGTGGGGAGACTATAACCTCCGATCAAAGAAGCAATAACAGTAGAAATAAGGATAAATATGTACTCCAAAACAAATAAACAACACATATTATATAGGGAATATTCATAGAAATAACTCAATCATCACAATGTCATAACAAATGGGGTATACCATGCATGTCAAAATGGATCCCCAATGGGATTATCATATACAAGTAAAAATATAAAAATAAAATAAAAATAAACTAAAAGTTCATCCCAAATTGGTCCTATGTCTTTCCAAGTTCCATCATACATGCCCATAATTTCATTCCAAGATAAAAAACATCATCATCGGGCCTTACCCTAAACCTTCACCTATGATCAATAATGGTGTATTCTTGGGTACCCAAGTTCCATGGAGGCCTAAGTAGGGTGGGAATATAACTCGACAGTCCACCACCAATGGAATCCCTAAAATAACCAGTATGATATTTTAGTACATGAATAATTTCCACATGAGTGAATCTAAATTATAGAAATTAAATAAAGTAAATAAAACATCACTGATGTCCAGGATCTAGGATGACACCCAAGGTCAGTAATACCTACTTCAGCCACTATTGAGGTGTCTCTAAGCATGTCATAATGAATGTTCCACTATATGTATCCTCATAGAATATAGGATCTCATCCTATAATTCCCCATTATCATTAATTATCATACAGAATCAGAACTCTCATCTTAGTTTTCCCATGTAATCCAAGTACTCATCCTAGAATTCTCAACCATCAAATATCAAACAGAATCTAGGAACTCATTCTAACATTCCCATGGAATTTGAGCATTCATCTCTCTATTACCAACAACCAAGTATTTATTATACTCATTAGAGTTTTCATTATAAGGTATGTATTATTAGTTAAGTTTTAAAGGAATCAATTTAAATCACACATCAATCATCACACATCAATTACCATATGGAATCTAGGCACTCATTCTTACAATCTCGTAGAATCTGAGTGATTATCCCAACATTCCCAAGGATTATACATCATATATAATCCTTGTTCTCATCCCATCATTACTAAGAGTCCTAAATAATATGAAATCTAGGATCTCATCCTACCATTTTTATTTCATCAAGAATCGAGATTTTTAGTCAGCGTTTTAGTTATAATATGGTTTATGAATTCATTATACAAGGAATCCATTTAATTCATACATATTTATTCATTATTTCAAATTTAAAAAGGTCAGTATAATCCATAATCATAATATTACATCTTAATACCCATTACCTTCTAAAAACATAATTTTACATTTTTAAAAACTAATCCATTTCATAAAACATGAATTCCAACCATAAATTCCTTTTAAGATTTATAAAACATAGGGTACCAATTCACATTAATCAAGTGATTTACCAAATTCTCCTACCAATTATAAAATAAGAAAATTAACTCACCTAGAATTTTAAATGATATAAAATCACCATTCTATTTCATTTTATATAGAATTATATCAAGTTTTCAAGTTCCATTTCAAGATCATAAATGATTGTGAAATTCCATTTCATAATCATTAATTTAAAACATAGTTACTAATTAACAAATGAAGATAGTATATTCATATAAACATTATATTATTAGGAAGAAATAAAATTTTATTTAACCAATTTAAGGTAAAATATATATCCAATGAATTCTAATTAGAATCATCTTTCACTTGGATATATAGAATTAAAATTAGGGTATTTGACTAATAAAAGGCATAATTAAATGATAATATTTAAATTAGGTTATTGCATGACAAGGCCAAAACAACTATGAAATGAACCATATATAAAATGAAGCAATTATATGGATACATTCTAGGTAAAACCTACCCTAACCTGAGGAGTTTCTACTCATCCAATACCATCCATTGGTTTGTCTTGAATAAAAATAAAATGAAAAACTAGAAAAGTTCCCAAGAAATAGGACATATAAGACTAAAAAGGGGAGGTAGAAAAAAACAATGAAATAAATGAATAAGGTGGACCATTGTACTAATAAATATACCTTCAAACCTTGATCATACCCAATAGTTAATGAAATGAATAAATATCCTAGTAGATCCACCCTGGGAAGAGGAAAGGAATGAGAGGGCATGGGAGAGGTGTTATTTGCTAAATGAGGGTTAAAACCCAGAGTATGTAGAAAAGGGGGTAGTCTGGGTAAAATAATGGATTTACCCTCATTTAAAACCCCACATTGAATCCATGGGATAACCTCTAGACTCTTTCAAATATCTAGTGATTTTAGTTCCCTACAAAGATACTGCCCAGGCCACTGGCCAACAAATGGCTATAGTAGTAGCCCGACCAACCCTAACCTTCTTCTAGTGCTCACCTAAACCTTCTAAGGGCCTCTAAGTCTCTTCTTAGGACCAAAAATATATTTTAATAGGTTCCAAGATTCATAATTATATTTAGAATTCTAGTTTGAAATTTAAACTCACAGTGAAATAAAATTCTAAATTTTCACTGAAACTCAAGACCCGTCCGTACACATGGGGTATTAATAACTCCCTATCACAATACTTTTTGTCCCGAATAATTCCTATTGTTTTTATACTTATACATCCCGACCTACACCAATAATAAATTCACATTCAAATAGTTTTTCATTATCTTCAAACTCCAACCACATTATCAGGGCACAACTTTAAACACAAGATGCTTAAATTGTCGAGACACACACCACCACTCAAATTCACCTCCAAAACACTTAGACAATTCTTCATAACAACCATTGATCCTAATATGCCCAAGGTGACCCCATCAAAACAATCATTTTCCCTAAGGGTCTCCCCCACCATATGTCTCATATCATTAAGAAAATTTAAAATCATGGCACTCCCCACCATAGAAATCACCTGCCCTAAAAATATTCTTCATTAAAACAATGTTACCAGTGAGGTTTCCCAAACACTACACTAGATCCCACACATAACAATGACCAACCACTAGTATAAAACCTCATCCTTGGTTTACAACTGAAAATCATGAGATATGTCATCTAGTTATAATCCTGGACACATCATATTTCTATGAAAGCCTGACCAAAACCTAAAACATACTCATTGTATCCAAAACGATGTTCCTGATGTGGTTACTAACCCAACCAATTGAATTTAACAAAAACAATAGGTTTGACCTCCTCTAGAAAACCCATATCAAGAATGATTGGATTCCAAATTTGATGCACTGTTAAACTACTATAGCATAGTTCCTTGATCACTATAGTCATTCCATGATCATACTAACACAAATAAATGTCTAACCCGGACCTCCAGTGTTATTTTATTATTAAATCACTAACCACTCAGACAACTCACCATTCTATCACACAAACATTGATCTATCACTAAACCAAACCATGGTTTGATCATTGAAATATATCTCAAGTATGAAGCTATCACTTATACTCCAACCAGAAATGTATAGAAATCAAACTCTATCATTCCCCAAGGAATCTAGATTACATATAATTTACTTGTGTGCCAGTATCCAGTGTCATCACACCCATATAAATAGAATTATCATGCATCAAAAAACTAACAAGAGGATAACATTCTCATAACTAATATGGTACTTCTCTCTATGATTGTCTCATTTTCACCACTCTAAGAAAAATAAAACTCGATCACCATGGAACATTCTCCTCTCATTGCTAAATATAATGGATGGACATGGTTTTCCTGCTTACACATTATCTCCAGGTATGAAACACTAATAATAGTCTGATCCTAACTCAGAGGAATGTGATCATTTACATCGAATAAAATTAAACTCATAAAAATTTTCATTCCCTCATTTGACCAATGGTGTTATCCCCACCATATGGATTCACCTTATATTGATCCTAAATAGAAACCTAAATAGGTTCCATTTTTAAGGAATGTGTTCCAATACTTCTAAGTCATGCTCACCTATTAGATCATTGACGCCTTATCCAATTTCAAACATGATCTTTCATGTCATTATACCCCAATACATCTCTAACGTCATCACCATATATGAGATATTTCAAACTCTCATTATAAATCTCTATCCCACCACACCTATAATAATATACCAATTTATAGTCACCTCATTACAAGAGGAACCACAAAATGAAATCCTATATTAACCTACGACTTTCTGCTGAGTAGTTGTGAACCACGTCTATCAACGCATCACTACCATTAGATCACCTGAGCTTCTATATGACCCGAATGATTCCCAACAGGTCTATACATGGACTGTTCCACCAATCCAAGTATAGAATGATAAAATTATACTAGTTCAATGTCATTTTAAAATAATTTTTTTCTCTCACATCAACTGATCTTATTAAATCCCAATGGTCACACACTTCACTATGACCAAGTCAAAAAAACATGAGTCATCATCCAATGAGTTGAGCATCATCAATTCTAGGCACACAGGCATAACCAAGAAACAAAAAATTCTCTTTGAAAGACAATTTAACTAACCTAATCCATACTAGATGACTTTATATAATAGTTTTGACACCTTGTACATATCAAGGCCAAGCACATAACCATCTTTCAAACCTGAATCATTCCAAAAACCCAAATCACTCACTTATACTTCCATCACGTATCAAAAGAACATCCATAACTGAAAAGGTTAGGCATCCAAATGATCTTAACCTTAAAAACTATACAAGATACAAGGCACTATCACTCAGTTTTATTAACCAATACTAAACCAAAACATGATTTCACCAAACATACAGTAAACACATAAGTTGAAACATCTATTATGCATCACATTGTTATAGGTATCTATAAGACCAGGAAACCCCTTATAATGGGTTACCCTCTTAATTACCTAGTTAAATACTCACTAAAGATACTGATTCATTCCAATGGTCACTAGGTCCTACCATCAATACCCTAAACTAATCCCCATATGGGTCACCATTGATGAAAAAACACTCATCCTCACCTCAAAGTCACATGGAATCTAGCATGCCAAACACCCAACTTGGGGTTCTAACATATAAGTCTAAAAATAATATATCCAACCTAAATTTATGTCATAAATATCCCACAAGTCTCATAAGTCACCACTACTCATCATAGCTTATAAAATTCCTAAAAGGTTATAGCTCAATATAAAATAACAATAGATGTAGAATTCACTATAAATAATTCCATAGATCATGAAAGTTTTTACAAACAAGGCTCTCTCTCTATCCCCATATACACCTACCAGGGTCAAAATTATATACATACATAATTTCTAACCCACCCTCATTAGGTATGTCTCAATAACGATTTCATAACTCGGGCACTCATGGTAGCCCCAACTACCCATACATAGGATCAAGACTTATTCATTAATGTTCCAGGTCACCCCAGTCATTAATAATTTCCAAAATTATCAAGGTATTATTCATTATTCTCTAATAAATAGGGTTTAAATTTTAATTGGAATCATATTCCTTTAATTTCAGGATCTAAATTTCTAAAAAAATCATTTGTAGGTTTACATTTATTCCTTCCAGGATTTATCATGTTTTCAATGTTCCAAATACTTGATTAAATAGTGTGTCATTCACAAGATATAAAGGAAACAATATATAGGTTTCTTACTGAAACTCTATTTAACTAATACCATTATTTAAAAATTTATTTATATCTACCTACACTTAAATGATTCATCCAAGTAATTGTAAAAGTGATATTCCACCCAAGTATTATATGGGGAACCATCATATAAAATTTTCCAGACACGTTAAACAACAAACCCCCTTTTTACAAATAGGTATTTAAAACCCATTAGGAGATATTAACCAAACATGTATAATCACAAGATACTATAGATCATAGACATTATGTGGTCGACATCTAAATTGTATGTCCCTGGCATGATATATGTCATGTGAATCCCTACATTCCTGAAATAATGCATGAATGAACACACACACTCTTTCCATAGAACTTTGAGAGAAAAAAAATCATGAATCATAACATCAATAAATTAGTTGAACCACTAGAATTCAAATAGAATTAAAATTAAAAGAACAAAAAATCCCAACCCTAAAAACTTGAGTGTTCCCACATGAATGGGTTTATCACTCCCAACAATGAGTTAATTACCAAGCTATAAAACATACTATTCTCCATTCTACCTTTCCAAAATAATAAGACACAAAACACATATTATACCACTTTGTAACACCCATATCCCTGACCACTCTAATAAATTCCTAGAAAAGTGGAGCCACATCCCCTCAGGCATACATACCCATCCACCAAAGGCTACCAACTAGAAATGAGGTTCAATGAGGATACTATTGGGATACTATACCCTCTATCTGTAGTTTTCATTTCATAATAAATAATGATAAACATGTAAGGAAGTCCAAATAAACATAAAATATTATATATTTCAAGTACCAAAAAATAAATCAATCATCAAAATGTCATAAAAATGGGATATACCATATATTTTAATATGGATCCCCTATGGGTGGACTATATACATGTAAAACCAAAGTAAAAAAATAGATCTAAATAAAAATATCATCCTAAATTTGTCTTTAGTATTTCCCAGTTCCACCATCCATACCCATAATAGAATTCCAAGATAAAAATCATTAACATTTTTCCTTTCCCTAAAACAACACTTTTTATCAATAATGGTGTCTTCTATGGTTCAAAAGTGGCATGGAGGTCTGAGAAAGGTGTGAGTATAACTTGGTAGGCTACCACTGATGGTGTCCCTAAAATAACCAGTCTGATAATTTTGTGCATGAAGAAGTGACGCATTTAAGAAACTAAATTATAGAAAGTAAATAAATTAAATAAAACATCACCAGTGTCTAGAAACCATAATGAGACCTAGGGTCATTCATACCTACTTTTCTTAGTGTCGATGTGTCTCTAAGAACATAATAATGATTGTGCCTCCATAGGTAAAAACATGGAATCCAGAATCTCATCCTGGAATTATCCAATATCATGAAGTATCATAGAGAATCTTAGTAATAATCCAAAAATTCCCATGGAATCCAAGTACTCATCTCAGTATTTCAAAAAATCTAATATCACCTGGAATCCTGACACTTATCTTGGAATTCCCATGGAATCTGAGAAGTAATCCCATCATTCCCAACCTTGATGTATCGAGACCGCTAATTTGTGTTTTCATTATATAGTATGAATTATTTATTAATTTTTATAGTCATAAATTTAAATCACCCATAAATAATCACACATAAATTACCTCATGGAATCCAGGGGCTCACTTTGGAATTCTAGTGGAATTGGAATGCTCATCCCAGTATACCCAATCATCATACATCATACAAAATCTAAGTGATTATCCTAACATTCCCAAGATTCATAGATCATATGGAATCTTAGATCTCATCCAAGAACACTAAATTCATCAAGCATCAATATTTATACCCAGTATTTTCATTATGATATGGGTTATCAATTCATTTTACAATGCATCCATTTAAGTCATATGTAATTATTCACTATGTTAAATTTACCAAGGGTACCATATTCCATAATCATCATATCACAACTTAATACCTGTTACCATCTATAAAAAATAATTTAGAATTTCTAAAAATCAAAACATTTCATAAAACATAAATTACAACTATAAATTCATTTAATATTTAAAAAAATAAGGTACCAATTCACATTAATAAAGTGATTTTCCAAATTTACCTTCTAATTATCAAATAATAAAATAAATTCACTAATTAATTTAACCAATATCAAGTCATCATTGCATTTCATTTTATTAAGAACAATATAATTTTTTTATGTTCTATTTCAAGATCATTGAAAGGAACCATCATGGGTGCTCTCAAATGATGTTTGGTTTTTGGTTATTTAGGTGCATTAGAGTGGATGAAAAAGGTTTCTCTCAAAGGAAGATTTAATTTAAACAACATGTTAAATTTATTTTGAAAAATAAATAAAATAAAGTAAAAAAACTACTTAAAAGTATTAGGGGTGATTAATATTTATAAATCTTGAAGATTTATATTGGAATAAGATTGTATGTTTTTTAAATAAAATTTGATTAATAGGATACAATGAGAGGATGTTTTTTTGGAAAATATTTTTAGGAGTAATAGATCAAATACTACCTCTTCACTTAATTATTAATCATTATCATTTAAATTATCATCTAATTAATTAATATCACCTAATTTTTTTACCCTTGAACCCTATGATAATTAACTAAACCACAAAGATGAAATGAATTTCACCCTAGGATAGATTCTAAACATGCAATCATAGCACCCTACTTTGATTGTTGTTCCAAGTATAAATTATGGTTAGTGGTGAATTAGGGATAATATCCATATTTTAAGTGAGTTTGAATATATTTTATGGATTATATTTGAAATTTAAAAATTTATCTTGTGTGGTTTTATTTTATTAATTAAGATCGTCCACTCACAATTCACACATTACTCGATCTTGTGAGTTTTGTGTTAATTATTCAATTACTTTCTTAGTTTCATTTAATTTAAAAAATCAATTCTTGGATCATATTATGTTAATTATAGTATTTCATTGATTCAAAATAATTAAATGAATAAGTTATTATATATATCAATTACTAAGAAAACTACTCCTCTATGGGGGTGTAGTCATCATAAAAATGAATTATATTAAAACAGATAGAGAATGGGTATAACCAAATCATGATCTAATCCTAAGTTATAGCCCAAATAAGTGAATTAATTTAGAATAAAATTGAACAAAATAGAAGAAATGTAAGAGAAACTAATAATATTATTTCAAGAACAAAAACATTACAATAAAGAAGAGAATTTTGGAAGATATTCTAGATTTATAGCTTCCCTCGTCCAATGTTGAATTGAAATGGAAAGGCACAATTTATCCTCTTCTCCCAATCATCTAATTCACATCCAACCACCTCCAAATGAAAAAATACATATTTATAGTGTATAGGGGAGGATATGTTTATAAGAGGTTTCAATTGTAAATGAACAAAATCCGGACAAATAATTTAATCCAGATTTCACTAATTGTTTGACGTAAAAAATTCATAAACCATTTATCCTTCTAGAATTATTATTCATGTGAAATTGGGATTTCAATATTCCATCCAAATTTGGTCCAAATAAAAGCATGGGTGAAGAATTTATGTCCCAAATACTGGAGTGGTGTCCAATATGAAGATCCCATCCCATCTTTGACATGATGTCCCTTTTACTCCAATAAAATACATAGTTTATATTTGGTTTCCTAAATGAATGTTTTTTCCCATTGAGTTATAAATAATTTTACCAAATTTCAAGTTTAAATAATTCCTACAAAAATATTTAAAATACTACAGTTCACTTTAAAAGGAAAAAACTAGAAATTTCATAAAATTTTCAAATGAATGATCTAATACAAAAAAAATTATAAAAAATATTTAAAAAAATGTGAGGAAATTATGTCATTTATTATCAAAAAAAATATTCAATAAAATTTTTTTATCAACTACCACACACTTACCCTTTTGCACTCCTTATAAAATTCACATGTCATGTATTCCAAAAAATTGTGACAAGATATATGAATTTTCATATTCCTTAATCCATAATGACAGCATAGGAAAATTAAGATTCACATCAAGAGTTAGTCTCAGTGAATTTTAAATTCATTATCTCGTAAATTATATCAAAATAAAGTCCAGTTATATTACTAGCACTAATCATAGAAAAACAAGTCACTGGTCTACTATGACACTAATTCCCCATTTGTGTGTGTCAACCATTTCAATTTCATATCTCCACCCTTTATTCAGTATATTCAGGTTAATTGAAATAATTCTAATTACCTAGTTTAATTCATCGAACTTATTCTACATTCCTTTGCAACCAAATTTCAAGAACCACTCACTTAAGAATTCCTAAAAGTTAATCCTTAAGCTTCTATCCTTGATATCCCTATGTGTTCTAAATTTCATCACTACACTCTTTATTAAGATAATATTTTTTTAATTTTATTGATTTTATTCTTTTGATATTTTTTGAGGGTGTACAACTGTCAGATATCAGATACACATGAATAGGTCAATTAAGTTTAGTAATAAAACTTATCATAAGAGAAATTAATGTATGGATCAACCATTAATATAAGACTAATTTTTTACCTAACTTTGTTATACCTTCAATTGAGTAGTTAAAATTTCACATGTCATGGTTATGTGAATTTTTTTGTGGAGAAATCAGTGGAACAATTTACCATGAACAAATATAACAAAAAATGCTATCAAAATCTAAAAAATTTATAATGAAATAACCAAACATATCATCAATGAATTCTATTTTTTATAAAAATCAACCCTTGATGATGAAATAATACTCATTAATATCATAATACCAATGAATTTTGAAAACTTTCATTTTCTATAAGTTCCCCATGTAAATGAGCTTGTTACATGATATGTTTTTTTATTGTTTCTTTTTGTGTTTTTTTGTTTTAAATTTTAAAAAAAAACCTAAAATAAAAAACACACAATATCTATAAATTAAATTCTTAAATATCTACCCCAAAATGTGGTACCATCCCCCCACACTTAAAATATTGCATGGTTCTCAATGTGAACCTGTTAGATGATATGTACACATGAAATGTAGAATTTTAAATAGGAAAAATAATATAAAAGTGAAAGGGTTAGAAACAACCTGATATTCTTATGTGATGATGGGGTCATTTAGTGTGATGAAATCAATAGCATCAGTAAGAAATACCCTAATGTATTGCTTCAAATGTTTCCAAATGACTATAAATCTACTTCGTGTGTCCCCTTATTTTATCTCCACTACACCATAAGTAAATAAATTAGATACAACATAAGGACTTATCCTTCTTGAATGCAACTTATTAGGAATAATCTTCTATCATGAATTGTAGATTAAGACTTTATATCCTACATGAAACTCCTTTTTTATCATTCTATCATGACCCACCTTTGATATTTCCCTATAGAGTCTTGAGTTCTCATATGATGACAATATAATATCCTCAATCTCTTTAATTTTCATCTTAATTTGAATTCCATATTTTTCGAAATCTATGTTGCATTGATTTATAACCTAGTATGCCCAATTCTTAACTTCCATGAGGAGATGACATACTTTCCCAAAAATTATTTTATAGAGGACATACCAATGGGAGTTTTTTATGTAGTCCTATAATCCCAAATCACATCATTCAATCATTTCTCCAATCCTTTCTATTTATCTAAACAGTTCTTTCCAAAATTCATTTCCACTCCTGATTTGAAACCTCATCCTAGCCATTTATTTGGGGATGGTATGGTGTTGAATCTCTGTGTATCACCCCGTAATTCCAAAGGAGGTAGGACAAATTCTAATTCAAAAAGTTTTTCCCTTGGTCACTAATTATGGATTTTGGAACTCCAAACCTATATAAAAACTTTTCCTTGATAAAATATACTACAACATGATAATCATCAATTATGATACCCTTATCCTCCACCCATTTTCTCACATAATCAATAGCAACCAAAATATACCAAACAACTACTAAACATGGAAAATTAAATATAATATCAATTCCCCATACATTAAAAAAACTCACATAATAATATGGGTTATTTAGGTATCTCATGTTGTCTATAAATATTTCCAGTGTGTTGGAAACATGAGCATTACTTGAAAAACACATGAGCATCATGATATAATCAAGGACAATATAATCTAGAGTATAAGACTTTACAATATATTTTTTGGGGTCCAAAGTGTCTTACACATGAAATTGTATAGAAGAAATGCAGAACAAACTCAAACTCATGATTAGGAACATGCCTCTAAATAACTTGATCACTACACATGCACCAGGGGGAGGGATCATCCCACACATAAAATCTAGACTCTCTATTTAATTTTTTGACTTAATGATTCTTTAAATTTTCAGTATTTTTAAAGGAAATAAGGTATTAAACTAAATCAACATACCAAGAATTTTTACCTAAGAGTTCATAATGATGATCATCAAAAAAAGTGTCTCGAAGTGGTACTTGGTCCAAGGTGTTAGCCTCTAGTGTGTGAGTAATCCTACTATGTGGTATGATGCCATGTTTTCTGATACCTTCTTGTCCTTTATCTCAATATTAAATTCTTGAAGAAGGAGAATCCATCAGATAATTCTAGGATTTTCATCTAGCTTCTTCAATATATACCTTAGATCTGTATGGTGAGAAAAAACAACTACTTTGGAGCCCTGTAAATATGAAAAAAAAAATAATCTAAAGAAAATATCATGGAAAAGAACTCATTTTCCATGGTAATGTGGTTTTATCGGGCTGAATCAAATGTTCTCAAAGCATAGGAAGTCATATGTGAACATCCCTAGACCCTTTTTTATAAGACAGGTCCAACTTTGATCTTTGAAGCATCACACATAAGAAAAAATTGAATGTACCACCGTGGAGGTTGTATGATCGGTGGAGTGGTCAGACTGTTATTTAGCTTATAAAATGAAACCCTACATGAACTATAAAAAATGAAGTAATATCTTTTTGAAGAAATAGAGATAAGGGTAGAGAGATCTTACTAAAATCTTAAATGAATCATTGATAAAATCATGCATGCCCTAAGAATGATCTAACATCATGCACACATGAAGGATATGGAAAGGATAAAATAATATATACCTTAGATATATCAACCAATATTCCTTGTTTTTACACTATATTCCCTATGAAAATGTCATTCTACACCCTAAAATGACTCTTTTCAAAGTTTAAAACAAGATTCTTCTTAATAAAATGATTTAACCCCTTTACCAAACTAAAGATACATTCATCAAATGAAGATCCATACACTATAAAATCATCCATAAATACCTCCCTTCAGGTCTCAATGAAATCTGAAAAATCCTCACTATGCATCTCTGGAAGGTATCTGGGGCATTGTAAAGTACAAATAGAATATTTAAGTAGGAAAATATACTAAATAGAAAATTGAATGTTGCCTTATCATGATCCTATGGAGCTATAGAAACTTGAAAATATCTAGAAAATCGATCCAAGAAACAATAGTGTGTCTTCCCAACTAGTCTCTCAAACAGTTGATCAATAAATGGGTGAGGGAAATGGTCTTTATGAGTGGATTGATTTAGTTTCCTATAATCAATACACACACGCCAACTATTTTGAACCCTCATAGGTACTAACTCATCACTCTCATTTTTAAAAATAGTAACACCAATTTTCTTAAGCACAACCTAAATAGGACTCACTCACTGGGAATCTGAAATGGGATAAATAATACCTATCACAATTAATTTTTCAACTAATTTTTCAAAGAAATTTAGAATAGTTGGATTGAGTATCCTTTGTGACTACTTAACATTTTTAGTCTCATCCTCCAAAATAATCCTATGCATGCAAATGAAGGGTATAATACCAGATATGTCAGCCAAGGTATTCCTGATTTCTTTAATGTTATCCCTAAAAATATTTAAAAAATGTTCTTCATGGCCAAAAGGTAGATTGTTTTAAATTATAACAGTTAATATCTCACCACTCATCAAGTATGAGTATTTGATATTTGGTGTCATTGGCTTCAGTTACCATGTAGGGGGAGATGTATGGATGGAGACATTGGAGGAACTAAATATGTTCCCAATTAAAATCAGTATCATAATATAAATCATCATAGAATAAAGAATCAAATCAATTATTATACTCAACATCCATGTCATAATCAGAGTGAACATGATAAAAATAAAAATATGAATCCACATACAAATAAAATACAAGAGAGGTTTGTACATTATAAATGGGTGTGTAAGTGATCTTAGAAAATAAACTAAAACCAATTCTCATAATCTCTCTAATCATGATAAAAAAAAATATCCATGGGGTTTTTACTTGGTTGTTCAAAATGGGAGATAAAAAAGTATAATGGTCCTATGAGAGGTACTTAATGGATTCCATAACATTAAATATCATAAACTCATCTCAAAACTCCATGGAAAGTGTACCATCATGGATATTCATGATTAGTTTTTGAAGTTTTGAGGAAGGTCTTTCCTAATATAATGGGAGCATGAGAATTTACCTGATCAACCTCCTTGTTAAGAAAATATAAATCTACTAGAAAGATCATGTCTCTTTCCTAGAAAAGTACATCCTCAAGTAATCCTACCTGATATTTTATCTCTCAATTATCTAACTTCACCACTAATATCATTGGATTCAAATATTCAACCTATAAATAAGATAATAAATATTGAGGTATCACATTTAATGAAGCTACCAAATCACATAAAGCATCAGAAAAGTGTAAATACCCTATGGTGCATGGTATGGTGAATATCCTCAGATCCTTTCACTTGGCTATAATTACATGAGTTGTTGTAATGAGTTCTCACACATTCCTTCCAAGATTGATCCTCTCAATTACCTTGATCCCTCTTTTATTGGTAAAAATTTTTTTCAAGAATTTGTCATACCTTAGGATTTTATTAATGGCCTTGGTAATGGGGATATTTATCTCAAAATTCTTGAATGTGTCTGATACCTCTTTTTGCATCACCTCTTTATCCATATTTTTGGTTTGTGTAACTAAATTTGGAAATGGAAGGGGTTTATAAGTAACAACCTCAATCTTTTTCTTACCTTTTCCTTTTTCCTTGGGTTTCCCATTAATTGGTCTTGAATGGAAATTATTTATGGTTAAAGTGAATCCCAGAGGATTGATAGGTGTAGATGTATCAGGAATTTTCTTCCCACTTCTCAATGTGATAGCACTAACATTCCCCTTAGGATTTAGAGTAGGTTGGGAAGGAATATTTATGGATTTATTATATACCAGTTCACGGAGGGTGGTAGAAATTTGTCTCATTTTAGTCTTACATTCCCTCAACTCTGAACCTTGTCTCTTCAACACATTCTATTGATTAAGAACAATTTGTTTCAAAAGATCACCAGTGTTATAATATACCTTTGGTTGGGGTTCTTTTTTATTGACTTGTTGATTCTTGGGATTTAAATCTTCTTTGGGGTTTTTAGAAACCCTATTGGTAAGGTAGAGGATATTGGAAATTTTGTTGAAAGGGGGGCCTTGGTTATTCTACAGAGCTATATCTCATGTCCAATTGATCCTTCCTACCTTGGTTTTATGTTGTTCAAAAGGAATCATACTTATTTTTTGGATGTGTATATTATTGTTATAGATATATTCTCCTAGGGAATATTGCTGCACAATCCTCTGTCTCTTATATTTTGGGGGAAACAATCAGTTGGGTATTCTATTTCCTTAAAAATGCCACAAGGCCTTGTAGGAGTCAGTTGGGATATATTTTTATCCAAATAAATATACCTCACCAAAGTGGTAAATTATTTTATCTTTGTATAAATTAAATTATTTTCAAGAGAAGAAAGACTTACCTAATATACTTCCCTAACATGTAGTGTACCTCAATCACCAAATTATTAGGAGTTTTTCCATATTGTTGATCAACACACCTGAAAATGTAGGTTTTTGTTACACCAATTCCCCTCCAACCGCTGTATCCACCATGATCCTCTAAATAGGCATCAGGACTTTGTAGAAGTATTGGATGGGTAGTTTCACACTAATTTAGAGATGTGGGAATCTTGTACACAACTTATTGAATAACTCTAGGTATTCATACATTGACTCTACTTATGTTTGATTGACCCTTTATATCTCTTTAGTAATGTAAGTTGTCCTTGATGATAGAAAACATATCTACAATAAAAGACATTCCAAATCCTTCCAACATATTACATCTTCCAATTATAAATAATACATCCTGTATTTTTCAGTTCCATCAAGTGAGAATGGGAGTTATCTTTGTTTAATTTGAGATTCAGACACATTTATTGGTTTTAGAGTTGATAAAACCACATTAAATTATTTTATATGATTATTGGGATCCATGCCAGATAGGCCATGAAATTTTTGAAGAAGGTGTATCAATACAGATTTTAATTCAAAGTATGAATCAAGGTTTAGATATGCAATACAATTTGGTTGATAATTAATTTCAGTTGAATATAATTAAATAATTTATCTATTAATTTCATTATTATTATTTCCAACCATTTTTTTTAGTTTTATGTTTGTATTATAATTTCTTCTAGTTTCAATGTTCTCAAAATGGAGGAATTCTCCAACTGGTTGAATATTGAAACTTCCCCTAGACTGAGACTGACTGATTCAATACCTAAATTTGGGTTCAAAATCATGATCAATATCTAATAGATCATAGATATTATTTCATGTAATAAATAAAATAAAAATTAAATGTTGAAAATTAAACTATAATAAAAATGAAAATAAATATGAGTTGATGGTCCAAAAAAATAAGAATGAAAAAAATTGAGAAGGGGGAAATAATGAAGAAATAAATGAATAAGAGAATTAAATGAAAAATAAAATAAATACCTCTAATTAGTTGAAAAAATTACTTTCCACCCCAGAAATGTGACCATTTTTAAAGGCATTTTCATGGGTGCTCTCAAATGATGTTTATTTCTTGTTTATTTAGGTGTAATAGTGTGGTTGAACAAGGTCATCTCTGAAAGGGGGAAGTAATTTAAAAAAAATATTAAAGGTATTTTTAAAATTAAATAAAATAAAATAAACACACTACTTAAAAGGATTGGGGTGATTAAAATATATGAATATTGAATATGTATGCTGGAAGAATACTTTTTTAAATGGAATTTGATTAATAATACACAATGAGAAGATGTTTGTTTTTTAAAAAAATATCATTAGGAGTAATTGATCTAATCCTACCTCTTAACTTACTTATTAATCATTATAATTTAAATTAACATCCACTTAATTTTGATCCCCAATTTTCTAACCCCCAAACCCTGTGAGAATTAACTAAATAACAAAGATGAAATTAATTAAACTCTAGGCTAGCTTCAGATCATGCAATCGTAGCACCTTGCCTTGATTGTTTTTCCAAGTCAGATTATGGTCAGTGGTGAATTAATGATAATATCCATGATTTAAGTGAGTATTAATTTAGTTTAGTTCTTATGTTTTAACTCTATAAATTTATCTTTTGTGGTTTTGTTTCACCGATTAATATCCCACTCTTACAATTCACACATTACTCGACCTCTCGAGTTTTGTGTTAACTGTTCAATTACTTTATTAGTTTCATTTAATTTAAAAACTCAATTCGTGGATAATACTATGTGAATTAAAGTATCCTATTTATTCAAAATAATTAAATTTAAAAGGTAGGAGATGGATCAATTACTAAGAAAACTACTCCTCCATGGGTTGTGTAGTCATCATAGAAATGAATTTCATTCAAATAGGTTTAGAATGGGTATAACCTAATCTAGTTTACACTCCTGATTTCCATCCAAAATAATTGAATTAAATATTAATAAAATTTTACAAAACATAGTAAATTTAAGATAAACTATTAAGTTTATTGTAAGAACAAAAATATCACAACATAAGAGAATTTTAGAGGAAATCCAAGATTGATAGATTCCCTCCTACAAAGGTGAATTAAAATATAATGTCACCACATATCCTATATTAAAAATCTTCTAATCCATGTACAAACCCCTCCAAATGAGAAAAATAAATATTTATATAGTGGAGGGGATTCTAGGTTTTTAAGAGGTTTCAATTGTTAATGGGGAAATTCAGAAAAATAATTTAAGCCAATTTTCACTGACTATTTAACCTCCAAAACACATGAACCAGCTATATTTCTAGAATTATTATTCTTGATAAATTGGGTTTTCAATATTCTCTCCAAGTTTGGGCCCAATTAAAACATGGATGGAGAATTTATAGAGAAAATACTAAATTGGTGTCCAATCTGGTGAGTCTATTCTATATTTCACTTCATATCCCTTTTACTCCAATCAAATGAATGATTTAGCTCTAGTGTCCTAAATGGAAATTATAGAACATTGATTTGGAAAAAAATTAAAAAAATAATATTAATTAATTCACTTAAAAAAGTTATTTCTAAAATACTATAGTGTACTTTAAATGATAAAATTGTAATTTTCAATAAATTTTAAAATGAATGATCTAATCAAAAAAATTCTATAAATAAAGATATTTAGCACAATGTAAGGAAATTATGTTATTTATTATCAAAAACATATTCAATAAAATTTTGTTTATTAATCATCAATTATTATTAAATTCCATTTCACAATATTTAATTCAAAACTTAGTTACTCACTTAAGGTTACCTACTAAGATACTTTATTCATCTCAAATTTTTATTCCTAGGAAGTAATAAAATTTTATTTTATAAATTTAAGGTAAAATTCATATCCAAGTACTTCCATTTTTAATCATATATCACTTGAACACATATAATTTAAACTAGATAATTTTATTAATATGATATATCAATTTAATTTAAATTTTTTCAAATCATGGAAAGTTTAGCATGACTGCACAACGCACCACTTGAAAAATGAAGGAATAAAATGGTTTAATTATATATACCACCTACCTTAGCCTTAGTAGAGTCTAACCATCCAATATCAATGGTTTTTTCAATATAAATTATAATAAAATGACAAACCAGACAAAATCCTTGAAAATAGGGAATATTATACTAAATGGGGGAGGGATAACTAACCACATGAATAAAAAAAAATAAGGGTTGTAAGAGGACTCATAGGCATACCTTAAATTCTTTATCACACATTACGGTGGTTGAAATGGAATTGGATCAAGGTATATCCACTTTGGGAATAATAAATTAAGGAGAGGGCATGGGAGAGGTGCTACTAGATAAATGAGGTATAAAATCACAAGTTAGAAGAAAAGGGGGTGGCTCTAGTGAAATAATGGGGATACCCTCCCCCCCCCCCACACACACACATAAAAAAATACCTAAAGGCCACCATATAATATCTATCTTCCAATAACCATCTAGTTCAAATGATCCTAGTTCCCCTATATGGATACTACCTAGGACACCAGTTGTCTAGTGGCTATAGTAGCAACCTAGCTAGACCTATCCTTCCTCTGGTGATCACATAAACCTCTCTGATGACGTATGATCCAATTACCAAGTATATAACACCTCTATTGAGAGGATCTAATATTCATAATTCCCTTTATATTTCCTATTTAAAATCTAAAAAAATCCAAATTTTCACTATAACTCTGGAGCATTCCTTACACACAGGGTATTACACATAATATCATCTATATTAATCCATCAGTTTCTTATTTTTGTTCATTTTATTTAAACCCATTACTAATTGACACATTTTAATTTTACTGATAAAGAAAACAAAAAACAAAAAACATTTTATATAACATATAATTTAAAGACTATAAAATCTTTAAAATAATGTTTACTAGTTAAATGGGGACATCATGTGCAACCAATTTTTGGGACATAAAAGCAATAGATCCCTAAAATATATCATCAGAATGACCAGATTTATCAGAATTTACATCCAGTGAAACCTATAAAATTTTAAAAATTAATTAGTACTGCATATTAAAATAGTAATTATAATAGTAATTGCAGTACATATCTTTATCTTTTTAGGGTGGGTATTTGAAAATTTTCATTATCTATTGACTTTTCCTTAAACACTCTTACAAACTTTCCTAATTTATTTATAATTTGATCTATAAATAGTTTTTTTTATTCTATATAATAGAGATAAGTATTTAGACATCTAGAAATATGTTCAACCTTCCCAATAACTACTCGATTATAAAATAAAATATAAGGACTAAAAATCACATGTTATAATTTTAATATAAATATTATGTAAATAATTAGAAAAAAACTATGACTTCATATATCATATATATATAATAGATAATTTTTACTAATAATGTTAAATAATTTCAATTACATTGAAAATAATGATAAATTAAATAGTCTTATTGTCATTTATGACTTTTCTAAATACAAATTGGAAAATATTCCCTTATTTGAAATATTAATTTTCAAGATCCTTTAAATTCATTATATCATGACCAATCCCTCTAGGGAACCCCAAATGGGCCTAAAGTGAAGACTCTAGTTACCCTTGAGTCCCACCTATAATATTTCATGAGTTTTAGACTAACATCGACATTATAATCACACACGGATGGGTGTAATTACCCTTAAATCATAGGAACATACGATGAAACCACCAATCAATTCCATATAATATAAAATAAGACCAAAGCCACAGTGCATGTAAATAGAATAAATAACCAATGGTCTCTAATATAAATTATAAAAATAAAATTATATGGTATCAACTCATGAACACTAACGTTCACACTAAGATAGTGATCTGGGTCAATCACCAAATCCCTCCTAGAAACCTTTAAAATAGTTTTATATATAGTAATGAACAAACAAGTATACTTAGTAAGAACTTCTCCAACACATATCATGTAAATGTAAAAGAATAAAAATAATACCTTAGTGAATAAGCAGTTAGACCAACTCATACCTATAATAGTTTAGCTATCACCCAATCATATCAAGGTTCACTCACCCAATATCTCAACCCAATTTATTAACATAGTATAAAAAGAATATATAAATAAGGTACCATGATACCACTTCCCTGATAATTATATCACTCTCATTACCCAATTACATCTGTCTTATTTTACAATACCTTCCATATACACATATTTAGGTAACTTCATAATACATTAAATACATAACCACATATCCACCACCAAATACCACATCACACCCATAACCACAAATCCACCACCAAATACTACATTCAATCCATAACCACATATCCACCACCACATACCACATCACAACCATACCCACAAATCTACCACCACCTAATACTTTACACTACACATCATATCCTCATCATAAGGGGGTAATGTGAACATGAATGATATAAACCTCATCCCCTTCTGCAACCATGCATATCCACCACCATGTATCCACATCACAACAACATAAATCATGCTAACTGGTATATATATATCATAACCTCAATCCATTACAACTCATATATGTATACTTACATTAATCCATCACATATCATACAATATCTGAAGGTAGATATAGGAAGAGGGATAATTCATCCATTCATTATTTCTATAACCTAGATCTTGGGGGGAAACACCCAAAACCCAAAACATTTTGGGATTCATTGAGGTTATCCAAATAAAATCATTGTATGCTTGAAATAATAATAAAATAAAAATGATATAATAAATCACAAAAAACCACCCTAAGGGTACAATCACAATTGAAACTCCTTAAACCCTACTACCTGAAAAATTCACCTCATCCCAGATATCGCACACTGATAATCACTGCTACAACTATACAAATATACTCAACCCCTAAAATTCCACCAAACAGCTACACAACAAGAGAATAACTTCCCATTTTATCACTTTATTTTTAAATTTTATACTCATTATTACTGGATATATCACATTAATTTATCCATATCTAATTTCAAATCATTCATTACTCAAGATAAATTCATTCCAGTGGTTAGATTCTCTTATAAACACTCTCATTCCAAGATTACCAACCCGCTTTACCATATTTCATTTACCAATCACTTTAATTATTTATTTCATCACAACATTAACCCATAAACCCATCCCACTTCTATCTAATTATTAGTTATTTGAATTACATTAAATATCAACCATGTTACCAATAAAATATGACACGACCCACATTAGCATATTCTATGCCAATAGACACTACACCATACCATCACTATCATAATAACCAAAAAATAATCCCTTCCCATATAGTAATCCAATCCACTTCCACAAAAATCACACTATATTCCATCCACTGCCCTTGAAATAAATCCACACCTTATCATTCCAACCAAATAATATTGTTCTAGCCATAAAAATGACTCCACAAATATAAGTAAACAAGGGAAAACATAACAACAATTCACATTAAACAACCTCTTGGTAATCGTTCTTCCTTATTAGATCGAATTCCATTTAAAAGAATCAACATCAAGATTTAGGATTTCCATGTTACTATTTTATTACCATCCTTAAGAGGTTAGAATTTTATTGAAGGTGATTCAATCATTAAAACAATAAAAAATAGTTATCATAACAGCAAGTATCAACCAAGGATTATGAAAAATAATAAATAACATGAATTAATTTAAATCACATTTGATTCACCCATTTTTATCATAAATTTACATTAACTATTTATTTATATTAATTGGGTTAATCTATAACATTAAAACAATGAAAACAAAAAATATGATTTATCCTTGTTTTTACATAATAATATAAGATAAATTTTGAATCCCCTGCCTTAACTAAAGCTTCAAAGAACATAATGAAAGATGAAGGTGTGAAAAGGTGATCGTGTAGACAAGAACACCCAAGGAAAACCTCAAAAACATATATCACAACAAACACTATCAATTATTCAACCCATAATCACTAAATTTGAATAAAATTTTCTATCATATCCTCCCTAAGAATATATAATAAGGAGGGAATGAGGAAAAAGAGTATAGGATCCCACCATAGATTATAAAGATTTTATCTCTTAAATTTGATGTCCAAACCCAATTGGAGGATAGAAAAATACCTCAAAAGATACACCAATAATCATATAGGGTTTGAAGGAATTTTAATAAATAGGGTATAATTTGAAAATTTTACCAAATTTAAAGTAGATTTGTAAGAACTAATGGTCATAGAATAATGGGATTTATCCCACTACGATATTGGTTTGATCTGAGAAACATAGCAGGATATACCCCCAAATATCTAGGTTATATACCTTAAAAATTATAAAATTAATGGAGGTAATGGTGTAACAAAGGATTCCACACTACAACTCTTAAAAAATTTAGAACCACAATGTGAATTTTGGCCTCTCTCTTGAATCCTACACATTTCAAATGATCATCATGATCGAAATGATCATATATAGGATGAACCAAGAAATTTGGTAACCCAAATCCCTGTAGTGTAGTACCCATCTCCATAACATAATTATCTTAAACTAAGGTCCCTCCACATCACAACCAATATCACCATACCAGAACACAACCCATCTATCAAAATAGAAAAACTCTTAAAAATCACCTCCTCAACCTCATGACACAACATATTCTTCATACTAAAATTTTATCCTATTATAAAGAAACACACGAAGATGAAACATCCCTACTCTATCAAATAAATAACCATTCCATAACTCATAATGATCACACCATGATCTAAGATAAAAAATTAAAATTTTGTAACTCAAACTCATATTTTCAATTAATAGACCTCCTTTATACCTTCTCTGATACCTCCAATACCTAATATCCATATTGTAAATAGGAAAAAAAATTTGTTTCCTTTACATTAGATAACTATAAAATTATTATTGTCCTCATGAATAAGAATAAAACCCAAATTATAAATAAAAATCAAAAAATTCAAACACCCCTAAAAGATTCCTCACAAATAAAAATGACACCATCACTAGAACAAAATTTAGAAAATAGATAAAAAGTATTAATCAAATTATTTCAAAATCAATCATATCAACTATAATGACACGTGTTTTTATAAGTATTTAAATTTATAGAAAATTTTATTTTTTTGTATGAATTAGGGATATAGTGACCCATTGATGAGATTTTTGATCCAAATGGATTATTACGATGTGATATAGGAAGGTTGTATTGTAAAGAGAGTTGGTCAAGGGATCACATAGTGTATGAGGGAGGTATCATGGAGTGGAGGGAGTAGTTCATTCCATAACTAGTGAGTATCATAGTATCATTGATTCTTTTAAAGGTTTTGGTAAAGGTAAATATATTATATATGGGTATCATGTCATGGATAAGGGTTCCAATCTATGATGAGTTCCCTCAATTAATATATTATAAAACCTTACTTTTTGAATTTTTGGGATTTCTCATGATAATGGAATCACATAATGACCTCTATCCCAACTTTATAATATTGTTCCAAGGGAAGGTGTCATGACATGGAGTGTGGAGGTCATGGTTGTAGAGGGATGGTCATGATGTCAAGGGGGGAGGCCATGCTATAGAGCCCAGGGCCTCAAGCTTTTTATTATGGTCAAGGGAGGTTTTTCAAAAAATTAATATACTGATCATTTCATATAGGGAAGACTGTGAAGGGAGGGTCACTCCATGGAGGGAGGCTATAGGGTGGTGTCATGTCCTGATTCTTAGAGTCATTCCATGACCAGATCTTAAGTTTCATAGTTTTAATGTGATTCTTATGGTTATATTATAACATTAACATTTGTTAATTTTTTTAAATTAGAGTTATGCCCATCAGTTTGGGTCAGAATATCTCAAGATTTATAAGAAATAGGTATTGGGGTGAATTTATTTCATCCAACTCCTCCCTCCTTTATTACTCTCCTTAAATCATCTTATATGTGGGGTGTTCTTACTAGATATTTCTTATCATGTAGGTAGTATGGTTATTTCCTCTCTCCTCTATCAGTATCCCTTATTGAACACTAATATCGATGTCTCCAACTTAGGGTTTATAGTGATAATCCCACTAGATCATGGTAGAATTTTCCCAAAGCATGAAGATTTTTCATGCCATGGATAGAGGATATCTTAGGAGGATGAAAAAACCCTGTATTTTAATGTTTAGAAAAATATATGCCATTTCCCTTATTTATGTATGGTTTTTGATGAAATTGGATTTAATTGAACTTAGATTATGGTAAATAAATTGGGTATTTTTTTGCTTAGGTGTGGGTTCATATCAGGAGAGGATTCCACCATGTTGCCTATAGTTTCAATGTTGTTATAATTCCTAGAGTGTTTTTATGAAATTATACCTCATTGTTTTAAATTTAATAGGTAATTATGAAACTATTATAATTAATTACATAGATTTAATGGTTTGAGATAGAGGATAAAGTGTTGGTATGATCTTGAACAAGGTATGGACGGGCTTGGACGAAGATGTGTGAAGATAATTAAGGATGGTTACTCCATGTTTGGGGTTATTAGTCCCTATAATATAAAACGACATGTATGATTTCACATGAAAAAATGATTGTATGTGGTTTTTAGTGACGGGGATAGGGACTGAGAGTTACCTTGGTAAATAGATAGGGTGGAAATTAGCCCGTTAGGTTCTAGGAAGGTGATCCAACAAATTTTGTGGAAAATGGAGTCGTTCAGTGACTATGTTGTCATATGGAGATGATGATGGTATTGTTATCATGAGTAATGAGATAAGTCCTTGGGATTTTGATGAGATATGGGTAGCCTGATTTGGTTTCTAGAGGCTAGATGAGAATTTATGAGAGGCTTATCTCTAGTGGTGATGGGTTAGATGGTTGTACATCTCACACATGGTGGGTAACACCCCTTGAGGTTGGATTGGATACTTAGAATGTTACAAGAGAGGGATGAGTTCCATGGGGATTAGTGAGGTGTGATAAGGAGGGTTACCTTTAGGTTTCCAAGGTTCTTCATGTGAGTTATCTCTAATTACCCCTGATTAATATAATAAAGTTTTGATATGGAAATTGGAAGAACATTAGGATGGATTTTTGAGGTCTGAGACAAGTAGACCTATGATATATGAGAAGTCATTGTGATTTGATGAGTTCATGTTGGTACAAATGAGAAAAGAATGATATATTCCTAAAAGACCCCAGTGGATTCCATTGTGGGAGAGATGATAATTTTTATGGGTTTACGTAAGGAACTAGCTTAGGTTGACCAAACACATAACATGATCAGGATTTCTACAAGGACCAAACCATATTCTTGATCACCATGGGTTAGTTATAAGAACCAAAAAATACACTAAACTATTTGGTAATGATTTATCCATTTTAAATCCGGCCTAAACCATCCATGAATTGGATTTCCAAACCCATAAATAAATATATTCAAACAGACTATATGCATCATGACCAAAAATAGATATCAGAAATTAAAACCCTTAAAAATTTATAAACAATACATATAGATGATATCTATACATCAATAAAAAATATATCAAAACATGGAAAAGTTCAAAGAGGCTGATTCATAACTTCCCAAATGATCCAAAATCCCAAAATGTGCAACAAAAGTTAAACTCCATGAGACCATCATCTCAATCATCCAAAAATAACCATGAATGATAGTAATCAAGAAGAGTCACTGAATTACATAGTGCCCTTACCTTTACCTGTTCCCTACAAAAAAAGTCTTCATATTTCCAAAGGTATATGTATGATGTAAGGAAAAATCCTAGTAGGATACCATCATGAATCCATGTAAGGTATTTATCTAGGAAAACCAATTAGTCTAGTTTGAAATCCATATTCAAATCAATTTCACATTGAAAAAAATTCTTTATAAATTCCATTTGTTTTCTCAAAATCAAACCATGTTTCAAAAACATGATTAAGAAATGTAAAATGTAATGGAATTTAAGCCTTATGGAATAAACATACACAACTAATCCAAGTGTTTCATAATCATGAACATAAGCAACATCATATACAATAAATTGATTTAGGTAAAAACATAAGACTATCCAAATCAAACAAGGCATAATTTTTAATGCATCATGGGCTATAACCAATGTTATTGAGTATGAGTTATTCTAGGATATGGTTTTCTAGCTAGTTAAGAAATTATAATAAGTTTTTAAGCTCTCTAGGTATTATCTATGCCTTAAATTCCATAGGATCTCTTGGTCCACATAGAAAACATTCATTCTAATATCTCCCTCTGTCCCTTTGGTAACACTCCCTAGAAATCCATGATATAGTCTAAGGATTCAAGTTCCTATGTCACTCACACACACAGGGTCTACAATGATCGACACATTACCAATCACATAAAGTAATATAAATACCCATTTCACCAACCAAATATTCCCATAATTAAAAAATCATCAAACATAAGGAAACCTATTTCAAAACAATTATTTTTAAATCCATTGGAAACCATAAATCCTTATTGATGAATTTTATCAAACACATCTCATGAATTCAAACCAATTAGTTTTTAAAATAAACTTTAAACCCAAAAATTTCAATTAAATTTTATAAAACACATCAATCATGGATAAAGCAATATTTTCAACATAATTTAAAGTAAAATTGAAAAAATTAACTAATTAAAATAAAGAAGCAATGGTAAACCATTAAAAATAACCATTAAATAAAGTCACATACCACAAAACCAAACTAAAACTATTTTATTTCGATAAAAAACCTAAGAATAAAGTAGTAGGAGTCATCAAAAACCTAAACCACAAGAAACCAACATAAATATCACATCCACAACCTAGTATTTTCTACATGGAATGCTAAGGTTTCATAAATCTATAAAAGTTTAAGAATAGGGATAATGGAAATAGAGAAGGAAAAGAACATAAAATCAAGATTAACTCAATTAAACCACTAAAAATCAAGGGAGATCCCTAAAAAACCAAGGAAGAATAAGCTATAGGAAAATAAGGTAGGCTTTCACATGATTGGATGGAAGGGGGTGAATTTGGGGTTAAATTAGAAAAGGGTGTAATAGTATATCCTAATATTTAATGTGTTTGAAAAAACATATGGTTTGTCCACATGGTTAAGAAAATTATGCACCTATAGTGTGGTAGCCACTATATCTTTAAAATAAATATACACAGTTCTTAGAGAATTCCATACTATTAGACAAATCATGTGGAAACTATGAAAATAACACTATCCCTAAAACATCCCTCCCATAAGGTTAGCCATGCATTTACTACTAGATATGCACTAATCATGTAACAAGTCCTGTTTCTTTAAAAACTTTAAATTTTCATCCCCAAACTCCAAAGAACTCCTAGAATAAGTAAATAATTAAAACTCAAAATAATACATACTTATGACCTTATGGGTAACATAATTCTCCCAACAAAACCACTTTTTTCCCCTATAAAGTCATCAAAGTCACTCATAATAAAAGAGGAGAGGCCACTACACCCTTACCAAATATCATTATTCCCATGTATCACAGATATCATCACCATAATTCCAAGGTACACTGACCAATTGGATAGATTTACCATGGATCACATTGTTCTGATAATCCATGATATAAACAGGTTTCTCCATAATAATGGTGCTAGGATCCACCTCCATACCATCCCACTCTATCACATGATATGGTTCTAGGAGGTACTTATTTAACTATTATACATAAAATACATCATGAATTAAGTTAAATCATAATGGAAAACACAATCGATAGGATAACTTTCCAAGATACCCTATAATTTGAAATCGACCAACATAACACAATGCAATATTCCCTTACTTTCCCATGAAATTATGATCCATTCAAATAGATAATTGAAGAAACACTTTATCATATACCTAAAACTATAATGTGAGATGATTAAATTTTTCATATGATTTTTGGAAACTATAATATATCACTACCCATATTATAATTAGTTGAACATTACTCATCTTCTCTTGGATGAGACTCGGTCCCAATAGGAAATGCTCACCCAAATCATCCCAACACGATGGGAACTGACATAGTAACCCATACAATGCCTAAAAATTATTCATCTTGATTAAGTTTAGATAACTATTTTTTTATGAAAATTCAATAAATGATATATGTTTATCCAAAAAACCCCCAAAGTCAAGAATACAAGCATGAAGAAAACCCTTAGGAATTTAGATGGCCCACTTATTTTAACCATTTATTAATGGTTGATACATTTCTCCCAATTTTAACTAGGTTCCCAAGTAATCCTAGAGAATATTTCAAAACCAATAAGTAAAATGGGTATCTTGGTCAAAAATTATGGCCAAGGTAACTCTATAAAGTCTAATAAACTCTTGAACATATAGATGTCTGAGATGTTCCAACATTGTTGAATCTCTAATGGAAAAAAATGTTTTTATTTAGTTAGTCAATATATAATTAGATATAGAGCTTCCATACTACTAGGATTACAATTTAGACCAATAAAAAAGACCATATGATCTTGTCCCACTTATATAATGGAATGGGAAGAGGTTGAAGAAACATGGTCGATCTATAATGATCATCTTTTATCCTCTAGTAGGTCAAACATCAGGGAAAAAATTCAGTAACCAACCGCCTCATCTCAAGACACTAATATTGGGATCTCAGAGTATAAAACATCTTGGAATTTCTCAAGGTAATGGCCTAACACGAACAATAACCCCCATGCATCACCTCCTACCTCAAGGTAAAATGAACCACTAGCCACTTCTAAAAGGAAAAATCACCATCATGTGACTAAGAGAAATCACCCAAAGTAACCACACTATTTAAAATCTAACAATCTACTTGATGTAAGGTTCATATGCCCTCTCACACTAAACCCAATCAATAAGAGAGGGTGTTACCAAAACAATGGTCAAGAACTCAAACTCTTACACCTACTACACATCCAAAATTATATTAGAAAACAAACCCATTAGAATGTACTCATCGATATATTCCTTCACTACCTAAATTATAAAATTTATACTTAAATAATTAGTGACTACATTTCACTTATCATAGGTATACGCTATGTAAAAATAAAATTTCTAAAGATACTCCACCTAGTGCCTCTGTCTCAAATTCAAGTCCCTCTAGGTGACAATATATTTTAGGAGATTATTATTAGAATAAATATCCTTGAAGAGGTAATAGTTCCAAGGATTTAATGCATGCATCAAGGATATCAACTCTAGTTTTTGGGTGGGATAATTCATATAATGTGGTCACATTTGAAAACATATATAGGACAACATATGATTATACTTCATCATTAAAAACCCCAATACCACAATAGAGGTATCATAATAGATTTAATAACCCTTAACATACTAAGTAATAATAAAAACTAGATTTGATGTTAACAAAACCTATAACTATTAGAAATAACTTCGGCACTTTTCACTCCATTCAAACTTAAACCCTTTCTAAGTCAAGGCAATAAAGGGTGAAGATA
The DNA here is from genome assembly GCA_963277665.1 of Viscum album. NCBI lineage: Eukaryota > Viridiplantae > Streptophyta > Magnoliopsida > Santalales > Viscaceae > Viscum > Viscum album. The sequence continues at coordinate 206,891,963 of OY728146.1, read as the reverse complement.
TAATGGATAAGTCCAAAATAAAATGCATGTAGTATCTAGAAAATCCCAAAAAAATCTTTATCTCAAGTACATTCTTGGGTCTCTTCCAAGACTTGACTACTTCGATCTTCTTAGGATCCACTAAAATCCATTTCTAAAAAATCACATTACCCAAAAACATTACCTACTAGATGAAGAACTAACATTAATAAAGCTCATCACGCATGTGATTCTCACTTTAATGTTCCCAAAAAACCTATAGATGGTTTTCATGGTCCTTCTCTATCTTGGAATACACCAAGATTTATTAAATAAACATAACCATGAAAGAGTCCAAAAATCAATGAAAGATGTAGTTCATCAAAGCCATAAAATACCATAATATAATTGCTAATACAAAATCGCATAACCAAATACCTTAAAATTATATACTGGATATTAAATTCAGTCTTAGGAATATCCTCACCTTAGAACCTAAATTGGTGGAATCTTGAACTTTGTTAAATTTTCAAAAATAAATGGTATCCCTTGAATTAATAAAAATGGTAATCAATTTGAGGAAATATGTATTTGTTTCTAATAGTCATATGATTCATCTTATGATAATCTATAAAAAGTTAGAGACTTATATCTAGATTATTTTTGAAAAAAATAGTGATACCCATGGTGACATGTTAGGATGAAAAAACCCCTTGCTTTCAAGTATCTCTATTTGATTCTTCAACTATTTCAATTTAGTAGGATCTATCCAGTATGATGGTAAAGAAATGAACCCTGTTTAAAGGATTAAGTTAATAGTGAACCCAATCGCTCGATGGGATAGAAATCCAAATAAATCACCCAAAACACCTTAGGGTACCGGTCCACGACAACTGGAAGATGACTAGTAGACCCCTACTCTACATCATCAAAGAACAACCTGGATAGCTGGAATGAAATAGATACCACATCTTAGATAATGGATCATGCCATCCCTAATCTAAAGATCCACTAACCTTGGAATACATGACTAGTACTACCAGGAGATAGAAATTGGACCCTGTGGTGATAAAATTCAATTTAAAATTTAAAATTTTTCATCAAATCTATACTAATGATTACATTGAAAACATATAGGTCCAAAACTAGTAGGTCTTACATGACCTCCACATTAGAAACTAAAACATGGCACTTCGAGCACTTAAAACCTCACTCCTTCTTTCTTTCCAATGTGATAAGTAGATCCTTTATAAATGGAATCAACTCTACTCACATACCCAATGTATAAAGAAACAGTAATGAGATAAAATTATAGTAATAACCCATGTAAGACAATCACATATCCATAGAATAAGTAGTAAACACCATACTTCTCATGGTGAGTAACCTGAATTTGGAGTCCTTAGGTTTCATATTTTCTTCATAAAGTCTTCTTGACTCAACAGATCCCTATGTATTCTTAGAAAAGTATGATCTTCCTATATATTGAGAAAGATCCCATAGCCTTAAAAGAATTATATCTCACCTTTGAACCCTTATAAAATGAAGAACCAAGTCCACAACTCTAGGGTCGATTCCTACATAAGAATTAAAGATCAACCAAAATAACACACCAGTGTCACATCCTCAGAGCCTATGGGTGTTTAAGTATAGTATGTTCATACTTACCACACTGATAATAAGTCACAGAATTATGCATATAATATCTCATTGGAACTAAACCTGATGACTCTTGAGCATTACTACCACTACCTTGATGATGTTTATCTTGTTTTCTATTCTTTCCAGAGGAAGATATATTTCTACCACTAACTATTTAAGAAACCCCATTGATACTTTTTTTATCTACTAAGTTTACCTAATATATAACATATCTATCCAACAACTTGAAATAATTATATAGGAAAAGAATAATTATCAATGATCTAATTTTGGACATCATACCCATTTCAAAATATCTATCCTTACGATAATCATTCACAAGGATATTGGGAGATAAATGAACTAACATGAAAAATCATGTGGCATATACATAACTAAACAGTCTCTTATAACCATGTTTTTAAATTAAAGGACCTTAAAAACCCTCAATGACTAAGGATAGAACTATTGATTGAAAGCCCTTAGGAGTAGTCTAAGAGATATATTTATGCCTTTTCACTTGTACCATAGACTTCCACCACTTCCTTCCCAATCCTTTAAACATGTAAATGGATGATACAAATTTAGATATCTTAGTGTTCTTCAAGAATATGAAGATATGTTAAATCCTTTAAATCCATTCCTCAGGATCATGGGTGCCTTTGTAACCATGAAAAACCAATGTATTATTATTGGTAAACTCTTGAGAGTGGTCCACCATTTGTTCTTTCTATCATTTACCCTCTTGGAATAAGGATTTAATAAATGAAATCACTAATTACACAAAAAAATGATCAAATAGATGGTTTTCTTAAGCAAAATGATATGTGTCACCCTCCTATATCTTAGAATAGGACCTTATATGAGGCATTGTCTAAAAAACATGAAAAAAACTCATTAAATACATTATTTAATCTTAATTAACATCAATTAAACCATAAAAACCATCAAAATATGTGTTAAACAATCATCATTATCATCAACATTAATTCTAAATGAAGAAGGGGTGAAAAAATTAAAAAATTAAAGATTTTTTCACTATACATGGTTTAGTCATTTGGTAATGGTGTTACAACCATGAGAAACATTACTAGAAGGATGGTAGACCTAGAAACATAGTCTTTGCATGGTTACTACTAACCATGCACCTAAACCGTGCACCTCTTCTTTCATTCCCATTTTTATCCCAAAAATAAAAATTTATTAAAATCATCAATGGGTTCTTCCCAAAACCCATAATCAATGATAGATGACATCAAATCCCATAAAAAACCCAAACTTGCTTAAAATTAAAAACACAACTCTTAACTACCCTTGGAAACTTTAGGTATTTCACAATAGAGAGTTGTCTATGAACTCCTATTCACCTATAACTCGAGCCTCAAAGGTCTTATCTCTTATCCACCACTAACCCCCAAATAATAAGAAGGATTTGATACCATTTTGTAATGAACCAGCCTAGGTCAACCTTTCAAATCACCCAATCCATCTCACCATAAGGACCGATATGAGTTCTCAATTTCCATGAGCTAGATAAAAGAACCATGGAAACATACTAAACCATTTGGGAATGGTTTCTCCCTTAGAAATATAGAATGGCCTATCCATGATTTGGATTTCCACATCAATAAATAAATATATTCAAACAGATTATATGTATCATGGCCAAAAATAAATATCATAAATAATTCCACTTCATAATTTATAAACAATATATATACATGATATTCATTGGTATATATAAACTTGGCTCAAAATAGGGACAATGCTAAATAGGTAAATAAATGAAATCCCAAATGATCCAAAATCCTAAAATTTACAAAGTAATATAAAATCCATGATACTATAATCTCTATTATACCAAACTAACCATAGATTATGGTAATCAAGAATATCCACTGAATAGTATAGTGCCCTTACCTTTACCAATGTTATATAAAATAAAGCTTGCAAATGCTCAAACACATATGTAGGTTGTGAGGAAAAATCCTAATAGGATACCACCATGAATCAATGTAAGTTCTTTATCTATGAAAACTAATCACTATTTTTTTTAATATATATTCAATAAAATTAACTTTAAAATATTTCTTTATAAATTCCATTGGTTTTCTCAAAAACAAACCAGGTTTCAAAAGCATTAGTAAGAAAGGATCAATAGAAAGGAAGTGAATCCATGTGAAATAAACATACACAACTCATCTAAACAATATATTTTCATGAACATAAACATAATAGTATCCAATAAAGGGTGTTAGGAATAAGTATAAGGACATCCAAATCAAACAAGGCATAAACATTAATGCATTATGGGCTACATCCAGTGGGATCAAGAATGACTTATTCCAAGAAATGGTTTTCTAGTCATCTAAGTAAGTATAGAAAGTATGGAATCTCACTTAGTCTTCCCTAAGCTCTAAATTATATGTGATATCTTTAAATACATGGTAAAAATTCATTCTAAGAGATCCCTCTATCCCTTGGGTAAAACACCCTAGCTAGACAATGACATAATCTAAGGCTTCATGTGCCAAAGTCACTCACAAACCCAAGGTCTCCCATTTTCCACACATTTCCAAACACATAAAATAATATAAATACCCATTTCACCAACCACATATTCCCATAATTAACTTATAATATAACATAATGTAAAACCTTTCAAAGAAAATAGTTTTTATAATCTATTTGAAACCATCAATCATCCTTGAGGTATTTTTTCAATCACATTTCATGTATTCAAACCAATTCATTTTGGAAATCCACATTAGACCATTAAGTTTACATTAAATTTTACAAATCACATCATTCATGGATATAAAAATATTATCAACAAAATTTAAAGGTAATTTGATAAACTAAACTAAATAAAATCCTGAACCAAATTAAATCCATAGAAAAGAACCCTTAAATAGACACACCTTCCTTAAAACCAAACTAAAACTTGTTTCACTTAATAAAAAACATAATAATAGAGTATAAAGAGCCCTAAAAACCTAAACCACTAAAAAACATAAATCCCCCATCTAGAACCCTCAATTCAACTATATGGAATGTTAGAGTTTCATAACATTAGGAAATTTTATGAACAATGTGATATAATGGAAAGGAGGAGTAAAACAGAAGAAATCAAACTTAAATCAAGATAACCCACCAAATATCAAGGGAGATCTACCAAAAATAAAAGTAGGAATAATATATAATCCAATAAGGTATTTTATCTTGTGTATGGGAGAAAGAGGGGTGAGTTTGGCCTTAAACTTGATAATGTAATTTTGGTAATATCCTAAATTTTAATATGTTGGTCAAACAATAAGGCATGGACACATGGTTTACCATGTTCCAACCACATGTTATCTAATATCTCCCCAAAATAAAGCCACATGAATCCTGGATAATTTCACATGGTTAGATAAACCATTTCAAAACCATAAAAAATCACATTATCCCCTAAATATCCCTCTCATGCAGTCAGTTATAAAATTACTATTAACTATGTGCTAAGTGATCTTCATGACCTATTTCCTTTAAAAGTTTAAATTTTAAAATCCCAACTCTTGAGGACTCTAATAATATCTAAATAAATAAAAAATCAAAATAATATGTACAAGTGACATCTTGAGTGTCATAGTTCAGCATGATGTGCTTGTGTAACTAAGGAGGTCTTAATGAGGTTAGACTATGAGTCTAGTTGAATGATAAAGTTTGATTTAAGATTCAAGTCTATTTCTTGACTGATTATCACTCTAGTGATGAGCTAGTGATATTATGGGATGTGATATTATGATGAGTTGTATGTATATGGGATGATGTTCAGATATGTTCATCCTTTCCTTGAGTGAGAAGGTTATGAAAGGACCTTATAATGAATGAGAAGGTAGTGTTAGAGATGTACTTATGAGACCCACCCTAATATAGGTGAGCATTCGAGGTAATTTAGTTTTATAATATACATTGGGCCAACATTGATTGAGAAGGTTAGGTTTTAAGATGATGATGTGCAACCTAACCTGATAAGGGTAAATTTGGGTACTCTATATAGATTCCCCTCAGTGTGTGTATGCTATATATGGTTTTTAGGAGATATTATTACCCCATGTGTATGATATATTATGTAAAACCCCAAGATTTCATATTGTGTAACTTCTTCAAAATAATTCAATAACTTGCACTACACGCAACACCGAGTTCAAGCGCAGCATGACTTATCAAACAAGTCGTTAAAAAGAGGTTATGAATAGTATTAACTAAATTTTTAACCTTATATAATCCTTATAATTTTAGAATCCATATTATGAGTTTCTTAGACACAATGTAAGAACAAATTCATTTTTTTCAGATAAAAGAAGTATTTTTCAAAAATGCACTTTTACCAACTTTTAAAAGTAAACCCTTTTTAAATCCAATATTTTAAACTTTTATATATTCAATTTCACTAAATAAATTTATTTTTTAGAATGGGGACATCAAAAATTTACAATGAAACATTCCAAGCTTCCACGGTACGCTTCTCTTTGAATAAAACAGTAGCGTGTGTTGCACGCAACTTCGAGTTCTAACACACACCACAACCAATCAAACTAGTCGTTATGAATAGTAATACCTAATTTTTGAAATTTTATAAATTTTATCTCTCAAAATGGACTTCATTTTTGGATTCGGAATATCTAATTTATCCTAGGGTGAAATTTTGGTACTTTTCGGATAACTTTTATATTTTGATGAATAGTGAAAATTACTAAATTTTAATTAAAAAGAAACTTTTTAATCAAAATAATTAATAGTGATAAATTATGAATTTGAGTGGTTTTAAAGTATATTTAGAATATATTTTTACCATTTAATGCAATTTTGGTCATTGGACATAATTTCACAATTAAACCGGACATAAACACGTGTCAGTCTTTTGATAGTTATTATATCTTAAAAACACGTTTTTTGTTTTGACAGCGGGAATTAGTTTTAAATTAATTTCTGCCACTTCTGTGTTTTCAATTTGGAAAAATGGATTCCATATTTGGAATCAGGATATCCAAATTGTGTAAATAGCTAAATTTTATTTTTAGACATTTTGAATAATTACTTCGGTAAATATTTTATTTACCATGGTTAAAGGAAAAATCCGGTAAATAGAGGTTAAAAAATAATATTATAATAATAATAAATTACCCTAAAATGTGTCCTAAACTTATTTTTGGATACATGTCCGACTATGGGCATCTTTGGGTCGATTGTTCGGACCCCATGGAGCCACTTGTAGGTGATAGGGACACTTTATTTTAATTAAGATAAAGTAAATACAAAAAGGACATAAGCTTATATCTTTTAGAAAAACAATTTTTATATAGGGTTATATATGTTATATTTTAGATTATAAATATTCATTATAAAGATTAAAATATTTCTTATATAATTATATTTTATTTATAATTTTTAGACATTGAAAAAGTAAAAATATATATGACACAATAATGATGTAGTATTTTATTTATTAATGAAAGAATCAAATAATTGGTATTATAAATGTTAAAATAAATATAATTTGAAAGTTTTGATGACATACACGAATTTTATTGGTTAATATGACATGTTAGGATTTCTTAAATTAATTTTTTTTTGAATTAATAAAGTTTTTAAGACTTTAATAAAAATAAATTATTGAGTAGTGTCAAAATTGACATAAATGAGTTTTTAAAACAAATATTATATTATTAATTTATATTATATTCCTAAAAACCTAAGGTTCAGCCAAAGGACTTATATAATTATTTTTATATAATTAATGGACCACTTGGGGGTATCTTGGATGTATATAGTAAGTTTATTAACTATATATTATAAAAATACAATGTGACGTGGTAAGTGTTAAACTAATTAACTAAGAGTTAAAACTAAAAGATAAGGTTAATATAATGACCCAAACCTGTATAAAATATATTGTTTGAAAATATTTCGACCCATCCCCACTTTATAATTTGAATAATAAACTTTTGAGCCATTAGAAACTGAATATGAATTTATTATAAATTAATACTTTAATTTTTTTCTAAAGAGCCCCTCCTCCCCCTTATAAAAGGACCCAAATTATAACCAATTCTTCACACCTTAAAATCCTTTTGGTTCGGCCAACCCCTGCACAAATACTCTCTAAAATTCCCTCAATTCAACATAGAGGACTTAGTTTGATCATAAAGACAACCTAAGGATCCCTTTTGATCAAATCAAAAGGAAGAACCCAAAGAAGAGGTAATATTTTCACCACCCTCTTTCAAGTTCCTTTCTTCTTCAACTTCTTATTTATTTGTTATTTCTATTCTAAAATAATAACTCCAGTATCTCCTATATAATTTGATGTTATTATAAATATGGTACAACCATATTCAGTATTCTATCCATCCTTTGAATGACATGTCACCATACGTGCATACGTATGGCTAACTGTCTCCACGTCGTGGTGTAATTGTTATTCAATACATTATTATTTGGATGGGTATAATAATGATATGTATTTGATTTAAATAATAAATATAAAATTATAAGGATTCTGTGAATGTGATATACCATCCAATTATAAATTATTTTAATATCAAAAGAATGATATTTTCGCACGTGCGTACGTATGGATTACCGTCTCCACGACGCGATGAGATTCATTTCCAAGTTCACCATTCATCGATGATTATAAAGATATATATTACTAATAAGTATGTAATATATGATATAATAATTCTAATGGAGATATATATATTTATATATATAATTATTTATGTACTTACATATATCTTATTCACTTACTTCCGTTCAATACTATATGAAAACAGAAACAGCGTTTATGCGTACGTACAGACTACCGTCTCCATAAATGGTGTTTTCCATTTCATATATATGTATATTATACATATTTATATTCTAAATATATATGATATATTTATCATGTTTTATATTCTGGAATTATTTAAATCGTGATCTAAGTGATACAATGAAGAGTAACCGATTAAAACACGTATGATAAAGAAAGCGATTATTACCCGAAATGTTAATTTAACATGGAAATTATTATTTAATGGTTAGTATAAAGTCATAAATGAATCATGTATGATATCATAAATATTAATATGGTTCGGTTATAATTTAATAACATACTATGATCTTCATACAGGAGGTTAAACGTACCCTCAACTAAAGGAAAGTACAAGGTAAGGGTTAATTCCTCAATCTCATTATTATCCGAGATTGTTTATGTGTAAGTATTTACTGGGAAATTTTTATCATCCATGTCCATTTTTCATAAAAATGATTTCAAATGAATATTTTAAGGATTTTTAAAGGTACTCTTTATCAAGATCATAATTTCAAATGTTTTAAATATTTATCTTTCTAAATCTTTTTAATTAATGTCCATGTTTTCAAAATGATTTTAAGTATTTATTTATATGGACATGAATGTTATGAAATGATAATTCTTTTCAAAAGTTTCAAAGTGGTATGGGACACTTTGATTCAAAAATCTATTTTAAATTAATTCCTTTATAAATGTGTGACTTTTAAATGATTTTACAAAAAGGATATTTCTCTCAAAAAATTTTACTCATCATTTTCAACTATGTCAGCATCCTCTACTGGATATTGTTTCGGATTGAGGTTGATTTATTATAATACAATATTTCTTAGTGTATTGAATGAGTTATGATATTTTTTATTGTGGATGTGTTATTTTTATACCATTCATGGTTTATGGTTATATTATTGACATTTTGTATACTAGTTTTAATACGAATGTTTATGATATGTTTAAACCTTTTCATATGAGGAATGTATTGGACTTAGTAAGTGACGGGTGGAGCCAGCTATAGCTCCTTGATGCATCGGTAGGTCTCATGAGACAACTAGAAGTGGGATTGGATGAGGCCCTTTCCCAATTTTATTTATGGTTTTGGCTGAGGCCTTAATCATTTTAGACGTCTTGGTCGAGGCCTTGACAAAATGTTTCAGAATGTCTGGCATTATACATTCCCTCATTATGGAAATAATATTGATGGTTCATGTGGTCATTTGAATAGTAGAATACCCATGATTATGTTTTATTATGGAATTATTTACTCATCTCATATTATTTCCATAAAAGTATTCATGTTTATTATTGGTAAGGGCATGTGGTTGCAATTATTTACAATGATTAATATTTATATCATTTTCCGTTGTATTACTTACCCTTACTGAGCGTTTGAGCTCACCCCTTTCAATGTTTTATTTTTCCCAGGATTCCAAGATGTGTATTGTGATTGATATGCAGGGTTAAGCCAAGGGAATAATGTAATTCATAAAGATTATTTATGTTTTTTTATGTCTTAAAGTTAAATGTAACATTCATGTATGTAATCTATTTTCCATGACTGCTAAACTAATCGGTCCTTCGGGACTTGATTCCTTGTAATCATGCCAATGTATTAAAATAATGCACCGACTCTGGGTAACTGGGTTCGGGGAATTACAGTTGGTATTAGAGGAAGTTTAGCAATAACATTGGAAACTAGATTTAGATAAACTCTAATTAGAGCACATTACCCTAAGATAGAATTTGAGGATTATTATAGAAGAACATACTAGAATTTTGTGATTGTAGAGATTTTGTGAGTTTTCCGAGCAATACATCCCTGTCTGGATACAAGTAGGTAGAGGCGGATCTGGAACAGATGTACCAAGAGGTAAAACCCGAAAACACCGCTTTGAGATAGACTCGAACGGGAACTGGTGCACAACAACGGGCCTTGCTGTACTCTTGGTTACGACACTCCCAGGGGATATGCTTAGGATAATTCTCATTTTCTTTACAAACCGCTATGAAGGGTTTATGAGTATATACCTCCTCAAATAAAACATTTTTGTGATTATGGATTATATCCATAAACTATTCAATTTATGTTAGGTATTTTACATGTTTGGAATTATTCATTGCAATTCATAAACTGACCATGTTTATGCTATTGTATAGAAATGGTGCCCAGTAGAAGGAGTGTGAACTCCAGCAATACGTATGATCCAAAGAGTAAGAAGGATCATATATTTCATTGTATTAATCCATCATTTATAAGGGAAATAGTCTTCCACGTATTATCATCATATGAAGAAATAGTATCATGTGTTGACAAGATAAGTAAAGAGTTCTCTGAGTCCTATGGCTTTGAAGGAAAGCAAGAGAAGAAAAGGATGGAAGAGATAAAGATGGATAAAGGGAAGAGGGAAAATAATAATTTTCCCATATGTGATAATTGTGGGAAGAAACACCCTGAAACTTTCCTGAAAGGAATGGGTGTTTGTTATAAGTGTGGAGAAAAAGGACACCACATTCGTGATTTCAAGGGTAAGAAAAAGTTTCCAATGTACAATGCTTCATCTGCAAGGAGTGGGGACACTATGCGAATCAATGTTCAAATCATCAGAGTATGCCTCAAATGATTCTATTGGATAATAATAAAGTTATGATACTACCACAGATGAAGAGGAATGACTATTGTTCATATGTTGTTATTAAATAATTATTTTCTTTGAGTGTTGTATCAACGATGTACTGGTTATATGAATTATGAAGATAAATATGGATTGTACTGCAGTACTATTTCATTAAGGATTTGAGATTATATGGTACTATGAAAAGTGACTCAACAGCAAGTTAATATTTTTTTTGAAAATACATGGTTTAAGAAAAGGTAATCCTTAATATGGTATTGATACTGAGGTAGTAATTTTGGAATAAGAGATGGTTGATTTGGATAAATTATATTGGATATTCTTGACTACCTTGACACTGATTAATGGTTTGTTTTTTTCATCATTTTTTGAATATTCAAAGTTTTTGGATATAAGGAATATATATAGTATTCTATAAGGAATAAGGGAGCATGAATGTAATCAATAAAGTTTTATGGTAATTTATGGTGTTACCATATTTTAAAAGAATACATGATGAAGGTATTCACATGTTATTATGTGGCAAAAAAAAGACCTTCATTATATTTACCTTCCGTATAAATTTTGGACTCTGAGTTTGTACAGAGGTAATTTAGATAAGTCTAAAGGTTGGAATGGATTATATTTTACATTTGATACAATTGTTAGGGTTAAATCGTTTCTAAATATTATTTTTGGATTGTTATAAAAAGGACAACTCGGAGGTGGGGCGGCAACCCGTCGCGTCCGGCAAGGCCGTGAGACTTGAACCCACAACTGAAGGGTGACAAAGGTGTATCACCTACCACTGGACCATGAGATGTCCTGGATTAAATAAAGTAGTTTATTTTAAGAAGGTCTAGTAGATGAATTATAAATTCATTTTTTTACCCCAAACAAATAGGATAAATAGAATATTTTTTTAAGTTTTATTATCTTTTAGAGTGAAAGATGAGTTTGTGGTAGAAATTAGTTAAAGGATGGAACTCTACTTGTCAATTATCTATTTTTCTTATCCTCTTATTATATGAAGAAATTAATTCTTATAATTTATTGAAATAATCTTAAAACCAAAAATGTGTTATCCTAATACCTTATGTTTTGTTGAACCGATGGTATTTTAAATCATCATAGATTGATGAATTTAAGGACCTCAATTTTAAACATGTTTGTGGTTGATGACCTCAATCACTACCTATAAATATTTATGTTTTTCCTCCAATTATATGTCTCTAATAGCCACCAATGTTTTCCTAATCTAGATCATAATTTGGTGGTGAACCTTTCATTTCTCTTTTCCTCTTATAAAGACTAAATTTTATTAACCAAATTTTCGATGTGGGTTTTCCCACAAAGATATTTTCTATTTTCAACCTTTATTTTCGAAAAACAATATCAAATTGCGAGGATGCAATTTATTGAAGGAGGTAATAATTTAACACCCCAAGATTTCATAGTATGTTACTTCTTCAAAATAATTCAATAACTTTCACTACACGCAACACCGAGTTCGAGCGCACCATGACTTACCAAACAAGCCGTTCAAAAGAGGTTATGAGTAGTATTAACTAAATTTTTAACATTATATAATCTTTATAATTTTAGAATCCATATTTTGAGTTTCTTAGACATAATTTAAAAAAAATCATTTTTTTCAGATAAAAGGAGTATTTTTCAAAAATGCACTTTTACCAACTTTTAAAAGTGAACCCTTTTTAAATCCAATATTTTAAACTTTTATATATTCAATTTGACTAATATAAATTTATTTTTTAGAATGGGGACATCAAAAAAATTCAATGAAACACCCCAAGAATCCACGGTACGCTTCTCTTTGAATAAAATAGTAGTGTGTGTTGTACGCAACTTCGAGTTCTAACACACACCACAACAATCAAAATAGCCGTTATTATTGGTAAGGGCATGTGGTTTCAATTATTTACCATGCTTAATATTTATATCATTTTCCACTGTATTACTTACCCTTAATGAGCGTTTGAGCTCACCCCTTTAAATGTTTTATTTTTTCCAGGATTCCAAGAAGTGTATTGTGATTGATATTCAGGGTTAAGCCAAGGGAATAATGGCATTCATAAAGATTATTTATGTTTTTTTGTATGTCTTAAAGTGAAATGTAACATTCATGTATGTAATCTATTTTCCAAGACTACTAAACTAATTGGTCCTTCGGGACTTGATTCCTTTTAATCATCCCAATGTATTAAAATAATGAACCGACTCTGGGTGACTGGGGTCGGGGTGTTACATATGAGGTCTCGAGTAGAGATTATGCCTATGGGTGTAGGCTATATGAGGTTTTGGGAAGAGAGTATGCCCCTAGGTTTATGATTTATGTGTTTTCAGGGAAGGAACCATTACTCCCTAATGATATATGAGATTATATAGAGGGGATAAATTACCCCTGATGATATATATGATTCTACAGAGGGGTCCATTCCCCCTAATTATATATTTGATTCTAGGGAGAGGTTTCTTTCCCCCCAGGGTGCTATTCCCCCATATGATATATGTGATTCCAGGGAGGGTTGACTTTCCCACTAATGATTTATGTTATTATAAGGAGGGGAACCATTCCCTTAGAATATATATGTGATTCCATATAGGGCCATTATTTCCCCTAATGATATATGTGATTCTAGGGATGGGTGTCATTCCCTTAGGATGTTATATGTGATTTCAAGGAGGGGCTTCATCCCCCCCCCCCGATGTGATATATGTGTACTATGGTAAATATTTCCCTTGATTGTGATATGTATAGTTTTATGGGTACTACTTATATAACCATTGGTATAGTTTTGGAATTCTTAGATATATCTATAACTTGTTAAAGTAAGTGTGGTTGGGGGAATAGTGTCATGTTTAGTAGAAGATGACCTGACGTGTATTCTTGTGTGTTGATTTTTGTTATTTATTTCCCTCATGAAAAAAAATATATGATAGTGTATATTAGGGGAACATGGTGACACCCTGCTAAGTTTTATGGTCACACCCTATATGATAACATTAGTGCACATGAAAAACTTATGCCTACTTTAGAGGTTTGAGCATAGGATGTACAATGGATCAGGATGAGGCATCTTAAAGGGTATTAAAGTTGTAATTGATGTGAGGCTCATGGATGGTATTTGAGCCTCTATACTTTATTTTTTTTTATGTTTCATTTTTTGTCTGCCCATTGGGTGATCAGTTGGGACATATGCTTGTATGAATATATTTCGATTTGTTATATCATGGTTGTCTTTTATTATATCTTCATAATATGGGGGTATACTATGGATTTTATTTGGTTTCTTATAATTAATTATTATGATATCTAGTCACCCCAACTTATGATTTAGTCCCTCTCATTAATTGGTTACCTCTGGTGTATGGGGATTCACACCTAAGGTCATGTAGTTCACCGACCAGGACACTAATGAGTGGTTTTTAGCCAAAGTCTTACATAAAAAATAAGGAAAGATAAATTAAAGAATAGTTTTAGATACTAATTTTTCATCTATGACTCACATTCCAACATATACTCTTCTAGGAAACCATGCTTCCACAATCCAAAAACCAAGGCAATGACACGCCTACATGGAATCTTCTCTTGTAAATCATGAATATTATCCATCTACCCTATAAAAATCATATCGTCTTTTATATATAACTTCCCATAATCAATGATATGAGATTCATCATAAAGAAACTGGAAAAGATAAGACACATGAAATGCGTATTTTATTAGTTCTAGCTACAGATAAATAACTAACTGATATGTCACCTCATCGACACACCATAATACTGTGAAAGGACTGATAAACCAAGGAGAAAAATTTCTCCCATGATCAAAATACCATGGTCAATGGAAAGTAGAAACCTTCAATAACATGTGATCCTTATCCTATAGGGGCCTCATCCTCTGATCAATATAATAATTCTTATATCCTTTGGTTAACTTTGTTAAAGAAAAAATCATTTTCCCCTTCTCAGTCATGCTCTGTGCTATATTTGGTCCAAGGACCATTGACACCCCAATCTTAGTCCAACATAATGGATATATTAAAGGATATCAATACAAAATCTTAGATAGATCCATATAAATAGATGGTTGAAAACTATTATTATAGAAAAACGTAACTAAATGTAGGTTTTTCACCCACTAACCTCCAAAATAAAAAATACATACCTTTAAACATGTACCTAGTGTCTGAATTGTCCAATACATTTGACCTTCTATATAAGGATTGGGCATAGTTTTGTGGAATAATTAAGATATAAAATAAAATTGAAATCCTCCCAAGAATCATGTGGTTAAAGAAATATTTTTATCAGATATGATGGTCTTTGGAATCCCATGAATCTTCACTATCTCATCCATATACTTCCTCGCTAAAGCATCCACTAGGCTTGACTACTTAACCACTATGAAATGATATGACTTTATCAACAAATCCATGATCACCCAAATAATATCATATCCTCCATAAGATTAAGGAAAACTACCAATGATATCCACTGAGAGTTTCTCTCACTTCTAATCAGAGGATATCCAATGGATGTAGAAAAACTCTATGGAGATGATGATCTGCCTTCACCTATTGGATGACCAAACACTGTGACACAAACTCCACCACTGACTACTTTATCCATAGAAACCATAAATGGCTCCTCAAGGTATGATGCATCTTTTACATATTGGTATGTACAAACAAGGGTTAAAAATTAAACCCAAAGAGATTAAACACCTCCATCACCAATAGAAGACAAAACTTTCCTTGAAAGAGAATGTTATACTAATCACCCTCCAACAATCCCTCAGGAGCATCGACACAAATTATATGATAATTCCAATCCTAATATTAAATATATCCTAAGTAAAACTCCTCAACTTTCTAAAACAATTATTATTTCATGGTCATATGATATAGGTGATTTATAATATTGGATTCTCCCACATTATGATACAATGTTACAGACTCCTTCATCACTCTCCATACATATCTTATCTCACAAATAATTTCTCCATGTAAATTAATGCTCAGTGAATCAGTAAATACATTACTTTTTCATACTTTATAGTAACCCATACTTTTTATACATAAATATTACATATTATTATATGAATAAATTATAAATAACATTGTGATCCACACTAGAATCATATAGGTTTAGTGTATTTAGAAAATTTGTTACATAAAATACTTGTTCATAAGTGATATACATCATCTCACACCAGTTTATTCATAAATATCACCCTTATTAGACATATCACACTTAAAATCATTCTTTATAACCTGTGGAAATTAAATATAAGAAAGGGTGGGATCAGATGCTCAGTAAGTGTAAAAAATGGAGATATCAATTATCACTTAAACATAACATGATAATAAGTGTATTATAAAATGATATTAAAATTTGAAAACCATACCTAGTATATCATAGATCATAAATTGGTTCATGGAATAATTTTTGTAAATTCAAAAGACATGATTCAGAGTGGAATCTAAGAACATTAGCTATGAGAACTTAACATTATTATAATAAAAAAATTTGTGACATACACATAAGCATAGAAAATAATTTATTTAGTCAAAGATCACTAGAAAGACTAAAAAATTAGATTGATTTTACTCTATATTCTATCATATGCTTTGTCAATATTCACTCCCAATACTATCATAGTGGATAGAGTCCCTTACTAAACTAGGTTTAGTCCCCATTTCAGTCCTTATTATCTCATGAGATACTCATCTTTACCTAATGCATTAGAGGGATATAAAATTTTCGTCCCACCTGTAAAATAATGAAAATAATAAATATTTATCCCATAAGGTCATAAAATATTCATCACATCATAACATGTGAAGGAAATGTTTTTTATAAACATTTTAGTTTTTCATCCAAGAATAAACCACAGAAAATAAATGGGTTTCATAAACATCTTTTCATCATAATCATAAACTATATAGTTAAATAATATGGATGGTATAATTGAGTCACATCCCCAA
The DNA here is from genome assembly GCA_963277665.1 of Viscum album. Taxonomy (NCBI): domain Eukaryota; kingdom Viridiplantae; phylum Streptophyta; class Magnoliopsida; order Santalales; family Viscaceae; genus Viscum; species Viscum album. The sequence continues at coordinate 206,874,906 of OY728146.1, read as the reverse complement.
TAAATATCAGGTAACATCAAATAATTATATAATATATGAAAGTTACTTTAAAAGAATACTTTGAATATTTCATGAGTAAAATACCCTTTTCCTTTTGAAATCATTTCTTTAAAATATAAAAAATTCCAAAATATTATGGAAAACATTTTCTTTGAAAATAACCTTAGATAATTTTTAAGTAACATTAAAAGTATTGATTGGTCATAATGGAAATAAATTTCATACATGTTATGTACATTAAAACAAGTACTCCTTTCATATTTTAGTTAAATAGTCAAAACTTCCTCATTCATAAAATGATAAGAAGATTATTTTTAAACCATTTCATAAAAAGTCAAAAAAAATGAAAAATTACATTAAAAAATAATTTTATAATAGTAAAATAAATCTTTAATATTTTTTTAGAAAATACAAACACTGAAGAAAATGGATTTTCGAATGAAGAGATAAATAGAGTCAGATTTCCTTAAAAATATTTATTCAATCTCTTAAGTACATGAATAGAGGAAAATGAAAGGAAAATATTTAATCTATAAAAATAACTAGATTATAATAAAAATCATTATATTATAAATAGTTAGATCATTAAATTTTATTGTTGAAAACTTAATCATAAACAATCCTGGTAAACAATGAGATTGTAACATAAAAACCTTACCACTTTCGATTCAAAACCTCATAAAGGTGAGAACCTTATATGGATATTAATATCACTATAATTTTCATGATAATAATCATAAAATACAATCATAGTATATATATACACCATATAAAATTAACAAGTGGTAAATATGGTATGTGTCTCATAGAAATAAAAGTGAGATGAAAATCCCTTACCTCAAGTCCTACTTACTTCATGAGTGGTCTAACCTTCTATATAATAAATTTATATTTACTATAATTCTATAAAAAATTAATTACATCCATATAATATCATATATAATCCAATTATAATATTTAAACACTCATTTATTAATAATTCCTTATTAAAATCATTGTTTTTGGGTGTTAACTATTTCATTTTTCATGAGAATTTTGGTTCAGTTGTTCTGGTATTTGTACATTGATCATGGTTCAATAATCTACATAATGTTAATAATTATATAAATATAATATACAATAATTATATATATATATATTTCCATAAAATGTATAGATATAAAAATTAATTACACTGCGCATGGAGACAGCAAGCCATACATAAGCATAAATATTGTTTTCACTTTTCAAATGATAGAATGAAAGAAATATAAAGAATAATTAACCTTTAAAAATCATTAATATATCATATATATCATATATATTCATTAAATATATCCTTATTACCATCTATCTAAAGTGTAAATGAAAAAATGAATCACATTGCTTCGTGGATGTGTTAGTCCACACATATGCACGAGTGACGTTATCATTTTCAAATGGATGAGATGGTAAGAAGGTAGATGTGATATTATAATTATAGAAACATAATTATATTATAAATATAATATAAAAACATTAATCACAACATAATAACCATTCATGAAATATGGTTATGGAAAATTAATTGCATCGCTATTTGGATGTGATAGTCCACACGTACGCACGAGCACTACTTTCACTTCCCATTTGATAAAAAAGAGGGTGATTGATGGTAGTTTCATATTATAATAGAATTTAATTATTTTTAGGATATTTAATTTATTATTTTATTATGAATACTATATATTAAGAGGATTTATAATAAGAAATAAATTGAAATAGGTTAGGTAAGATGATTACATCTTCCTCAGTAGGTCTCTTTTAGAACATTTCTTAAAGACCCTTGGAATGGTATTCTAGAAAGACCATAAGTTACACTTAATGGATAGGGAGGTTGAGAGTATAATTTTTCAAGTTTAATTAGAGATATATGGTTCAAGTTATTGTAAATAAAAGAGATAATGGGTGTCCTTTTATAAGGGATGAAAAGGACATGCCTGTAATTACTTAAAATATTTAAATATAAATAATCTATTTCTCATGTAAAATGATTCCAAAGAGGCATTAATTTGAAGAAAAAATAGTATATAGTAAAAATATCATCATGTTATGAAATTTTTAAATTTTTTTGTGCCTTTTTAAGACTTATCTTTTAGTTTAACCTTTTCAGTAACTGATTTTAACCTTAATTGTGGTGACGCCATTTTCAATGTTAAAGGGTTAAAAATTAACTTATAAGGCAGAAATTGGTTCATAAATGGAAAATTGATGAAATTATAGACCAATTATCATATTAATTTTACTCTTGCAATTTTTTTATGATTTTTAACTAATTTAATAAAATATTATTTTTTATAAAATATCAATGACATCATTTTTTACACTATTCACTTAATTTAACTTTGAAAACAACATGAAATAAAATTAAATCAAATATAAAAATTTCACACATTAATAATATGTTATATTTATGAATCATATTATTGTAATATTGTAAAATACCTAAAAAGTATTACATTTAGAGTTTTTAAAATTATTTACATGATTTTTCTACTGCTAGCACAAGCATTGTTCCAACATTGTGTAAGAATTTAAGAAAATTATTTCATAAATAAAAATTAAAAATAAACTACCATGATAAAAAATAATTAATATTTCAAATAAACATTTATAAATGAATATAATTTGATATTATCTGTGCCCCAAAATATTATATATGTTAAAATTAAGAGAGTAATTTTTTGACTTTATCTTTTACTTAAATATTATAAAGATAAAAATCAAAGGTAAATGGAAAAAAAGGGTCATATTATATAATTTTTTATGATAATTGATGAAATATAATCATAAAATGAAATAAATTCATTATTTAAAAATAATTTTATGTTTTATCACATCATGTTTAACCTTAATAAAACCAGTTTACCTTTACCATAGTAACAAAATTTTACTATGATTTCTATTCATATTGATCTAAAATAAAAGGGACCTATTTAATAAATTTAAACCTCTTAATTCCATATATGGAAACTATTTTTCAAATTTTAATTTCTATAAGTGGTAGAAATTAATTTTAAAATTAACCAAAAAATGTGTTGAAAAATAGTTTTTTTAAATTTTTTCTGAAGTATAAAATGTTTTTATACCAAAATACAACATAAAATTAATTATAATGGACTTAATTGGATTATTAATAATATAAATGAACTAATTTTAGTTTTTAAATCATTTTTAAAAAATAAAAGTTTTTAAATTATTTCAATGAAAATACAATTTTCAATAATAATTAGTATTTTTCACTATTCATCATAAAATAAATATTTCTAGAAAAATATTAAAAATTTACTTTAAGATAATTTTGAAATTATAATTTCAAAAATGAAGTTCATATTTTAGAATAAATTTAATAAAAGTGGAATAAATTAATCATGTTTTTTTCTCAAAAAAAGAATAAACCCATTTTTAAACAAAATCTATTTTGAAGAAAAAATGTCTTTAATAGAAATTGAGTACTTATTAACTAATAACTTTTTAATTCATTTTTATTAATTTTTACCTTTATATATAATTCATAATTCATCTAATTCTATTAATACTTTCCAATTCAATAACTATTTTATAATGTTCATAGAAAAATAATATGTTGTGGTTCGTTAAAGCTAGGTTTTTCATGTTGTATACACTATCGAACATAGTGTTCTCTTAAAATCTCAGGGTGTTACATGGGTTTTAGGAGATCCTAATTCATAATCCTCCAAGAACTTCAGCCACCTCAACTAATTAAAATTCAAATATCATTGAGAAGATATACCTTAATATTTTGTGATCTATGAAGATAAAAAAGAGTTCACTAATGATGCAATGTGGCCACTTATTTAAATAAATCACTACATCATCCAGCTTGAGATCATGGGTTGTATAGTTATTCTCATGGAAACATAATTTAAAGACCCATAAAATATCAACACCCTCTTATGCATCAATATAAAACTGATTTATCCATATTTTCATATATTTCTAGTATATATTTTAGTATATTAAATATAAATATTATATTTTAATTTTTTTTAATAGATGTGTTCTTGATTTATAGATTAAATAATTAGCTTAATCAGAAAAATTACCCAAATATGTATTTTAGTGGTTTCGTAGTTTTTATTCATTTAAATTGTGATATAAATACTTATAAAATAATATTGTTTTTGTTTTTATATTTTAATAGGTTAATTAATTACATGAGACTTGATATATATGAGTAAAAATTGAATTTTCCACAGAGGATATGAGTTTGGTTTCCAGTATAAGAATAAATGGGTTGAAGCATAAAAGCAACACAACTTCATGGATATTGTGTAAAAAAAATAAGTAATTGGTTGGATGATTTAAGTTTGACACATGGATACATATGAGTAACTATAAAAAACAAGATGAAATTTGTGTTTCATGTTGTCCAATGTGACTAGTATCAACGGTCGTGACTGGAACCCTGAGAAAAGACAAAAAAAATCATCTTGTATAACATCTACATATCATAAAATATAAATAAATCATATCTTAAGAACACTAGAAACATTAAAATAAATCATTAATTTCATGGTCTATGTATTAATAAACTAACATTGCATAATGATAAATTTTTGGTATCATATTAAATTTGATCTACAACATTTCCAATGCACATAGAATCAGCACTCGATGTAGTCTTGTGAAGAAACATAGCATAAGTTATATCACCCCCCCCCCAATGAATTACTAAGATCTAACAAAGACTTTATTAAACCTTGAAATATCCTCAGTGTGAAAATTATGATATGTTTCCATGTAATGTAATCTCGGGAGACAGTTTCATTCCCATGAATTTTAGAAGATACACCCGATATGTTGATATTGTCACATTCCATGTGTTCATGTTCATTCAAGGTCATTTAAAAATAATATTTCCTATTATTATATTTCAAAAAATTATGTAATAAAAAATTGAATATACCAAATGTCATTATCCATAAAAAATTGAAAAAAATGATCATAGAGCATAAGAATGTGATGGATGATAATTGAGAAAGTTTTTACGTGGTATTATCAACTCCGACAAGGATACATGTGATCTCATACCATGTGAACTAAATGATCTTATATTTAATATTAAAAAAATCACTACCACCATTTTAAAGGGTTAAAAAAAATTCCTTTAGCTATGGTTCACCAATATATTAGGTTTTCATACTTACATTTCCATTTATATATACTTTCATGCAATGTAAATATGGTAGCTTGTTTCTTATTCTCTCCTACTTTACTCTTCTATTTCAATGTGTTTCCACAATTATTAACTTATATAACTCCATATAAATAAATAAATAATTGATTTCATTGATCCTTGGGGAATTCTTGGTGTTCTCAAGCCCCATTATTGAGTTTCATAAATTTTTTGTTCATATTCATAGTGGGAAATTGGAACACAATGGTTCAAGTCATCGATTGTGTAAATTAACTCATTACGGTAAAATATTCACTCTCTTTTTTCAAGCTTATATTATCCCTATATTATCTTGGATAACACTTTATACAGTTAAGTTGGTTAGGTCAAAAGATAACTTATATATGATAGAGTTTGATTCTTATAAGGTGTTCCACTCTCAGTGGAGGTTTTCACTACCCTTTAATTATAGAGGAGTTGGGGAATGGTATACGTGGGAGGTATTCCATGTGTGTTGATTCTTAAAAATATATTAAATAAGATTAATCAAAAAATAATATTTAGTTATTTATTGAAATGAATTTTATCACCTTAAAGGAACTATGAAGTAATTTATAACTCCTCTAGGATCATTCCCCTTTTTTGAAATCTTTTTTTGTGTGTTTTTTTCTTGATTATATTTTATTTTAATAAATCCCACACATAAAAACAAATCATATCCCCCCATTTCCCTTATTCTAATATAGTAAAAATAAAAATAAAAAATTATAAGAAAATATAATAGTGATTTATAGGTTAAACCTCCTTGATAGTTGATAAGGGTTAATAGTTGTGTTGTAATCATATTTTTTCAAATTTTATATTGATTTTAAATCCCCTTATTACCATGATTTATTGGTACCATTTCTATAAATCCAAGACAATCATTCACTTTTCTTCAGAACTTAAAAATATTTTTTTCTTTAAAAAATATTTTTCAAAAATGGGATTAATTATTTAATCAAATTATCCAATGGTAGAAACTATTTTATTATGTTCTAGATATGTGCGGGGAGTCTAAATATCAAATTTTGGGGATAATTAATTCAAAGAACTCATTGAGGACCAAAAAAAATTACCTCAAGCAGCAACTTCTAGAAGACTTGGACCAGGATCTCACTGAATTCTCACATTAGTTTCAATATTTATATCCATATGTGGTTAAGGAACAAAACGATCCATTCCATATCAATTTTTAATAATAAATCTTATATATGAAAGATTCACTGCATTACCCTTCTCTCCTACACAAGTTCACAATTCTCCCAGTTCCACTTCATGAAGATAAAGAACTCACACAAGAGATAATGAAGAGAGTATAACTTTAATTATACTTAATTTTAATTAATATATCATTATTTTAATTGTATTATAACTCCCTTTTTTATTCTCATAATCATTTGGGGCACACATGTCCCCAAAGAGAGAATAAGAATAATAACCACCCCTTTTGGAGAAGATAGTGTGCAATTTTGAAATAGAGAAAAGTAGTAAAGTGGTGGTATAAGAAGAAGATGACTTGGGGAATTAATTAAATCCCATGACACCTCAACATAAAAAATAATATCATATAGAAGGGGATTCATCAAACATGGATCCCCTCATATTTCTCACTCCTCCTTTACATTATTTCTTTTCTTATCTCATTCAAGGGGGTGGGATAATTTTCTTCTTTCTTGGGGTTATCTACTCTCAGTTTTTACTTAATAACACAGAGAAAAATAAAATGTAGTGTTTTTCAACACATAAACTCCACCCACCTTATGATTATGTCTGAAAAATAAACCACATGGTTTTATATAGAAAATACATAACACTTCTTGGAAGGTGAACTAATAATATTTTATCCTCCATTTCTAAGTTTCATTTTATTTTTCTTTACATAAATTTTCATGTTTCTTTTTTTAATTTCATAGAATATAGAATTTGGAATTTATGGTACTATATCATTCCACCATTTAACTATAAAAAGGTTTTGTTATTTTCATTTTCCCATTATTGAGTTTTGTAACTTTAAAGAGGGTACTGAAATTTAAGTGTGTGGGGTTTTAAAACTATTGTATTTTCTGTGTGTTTTTATTTCATAGTTTTTCTTTTAATAAATGCTTTTTAATTTATATTCCCAATTGAGTATATTGTTTTCTTAAGTTATCTAGGTGAAATAATTCATTTTACAAAATATGGATTCCCTTGCCTAAAAAATTGGATAATGAATTTTATTTAAAAATTATTTAAGTAGACCATAATTTATTAAGAATGAACTAGATTAAGAAACTATAATTTCAGTGAATCAATTACTAAATAAATAATTTAACAAATTCATTTAAATTGGACTAGTTTAAGATGTTTTTATTCCATCATCAGTCACTAAAAACTTCTAAATTCAAATTTTATATATGTGTGTGAAAAATAAAAAACCATAATAAGAGTTAAGGAAAGTTGAGAGTCTGTTTTCAAAATCCCAATTCAATGACTCAGTAATAACAAATAACCTTGGGGTTAATAATATTTGGAATGAATTAGTTATGTATCATACCTACTCAGTAATAAGTTTTATTCACACAAATGAGATAAATAAAAGTTTTTGAATAACTACATGGTTTTTGAGAGAGATATAAAGTAAGGGAAAAACTAAACATTAATGAACAAGGGAAAATTAATTTATCTAATCCAATTTCGTTATAAGGAATAAATGTTTGTGAAATTGGGAAGATAGATTTAAAAATTTAATAAAATTTAATTTAAAAGGTTATTACATGTTAATATTTATATTTACTTAAATATTAAACAATTAAATTTCATTAAATGAGTCTTTAACAAGGGAAGAAATCGATTTAAAGTGAATAATGTTTTTGAGATACATTACATGTGGGAAAAGTTTAATTCAAGTGTGGGGGTGATTCATCCATATTTTTATATGTTATATATATATATATTTCACTGTATTTAATATAAATATTATACTAGAATATTTTAAATATGTGCATTTTAATTTTATAGAGTAAATAATGAACTAAATAAAAAATGGACTAAATAAGGATTTAGTGGTTTTATTGTTTTCTTCATTTTAATGATGATGGTAATACCTTATAAATTGGGTTTTTATTATTTTATTGGTGAAAATTTTAATTGTACACATGTTTCCAAGCCATTATGTGAGAAATTTGACATTTCAACTGAGGAGAGGATTTTAACAGCCATCATAAGAATAATAGGGTAGATTCATAAGAGTAAATTGGACACATGGATGCTACATAAGAATAAATTTTGAATTGAGTGGGATGAATGAGTATAACATAAGGATACATATGAGTAGCTAAAAATGATGAGGTGAATCTCGAATGCACATCATCCCCTGTAATTAGTATCAATGTCCATGAATGGAACCCCAATTAGAGTAAAATGATTATTCTTCTATGAAATCTTTAAATCAAAGCCTATGAATGAATCGCACCTTAAAAAACCATCAATGGAAGAGTAAAATAGTAATTCTATGGTTTGTGTGTGTATAAATTTATATTGTGTAAGAATAAACCACTGGTTGTGGAAGATTAAATTTGATTTATGATCTCTCCAACACACACAACATTAGAACCCAACATAGTCTCACAAAGAAACAAAACATTAATTCTCCCATAAATGAATTGATAAAATCCAATGGATCCTCCCTTCATCCCCCTACATATCATCAGTTCACAAAACATGAAACATTTATTTGCAGTGTGGTCTTAGGAACCTACTTCATTACCTTGAATTCTAAAAGATTCACATGATACACTGATCACATAATGTTTTATGTGGCCATGTGAATAAAATTTTACGAAGAAATAATATTTCCTATTATTTTGTTTGAAAAAATATGTAAGAAACTAAATGAATATCCCACATTTCATTCATCTATGAAAAAGAGTAAAAAATGATCATGGAGGGTAAGGGGGATCTATATAATAAAAATTATGGTTTTTACTTGGAATCATATGCTCAAATAGGGGTACATATGCTCTTATCCCATGCGAACAAATTTTTTCCCATTAACTATTTAAAAAACCACAACCTCTCATGTAAAGGATTTGATACTTTTACTTCATCCATGGTTCACTAATATTTTAGGTCTTTCTTCTATCATTTCCTTTTGTAGTTATTTTCATGAAATTTATTTACAACATCTTGTTTCTTCTTCTCTCTTCTTTTTTTCTTTTATTTTAATCAGTCTCCCCCATTTTGATCTTTTATAACTCTATTTAGATGAAGAAATAAACAAGGATCTTGATCCTTGGTAGAAATGTGGTGTTCTTGAGTCTAGTTATTGGATTTATTCAATGTTTTTATTCATATTAATAGTTGTAAGTGAGAACACAAGGGTTTGGGTTAGCTATTATCACCATTAACTCCTTACTATATTAGCTTCACTCTCTTATTTACACCTTATCTTTTCTCTCCCTTATCTTGGTTAAATCTTCTAATGGTGGAGCTGTATTGTTCAAGGGATGAATGATATATGATGTGTTTGGGTGTTTTGAAGGTTTTTCACTCTCGGTTGTAGTGTGTACTATCTATTAATTATGAAGGTGTTAAGGATTGATATGCATGGGAGGTATTCCATGTGTGTTGAGTCTCATAAAAAAATTATATGGAGAGTAATAAAAGAATTTTATTTATTTGGTTAATTAATTTAATTTAAGTAATTTAAAATAACTATAAATGAATCCATAGATCTCATAGTATTATTTCCCTCTCTCGATAACTTTGTATGCATGTGTTTTCCTTGCTTCAATTTTATTTTCATGCATCCTATATATATATATATATATATATATATATATATATATACAAACCCATAAACACCCATTTAACTTGTTTTAAAATATTAAAAACAAAAAATATATAAGTAATAGAATAGAATAGTGATTTATTGTATAATTCTCCTTAAGAGACAACATCGGTCAACCATTGTTATATACTATGAGTTTTTCAAAAAAAATATTCATTTCAAGGCCCATGACACCCAAAAATTAGAAACCAAACCCAAAAAAAGAACTATAAAACACCTCAAATATGACTCATTTCGCTAGAAATCAAATGATAGGATCACTAATAAGATTCTCCCTTAGGTAGTTGAAAGCTTTCTGATATTGATTAATACATACAAAGTCCTGATCCTTAAAAGTTAATATTGTAAAAGGGGCCAAGTTCTAAGAGAAAATGAACAAAAATCAATAATAATATTTTTAAAGTTTGAGGAAACTATGGTCCTCTATGAAATTATTTGATGCTTCCTAAAACAATAGTTTTTAGTCATTCTAAACCCTCTTTAGTATTTTTAATTTCCTAACTACTACAATATATCATCAACAGGGTTGTCTCCCAATGAGACTTCATTTAAAAATCATCTATATCACATTTTTTATTATTTTTAACTAACTATTATAAATTTCTTGTGGGGGTTTTTAAGGTAGTAAGGGAACTAAACTAATTTATAAAACTAAGGAAACATGAAAAGTTAATCGAAGAAAAAAATCATATTGAAATGTGGATAAAATTTATAAAATAATTGGTAGCATTCCCAAGTGACTCCACTGGTTCATCCATTCTTCATTTCTTTGAAATAATTAATTCCATAAATTCTCTCAACACACAGTCCAAAATCTCAAAACTATGTTTCTCATTAAGTATGATTAGTCAAGGTCGTCAACTATGATATCAATTTTAACCTTATTTAATTAATATCCGGTCAAAGTATTCAATGATCGCAAAACACTTTGACAAAATAAAATAATTGTACTCACAATTATTGATCAAGAATTGAAAAGATTAAACAATGATAATTGACCAAAAAATACTTAACCAGAATTTCCTAATAGTCCGTAATTGATGAAAAAACACATGTTAATTGGAAATGTATCGGTCAAATATTAAAAGAAAAAATTAAATGAAATGATGGAAAAAATTTATCAAAAATAAATCGATTATTTAACAATTTCAATTATGGAAATTATTTACAGATTAGAAGAAAATATAAAGGCTCTTAATGGAATCACCAAAAGGAATCACAAGTTTTAACCACTAAAAAGTTATCTGATCATGTTTGTGAAATGTGATCATCATTCTATATTCATATCCATAAGTGAAAACAGATATTCTTTAAGCTCACTGAAATATATCTTGACTCTTCTCTTCGTAGCTCCACTTTGATGTCATGAAAATATTTTCTGCTTGTTGTCTATCCCCATTCTGGCACTCTGGAACTAATCTAAAATGTTTCTAGAACTCCTCCAGAATACCCAAAAATATAATGGATTTTATCTTTTATGTTTTCCATCCAGGTTACAACTAATCATAACTTCCTCCATTTGGTGATAGACATATGGATGAATAAATTCTATGTCATTTATTTATAATCATCATCACCTTATCAAAGCTCCATGATAACCTCACACCACTTGTATGTGGGAATTAAATGCTCCACCAGCACTATTATTTTTTTAGTAACATTTTATTAATGAAAAACATTATTTCCATTTTCTATTCATCAACATGATGGCCATGTTTCATAGGTTTCCAACATCGATTAATCTAGAAAATCACCCAGAATTATGAAAACTTCATCTTCCTCCTCAATTTGACAACAGCGAAGACAAATGGAAATGAGTTTTAGCACCCAAACATTACTTCAAACATGTAGAGTGAAAACATTTCATAAACCCATCTCATGATTCACAGTGGATCGCTAATTCTTACAAGGATTTAAACTCACTAGGGAAAAAATTTATGCATCATAGATGCCTTAATCAAAAAACTCTCATCTATAGCAATGGAGATCCTCATGGACCCATCCTTCTCATCAACACAAATATTTATAATAAAACATAACATCTACACAAAAAATAAGATCCATTAGGATCTGACTGTAGTGGTTAAGCTTGGATTCCTCTCAATCAACCACCTAACTGAGCTCACCCTCAATAGAATCTTTGTCAGCCTGGAAAAAAACACAACATCACCAGTCATTTAAAAAATGATAAAATAAATATTTCATTCCCAAAATCCAAATTTGAACCTCCGTATTTCTTCAAAACCATATGATAAATGGTGTTAAAACACTATATGTCCATCATATTCGTTCACTTCGACCTCGGTGGTCACCGTTTCAGTTTCAGTTGCTGGAATCAAATACATTAAGATCCAATAAATTTCTAACCCCAAATATCATTTCAATCTTATGGGATCTCAAATCTTGATTGGATCACCCTCTGAATTATTGGCTATATTATGTCTTCATTAAAGGATTCAAAAAATATCTGTCATCTTTAACCCCCTAACTTGATGATGTCACTATTCACACTAACTTCAACATACATCAGCACGGCCAGAAATCATAGGATTGAATATGTGCTCAGATTCATCAATCTCATCTTCGGCAATAGGATTTATTGACATTTGCGGTGGCCTCAGTCTCAAACTTTTAACTTGATGAATCTTCTTCTTCAAGCTTAAGATCATCCAAATATAACTAGGGCGGTGGCCTCGATGGTACGATATTGAATCACAGTAGTTTCTTGGTTATCGGTCGATATCGAAGGTTGGCTTCTTCTTCCCATATCAGCATAGACATAATCTAGTGGATCAGCCAAATCTTGGGTGTTAGTGGCGAGATTGGATTCTCAACAAGTGTGGCGAGATTAGGATGATGAAATAAAATCTTCTCCCATAATATTTTGTGGATTAAAATCATCTAAGGTTAGGAACCTGAACCTGACCCTCAGGTTGGGGTTTTAGATAAAAATTCCCCCATTATGCACTTGGGGGGGGGGTTACGCTGCCACTGCTGGAAATTTCAGTAAAAATTTCCACTAAAAATTCTCATGTAAATTTCCACTAGAAATTCCTGATATAGCATTTTCGTGGGTGCCCTCAAATGATTAATGTGATTTTGGGGTACTTAGGTGCAGCAGAGTGGCTGACCAATGTTGTCTCTCAAAGGACGAAGTGAATTTAAAAACATATTAAAGTTATTCTAAAAATAAAATAGAATAGAATTAAAACACTAGTTTAAAGGATGGGGTTTTTTATAGTTTATAAATCTAGAAGAAGTTTTCTGGAAAAAGATTGTATTGTTTTTTGTTTTTTGTTTTGAAATGAAGTTCAATTAAAATGACACAATAAAAAGTTGTTTTTTTAGACAATATTTAAAAGATGTAATCGATCTAACTCTACCTCTTCAATCATTTATTAATAATTATCATTTAAATTAATATTAACTTAATTATGATCCCTTAAGTTGTTAACCCCCGAACCCTACGAGAATTAACTTTTCCACAAAGATGAAGTGAAATTAACCATAGGCTAACTTCAGAACATGCAATCGCAACACCCTGCTTTGATTGATGTTCTAAGGATAGATTATGGTCAGTGGTAAATTAATCACATATCCATTCTAGAAATTATGATGAATTGTGTTTATGGATTATATTTTAACTCTACAAATTTATCACGTATGGTCTTGTATTACCGATTAAGATCGCGCTCTCACAATTTACACAAAATCCCAACCTCGCGTGTTTTTGTGTTAATTGTTCAATTGCTTTCTTAGTTTCTTACAATTTAAAAACACAATTCATGGATCATATTAAGTGAATTACAGTAGCTCAATTATTCAAAATAATTAAATGAATAGTGTAGAAGATAGATCCATTACTAAAAGACTACTCTTCCATGGGTGGTGTAATCATCGTAGAAGCATTTTTCATGTGCAAAGGTTTATAATGGGTATAACCCAATAACGCTTCTACTAAGAAATTATAGCCCAAATAGGAAGATTAAGAGAAGAAGAAATTTAAAAAAACATAACAAAAGAGAAGAAATAAAATAAGTATAAAGAAATTTACTACACAAACGAAATCATTTCAACACGAAGGAGAAGGAGAAGGGGAAGGCTTGATGAGGGGATCCTTGCTTCAAGAGCTACCCCTCTTACAATGGTTGGAGAATTGGAGTGAAACATCTTCTCTTATGCCTTCAACTTCCCAATTCACATCCCAAACCCACCAAATGAGAAAAACACCAATTTATAGAGTGGTGGGAAGGCTAGGTTCAAAGTGGTTTCAAGTGTAAATGGGAAATCTCGGCCAAATATTTTATTTCAAATTGCACCGCCCATTTGACCACTGAAACGCATGAATTGGCAGGCATTACAGAAGGATAATATGTGTGGATATGGTTCCTCTATCTCTTATAAAAATTAGGGCTCAATACAAACATATATGAAGGCTTTATGTCCTAACTACAAAAGCATCTCCATTCTGACGTGTCCAGCCCACCTTTGAATTTATAGCCCAATTACTCCATCCAAATGCATTCTTTTGATCTAGTATCCTGAATAAAAGTTGTAGACAATTAAGTTATAAATATTGTTACAAAATATTAAATTCAAATAATAAATATAAAAATATTTATCTTTGAAATACTACAGTGCACTATAAAGGATAAAACTAGAATTTTCACCAAATTTTCAAATGAATGATCAAATCCCAAATATTTTATAAATAAACATATTTAACACAATGTGAGGAAATCATATCATTTATTATCAATAAAATATTCAACAAAATAATGTTTTATCAACTCCCACACACTTACCCTTTTGCACTCTGGGGAAAAACCTCATGTCAAGTAAACATCAATATCAAATCAAATCCAATTTTAAAACACATATTCTTGAGATCAAACAATTAACCACCAAGAAACAAAATATGTCATTCCTCATAAAAAAAACTTATTTCAAGTTCTCCATTTATATCATTCAATATATTACCACTTCATTTATCCTCCCATGCACAAAACACTTACCTCGCTTGAATTTTCTCTCATCACACAAATATCAATTTTTTTGCAATGTCTTTCTCATCCAAACTCATAAAAGGGTCACCATAGGCTTGATAAATTCCTACATCGCCACCCGATGTGATTCAAGGATGTATATTTATCATGAGGACTTTTCAGGGTTGTTCTGTGGCTTTCGGTTGGTAGGATTTAGATGTGAAAAATTCTGAGGCTGAATGAGGAGGGTTTGACTCTTTTTGAAGCAAAATTGCATTAATCTAGTTTTCACTTAAATATGGTCTTATCCTCAATCCCCATAGTATCAATTCAGCTCTATCATCATGAAAAGTCATCAAAGGTTTACACAATTCTTCATTTTAGAATCAAAAATTTCAATCTTCTCAAACGTGATTTTCTTGAAAGCTCCAGATAGGCATAGCTTTCCACCTCAATTAGAATCTCCAGAAAAGGAACAGCTTCACTTGTCGTGAAAGCTCCAGAAATGGCATAGCTTTCAATATAATTACTTTCTTCAGCAGCAAACACATCTCTTCAGAATTTAATTTTCCACCCAAAGTATCACAGAATTTGGTAGCACAACACAACATAGCTTCCCCCACACTTAAGCTCAACTAGATTATGCAATTTCAGTTCAAGAGTTGGTTGGATAGGGAAAATTGGCTTGTAATGTGGCTAACCTAACAGGATTTTTATGGATTCTAAGGGCTACAAGGATTAAATTTTCAAGTTAGTCCATCATAAAAAATGATTCTTTGAAATAGGGGCTTTAATACCAAACAAATGCCTCAATCATTTAAACATAATTACCTCAAAACATCAAGTTTTGAAAGAAATAAATCAAATTTTGGTTAAATCAAGAATGGTTTGGTTCTCTCAAGAAGTGAGGTGAATGTAAATAATATGAAAATAATGGTTCAGAATCCTCACAGGAAAGTGATTTCAAATATAAAGACAGTGAGATGCGGCATGGGATTCAAAATTCAGTGTACTTTTCATGAAATTAATAAATATTTGAACTTGAAAAAAAGACATTTTAGCATTCATTTAAGCTTAGTTTCAAGGGATAAATTGTTTCACTCATTGATATGCATTTCAAAATTTTTATGAGAATCATTTCAGATCAAAAATTTCAAAAACACAAAGAAAATTGAAAAATAAACACACAAAATTTGAAAAACACACAATTTTTTTTAAACAGGAAAACAATTGAAATTACTAAACTAAAAGGTTCCCTCCCCCACACTTAAAATATTACATTGTCCTCAATGTGAATCCATGAGATGATATATGCACATGAAATGAAGAATTTTTAAATAGGACAAATAATATAAAAGTGAAAGGAGCCTGATGTGATCAAGTGATGATGGGTTCATGCAGTGTGATTAAATCCACTGCATTAGTAGGAAGTCCCTCAATGTATCTCTTCAAAAATTTCCCATTGACTGTAAAGCTCCTTCCAGTGTCCTGTTGTGTGATCTCCACTGTACCATAAGGAAAAACATTAGATACAATATAAGGATCTAACCATCTGGAACGCAACTTACCAGGCATCAGCTTCAGTCGTGAATTGTAGAGAAGGACTTTCTCTCCAACATGAAACTCCCTTTGTTGGATCATTCTATCATGAGATTCTTTTTATCTTTCCTTGTAGAGCCTTGAGTTCTCATATGAAGACAATCCAATCTCCTCAATCTCTGGAATTTGCATCTTCCTTTGGATTCCAGCTTGGGCCAAATCCATGTTTCATTTCTTTATAGCCCAGTAATCCTGATGCTCAACTTCCATGGGGAGATGACACGCTTTCCCAAAAACAATCTGAAATGGGGACATAGCAATGGGTGTCTTGTATACTGTCCTATAAGACCACAATTCATCATCCAAGCGCTTGCTCCAATCCTTCCTATTTGGCTGCACGGTTTTCTCCAATATTTGTTTCAACTCACGATTTGAAACCTCAGCCTGGCCATTTGTTTGGGGGTGGTATGGTTTTGATGTTTTGTGTGTCACCCCATACTTTCGAAGGAGGGAAGCAAAATTCATATTGCAAAAGTGTGTCCCTTGGTCACTGATGATGGCCTTTGGTACTCCAAACCTCCAGAAAATTTGATCATTGACAAAATCCACTACAACATGATAATCGTCAGTCCTGGTGGCCTTGGCCTCCACCCATTTACTCACATAATAAATAGCAACCAAAATATACAAAAATCCAAATGAACTAAGAAAAGGACCCATAAAATCAATGCCCCATACATCAAAAATCTTAAAAAATAGTATGGGTTGTTGGGGCATCTCATGTCTCCTAGAAATGTTCCCAGTGTGTTGGAAATGAGAGCATGAATTACAAAACACATGGGCATCATAGAATAAGCTAGGACAATATAATCCAGAGTCTAAAACCTTCCTAGCTATCCGTTGGGGTCCAAAGTGTCCACCACAAGCAAGTGTATGACAGAAATGCAAAACAGACTCAAACTCATGATCGGGAACACACCTCCTAATGACTTGGTCACTACACATGCGCTAGAGGTAAGGATCATCCCACACATAATACCTAGACTCACTTTTTAATTTTTGGACTTGATGATTCTTCAAATTTTCTGGGATTTCAGAGAAAACAATGTAATTAACTAAATCAACATACCAAGGATGCGTACCTGAGATGGTATAGAGATGCTCATTGGGGAAAGTGTCCCGAAGTGGTACCTGGTCCAAGGTGCCACCCTCTCGTGTGTGAGTAAGCCTACTCATGTGGTCTGCCACCAAATTATCTGACCCCTTCTTGTCCTTTATATCGATATCAAATTCTTGAAGAAGGATCATCCATCGGATCAGCCTGGGCTTTGCATTTACCTTCTTCAAGAGGTACCTCAGAGCTGCATGGTTAGAAAAAACAACTACTTTAGAGCCCAATAAATATGAACAGAATTTATCTAAAGAAAATATGACAGCAAGAAACTCTTTTTCTGTGGTAGTGTAGTTTGATTGGGATGAATCCAATGTCCTTGATGCATAAGGAATCACATGTGAACATCATTCCACCCTCTGAGATAATACAGCTCTAATCGTGAAGTTGGAGGCATCGCACATAAGCTCAAAATGAATCTCCCACCGTGGGGGCTGTATGATAGGTGCAGTGGTAAGATGTTGTTTTAGCTCATCAAACGAATTCCTTCAAGAAACATCAAATACAAAATCAGAATCCTTTTGAAGTAATCTTGACATAGGAAGAGAAATATTACTAAAATCTTTTATGAAGTGCTGATAAAATCCCGCATTCCCTAGGAAAGATATAACATCACGCACACATGAAGGATATAGTAAGGATTAAATAATATCTACCTTTGATCTATCAACCTCTATCCCATGTTTTGACACTACATGCCCTAAGACAATGCAATGCTCTACCATAAAATGACACTTTTCAAAGTTCAGGACCAGATTCTTCTCAATACAACGATTCAACACCTTTACCAAACTAATTAGACATTAATCAAATGAAGACCCATACACTGTAAAATCATCTATAAATACCTCCGTGCAGGTCTCAATAAAATCAGAAAAAATACTCACCATGAATCTCTGGAAGGTACTTGGGGTGTTGCAAAGTCCAAATGGCATCCTCCGGTAGGCAAATGTGCCAAAGGGACAGGTGAATGTAGTCTTCTCCTGATCCTCCAGAGATATAGGAACCTGAAAATATCCAGAAAATCCATCCAAGAAACAATAGTGTGTCTTCCTAGCTAGTCTCTCAAGCATCTGATCAATAAATGGGAGGGGGAAATGGTCTTTGCGAGTGGAATGATTTAGTTTCTTATAATCAATACACACATGCCAACTATTTTGTACCCTCATTGGAACTAACTCATCTTTCTCGTTTTTAACAACAGTAACACCACTTTTCTTAGGCACAACCTGAATTGGACTTACCCACTGAGAATCTGAAATGGGATAGATTATACCTACCTCGAGCAATTTTTCAACTTCTTTTTTAACAACCTATAAAAGTTTTGGATTGAGTCTCCTTTGTGGTTGCCTCACCGGTTTATCCTCATCCTCTAAAATAATCCTATGCATGCAAATGGAGGGTTTAATACCTGATATGTCAGCCAAGGTCCACCCAATTTCCCTAATGTTCTCCCTCAAAAGATTCAAAAGTTTTTCTTCATGTTCAAAAGGGATATTGTTAGCAATGATAACAGGTAATTTCTCACCACTCAACAAGTGTGAGTATTTGAGATTTGGTGGCAATGGATTGAGTTCCAGTGTAGGGGGGTGGTTTATGGATGGAAACATAGAAGGAACTGAAATATGTGCACAAAGACCATCAGTATCAGAATATACATCATCAAAATCAGAGAATAAAGCATCAAATCCATCAGCATACTCAACAGCCATGTCATAATCAGAGTTCAAATGATCAAAATCATAGTATGATTCCATTTCAAAATCAAATCTAATAGAGTATTTTTCATTAGAAATAGGTGTGGAAGTACTCTTAGACATCAAACTAGAACCAATACTCATAATCTCCCTAAGCATAGAACAATAAAATTCCATGGGGTTTTTCTTTGGTGGTTCAAAATGGGAGATAACAAATGCAGAGTGATCCTATGAGGGGTACTTCATGGAATCCATAACATTAAATACCACAACTTCATCTCCAAACTCCATGGAAAGTGTACCCTCATTGACATTTATGATAGTTTTGGCAGTTTTGAGGAAGGTTATACCTAAGATTATGGGAGCATGAGAACTTACCTAATATTCCTCCATGTTAAGCATGTAGAAATATTCTGGGAAGATCATGTCTCTTACCCAGACTAGTACATCCTCAAGGACTCCCAATGGATATGCTATAGCTCTATTTGCCAACTGCACCACTACTCTTGTTGGCTTCAACTCACTAACCTATAAGGAAGAGAATAAAGAGTGAGTCATCACATTTATTGAAGCTCCTAAATCACAAAGAGCATCAGAGAAGTGCAACTCCCCTATGGTACATAGGATTGTGAATGTCACGGGATCCTTTCACTTTGTTGTCATTGCTAGAGTTGGTGTAATGAGTGCTGATACATTCCTTCCAAGGTTGATCCTCTCATTTCCCTTGATCCCTCTTCGATTGCTGCAGAGTTC
Source organism: Viscum album (assembly GCA_963277665.1). Classification (NCBI taxonomy): domain Eukaryota; kingdom Viridiplantae; phylum Streptophyta; class Magnoliopsida; order Santalales; family Viscaceae; genus Viscum; species Viscum album. The sequence goes on along the minus strand of OY728146.1, from coordinate 206,854,733 downwards.
TTTTAATAATTTGGCATACCTTGGGATTTTCTTAATGGATTCAAGTAGAGGAATGTTGATCTCCACACGCTTGAATGTGTCCAAAACCTCCTTTTTCATTGCTTCTTCAGCCATCTTCTTGGTTCGAACAACCCTTTTTGGAAAAGGAAGGGGTTTAGGAGGAACACCATCAATATTTTTCTTACCTTTATCTTTCTCCTTGGATTTCTCATCAGTTGGTATGGAATGCAGATTCACTAGAGTAGAGGTGAATCCCAGTGGAATGGTAGGTACAGATGTATCGTTCATTTGCTTCCCACTTCTCAATGTGATTGCACTAACATTCCCCTTTGGATTTGGAGTGGGTTGGGAAAGAAGATTTCCAGAATTCTTACTCACATGTTCATGGAGGGCGGTGGAAATCGGGCTCATTTGAGTCTTCAACTCCCTCAACTCCGAACCTTGACTCTTCAGCTCATTCTGTTGATTAAGAATGATTTGTTTCAAAAGATCATCAGTGTTAGAGTCTACCTTGTTTTGGATATTCCCTAGTTGCTGACTTGTTGATGTTTGAGCTTCGAATCTTCTTTGGGGTTGTTGGAAACCCTGTTGGTAAGGTGGAGGCTGCTGGAAGTTTGGTTGAAAAGGGTGCCTTTGTTGTAGTCCAGAGCCATACCTCATGTCCGGTTGATCTTTCCACCCTTGGTTTTATGTTGGAGCAAATGAATCAAACTTCTTTTGGGGATATGTTTGTTGTTTCTACTGAAATGGTCTCCCTGGGAATACTAATGCGCAATCCTCTGTCTCTTGTAGTTGTGGGAAACAATCAGTTGGGTGGCTTGTCTCAGTGCAAATGCCACAAGGCCTTGAAGGAGGGGGTTAGGATGCCTTTTGAGCCAATGAAATTTGCCTCAACATAGTGGTCAATTATTCCAACTTGGTATCAATAAAATTACTTTCAAGAGAAGAAGGACTTACCTAATGTACTCCCCTAACATGTGGTGTACCTCGATCGCCAAATTGTTGGGAGTTTTGTTCCATCTTGTCGATCAATGCATGTGCGGATACTGGTGTCTTGTCCACCAATTCCCCTCCTACTGTGGCATTAACCATGATCCTCTCCATAGGTGTGATTCCTTCATAGAAGTACTGAATGAGGAGTTGCTCACTGATTTGGTGATGTGGACAGCTTGCACACAACTTCTTGAATCTCTCCCAATACTCATACATTGACTCCCCTTGTGCTTGCTTGATCCCAGAGATCTCCTTACGAATGGAAGTGGTCCTCGATGCTGGAAAAAATCTCTGCAAGAAAAGACGTTTTAAATCGTTCCAACAAGTTACATCCTCGGGTTGTAAATAATACATCCAATCTTTCGCAGCTTCATCAAGTGAGAATGGGAATGCTCTTAATTTGATTTGATCTTCAGAAACATTTCTTGGTTTAAGGGTTGAGCAAACCACATTAAATTATTTAAGGTGTTTGTTTGGATCCTCACCAGATAAGCCATGAAATTTTGGAAGAAGTTGAATTAACCGAGATTTTTAACTCAAAGTCTGATTCGAGATTCAGGTATGCAATACAATTTGGTTGATAGTTAATATCAGGTGCAGCCAATTCTTGAATGGTTATATTAAGTTCATTTCCATTATTTCCAGCCATTGGTTCCCCTTTTATGTTTGAATTTGAATTTCTTCCAATTTCAATGTTTCCAGAAGAGAGGAATTCACCAACTGGTTGAATATTGAAACTTCCCATAGACTGAGAATGTCTTATTTGATCCCTAAGACTATGTTCAATATCAGGGTCAAGATCTAAGAGATCTTCGGGATTAGTTCGTGTCATAAATCAAATAAAAATGAAAATAAAGAAAGTGGACCATAGTAAAATAAAAATGAGAATTTTGATTTGATGGTCCAAAAAGAAAAGAAGAGGATGAAAAAAAAACATGAGAAAGGGGAAAGATGAAAGAGAGAGGTGAATAAAATAATAAAATTAAAAATAAAAGAAATATCTCTAAATTGTTGAATTAATTACTTGTCTCCCCAGCAACGGCGCCAATTTGAAATAGCACTCTCATGGGCACCCTCAAATGATTAATGTGATTTTGGGGTTCTTAGGTGCAGCAGAGTGGCTAACCAAGGTCGTCTCTCAAAGGAGGAAGTGAATTTAAAAACTTATTAAAGGTATTATAAAAATAAAATAGAATATAATTAAAACACTAGTTTAAAGGATGGGGTTTGTTTATAGTTTATAAATCTAGAAGAAGTTTTCTGGAAGAAGATTGTATTTTTTTAGTTTTGAAATGAAGTTCAATTAAAATGACACAACAAAAAGCTGTTTTTTAGACAATATTTAAAAGACGTGATCGATCTAACTCTTCCTCTTCAATAATTTATTAATAATTATCATTTAAATTAATATTCACTTAATTATGATCCCTTAATATGTTAACCCCCAAACCCTATGAGAATTAACCTTACCACAAAGATGAAGTGAATTTAACATTAGGCTAACTTCGGAACATGCAATCGTAACACCCTTCTTTGATTGATGTTCTAAGGATAACTTATGGTTAGTGGTAAATTAAGGCACATATCCATTCTATAAATGAGGATGAATTTTGTTTAGAGATTATATTTTAACTCTACAAATTTATCCCGTATGGTCTTGTATTACCGATTAAGATCGCGCTCTCACAATTTACACAAAATCCCGACCTTGCGTGTTTTTGTGTTAATTGTTCAATTGCTTGCTTAGTTTCTTACAATTTAAAAAAAATTCATGGATCATATTAAGTGAATTACAGTATTTCAATTACTCAAAATAATTAAATGAAGAGGGTAGAAGATAGATCGATTACTAAAAGACTACTCTTCCATGGGTGGCGTAATCATCGTAGAAGCGTTTTTCATGTGCAAAGGTTTATAATGGGTATAACCCAATAACGCTTCTACTCAAGAATTCCAGCCCAAATAGGAAGATTAAGATAAGAATAAATTTAAATAAAACATAATAAAAGATAAGAAATAAAATAAGTAAAAATAAATTTACTACACAAACGAAAGCATTACAACACGAAGGAGAAGGAGAAGAGGAAGGCTTGATGAGGGGATCCTTGCTTCAAGATATACCCCTCTTACAATGGTTGGATAATTGGAGTGAAAACTCCTATCTTTTGCCTTAAACTTCCCAATGCACTTCCCAACCCCAACAAATAAGAAAAACACCAATTTATAGAGTGGTGGGGAGGCTAGTTTCAAAGTGGTTTCAAGTGTGAATGGGAAATCTCGGCCAAATATTTTATTCCAAATTGCACCACCCATTTGACCACCAAAACACGTGAATTGTCCGTCCTTCCAGGAGGATAATATGTGAGTATATGGGTCCGATATCTCCTATAAAAAGTGGTGGTCAATCCAAGCCCATATGAAGTAGTTATGGCCAAAATACAGAAGCTTCTCTATTCTGGCGTGTCCAGCCCACATTTGACTTTATGGCCCAATTACTCCATACAAATGCATTCTTTTGATCTAGTGTCCTGAATAAAAGTTGTTGAAAATTAAGCTATAAACACTGTTACAAATTTTAAAATTCAAATAATAAATATAAAAATATTTATCTTCGAAATACTACAGTGCACTATAAAAGTTAAAACTGGAATTTTCACCAAATTTTCAAATGAATGATCAAATCCCAAATATTTTATAAATAAACATATTTAACACAATGTGAGGAAATTATATCATTTATTATCAATAAAATATTAAACAGAATAATGTTTTATTAACTCCCCCACACTTACCCTTTTGCACTCCTGGTCAAAACCTCATGTCAAGTAAACATCAATATCAAATCAAAACCAATTTTAAAACACATATCCTTGAGATCAAAAAATCACACACCGAGAAACAAAATATATCATGCCTTATAAAAAACCTTATTTCAAGTTCTCCATTTATATCATTCAATATATTTCCACTTCATTTATCCTCCCATGCACAAAACACTTACCTCGCTTGAATTTTCTCTCATCACACAAATATCAAAAAAAAATTGCAATGTCTTTCTCATCCAAACTAATAAAAGGGTCACCATAGGATTGATAAATTCCTACATCGCCACCCGATGTGAGTCAAGGACGTATATTTATCTTGAGGACTTTTTGGGTTTGTTCTGTGGCTTTTGGTTGGTAGGATTTAGATTTGAAAAATTCTGAGGCTGAATGAGGAGGGTTTGACTCTTTTTGAAGCAAAATTGCATTAATCTAATTTTCACTTAAATATGGTCTTATCCTCAATCCCCATTGTATCAATTCAGCTCCATCATCATTAAAAGTCATGAAAAGTTTGCACCATTCATCATTTCAGCATCAAAAATTTCAATCTTCTCAAACATGATTTTCTTGAAAGCTCCAGATAGGCACAACTTTCCACCTCAATTAGAAGCTCCAGAAAAGGCACGCTTCACTTGTCATGAAAGCTCCAGAAATGGCACAGATTTCAATATAATGACTTTCTTTTGTAGCAAATACATCTCTTAAGAATTTAATTTTCCACCCAGATTATCACAGAATGTGGTAGCACAACACAACATAGCTTCCCCCACACTTAAGCTCAACTAGTTTATGCAATTTCACTTCAAGAGTTGGTTGGATAGGGAAAATTGGCTTGTAATGTGGCTAACCTAACAGGATTTGTATGGCTTCTAAGGGCTACAAGGATTAAATTTTCAAGATAGGCCATCATAAAAAAAGGATTCTTTAAAATAGGGGCTTTAATACCAAACAAATGCCTCAATCATTTAAACATAAGTACCTCAAACCCTCAAGTTTTGACAGAAATAAATCAAATTCTGGTTAAATCAAGAATGGTTTGGTTCTCTCAACAAGTGAGGTGAATGTAAATAATATGAAAATAATGGTTCATAAGCCTCACATGAAAGTAATTTCAAATATAAAGACAGTGAGATGTGGCATGGGATTCAAAATTCAGGGTACTTTTCATGAAAATACTAAATATTTGAACTTGAAAAAAAGTCATTTCAGCATTCATTTAAGCTTAGTTTCAACGGATAAATTGTTTCACTCATTGATATGCATTTCAAAATTGTCATGAGAATCATTTCAGATCAAAAATTTCAAAAAGACAAAGAAAATTGAAAAATAAACACACAAAATTTGAAAAACACACAATTTTTTTTTGTTTTTTTTAAACAGGAAAACAATTGAAATTACTAAACTAAAAGGTTCCCTCCACCACACTTAAAATATTTCATTTTCCTCAATGTGAACCCATGAGATGATATATGCACATGAAATGCAGAATTTTTAAATAGGACAAATAATATAAAAGTGAAAGTGTTAGGAACGGCCTGATGTGCTCAAGTAATGATGGGGTCATGCGGTGTGATAAAATCCACAGCATTAGTAGAAAGTCCCTCAATGTATCTCTTCAAACATTTCCCATTGACTGTAAAGCTCCTTCCAGTGTCCTCTTGTCTGATCTCCACTGCACCATAAGGAAAAACATTAGATACAATATAAGGACCTAACTATCTAGAACGCAACTTACTAGGCATCAGCTTCAGTCGTGAACTGTAGAGAAGGACTTTCTCTCCAACATGAAACTCCCTTTGTTGGATCATTATATCATGAGATGATTTTGATCTTTCCTTGTAGAGCCTTGAGTTATCATATGAAGACAATATAATCTCCTCAAGCTCTTGAATTTGCATCTTCCTTTGGATCCCAGCTTGGTCCAAATCCATGTTGCATTTCTTTATAGCCCAATAAGCCCGATGCTCAACTTCCACAGGGAGATGACATGCTTTCCCAAAAACAATTCAAAATGGGGAAATACCAATGGGTGTCTTGTATGTTGTCCTATAAGCCCACAATGCATCATCCAAGTGCTTTCTCCAATTCGTCTTATTTGGCTGCATGGTTTTCTCCAATATTTGTTTCAACTCACGATTTGAAACCTCAGACTGGCCATTTGTTTGGGGGTGGTATGGTGTTGATTTTTTGTGTCACCCCATACTTTCAAAGGAGGGAAGCAAATTTACTATTGAAAAAGTGTGTCCCTTGGTCACTGATGATGGCCTTTGGTACTCCAAACCTGCAAAAAATATGAGCCTTGAAAAAATCCACTACAACATGATAATCTTTAGTCCTGGTGGCCTTGGCCTCCACCCATTTACTCACATAATCAACAGCAACCAAAATATACAAAAAATCCAAATGAACTAGGAAAAGGAACCATAAAATCAATGCCCCATACATCAAAAATCTCACAAAATAGTATGGGTTGTCGGGGCATCTCATGTCTCCTAGAAATGTTCCCAGTGTGTTGGCAACAAGAGGATGACTTACAAAACACAAGGGCATCATGGAATAAGCTAGGCCAATATAATCCAGAGTCCAAAACCTTCCTAGCTGTCTGTTGGGGTCCAAAGTGTCCACCACAATCAAGTGTATAACATAAATGCAAAACAGACTCAAACTCATGATAGGGAACACACCTCCTAATGACTTGGTCACTACACATGCGCCAGAGGTAAGGATCAACCCACACATAATACCTAGACTCACTTTTTAATTTTTGGACTTGAAGCTTCTTCAAATTTGCTGGGATTTTAGAGGAAACAATGTAATTAACTAAATCAGCATACCAAGGATGCGTACCTGAGATGGTATAGAGATGCTCATCGGGGAAAGTGTCTGGAAGTGGTACCTGGTCCAAGGTGTCACCCTATGGTGTGTGAGTAAGCCTACTCATGTGGTCTGCCACCAAATTCTATGACCTCATCTTATCCTTTATCTCCATATCAAATTCTTGAAGAAGGAGCATCCATCGGATCAGCTTGGGCTTTGCATATACCTTCTTCAAGAGGTACCTCAGAGCTACATGGTCAGAAAAAAAAACTATTTTAGAGCCCAATAAATATGAACAGAATTTATCTAAAGAAAATATGACAGCAAGAAACTCCTTTTCTATGGTAGTGTAGTTTGATTGGGCTGAATCCAATGTCCTCGATGCATAGGCAATCACATGTGAACGTCCTTCAACCCTCTGAGATAAGACAGCTCCAATCGTGAAGTTGGAGGCATCACACATAAGCTCAAAAGGAATCTCCCACCCTGGGGGTTGTATGATAGGTGGAGTGGTCATACGTTGTTTTATCTCATCAAATGAATTCCTGCAAGAAACATCAAATACAAAATCAAAATCCTTTTGAAGTAATCTTAACATAGGAAGAGAAATCTTACTAAAATCATTGATGAATCACCAATAAAATCTGTCATGCCCTAGGAAAGATCTAACATCACGCACATATGAAGGATATGGTAAGGATGAAATAATATCTACCTTTGATCTATCAACCTCTATCCCATGTTTTGACACTACATACCCTAAGACAATGCCATGGTCTACCATGAAATGACACTTTTCAAAGTTCAGGATCAGATTCTTCTCAATACAATGATGCAACACCTTTCCCAAATTAATTAGAAATTCATCAAATTAAGACCCATACACTGTAAAATCATCCATAAATACCTCCATGAAGGTCTCAATAAAATCAGAAAAAATACTCACCATGCATCTCTGGAAGGTACCTAGGGCGTTGCAAAGTCCAAATGGCATCCTCCGGTAGGCAAATGTGCCAAAGTGATAGGTGAATGTAGTCTTCTCCCGATCCTACGGAGATATAGGAACCTGAAAATATCCAGAAAATCCATCCAAAAAACAATAGTGTGTCTTCCCAGCTAGTTGTTGAGTCAATAAGGTTTTCCTTATGACTTTTCCATTCCTTCTTGTTTTGAAAATCACAAACACCTTATCTTTAAGTAAAATTTCTTTTATAAGTAAAATTGATTTTATAAGGAAAATCACTTTTATAAGGAATATTGTTTTTATAAGGAAAATTGCTTTTATAAGGAAAATCACTTTTATAAGGAAAATCGCTTTTATAAGGAAAATTATCCTTATCATATTTTCATTATCTATATCTATATATTTCTTATGTATAAGAATCGGATTCATTTCTATATTCTTGGAATCATTTAAAACTTTGATATGAAGCATTATGTTTTAGGCTCTGAATTCTGGATGAGAACTATAATGAAGTTCCACTCTAAATTCTGGATACAAACTCTAATAAAGTTCCACTTCGAATTCTGGATACGAACTCTCATGAAGTTCGACACCAAAATCTAATGAAGAATCCTGATTACGAATTCTCATTATGAATTCTGATGACGAATTCTCATTCCGAATTCTCATTCCGAATTCTCATTCCGAATTCACCTATTAAACAGAATCTGATCATCTTTGCTTTATACACTCCAAATTTATTTAGACTCTGAATATAATTTTTGGTTAGACTCCAAACTTTCATTTTTCTTACACTTTTATAATTTGTCTACTCTTTGACATTTTGTTTACACTCTGAATCCTCACTCCTAACTTTTTAACTAATCCTGAAATGATGTCATACTTTATGTTACACTTGTTTTGTTATAAAATGATGTCGTCTATTCTGTTATAAACTAACCATTGGTTAAGTGAAACGTGTACAGGTCCCTCCGAATTTTAAGGATGATATGATCGTTGAAAAGGAGGCCGACCGAGCCTATAAATAGGAGCTTATTTTAAAGAGCTCGATATACAATGAAGTTGATCGATCTAGATACCACACGCTGCTAAGGTGATTTCTAGAGAGAGAAATCTTTTCATGCATTATGAGTACTGAACCGCTCGTTCAGTTTTTTCTTCTTGCGACTCCAAATGTTGGTGATTACATTCTAGGACTTCTGAGGATAGGAAGACAGAGGTGCCGACTACCTTAAAGTTTGAGGGATTCCTTGTTGAGGAAGACAAAGGTTCCAACTACCTTGAAGTTGAGGGCTTGTGGGGATAGCAAGACAGAGATTCCGATCTTCGTATCGAGGGTTTACCCTGGTGTGGGTAAGACAGACTTGCTTGAAAGTATAAATCAAGGGACCTTTATCCAAAGCTTAGATTTGATTCTTCTAAAGTTTTTGATCCTTTTCAATATGGAAATAAACATAAATCTAGTTTTAAATCAATCAGTGAAGTATCAACAACTGATGCATTACAGTTAGTGCACATGGATCTTTTTGGTCCAATACAAACTGGAAGTATTGGAGACAAATACTATGTGTTTGTTCTAGTTGATGATTACACTAGATTTACTTGGGTTTATTTTCTAACAAAGAAGTCTGAAGCTTTTTCTTATTTCAAAAGTTTTATAGCTCAAGTTAAAAATGATAAAAACTTTCAATTGAAAACTATTCATAGTGATAATGGAGGATAATTTCAAAATTCTGATTTTGAAAAAAAATTTAGTAGAAAAGGTATTACTCACAATTTTTCAGCACCTAGAACTCCTCAACAGAATAGTGTAGTTGAAAGAAGAAATAGAATTCTTCAAGAGATAACTAGAACAATGTTGAGTGAATATTCTATAGCTAGACATTTCTGGGATGAAGCTGTAAGTTCTGCTTGCTATACTATAAATCGAGTTTTGATTAGACCTTTTCTTAATAAAACTCCTTATGAGTTATGGAATGGTAGAAAACAAATACTTTCCTACTTCAAGGTTTTTGGTTGAAAAGTATTCATTTTGAATACTAAAGATAATATACATAAATTCTCACCAAAATATGATGAAGGAATTTTCTTAGGCTACTCCACAACTTTTAAGGCATATAGAGTTTTCAATAAAAATACTTGTACTGTTGAAGAAACAGTACACATAAAATTTGATGAGTCAGATCCTTTTGTTTTTAAATCATCCAAATCTTCATCCTCAGATGTGTTTTCAGAAACTGATTGTCAACCTTTGATAGAAGATCCTTCTGATAAGGAAAATTTTCAAGAAGATACTTCTGAAACATTTACCCCAGAAGATTTTCTACCCAATGTTGATGAACAGGCTTTTCAAAACCCAAATCATGTGTTTCTTAAAAATCATCCCAGTGATAGTATCATTGGTGATGTAAATCAACCTGTAAGAACTATAAGTTCCTTAAGAAATTAAATAGAACATCTAGCATTTCTTTCCCAATTAGAACCAAAAAGCACTGATGAAGCTTTAGGTGATGATGACTGGATCAAAGCTATGCAAGATAAACTAAATGAATTTGAAAGGAAAAAAGTCTAGATCTTGGTTGAAAGACCTAAGGAAACTTCTGTTATTGGAGTAAAGTAGGTCTTCAGGAAAAAATGTGATGAAAATGGACTTATAGTAAGAAATAAATCTAGACTTGTTACTAAAGGCTATAATCAGCAAGAGGGAATAGACTATAAAGAAACCTATTCTCCAGTATCTAGACTTGAATCTATCCGTATTCTACTTGCCTTTGTAGCATTCTTTAATTTTTAAACTTTTTCAAATGGATGTGAAATGTTCTTTTCTTAACGGTTATGTTCAAGAGGAAGTTTTTGTTGAACAACCTCCTGGATTTGAAGATACAAAACATCATGATCATGTTTTTAGACTTACCAAAGCTCTGTATGGTCTTAAACAAGCCCCACGAGCCTGGTATGATAGACTCACTGGATTTTTGCTTCAAAATAACTATGTTAAGGGAAATGCAGATCCAACCCTTTTTATAAATAAAGATAAGAAAAATGTTTTTATTGTTCAAATTTATGTTGATGACATAATATTTGGTTCAACTCAGCAATCTTTAACTGACTCTTTTGAAAGTCTAATGAAGTCTGAGTTTGAAATTAGTATGATGGGTGAGTTAACTTTTTTCCTTGGTTTTCAAATTTCCCAAAAACCAGAAGGAACCTACATATCTAAACATAAGTATATTAAATATCTTCTCAAAAATTATGGTAATAACAATACTAAAAGTATAAGTACTCCTATTAGTACATCAAACTCTCTAGATCTTGATGAAGCTGGGAAACCAGTAGATCAAACATCTTTTAGAGGTATGATAGGAAGATTACTTTACTTAACAGTTAGTCGACCAGACTTAATGTTCTCAGCATGCTTATGTGCAAGATATCAATCCAATCCTAAGGAATCTCACTTAAAGGCAGTAAAAAGAATTTTTCACTACCTTAAGGGAACCATGGATCTAGGATTATTTTATACTTTTGGAAATGATTTTGTTTTAAAAATCTTTTCTGATGCTGACTTTGGTGGATGTAGAATGGATAGAAAAATTACATCTGGAACATGTCATTTCTTATGAGATTCACTAGTTTCTTGGTCTTGCAAGAAGCAACATTCTGTAGCACTTTACACTGCTGAAGCCGAATATATAGCAGCTGGAAGTTGTTGTGCTCAAGTGTTGTGGATGCAACACACACTCACAGACTATGGCTTGAGTTTTACTAAAACTCAAATTTTTTGTGATAACACAAGTACCATTGCCCTAAGTAAGAACCATGCACATCACTCACGTGCAAAACACATAGATATTAGGCATCACTTTCTTAGGGATCACACACTAAAAGGAGATATTATTCTTCAGTTTATCGAAATGCAAGATCAACTTGCTGATATTTTCACAAAATCTTTTTCTTCTAATAGATTTGAATACATTAAACAGAAGTTAGGAATGATAACCGTAAGGTAATCTTTCTTAATTAACTTTCTATTGAAAAAGTATCCTTAGAGTAATAAACTCCTTTTCATAGGGGGAGTACATTTGTTTGTTAGTGTTACTAAATTTTACTTTTCGTAATTTGTATTTCAAAAGTTTTTTTTTTGGAGTTATAATTTCTGGAATAGAAGTTTTCGGAATGGAAATTTTCTGAAACTAAAATTTCCAGAATGGTAATTTCCAGAACTGAAATTTTTTAGGATTGAAATTCTCATAGTAAGAACTTCTGGAATGAAGATTTTTGTACTAGAGTTTTCGTAACAAGACTTTCGTACTGAGCCTTTCGTAGTAAGACTTCTGTATTGAGACATTCGTAATGACATTCTCATACTGAAATTCTTATAATGGTTTTTTATTATTCTTTTCGTACAAGGTTTTCCGCATTGATTTTTTTGTAGTGTGTTTTGCGATCTATATTTTTTGTAGTAAAGAAGGATGTTACCCATTAAAAATAATCCTCCTAAGCCAATCTGAAAGGTATGATTTCCTTAATCATGTTTTCATAATCATACTTTACTAGCTGGTATTTTCTTATATTTTTTTTTCAGATTATAGTTTTCTTAAATCATTGTTTTAATAAAAACATCAAAAGATCGGAGTAAAGTTTTTTTGAGAATTGGTTTTCAAACGTCAGATCTGATATCAGTTTTTTATAACCGTTCGATCAACCGAGGAAGATGGACCGTTATATCATTACCTATTTAAAGGGGACCCCAAATGGTCATCCCACGTCGGTTTTTCAAGCTCCAGCATCCCGAAGTTCTTCCTCTCCATTTTAAAGCCGTTCCGATCTTCAGCAATCTCCGTTCCGAACTTCCCAGAAGTCTTCAGATCCGAATGTCTGTGGAAGTAGCTTCTCAAGACATGTCAACCTCTAAGACGATTTCTCAGTGGTTAGTATATAGATAAAGGTTGGTTCATCCTAATTTCTTCAACAATTATTATTCTCTTATATCCAAGAACATAAAGCTTAACGGATGGGAAGATGTTGCTATGTCTAAGCCCAGGAATCAAGATGAAGTATATTGAGAGTTTATTTTAGAGTTCTATGAGACAGTTTCCTTCTTTAAAGAAGATGGTAAGGAGAAATTGTTGTTTATGTCTTATAGCAAGACTTATAAACTTTCTTATGCCAAGGAAGCCAACTTGGTAGGTCTAACAAATGAAGGAGAAGACGAGTTCATCACTCATGTTTTTCTAGATTCAAAGGGAAGTTTCAACAAGGAAAAGGCTTTGAAGACTCTCGGACTATCATATGACAAGGCTCCGAAGATTTCTAGTCTATCTACGAATTTTTAGATTCTAAAATTATGGGTACAAGGCTTTATCGTACCAAGAAAGGGTGACAAAGACAGTTTGAAGAAGACTGAGATATTTATTCTGGATTTTCTGATAAATATAAGGAAGTTTAATCTGATGAGACACATTCTTATTACATTGAGAATGTTAAAAAAGGGAATCTGAGATCTCAGATCGTAATGTATCCAGCAATAATATCGAAGTTAATAGTTCGGTGCCTTGAGTCTTTCAAGGGGAGGCTCAGTTTGGCTTGGAACCTACGGAGGCTAAGACGTTGAAGGAAAAGACAGCGGTTGAAGTAGAAAAATAAGTGAAACAAAATAATCTTAAGAAGAATATGTCTGAAGCTAAGGTGGTTCAGACTTTATTGAAGTTTAATGAGATGGACTCCGAAAATATTCCAGTCCCGAGATCTTTCTCTTTGGAATCTCTACCTGAGACTCCAGGAAGAAACTATGTTACTCTGAAGAAGGTAAAAGATAAGCATGTTAAGGAAGTTGAGCAGTTTGAGAAAGCGGAAGAGGATGAAGCTGTTGCTGAAGGTAGTGCTGAGACCGGAGATCTATTGAAGCAAGTAGAAGATTATAAGGAGACACCTTCGGAAAATTTGTCTCTCCGAACTTCAGAAGATGAGTCCTCTAAGATAGTCACTCTAGATAAGGATGAGGAGAAAGGAGAACAAGAAGTAGCTTATCATGCAGAGGAAGAACATCTTCTACATGATATTTCTCAAATATAGAATGTAGAGGATGGTTCTCAAAAAGATATTGATGATGAAGACGATGTTGTTCAAGTGTCTAATAGTGAACAGAAAACCCCGGAACAGGAATCCATTCTGAAAAATGACAAGGGGAAGAAACTTGTTGTCGATACCCCGAGCTCAGTGGCTATAAAGAGAAGGGAAGTTGGTGATTCTTCTAAGAAGAAGGATGAGAAATTTGAAGAAGAAAATTCTCCAAGAAAAGTCTCGGATTCGGAGTCATCTTCGTTGGGAGATGACTTTGTTGTTCAGTCTTTAAAGAAGTTGGTGGGTTCTATCCTGACCTTCTCAAGTATTGATTCAAGATGCCAGATGCTCCAACATACTTTGAATCAGAAAACAGACTATGTATCCATGGTTATGGATAAATGTGTATAGATGGAGGCTCAGTTCAAATCCTTTTTTATCGGCTATGAAGCCCATAAAAGGTCTTGTAAGAAAATGACTATTTGGTCGAAGAAAACTGTAGAAGAGATGAGGTTCTTGGATGAATTCCAATATAATGATAAAGATGCATTTGAGACAGAAGACAGGAAGCTAAATGATCTTACTTCTTCCTTTGAAGAAAAGTTGACAGCTGAAAAGAATTTCCAGATTCAAGAAGACAGAGATCTGAATGGGAAGCTGAATTCTGTTTCTCAAAGTAGGAGGAATGAAAGGGATCGTCGGATTGATATTGAAGAGAAGTTGTTAAATCAAGAACAAGTTTTGAAAGCTCAGGAAGAAAAGCTTGAATCCCGGGAAGAAAAGCATGAAGCTCAAAGTGCAAGAATAGTTGTGTTAGAGAAGCAAGACAAAGAAGACCATAAAGACTTGAAGAAAATAAATATTATTCTTAAGGGTCTTATGTCGAAGGAAAAAGATCCAAAATAGACAAATCCGTTCTTTTTTTGTATCCTAGCTTCTTTGTTTTTAATCTTTCAAACCTAATGTAAATCTTGCTTGCTCGTCTCTTTTTTTTTTGTTACTAATTTTTTAGGTACTTTGTTATATTTTTCATTCCCTCAAATTCTTTTTGAAAATCACAAAGGGGGAGAAGGAAAAAGAACCCTAACAAAGGGGGAAAAGGAAAAAGAACCTTAACAAAGGGTGAGAATGAAAAAGAACTCTAATAGAGTTTATCTAACGGGGAGATTTTCATTAAAGAATACATTCTTATTCTTAATGGAATACCATTCCAGAAATCTAGAATACTATCCTTAGAGTTTCAAAGCCTAATGGGGAGTTAGTCGTATTCATCAACATCCATAAGAAAAGGGAGATAAGCCTTAATGTTTGTTTTCCTTAGTCTTTCTTTTTCATAAGGATGTTTTTTCTTTCCAAAAAAGGGGAGATTATTGAGTCAATAAGGTTTTCCTTATGACTTTTCCATTCCTTCTTGTTTTGAAAATCATAAACACCTTATCTTTAAGGAAAATTTCTTTTATAAGGAAAATTGCTTTTATAAGGAAAATCGCTTTTATAAGGAAAATTGCTTTTATAAGGAAAATCGATTTTATAAGGAAAATCGCTTTTATAAGGAAAAATGATTTTATAAGGAAAATTACCCTTATCATATTTTCATTATCTATATCCATATATTTCTTAAGTATAATAATCGGATTCATTTCTATATTCTCAGAATCGTTTAAAACTTTGATATGAAGCATTCTGTTTTAGGCTCTGAATTCTAGATGAGAACTGTAATGAAGTTCCACTCTGAATTCTGGATACAAACTCTAATAAAGTTCCACTCCGAATTCTGGATACGAACTCTCATGAATTTCGACACCAAAATCTAATGACGAATCCTGATTACGAATTCGCATTACGAATTTTGATGATGAATTCTCATTCCGAATTCTCATTCCAAATTCACCTATTAAATAGAATGTGTTCATCTTTGCTTTATACACTCCGAATTTATTTAGAATCCGAATATAATTTTTGGTTAGACTCCGAACTTTCATTTTGATTACACTTTTATAATTTGTCTACTCTTTGACATTTTGTTTACACTCTGAATCTTCACTCCAAACTTTTTAACTAATCCTGAAACGATGTCGTACTTTCTATTACACTTGTTTTGTTATAAAATGATGTCGTCTATTCTGTTATAAACTAACCATTGGTTAAGTGACATGTGTATAGGTCCCTCTGGATTTTAAGGAAGATATGACCGTTGGAAAGGAGGCCAACCAAGCCTATAAATAGGAGCTCATTTGAAAGAGCTCGATATACAATGAAGTTGATCAATCTAGAGACCACACGCTGCTAAGGTGATTTCTAGAGAGAGAAAGCTTTTCATGCTTTTTGCGTACTGAACCGCTCGTTCAGTTTTTGCTTCTTGCGACTCTGAATGTTGGTGATTACATTCGAGGACTTCCGAGGATAGGAAGACAGAGGTGCCGACTACCTTAAAGTTAGAGGGCTTCCTTGCTGAGGAAGACAGAGGTTCCAACTACCTTAAAGTTGAGGGCTTGCGGGGATAGCAAGACAGAGATTCTGATCTTCCTATCGAGGGCTTACCCTGGTGTGGGTAAGACAGACTTTCTTGAAAGTATAAATCAAGGGACCTTTATCCAAGGTTTTGGATACCCTTCTCTTTGGGTTAAAAGAATTATATCTTGTTATTTGTAGTTTTACTACCTATTTGTTTCCACTACATATTGTATTGTAAGGAAATTATAACTTTCTTATACTTCCTTACTTGTACTCTATTTCATTTAGATTCTATACGCTTTAAGGTAGAATCTCATATTGTAATATTTAGTTAAGTTTCAATTTCCAGATCCATATTTCTGGAACCTACTTTCGGAATCTCTTTCTAGTTTTAAGCAGGTACATAGGACTTGAAGTTTATAACTTCATTCCTTATTCCAATTTTTTCAATTGGTGTTAGAGGTGTTGTGAATTTTCTTAGTTTAACTTTGTTAAACTTAAAACTTTCCTTATCTAAGGAAAACATAGTTATTCGTAATCAACTTTAAAGGTTCCAAAGGAAATTTTTAAAGTGTAAAATTCACCTCCCCCCCTCTTGTATATTGAGAATCTACATCATTATTTTGATCCTATACTAGTCTCTCAAGAATCTGATCAATAAATGGGAGGGGGAAATGGTCTTTGCGAGTGGAATGATTTAGTTTCCTATAATCAATACACACACGCCAACTATTTTGTACTCTCATTGGAACTAACTCATTTATCTCATTTTTAACAACAGTAACACCACTTTTCTTAGGAACAACCTGAATTGGACTTACACGCCGAGAATCTGAAATGGGATAGATTATACCTGCCTCGAGCAATTTTTCAACTTCTTTTTTAACAACCTCCAAAAGTGTTGGATTGAGTCTTCTTTGTGGTTGCCTCACCGTTTTAGCCCCATCCTCTAAAAGAATCCTATTCATGCAAATGGAGGGGCTAATACCTGATATGTTAGCCAAGGTCCACCCAATTGCCCTAATGTTCTCCCTCAAATGATTCAAAAGTTTTTCTTTATCTTCCAAAGGGATATTGTTAGCAATGATAACAGGTAATTTCTCACCACTCAAAAATTATGAGTATTTGAGATTTGGTGGCAATGGATTGAGTTCCAGTGTAGGGGGGTGGTGTATGGATGGAGACATAGAAGTAACTGAAATATGTGAACAAATAGCATTAGTATCAGAATATACATCATCAAAATTAGAGAATAAAGCATCAAATCCATCATCATACTCAATAGCCATGTCATAATCAGAGTTCACATGATCAAAATCAGAGTATGATTCCATTTCAAAATCAAATTTAATAGAGTCTTTTGCATTAGAAATAGGTTTGAAAGTACTCTTAGACATCAAACTAGAACCAATACTCATAATCTCCCTAAGCATAGAACAATAAAATTCCATGGGGTTTTTATTTGGTGGTTCAAAATGGGATATAACAAATGCAGAGTGATCCTCTGAGGAGTACTTCATGGAATCCATAACATTAAATATCACAACTTCATCTCCAAACTCCATGGAAAGTGTAACCTCATTGACATTTATGATAGTTTTTGTAGTTTTGAGGAAGGTTCTACCTAAGATTATGGGAGCATGAGAACTTACCTGATCGTCCTCCATGTTAAGAATGTAGAAATCTTATGGGAACATCATGTCTCTTACCCAGACAAGTACATCCTCAAGGACTCTCACTGGATATGCTATATCTCTATTTTCCAACTACACCACTACTATTGTTGGCTTCAACTCACTAACCTGCAAGGAAGAGAATACAGAGTGAGGCATCACATTTATTGAAGCTCCTAAATCACAAAGAGCATTAGAGAAGTGCAACTCCCCTATGGTACATGGGATGGTGAATGTCCCAGGATCCTTTCACTTTTTTGTAATTGCTAGAGTTGGTGTAATGAGTGCTGATACATTCCTTCCAAGGTTGATCCTCTCATTTACCTTGGGCCCTATTTGATTGGTGAAGAGTTCTTTTAAGAATTTGGCATACCTTGGGATTTTCTTAATGGATTCAAGTAGAGGAATGTTGATCTCCACACGCTTGAATGTGTCCAAAACCTCCTTTTGTATTTCTTCTTCAGCCATATTCTTGGTTGAACAACCCTAATTGAAAAAAGAATGGTTTTAGGAGGAACATAATCAATCTTTTTCTTACCTTTATCTTCCTCCTTGGATTTCTCATCAGTTGGTATGGAATATGGATTCTCTGGAGTAGAGGTAAATCCCAGTGGAATAGTAGGTACAAATGTATCGTTCATTTACTTCCCACTTCTCAATGTGATGGCACAAACATTCCCCTTTGGATTTGGAGTGGGTTGGGAAGGTATATTTACAGAATTCTTACTCACAAGTTCATGGAGGGCGGTGGCAATCTGGCTCATTTGAGTCTTCAACTCCCTCAACTCCGAACCTTGACTCTTCAGCTCATTCTGTTGATTAAGAACGATTTATTTCAAAATATCATCAATGTTAGATTCTACCTTGTGTTGGAGATTACCTTGTTGCTGACTTGTTGATGTTTGAGCTTCGAATCTCCTTTGGGGTTGTTGGAAACCCTGTTGGTAAGGTGGAGGCTGCTGGAAGTTTGGTTGAAAAGGGGGCCTTTGTTGTTGTCCAGAGCCATACCTCATGTCCAGTTGATCTTTCCACCCTTGGTTGTATGTTGGAGCAAATGAATCAAACTTCTTTGGGGGATATGGTTGTTGTTGTTACTGAAATGGTCTCCTGGGAATACTGATGTGCAATCCTCTGTCTCTTGTAGTTGTGGGCAACAATCAGTTGGGTGGCTTGTCTCAGTGAAAATGCCACAAGGCCTTGAAGGAGGGCGTTGGGATGTCTTTTGAGCCAATGCAATCTGCATCACCATAGTGGTCAATTATTCCAACTTGGTATCAATCAAATGACTTTCAAGAGAAGAAGGACTTACCTAATGTACTCCCCTAACATGTGGTGTACCTCGATCGCCAAATTGTTTGGAGTTTTGTGCCATCTTGTCGATCAATGCATGTGCGGCTACTGGTGTCTTGTCCACCAATTCCCCTCCTGCTGCGGCATACACCATGCTCATCTCCATAGGTGTGAGTCCTTCATAGAAGTACGGAATGAGGAGTTGCTCACTGATTTGGTGATGTGGACAACTTGCACACAACTTCTTGAATCTCTCCCAACACTCATACATTGACACCCCTTGTGCTTTCTTGATCCTCGATATCTCCTTACGAATGGAAGTGGTCCCTGATGCTGGAAAAAATCTTTGCAAGAAAAGACGTTTTAAATTGTTTCAACAAGTTACATCCTTGGGTTGTAAATAATACATCCAATCTTTCACAGCTCCATCAAGTGAGAATGGGAATGCTCTTAATTTGATTTGATCTTTAAAAAAATTTCTTGGTATAAGGGTTTAGCAAACCACATTAAATTCATTAAGGTTTTTGTTTGGATCCTCACCAGATAAGCCATGAAATTTTGGAAGAAGGTGAATTAACCCAGATTTTTAACTCAAAGTCTGATTTGAGATTCGGGTATGCAATACAATTTGGTTGATAGTTAATATCAGGTGCAACCAATTCTCAAATGGTTCTATTAAGTTCATTTCCATTATTTCCAGCCATTGGTTCCTATTTTAAGTTTGAATTTGAATTTCTTCCAATTTCAATGTTTCTAGAAGAGAGGAATTCACCAACTGGTTGAATATTGAAACTTCTCATAGACTGAGAATGTCTGATTTGATCCCTAAGGAAACGTTCAATCTCAGGGTCAAGATCTAAGAGATCTTTGGGATTAGTTCATGTCATAAATCAAATAAAAATGAAAAGAAAGAAAGTGGACCATAGTAAAATAAAAATTAGAAGTTTGATTTGATGTTCCAAAAAGAAAAGAAGAAGATGAAAAAAATGAAAACTTGAGAAAGGGGGAAAATGAAAGAGAGAGGTGAAGAAAATAATAAAATGAAAAATAAAATAAATACCTTTAAATGGTTGAATAAATTACTTGCCTCCCCGACAACGGCGCCAATTTGAAAGAGCGCTGTCGTGGGCACCCTCAAATGATTAATGTGATTTTGGGGTACTTAGGTGTAGTAGAGTGGCTGACCAAGGTCGTCTCTCAAAGGAGGAAGTGAATTTAACAACTTATTAAAGGTATTATAAAAATAAAATATAATAGAATTAAAACACTAGTTTAAAGTATGGGGTTTGTTTATAGTTTATAAATCTAGAACAAGTTTGCTGGAAGAAGATTTTATTTTGTTTTGTTTTTAGTTTTGAAATGAAGTTCAATTAAAATGACACAACAAAAAGATGTTTTTTTAGACAATATTTAAAAGACGTAATCGATCTAACTCTGCCTCTTCAATAATTTATTAAAAATTATAATTTAAATTAATATTCACTTAATTATGATCCCTTAATTTTTTAACCCCCGAACCCTACGAGAATTAACCTTACTACAAAGATGAAGTAAATTTAACCTTAGGCTAACTTTGGAACTTGCAATCGCAACACCCTTCTTTGATTGATGTTCTAAGGATAGATTATGGTCAGTGGTAAATTAAGGCACATATCCATTCTGTAAATTAGGATGAATTATGTTTAGGGATTATATTTAAACTCTAGAAATTTATTCTGTATGGTCTTGTATTACCGATTAAGATCGCGCTCTCACAATTTACACAAAATCCCGACCTCACGTGTTTTTGTGTTAATTGTTCAATTGCTTGCTTAGTTTATTACAATTTAAAAACACAATTCATGGATCATATTAATTGAATTACAGTAGCTCAATGATTCAAAATAATTAAATGAAGAGGGTATAATATAGATCGATTACTAAAATACTACTCTTCCATGGGTGGTGTAATCATCGTAGAAGCGTTTTTCATGTGCAAAGGTTTATAATGGGTATAACCCAATAACGCTTCTACTCAAGAATTCCAGCCCAAATAGGAAGATTAAGAGAAGAACAAATTTAAATAAAACAGAAGAAAAGAGATGAAATAAAATAAGTACAAAGAAATTTACTACACAAACAAAAGCATTACAACACGAAGGAGAAGGAGAAGAGGAAGGTTTGATGAGGGGATCCTCGCTTCAAGAGCTACCCCTATTACAATGGTTGGCGAATTGGAGTGAAATATCTTCTATTCTACCTTCAACTTCCAAATTCACATCCCAACCCCACCAAATGAGAAAAACACCAATTTATAGAGTGGTGGGGAGGCGAGGTTCAAAGTGGTTTCAAGTGTGAATGGGAAATCTCGGCCAAATATTTTATGCCAACTTGCACCGCCCATTTGACCACCAAACGCGTGAATTGTCCGGCCTTCCATATGGATAATATGTGAGGATATGGGTCCTATATCTCCTATAAAAATTGGGGCTCAATCCAAGCCCATGTGAAGGAGTTATGGCCGAAATACATAAGATTCTCCATTCCGGCGTGTCCAACCCACCTTTGAATTTATGACCCAATTACTCCATCCAAATGCATTCTTTTGATCTAGTGTCCTGAATAAAAGTTGTAGACAATTAAGCTCCAAACACTGCTACAAAATTTCTAATGCAAATAATAAATATAATAATATTTATCTTCGAAATACGACAGTGCACTATAAAGGGTAATACTGGAATTTTCACCAAATTTTCAAATGAATGATCAAATCCCAAATATTTTATAAATAAACATATTTAACACAATGTGAGGAAATTATATCATTTATTATCAAAGAAATATTCAACAAAATAATGTTTTATTAATTTTTTTGTAAATTTCCATTGGAAATTCCTGTATAAATTTCCACTATAAATTTCTAGTGTAAATTTCCAACAAAAATTTCCTATGTAAATTTCCACAGGAAATTTACACTTTAAATTTTCACTTAAAATTACAATGAAAATATATTAATACATAGGTAAAAAATAAAAAAATTGAATATTTTCATTAAAAATATGTGGTGTAAAATTTATAGATTCCTAACAGTTTATAAACACTTCATAAATCATGGATAAGTAGAATATTTTATTCCCAAGATACTCATTCTGCAATTTTCCAGTGCAAACATCGAATGAAAAATTCTAGCTCAAATTCACACTGTAAATTACAAAGAATATATGTTAATACACAAATAAAAAATGTAAATTTTCACTAGAAATTTACATTGATAATTTACACTAGAAACATTTAGTGTAAATTTACACCAGAAACTT
Organism: Viscum album; assembly: GCA_963277665.1. Taxonomy (NCBI): domain Eukaryota; kingdom Viridiplantae; phylum Streptophyta; class Magnoliopsida; order Santalales; family Viscaceae; genus Viscum; species Viscum album. The sequence continues at coordinate 206,832,361 of OY728146.1, read as the reverse complement.
TTAGTGAATGGTTTGATTCATTTTTTCAATGGAAATTTTTAATGTGCATTTTTTACAAGATATTTTCATTTAAAATTCAGTACAATTTTTCACTAAAAATTTACAATAAAAATTCAATGTAATATGAAATTTTCAATGAAAACTAAAATTACACAAAGGAACACATACAAATACAAATATACATGATAATATTAAATTATATATTTCAAGTGGAAATTGTATTGTTTCAATTTTGAAGACCTATATAAAAACATCCAAGTAAATTTACATTGACATTTTGTGTTTTTCATTTACGTTGTAAATCTCCACTAATATAAATCTATACTAAAAATACTCAGTGCAAATTCACAGTACAATACAAATTTTCAATTTGGATTTCCACTTAAATTACAAGTAAAATAGATTAATATGTAAACAAACAAGGAAAATTTTCACTTGAAAATTATAGTGGAAATTTGAAAAGAAAATTTTCATCTAAAATTTCCAATTTGGATTTCCACTTAAATTATAATTGAGAATATATCAAACACATAAATAAAAAAAATGCAAAATTCTAATTGAAATTTCCACTGAAAATTTAAAATTCAAATTTCTACTTAAAATTACAATATAAATGAATTCATATAAAAAAATTAAAAAATTTCATCGGAAATTTATATGAAAATTTGAATTGGAAATGTTTAGTGCAAATTTATAATGGAAAATTGCAATTCATATTCCCATTTAATATTTTAGTTAAAATTTCCACTTAATATTTACAATAATTATACTGGAATTTTAATTAAATAAATTCTAAAATACATACATGCTTACATTTTTTGTGTAGCTATATTAATACATGAATAATGTAATTTATGGTGAAAATTTTCAATACAATTTTTTGTTATAAATTTCCAATGAAAATTTCAATAGGTAATTTATAGTGAAAATTTTCACATAAAATTAAATTGAAAATATATTAATATATAAATAAAAATGTAAATTTTCACTAAAAATAATTTAATGATCATTATTATACTTTTTATACTTATAATAAACAAAAATTGTCAAGACATAATCTTTTAAAAAATGAACTTATTAGTTTTCCTGTAAAATAATTAAAAAATAGCTATAAATTTTAATATCTTGAAACCTTATTTGTTTTATTTTTAAATAATGGAAAAATTTCTATATAAAACAATCTATATAAAATATATATTAATTTTAAATTTTCACTGAAATTTTATACTATAAATTTTCACTTTTAAATTTATTATGAAAAATCTAACATAAACATTTTTTATATATTTATTATTATTATTAAACAATTTTTATTTTCTAATATTATTAATGTTTTATAATAATAGATTTTATTTTGACATTTTACAGTTATTTATTAAAATGGTTTACACAGCAGGGGTATTATCGTTCAACCGTTGCAAAAAAATATTTGAATTTTAAAAAACATTTTAAATAAAAAACTAGATTTACCTCTATATCACATTTTTTCCAGGAGGAATTCAACTCGCGGTGTACCTAACCCTCAGGTCCAATCATTGGACCTGATATGATAATTGGCTTTGGGTTCGGATATCACAAGGGATAAATTATCCTATATGGGATTTATCTTCCTTACATGATTCGGCTAATTTATCTTATGCTTGATTCTAACAGCATCCTACTAAGCACATAATATAATTATCTTACATAGTCCTGCCAACTTCATTTATGGGAATTTTTGTTATGTTAAATTTATCTTAGGCAAGAATCCAAAAATTATCTTCAGATGCTACATTTTTTGTGACCACAATTATCTAACATAGTGAGTCTCCAAAATTAATCTTATGGGGGAAAAGGTTTCAAAATTACATTAATGTAGAATGTGAGAAAATATCTTTCGTCATCTGGGAAAATGAAATTTATCACATGCCCTGCACTAAAAAAATAATTAAACGATAAGACATTAATATAATAGATTAAAAAACTCAAAACATTAATAATTTTAATTTATATCAAAATAAAACTAAATTATTAAAAAACAAAACTAATTATTTAAATATAAATTTAAACTAATTATTTTGTTAAAATAATAAAGTAAATTAAAAATAGTAAAATTCAATAAAATAATTTATTGACTGATTGATTATCAAAATAAATAAATTATAAAAACTAAAAAAATCTAATATTATAATTATTAAGTTAATTAATGAAATTAAATATTACTCTTCAATTAATTAATTATTTTCAAAAACACAAAAAATTAAAAATTGAATTATCCAAACATAAAATTAAATAATGGGGCTAAAATAATTATTTTAAATTAAATTTAAAAACTAAATATTAAAACGCAAAGTTAAAAAAATTATAGTTAAAACCCAAAATAAAAGATAATTAAAAAAATTATTTAAAGTGTTTTGTTTTTTAGAAAATAATTTAACTCTAAAGTGAATTAACCTATTAAAAATTAATATAACAACAAAAACATAATTAAATTAAAGAAATTATATAGAAAAAAATGTATCAAAATATAGCCACATCAATTCCCTCACATTATGATTTTTTTGTCCTTAAGCAAACAACGAGTTAAAATTATTGGAATGAAATAAATCTAGAATTTGAACAAATAGATGTCCATTGAAAATCGATTTTCAAAATAATCCCCCCCTTGGATTTTATCAACTAGTGGAGATTTTTACCCTTAACAAATAAATTATTTTTAGTGCAAAATCGATTCATTTTTTACAAAAAAAATTGACCGTCAAAATTTGATTTCAAATTAAACTCATTTCAATTTTCAGTCAAATAAAATTCCAAACCTCTCATTACCTCCAAGAGAACCAACTCACATAAATTAGTAATCAAAAAATTTAGACATTATTTTTGGATGAGTGAACTTAATAAATTAAAATAAGTATAAATAACTCATCCAAGAGATTAATGAATAAAATATTGAGTTTAACCAGGTTTAGGATTTTCATTTCTTAATTCATTTTAATGAATATCTTCTGAATTTGTATCAAAATTAAAATATTTAAAGACAATGATAATTGTATAACATTCACACAATTTTTTACCAAAATCAACAACTTTTCAAGAGGGCAATGAAAATTTTTTTACTCAACTACATCCAATGGGTAATATAGAATTAAACTCTTTAATGTGGCTATATAGCACTCAAACTTCAGAAATTTTTAAAATTATAGAAATTTTTTATTGAAGATTGATAAATAATCAAATTTTAAAACATTTAGGGATTTTTTATGGGCTCACATTGTGGTATAGCTTAGAATAGTGAAATACCCTTCCCCCACACTAAATCTCAACATTATCCCCAATCTTGAGTTCAAGGTGGAGAAACATGTTTATTAAAATTTTATAGTTCAAGTTAGAATTGAAAATTCCTTATATAAAAATCATGTTCAAAAGGGTAAAAATAAATCCTAATGAATATTTTCTGCACAATAAAAATAGTAAAAAACAATGTACAACATGGAAATAAGTTCACTACTGGTTACCACTTTAAAAATTCATCTCAAAAAATATAATATATATATTAGTGAATCTTAAAATAAATTTAAAAAAATCTCAGAAAATCATGAGATTATTTAGAACTAATACATAAGTAAAAATAATTCATTTAATGGAAGAAAACAGTATGTTTAAGCACAAAAATCTTCATGAAAAAATTCTTATAGATTTCAACTTTTCTAAAAGATGAAAGAACCAAATCAAAAACATTAGTAGATTTAAAAATTCAAGTAAAAGTGAGAAGAATTTAAAATTGAAAAAATTACTAAATTAGAAGATTTATTTTCCTTGATATAGATTCAAATAAAACCCTTTTGTTCCTCATCAAATCTTCTCTAGTTAATCGACTTCAAGCTACTAAAGATGAGAACTCATTAACATTAGATTCATGAAATTTCAACTTAATTAAAATAAAAAATGAGTTAAGAATTAAGGGTGTTGATCCAAGTTTCTTTATATTATATCTCGGTTTGATCATGGAAATTATAAATTATCTACTCAAAATTATGGATATAATCCCCTAGTGTATTTCTCATGGTGAATCAATGAACTTATAAAATAGTGGATAGCCTTGGAAAATTATGTACACAGATACTGTCCACTTCATTTTCTACAAGAAAAACAAGAAGATTCAAAAAAAATATTGAAATTGAAAAACAATAACTTAAATTTAAAATAAAATAAAGGGGAAGATCAATATTGGGTTAAACCCCCCAATAGGAACATCTTTTTAAGCTCTCTGTATCCATATAGCTCACTATTTATCCCCAATCCATTGGTGTATAGGTCTTGTGCGGTAATAACCACCACATCCTTTCTTTCCCATATCTCTTTATCACAACTTTTTATATTAAGACCCCATTGGAAAAAAAATCATCCACCGCCCTCATACTATGATGAAAGTTATTCATACGGGTGGAAAAAATAAAATATGGGGTCCCTTAATCAACTTCTTCAGGAGATTAATTGTCCCTAAGTCCCTCCAAGTTATCTTGGTACATCCAAAGAAGAAGGAAAATATTATTATTTTCTATTAACTATAAATCTACCTCATCAATTTCCAGATTCAAATATTCTTCCATAGATATTGTCTTTAAATTCTCCTATGACTCCATCTCCTCCTGGACTTCTTCGTATATTAAACTATCCCAAACCAAATCGGGTCGCCATTAAAACTGGAACCTGACCCAGTCCATGGAAATTCTTGAAGGGCGTTCCTTATCCCCATAGGCTCACACAAGTGCCCAAGTATCATAAATATTGGTTTGGGAATGATTTACCCATGTATGGATACATAAAACAACCAAAAACAATCAATAAATCAAATCTGAAAATTACCAACCAAACAAGCCTTAAATAAAATTCAGAACGAAAAACATGGTCTTAAATATTACACAATAGGTCCAAAGATATATAAAACTATCATCAAAATAGCCCAAGGAACACCATACGATAAGGGGTCATCACCCACGAGTCGTCTCCACAACACTGCATCATGGAAGGAAACTAACAACCCAAACCGCCATCACCCAAGGCCTTGCCTTTACCTATGCCAAACATGATCAAGTATACTTACACCCAAAGTTGTAAGTAGGGTGTGAGCCTAATCCTAATAGGATACCACCCCAAATATTCCATATAGTAAGAAATACAATATAAAAATCATGAAAGTTTTAATAAACAAGAAATGGTGGCAATAATTTCTAAACAATAAAACTTTTAAAAGTAAACTGTTTTCAAAGGATGATTTCAAAGGATGAACACATTTCAATAAAACATGTAAGCTATTTAAATTTCCATCCAAACACACCTCAATCCAATTATCAATACAAAAAAGTCAATGAGAACTAATCTTTGGAACATCCCTAGGCACTAGTTAGTTTTGGGCCTCATGTACATCATATCTCAATGTAAAGTAACCATAACAATATTCATTCTCATGAACGAGACACTAGTAGGGAACATACCCATAACCTATTGGTCCCAAATCTTCATAATTATATTTTTTTAGTGTGTTCAATGTCTAACTTGATAAGTGAAACAAGGACAAAAAAACTTCGGATCACTAGCATACTGGTATACGTCCTCCCACCTATTTACTCAGGTTTTCCCCCTTTGTGCTCAAACAATTTCCACATGTTACCAAATTCAATTTGCATATAAAAACACAATTTATGATCATACACACTCAAAACATTATCTAAATATGCTTTTCACCATTTATATAACTCAATAAACCTTTTAGAATTTCCATAAAACATTTTCAAGTAATAGAACTAAACTTTTCACTTAAAATCCATCTAAAATCCCTCTTTGAAAACCAAATGCACACCAATATCACCCCAAACTAGAATTGGAAGAAAAAAAATAAATAATACCCTCCCATGAATTATAAAATAGCCCCAAGTGGTAAAACATCGAACACACATGTAAAACACCCATTTTTTCAAAAAATGGCATTTAAAAATCAATCGTTTAACAAATTCCACCAAAAATAATTTTTGAAGCAATAACAATGAAGTAGGGGTATTCTAAAAATATAAATCAAGCAAGAATAACTCATATAGTAGTGCTTACATGTGGAATCACCTACTATAAGTTTCAAAAATACCAAATCCTTGTGTGAAAGTTCAACCGCACCACTAAAACACAAAAAGAGTACTAAATTAAACATAAAACCACAATATTAGACCAAGAAAACCATGATCAAACCCTATGTTTTAAGCCCTACTTACTGGACATTAGGAACATCAATAAAAATGGAAGAAACCCTAGACAAATGGGAGGAGTAAGAAAGGAAACCCACTTACTTGAGATATCTTGAAGAAATCACCCCAAATACACCAATAAGTGAATCTCCAAGCATCCAAAACAAATATGGAGTTTCGAATAAGACTGAGTAGGTCAAGTGGGAACTAAAATGTGGGGAAAGATTAAAAACTGAAGGAGTTATGAAAGAAACAAATTACCTTTTCAAATCTGGATGATTTGAGAAATCTTAATAAATGTTTCCCTAATCTACAATGAAGATGACCTCCAAAGAGGGAGAAACTAACATGGGGGTTCACACTTTTGGGATCTGGTAAGAGGTGTAATCACTGAAAAAAATTAAAAACTAAATGAGATATAAAATAAATAATTTTTTTAACAGGAAATGGGATCATGGGTTAGCCCAAATCCTGAATAAATCACCCAAATCTACCATGATGGTTGATTTACAAAGGGTCCAAATGGATATTTTGGGTTTAATAGGTCATGGGAGACCAAGTGGGAAGTTTAATATATGTAAAAAAGTTGAAAATTGAAGGAGTTATAAAAGAAACAAAATTTGTTTTGAAATCTGGAAATAAGCTCACAGTTTGGCCCAAATCTTGAAAATGCCTCCTTTCCTCAAAACATGCATGGGAAACCCCCACAAAAAATCAAGAATGAAAATTACATGAAAATAAATTTAAAATAATTTATGTATGTGAATATTATCCCCACCATAAAAGACTTCCCACCCCAGAAATTCAAAATCTCAAAAGGTCTGACATATCTTGATTTTATCTAGCCCTACTTTCCCAAGCGATGATGGCCCAGATGAGGGGCCACTTTCAAGAATACCTGATCACCCATCAAAAACTATAGGTCTTGATGCCTCTAATTAGAATATGATTTTTGGAGACTCTAAGCTATCAATAAACACTACCTAATCAAATTGACCTTATCATATGTCTCTTGAATAAGGCTCGACCCCAACAGTGAAGCCTCTCCTATCTCATCCCAACATAGGGGGGACCGACAAGGCTGACTATAGAGCACCTCAAAAGTAGCCATTCGAATTGAGTATTGGTAACTATTATTATAGGAAAATTAAACCAAAAAAATGGTTATCCCAAGAACCTCTAAAGTCTAAAACACATTCCTAAAGCATGTCCTTTAGTATCTGATTCCCCCACTCTGTATGACCATCTATTTGAGGATGGTATGTTGTGCTCATCTTAATATTCAATCCCAAGGCCTTTTGAATGCCTTCCCAAAACCAAGAAGTTAAATGGGGGTCTCTCTCTGAGACAACTATAGATGGCACAACATGAAGCCTTACCACCTCCTGAAGATACAAACGGCCTAACTTATCCACTTTAGTTGTATCATTGATAGGAATGAAGTGGGATAATTTGGTCAGACGATCAATCACTACCAATATGGTATTCTTACCCTGAGGTGTACGAGGCAAGCCAATAATGAAGTCCATGGAGACCTCTTCCCACTTCTAAGTAGGAATGGGTAATGGTTGGAACAAAATGTTGGTCCTTTGGTGCTTAGTTTTCACCAACTAACATATATAGTGTCTCGACACAAAGTTATCTATGTCTCATCTCATACTTGGCCACCAGAACTACCGCCACACATCATAATACATCTTGGTGGCACTAGGATGGACAGCCTAATAAGACTGGTGGCTATCCTGCATCACTTCCTTCTTCAAAGATGAAAGAACTACTAATCAGACCTTAAAGCACAAGATGCCCTCAGGAGATAATGACCAATCATAAGATGTCTCCCCATCATGAATAAACTACCTCGACTGCTGAAAAATCTCATCACTGGGTTGTTCTTGCTGAATCAACTCTAAGAGAGAAGTAGTCAACTGAATGCTCACCAAGAACACATCTCCACTACGCTCCTTGGTCTCCACATGCATCTAAGAAAAAAGACCCATCAGAGTCCACTCATCACTGGACTTACTCAAGGATTGCACTGGTACTTTTCTACTCAAATAATCTGCCACCACATTTCCCTTTCTTGGGGTATAGAAAATTTTAAATTTGAACCCCTATAAGTACTCAATCCAACAGCACTGCCTCAGATTGAGATCCTTCTGAGAGAAGATGCAGACCAAGATTTTTTTTATTAGAATAGACCACAAAATTCTCCCTAAAGAGGTAGTGATGCCATGTTTTCAAATCATTCATCATAGCTATTAGCTCCAAGTCATGGGTCGAGTAATTATTTTCATGTGGTCAGAGTTGGAGGGATCCATACACCACCATATGATCATCCTTCATAAGAACGCACCCGTGACCCACAACTAAAGCATTACAATACACTACAAATAATTTTCCATATTCTGTAAAGATCAACATGGGGGTGGTAGTCAATCGCCACTTCAGCTCCTCGAAGGATGCCTGACATTCTGGACCCTAAAAAAACTTCACCCCTTTCCGGGTGAGTGCGGTCATGAGGGAAGCAAGCCGAGAGAAATCCCAAACAAACTGCATGTAGTATCCTGCCAATCCAAGGAAACTCTTGATCTCAAACACATTCTTCGGCTGCTCCCATGAAATCACTGCATTGATCTTCTCAGGATCCACCAAAACTCCCTAGTCTGAGATCACATTCCCCATAAACTTCACCTCCCAGATCCAGAATGTGCACTTGGATAGCTTTTCATAAATTCGGTGATCCCGAAAAGTTCCCAACACGATCTAAAAATAATGCTTATTCTCTTCCTCATATCCAAATTAAATCAGGAATTCATCCATGAATACCACAAAAAAAGATTCGAGATATTGGTGGAACACCCTATTCATGAGTGCCATGAAGACCACTGTAGCATTGGTTAATCCTAATAAGGGCATGACCAAGTAATCAAAGTGGTCATACCTGCTTCAGAAGGATGTCTTTAGGATATCTGACTCTTTCATCCTGAGTTGATGGTAATCTGAACACAAATCTATTTTAGAAAACCATTTTCCCCCTTCAAATGATCAAAAAAGTCATCTATTTGTGGCAAAGTATATTTGTTCTTGATGGCTACCTTGTTTAGCTTTTGGTAATCAATACATAACTGGAGGGACCCGTTAGCCTTCTTTTCAAAGAGAACAGGAGTAGCCCAAGGAGTGACACTCGGGAAAATGAGTCCTTTTGGTTCTAAATCATCTAGCGGAATCTTTAATTCCCTCAATTCAGTGGGGTCCATACGATATAAGGGAAGAGATATCAGATGTGTTCCTAGTGCCAAATCGATCGATAACTCAACATCCCGCTCCAAGGGTAAGCCGGAAAAAGCATCTGGGAATACCTTCGGAAACTCATCCACTATATGAGGTAACCCATCATCAGGAGCATGAACGTCTTCCTATATCATGAGAAACAATGAATATAAGATAATATTCTCCAAATCTATGAGTGTATTTCCTGCATGACCCAACTGAGGATCCCATTCCCCATGAAAAACCAATGGAATTCCATCATATGCCATAAAACTCACATGCCGCCTATAGCAATCGATGTGCACCAGAAAGTGTATCAATCAATACATTCCAAGAATCACATCAAATAGATCCATATCTAATACCAAGAGGTCCCAATCCATATCAACCTCTTATATAGAAATCACACATGATGGAAACCTGAGACCATGCTCCTTCTTCTTTCCCAGCGGTGTCACCAACTCCATTGCAAAAGAAAAAAAGATCAGTTGGAAAATTCAGCATATTCACAATACGGGTAGAGATGAATGAAACAAAAACACCTGTATAAAAAATAGAAGTAGTTATAGAATATGAAATCAAAATGGTACCTTGAACTATTGACAGTCCCGCCTTTGATCCCATTGGTTCCAGATCCACAATAAGAAGATGCCTAGTCTCTGCTTGAGAACAACTGCTTTTTTGGGGCTCTTCCCTAAACTGATTCTTCCCAGAAGATGATATGGCCCTGCCTCCATGGACACAAAACTGAGATCCCCCCATCCTCGATGGCTCTGACTGATCTAGAACTCCCCTAGAAGCCACTGATCCTTCCCCACTTTGGAGTGGATGTTTCATCCTGTAAAAACACTGCAAGTTTCCTATAACTCCACACTGATAATAGGGATTAAGAGGATATGTTCATGTTGTTTGGATGTTCCAAGGCCTCCCATACTGGTGGCACACAATGGACCTCACATCAGAGTCCACCAAAGAAAACTTCCTAGAAGTTTGGCCTGAGCTGCCACCTCCCTTCTTTCCCTCCTCCTCCCACTTCCTTCTCTTCTTAGAAGTGCTTCCACTCCCAATTACTGACATTGTCCTATAGAAACCAATACTCCCCTTATGGTCAATCTCCACCATGAAATATCTATCAACATCTTTAGAATACGTCTTCATCTTGAACAGGAAGACCTGAGAATAGATCTCTGGCCGCAAACCCCTCTCGAACTTCTGGGCCTTCATGTGCTCATTGGACACCATTTCTGGAGCGTACCAGACTAACTCGGAAAAAAAATTTGGCATACTCCATCACTGAAATATGCCTCTAAAAAATTTCCATAAATCTAAAGATCGAGCATATGCCAAAACTTCAGGGAAGTACTGGTCTTTGAAGATAACCTTGAAGTCCTTCCAGTTTATCTGCTTGTGCTTCCCAGCTTGAAGCACTAATTCCCACCACCTATGGTTGGGACCCTCTAACAAGAAAGAGGCACATTTCACCCTGACCTCATCAGGTGTGTCCAGGAACTAAAATATTCACTTGATCTTATCAAGCCACTCCTCTGCTTCTTGAGGTTTTTTGCTACCTCGGAAAGTAGGACGCTTGTTCTTTAGGAACTCTTGGGATTTTTCCTTCCTAGGATCAAACTTCTCTTCCCTAACTGAAGAAGGAGTGGGTGATACTCCTGTTCCTAGGTCTTGGATATCCAAAACCATAGCTTCTACCATCCTTTGATCAATCGGTGAAGGATAACTCACTTTGGCATCCTCCAGTGGGTGCATGGGAGCTTTTCGGGGAGGCATGACGCTACACAAGGCAACAGTCACAAAATAAATCACCAGTACAACAATTCGGAAAAAATTCAGCGAGTACATCAAATATAAATAATTTGAACACATCACAACAATGAAATAAACAACCACTTCACTCCAACCTAATGTATATGTGCAGTCTGGAGCCTGCACGTCCCACCTGGAAGAGAATTCAAACAAACAATCCCAACATCATATGGTAACTCAATGTTTTTTACGAGAGGTACTGGCCAGGCACCCATATCATTACCAAAACTCTGATCCCTGATAATCCTATCTCCTTTCTAACCAAACTCATTCTAAAATAATATTATTACCCAAAAATATAAACCTCTTATGATACCATTTTGTCACGAACCAAATCTAGTCCCCATTAAAACCGGCACCTGACCCAGTCCGTGGAAAATCTAGAAGATCATTACCTATCCACATAGGCTGGTACAAGTTCCGGAGTATCATAAATATTGGTTTTGGAATGATTTACCTGAGTACGGATACATAAAACAACCAAAAACAATCAATAAATTGAATCTAAAAATTACCAACCAAACAAGACTTAAATAAAATTCAGAACTGAAAACATGGTATTAAACATGCCACAAGAGGTCCAAAGATATATAAAAGTAGCATAAAAATAGCCCAAGTAACACCACATGATAAGGGGTCATCGCCCATGAGCCGTCTCCACAACACCGCGCCATGGAAGGAAACCAACAACCCAAATCGCCATCACCCAAGGCCTTGCCTTTACTTATGTCAAACATGATCAAGTCTACTTACACCCAAAGATGTAAGTAGGGTGTGAGAATAATCCTAATAGGATACCACCCAAAGATTCCATATAGTAATCATTACAAGATAAAAATCATGAAAGTTTTAATAAATAAGAAATGGTGGCAATAATTTCTAAATAATAAAACATTTGATAGTAAACTATTTTCAAAGGATTATTTCAAAAGATGAACACATTTTTAATAAAACATTTAATATATTTAAATTTCTATAAAAAAACACCACATTCCAATGATCAATATTAAAGAGTCAATGATCACTAATATTTGGAACATCCCTAGGCACTAGTTAGTTTTTGGGCCCCATGTACCACATATCTCAGTGTAAAGTAACCATAACAATATTTTTTCTCATGAACGATCTAGTAGTAGGGAACATACCCATAACCTAGTGGTATCTAATCATCATCATTATAGTTTTTTTAGTGTTGTCAATATCCAACTTTCTAAGTGAAAAAGGGACTAGTACACGTTCGTTCACCAAGATACTCGGATTTCTCCCCTTTGTGATCAAACAATATCCACATGTTACCAAATTCAATTTTCATATAAAATCACCATTTATGGTCATACACACTCAAAACATTAGCTACACTTTCTTTTCACCATTTCTATAACTCAATAAATTATTTAGAATTTCATAAAACATTTTCAAGGAATATAACCAAACTTTGCACTTAAAATCCATATAAAAGACCTATTTGAAAACCAAATACGCACCAATATTACCCCAAACCAGAATTTTTAGCAACAAAACATTTTAATAAGACCCTTCCATGAATTAAAAAATATCCTCAAGTGGTACAACATCTAACACACATGTAAAACACCCATTTTCACACAAAAATGGCATTTAAAAATAAATTATTTAACAAATGTCACCAAAAATAATTTTCACATCAATAACAATGAAGTAGGAGTAATATAAAAATAGAAATCAAGCAAGGTTGACTCATTTATTAGTGCTTACACATGGATTCACCTACCATAAGTTTCAAAAATACCAAATCCTTGTGAGAAAGTTCAACCGTACCACTACCACTCCACAAGGGTGCTAAATCAAACCTAAAACCACAATATTAGACCAAGAAAACATGATAAAACCCTAGGTTCTAAGCCCTAATTTCTATACATTAGGAACTTCAAGAAAAATGTAAGAAACCTTAAGAAAATGGGAGAAGGAAGGAAAGAAACCCACTTACTTGAGAGATCTTGAAGAAATCACCCCAAATACACTAATAGGTGAATCTCCAAGCATCAAAAACTGATATGGATATTCTAATTAGGCTGAGAAGGTCAAGTGGGAACTATAATGGGAGAAAAGAGTAAAAATGGAGGAGTTATGAAAGAAACAAATTACCTTTTCAAATCTGGATGATTTGAGAAAGCATGAGAAATTGTTCCCTAATCTACGATGACGATGAGCTCCAAAGAGGGAGAAATGAACATGGGGGGTCAGCCTAGGGATTTTGGGATCCGTTGAGAGGTTGAATCACTACAAAACATCAAATATTGGATGATATATGAGAGAAATAATTAAAAAAACAGAAAATGGGCTCACGGATTAGCTCAAAGCCTAAATAAATCACCCAAATCTACCATGATTGTGGATTTATAAGGGGTCCAAATGGATATGGTGGGTTTAATAGGTCATGGGATTCCAAGTAGGTAGTTGAATGGATGAAAAAATTTGAAAATTAAAGAGTTATAAATGAAATAAAATTTGTTTTTAAATCTTGAAATGTGCTCAGGGTTTGGACCAAATCTTGAAAACCCACCCTTTCCTCAAAAAATGCATGGGAAAGCCCCCACAACAAAGAAAGAATGGAAATCACATTAAAACATCTTTAAAATAATTCATGTATGTGACATAAAACTTCTTCAAAAAAACTTCTAAATCATTCTCATTAGGTGAAGAGGGTAATGTGTCTAATGTGCAACAACAAAGAGATTCAATTGAAATCTCATATTCAAAAAGATCTAAATAAGAATGGTCAAAAATAATGAAATCCCCCTGAAGTGAAATGGTTTTAAGTATTTATTTATCTTTTATGACCATAGTTAAATCAATTAATCTAGGAATTGAATGTTCATAAATTCCAGCCTCAACCACTTGGATTTATTCTTCGAAAGTCGGAAAATTTATCTCTCCTACATGGAACTCAAGAAAAAATGTGAAAACTCAGGAAGTTATTTAACCAAATATTACAATACTTGTGGATTCATATCCTATTTAATTTATTCAATCATTTTTTTTAAAATTTATTTTCATTAAAAGTCTTAAAAATATCCTTATTTTTTAGGAAAAATATCTAACATAAGTATCCAATGTGAGTCAGATTCCAATTTTTATTTCTTTTTTTAACAATTATATTATTATTTTTAAAATTTTATGTTTTCTAGTCATTTTTTTAAATCCTTGACAGCCTCCTTGGAAAAATGTCAATTGAAACAAGTTTTTTTAGTCATTTTAAACCCTATTAAGTATTTTTAATCTTCTAATTAGTGCAATATAGAAACAACCAGGGTTATCTCCCAATGAGACATTATTTAACAAGATTCTATTTGTAGTATAGTGGTGAGTATTCTAGGCGATCACACAGGTGACCCGGCTTCTGTAATGACCCAAACTATTATAAATAACATTCCCCTTCTGATTAAATTAAACATCTTATTAAGTAATATAGTTATAGAAAATATATGAATTTATTTTGTTTTATTATATCCAATTGGATTTAAATTAACATTAGTTATATTTACCACTTATAATATAGCTATTGAACAATGATCACATTATTAGCATAAATATAGGGTTTTAACAATTCCAATTGACATAGATAAAGGAAGTGATGACCTCAACTAGTATAATCATACCTTATGAAGCCCATTTATCAGAGCATCTGAGGGTGATATCATTTCGAGTCTTTTCTCTTGACCAATCTCAAACTTATATCCAATAACTTAATCATGATATAAATTGTTTATGGTAGAAGTTCAAGCTTATTGAGATCACGACTCAAACCATGTTTGTTTAATCTCCCCATAAAATTCCCACCATTGCACACCTTACTCTTAGGGAGTTTTCTAGTGTATTAAAAATATATGTATCAAGACCCTAGAAATATGAGTATGTACATTATTTTTTATATAATAATTAATATATTTTCATCTTATTATTTTTAATTTGTAAATGATTTTTATTTTGATACAATAAAAAAAGAAGGCCTTTGGTTCATGTACGGGTTCCCCTTCAACCCTTAAAAAGGAGGATTATCCATAATAAAATAAAAAAGAAGGCCTTTGGGCCATTCGGGCGTAAAGCACATACTGTATTTTTGGTTAATATTTAAATTTAATTAATGAATTCATGAATTAATGGATTTATGAAATAAATAATATTTTAATGAAATGTTATTATTAAATAATTTTTATCAAATATAAATGATCATATACTTTTTATGAAGTCAAATGTAATTTTCATTAGGGTTCAAAAACTACTATTGTCAAAAACCCATCATTTTCAATAAATATCGGAAATTGATTTAAAAGTGAAAATTAATATATTGGGAAAATTAGTTAGATGAAATTAATATTATTTTTTGTAATTATAATGTTGAAATTATCTAACAGTTAATTTTTCTCAATTTTCTGAGATAGTTAAATTTTTGGGTAAAAATTAAATACCATATAAATATACTTTGTGTTTTATAACATCATAATGACCCAAATGTGATGTAATAAGTAATATAAATGGGATCTAAGACCAAATTTATGTTTTTAATTTAAAATAATGTGATTTTAATTTTATTTTATTTATTTTATAAAGCCTTTGTGAATCCTGCAAAACTTATGATATATTTTAAGGTTTTAAAATCATTTATTTAAGAGCGTGACTCACCTCCACATAACCAATGGTAATATTTTAATAAGTTATGACCTTTTACTTATAAAATAATATAAAACACTCCCATATTATATAAACCATGTAAAAAAACCATAGTTTGGTTTGTGGTTTTGGATATTTTAGTATGTGGAGTCCAAATCCAAAATAATAAAGAAATCTCCCTCCTTTATTATATAAACCCACCCAAACTCCCATTAATATTCACTAAAAATACTTTTATCATATTCATACTCTTTCCACCACTCTCTATAGTCCTCACGATGTTCCCCCAAACTCTTAAGAAGTCTTTCCCAATCCTTTGGAGTCACACATTCTGTTAGGGGTCCTCACCTTTCTCTCCTCCTTTCAAATTCAAGAAACTTCTTTGAAATTAGTTCTTGTAATTTCAAATGGTTATATTTTAATTAATTTTTAATCATTATATTACTATATATTTTATGTTATTTTAATGATTTATTTTTTATCCTCCCCCATTTTAACCTTTACCTAAGTCGTTGCTATACCAAAATTCCATAAGGGATCCTCACCTTCTCTTCTTTATTCAAGTTTTTTTATGAACTTATGCATTCTATTTCCATTTTCTAATATTGGTTCATGTACTTTAATGTCCCTATTACTTCCCATTTTATTTTTAAATGATTATAGTCCCCTTTTCACTATCATAGACCATTTTTATGAATTGTTATGTAACGTTATCATGGTGTCAAAATTTCACCACAATTTTCCATGCCAAAAAAATTGTGTAGTGAATACCATACCCATTTTTCTATCAAGGGTATTCACCTTTGTGAATATATAATATTTATAGATGACTTAATTATATGATTTCCATACTAATTAATCATTTAATAAATTATGATGATGAATGGACCTATGTTGTATGATCTATGTGGAAAACATAAGTATGAGAATGAAATAAATATGATGGGTGCACCCAGATAGCACTCCAATGCATTGGGTAATGTTTAGTATCATTATACGTCATGTTGAAATAGAAAGTGAACGTGATTCCTTTATTGTACTTTTTTTACCATAAGGTCTTGGTGATTTCGGCCTTAACCTAAGTTTATGATGTAATGTTTAAAGTTATTGCCACATTTCTCATCATGCATATATGATTACCATGTTATGTCATGTCTAATTATTCATGTTTATTATTACTACTCTTTTTATGCCCCATTGCTATTCATATTGTCTAACATGTTTCGTCTTCTTCATGTTATGACTTGTTTACTCCCTTATTGGTCTTTATAGCTCACTTCTTTATTATGTTTTTCCCTAGGTTATCCCATGTAGTTTTAATTTTGTTGGAATATTATGATCATGACAATGAATTGTTCGATATTTTTTTTACCCCATGTTATAAGTTGTTATGTAATGTACCTAATTCAAAAATATATTACACTTATCAATATTTTGGGTTGTATTAAGGTTAATTTTATGTAATAAAACATTAATTAATGTGTAATAAAGAGTAGGGTTGTTATAGTTTGTATTAGAGGAAAAGTTTAGTTATTTTTGGTATTAGGATTATAAAACTCTAGTGAAAGCATTAGGGATAATACTAAATATAAAAAAACACCCTTAAACTTTGGTTATTATAGAGTAATTGGTTTATCAAAAAAATATATCCCTATTGGGATACTACGTGTGGATGTGGTTTTGGAACAGATGTACCTAGGAGTAACAACTCTGACAGGGTGTTTCGGGCCTTACTTGGGGTAACATAGTGCACGACAAAGGGCTTTACTATGCACCTGGTTTGACACTCTTAGGGGATATTATTTGGTAAATTCATAAGCTCATTGTGAACCATTATTAATGGGATAAAAAAATTTCTCTAAGAATATATGTTAGAAAATAGATCATGGATAACATATATTAAATCCTAAAAATTCATAAGTTGAGGAAATAAATTAATTTATAATTTTTCCCATTATTATCATTGGATTCCCATTTATGTGTTTAATAATTTAAGATACTCATCCCTAATTTTCCTTTTATTCTAGCTAATATAAAGAAATAGTAGAAATCAGGTTAACAACCGATGTAAAGGGAAATGTGATGAATGTCCCAACAAGATTCCCAGCCCGATGGGAGTGGGAATAAAAAACTTTTTCATGATACTCTCTTAGCTAACTCAAGTTATGAATATAAACCTGGATTAATAGGTTCTCCCAACCCCCCCCCCCCCAAGAGAGATCAATCCGCAATCGAGAGAATTATGCGACAAAGGCCTCCTAATTTTAATGGATCATTAAATTCATTAATCATAGAACAATGGATCAACTCCATTGAGAATGTATTCTTCATCCTTTAATATTTTGAACAAGAGAAGGTTCTACTAGATATTTATCATATGGATGGAGAAGTTGCTCAGTGGTGTACATTGATCAAAAATACAAAGCTTGGGGAATAGATTGAAGCAATTAAGTGGAAGGAATTCTATAAAATATTTCTCGATAAATATTTTCCCCACACCCTCTAAATTAAAATGGAAAGGGATTTCCTTTCCCTCAAGAAAAAAGATAATGAATCTATTAGTTTTTATGAAGCAACCCTCACAATACTTTCATGATACACCTTCGGTTATGTCTTTACCCCTGAATACAAGGTTGACTACTTCTTTGGTGGGCTAAAACCTAGTCTATGAAAATCTCTGGCGATACATGACTTTGAAAACTATGAAGAAATATTCTGATGTGCCCTCAAAGTCAAAATGGATATCAATTAATCTCAAGGGTATAATGGGGATAAGAATTGGAAAGTGGAGTTTAATTCTGGTGGTTCGATAGAGAGATCTAATGGTGTCAAGAAATTTTAACATCCCACTTGTTAAAGGTGTGGGAAGAATCACCCTAGAAATTTCTTAAAGGGAATAAAGAAATTCTTTAGATGTGGGAAGGAAGGAAACGTAACTAGAAATTTCCAATAGGATAAACCCAAGAATGTGGCAGAGTAAAGGAATGCTTTGGTCAAACCTCAGCACATTGTCCATTTCTTTAACTACAAGTAACTAGGTTACTTTGAAAAATAATTCCCTAATCCAAGAGTTTTTGAAGACTACTAATAACCTCCAAGGTAGCAAGGATGATCATTTTCCATCACTTCCACTAAAGTGAATCCCAACAACGAAATGGTGATAGGTACGGTAGCTATTCATTCAATAATGGAAAACATACTTTTTTATTCTGATTCTACACATTCCTTCATATCAAGAAATTTTAGAAGAATTATCTAAAAACCACCACAAAGAATGGAAGTAGAGATTTCGGTGAAAATGAAAATTGGGAAAATTATTACATCCCAAGTATATAACTCCTCCCCTATCAACATTTCTGGGCTGAACTTCCTAGTTAACCTTATCATACTCCCTTTGGTGTAATTTTATGCAATTATACGTATGGATTGGATTTCCCTATATAGACTCAACATAAATTACCATGTCAAGGAAATCACTCTATGTATGGAGAATCAACCCCCGATTCTGAACAAGTACAAGGAGGATGATGAATCTTCTTTATCATCATCATATCAAGCATGGATATTATTGCCCTATGAACAATCATATCTAGATAAAATGATTGAGTCTAAAGAAAGGATAATCCCCGAATACATGCCTATTTTGAGGGAATATACTAATGTGTTTCTCATGGAATTGTCTAGTCTTCCTCATAGACGAGAGGTCGAATTTTAAATTGAGTTTATACCTGGGGCATTGACAATATACAAGAATCTGTATAGGATGGTTATTATAGAACTTGAGGAGCTAAAGAAACAACAATATTAGAATCTATATAAAGGTTTTATACACCCAAGTGATTCACTATGAGGTGCACCAGTCCTCTTTGTCAAGAATAAGGATGGGTCAATGTGCCTTTTCATTGATTATCATGAGATCAACAAGATCATGATAAAGAATAAGTATCTTTTTCCATGGATTGATGACTTGTTTGATCATATATGTGGAGTACATTAATTATCCAAGGTGGATATGTGATTGGGATATTACCAAGTTAGGGTTGAGAAGGAGGATATTTCCAAGATTGATTTTTGTACAAGGTATGGGCACTACGAGTTCATCGTAATTCTATTCGAACTCACTAATGCTCAAGAAATATTCATGGACTTGATGAATAGGGTCTTCATAGATTATATCAACAAATTTATGGTAGTATTTATAGATGATATTCTAATATACTTCAAAACCAAGTAGTATCATGAGGGGCATCTAAGAACTGTGTTAAAGAACTTGTGAAAGGGGAAGTTTTATGAAAACTACATCAAGTGTGAGCTATGGTTGAATTAAGTCTCATTGTTGGGATATATCATCACAAGTAATGGGATATCTGTGGATCCTTAAAATAAAAAAAGTAATTTAAGGATGTTCAAGGCCAAAATCCATGATATATATGTGTTTTTTCCCTAGGTTAGCTGGATATTGTCGTCAATTTGTGAGAAAGTTCTCACGATTTTCAAAACTCTCTTACCAAGCTAACTTAGAAGGGAGTAAAGTTTTCTTGTAATGATGAATGTGAAGGAATATTAAATTATTTTAAAAGTAGGCTCATCACTACCTAATGATCACACTACCCATAAGTGGAAAAGTTTTCATAATATTCAGCAATGGTTTGAAGAAGGGATTGGGTTGTGTGTTGATGAAAAAAGAAAAAGTCATAACCTATGCTTCAAGGAAGTTGAAAGTTCAGGAATAGAACTATCCAACGCAAGGCATGGAGTTGGATGTGGTGATATTCACTTTGAAAATATGGCGACATTATCTCTTTGGGGTTAAGTGTAAAAAATATATGAATCAATAAAGTCTCAAATAAATATTCACACATAAAAAGTTGAATATGTGCCAATGAAGATGGTTAGATCTGATCAAGGACTATGACTACTCAATTCACTACCATTATGTTAAATAAAATAAATTGGTGGATCCTCTAAGTAGAATGGATCTGGAAATTTTATCATTGATGAGAATTGATAAAGATCCAATCTTTTTTTAATTGAAGAGGGTGGACATGGGAATCATAAAGTAATGAACATCATGGATCCTTTCACAAATGATTTATCAACCTTCTCTTCTTGAAAGGTTAAAGGATGCTCAAAAAGATGATGCGGGAATTCAGAAGAAAGTGTAAACTATAAGAAAAGGGAAATCCTTAGCGTTCAGTGTTAATGAAGGAGGAATTGTGATATTTGGGTCAAGACTATGTGTTCTATAAAATCTTGAGTTAAAGAAGAAACTATTGGATGATACACAAAGTTAGACTTTCTCAATTTACATAGGAAACACAAAGATGTATCAAGATCTCTGAGAGCACAATTAGTGGGGAAACATAAATAATTAGATCACTAAATATACATCAAAGTGCCCTATATTTCATCAATTGAAGGCTGAAATGTAGAAGTCTAATGGGATGATGCAACCATTACCCATACTAATATGGAAATGGGAAAACCTCACAATGGACTTTGTCACTGAAATTTCGAAGAAATATAAGGGAAACAATATTATATGGGTTGTTTTGGATCATATTACAAATACTACACACTTTATTGTGATTCAATATGATTTCTCACTAGATCAACTTGCACGGATGTACATCTGATAAGTGGTGAGGCTGCATAGAGTACCACTAATGATTGTGTCCGATCGAGATCCAAGATTCGCCTCTAAGTTTTGAAAAAGTCTCCAACATGCTCTAAACACTGAGCTAAACATTAGTACAACTTATCACCCACAAAGTAATGGAAAATATGAGAAGATTATCCAAACACTTGAGGATGTGTTGAGATAATTCTCAATTGACTTCAAAGGAATATGGGACCAACATCTTCCTTTAGTTGAGTTCTCTTACAACAACAGTTTCCACTCGATCATCCAAATAGATCCCTATGAAGCCCTTTTTGGAAAGAGGTGTAGAACATTGACATGTTGGGATGATTTTGGGGAACGAAAAAATCTAGATCCTAAAATGGTTGACAAAATGGTGGAGAAGTTCAAGAGCATTCAGTATCACATAAAGGATGCTCAGAGTCTACATAATAGCTATGTTGACAATCATCGACGAGACCTAGATATTGATGTTAGAGACATGGTATTCCTATGAATGTCTCCATGGAAGAAAGTGATGATATTTGGGAATAAGGTAAAGCTTATTACAAGATACATTGGCCCCTTTGAGACCCTTGATTTCATCAAAGTGGTGGTCTATCGACTAGAAATCCTACCGAACCTATCTCAAGTATATGATGTATTCCATGTATCCATCTTGAGGAAGTAAATACCAAACACATCACATGTACTAAATATAGAGGTAGTACCATTGGGTAATGACCTTTCCTATGAGTATCATCCAATGAAGATCTTAGATTATAGATAAAAAGATCTATGAAATAAGATAATTCACCTTGTCATGGTGTCGTGGAAAACCACAAATTTGAAGAAGCAACGTGTAATGTACTAGATTTTCCTTTGTATTATTTTTAAATATTATATAGAACTGATTCGAGACTAGGCACTGAGATGGAGTGCAATTCCAAGGCCCAGTGTTCCCAAAATAAATGTTTGAAATATATTAAATATATTAAATAGAATGTGTGAGTGGTTTTCTTTAAAAAGTGTAATAACATATAAACAGGTGCTCAAATCATAAATATAAGGGTACCATTGTGTTCAAAGCTATGAATTTACCCTAGGAAAGGCCTAAAATTGGATGGAGCGAATTGGCTGCAAAAGTTAATATTTGGATGTTTTAAAGAAATAAAATAAATTAAGGATTTATTTTATTTTTATCTTATGGTGACGTAGCGATGTGTTTTATTTTTTTAATAGGAAGGAGTCCAAGGTTAGGCTCATAACCCTAGAAAAATTCATATAGGCTCTAGAGAGAACCTAAAAAATTCTCTCAATGGAAAACAATGACGGTTCCTTGGATCGAAGATCGAATAACACCTCTTTTCATAATCTCGCCAACGGCAGTGAAACAATGATCGATCTGCTTCAATGAATGATACAACCCTAAGGTAGGGTGTGTTGTTTAAATTCCTTCTTTTCCCCATTCATTGATTAAATTATGAACTCTAATCAATCCATGAACAGGTTGACCTGCGGTTCAATCATTCTTGGGGGAGGGTTTTAATTGAGGGAGTTTATGTATGATTATGACTATGATTATTATTGATTGTTATCTAGATCATTCTAATGGAATGGATCGCATTCAAAATGAACAATGGATAACGTTTTTTCTTTGGGTTTTTTAATTGTGCTTTTCTCCCCAATGTTCTTCGTGTTCTTCGCATTCTTCACAGGATAATGAATGGATAATCATTGATCCTCTATTCCTTAGTGAAACAATCCAAAATTAGAGATCCAAACTCATGATGACCTAATTGAGGTGCGACAATGACGGATACATATGGATCGAAGGGTTTAGGGAGATATGGTTCTTCGAGTGACTTTAATGTGGATAATTTGTATGGGTTTTCAGAGCTGATCAAAGGCTTGAAACCTACTGATTCAGTGTTACCATGGAAAGATGAACTTGGATTTTTAGTTTTTAGGAGAATGGATCATCGAATCGAAAACCAGAGAATCAACCGAGGCGCATGGAAGAAGAACAACCATTCTGGAAAATCATGATGACATGAAGTGTGTTTTGGAACTCATAGTGTGTGGGCCCTACTGAGTGGAGGCTAGGGTTTTGGGAAGAAGTAGATTGTCACACAGTGTCTAACACCTATCACATGGTTTTTTATCCCTTCCCGGGGGCTCTTCATGTATCTTGGAGGATACACGGACACGGGGTGGAGTACACAACATATACTTCACCACACGGCCAGACCCAGGCCGGTTACACAGGCTACCTCATGTACCGGTACATGGGTAAACGAACATGGGTTGAATCTGTGTACTAAAACATGGCCAACATACACAGGGTGGACCCTAAATAGTAGGACATGGCGTATGCCCTTCTCTACATTCCGTGTATACCATTTCTACATGATATATTCTTTTGACTCAGGTCGTTGTACATGGGTAGTACCTGGGGTCAAGGGACACGGTGTATGACCCATATACACGCCATGTACTCTTCTCCACATGGCTTGATCTCCTTTTCCACCATACCATGGACAGGTTTTGTTTGGGTTGGTTCCCCTTGGTCATTTCCCTAAAGGTCAGTTGGTATTGTTTCTTATCCACAGGAGTATGACCCCCTTTAGCAGGAATTTCTAGATAAAGTTGGGATTCCCCTCCAGGAGGCCCAGAGTAGGATCCCTTATCCATTATTGTTCCCTAGGTAGATTTAGGTTATCAACATGACCAATCCTACCAGACGTCAGTCCTCTACTTAGTAATTGAATTCGAATGAGTCGTGGTATACGTTGTGGCCCTAGTACTGATCCTCATCTGTGTATCGTGATCTTCCCACGTATGATATTGGTTCTCTCAGAGTTAGTATATCATATTCTCTCTTTATATCTATCAGTGTATCTCTCTCATAAAGGTTCTTGAAGAATAGTACTTCTCGGGCAGACGTCATCAGTACTATCAAACTTAAGAGTATGTTCTCTCAGATGAGTGCTTCATGGAATCATCAGACTGAATTGTTAGTGTTGATATGCAGTCGTTGTGACTTACCTCTAGACTATAGGTTTTGGTATGAATATATCTAGATATGTTATTGTTATAGGTACTATAGGCATATACTATTTAGAGCTAACTGTACCTTTATTTTGTGTATTTATTTGTGGTTTTGGGGTGTCCTACTGAGTATTTCTATACTCACCCCTGCACGGGCTTTGCCCGTACGTGTCGCATCTTGTGCAGACGAGTGACCTTTTGATGGAGTCTAGGGAGGATGAGGAATGGAGAGAGATTTTTGAGTTCCAGATAGGTTGAGTTTTTCTTACGGCTTCGATCAGCAGTCCTAGTACCTAACTTTTTTATAGGTTGGACTTTTTAGTTTATAGACTCTTTCTTTAGTGGGCTTGTATTCTAGACTAGTTTACTTTACTACACTTTTCTTTCCTGTTGTACTCTATTGGTTAGGTTTAGTGGTAGTCATGCATTTTTTTCCTTAGTGGTTTTTACATTTTTGTATTTGTGGTCTTAGAGATGTGTGCATGTGTACAAGTACTTAGGCAATGTCTCCCATGTTATTGATATGCCTGCTCGATGCTAGTCACCAGCCCTTGGCCTATTAGAGGTAGGATTGGGGAGTCACGGCATGGGCCCCACTAGGACGGGTCATGATATAGTGGTAACAGAGGTGTTCAGTTCTACCTTAGCACCAAGAGTATGTGAGATTTGTTTAGGGAAACAGTGTTAACTGTTTCAAGTTCGGCTTTCAGGATAGGGAATCCAATGGTGGTGCAGGCAGTCAATGTATCCATACATCAGGAATCTAATAATCTTTTTTTAGACATGGTACATGAGAACACAAGTTACAAGGGGAAATAATAATGGTACATGAATCATGTAGGAATGGGTTGTGGTTTCCATGTCCATCTTGAGTTAGATATCCAAATATACTCATTGATCGTGGTGCATCTTGTTTCTTTCTAGATGCCTACTCGACACATAACAATTAAAATTCAATAGCTTGATCATGAGGATGAACCCCTCAATGACAAGGCTTTGATACAGGGGCTATTTCCCCAGGAGTTACCTCCTGGTGGTGCACCAGTTATACCACCACCAGTGGAGCAGTATGTGGTTCCTGTAGTGCCAGTAGATGAGGAGCATAGGTAGAGTGTGCTCTATGAGTTTCAGAGATAGAGACCCCTCAGGTTTCAATGTGAGCCCGAATCTCAGGTGGATGAGGACTGGCTTGAGGCAGTGACCGGAAATTTTAGAATAGTGAGGCCGCCAGAGGACCAGATGGTGATCCTCGAAGCGAGCCTTCTTCAGGGTTCAACAAGGTGATCGTGAAGTTTGACCACACAGACTCATGATGAGGCGACTCTTTTATGGTAAAATCTTGAGAATCTCTTTAAAGAAGAGTTATTTCTAGCTACACTAAGAGTAGTATGTATACAAGAGCTTCTTCAGCTCTAGAAGGGCAGTATGACAGTGGCTAACTATTCATTGTGGTTCACCAACCTCTCCAGGTACTCGATGGATATGGTCAGGGATTAATACTTCAAGGATCGGACCTTTGAGAAAGGTCTAAGATGGTACATCCAAGACATCATCATACCTATTTTCATTATGACTTATGCTGGAGTGCTCAAGAGAGCTTTGGTGGTTGAGAGCTTCTTGGATGATCAGAGACAACCAGTGATAATCAGCAGCAAGAAAATAGGTGTAGATATCTCAGCAGTAGATATCCAATGTTAGATGCAGGGATTGGGATGTGGCAGACATCACTGGAGGTCCGAAGATAGGGGATCTATAGTCCAGGGCTCTTAGGCATGATCCAGTCAGCCTGGGGAGAGGTGATTCTACACATGCGATGGTAGAGTACATATTTCTAGATATTGTACAACCCGTCAAGATACTAATAGGGTGGTGGTGGATGGACCACCGAGGTAGATTCAAAAAGTGGATCAGGTATATCCTCCAAGTAGAGGACATATAAGAGGATTAGGGAGGGTTATAGTAGGTGGAATATGTTTTGATATACTACCACCACCACCCCCAAGAGATCTACACCAAACTCAGGGAGATGGAGTACAGGGGAGGGGGCAGCTACATGTAGTCGAGGCATATGACCTAGGGACTCTGGGGATGATCCGAGGTACGATCTATGTATTTTCTACTTTATCTTCCATACTTATAGACATAGGTTCCATTCATTCTTTCCTTACCAAATACCTTGTATAATACCTTGAGATTATGGTAGAACCATTGACCCAACTCTTACTCTTGGAGACACCTACAAGAGGATTCTTGATGATCACATACCTTTTTCGAAAGTGCGATATTACCCTTGGAGGTGATAGTTTCAGTTGGAACCTCTTAGTGGAAGCGTCGAGGCCTTATGACGTCATTCTCAGTATGGCTTGGCTTTCTTCAGTCCATGCCTAGATTGACTGTTTCAGCCGAAGGGTGTAGTGTTCCCGTAGTGATAGGATAGGGTTTCCCTTTTTTGGTGAAAAGGAAACTAATGAATCATAAGATGGGCTCATGAATAAGAGGGTGTAACTGATCACTCATGAGTTGGTTATCCTTACCCTCAGAGCATTAGATGTTGTGAGTTTTTAGTTCCCAATAGTAGTGGTGGAGTACGAGGCCGTTTTTCCAGAAGATGTTCCAAGATTACCTCCTCACTGGGAGATCAACTTCTACATCAACTTACACCTTGGGATAGTACTAATATCATCACCAACGTATTGAATGTATTTTTCAGAGATTCACGAGCTGAGGGTGAAGCTAGAGGACTTGTAGAGGAAGGGCTTTGTGAGACCCAGTGTTTCACCCTGGGTAGCCCCAGTTTTGTTTGTCCAAAAGTAAAATGGGAGCTAGAGGTTGTGTGTGGATTATTGACTCTTGAACCAAGTGATGGTAAAGAAAAATTATCCACTACTGAGGATTAATGACCTCTTTGATCATTTGATAGGGGCATGTTGGTTCTTGAAGGTTAACCTTAGGTCAGGCTCTCATTAGCTGCGAATTTGGGATGAGGATATACCGAAGATGGAATTCAGATGTCTCTATAGTCATTATGATTACATGATGATTCCCTTCGGCATTAGGAACACCCCCACAGTGTTCATGGGGCTCATGAATCAGATCTTCCAACCATACATAGTCTAGTTTGTAGTGTTCTTCATCGATGACATCCTTATGTACTCGGCATCCAAGGAGGAGCGCGCGAGACACCTATGGATAGTTTTGGACATACTCTGAGAGCACCTGCTTTATGGGAAACTCTAGAAGTGCTTGTTCTGGATTCATTATGTCCACTTTATAGGACATGTTATCTCAGCAGATGGAGTGGCAGTGGACCCGACCAAGGTAGAGGTAGTTCTAGCATGGGAGCCACCTAAAAGCGTGATAGAGTTGCGGAGATTTCTTGGGATGGAAAGATATTATCTGATATTTATACCTGATTTCTCCTGTATATCAGCACTGATGATAGCTTTGAATTGAAAGGGTAAGCCTTTCATCTGGACGGATCAGTTTCAATAGGCTTTTCAGCAGTTGGGGCAGAGTTTGATGAGTTCCCCGATCATGAGACTACCATAGGAGGGTGTCGAGTGCATAGTGTTCTGTAATGCATCAAGGAATATACTAGGTTGTTTCTTGATGAAGCAGCAAGCAATGATTTCCTATGTTTCGTTCCAGTTGAGGCCACATGAGCAGAACTGCATGACCTATGATCTTGAGTTGGCAACGGTATTCTTTGCATTGAAGATGTGAAGACACTACATGATGGGCGAGCGGTTTATCATCTACTCTAATCACAAGAGTCTCAAGTATATCTTCTCACATAAGGATCTAAAATTGAGACAGAGACGATGGCTAGAGTTTCTCTAGGGCTGTGACTTTAAGATTTTCTATGCTTCTGGGAAAGGGAATGTGGTGGCAGATTCTATCAGCAGAAGATCTAGTATGCAACTATTGAATGATGTGTCAAAGTAGTTGGTCTTGCTATGGTTATCCTTCATAGATTAAGATGATGCGTCTTACCTCCATTCGATGGTTTTCAACCCTCCACTCTTGCAGTGAGTTAGGGAGGCATAGCTTGGGGATACCAACTGTGAGACCTTACATGCTCAAATGTCCACAGGGCATGATCCTAATGGATATTCACAAGGTAGGGAGCATGTAATTATTTTTAGAGGATTCATAGTTGTACCTAGTACTGCGGGATGAGGTTCTGAGGGAGTTTCATACATCCCCTTTGGAGGTACACCCTAGTGTAGTGAAGATGTACCACGAAATCCAACGTCAGTTTTGGTGGATAGGGGTGAAGAAGGTGGTGGAAGAGTTCGTTTCTTGATGCCTTACATACCGGCAGGTGAAGGATAAGCACCAGGTTCCAGTGAGTTTAGCTCACCCCCTTGAGGTGCTGGAATGGAAGTAGAATGGAATATCGATGGACTTTGTGATGGGTTTATCACGTACGTCCATGGGAAATTATTCCATCTATGTGATCATTAACCGACTCACCAAGTCTACCCATTTCCTAGATATTTGAGAGTAGAGTTCAATAGAGAGCTTGGGATACCTCTATGTGCAGGAGATAGTGCAACTTTATGGAGTCCCATAGAAGATTTTTTCAGATCACGATACTCATTTAACATCCTGGTTATGGAATGGATTGTAAGAGGTTTTTGGGACTCAGTTACACTTGATCATAGCATTTCATCCCTAGAAGGATGTCCAGATGGATAAAACCATTCAGTTTTTAGAGGAAATGTTGCGGGCTTGCATCTTGGACTTCGGTCGTAGTTGGTAGGACCACCTACCACTGTTGGAGTTTGCATACAACAATAGTTACCACTCCACCATTGGTATGGAACCGTTCAAGGCTTTGTACGGGCGACCCTATAAGACACCACTTTGATATACTGACCCAGGAGAGTCAGTGTTCATGGTCTTAGAGTTGGTACAAGATACTACCAAGAATGTGAAAATAATTCAGAAGCGGATGAAGACTATGCAGAGCTAGAAGAATTCTTATACTTACAGACAGTGAAGACTATTGGAGTTTGAGGAAGGAGACCATGTTTTCCTTTGGGTCTACCTTGATGAGGGTTGCAAATATTTGGCCAAGGAAACAAGTTATATCTGAGGTTCATCACCCCTTTTCAGTTACTATGTAGAGTTGGAGAGGTGGTGTACCACTTAGCTCTACCCTGGCTATAACGACCCACACTTTACATACATTGTTAATACTTCAAAATTGAAGCACACTTATTACAACATATGACAAAACCACAAAGGACCGTATAGGTATATTGTCTTTAGAAACTGGGAAACATAAACAACTAGTTCATAAATCTTCTACAGTGTATCCCATTTATTTCATCATATCTAGGGTCCCTTTTATCATATTCTACTTAATATCCATCTTCCTGACCTGGGGAAAAAAAAACATAAAAGGGTGAGCTCAAATGCTCAGCAAGGGCAAATAAAGGAAATAAAAATCATATCATATCTTTTTGAAAATCAAAACCTGCAAAAAGATATCATAATATCTTATCATGGAATAATTCATAGAAGTGAAAATGAGATCCCCATAATCATAACATAAAATTTGTGGCATGCACACATAATCATGGAAAATCATTTCTTGTTAGTCATGACTCATTGCCAAGACTATCTTAGTGGACAAAGTCCCTTTCTGAACCGAGTTCACTCCTCGTTTCAGTCCTGTATCACTGAACCGAAATAACCTTCCGTTCCAGCTATGTCTATCTCATGAGATATAAAATCTTTACCCAATGCATTGGAGGGAGATATAGGTCTCACCCATCTTATAATGAATCCTTTCTTATGTGTGCCACATAATCATAAAACATACATCATCGCATAACACATGTAACAAAAATGGGATTCTTGAAACATCATGACATCATAAATCAATTCATATAAGATAAAGGAATTCATAAAAATAATTCCATCACAACATGAACAAATCAATTTAATAATAGGGATAAAAACAGAACCCTTTATTATCTTAGATGGAAAATAATTTTGATAAAACACTTGAACTCCATTCTTGAGGAAAATATCCTTTCTTCTTCAAAAACATTTTTCCTTTCATAACATGTCATACAACTTTAAAATAAAAGAAGTTGATTAAAAATAAACTTGAAAACTTATAAAGGAAGCTTCTTGGAAACAATGTTTTAAAAATCCATTCATGCCGTATAAGTTAAAAAAAACATTCTTCGTACTTTTGTCGGAAAGTCAAAAAGTACCTCGTATGAAAAACGACAAAAGATTCCTTTCATATCTTTTACAAAAAAACTTACCAAAGGGTAAAATTGGATATAAACTATTGTAGAAGGATGGAAATAATATTACATATTGAGGGAACATGGATGTGGATGATAAAATACACCCCAGTAATTACCAAAGTAAATACAATCTCGGATAAAAGTGAGATTGTGATATTTCCCTTACCTTAGGTCCGATTTGCTTTGTATGTGTCCGAAGCTCCTGTATAATGGTTTAAATAATGTTATTGACTTATTCCAGAATCATACATATTGATATGATATCATATATGGTCATATTCTTAGCTTCTTGTTAGTAATATTCCATTGTTACTTGTTACTCGGGTCTTTATTGCCTTTTGTTCTTATGCGTGTTTTGCCGAATACATTCTTATTCTTCTTTTAAGTTTATAGATACCTTATATCCAGAATGGTATTAGTGTAACATATATCATATTTATTCATTCAATTCATTTATATAATTACTATGTAATGATGATCATGTAGAACGAGTCGCATCCCATCGTGGAGACGGTATTCCGTACGTACGCACGAGTGATGATATCGTTCCTATGATCGTGGAACTGTATTGGAGTATATATATATTATTTCAGTATCAATATTACTTTATAATAATCATAAAGAGTTACTCATTACACCATTATACCCATCCTTGTAAAGTAATGGTGGAAAAATAGATTACACCACGGCGTGGAGACGGTATTCCGTACGTACGCACGCGCGGTGATTTCATTTTTCCGTGGGATGGATAGAAGGTGAATTAGGGTTGTTTCATATTTATAATAACATATCAGTATGTAAGTAATACTGATGTTATTACTTTATCATGAAACAACTAAAGAAGAAGAAGTTTAAGAAGAAAGAAATTGAAAAGATCGGTAATGGATATTACCTCTTCTTTGGAACGCCTCTTTGAATCCTACACTTAGGGAACTAAGATTGGTCTTTGAAGAAGACCAAGACCTCTAGGATTATTCTAGGAAAGTGTAGAGGAGAAAATGGCAGGGGTTGGCCGAGCTTGAGTGCTCAAATTGGTGTGAGGAGGAGGGGGAGGAGGTGCCCTTTTATAAGGGAGGAGAGGGGCACCTTAGGAATATCTCAAAATATTATTTTATATTAAAGTCCAAATCGGTTTATAATGGTTCCAAAGGGTCTTAATTCGAAGATAAGGTGGGGATGGGTCGAAAGCCTATCAACCAATAGGATTTAGACAAGTTTAGGGTATTATTTTAACCTTATCAATTAGATTTAACTCTAAGTTAAATAATTTATCTTTTACCGTGTCTTTTTGTTTTCTTTCACTATATGGTTAATACACTTACTATAACATGCCAAAAGAACCCCAAATTGTTTGTTATTAATATATATATCCTTATCTAAGTCATTTGGACGAACCTTATATTTTTAGGAATACAATAACAATTAATAATATAATAATTGATTTAAAAACTATTTTGTGTCAATTTTGACACTATTTGATATATGATTTTTGTGAAAGTCATAACAGAATTATATGTTCGAACAAAGTTGATTAAATAAACATTAATATATCATAGTAACCTAGAAAATTAGTGGAATTCATAAAAAGTCTTAAATTACATTTATTTTGTTATTTATATTATCAATTATGTCAATATTTCATTAATAAGATAATTACTGCATCATCTTTGTTTCATAAATAAATTAACTTATTTGATGTCTAAAAATTACAAATAAAATACCATTATGTAGGAAATCTTTTTAGCTTTCTAATGAATATTTATAGTCGAATTTATCTTATGTATAACCCCATATTAAAAATGATTTACTTATTAAACTTTGATTTTAACTATTTTAACCCTTCTTTAAATAAATTAATAATAAATGTCCTAATCTAATCCAAGTGGGCCTAAATGGTCATATTTTATTCCTAAGTTTGTTTTTGGTCGAATTACACTTGTCCAATAAAATTAGGACATGTGTTAGGGTAATATTGATATCATATTTACCCTTAGTTACCCTATTTACTATTAACCGCGGTAAAAAAAGTAAAAAGTTATTATTCACCAAAAATTATTTTTATCTCATTGAACCACATTTTACTTACTGATATCAACCGTGTCTGTCGGATTTTCGAAATTCCATTCACAGAAGCGGTAAAATTATGTTTTATGCAAAATTCAGTTTTTAACCTACCACTTAGTGGTTTCACTATTCATCAAAAATTGAAAGTTTTCAGAAAAATACCAAAATTTCACCCTAGGCTAATTTCGATATTCTGAGTCCAAAAATGAAGTCCATTTTGAAAAATAAAATTTATAAAATTTCAAAAAGTGGTTATTACTATTCATAACGGCTAGTTTTAATAGCATATTGTTGTTTAGTGAAACTCGGTATTGCGTACGACGCAAGCTATCGAGGAAGGTCGCGATTGCGTGTAAAGCAAGCCAAGCAAGTGTTGTGTAGAAAAAGATTCCTTTGACGATTTATATAACATAAAAGTCTCGGGTGTTACATTCTACCCCCCTTAAAAAGAATTTCTCCCTCGAAATTCGTCACTTTGTAACAAACAGATGAGGATAATTCTCCCTCATCATATCCTCAAGCTCCCATGTAGATTCTTCAAGTTGGTGGTTCCTCCATAAAACTTTCACCAAGCGAGTGGTCTTGTTTCGTAGGACTTTTTCGCTACGATCCAGAATCTCTATCGGCTGTTCTTCATAAGAAAGATCTTGCTCCAGCGGTACAACTTCTGAGCTGAGTACATGTGAAGGATCTGGTATGTACTTTCTCAGAAGAGATACATGGAACACATCGTGAACTTGAGAGAGATTCGGTGGAAGCGCCAATCGGTAAGCTACCTTCCTAACACGATCCAGTATTTCGAAAGGACCGATATATCTAGGGCTCAACTTCCCCTTCTTTTCAAATCGCATAACCCTCTTCCAGGGAGATATTCGTAAGAACACTTTATCACCCACTTCAAACTCTAGGTCTTTTCTTCGGTTGTCGGCATAACTTTTCTGTCAACTCTGAGCTGCTCTTATGTGTTGTTGAATAGATCTGACCTTTTCTGCCATTTCATCAACGAGATCAGGTCCTAATAGCTTTCTTTCCCCAACTTCATCCCAGCAAGTTGGAGTCCTGCATTTCTTTCCATAGAGAGCTTCATAAGGAGTCATCTGAATACTGGAGTGAAAGCTATTATTATAAGAAAATTCTACCAAAGGTAGGTGTTGATCCCAACCTCCTTTGAAATCCATAGAGCAAGCTCTCAACATATCTTCTAGGGTTTGAATTGTTCTCTCAGACTGACCGTCTGTCTGGGGATGATAAGCAGTGCTGAAACTCAACTCTGTATCCAGAGTATGCTGAAGACTTCGCCAGAACTTCGAGGTAAATCTCGGATCCCGATCAGATATAATAGAAAGTGGTTCTCCATGCAATCTTACCACTTCCTTTACATATATCCTGGCAAGCTGATCTAGAGAGAAATCCTCTCTAATAGGAATGAAGTGTGCAGACTTTGTAAGATGATCAACTATGACCCAGATAGCATTATTACCTTTGGATGTTTTAGGAAGTCCTGTGACAAAGTCCATAGTGATGTTTTCCCATTTCCATTCGGGTATGGGTAATGGTTGTAACATCCCCTTAGACTTCTGTCTCTCAGCTTTAACTTGTTGACAAACCAAGCATCGAGAGACATATTCAGCAACATCTCTTTTCATGCCATCCCACCAGAAGTACTCTTTCAGGTCTCTATACATCTTCGTGCTTCCAGGATGAATAGAGAATGATGAACTATGAGCCTCATCCAGCAGCTCATTCTTTAATTCGGGGATGGGGGGAACGCAAACCCGATTCCTGAACTTTATTATCCCATCACAATCAAGGTTGAATTCAGGAACATTTCTCACCTTCTTTTGTAACTCGACATCTTCTTTCTGTGCCTCTTTAATCTTCACATGTATAGATGGTTGAACATTCATTTGAGAAAGATAAGATTTTTCCCCTTCCATTATAATTTCAAGATCCATCCTTTGTAAATCCATAAATATTGGATCTTTTGTGATCCTCATCATGGATAAACTAGCATGGTCTTGTCGACTTAATGCATCTGCCACCTTGTTTGCTTTCCCAGGGTGGTAATGGATTGAGCAGTCATAATCCTTAATCAGCTCCAACCATCTTCTTTGACGCATATTCAACTCCTTTTGTGTGAAAATATACTTTAAACTTTTATGATCAGTATAAATATCACACCTTTCACCATAAAGGTAATGCCTCCAAATCTTTAATGCAAAGATTACCGCAGCCAACTCCAAATCATGTGTTGGGTAATTTTGCTCATGGATTTTCAACTGTCGTGAGGCATAAGCTATCACCATATCATTTTGCATAAGAACACACCCCAATCCCTTCTTGGATGCATCACTGTAGATCACAAACCTTTCTCCACTACAAGGCAGTGTGAGAACAGGTGCACTGGATAACCTTCTTTTCAACTCCTTGAAATTCTCTTCACATTCCTCTGTCCAGACAAACTTAACTCCTTTCCGAGTCAACTTGGTGATTGGATTAGATAATCGTGAAAAACCTTTTACAAAACGTCGATAATATCCAGCCAAACCAAGAAAACTTCGGATCTCAGTTACTGTTGTTGGTCTTGACCATCTTTCGATAACCTCTGTTTTTGCTGGATCCACAGATATCCCCTCTTTTGAGATTATATGACCCAAAAATGCAACTTTTTGAAGCCAAAATTCACACTTGGTAAATTTGGCATAAAGCTTCTCCTTTCTCAGGGTCTTCAATATAATTCTCAAGTGATCTTCATGCTCTTCCTTGATCTTTGAATAGACAAGAATATCGTCTATAAAGACTACCACAAATTGATCAAGATAGTCTCTAAAGACTCTATTCATTAGATCCATGAAGATAGCAGGGGCATTAGTAAGACCAAATGGCATCACTATAAATTCATAGTGTCCATACCTTGTACGGAAAGCCGTCTTTGGTATATCCTCCCTTTTGACCCTTAATTGATGATACCCTGAACGAAGATCAATCTTGGAAAAGTATTGAGCTCCGCGTAGTTGGTCAAATAAGTCATCAATGCGTGGGAGAGGATATTTGTTCTTGATAGTGATCTTGTTAAGTTCTCGATAATCAATGCAGAGTCTCATTGATCCATCTTTCTTCTTAACAAATAGAACAGGTGCTCCCCAAGGTGACGCACTAGGGCGTATGAATCCCTTATCAAGATTCTCTTGGAGTTTCTTCTTCAATTCCTGCAACTCAATTGGGGCCATTCTATAAGGTGTCTTTGAAATAGGCAAAGCACCCGGTACGAGTTCTATTGAAAACTCAACTTCACGATTTGGTGGAAGACCCGGCAATTCCTCCGGAAAGACATCATCAAACTTCCGTACAATGGGCATATTCTTAATCATGAGTTTCTCACCAACCATTTGAGATAAATAACCTTCATTTAGTGGAATCAATACCCATAAGATGGAAGAAATTTCCACTGGAAGGTTATGTTCATCCTTGCATTGATAGACGATCGTAGATTGATCTGGAATATGAAATGTGACTTCCCTTCTTTGGCAATCGATATGAGCTCCATGTAGAGAAAGTCAATCCATGACAAGAATCACATCAAATTCCACTAAAGGAAGGATCACAAGATTTGCAGGAAGCACTTTCCCACAAACTTCAATCAGAGAAGAATTATAAACTTTTGATGCGATTGATGTGCCATTAGGTGTTGTCACAGCTAACTCAACATCTAATTGTTGAGGTAATACGGTGATACCCTTAGAAAAGTCTTCAGAAATAAAAGAGTGGGTGGATCCAGAATCAAATAAAACATTTGCTACTTTAGAGTGGATGGTAAGTGTACCTTTCACCACATCGTTATCGTACTCCACATCGCTGATAGAAATTGAATGTGACTTTCCTTTGTCATTAGCCTTAAGAGTTTGTTGACGTCGACCATCATCATCAACCCTTGGATTTGGGCATTGATTGGCATAATGCCCCATCTCCTTGCACTTGAAACATTGAAGTGTAGTAGGTTCATTCTGTGTATCTCTTCCTTTGTTTGCATCATTAGACATCTTCTTCCCATTATCATGGCATTCAAATGCCCGATGACCTTCCTTTCCACATTTAAAACATTTACTTGTCCCTTTAATACAACTCCCTCCATGTTTCTTTCCACACTTTGAGCATAAGGAAAATCTCATCTTCTTTTCCATGTGCTCTTTAGATTTTTCTTTGAATTCCATCTTCCTCTTCTTATCAAACCCATGTGACTGATGGGTTACTCCAATCTCCATCTCGACTTTGAGAGCACATCGAACGATTTCCTCGTAACTATTAAAGTCCCTTATGGCTAACGCCCTTCGAAGACTTGGTTTTAAGCCACTAAAGAATCGATCGATCTTACTCTCAGGTTGGATAATAATACCAGAAGCGTACCTTGCAAGTCTTGTAAAATTTGCTTCATAGGTACCAACAGATTCATCATCCCTTTGCTTCAGTTCAAGAAACTCTTTCTCCATCTTTGTTCGGAGAATACGAGGGAAGTACTTATTGAAAAATAATTTCTTGAACTCGTCCCATTCCATAGACTCAATTTCATCCCTTTGCCTCGTATTCTTAACAATATTCCACCATTGATCCGCATCTCCTTCCAAACGATACACTGCTAGGATGACTTTATCATGCTCAGAACATTGAAGAACTGAAAATATCTTTTCAGTAGTACTAATCCATTGTTCAGCAACTAATGGATCAGTAGACCCGCTGAAAGAAGGTGGACGCTGCCTCATGAAGGATTCAACAGAATGTTGCTCCCTCCTTTGCTCGTTTGGAAATCCTGCATGATTCATAGCTTGAGAAAGTTGTGTGAGCATGGCTACAAGATTTTGCATTCCAGCTCCCATATCGTTTGGTTGCTCAGGGGGGCAATCATTGCATTGCCCATCGCATTCCGCATTAACACGGTTCCTTCGGGTTCCAGCCATTGACTAAAACCAAGAAGAATAGTGTGAGCAACACTAATTATAATAGGAAACCACATAATTCAAGAATAAAATTTTCATGCTTATGGTCTTATCCTAGGTTATTCATGGCCATTTCTAAGATTGTGTTCTATGCTTAGACTTATCCTTAGGGTTCTTACTAAGGCTTCCACATCCTAGTTTCCAAATGTTGACTATACCTTTCCTCTGATACCAACTATAACGACCCACACTTTACATACATTGTTAATACTTCAAAATTGAAGCACACTTATTACAACATATGACAAAACCACAAAGGACCGTATAGGTATAGTGTCTTTAGAAACTGGGAAACATAAACAACTGGTTCATAAATCTTCTACAGTGTCTCCCATTTATTTCATCATATCTAGGGTCCCTTTTAGCATATTCTACTTAATATCCATCTTCCTGACCTGGGGAAAAGAAAACATAAAAGGGTGAGCTCAAATGCTCAGCAAGGGCAAATAAAGGAAATAAAAATCATATCATATCTTTTTGAAAATCAAAACCTGCAAAAGAGATCATAATATCTTATCATGGAATAATTCATAGAAGTGAAAATGAGATCCCCATAATCATAACATAAAATTTGTGGCATGCACACATAATCATGGAAAATCATTTCTTGTTAGTCATGACTCATTGCCAAGACTATCTTAGTGGACAAAGTCCCTTTTTGAACCGACTTCACTCCTCGTTTCAGTCCTGTATCACTGAACCGAAATAACCTTCCGTTCCAGCCATGTCTATCTCATGAGATATAAAATCTTTACCCAATGCATTGGAGGGAGATATAGGTCCCACCCATCTTATAATGAATCCTTTCTTATGTGTGCCACATAATCATAAAACATACATCATCGCATAACACATGTAACAAAAATGGGATTCTTGAAACATCATGACATCATAAATCAATTCATATAAGATAAAGAAATTCATAAAAATAATTCCATCACAACATGAACAAATCAATTTAATAATAGGGATAAAAACAGAACCCTTTATTATCTTAGATGGAAAATAATTTTGATAAAACACTTGAACTCCATTCTTGAGGAAAATATCCTTTCTTCTTCAAAAACATTTTTCCTTTAATAACATGTCATACAACTTTAAAATAAAAGAAGTTGATTAAAAATAAACTTGAAAACTTGTAAAGGAAGCTTCTTGGAAACAATGTTTTAAAAATCCATTCATGCCATATAAGTTAAAAAAAACATTCTTCGTACTTTTGTCGGAAAGTCAAAAAGTACCTCGTATGAAAAACGACAAAAGATTCCTTTCATATCTTTTACAAAAAAACTTACCGAAGGGTAAAATTGGATA
Source organism: Viscum album (assembly GCA_963277665.1). Classification (NCBI taxonomy): domain Eukaryota; kingdom Viridiplantae; phylum Streptophyta; class Magnoliopsida; order Santalales; family Viscaceae; genus Viscum; species Viscum album. The sequence goes on along the minus strand of OY728146.1, from coordinate 206,793,096 downwards.
TAAAATATTGTAGAAGGATGGAAATAATATTACATATTGAGGGAACATGGATGTGGATGATAAAATACACCCCAGTAATTACCAAAGTAAATACAATCTCGGATAAAAGTGAGATTGTGATATTTCCCTTACCTTAGGTCCGATTTGCTTTGTATGTGTCCGAAGCTCCTGTATAACGGTTTAAATAATGTTATTGACTTATTCCAGAATCATACATATTGATATGATATCATATATGGTCATATTCTTAGCTTCTTGTTAGTAATATTCCATTGTTACTTGTTACTCGGGTCTTTATTGCCTTTTGTTCTTATGCGTGTTTTGCCGAATACATTCTTATTCTTCTTTTAAGGTTATAGATACCTTATATACAGAATGGTATTAGTGTAACATATATCATATTTATTCATTCAATTCATTTATATAATTACTATGTAATGATGATCATGTAGAACGAGTCGCATCCCATCGTGGAGACGGTATTCCGTACGAACGCACGAGTGATGATATTGTTCCTATGATCGTGGAACTGTATTGGAGTATATATATATTATTTCAGTATCAATATTACTTTATAATAATCATAAATAGTTACTCATTACACCATTATACCCATCCTTGTAAAGTAATGGTGGAAAAATAGATTACACCACGGCGTGGAGACGGTATTCTGTACGTACGCACGCGCGGTGATTTCATTTTTCCGTGGGATGGATAGAAGGTGAATTAGGGTTGTTTCATATTTATAATAACATATCAGTATGTAAGTAATACTGATGTTATTACTTTATCATGAAACAACTAAAGAAGAAGAAGTTGAAGAAGAAAGAAATTGAAAAGATCGGTAATGGATATTACCTCTTCTTTGGAACGCCTCTTTGAATCCTCCACTTAGGGAACTAAGATTGGTCTTTGAAGAAGACCAAGACCTCTAGGATTATTCTAGGGAAGTGTAGAGGAGAAAATGGCAGGGGTTGGCCGAGCTTGAGTGCTCAAATTGGTGTGAGGAGGAGGGGGAGGAGGTGCCCTTTTATAAGGGAGGAGAGGGGCACCTTAGGAATATCTCAAAATATTATTTTATATTAAAGTCCAAATCGGTTTATAATGGTTCCAAAGGGTCTTAATTCGAAGATAAGGTGGGGATGGGTCGAAATCCTATCAACCAATAGGATTTAGACAAGTTTAGTGTATTATTTTAACCTTATCAATTAGATTTAACTCTAAGTTAAATAATTTATCTTTTACCGTGTCTTTTTGTTTTCTTTCACTATATGGTTAATACACTTACTATAACATGCCAAAAGAACCCCAAATTGTTTATTATTAATATATATATCCTTATCTAAGTCATTTGGCCGAACCTTATATTTTTAGGAATACAATAACAATTAATAATATAATAATTGATTTAAAAACTATTTTGTGTCAATTTTGACACTATTTGATATATGATTTTTGTGAAAGTCATAACAGAATTATATGTTCGAACAAAGTTGATTAAATCAACATTAATATATCATAGTAACCTAGAAAATTAGTGGAATTCATAAAAAGTCTTAAATTACATTTATTTTGGTATTTATATTATCAATTATGTCAATATTTCATTAATAAGATAATTACTGCATCATCTTTGTGTCATAAATAAATTAAATTATTTGATGTCTAAAAATTACAAATAAAATACCATTATGTAGGAAATCTTTTTAGCTTTCTAATGAATATTTATAGTCGAATTTAGCTTATGTATAACCCCATATTAAAAATGATTTACTTATTAAACATTGATTTTAACTATTTTAACTCTTCTTTAAATAAATTAATAATAAATGTCCTAATCTAATCCAAGTGGGCCTAAATGGTCATATTTTATTCCTAAGTTTTTTTTGGTCGAATTACACTTGTCCAATAGAATTAGGACATGTGTTAAGGTAATATTGATATCATATTTACCCTTAGTTGCCCTATTTACTATTAACCGCGGTAAAAAAAGTAAAAAGTTACTATTCACCAAAAATTATTTTTATCTCATTGAACCACAATTTACTTACTGATATCAACCGTGTCTGTCAGATTTTCGAAATTCCATTCACAGAAGCGGTAAAATTATGTTTTATGCAAAATTCAGTTTTTAACCTACCACTTAGTGGTTTCACTATTCATCAAAAATTGAAAGTTTTCAGAAAAATACCAAAATTTCACCCTAGGCTAATTTCGATATTCTGAGTCCAAAAATGAAGTCCATTTTGAAAAATAAAATTTATAAAATTTCAAAAAGTGGTTATTACTATTCATAACGGCTAGTTTTAATAGCATATTGTTGTTTAGTGAAACTCGGTATTGCGTACGACGCAAGCTATCGAGGAAGGTCGCGATTGCGTGTAAAGCAAGCCAAGCAAGTGTTGTGTAGAAAAAGATTCCTTTGACGATTTATATAACATAAAAGTCTCGGGTGTTACACTGGCAGTTGCAACAGGTGTACGACGTCTTCCACATGTCGTCGATGAGGAGGTACGTGCATGGCCCATCGCATGCCATTGACTGGGGTGAGCTGTACATTAATGATGGAGAGACCTTTTTTGAGTACCTAATGGTATTGAGGATAAAATGATAGGATCCTATGTGGGTGAGTGATTCCCTTAGTGCATGTCCGGTGGTAGCACGGAAATCTCTAGGAGAGCACATGGGATTGGGAGGCTCAGATTCATGCGCAGTACCCACATCGTTTTTTATTGCCTTGGTTTTTGGATTTTCAGGGATGTAAATCCCAAAGGTGGGGAAAATGAAATTTATTAGATTTTTTTGTGTATTATTTTTAAATATTATATGAAACTGATTCAAGACCAAGCACTGAGACGGCGTGCAATTCTGAGACCCGGTATGCCCAGAATAAATGTTTGAAATATATTAAATATATCAAATAGAACGCATGAAAAATTAGAATAACTTCTAAATAGGTTCCCAGATAAGAAATATGAGGGTACCATTGCGTTTAGAGCAGTGAATTTACCCTAAGTGAGGCCTAACATCGACCGGTGCAGATCGGCTACAAAAGATAATTTTTGGACGTTTTAAAGAAATTAAATAAATTAAGGATTTATTTTATTTTGATGTTACGGTGACTCAGTGATGTATTTTATTTTTTTAATAAGAAGGAGCCTAGGGTTCGGCTCATAACCTTGGAAAACTTCTTGGAGGCTCTGGAGAGAACCTGAAGAATTATCTCAACCGCAAATGATGATGGAGACTTGGATTATAGATTGAAGGACACCGGTTTGACGAATCTTGACACCAATAGCGACACGAAGATCAATATGATTCAATGAACAATCCAACCATGAGGTAGGTCATGTCGTTTAAATTATTTCTTTTTCCCATTCTTCGATTAAATGATGAACGCAGAGCAACCCATGAACAGGTTAACCCGTGGTTTGATCGTTCTTGCAGGAGGGTTTTAATTGCAGGAATTTGGGGATGATTATGAATATGATTATTATTGATTTTTATATTTAGAATTATAATAGAATGGATCAAGGATGAAATGAACAATGGTCGAGGTTCATTCCTTGGGTTTTTTAATTTTTCTTTTCTCCCATATGTTCTTTGTGTTCTTCGCATTCTTCACGGGATAATGAACGGATAATAGTTGTGCATCTATTCCTTGTGAAATGATCTTAATTCAGATATTCAACCTTGTTACAACCTAGAAGATGTTCAACGATGACATATTTGGACGGATTGAAGAGGTTTCAGGAGATACAGTTCTTCGAGTGACTTTCTTGAAAATGATCAAAATGGATTTTCAGAGTCGATTGAAGGCCCAAAACCTGCCGATTCAGTGTTACCATGGAAAGACAACCCTTGATATTTAGTTTCGAGGAAAACGGATCATCGGATCGAACACCATAGAATCAACCAATGTGCGTAGAGGAAGGAAAATTGTTCTGGAAAATCATGGTGAACATGATGTCTGTTTCAGAACACATGACGTGTGTGCCCTGCTGAGCAGTGAATAGGGTTTCAGGAAGTAGGAGAGTGTCACACGGCATGTGAGACCTTCCCTAAGGCTTAGTGTGTATCTCATAGGATACACAAACATGAGGTGGAGTACACATAATGTACTCCACCACACAGCCAGACCCAGGCTTGTTACATGGGCTACGCTATGTACCGATACACTAATAGATGAACACAGGTTGAAGTTGTGTAATGGAACATGGACAACATACATGGTGTGGACCCTGTATAATAGGATGTAGTGTGTGAACTTCTCTACACATTGTGTATACCATTTCCACATGACATGTTCTTCTAACTCGGGCTGTTGTACACGGGCAGTACCCTAAGGTCAAGGGACACGACGTGTGACCCTTCTACACATTGTGTACTCCTTTATACATTGATTGACCTCCTTTTCCACCACATATTGGACATGTTTCATTTATTTTGGTTCCCCTTTCTCGTTCCCCTGATGGTCAATTGGTATAATTTTCTATCCATAGGAGTATGACCCCCTTCAGTAGGACTTTCTGGATAGAGTCGGGAGTCCCCTCTGAGAGGCCCGGACTAGGATCCTATATCCATTCTTATTCCCTAGGTAGAGTCAGGTTATCAACGCAACCAATCCTACTGGATTTCAGTCCTCTACTTAGCAAGTGAATAAGGATGAGTTGTGGTATACGACATGGCCCTGGCAGTGATCCTCATTCGTGTATCGTGATCTTCCCACTCATGGATTTGGTTCTCCCAAAGTGATTGTATCATATTATCTCTTCAGGTATATTAGTGTATCTCTCACATGATGGTTCCCAAAAAACAGTACTTCTCGGGAGGATGTCATTAGTGCAATTATTCTTAGGAGTATGTGCTCCCATATGAGTGTTTCATGGAATCTTCAGACCGAATCGCTAGTGTTGATATACGATCATTGTTACTTACCTCTAGACTACAAGTCTGGGTTTGAGTACATCTGGATATGTTCTTATTATATGTATTATAGACATATACTATGTAGAGATGATTTTACCTTTACTTTTTTTATTTCTTTTTGGTTTTGGGGTGTCCTACTGAGTGTTGTTATACTCACCCATGCATGGGCTTTGCCTACACATGTCATGTCTTGTGCAGTCAAGCAACCTTTTGATGGAATCTAGGGAGGACCAAGACTGAAGAGATCTTTGTGAGTTTCAGATATTCTGAGGTGTTTTTACTACTTTGAGAAGCAGTCTCGGTACCTATCTTATTTACAAGTTGGACTTTGTAGTTAACATACTCTTTCTTCAGCATGCTTGTATTCTAGACCAGTTTACTTTACTGCACTTGGATTTCCTATTGTACTATGTTGGTTGGGTTTAGTGGTATGCATTCATTTTTTTCCTTATTAGTATTTATATTTTAGCATTTGTGGTCTTGGATATGTGTGTGTGTACAAGTACTTAGGCAATACCTCCCATATTAGTGATATGTCCACTCACTACTAGTCACCAACCCCTGGTCTATTGAAGGCGGGCTTGGGGAGTCACGGCACAGGCCCCACTGAGACAGGTCATCACACAACATGGGAATTGAAGGAGGTGATGAAGAAGAGTTACCCTCATTTGTTTTAGTGTGGTAAAAGAAAATGTTGAGGGTGAAATTTCTAATGGGGGGAATATTGTAATGACCTGAACTGTTATAAATAAAATTTTCCTTTTGATTCAATTCAATGTTGTATTAAGTAATATGGTTATAGAAAAAACCTGAATTTATTTTGTTTTATTATATCCAATTGGATTTAAATTACCATTAAGTATCTTTACCATTAATAATTTAGCCTTTGAAAAGTGATCGCACAATTTTTATGAATATAGGGTTCTAACAATTCCAATTGACACAAACAAAGGAAGTGGTGGCCTCAACCAGTAGGATCGTACCCTATGAAGCCCATTTATCGAATCTTCCAAGGGAGATATAATTTTTGGGTTTTTTCATTGACCAATCCTAAACTAATATCCAACAGCTTAAGCATGAGTGAAACTGTTTATGGGAGAAGTTCAAGCTCATCGAGATCACAACCCAAACCATGTTCATCGAACCGCCCCATGAATGTCCCACCATCACGCACCTTACTTTTATGGTGTTTACTAATGTTTTAAAGGGATGCGTATCAATAACCTATCATATGAGTATATGAATAATTTTTTATAGAATAATGAATATATTTTCATCCTATTATTTTTGTTTCTAAATGTTTTTTTATTTCGATACAATAAAGCACAATTTGTATTTTTGTTTAATATTCAAATTAAATAAATGAATTTATGAATTAATGGATTTTTTAAAAAAATAATATTTTAATTAAATATTATTATTAAATAATTTTTATCAAATATAAATGATTATATAATTTTTATGAAGTCAAATTCAATTGTTATTAGGGTTTGAAAATTGTTATTGTCCAAAACCCCTCATTTTCAATAAATATCAGTCATTATTTTAAAAGTAAAAATTCACATGTTTATAAAATTATTTATATAAAATGAATACTGTTTTTTGAATCATAATTTAGAAATTATCAAATGGTGAATTTTTCATAATTTTCTGAGACAGTCGAATTTTCGAGTAAAAATTAAATATCGTATTAATATACTTTGTGTTTTATGAAAACATAATGATCAAAATGTGTTGTAATAAGTAATATAAATGGGATACACAACCAAATATATGTCTTTAATTTAAAATAATGTGATTTTAAATTTGTTTGATTTATTTTATAAATCCTTTGTGAATTCTCCAAAACTTATGATATATTTTAATGTTTTAAAATCATTTCATTAAGAGTGTGACTCACCTCCACATTACCAATGGTAATATTTTAATAAGTTTGGAACTTGGCCTTATAAAATAATTTAAACTACTACCATTTGGTAGAAATCATGGGAAAACCCATGGGATGGTTTGTGGTTTTTGATATTTTAGTATGTAGAGTCCAAACCATAAATAATAAAGAAATCTACCTCCTTTCCTATATAAACCCACCCAAACTCCTATTAATTTTCACTAAAACTTTTTTTAGCATGTCCATACTCTTTCCACCACTCTTTTTAGTCTTAAAAAGGTTCTCCCAAGCTCTCAATAAGCCCTTACCAAGCCTTTGGAGTCACACATTCTATAAGGGATCGTCACCTTCCTCTCCTCCTTTCAAATTCAAGCAACTTCTTTGAAATTAGTTCTTGTAATTTCAAATGGTTATATTTTCATTCATTTATAATCATTATCTTACTATCTATTTGATTTTATTTAAATGAGTGGTCATTTATAATCCCCCAGTTGGACCCTTAGCTAAGTCGTTACTATGCTGAAATTCCATAAGGGATCTTCACCTTCTCTTCTTTATTCAAGTTTCACTACAGGAAAACAGCGATTTAGTGGCAGTTTTTTCACAGTGGTTTTGAAAGCCACCGCTAAATGTTTTTTGGGACAAAATTTAGCAGTGGTTTTTAGAAGTGTTATTAAAAACCACTGCTAAATATATTTAATTTTTTTTATAATTTTCATTTAATTTTTTTTCAAAAAAAAGTCATTTTTTAGCGGCAATTTTTTTTAAAACCACCGCAAAATAAAAGGAAAAAAATAATTATTATTTATTACTTATTACTTATTATTCAATCTCATATATAGTTTATTATTTATAATTTTAATTAAGTATAATGTGTTAATTAATAAATATTTATATTTATTAGTTAATAATAACATGAAACTTAAAAAAAATCTACAAAAAACTGAAAAGATGACTTTGGTATCAAATGACCATAACATTCAATCTAGGGGGTCTGTTTCATCTTAACAACTAGTCAAATTGAAGCATAAAAAATGATCTAAAACCACATGAGACTTAAATCACGTGATAATCAAAGAAATAAAATATATTTTAGTTTCAAAAAAGTCATAAATCAAACTTAAAATTCAAACGGCCATAATTTTCGATCCAGGTGTCCGTTTGGGCTCTACCACATATCAAATCAAAGCATGCAGTGAGCTCTACAATATAGATGGTCTTAAATTGACATCAAAGATATCTATTCGTTTTTTCATCCCTGGAAAGGCCTAAAAGGTCTCCAAAACCGAGTTTTTTGTCACCGACCTCGGTTTCTTAAAATTCAAATGGCTATAACTTCTAATTCAGTGTTCGTTTGGCCTGTACCACATATCATACCGAATCTCATTTCATGAGATTTGATTTGACTTGTTGTGGAACTGAAATGGACTCTCAGATTGGAAGTTATGGTTGTTTTAATATTTTTAAGGGTTTTAGGGTTTTCAAAGTTTCTTAACATTTTTAGGTGTTTTAAGGGCACCCCTATTTTTTATTTATTATTGATTTATTATTAATTGATTTATTTTTATTTATTTATTATTTATTATTTATTTATTATTTATTTATTATTTATTTATTATTTATTTATTATTTATTAAATATTCATTCATTTATTTATTTATTTATTATTTATTTATTTATTATTTATTTATTTATTTATTATTTATTATTATTATTTATGATTTATTTATTATTTATTTATTTTTATTTATTTATTAGTTATTGTTTATTGTTTATTATTTGTTAATTCTTTATTTTTTATTATTTTTTATTATTTATTATTTATTATTTTATTATTTTATTTTCATAATTTTATAATTTTTTTATTTTTTATTTTATTACTTTATTTTTATAATTTATTTATTATTTATTTACTGTTATTATTTATTTATTTATTCTTTATTTATTATTGATTTATCAATTATTTATTTATTAATTTTTTTTATTTATTTATTATTATTTATTTATTATTATTTATTTATTATTATGTATTTATTAATAGTTATTTATTATTATATATTTATTATTTATTATTTATTATTTTAGTTTCGAAATTTTATTATTTTATTATTTTATTTTCTTAATTTTATTTATTTATTATTATTATTTACTTATTGTTTATTTATTTTTTATTTTTTATTATTTTCTTTTTGTTATTTATTATTTATATCTATTTGTTATGTATTGTTTGTTTTTTCAATTAATATATTTAAGTATATTAAATTATGTTTATTCACCACATGAAAATCCTGCTGGAGTGGTAAAGTCTTTGAAGAATATGTATGTGCATAGTAATAAATAGTAAAAATTAAATAAATAATAAATGAATAATAAAATAAACTAACAAAATTTTAAAAAAATTGAAAAAATTAAAAAAAATTAAAAAAATTAAAAAAATCTTCTCGTAAATAATAAAATTATGAAAATAAAATAATAAATAATAAATAATAAAAAAATTAACAAAAAAATTAAAAAAATAAGAAAATTAAAACCTGACGGTAAATGATTTAGTAACGGTTTGAACCACTGCTAAATCGTTCTACGGGAGTTTTGAAAAACTACTGCTAATTGATTGTCGACACACGATTTAGCGGCAGTTTTTCAAAACTGTCGCAGACCGATTTAGCAGCGGTTTAAACCGCCACTAAACTCGAATTTTTGTAGTGTTTCTTTATGAACTTATGCATTCTATTTCCATTTCTTAATGTTGGGTCATATCCTTACATGTCCATATTACCGCCCATTTGATTTTTAAATGATGGGAGACACCTTTTCACTCTCATCAACCATTTTTATGAATTGTTATATAACGTCATCATACTGTCAAAATTTCACTGCAATTTTCCATGCCAAAACAACTGTGTAATGAATACCATACTCATTCTTCTATTAAGGGTATTCACATTTATGCATATATACTTATTGAATGGGGACTTATATGTAACACCCCATGGTTTTCTAAAAATAAATTGAAATGCTTGAAATTTTGTTTAATGTATATATTTATAAGTAGCCTTTAAACATAATTTTACTGCTTTTATGTTTTGAATTTTGAAAAATGGTCATCTACAATTGTGTTCAGTATGCTATTTGGAGTCTATTGGAACCAACTTGTTTTTTTTGGTGAATAGTAACATACCCTTATGAATAGTAATATGACCTTAATGAATAGTAAATTGTATAATTATTTTATTTTTTAAGTATTTAAGATAATGACATCTTGATTAATTTTTAAATGTGAAATAAAAACAATTATAGTTTTTAAATTATTAATTTTTGAATTAAGTGTGATTTTATTTAAAAATTAAATTAAAAATATTTAGAAAATTATTTTCAAAAAATGGACTTCATTTTTGAATTTTATACGTCGATAAATGGTTAGGGTGAATTTTTGGTATTTTTCTGAAACAGTTGATTTTTCAGTGAATAGTAAAAAATACAGTTTTGAGTTTTGGTGTGTTAATGACATCATTAATGATATAATAATGATGTAATAAATCTGGTCGACTTGTGTACAGTAAAATAAGTTATGAGGTGTCCCAAGTGGCTTATACCATGGGAAAATACCATGAGCAATCCCATGGTTTTGCAAATACCTCTAATGAGGTATCCCTTGGAAATTATTGAAATAATCTCTCACTTTTGCTATAAATATCAACTCATTCCTTCATTAACTTCATTCCAAATTCCTCATCAATGAATCTCTAGCCTCATTACCTCCCTAGTAGCCCTCCCAAGGTTCCCTCAAGCCCTCAAGGTCCCAACCTTCAAGCTCTAGGAGTTACTCTACAAGGTAAGAAAATTCTCAATTTCTTTCTTTTTCTATTCAAGTTCTCTTTTATGTGGTATAACTTTCAAGTTTTCATACCATGTTCTTATTTCCTTCTTATTCTTGATCTATTCTATATTATAATTCATTTATGGATGGGTGACCCTTGTCCCATCTCCTTTTTATATTTTCTAAAAACCATGTGGCGTAGCCGTTAGGCTACTGAATTTTTGTAAAGGATTTCTCAATTATTGTTTTATTTTGAGTTCCTTTATTTTCTTATTATTTCTTCATCTCTTCTTACCCAAGGAGTGTGAAATCTCCAGAAATCATGTATATTCTTGATATTCTCAAGTTCATGGAAAAATCATCATCATTATTATTCTCATCTCCCACTTATTCAAAGAATAAAAACATTGTCCGTGATGTGTCGAATTACCAACATAGTGGACGATGTGATTTCAATTTCAATTAATTCTTTCAAGTCTGGTCCTGAAACCATTTCTATGGTTGAACCAGGTTATAATATATGTATTATGTCACATCCATGGTTCTGTAATTCTTTTTTACTCATAGTTTTAATTTATAAGACCAAATGAGGTTTTTATTATCAAAGAACCACTAAAATGATCTAAACGAACATCATTAATGTTTTAACTTATGAATAATCCTCATATAAAACATCAAAATGATAAATGGTATAAATTATGGTACTGAAAATATGTAAATACCTTTCCATTCCAATCTTGGAGTTCCACTTCCAATCGACAAGAACATCCATTATGAACCAATCATGGAAATCATGTAAGGAACTCACCCAAAACAGTGCAACGAACAAAATACTAACAATTAAGGGGTGAATTGAGGTTATGAAATGATCAGACAATATGTTATAAACATGAACATGTTTCTGTAAAATACTAATAACACTCTTTTAACCATTATACAGGAAGTTTAAATAAGTTTGAAGTAAGAAAAGCCTAGTGTAATGGAATTCTTAACTCGATTTCCATTCTTTGGGTTAACCATCTACTTCGTTATTTATGTGGTATTAAAAGTGATTGTGTGATGGGTTTTTATTATATTATGTTAAATTATTTATATTTACAGTGTATATACATATTTCATCCACTTTATTAATTCTCTCTCCAGTTGTATGATATTTATAAGGGGCTTTCCTTTTAAAATCCTCATTTACAAATCTATTTTACAAAATTCAAAAGCAATGTTTTTATGAAATTATTCATATTGTGTGATTATGTTCTGGTTCTTTGTAATTGTTTATAATGAAAGGAGGGACATGTATCTCCCTCCAATGCATTGGGTATGTGTAAGTTGGAGTTCGTTCGTATGGTTACTCCAAGTGTAACTGCTATGGTTAGACAAATTGTAAGGTAGCCGTGACGGTTACAAATTATAAGAGAGCTGAGAGTGTTACAAGATTATGTAAGTAATTCCCCATGATACCTTTATGGTTCTAATTATGTTCTTAGGTATTTTGGAAATCTCATTTTTCACAAATTAAGTATATATATACAGGTGGTAAGTATGTCTTTGGAAAATGATTTCATACATTACGAGTATTCATGGACTAATGTGTTTTTTCCTTCTTTTTGTATCCCTTGCTGAGTTTTTTGTTCTCATCCCAAGTTTTAAATGATTTTCATAGGTTAATGGATGTGTAAGACAAAGAAGGAAGCTGTGTTAAATGTCGAATAATTGTCAAGGAATCATGTTTTAAGTTTTAATGTTTTAAAATTTCAAAAAAATGGAAACTATTTTTATGGTATCCACCATGTAACAATGTGTAATGTTATGAATGTATTATGTCTCAATTATCTAAATCTATAAACTTGAAAAGATCCTCAATGTAAAGGGAAGTGTTTTCTTGACTAAATTCAAGATTGTGTATGTAATAAGGTCGGGTCCTTATAGTTTGTATCAGAGGATGATTTAGATAACTTTAGGGGTTAGGATTATGTTAAAAGAATACCATAAATGATTTTTACTCTATCATTAATTTGAAATGTTATATCATTTAAAGATTATCATGTTTCTTCATCTAAGATATGTTGGTTCAGAATGGTTATCTGCAGAAGGAACAGGGATGCTGAAGAGGAGAGGCACCGAAAGAACAACATCCTTCCGGATCTACATCCTGGAATGGTAGCGATTGGAATCGAGCAGTTTGTGACAGTAATGGTTCAGCTAACACAGGCAATAAATGGTGGTGGCATCCATGCAAGAGAAAAAATATACGTACTGCAACAGAACATGACAGTAGTGGAACATTTTATGAGACAACACCCTCCTGCTTTCAATGGATCTTCTGACCCAGTAGTAGCTAAAGGATGGATCAAATCCCTTGAAAATATATTCGATGTTATGGGATGTTCAGACAATCAAAAGGTAAGTCTTGTCATTTATCGTTTTGAAGGTGACGCAGATCAGTGGTGGTCAATGGTAAGGAATATCAGGGGTAGATAAGATTTTGATGCCTTAGAGTGTGATGAATTTAAAAGTCTTTTCCTTGAAAAATATTTTCCTAAGGTGGTGCAACTTAGGATGGAGAAGAAATTCCTTGAATTAAAGAAAAACGAGGAGGATTCAGTGGCTGTGTATGAATCGAACTTCACCCGGCAGGCAAGGTATACTCCAAATCTTATTCTGGATCTTGATTGCAAAATCAACCGCTTTTACTCAGGACTGAAGCCAAGGTATCGAAGGGCGTTGGCCTCCCATGAATTCAAAATTTACGAGAAACTTGTCTGATGTGCTAAGATGGTAGAGATGGAGTTTGCTGATGATCACGTTCATTTTGGAAACAAGGAGAATAAGAGGTTCATGTGGCAAGCGATGGGTAAGAATCAACCAAAGAAATCTGATGGTAAGAAAATCCAGTTTTTAGTTTGTGAAAAGTGTGGCAAGAAACACCCTGGGGAATGTCATAGAAAAACAGGGAAGTGTTTTAAGTGTGGTAAGTTTGGACATATGGACCGAGATTGTAATGAAAATGATCCTAAGACTAATCATGATAAGAAAAATATAAAGTGTTTTAAATGTGGTGAGATAGGTCATTATGAAAATGTCTTCACAAAGAGAGATCTGAATGATAAAAAGAAGTCGGATTATAAGTAGAAAGGTGTAGTGAGATCCTTTGTGACTATGTTAGCAGATGTTGGGTCATCCAATGAAGTTGTATCAGGTACTTTGTTTGTTCACTCAGATTTTTCTAAAGTTTTGTTTGATACAGGTTCTACATATTCCTTCATCTCTGAGAAATTTTCAGGTATATTGGAAATATCACCTCAGCAAATGAGACATGAAATTGTTATTAAAACACCAGGGGGAAATATTATAGAAAGGAGAAATTATAAGAATCTTTCTATTGTGGTATGTGGAAATACTTTACCTGCAAACCTTGTTGTTTTACCCTTAGTCGAGTTTGATGGTATTCTGGGAATGGATTGGCTTTCTGTTTATCATGCTAAGATTGACTCTAGAGCTAAAGAAAATATTTTTCAGAAAGAGCTTCGGTTTGTATACAAGAATGAAGTCATACAATTGACAACATATCAGGAAGCTGAGAAACAGTTAAAAGATGGAAATGAAATTTATCTTGCTCATATTGTTAAAAACAAGGGAACTGTTCAGATTGATGATGTGTCTATGGTAAATGAATACCTTGATGTTTTTCCTAATGAGTTATCTGATGTCATACCTAATTGGGAAATCAAATTCACAATTGACTTAGTTCTTGATGTTAAGCCAATTTCAAAACCCCCATATCATATGGCTCAAATAGAACTTCTTGAATTGAAAAATCAGTTGCAGGATTTGCTTGATAAAGACTTTATTCGTCCTAGCACTTCACCATGGGGAGCTCCTGTTTTGTTTGTTAAAAAGAAAGATGGTTCCATGAGACTTTTCATTTATTATAGAGCTTTGAATAACATCATTGTTAAAAACAAGTATCATTTGCCTCATATCGATGACTTGTTTGATCATCTATAGGGAGCTCAGTACTTTTCCAAGATTGACTTGAGATCTGGATTTCATCAACTAAAGGTAAAAGAGGATGACATCCCAAAAATAGCCTTTCGTACTATATATGGGCATTATGATTTTTTTATGCCCTTTGGGTTAACTAATGCACCTGCTGTATTCATGAATCTTATGAATAGAGTATTTCATGAGTTCTTCGATAAGTTTGTGGTTTTATTTATTGATGACATTTTGATATTTCCTAAAAATAAAGAGGATCATGAAAAACATCTAAGGGTTGTTTTATAAACATTAAAAGAAAAGAAACTGTAAGGAAAATTCTACAAGTGTGATTTTTGGTTGAAACAGATTTCTTTTCATGGGAACATTGTAAATAAGGATGGAATAATAGTTGATCCTACCAAAACAAAAGTGGTTGATGAATGTCCAAGACCCACAAATGTTACAGAGATTCATAATTTTCTTGGATTAGTAGGTTATTACCGACGTTTTGTTAAGAACTTTGCTCAATTATCTAGTCTGATAACTAAGTTAACACAAAAAGGGGTTAAATTTTTTTGGACAGAAGAATGTGATGTTTGTTTTCAAGAACGGAATAAGAGATTGTTAAATGCTCCAGTTTTGACCTTGTCTTCCCGAAATGGTGATTTCATCATCTATAGTGATGCTTCGTTGAAAGGACTTGGTTGTGTTTTGATGCAGAATGATCAGATAATTGCTTATTCTTTAAGACAACTAAAACCTCATGAGTTAAATTATCCCACACATGACTTGGAATTAGCAGCTGTGGTTTTTGCTTTGAAAATTTGGAGGCATCATTTATACGGAGTCAAATGTCAAATATATACTAACCATAAAAGTCTGAAGTATATATTCACTCAGAAGGAATTAAACATGAGGCAGAGAATATGGCTTGAATTGATAAAGGATTATGATTGCACGATCAATTACCATCCTGGAAATGCAAACAAGGTGGTCGATGCCTTAAGTCGAAAACATCATGCATCATTAACCATGTTGTGTTTGGAACATGATCCCTTGATTAATGATTTGATGAATTTTGGCTTAAAAGATGTTGGTGTAGGGAATACATCTATTTTGTTTCAGGTTTTAGTGCAGTCTTCGTTGTCAGAAAGAATTAAGCGAGCACAGAAGGAAGACCGTGAGTTACAGAAAAAGATAGAATTGGTTAAAATGGGTAAGCTTCCAGAACTTAACCTTGATAAAGTTTGTGTTTTAAGATTTGGAAAAAGGTTGTGTGTACCCTGTGATTCTCAGCTGAAGAAAGATTTGTTGTGTGAAGCTCATAGTTCTCCATTTTTGGTTCATCCTGGCAGTACTAAGATGTATAGAGACCTTTGGGAGTATTACTGGTGGGATGAAATGAAAAGGGATATTTCTGATTTTACCATGAAATGTTTGACATGTCAGCTGGTTAAAGGAGAGCGGCAGTTACCGAAGGGGATGCTTCAGCCTTTTCCAGTACCACAGTAGAAGTGGTAGAATGTATCCATGGACTTTGTGGTGGGAATACCTAAAACATATCGAGATAACAATGCAATTTGGGTTATTGTGGATCGGTTGACAAAATCTAAACATTTTATTTCTATTCGAGATACAATGTCTTTGGATCAACTTTCTCGATTGTACCTCAAGGAGATTTTCGGGTTACATGGAGTTCCTCTTTCCATTGTATCTAACCGGAATCTCAGGTTTACTTTTAACTTTTTGAAGGGACTTCAGAAGTCGTTGGGCACAAAGTTAAATTTCAGTACAGCTTTTCATCCTCAATCAGATGGGCAGTCAGAACGAACGATTCAAATTTTGGAGGATATGCTTCGAGCTTGTTCAATGGACTACCAGGGAAGTTGGGATCAACATCTTTATTTAGTTGAGTTTTCTTATAATAACAGTTTTCATTCCAGTATACAGATGGAACCTTTTGAGGCTTTGTACGGAAAATGGTGTCGGACTCCAGCGTTTTGGTATGAATTCGGTGAAAGAAAGTTGATGGGGCCAGAATTAGTAGAGGAAGTGGCTGAGAAAGTGAAGATGAT
Source organism: Viscum album (assembly GCA_963277665.1). Classification (NCBI taxonomy): domain Eukaryota; kingdom Viridiplantae; phylum Streptophyta; class Magnoliopsida; order Santalales; family Viscaceae; genus Viscum; species Viscum album. The sequence goes on along the minus strand of OY728146.1, from coordinate 206,776,409 downwards.
CCAGCAGCACATGAGGACAGCTCAGAACAGGCAGAAAAGTTATGTAGATAACAGAAGGAAATACTTCTCTTTCAAGCTAGGTGACCATATTTTCCTTAAAATCTCTCCTTAGAAAAGTGTGATGCATTTTGGTAAGATAGGAAAGCTGAGTCTGCAGTTCATCGGTCCTTTTGAAATCTTGGGGAAAGCTGAACTAGTTGCATACTGAGTAGCTTTGCCTCTGAGTTTGTCTTAGGTATATAATGTTTTTCATGTTTCTATGTTGAAGAAGTATATACTAGATTCGACTCATATTTTTGGCCCAGAAGCAGTTCAGCTGGAGGAGAACATGTCATATGAAGAGAAACCAGTTCAGATTCTTGATCGAAGGGAATTGGTTTTGCAGAATAAGGTAATCCACCAGGTAAATGTTTTTTGGAGAAACCACATGTTGAAGAAGCAACATGAGAGTCTGAAAATGATATGAGGGAAAGGTACCCTCACTTGTTTAATAAGTAAATAAAATTGTGAAGACGCAATTTCCAGAAGGTGTGAATAATGTAACACCCCAAGGTTTTCTAAAAATAAATTAAAATGCTTGAAATTTTGTTTAATGTAGATATTTATAAGTAGTCTTTAAACATAATTTTACTGCTTCTATGTTTTGAATTTTGAAAAATGATCATCTACAATTGTGTTCAGTATGTTATTTGGAGTCTATTGAAACCAACTTTTTTTAGGTGAATAGTAACATACCCTTATGAATAGTAATATGAATTGTAAATCGTATTATTATTTTATTTTCTTAAGGATTTAAGATAATGGCATCTTGATTAATTTTTAAATGTGATATAAAAGCAGTTATAGTTTTTAAATTATTAATTTTTGAATTAAGTCTGATTTTATTTAAAAATTAAATTAAAAATTTTTAGAAAATTATTTTCAAAAAATGGACTTCTTTTTTGAATTATACACGTCAATAAATGGTTAGAGTGAATTTTGGGGATTTTTCTGAAACAGTTGATTTTTCAGTGAATAGTAAAAAATACAGTTTTGAGTTTTGGTGTGTTAATGACATCATTAATGATGTAATAATGATGTAATAAATCTGGTCAACTTGTGTACACTAAAATAAGTTATGAGGTGTCCCAAGTGGCTTATACCATGGGTAAATACCATAGGCAAGCCCATGGTTTTGCAAATACCACTAATGAGGCGTCCCTCTGAAATTATTAAAATAATCACTCACTTTTGTTATAAATACCCACCCATTCTTTCATTAACTTCATTCCAAATTTCTCATCAATGAAGCTCTGGACTCCTTACCTCCCAAGTAGCCCTCATGAGATTTCCTCAAGCCCCCAAGGTACCAACCTTCAAGCTCTAGGAGTTACTCTACAAGGTAAGAAAATTCTCAATTTCTTTCTTTTTCCATTCAAGTTCTCTTTTATGTGGTATAACTTTCAAGTTTTCATACCATGTTCTTATTTCCTTCTTATTCTTGATCTATTCTGTATTATGATTCATTTCTAGATGGGTGACCTTTGTCCCCTCTCTTTAATATTTTCTAAAACCATGTGGCATAGTCGTTAGTCTGCCGAATTTTTGTAAGAGATTTCTCAATTATTCTTTTATTTTGAGTTCCTTTGTTTTCTTATTCTTTTTTCATCTCTTCTTACCCAAGAGTCATGAAATCTCCAGAAATCATGTATATTCTGGATGTTCTCATGTTCATGGAAAACTCATCATCATTATTTTTCTCCTCTCCCACTTATTCAAGGAATAAAAACATTGTCCATGATGTGTCGAATTACTGATATCGTGGACGATGTGATTTCAATTTCAATTAATTCTTTCAAGTCTGGTCATGAAATCATTTCTATGGTTGAACCAGGTCATAATATATATATTATGTCACATCCATGGTTTTGGAATTCTTTTGTACACATGGTTTTAATTTATAAGACCAAATGAGGTTGTTATTATCAAAGAACCACCAAAATGATCTAAACGAACATCATTAATATTTTTAACTTATGAATCATCCTCATATAAAACATCAAAATGATAAATAGTATAAATTATGGTACTGGAAATATGTAAATAAATTTCCATTCCAATTCTGGAGTTTCACTTCCAATCGACAAGAACATCCATCATGAACCAATCATGGAAATCGTGTAAGGAACTCACCCAAAACAGTGCAAGGAACAAAATACTAACAATTAAGGGGTGAAATGAGGTTATAAAATGATCATATAAGATGTTATAAACATGAAAATGTTTCTGTAAAATACTAATAACACTCTTTTAACCATTATACAGGAAGTTTAAACAAGTTTGAAGTAAAACAAGCCTGATGTAAGGGAATTCTTAACCCGATTTCCATTCTTTGGGTTAACCTTCTACTTTGTTATTTATGTGGTATTAAAATTGATTGTGTGATGGGTTTTTCTTATATTATGTTGAATTATGTCTCTTTATAGTGTATATATATATTTCATCCACTCTATTAAGTCTCTCTTCAGTTGTATGATATTTATAAGGGGCGTTCCTTTTAAAATCCTCATTTACAAATCTATTTTACAAAATTCAAAAGTAATGTTTTTATGAAATTATACATGTTTTATGATTATGTTCTGGTTCTTGGGCATTGTTTATGATGAAGGGTGGGACTTATATCTCCCTCCAATGCATTGGGTATGTGTAAGTTTGAGGTCGGTCGAATGCTTATTCCAAGTGTAACTGTGATGGCTACACAAATAGTAAGGTAGCCGTGAGGGTTACAAATTATAAGGTAGCCGAAAGGGTTACAAGATTATGTAAGTAATGGCCCAAGATACCTTTATGGTTCTACTTATGTCCTTAGGTATTTTGGAAATCTCATGTTTCACAAAGTAAGTATATATATACAGGAGGTAAGTATGTCTTTTGAAAATGATTTCATACATTACAAGTATTCGTGGACTAATGTGTTCTTTCCTTCTTTTTATATCCCTTATTGAGTTTTTTGTTCTCATCCCAAGTTTTAAATGATTTTCACAGGTTAATGGATGTGTAAGACAAAGAAGGAAGTCGTGTTAAATGTTGAAGAATTGTCAAGGAATCATGTTTTAAGTTTTAATGTTTTAAATTTTGAAAAAAATGGGAACTGTTTTTATGGTATCCGCCCTGTAACAATGTGTAATGTTATGAATGTATTATGTCTCAATTCTCTAAAGTTCTAAACGTGAAAAGATCATCAATGTAAAAGGAAGTTTTTTCTTGACTAAATTCAAGATTATGTATGTAATAAGGTCGGGTCCTTATATTATATGTGCTCCATACTCCTTAATCATGGAATAAATTATAAAGATGAATAGACTGATGTTGTATGATCTATGTGGCAAACTTAAGCATGAGAATGAAATGAATATGATAGGTGTGCCCAGATAGCGCTCAAATGTATTAGGTAATGTTTAGTATTATGATACGTCATGTTGGGACAGAGAGTGAACCTAATTCATTTATGAGACTGTGTCCACCATAATGTCTTGGCATGTTTAGCCTTGACCTAAGTTTATGATGTGATGTTTTAAGTTGTTGTCACATTTCCAATGTTGCCTTTATGATTACCATGTTATATCATGTCTCGTTATTCATGTTTATGATTCTTACTCTTTTTATGTCTCATTGATATGTTTGTTGTCTAACATGTATCTTCTTCTTCATGTTATGTCTTGTTTATTCCCTTACTGAGCTTTATAGTTCACCTCTTTATTATGTTTGTCCCCGGGTTATCCCATGCAGTTTAAAGTTCGTTGGAATATAATGATCATGTCAAGGAAATGTTCAATAATGTTTCGTATCTCATGTTATAAGTTGTTATGTAATGTACCTAATTCTCAAAAACACTAGATTTCTCGATCTTTTGGGTTGTATTAAGTATACTTTTATATAATAAAACATGAATTAATGTGTAAAAATGTAAGAAGCCTGTTTTTTCAATAAAAGACTTTGGAATATTCTTGATGTTATTCCAGAGCAGCGCCTTCAGACGGCGTGCGATTCTGAGCCCCGGTGTGGCCGGAATTAAATTTTCAGTGCGTTCACACTGGGCACGCCAATTAAGTAGAATAACTCCTAAACGGTAGCTCGTACGAGAAAACCGAGGGCACCGTTGAGTCCGGATTGTGCCGTTTACCCTAGGAGGAGTGTAATTTTCACGGGTGCGGGTCTCCTGTGAAAAATGCCACAAGGGGCGTTTTCGTAATTTAGCGGTCTCGGACGTTAAGTTTTATAACTTTTGAACGGGGCCTCGGATTAAAATTCTGAGACCGCCGTTGTGCTCGGAAGGTGGTTTTTACCTAGGGGGGGGCTTAACCTCGACCCCGTCAAGAGTTTCGGATGCGGATCTTCTAGTGGGTATTAAAATTAATAAAAAGTTAATTTATTTTCCTTACTTAAGCCATAAACCACTCCACCCTCTCCAATTCTTTCTCTCTGGCGGAGGAACCTCAAGCAACCAACGAGATCCCCTCACCAACCCTCCTCCATCCTCTCCTCCCCAAGGTGGTGCGCGGCTTCGGCGGATCGACGACAAAGCTCCGGGCTACGCCTAACAAGGTCGAAGATCTTCATTTCGTATTTTAACTTCGAATCTCTCATTTGAACTCAATTTACAGCGTCAAAATGATGTTTAATTTCCGACCAAAGCCTATGAATGTGTAGTATATTTTCTGAGCTTTCCAACGCATGTTTCAAATTTGAATTCCGAGCTCTGAGGCGTCTGCAGCTATCCAACGAAGATTCAAGGTTGTTCTGGTGTGTTCCGGCGGGTCTCCGGCGGTCCAGGGCGGTCGAGCGGAGGCGCAGCGGGTCGGCGTCGGCGGTCTAGGGCGGCAGGGCTTCTCGGCAGCGGAGGTCGGCTGGGCGAGCGGGCCTCGGCGAGGGCGAGGCGGCCAGGTGGCACGGCGGGCTCCAGGCGGCGGGTGGAGTCGTCGGCGCAGGGTGGACCGGGGGTCGCGGTCGCGACCCCGCGAGGGAGATCGCGACCCGCTCTCGGCGGGTCTCCGCGCGAGACAAGGACCGGCCACGAGGGCCGGTTGGCGCTACGTGGACCCGGGGTCCACGGCCGGGTCGCGCGACTGAGTCGCAGGCCAGCGCTGCGAGCCGGGCCGGCTCAGGCCGGGAGGACTGGCCGGCCCAGGTCGATCCAGCCCAAGGGGTTCATCCCCTTTGACTCCGGACACCTGTAACTTTCACTACGGGTGTCCATTTTGCGTGTCGTCTGCCGAAGTGCAATCCTCGGCTCGAGGCGAAGCTTTTGAGATGGTTTCGGGGGTTTTTAATTCCCGAGACAGGGGGCCTCGGTGGCGCGACACGCCCTTTAAGTGGATTGTCGTTATTCCGGGGGTTCTTGTTTTGGGCGGCGCAGACACAACTGGAGTCCGTTTTGAGTGACGTCAGCGGCATTGGGACCCTGGCGCCGATGCAGAGTTTTCCAGGGTGGTTTCAGGCGTTGAAACCAGAGTTGAGACGTGAGCCCCACGACCCGTCTTTTAAGCTGCGAGAAGCGTTTAAAAACTTTTTCATCAGACGTCCATTCGGGGCGTGCGAGCAGTCGATTCTGGGTGTTTTTCCGTGGACATTGAAATGGCGCAATCTGCCCGCTTTAATTCAACACGGTGGAGCGAGCCCCATGGGGGTCGTTTTGGGCGTTGGCGGTGATTTCCATCTTCTTCACCGGGTGTCCGATTCGAACAAGTGAATAGTCAATCTTGTGTAGTTTTCTGAGAGAATCGCAACGGTGTGATTCATTCGTTGCGCTTCGAGACCGGGATGCGGGTCCCACGAAGCACCGCACGTGTGCGGTACGGCGAAATGCATCTTTTTTTCCAGATATCTGTTCCACGCAAGTAAACAGTCAATTTGACGTGTTTTCCCGAGGGGGTCGAAATGGTGCGATGCGCCCAACTTTTTTCGGGGCCAAGGCTCGGGACCACGGGACGCCATTCGGGCGTAAAGCAATGTTGAACGTCTTTTACGTCGGATGTCTGTTGGAGGTGAATAAATAGTCGATCTCCCGTTTTTTTTTCGCGAGGATTACAACGATGTGATCCGTTTGGATGTGCGGAGCCTCATTCGAGAGCTCATTAAATGTGGGGGCATGAAAGGTGTACATGTATAGGTTCTTCCCGCGGTGTCTGTAGAGAACCTTTGGCGTGTGATTGTGAGCACTCTTGTCAGAGTGAAGTAAATGTTTGAAGAGGTGTGGTTGGCCGTACTAGGGTTGTGGTGGAAGCAAGTTGGAGAAATTACGTTCTCGCCCTATTTGTGTTGACGTTGGACATCGTATGCACGATAGCCTTTGGGCTGGAAATGTGGTATACTCTGGGAGTATACTGGTTTGCCTGGAGGTGCATGTTGTGGTTTGTACCCAAGGACATTTGTGCTTGGTTTGGAGATGAGTTGGGGCCACACGTCGTGAGGGCCCCATATGCGCGTCGTGTTCTGCTTTACGTACCTTTGATCTCTCGCGATGCAGAGGGTCCCCCTGTTCATGATGGTTTAGACCAGGAAGGTTGAGTGGTTTCCCCTGGTTCTGTTCTCAACAGTGTGATCGGTAGAGTTGTTTGGGTTCCCCTTTTTCCTTTAGCCGTGTGGGCTTTCAGTATCACGTTCCCTGGTAGAGTTTTTGAGGATTCGGTGTGACCAATACATTACGCAGGCACCGATCCTCTACCAAGTAGGTTGTTTCCAGTAGGGTACGGAGCCCCAGTGAGCCTGGGCACAGATTCCCTAGCCGAGTATCGAGATCATATCCTCCTTCCGCGATCTACCGTGACGTGTTTCCCTAGGCAGAGCTCCAGGTATCGGCGTGACCCACACTACACGGGCGTTGAACCTCTACTAGATGAATTGTTCTAGAGTTGGGTGGTTGAGCGATACCCACTCCGTGTTCTGTTGGTCAGTGTTGTACCATCCAGTAGGGATGGCCAGAGCAGTTCTGGGTTTACCCTCCAGCGGGGCTGGGCAGTGGGTTGCTCAACGACTTCTTCGGGTTTACCCTCCAGCAGGGCTGGGTAGTGGGTTGTTCATTGACTTCTTAGGGTTTACCCTCCAGCAGAGACTGGACAGTGGGTTACCCGACGACCTCTTAGGGTTTACCCTCTAGTAGAGATTGGGCAGTGGGTTACCCGACAACCTCTTAGGGTTTACCCTCCAGTAGAGACTGGGCAGTGGGTTACCCGACGACCTCTTAGGGTTTACCCTCCATCAAAGACTGGGCAGTGGGTTACTCAACGACCTCTTAGGGTTTACCCTCCAGTAGAGACTGGGCAGTGGGTTATCCGACGACCTCTTAGGGTTTACCTTCCTGCAGAGACTGGGCAGTAGGTTACCTGACGACCTCTTAGGGTAGTAGGTTATCCGACGACTTCTTTCAAACTCAATCCTTTCTACTAGGCTAGTTTGTGGCTTTTCTCCGTGACTACCGGAGCGGGACCCTTGGTTGTACGGGTCAGTGATGTGACAATTTTGACTTTGAGAAGACCTCTCGACTATGTGACAGTAAAGAGGTGTGGTTTGATTTTCCCCAGAACTCTCAAGTATGAGGGGCACTTTCCCCACCAAGACGCGTCCTTGTGACGCGACCTAAAACCGTGCGAGCGAGTCAGTGTCGCCCAAAGCGGATAATGTCAGGGTGTGGTGATTTGAGGCCCTTGGCTTGCAGTTCGGGGAAGACGTGCAGGATGCTGGGCATCGATGGTGGTTACTTCTGGGACTGTTGGCTACTCACTTTCTTGGGCTGAGCTACGGGATGGAGATCCCCTTACGATCTTGTTTGGGTTTCTTGATTGAGCATATGGATATGTATATACCTTGTTCCAGTACTCATTCCTTGGGTTTGGTTACTCTCCTTCCAGGAGAGGCAAAAACGCGTGGGGTATGCCACATGCTTTCTGTGTCTAGCTTCTCGTGGTTGGATGAGTCTACTCTCCTACTATAAGGTAGCGAAGACTCGACGAGAAGTTTCATCTTCTCACCGTTTCTAGCTCCTTGTGTTTGGGAAAGCCTACTTCCTTTCTCTTGTTGGGTTGAGCTATTACTCTATTGTACTCTTTACTGCACTCTCTGTCGTTCTCCTTAACTATTCCATGTTCAATCTACTGCTCACCTCTTCAGTACCTCCTTTGTTGCTCCCTCGAGCCTTCGGGGTATCCTGCTATGTATTTTTATACTCACCCCTGTTTGGGCTTTGCCCGCACTTGGTGTGCCCTTGCAGACGACGGACAAGCCAATCGTGACGTCAGAGGATCTTAGGAGTTCGGGAGCTTGGACCGCGTACGATGGTCGTAGTCGGGTTCCAGATGAGGGACCCTCCCAGCTGTTGTACTTTTGTTTACCTATTGCCGGGTTGTGACACTTTTCCGGTTGGGCGCGTGTTTTGCCCTTTTTATTTTCAGTTTACCTTCACCATTTACTTTGTACTGTTTAGAGGTCAATGCACTTTTGTGGTTGTTTATAGCAGTTAGTACTTTACTTTTCCTTTTACTCTGGACTTCTACATTGAGTGGGTTGTGTGTGTGTGTGTGTACAGGTACTCAGGCAAAGGCATCCCCGAGCTGTTTAGCCTTCGGCGCTTGTCGCCAGCCCCTGGCCTATGGAGGCGGGCTTGGGGTAGTTGCGGCTCGAGCCCAGGTAGGGTCGGGTAGTGACAAAGTGGTATAAAAGGAGGTTCGTTCCTTGGGACGTTGTCCGGACGTCTCTAAAAAGGAATTGGTTAGGATCTAGGGCAACAGTGTCAACGTGTCTCAAGAGCGGTTCTCAGGCCAGGGAGTCTAGTGGCGGTGCGGCGGCCGACGTATCCATTCACCAGGACTCTGATAACCCGTTTGTCGACTCGGCATGCTGAGACACTCGTTGCATGGAAATTGGTTTGTGCATCACATAGGATTGAGTCTTGATTGTCCTTCTTGAGTCAGCTCCCCATTGTTGTTACTGTTATATATACATATATGCTCATCTGACTGCGGCACTCCTTGATAACATTCAGGATGTCTCTGCGAAGACAGCCAGCCAGGATACCAGCTTTGGTTCGTGATGACGACCCTGTGAGCGACGAGGCCTCAGTCCAGGACCCATCATGCGAGTCCCTTTCTCCGGGTGGGCCGGTAGCAGCACCCCCACCTGGCGAGCAACAGACAGCTCCAGCAGAGCAGATGGAGCTTGAGCGCAGGTTGAGCGCGCTCCATGAGTTCCAGCGACAGAGACCGCTGAGGTTCAGTGGTGAGCCAGACCCTCGGGCAGCATAGGTTTGGCTCGAGACAGTGGTTTGCCTCTTCAGGCTTGCGTAGGCACCGGCAGATCAGAGGGTGGCTTTGGCAGCCAGCCTTTTCCACGGAGCAGCTGGGCGTTGGTGGAGTCTGGTGACTCAGTTACTTGATGAGTCGTCACTTTCGTGGGGTGACTTTCAACTGTTGTTTCGTGAGGAGTTTTACCCCTCCTGCTTATGCTCCATTCAGATCCAGGAGCTCATGCTGTTTCAGCAGGGGGGTGACGGTGACTGAGTACGCGACTAGTTTCGCAGACCGTGCACGTTTTTTTTTACCCAGACTTGGTCAATGACGGCAACTTCCGAGAGCAGAAGTTCGAGCAGGGTCTCCGCAGAGAGATTTGTGTTATCATAGTATCATTGGGCATTCCCACTTATGTCGAGGTGCTAAAGCAGGCGCTGGTGACAGAGAGCTTCCTATCACGTTCTACAGTTAGTGGTGGCAGTAGGCACGATGAAGCTGAGACGTCTGCCGCAGCTAACAGGCGTCAGCAGACAGAACGTCGACGCAGGCGGCCTTCCACCAACCGGTTTCGAAGACGTGGTCGTGCACCACTGTGGCGACAAAGCACAGGGGCTCAGCCGATGAGACCCTTCCGTGAGCAGACCCAGGGGCAGGGTCGTACACCATAGTGGCGCCGGAGGGCACCAGGGCAGCCTGGAGAGCGTCGGTGCTATGCTTGCGATGGGCGAGGTCACTTGGCACGGGACTGCCCGACCAGGTAAGCTGAGAACTTCGGGCAAGCAGAAGGTGCACCACCACGACAGAAACAGCGTCGTGATCGAAGTGGTCCCCAGAGAGGTGGTGCTAGCAGAGGAGCGGGAGAAACTGGAAGCGGGGGACGACATTATGAGGTCTTCCCATAACCACCAGGTGGTCCACGTTAGGCCCCGGGAGCTGACAGTTGGGACCGGGGACAGCCGTGAGCTTTGGATGTCTACGATCCTGCAGAGCATCAAGTGACAAGAGGTACACTTTACGGCTCTTCTACTTTTTGCAGTAGAATTGTTATTCTGTGTGTGAAATGTTTTTTCTCTCTGCTCCTTTCTTGAGTTGTTACCAGGGTGACACAGGGCGTCGGGTGTAACCCTGTGTTGGTAGAGTAGGAGGCGTATAACATTTTTCGTTAGTCGATGGTGTCGACTCCATCGCTTTCCGAGCGTGTAAAAGAGTCTTGGTTGCGAGACATCGACTGTGAAATCTTGCGTGACCAGATATCCTTGAGTGGTTCACCATATGGATATTCTGAAGGAGGGAATCATCAGGCTTTGTCCCAGGTCCAAACGGTGAATCTAGTCGCAACGTACGACGTAGAGGTGCGACCGGGGAGGTGAGCTACCCCCGAGGTACTTCGGGCTATTTGAGACCGTGCGAAGGGATGGCGAGGTCCCCACCGCCTTACCCTAAACCCAAAGGCTGGTTTGGGTGCATAACGTCTCCCACGTGACTCACCTGAGAAGAAGTGTGCGTGCACCTATGCACGTTATCGACGAGGGCAGACCCCACGCGAATGGACCAAATCCTTTGGTCCATGCGCGGTGACACAGAACTGTGCAAGAGTACTTCTAGGTACGGGAGAGCCAGGTGTGGGCCCTGAGTTGTTTCCTTAGTTTTGCTTTTCGGGGACGAAAATCTTGAAGGAGGGAATGATGTAAGAACCCAGTTTTTGCTATAAAAGACTTTGGAATATTCTTGATGTCATTCTAGAATAGCGCCTTCAGACGGCGTGCGATTCCGAGCCCCGGTGTGGCCGGAATTAAATTTTAGTGCGTTCACACTGGGCACGCCAATTAAGTAGAATAACTCCTAAACGGTAGCTCGGACGAGAAAACCAAGGGCACCGTTTAGTCCGGAGCGTGCCGTTTACCCTAGGAGGGGTGTAATTTTCGTGGGCGCGGGCCTCCTGTGAAAAATGTCACCAAGGGCTTTTTCGTAATTTAGCGGCATTGGACGTTAAGTTGTATAACTTTTGAACGGGACCTCAGATTAAAATTATGAGACCGCCGTTGTGCTTGGGAGGTGGTGTTTACCCTAGGGAAGGCTTGATCTCGACACCGTCGAGAGTTTCGGATGCGGGTCTTCTAGTGGGTATTAAAATTAATAAAAAATTAATTTATTTTCCTTACTTGAACCATAAACCACTCCACCCTCTCCAATTATTTCTCTCTAGCGGAGGAACCTCAAGCAACCAAGGAGAGCCCCTCACCAACCCTCCTCCATCCTCTCCTCCCCAAGGTGGTGCGCGGCTTCGGCGGATCGACGGCGAAGCTCTGGGCTACGGCCAACAAGGTAGGAGATCTTCGTTTCGTATTTTAACATCAAACCTCTCCTTTGAACTCAATTTATAGCGTCAAAATGAAGTTTACTTTCCGAGCAAAGCCCATGAATGCGTAGTGTATTTTCTGAGCTTTCCGACGCATGTTTCGGATTTGAATTCCGAGCTTTGAGGCGTCCGCAGCTATCCTGCGAAGATTCAAGGTTGTTTTGGTGTGTTCCGGCGGATCTGGCCGGTCCGACGGGTCTCCGGCGGTCCAGGGCGGTCGAGCGGAGGCGCAGCGGGTCGGCGTTGGCAGTCCGGGGCGGTGGGGCTTCTCGACAGCGGAGGTCGGCTGGGCGAGCGGGCCTTGGCGAGGGCGAGGATGCCAAGCGGCGCGGCGGGCTCCAGGAGGTGGGCGGAGTCGTCGGCGCAGGGTGGACCGGGGGTCGCGACCGCGACCCCACGCGGGAGATCGAGACCCGCTCTCGGCGGGTCTCCGCACGAGACAAGGACCGACCACGAGGGTCGGTCGGTGCTGCGTGGACCCAGGGCCCACGGTCGGGCCGTGCGACTCAGTCGCGGGCCGACGCTGCGAGTCGGGCCGGCCAGCGCGAATCGGCCCAGGCCGGTCCAGCCCAAGGGGTTCATCCCCTTTGACTCCGGACACCCGTAACTTTCACTACGGGTTTCTGTTTTGCGTGTCGTTTGCAGCAGTGCAATCCTCGACTCGAGACGAAGCTTTTGAGATGGTTTCGAGGGGTTTTAATTCCCGAGACGGGGGCCTCGGTGGCGCAACACGCCCGTTAAGTGGATTGGCGATATTCCAGGGTTTCTTGTTTTGGGCGGTGCAGACACGTCTGGAGTCCGTTTTGAACGTTGTCAGCGGCATTGGGACCCTGGCGTCGAGGCGGAGTTTTCAAGGATGGTTTCAGGCATTGAAACCAGAGTTGAGGCGTGGACCTCACGACCAGTCTTTTAAGATGTGAGCAGCGTTTAGCAACTTTTTCATCGGACGTCCGTTCGGGGCGTGCGAGCAATCGATTCTGGGTGTTTTTCCGAGGGCGTTGCAATGGCGCAATCCGCCCGCTTTAATTCAGCACGGTGGAGCAGGCCCCACGGGGGTCGTTTTGGGCGTTGGCGGTGATTTCCATCTTCACCGGGTGTCCGATTCGAACAAGTGAATAGTCAATCTTGTGTAGTTTTTCGAGAGAATCGCAACGGTGTGATCTGTTCGTTGTGCTTCGGGACTGGGAAGCGGGTCTCACGAATCACCGCTCATGTGCGGTATGGCGAAATGCATCTTTTTCTCCGGATATCTGTTCCACGCAAGTAAACAGTCAATTTGACGTGTTTTCCCAAGGGGATCGAAATGGTGCGATGCGCCCGACTGTTTTCGGGGCCGAGGCTCGAGACCACGGGACACTGTTCGGGTGTAAAGCAGTGTTGAACGTCTTTTACGTCGGATGTCTGTTGGAGGCGAATAAATAGTCGATCTCGCGCGTTTTTTCCACGAGGATTACAACGGTGTGATCTATTTGGATGTGCAAAGCCTCATTCGAGAGCTCATTAAATGTGGGGGCATGAAAGGTGTACGGGTGGAGGTTCTTCCTGCAGTGTCTGTAGAGAACCCTTGGCGTGTGATTGTGAGCACTCCTGTGAGATTGAAGTAAATGTTTGAAGATGTGTGGTTGGTCGTACTAGGGTTGTGGTGGAAGCAAGTTTGAGAACTTACGTTCTCGCCCTATTTGCGTTGACGTTGGACATCGTATGCACGATAGCCTTTGGGTAGGAAATGTGGTATACTCTGGGAGTATACGGGTTTGCCTGGAGGTGCATGTTGTGGTTTGTACCCAAGGACATTTGTGCTTGGTTTGGAGATGAGTTGGGGCCACACGTCGTGAGGGCCCCATATGCACGTCGTGTTCTGCTTTACGTACCTTTGATCTCTCGCAACGTAGAGGGTTCCTCTGTTCACGATGGTTTAGACCAGCAGGGTTGAGTGGTTTCCCCTGGTTCTGTTCTCGACGGTGTGATCGGCGGAGTTGTTTGGGTTCCCCTTTTTCCTTTAGCCGTGTGGACTTTCAGTATCACGTCTCATCTTGTTCCCTGGTAGAGTTTTTGAGGATTCTGTGTGACTAATACATTACGCGGGCACCGATCCTCCACCCAGGAGGTTGTTTCCAGTAGGGTACGGAGCCCCAGTGAGCCTGGGCGCAGATTCCCTAGCCGAGTATCGAGATCATATCCTCCTTCCGCGATCTACCGGGACGTGTTTCCCTAGGCAGAGCTCCAGGTATCGGCGTGACCCACACTACGCGGGCGCTGAACCTCTACTAGATGAATTGTTCTGGAGTTGGGTGATTGCGCGATACCCACTCCGTGTTCTGTTGGTCAGTGTTGTACCATCCAGTAGGGATGGCCAGAGCAGTTCCAGGTTTACCCTCCAGCGGGGCTGGGCAGTGGGTTGCTCATCGACTTCTTCGGGTTTACCCTCCAGCGGGGCTGGGCAGTGAGTTGTTCATTGACTTCTTATGGTTTACCCTCCAGCAGAGACTGGACAGTGGGTTACCCGGTGACCTCTTAGGGTTTACCCTCCAGTAGAGATTGGTCAGTGGGTTACCCGATGACCTCTTAGGGTTTACCCTCTAGGAGAGACTGGGCAGTGGGTTACCCAACGACCTCTTAGGGTTTACCCTCCAGCAGAGACTGGGCAGTGGGTTACCCGACGACCTCTTAGGGTTTACCCTCCAGCAGAGACTAGGCAGTGAGTTACCTGACGACCTCTTAGGGTTTACCCTCCAGTAGAGACTGGGCAATGGGTTATCTGACGACCCCTTAGGGTTTACCCTCCAGCGGGGCTGGGCAGTGGGTTACCCGACGACTTCTTTCAGACTCAATCCTTTCTACTAGGCTAGTATGTGACTTTTCTCCGTGACTACCGGAGCGGGACCCTTGGTTGTACGGGTCAGTGATATGACAGCTTTGACTTTGAGAAGACCTCTTGACTGTGTGACAGGAAGAGGTGTGGTTTGACTTTCCCCAGAACTCTCAAGTACGAGGGGCGCTTTCCCCACCAAGACGCGTCCTTGTGACGCGACCTAAAACCGTGTGAGCGAGTCAGTGTCACCCAAAGCAGATAGTGTCAGGGTACGGTGATTTGAGCCTCTTGGTTTGCAGTTCGGGGCAGACGTGCAGGATGCTGGACATCGGTGGTGGTTACTTCTGGGACTGTTGGCTACTCACTTTCTTGGGCTCAGCTACGGAATGGAGATCCTCTTACGATCTTGTTCGGGTTTCTTGATTGAGCATATGGATATGTATATACCTTGTTCCGGAACTCACTCCTTGGGTTTGCTTACTCTCCTTTCAGGAGAGGCGAAGATGCGCGGGGTATGCCACGTGCTTTCCGTGTCTAGCTTCTGGTGGTTGGATGAGTCTACTCTCCTACTATATGTAGCGAAGACTCGACGAGAAGTTTCATCTTCTCACCGTTTCTAACTCCTTGTGTTTGGGCGAGTCTACTTCCTTTCTCTTGTTGGGTTGGGTTGTTACTCTACTCTACTCTTTAATGCACTCTATGTCGTTCTCCTTTACTATTCCCTACTCGATCTACTGCTCACCTCTTCAGTACCTCCTTTGTTGCTCCCTCGAGCCTTCGGGGTATCCTACTGAGTATTTTTATACTCACCCCTACTTGGGCTTTGTCCGCACTTGGTGTGCCCTTGCAGACGACGGACAGGTCGATCGTGACGTCAGATGAACTTAGGAGTTCGAGAGATTGGACCGCGTACGGTGGTCGTAGTCGGGTTCCAGGTGAGGGACCCTCCCAGCTGTTGTACTTTTGTTTATCTGTTGTCAAGTTGTGAGACTTTTCTGGTTGGGCGCGTGTTTTGCCCTTTTTCTTTTCAGTTTACCTTCAGCATTTACTTTGTACTGTTTAGAAGTCGATGCACTTTTGTGGTTGTTTATAGCAGTTAGTACTTTACTTTTCCTTCTACTCTGCACTTCTGCATTGAGTGGGTTGCGTGTATGTGTACAGGTACTCAGGCAAAGGCCTCCCCGAGTTGTTTAGCCTTCAGCGCTTGTCGCCAGCCCCTAGCCTATGGATGCGGGCTTGGGGTAGTTGCGGCTCGAGCCCGGGTAGGGTCGGGTCGTGACAAATAAATAACAGAGTTGTTATAGGTTCGATCCCCGAAAACATAGCCCACTAAAACAAGGGGTTTTGGTCATTTTAAACCCTATTCGGTATTTTTAATCTCCTAATTACTACAATATAGCAACAACCAAAGTTATCTCCCAACGAGACAACATTTAAGAAGATTATGTGTCGTGATTTTTATTATTTTTCACTAACAATTCTAAATTAGGGGGTTTTCTATGGAAGAAAATGAACTAAGCTAATTTATAAAACTAAGAAAACATGAAAAGTGAACAGAAGAAAGCAAGCAGCTTATTGAAAGGTGGAGAGAAGTCAGAAAAGAAAGGTGGAGAGAAGTCAGAAAAGAAATGGTGTTCTTCCCAAGTGACGTAACTGGTTCATCAATTCTTCATTGCTCTGAAAGAACTCATTCCACAAATTCTCTCAACACACAGCTTGAAATCTGAAAATTGTGTCTCGTTAAGTTTGATTAGTCAAGTTCATCAACTAAGATCTCAGTTTTAACCTTCTTTCAAACACTTTGACAAAATCAAACCGTTGTGCTCACAATTCTTGATCCAGAATTGAGAAGTTTCAATAATGAGAATCGACCAACAAACTCTTAACGGAACTGACTTAACAATCTAAACCCGATGAAAACAACGTCAACCGGCAATGTATCAGTCAAAGAATGGAAGAGAAAATGAAATGAAATGAAGGGGAAACAATTATCAAACATCAATCGATTGTCTAACAATTGCAATTCTGGAAATTATTTACAGATTGAAAGAAAATATGAAGGCTCGAAACGGAATCACCAGAAGGAATCTCAAGGTTAAGTCATAAAAGAATTAGCGGATCATGTCTGTGAAATGTGGTCGGTGTTTGATCTTCTTCATACTCGGAAATAGATCTTCTTCGAGCTCTCCAAATGATCTCCCGACTCCGCTCTCTGTCGCTTCGCTACGGTGTTCATGAAAATATTTTTTTTCTTGTTGTCCCTCTCCGTTCTAGCTCTAGCTCTCTGGAACAATCTGGAACTCTTCAAGAATACCCAAAAACAAAATGATTTTTCTCTTTAACATTTTTCAGCCTGGTCACACTCACTCATCACCACCTCCATTTTGTGACAGACACATGAATGAATAAATTCTTCACAATCCTAAACACCTTGAAAAAGTTCAAAGACGACCTCACCCCACTTGTATGTGGGCATTAAATGCTCCACCTGCACCATCAATTTTTAGTAACAGATTTTTAATGGAAAACATTATTTCCATTCTCTATCCGTCAACATGATGGCCATGTGACAGAGGTTTCCAACATCGATTGATCTAGAAAATCATCCAGACTTATGACAACTTCATCTTTCTCCTCAAGTTGACAATAGCGAAGAACTGAAATGAGTTTCAGTACCCAAACATTACTCCAAACATGCACAGAGAAAGCATTCCACAAACCTGATTCACAGGGTAGCACTGGTTCATCCAAGGATTTCAACTCACTGGGGAAAAAGTTGTGCATCAGACATGAGTTAATCAACAAACTGTACAAGAAAACATAGAACCAATCAAAACCTTCAATCTGCACAAGAAAACATAACAGATGCACCAGAAATAAACTCAATTCAAACCTGCACAAGAAAACACCTAAAATCATAACAGATGCACCAGAAATCAGATCCACTGGGACAAAACTGTAGTGGCCGAGCTCAGTTTCATGGCAATCAACCACCTAAAATCATAGAACCAATCTAAACCTTCAATCAAACCGAACTCACCCTCAACAGCGTCGCAGTCAGCCCAGCACAAAAACCCCACATCATCAGACAGTTCAAAAATCCTAAAATACAGAAATCATTCCCGAAATCCGAAGTCAGACCTCTGGATTTCTTCAAACTCAGAGGAGCAGCCGTGGTCGAACACTGTACGACCATCTCCTTCATTCACTTCGGCCTCAGAAGTCACAGTTTTGGTTTCAGTTTCCGGAATCAAATACATCAAGCTTCGACGAACTTCCAACCCCAGATATTAATTTAGTCTTTCAGGATCTCAAATCTGGATTGGATCTCCCTCAGAATCATCGGCTAGATTAGGTCTTCATTCAAGGATTCAACATACATCGGTCATCTTTAACCCCCAGCTCGACGGCGGCACTGTTAACGCTTACTTCAACATGCATCGGCGCGGTCTGAAATCATCATCTCGGATCTATGTTCAGATTCATCAAAGTCAGCTTCGGCAATCGGATTTATCGGCGGCAGCGGTTCAGGTAATCAGCGGCGGCCTCGGTCTCAGACTTTAAACTTGGTGAAACTTCTTCTTCAACCTCAGGATCGGCCGGATCACAACAGGGCGGCGGCCTCGGCGTTGCGAGATTAATCTATCGTTTCTTAATAATTTTAATTGTTATCAATAACAGAAGAAAATAGTAAAAACAAAACTAATTATTTAAATATAAATCTAAACTAATTATTTTATTAAAGGCATAAAGTAAATTAAAAATAATCAAATTGAATAAAATAATTGATTGATTGATTAATTATCAAAATCAAGAAATTATAAAAGTAAAAAAGTAAAATTAAAAATCCAAAGATTCTAATTATTAAATTAATTAAAGAAATTAAATATTACTCTTTAATTAATTGATTATTTTCAAAAACAAGGAAAATTATAAATTGAATTATCATAACATAAAATTAAACAATGATGTTAAAATAATTATTTTAAAAGAAATTTTAAAATTAAATGTTAAAATCAAAGCTAAACAAAAATTATCGTTAAAACACATAACAAAAATTAATTAAGCATAAAATCATTATTTAAAGGATGTTATTATTTTAACATTAAATTAACACCAAAGTAAATTAACTAATTAAAACATTATTATAACAACAAAAACATAATTAAATTAAAGAAATTATGTGGCAAAAATGTATCAAAATACAACTACATCACTTCCCAAGAAACAAATCCTTCAATCTTCAAGGGATCCACTATCACTCCCTACTAAGACACCAAATGTCCAAGGAAATGCACCTCTCATGTCCAGAACATATACTTAAACGGCTTTTAATAGAAATGACATTGATAAAGGACATACAGTACAATCCTTGGATACTGGCATGATTCTCCTCTGACTTCGAGTACTAGAGAATGTCGTCTATGAAAACTATCATGAACTGATACAGGAACTCATGAAATATGGAGTTCATGAGTCCCATAAAAATAGATAGAGATTTTTTGAAATTGAACGACATAACCACAAACTCAAAGTGCCCATAACAACACCTGAAGTAAAACTTTAGGATATCTTTCTCTTTAACCCTCATATGATGATATCTACATCACTAACCGATCTTAAAAAATTAGTTGTCTCCCTTCAACTAATAGAACATATCATCTATCCTCAAAATGACATAATGATTTTTCATTGTTACCGGATTCAACTATCGGTAGTCTATACAAAACCTCATACTACCATCCACCTTCTTGGTGAAAAACATCAGACTTCCCTAAGGTGGCACACTAAGCTAGATGAAACACTTATGTATCAAATGATTGATCTAAATCCTTAACTCTCACAACTCATAAAGTTCCATCTGATAAGAAACCATTTAAATTATAGATTCACTAAGTTAAAACTCTATCCTAAACTTGGTTTCAAATTGAGGGGTATCATTACAACCTCTTTGGGAAAGACATCTAAAAACTCTTATACAACTCTCAGGAACACCATCATGTGTAATTCCACTAAACTTGACAAGGACTCTGCTAGCTGAGACAAAAGAGGCTCTAAAGGCTTATGACCCATTTGATGGTCCTGCTCATTGATGAACATTACACGTTGTCCTTTCACATCAAAGAACACAACTCTTATCTGAAAAAATGGACAATTTCACGTAAATATTGCAATTGATCCATGAAAAGGATGAAATTGTATGGTTGTATCTACAGTAAGAAGAAAACCTCTGGTGACTGATGCTTCCCCATTATCAGCTCACAACCCCGGAACACATTGAGAAAACTAGACTGACCTCCAACTGACATAGTCAACACCAAGGGTACTAAAAGCCTCTCTACCATGATTCATAGAGCTTGGACTAATGTGGGTGTAATAAAGGAGGATCCTAAATCAAATAATGTGAAGAACAAGGTAGAATATAGGTTGAAGGTACCTTAAATGGCCTTCGACTCACCTGACATCATAAACACCATAGTATGCAGCTGAACACATCCTTCTCCTCTGCCTCACTGGACCAACTGATGTCCACCTCTACAATCACACTTAGCCCTATGTCCCTGGTGATGAGGTATATCATGAGTTTATCCTATACCTACCTCATCTTCTCTCAACCGACCAATGGTCTGCTGACCCCACAATTGATAAGGCCTTAGAGGTAACTGCTGTTGAGGCTAAACTGGAAGTTAAGGGCATTTGATCACTAAAACTTTTGATGATTGTTACCTCCAAAATTAAAGCATATCTATCCAAAATTCTTGGTGGAATCCTAATAAATCCCTTCATAAAAAATATGAGAATAAGAAGAATAAGACTAAGTTTGACTCCCAGTTGAATGAAACCTTGACTACTGTGAAATATAAGATTCTCCAACTACAATTTTTCTCCTTTAGAAGTTTTGATGAATTCCCTCTAATGATGATCTGGTCCACACATTCATCTTCTTAATCATCACAGCCTTTTCCAACACCTAAAAATATATCGACAAGGTGAATAGGGGGACCTGATGATAAATTATAGGATGAAACACCTCCTCAAAATGCAGATCCATGGCCTCCTCATTAGAAAAAAGATTGGGTGCATAATAGAAGAGGTCCTTGAACTGGATCCCAAGATCTAGCATGCTCAAGTTCCCCTATCAAAGGGGGAGAAACTTCTACCCATTGTCCACCTTCTACATTGAAGAAATAAATTAGGCATGAAACAAATTCTTAAAATCATCCTGAAATATCTCAAACTCCTCTTGATCATCCAGAACAAAAAACAACCATTGACGAACATATCATCTCTAGTGACTGAGATCCATAAAAATTAAATAGTCCTTATTATCATGGATCGGACTAAGGAAAATCTCTAACTCCTCTAAGTAGTTCTTTGTATCTTGACCAGAGATATGCCCCTCATACTTCACCAATATCAGATGTTGAAAATTACATAAATTCATTCTCCAAGACTTATCCTACTATGTCAGGTCAACCCTCCTATTGTCAACCAAATCATCCTACCACACCTCTCTAACCTGGACCACATGTGGATGATGACCACCCACCATCACTACAACACAAAAAGGGAACTCATAATCCCGAAAACATGGATTCCATTTAAATTATTTCATTTAGATTCATTTTTATTTCCCCAGCGTTTCCCCAATTCAAATACAACCATAAACAACATGATGCATGTACCACACCTAAGTACCAACCCTACAATTAATATCAACTCACGTTGAACATTCAATAAGGTCCTTGTGTCAGACTACAATGGGCCCTAGAAACATGTGTCCTATTTGGTCTCTATTGTTATATCATGTGCTATGTTCAATCAATATTGTTGCCCTACCAAACCTGTAATGAACCAACCTAGGATACCCTCATAATCTAGTACCCGAACCAATCCGCCACATACCTGAAGGGCATTCTTGATCCCCACAGGATGGAGACTAGCACCTGAGCATCAAAAATAACTAGAGAGATGATTTTTCCAACCTGAAAAATCCAAATTTTAATATATATATACATAGAATAAAGAAACAATGAAAGAAAATAGAATAAATATATTCCATAACCAAAAAGGAAACCGCAGTAGCTATACAACTCGAAAGCAGCTAAACAAACTCCAAAGCAGAGGTGTGAAAACAAAGGTCAACCAAAATAAAAACCAACTGCTCCATGTGATATGTGGAAAACATCCCACCATCTCACCACTAGCTACTCATACCCAACTAACTGAAAATCTCACCACCTCATTGTGGTGTCTTTCCTTTCCCCACATTAAAATAAATAACTAGGTCTACACATTGTCAAAGGGGTGTCAAAGGTGTGAGATAAGCTGGATCAGTAGGATCCTTCCCAAGTGTTCCATAATAAGTCTATGTATAACAATCCGAACATGATCAACTTTAAAGAAAACAAGGCATGATAATTAGTTAAAAAAATTCATATCAAAATCATGGTAAAATATTACCATTTTTTCCACAATTATACATAATCTAGGTAAAACAATTTCAAAGAAAATCACATATATCAAAATAGGTAATCAAATCCAATAAGTAAAAAACAAATAATAGGTACATCTCATAAAGGATCACTACATGCTAGGATAGCTAGAACACTCGTACCCAAACATATACAACCATGTGCATCAAGTATCTATATATGTATATATATATTCATCAAATCCGAGGATTAGAGGAATACCCTAGAAAGAAAACCACCCAATAGTTTCTAACAAGTCCCTAGAACAATCTACCTAGGGAGTATAAGAACACCCCATGAGTGAACACCCTTATAATATCAATGGATGAGGCCTATTGTTACACCTTCAACCAAAGTAACCAAGTCTTACCATGTGCTATATTTTAAAAATCATTTCATCAAAATCACACATTAAAAACCATTTCATAAATCCATTTCACAATAATTTGAAAATCCATTTTCTTTTACCAAAATAGGGGAAACCCACCTTTTCTCAAAAAGCTATTTATACACATGCAAATCAATAAATAATGATAATTCATCTGTAAAAAAATTATAAAATCAAATCATTCAAGGTTCATCCAACATTGTCTAAAAACAGAACCACCTACCTCAACTCAGGTCACAAATGCCCACAATAGGATCCACAAACACAGGAAGAAATGAAAAGACAATAATAGAGGCCCTATAATACATTATCATGTCTTAGAATCAAATTATAAAACAAAATAGATAGTGGAGAGGGTAGATCATAAAATACTTCAAAGAACACTCACCCTTCACATTGTAACCAACAAAGGACTAGACCCTAGAAGAAGATCATACAACAAATATAGAAAGGATTTAAAAAACATCACTATAGTGTCAATGAATACAAAATGCAATGCCACACCATTTCCATGGCTAATGTATGAAAATAAAAAGTTATACCACTTTCCAAGAATAAGTGATGCAACTTAAAAAGAGATAAAACATTGAAAAAAGGAACTTAAAAGGATAAGAGACACACAAATCACACCTAGAATCACTTATGATTCAGGAGAGGAGTGGCCTACTGAATAAAGAAACATTATATGTGTAGAATGATAAAAATATATTGGGATGAAAGATTTATGGCGTAAATATGGTACTTATGGAATAAACTCTCCATAATGAATTTACACCAAAAAACATTTCAGCTCAGATTAAATTTACCCCTGATTGATTAATTTATAACATAAAATAAGATCTTATGGTTTAAAGGAAATTTACTACGTAAAAAAATTTATAGCATGCATGATTATTCTGTCATAAACCATTTCATGGCTTGTTCCTAGTGACATCTTTACACTATAAACTACACATTTACAATTTAAAATGATCCTGCAGGAAATACCTCACCCATGTTCTACATAAAATCTCAAAATCAACCCTTATGCCCTCCAAACCTGATAGGTAAAACCTTGAACAAGAAAAAGAGCACACATTTTTATTTAGGATGTTATAATATCCCCAACATAATACTTTTCATCCTTGATAATTAATGTGGAAGAAGGGTGCTCTGAAAAAATGTGAGGTCACTACTATCTCACTAACTTTTTTCATTCCCAAGTCTCATGTTAATATAATCTATGTTACCATAACACTCTGTCCAATGAAATAGACTTCCCATGAAATACTTTCACTTAATAATAAACAATATCCACTAACTTCTCTATAATTGAAATGTCTGGATCCAAATCAATATTTTTCCAACTCAGAACATGAGATGGATTAGGATGGTAGTTCATAAGCTGAGATATGTAGAAAACATCATAAATAACCATCAACTGAGCTGGTAATTCTAACTGATATACAACCTAACCAATCTGTTTAGTGATCTCGAATGATCTAATATATCTCAGAGCCAACTTTATCTATTTCCCAAGCTTACAGTGACCCAACCAAGGTGAAACTTTTAAGAAAACCTTGTCACCTATGGAAAACTCCAAAATCCTATGTTGACGATATTCATACATTTTTTTCAACTCTACACTATAAATAGTCACCAACATATATCATGAATCCTCATAGATGTATCCTAAACAAGACTCAGTCCCACAAGAGTGGAATCACCCACCTCTTCCCAACAAAGAGGTTATCTACATGGGTTTGAAGGGATCTATTCTGATCGATGACTGATAACTATTGTTATACACAAACTTTTCCCCAGTCCCAGATGGTTATCCCAAAATCCACCAAAAATATAAGACATAGGTGTGGATAATATCCTTCATAATTTAAATAGAATTATCTATATAACCACTTATTTCTGGATGGTAAGCTATAATCAACCTGACCTAAGTCCCCATCACCTCTTGGAGACTTATCCAAAACTAGGAGTAAATCTGGGATCCCTGTTTGAGACAACAATAGAGGGAACCCCATATAACCTCATAATATTATGTAGATAAAACTTACCGAAATCTTTAAATTTAGTGGTGTCCCTAATTAGAATAAAATGATACAATTTCATCAACCAATTAACCACTATGAAAATATAATTCTTCCCTTAGAGAGTCCATGGTAATCCAACAAAAAAAGTCCATGGAAAACTTATCCCATTTCCAAAATAGTACCAGATGAGGTAGGATCAAACTAGAAGGATTCAGATGATCTGTCTTTATCAATTGGTAGGTGTAATGGTGGGACACAAAATTAGCTATGTCACGCTTCATACCCGACCACCAGAAACATCGTTTTATGTCATAATACATCGTTATAGTGCTCAGATGAATGAACCATGAATAAATACGAAATTAAAACAAAAATAATATCCTCACAGATGATGGGATGAAAAACTAATCCCCAAAATGGAAAATAACATCTGAAGAGAGAGAGACAGACTATAAATGGTCTCCCCACCATATAGGGTTTCTCAAATTCCCCTATATTCATCATCCTGATGTTGACCCTAAAAAATAGACTTATGAAGAGATGATGATAACTGAACATTGATAAAAAATATACCTAGAACATTATCTTGTGTTTCTATATGCAACTAATTTAAGATCCTAATAAGGTTCTACTCTTCCTTCAATTCCAAAAAATTCTGTGATGGCACTTTCCTACTGAGTATTTCTGCAATGAATTTTCCCTTCCCCAGGTTGTAGGTGACGTTTAAGTTGAACATATGAAGGTATTCCACTCACCAAATATATGATATTATAGTATTTCAAAGAAAATATATATCTCAAACTCTTATAGTTAGAAAAGAATATAAACCTCTCCCTAAAGAGATAGTGATGTCAACATTTAAGTACACACATAACCACGTCAAGCTCCAATTCATGAGTGGGGTAATTCTTCTCATAAGGACAAAGTTGAAGAGATCTATAGGCCACAATATGATCATTTTACATAATAAAGAAACCCATACCAACATCAGAATCATGACAGTATACCATGTACCCCTTACCAGGATTAGGTAAGAGTAATATAGGTGTTGATGTTAGAATTCATTTTAGATCATCGAAAGAAGTCTGAAACTTTGCATCCCATGTGAATTTCACCCAATTCCTGGTAATATAATTCAAAGGTGACTCCATCTATGATAAATCTGGGATGAACCATCGATAGTACCCAACAAGACCAAGGAAGCCACATATCTCGAGGATAATTTTTGGATCTTCCCATAATAAGACAACCTTCAACTTATTAGGATTGACTAATAAGCCATGTTTAGAAATCACATTCCCCAATAACTTCACTTCTTAGATCTAGAAATTACTTTTTTAAATATTTCCATACAGATGGTGAATCTTCAAGATTTCCAAAACCAAACTCAGATGGTACTCATTCTCACACTCAAGTCTCAAATAAACCAGAATATCATCCACAATCATTAACAAAAATGTTTCAATATACTAAAAAAATATCTGGTTCACCAAATCCATAAAAAATAAAGGAGTATTAGTATGAAAACCCTTGTCTTTATTACACATTAATCATGATTTATTACATAAGAATACACATAATACTATCCAGAATATCGAGAAGTATAATATCTTTGGGTAATTAGGTACATTACATAATAACTTAAAACAAGTGGTGTTGATGCCTAATTCCATACAAAGACCTACTGAACCATCTTTGGGTAAATTGAAGGCATCATCTAAATCAACAGAACATCCCGAGAAGATGAAGGAAGTTTCACGCAAGTTTTGAGGCCAGCATAAAAGATTGAAATCCGCATGCAAAGTATTTAAGCGATCAGTACGACATCAAAAATTCATCTCCCACCATGGCCACTCAAAATAGCCAAGAAAGGTGCACATAAGTGGTTCCTTCCATGTTCAATAAATTCAATCATGCGTAAGGCCCTTACAAGCCCAATGTGGTGTCAAATGTCCCTTTGCACACATTCTCATCTTTGATCAAGGCATGGCTGTATAGAAGGCTTCTTCCATTCTCAGAATCTTGCAAGTCACTATAGAAAGATTCATCTATATATTGAAGTGCACCCCCCTTCTTCAAGATGACCCTCAGTAAGTTGAAACTTTTCTCTACTATGTGTAATACTAGTCTTCTGTGACATTTTAAAATAATGGATACCTCAAGGTATAAGATATTACATGACATGTTCCATGGGGGACCTCCTTCATGTGAGACCATAGTGGATTGACCCTCTCCCATCTCTTTATAACATAATTCGAGTGCTCACAACCCTATCCTTGTGTGCAACCTTCTTGCACTCCAACCTTACTTTTTTCAAAAAACTCTACAATATTGTGTGCACCCCCTCTTTGATGCCTCGTGGATTTTTCCTTTCTCAAAACACCATGTTCGAGTCCCTCTTACATGAAACCCCCATATCTTTCATGCACCTATTGTGCGTAGCCCTCCAAGAATGCGCGCAAGGAATTATTTGTCCCTCAAGATATTTACCTTATTCCCCTAGTGTATGTGTTTTCCTACCTCGTTCCTTTTAACATAGGTATTCTAATCCCCCATTATTTTCAGCATAGGGATGCTAACATGGACCTCGTGAGTGACCAATCCTCCACACCGTTAACACTTGGAATTTTTGAAGCCACCCCCCTACCAAGGGTGAATGAGCTACGATTATGTGAGCCCAAGGGGTGAGGAGTGAGTCCCCCATGTCTCAGATGGATGAAATAAAACTTCCTGGAACCAAACATCCTCAACACATGATGTTAAATTATAGTCTCTACCTGCGTGGAAAATGTAGGATGTCTCTTCTATGAGTGACACAAAATGAGATCCTCTAGACATGGAATTCCATCCTTCAAACCCCCTCTCACAAGGAATGATATCCTCCTAGGTATCCATCCTAGAGTTAGCTGATAGCCTTTATCATGGGAGGAAACACCTTTTCTTCTCCTTACCTCCCCTAGGTACACGACTTGGAGAGGGGATGGGAACCAATAACCCTTTACACTTCCCACATTCTCAACACCCCATCCCTCTCCATTTGAGATTTTTCTCCATGAAATGATTCCATGCATAATACCCCCACACTCACATGGAATTAGAACCTCCTCACACGAAATGAGATCCTACTTTGGAAGATTCCATGTATAAGCTCCACACCATCCTTTGTTGGCACATATTTCATGACACGACATTCATGTCTACTACTTCCTCTTTTTTCTCACACCAATCATGAATCATGTGGTCTTAGATGTCAACAACAACCATGAAATCCAACCTCTATATGGGCCACCTCTATGCGTAAGCCCTAGCATGTCTAATGGGAAGATCTCTGGGTGTAAGACCCAATGCCCATTCTCGAACTATGTGGGATTTGATTCCTAATCACTTGGGATACATAGGAAGTCTATTCGAGGTCCAAAACCACCAATCCATCCAATCTATCAATAATCTATCCTGATTTTCCCTAGACCACCACATCCTGGTAAAATCATGCCACCCACCTGGTCTGTTCCTACACGTAAGCCCCACCCATATCATCGCTACTCTTAGAAGCACCCAGGAAACTCCCATGTGTAAGCCCCATACAATCCTACACAATATAACCAAGATCAATCCTCTTGCAAAGGGCAGCTCACATGTGCAATACCCATACTATCCATTGATCTACATGGGTTTTGATCCCTGTATCCTAGGAAGGGTATGTAAGACACCTCCTTGAGGTTCAATCCCGACCAATAGTAAAACTTTGTGTCCCCCTCATAGGGGTGAACCTCCCCATTCAACCTCTAGTGGTGTTCAAATAAATATTCATAGTGAGAAATATTACATTTATAGGACACACCTCCCTAGGTTCTCCTCTATATTGAATTCTTATCCATTCATTAGTAAACCTTCCAGGAATTCCAACCTAGGGATGTACCTCTCTAATCCGCCTCCATGGGGCATTCTGATCAATCCCACTCCATCTCCATAAGACATTAAACCTATGGCTCCAATCTACTACCTCATGTTAAACATGGGATGCCTATGGAAAACCTAAGAAGATATGCCTTTGGTATCAGATATACCTTGATTGACATGGGGTGCCTTGGGTTCTACACCCATATATTCCCTCTAATGAGGAAGAATATAAGTGACAAATGTTTCAGTGTCCATACATTCCAGTGATTCCCAATGTGACCACTCCCCTAACCGAAGGTTTCTTCCCTATCAAGACCCCTTGGAATTTCTAGACAAAAGAAATGTAATTAACCAGCATCCACAAAAATATGGAATCGATAATGAGTTTCATGAACATGCCTTAATATATGAGGGAGACCCAGACCAAGTGACGAGTTCCAATGAGAAATCCATGGAAAGAGGAACTTACATTCCATTATCCCATTTTAATCAAGTAGAAGACATTAAAGTCAAGAGTGATGAATGTCTGCCACCTTTGGAAAGAAGGAATGTGGGGTGACAATGCGTGACGACGAACGATAACATGAATGACAGTGCACCTCACTGAAAGATTCGAAAACAGAAATGGTAAAACTGAATTGAATATTTTCTCCTTCAACCATGGGGATTGAACATGTTGTCCATCAAATCAAGGATTGTACTTAGAAGTTGATGACGTCAAGACACCACACAAATGGTGAACCCGATGTGAATCTCTTCTCCTTAATATAAGGACTAATTCTATTTGATACATCAGTAGATAATCATGTCACTGAATCCAGCTATCTAGCACGAAGACCCATTAAAACAATAGTGGAACCAACATGGAAATCATCATAAATTGGGGCATTTGAACATTGGGTATTCAAGTATGGGACATCGTATACGTGGATCTCTCTCTCTCCAGCCATGGAAGATTGGATGATTCTGGGGAACTGGGAATTTCTTTCCTGGAATCCATACTAATAGCTGAATCTTTCTTCTTTGTAGGACCCAAGTTATAGGAAACTACTCACCCAACTCCTATTATTATAAGGGTAGGAGAAACGTTAATACAACAATCTCACATGACCCCATCTCCACCACGATGTCCACTATGCCAATATATACCAGGCACCAACACCCTATCTCACCCTCTAAAATCATCTAGAGGAGGGTGATTAACACCCTCGTATGATGGTATAAGTAGGAGGGAGTCATACCCACAAGGTATATAGCTCACCAGGACCTAGAGTCTATTGTGCCTCGCCGAAACCATCACCCCAAGGGTCGTGCATGGAGCCCCTACCCACCACTCCAATAAAAACCGCTTTGGGGGCCTCTCCTCAAAGTGACATTATAACTCAATCCCCTATGTTGAGGAGGCAAGGGATTATTAAGTCACCCTGGAAATGAACATCGCTTGGGAACCACAAAGGAGGGCTCACACCAAGCCTCATTAGTGCAAGAATCAATCGATCCTCTAGGATGAGGAATAGGTGGATCATACCCCTTCTCTGACGACCCTGGTTTGGATGAACCAACTCTAACATTAGGCCCAATATTAGGAGGATGGCCTTCACGGGGCATCATCTTCCATAGATTCAGTGGCTCCTATCACCCTCACTGCACTCTGCCAGATCCCTGCTACTACAAAGTAGGGATCCATCAATTTTTAGTCAGAATCGAGACCTCAACCACCCCATAGGTAGTCTAGGTTAACTCTTTCGATTACTGGCACAACCAACAGTTATCATGAGTTGAACCATGATGACGAGATTCAGTATGGAGGTCATCACCATACCATTACCAATCAGAGTGGAGATCCTCCCCACTCTCACGCTCGACATGGAGGCCCTCCCCATATTCCCAGCATCGATCCAAGTAGAGTTTCTACCCACTTCATCAACATCTATTATGGAGTTCCTCCCTATTCTTATAGTTCTGGATACGAAGTTCCTCCCCATATCATGGGTATTCAACATGAAGGTCCGCATCGTGCTGTTCCAAGTTCAAGAAGAGGTCCTACCCACTTCATCGATGACCAATATAGAGACCCTCCCTGTACAACCACCGACTAGCATGAAGGTCCTCCTCGTACAATAGCCAACTAGTATAGAGGCCCTCCCCATGTTACCACCTTCTCAAACAGAGGTCCCCCCAACTCCAGAACCAATCAAAGAAGAGTTCCTCCCTACTCCATTGATTGATAACACAAATTTCCACCCAATGTCCAGTTTGATCAGTGCGAAGGTCCTCCTCATGCTTCCACCTACCAGTATGGAGGCCCTCCCCGTGCTATTGGCACTAGGCAGCATGGATGCCCTGCCCATGATCCTACTGACCAAAGTAGATGTCCTCCATGCCATGTCAACATCTATAGTGGAGTCCCTCCCCACTCTTATAGTAGTCCAAGCGGAGGTCATCCCCGCTCCAACAGTAATCGATACAGAGGTCATGCCCGTATCCCAGTCAGCCAAAGCAGAGGTCCTCCCTAGTCTAGTTCCAACCAGTAAGGAGGTCCTATCTATTCAAAATAACCTCCCTACCCTAAATAATTGTCCTAGGGAAGAAGGGTGAACCACTGCCACTGAAGGAAAAACTCTAGGAAGCATTAAGTCATTGTTAATCTAGTTCACTTATCAAATTTTGATGAAGAATTCAATTCAATGATGGAGTATTCACCTCATTCATCTGCATCAAAGTGTGGGCCAGGAGCCCGACAGGTGAAATTTTCCATCTCAAAAGGTGAGATCCCCAAAATCCCCAAATCCCTTTGTAGGTACATGAAGGTGGAGGAAGACTTGGATCCCTTCCAAGGTCTTGCAGTGTATTCATCTCTGTCATCACCAGTGTCATTCACTACCTCTACTCAAGACCATAGAGAGTTATTATAGGGTTTAATAGATGATGATCACCTAGAGGAATAAAAAATGACTGTTGATACCCTCACACATGAGGTAGTGGTTAATACTTAGTACTACAGGGACATGATGATGTGGTCGGCACTGCCCCTGAGAGATGATCTAGTGTGTAGTAATAAGTTAGATCGTGCAGTGGATTCTCTACAAACCAGTCCACTACCACATCACACTGCATTAGTGTCGTCACTAGTTTCTCAGCAAGCACCGGTTAGAGCTTGGTCCAACCGGGATTTGGGCCCTGCTTCTAAATAAGGAATCATGTGGGATACTCTATCTGCTGACCATATGTCTGAAGTGTTCTGGCTGAATGTGGTTCCCAACATTGACATTCTGGAGACCCACACTCAGGACGAGTTCACATGATTTCTTCGGACCATCTGGATGACACGTTTTCATCTCCGTGACTTATATTTCGTATATCCCAATATTCGAGAGAAATTTGATGACAACAACCATTAATGCCACATGGTTGAGTTAGCAACCCTCCTAGTGGTGCAGTATCCTATGTCACCTGATTACCACTTGACCTTTCAACACATATGCATTCAGAGCTTTATAGTTCTCCACAGAATCATTGAAGAGGAATCTCTACACATGAAGATCCATGGTTGGGGACAACACACCACTCTCTATTTCATTCCTATCAAGAGGAAACCTAATTCTCCAGGTGATATTGAGGATATAAACCTAGTGTCGTCGTAGTGAATATGGTTGAGCTCATATTGCCTAAGAAGGGGGCACCAATGTAAGATTTGATGAATAGGAAAGCCTACTAGGTTATCATAGTATCAAGTGGACCCTCAGAAAGGTGTTATCACCTGCCTTCAATGGCAGTCACTCAGCCTTGGGGAACCCTCTACATCATTTCCTACCATATGGAATCTCAATAAGGGCACATGACCTCTTGAGCCCTCTGATCCACCTAATATTTCACAGAGGATAGAGGTTGATCCCGATATGGATACCCTGCTCTAGTAGATTTCAAATTAGATAAGGATCATTGATGATCTCCTTACTAAGTTCCTTACAGATCATTTCCCGGACTATGGTAACCCTTGGTAAGATCATGTTCTTATTCTACTAGGGCAGCAGGGGAAAGCACAAGTCCTTCTTGTCTAGCTCCCCCTGACTGATCCTGGAAATCCTGCACATCCTGAGAGTGTAGAGACTAGAGTTTATGGTAAATTACTATGGTATGCATCACTGAATATTCCCACACAATGTGATAACCTTCCTCAGGACCTGAATCAAGTCATTCTTCAAGCCGCCCCACAAGCCATGTAGCGAGTCGATGGGCCTACCTACCATGTTGATGATCCTATCAATGAACTGGTGGTCAGGAATCCTCACCAAGATAGGAATCCTCACCAGGACGTTCTTATAACTTCTCTCACTACTCAACTCGAAGCATTCGAAACATGGAAGGTGGAAATCCCACCTGATAGCAAGTCGTATATGGTATGGGTGGATGACATGTGAGCACCCACATATTTTTAGAATCTAAGATTTTCCTCATTAAATGAGATGAGAGACCTGATGTAACATCTAGACCACTTCATCTCAAGGTGCAGATCCATGTTGGGAACCCCAAAGTAGTAGGAAGTAGCCAAGATCTGATGTTTTGTTCAGACATTGGAAGAGAATGTGTTTGTCTGGTACAATAAGTTTCCCATTGTGTCTATCACTGGTTGGAAAGACCAATATAGATCGTTTCTATACCATTTTAGCTCCACCACACGCAAGAAAAGTATTTCTGAGATCTTTAAGTGAAATCAACTACCATATGAATAATTCATAGAATTCATCACTAGGTGTAAGGGACTCACACAATCACTTGAAATATCATTGACTCAAGAGTATATTTTGACGATGTGTTTAGGGAATGTTGAAATTGAATTGGTTCCCACCCTCATTATTCATAATTTCCTAGGTGGATTCTATGATTTTTCAATCAAGGATCAACACATAGAGGAAGACTTACAAAAAGCTAATAAGATGCATCCCATGCCTCTTATAGATCCTACAAGAAGAGATGCCAAGGAAGAGACTGTCGCCACAGTACAGGTAGGTTCCCTAAATTCACTAGATTTATTTCCTGTAGAACCCCCCCAAGCACAACCTATCCAATTTTAGCAACCTCAGCAAGCTTCACCTCACCCAGTGAAATATAGAAAGGTGCCTCCTTAAAAAGATCCACCACCTAGATGAGAGAATATGGCTCTACCCCCTGTTTCCGACGCTTTCGCCGGGGCGCGCGCCCGTCCGTCCGTGGGGGAGGACGCGCGACGCTTCTGTTGCCCCGCATTCCCGCTTTCCAAAGGCGGGCGACATTCGCTCCTTATTCAGGGACATCTACTCCTTGATCGAAACGGGATGATGGGATGTCGGTTATTCCTCCTGTGGATTCCTCCTCAGAACTCATCACCTAGTCCGGGTCTCCCTTATAGATTTAATATGTAGTTTGTGAAACTCTTCCCAGTGCCATGTTTTCATGGACGCCAGTTAATTACACTGCTTCTGTCGGGACATTCCAAAGGGTCCAGTCAGGGCAGCAACCTTCAGTCAGGGGAGTAGTCACGTTGAGGCATCAGTAGCGTGTCTGGATGCTGGGGTACCTGGCATGTCTTTCTGTTATCCTTGACCACAAGGCTTCTCGAGGGTGTGGAAGCCCAAGACATCCCACATCGAGCGCGGGGAATCATATGTCATAGACACATATCTGAGGTTTTCCTCAGCTTCCCGTGCTCAACACAGGGTATGCCGCAAGTTTAATGTCCAGCGGAGACGGATCAACCCAACCAGAGCATTAGCTAGGATAGATCGGATTGAGGGATCCTCCTTGAAGGGATATCAATATTGGGGCTAGCCCATGGGCGACTGTGAAGAAGAGCGTACCGACATGGTCTCACCAGGATAAGACGGTCCGGGCAAGAATTGGAATGGGTGGTAGGTTGATGAATGGAGTGGAAGGAGAGTGAAATGGGACCATCGCAGGGGGCGACAGTGAAGTTGGGATTGATCCTTGACGAGGCTTCCTACGTATCCTCGTGGCAGGGAATCAAAGTCCGCGTAGTTCGGGATGACGTCGATAAACTGACGTGAAGGTGGACCTTGGCCTGATGAGCATCGTCAGAGTACCGACATGAAAGTAGACCCGTGGGTCCACTAGTGGTGGGCTTGAACCTTGGGAAGGTTTCCTACGTACCATGCCTTGACATGGATCAAAGTCCTCGTAGTTCAGATGGGGCTTTGTCGGTGAACCGACGTGAAAGTGGACCTTGGTCCGATGGGTGGTGGGCTTGAACCTTGGGAAGGCTTCCTACGTACCATGCCTTGAAATGGATCAAAGACCTCTTAGTTCGGGTTAGTCACAACGGCTTGCCGTCGGACTAGAATTGGGTGTACAGTTTAATGTCATGCGGGAAAAAAGGAGGCATGCAGTTTAACGTCATGCTGGACCGGGGTGAGACCCGACGTGAAATGACGGGTGGGCTTGAACCTCATGGAGGCTTCCTACGTACCATGCCTTGACATGGATCAAAGACCTCGTAGTTCAGGTGGGATGAGTCACAGCGGCTTACCACTGGACTAGAATGGGACCCGACATGAATGGATGATGGGTGGGCTTGAGCCTCGTGGAGGCTTCCTACGTACCATGCCTTGACATGGATCAAAGACCTCGTAGTTCAAAGGATGGGTTTGTCGGTGAACCGACATGAAAGTAGACCTGGGGGTCCACTATTGGTGGGCTTGAACCTCGTGAAGGCTTCCTACGTACCATGCCTTGACATGGATCAAAGACCTCGTAGTTCAAAAGATGGGTTGCAACGGCCTACCACTGGAACGGAATGTAGTTTAACGTCGTGCTGGACGGGGGTGAAACCCGACGTGAAATACGGGTGGTCTTGAACCTCATAGAGGCTTCCTACGTACCATGCCTTGACATGGATCAAAGACCTCGTAGTTCAAAAGGATGGGTCGCAACGGCTTACCACTGGACCGGAATGCAGTTTAACGTCGTGCTGGACGGGGGTGAAACCCGACGTGAAAGACGGGTGGGCTTGAACCTCATAGAGGCTTCCTACGTACCATGCCTTGACATGGATCAAAGACCTCGTAGTTCAAAAGGGATTTGGGGTCAGGGTCGGTGCTCACTCTAAGCCCACGTGAGTCATGCTCGGTGTGAGAAACAAGAGGTTGCAAGGACCTGACGATCACGTCGCGAAGGGTGCGTCTGTGAGAAGTGAAGAGGGGCTTATGCGTTGAGCGGCCCATGGTGTTGGGACTTACTCCAGGATGGAGGCCCATGGCGCGACAGAGCACGGGAAAGATGGACCTTGGTCCGACGATGGGAGGTGCCTCGTTCCCTATCACGCCCTCCACTGACCTTGGTAGTGGGGAAGTACGGAGATGCAGAGGTGCAGCCATCCGTTGGGGGGGGGGGCTAGGGTCTCCCTTCTCTTACGAACATACGCCACTCCGACAAGGAGGATCTCATTCCATGTGAGGAAGAGTTCCATTCCCGTGGAGACGAGTGGTGTACAAAATGTTCGAGCTGGGGGGACCCTTCGCGAGGGGCACAAGGTCGGATCACAGTTTAACGTCATGTGTTGAGGACGTGGTGCTTGGCAGTTTAACGTCCTGCAGCTCGGACGAGGTGGGTTCACTCCACACCCCTAGGACTTTCATAACCGGTACCCTCTGGTCCTTGGGGAAGGGAAGGTACCAGTAAGGACATGGTTAAGGGGGGTCGTGGAACGAACCATCGAGGGGTCCACATTAGCTTGGCTATGCGAATAAGAAATATCCGTTAGCGTGCCTATACGAAGAAGCATTAGGCGAAGCAACGCTACGGGTGGTATTGTCCATGGGACTTTGAAATCACATCGTGCAAACCGGGAGGGTCGCACGGGAAGAGGAATTTCTAATCAAAGGAGTGCGCTTCGCGAAGTGGAGTTCCTTGGCCTTAGCATGGGGCATAGGTGTGAGTGGGAGGTGCTTCACGAAGTGGAACAGTGTTCGTGGAGCACTGCCTCGTGAGGAAAGGGTGCCTCGCGAAGCAGGGTCCTGCGAAGCAGTGTGCTTCACGATGTATAGTGATCCTGCCTTGGCATAGGGATCAATAGCATGGGTTGGGTGTTTCGCGAAGCATAAACGCTCCGCGGCTGCCCGGGTTCCCTTGGGAATCTCCTTCCTTCACGAACGCCCTTGAGCTTCGCGAAGGGCATCCCTCTCGGAAGAGGGGCTCAAAACGAGACAAAGAAGGGGCGTCTCGCGAATTAGAAATACCTCACGGAGCTCATGATTCCCGGGGCAAAGAGTGCTTCGCGATTCAGGAGATTAGAAGCCGAAAGGTCGGATCGTCCGTCCTCGGGACTCAGGGGGAGTCCAGTATTTATAGGGAAGGGGCGCCGCGATGCAGGACTCTCGCGCCGCCTTCGGTGCTTTGCGGCGGCTCGCGAACGTCAAATGGGTTCGCGGAGGATTACCGCCTCCGGTGCTTCACGGCGGCTCGCGAACGTCAAATGGGTTCGCGGAGAATTACCGCCTCCGATGCTTTGCGGCGGCTCGCGAACGTCAAATGGGTTCGCGGAGAATTACCGCCTCCGATGCTTCGCGGCGGCTCGCGAACGTCAAATGGGTTCGCGGAGCATTACCACCTCTGGAGCTTCGCGGCGGCTCGCGAACGTAAAATGCGTTCGCGGAGCATTACCGGCTCTGGAGCTTCGCGGGGCCGCGATGGTCGGGGCGCTTCGCGTGGGTGCTTCGCGGCGGGGCTTCGTGGCTGTGCTTCGCGAGGCGGCGCGCCAGCTGTCTTTTTCGTTCCTTTCTTTCGGGCCATATTTTTGGTGCCAACACCCCCGTCAGCCTCCATCTCCTCATTAGGGCCAATCTCCCAGAGCTCCCTTTTAAGACAGGAGAAACCTAACCTACTCATTCCCAAAAATCCAAGGATCCCAGTTATTTATACAATGACCTAGAACAAGGGATTATGAAGCTTCCAGAATGTAGGAAGCCCCATGAGGTCAATATCACCAATCCTACTGAACACTTCTATTACCATATAATCCTTGGACATACCATTAAGAAATTTTATGTGCTAAATGATTGGCTATAGGACCAAGTGGATAATGGTGTGGTCAATTTGGGTGAAGTCCCAACATAGGTAACATATATCTCCACCGATCTCAACATCGACAATGAGGGTTTAAATGAATGGAAAAAGGTTTCCAACCATGGGACTTAACATTATGATTACTATTTGGCTTGTAGGGTAGTCACTCAGGCCAACGACATCATCCGTGCCCATTTAGGCTGTCTTGAACCTCTTGAAGTTGCTTCACCTTCCTAGCTACCACTTCTACATCCACCTCTCAACCTTCAACGTCTCAGAAGAGTAGGCATCGAAAACATAAGGGAAATCAAAGTCCCCTACTTGTGCCGAAGCTGTCTCGTACTCTCAGTGACTTCATACCTACAGAGATGGGAATCACACCTAGATTCCATCCACCTTTATAAGACTCTTTTGATGATGATTGGGAGTATGAATCCATGAATACCATCAAACTGGTGGACCCCAACATGGTCTCTGATGATGAATAATATTAGGAAATCACTCTAAATTTCCCCAGCCGACGCCATCTTAGAAGGATTCAAGGGCAGGAAAACTGGCAGAATGCTCATTCTAGTGATTCAAGACAGTTTGTGCATGCCAAAAAAAACTAGACAGTAGGTTCTTTATAGATCTCATCAGACACCGTCCTTGTATCCCTATCCTCTAGACCCATCACCACAGTTGACCATGCTAATTGACCAGGAATAATATTCCTTATCACATTGTGATTGGCTACATCCATTGAAAGTTAGGCCTCAGTCTGCTGACAGTCATCTAGTGGTATTTTTGAGTAGTTTATCTGATGAGCAGCATGATGTTTCCAGCACCAGCCTGAATCTAGTGGTTTATCCAGTAGTTCCCATCGTGCATCCTACAAAGGAGTAACCCCTATAGGTAGGAATGTGCATCTATCATAGAATTATGATGTGATGAAGCATATCGCCAGCATTCC